>CM066321.1:660000-1995993 GCA_033807775.1 Saussurea involucrata | reverse complement strand
TCAAAAGAGTTAAACTATTCCGTTAACTCAACCATTGATATTTTCAAGTAAAACACACAAATATTTGGAAAATAACATTTTTGGCATGCACAAAGTTTTCACAAATCAACTTGAACTCACCTCGCTAGATTTAAGCTAAATCTAGAATTTCTCCCAACGTAAGCTCCTTTGATGCTACCCGGATCCTTTAGGCCAAATCTTACAAAACCTAGATTCACAAGTTTCTAACCATAAGTATTTATCCTCAAATACGTAGAATCAATCCTCAAACATTTAGAACCCAAAATCTCAAATACATCAAGCCCTAATCTTCATAAATGAAGAAGGAGAGAAAAACACTTCAACTAAACATAACCAAAATCGTCCACAATACTCCAAACAAGAAAGAAAGTGAACAAAATATGATTTTGGGCAATTAATCCTTTAATGACATATTATGATTTCAAAACCCCCAAATATGGTTGTTTTACAACATTTATGAAGATAACCGTTTCAAAAGAGTTAAACTATTCCATTAACTAAACCGTTGATATTTTCAAGTAAAACACACAAATATTTGGAAAATAACATTTTTGGCATGCACAAAGTTTTCACAAATCAACTTGAACTCACCTCGCTAGATTTAAAGCTAAATCTAGAATTTCTCCCAACGTAAGCTCCTTTGATGCAACCCGGATCCTTTAGGCCAAATCTTCCAAAACCTAGATCCACAAGTTTCTAACCATAAGTATTTATCCTCAAATACGTAGAATCATTCCTCAAACATTTAGAACCCAAAATCTGAAATACGTCAAGCCTTAATCTTCATAAATGAAGAAGGAGAAGAACACTTCAACTAAACATAACCAAAATCGTCCACAATACTCCAAACGAGAAAGAAAGTGAACAAAATATGATTTTGAGCAATTAAACCTTTAATGATGACATATTACGATTTCTACACATCAGAATATCCAAAAGCCCCAAATATGGTTGTTTTACAACATTTATGAAGATAACCATTTCAAAAGAGTTAAACTATTCTGTTAACTCAACCATTGATGTTTTCAAGTAAAACACACAAATATTTGGAAATTAACATTTTTGGCATACACAAAGTTTTCACAAATCAACTTGAACTCACCTCGCTAGATTTAAGCTAATTCTAGAATTTCTCCCAACGTAAGCTCCTTTGATGCAACCCGGATCCTTTAGGCCAAATCTTCCAAAACCTAGATCCACAAGTTTCTAACCATAAGTATTTATCCTCAAATACGTAGAATCAATCCTCAAACATTTAGAACCCAAAATCTCAAATACATCAAGCCGTAATCTTCATAAATGAAGAAGGAGAAGAACACTTCAACTAAACATAACCAAAATCGTCCACAATACTCCAAACGAGAAAGAAAGTGAACAAAATATGATTTTGAGCAATTAAACCTTTAATGACGACATATTACGATTTCTACACATCAGAATATCCAAAAGCCCCAAATATGGTTGTTTTACAACATTTATGAATATAACCATTTCAAAAGAGTTAAACTATTCCGTTAACTCAACCATTGATATTTTCAAATAAAACACACAAATATTTGGAAAATAACATTTTTGGCATGCACAAAGTTTTCACAAATCAACTTGAACTCACCTCGCTAGATTTAAGCTAATTCTAGAATTTCTCCCAACGTAAGCTCCTTTGATGCAACCCGGATCCTTTAGGCCAAATCTTCCAAAACCTAGATCCACAAGTTTCTAACGATAAGTATTTATCCTCAAATACGTAGAATCATTACTAAAACATTTAGAACCCAACATATCAAATACATCAAGCCTTAATCTTCATAAATGAAGAAGGAGAAGAACACTTCAACTAAACATAACCAAAATCGTCCACAATACTCCAAACGAGAAAGAAAGTGAACAAAATATGATTTTGAGCAATTAAACCTTTAATGATGACATATTACGATTTCTACACATCAGAATATCCAAAAGCCCCAAATATGGTTGTTTTACAACATTTATGAAGATAACCATTTCAAAAGAGTTAAACTATTCCATTAACTCAACCATTGATATTTTCAAGTAAAACACACAAATATTTGGAAAATGACATTTTTGGCATGCACAAAGTTTTCACAAATCAACTTGAACTCACGTCGCGAGATTTAAGCTAAATCTAGAATTTCTCCCAACGTAAGCTCCTTTGATGCAACCCGGATCCTTTAGGCCAAATCTACCAAAACCTAGATCCACAAGTATCCAACCATAAGTATTTACCCTCAAATACTTAGAATCATTCCCCAAACATTTAGAACCCAAAATCTAAAATACATCAAGCCCTAATCTTCATAAATGAATAAGGAGAAGAACGGTTCAACTAAACATAACCAAAATCGTCCACAATACTCCAAACGAGAAAGAAAGTGAACAAAATATGATTTTGAGCAATTAATCCTTTAATGACATATTATGATTTCTACACATCAAAATATCCAAAAGCCCCAAATATGGTTGTTTTACAACATTTATGAAGATAACCATTTCAAAAGAGTTAAACTATTCCGTTAACTCAACCATTGATATTTTCAAGTAAAACACACAAATATTTGGAAAATAACATTTTTGGCATGCACAAAGTTTTCACAAATCAACTTGAACTCACCTCGCTAGATTTAAGCTAAATCTAGAATTTCTCCCAACGTAAGCTCCTTTGATGCTACCCGGATCCTTTAGGCCAAATCTTCCAAAACCTAGATTCACAAGTTTCTAACCATAAGTATTTATCCTCAAATACGTAGAATCAATCCTCAAACATTTAGAACCCAAAATCTCAAATACATCAAGCCCTAATCTTCATAAATGAAGAAGGAGAGAAAAACACTTCAACTAAACATAACCAAAATCGTCCACAATACTCCAAACGAGAAAGAAAGTGAACAAAATATGATTTTGGGCAATTAATCCTTTAATGACATATTATGATTTCAAAACCCCCAAATATGGTTGTTTTACAACATTTATGAAGATAACCGTTTCAAAAGAGTTAAACTATTCCATTAACTCAACCGTTGATATTTTCAAGTAAAACACACAAATATTTGGAAAATAACATTTTTGGCATGCACAAAGTTTTCACAAATCAACTTGAACTCACCTCGCTAGATTTAAAGCTAAATCTAGAATTTCTCCCAACGTAAGCTCCTTTGATGCAACCCGGATCCTTTAGGCCAAATCTTCCAAAACCTAGATCCACAAGTTTCTAACCATAAGTATTTATCCTCAAATACGTAGAATCATTCCTCAAACATTTAGAACCCAAAATCTGAAATACATCAAGCCTTAATCTTCATAAATGAAGAAGGAGAAGAACACTTCAACTAAAAATAACCAAAATCGTCCACAATACTCCAAACGAGAAAGAAAGTGAACAAAATATGATTTTGAGCAATTAAACCTTTAATGATGACATATTACGATTTCTACACATCAGAATATCCAAAAGCCCCAAATATGGTTGTTTTACAACATTTATGAAGATAACCATTTCAAAAGAGTTAAACTATTCCGTTAACTCAACCATTGATATTTTCAAATAAAACACACAAATATTTGGAAAATAACATTTTTGGCATGCACAAAGTTTTCACAAATCAACTTGAACTCACCTCGCTAGATTTAAGCTAATTCTAGAATTTCTCCCAACGTAAGCTCCTTTGATGCAACCCGGATCCTTTAGGCCAAATCTTCCAAAACCTAGATCCACAAGTTTCTAACCATAAGTATTTATCCTCAAATACGTAGAATCATTCCTCAAACATTTAGAACCCAACATATCAAATACATCAAGCCGTAATCTTCATAAATGAAGAAGGAGAAGAACACTTCAACTAAACATAACCAAAATCGTCCACAATACTCCAAACGAGAAAGAAAGTGAACAAAATATGATTTCGAGCAATTAAACCTTTAATGATGACATATTACGATTTCTACACATCAGAATATCCAAAAGCCCCAAATATGGTTGTTTTACAACATTTATGAAGATAACCATTTCAAAAGAGTTAAACTATTCCGTTAACTCAACCATTGATATTTTCAAGTAAAACACACAAATATTTGGAAAATGACATTTTTGGCATGCACAAAGTTTTCACAAATCAACTTGAACTCACGTCGCGAGATTTAAGCTAAATCTAGAATTTCTCCCAACGAAAGCTCCTTTGATGCAACCCGGATCCTTTAGGCCAAATCTACCAAAACCTAGATCCACAAGTATCCAACCATAAGTATTTACCCTCAAATACTTAGAATCATTCCCCAAACATTTAGAACCCAAAATCTAAAATACATCAAGCCCTAATCTTCATAAATGAATAAGGAGAAGAACGGTTCAACTAAACATAACCAAAATCGTCCACAATACTCCAAACGAGAAAGAAAGTGAACAAAATATGATTTTGAGCAATTAATCCTTTAATGACATATTATGATTTCTACACATCAAAATATCCAAAAGCCCCAAATATGGTTGTTTTACAACATTTATGAAGATAACCATTTCAAAAGAGTTAAACTATTCCGTTAACTCAACCATTGATATTTTCAAGTAAAACACACAAATATTTGGAAAATAACATTTTTGGCATGCACAAAGTTTTCACAAATCAACTTGAACTCACCTCGCTAGATTTAAGCTAAATCTAGAATTTCTCCCAACGTAAGCTCCTTTGATGCTACCCGGATCCTTTAGGCCAAATCTTCCAAAACCTAGATTCACAAGTTTCTAACCATAAGTATTTATCCTCAAATACGTAGAATCAATCCTCAAACATTTAGAACCCAAAATCTCAAATACATCAAGCCCTAATCTTCATAAATGAAGAAGGAGAGAAAAACACTTCAACTAAACATAACCAAAATCGTCCACAATACTCCAAACGAGAAAGAAAGTGAACAAAATATGATTTTGGGCAATTAATCCTTTAATGACATATTATGATTTCAAAACCCCCAAATATGGTTGTTTTACAACATTTATGAAGATAACCGTTTCAAAAGAGTTAAACTATTCCATTAACTCAACCGTTGATATTTTCAAGTAAAACACACAAATATTTGGAAAATAACATTTTTGGCATGCACAAAGTTTTCACAAATCAACTTGAACTCACCTCGCTAGATTTAAAGCTAAATCTAGAATTTCTCCCAACGTAAGCTCCTTTGATGCAACCCGGATCCTTTAGGCCAAATCTTCCAAAACCTAGATCCACATGTTTCTAACCATAAGTATTTATCCTCAAATACGTAGAATCATTCCTCAAACATTTAGAACCCAAAATCTGAAATACATCAAGCTCTAATCTTCATAAATGAAGAAGGAGAAGAACACTTCAACTAAACATAACCAAAATCGTCCACAATACTCCCAAACGAGAAAGAAAGTGAACAAAATATGATTTTGAGCAATTAAACCTTTAATGATGACATATTACGATTTCTACACATCAGAATATCCAAAAGCCCCAAATATGGTTGTTTTACAACATTTATGAAGATAACCATTTCAAAAGAGTTAAACTATTCTGTTAACTCAACCATTGATGTTTTCAAGTAAAACACACAAATATTTGGAAATTAACATTTTTGGCATACACAAAGTTTTCACAAATCAACTTGAACTCACCTCGCTAGATTTAAGCTAATTCTAGAATTTCTCCCAACGTAAGCTCCTTTGATGCAACCCGGATCCTTTAGGCCAAATCTTCCAAAACCTAGATCCACAAGTTTCTAACCATAAGTATTTATCCTCAAATACGTAGAATCAATCCTCAAACATTTAGAACCCAAAATCTCAAATACATCAAGCCGTAATCTTCATAAATGAAGAAGGAGAAGAACACTTCAACTAAACATAACCAAAATCGTCCACAATACTCCAAACGAGAAAGAAAGTGAACAAAATATGATTTTGAGCAATTAAACCTTTAATGATGACATATTACGATTTCTACACATCAGAATATCCAAAAGCCCCAAATATGGTTGTTTTACAACATTTATGAAGATAACCATTTCAAAAGAGTTAAACTATTCCGTTAACTCAACCATTGATATTTTCAAATAAAACACACAAATATTTGGAAAATAACATTTTTGGCATGCACAAAGTTTTCACAAATCAACTTGAACTAACCTCGCTAGATTTAAGCTAATTCTAGAATTTCTCCCAACGTAAGCTCCTTTGATGCAACCCGGATCCTTTAGGCCAAATCTTCCAAAACCTAGATCCACAAGTTTCTAACGATAAGTATTTATCCTCAAATACGTAGAATCATTCCTCAAACATTTAGAACCCAACATATCAAATACATCAAGCCTTAATCTTCATAAATGAAGAAGGAGAAGAACACTTCAACTAAACATAACCAAAATCGTCCACAATACTCCAAACGAGAAAGAAAGTGAACAAAATATGATTTTGAGCAATTAAACCTTTAATGATGACATATTACGATTTCTACACATCAGAATATCCAAAAGCCCCAAATATGGTTGTTTTACAACATTTATGAAGATAACCATTTCAAAAGAGTTAAACTATTCCATTAACTCAACCATTGATATTTTCAAGTAAAACACACAAATATTTGGAAAATGACATTTTTGGCATGCACAAATTTTTCACAAATCAACTTGAACTCACGTCGCGAGATTTAAGCTAAATCTAGAATTTCTCCCAACGTAAGCTCCTTTGATGCAACCCGGATCCTTTAGGCCAAATCTACCAAAACCTAGATCCACAAGTATCCAACCATAAGTATTTACCCTCAAATACTTAGAATCATTCCCCAAACATTTAGAACCCAAAATCTAAAATACATCAAGCCCTAATCTTCATAAATGAATAAGGAGAAGAACGGTTCAACTAAACATAACCAAAATCGTCCACAATACTCCAAACGAGAAAGAAAGTGAACAAAATATGATTTTGAGCAATTAATCCTTTAATGACATATTATGATTTCTACATATCAAAATATCCAAAAGCCCCAAATATGGTTGTTTTACAACATTTATGAAGATAACCATTTCAAAAGAGTTAAACTATTCCATTAACTCAACCATTGATATTTTCAAGTAAAACACACAAATATTTGGAAAATAACATTTTTGGCATTCACAAAGTTTTCACAAATCAACTTGAACTCACCTCGCGAGATTTAAGCTAAATCTAGAATTTCTCCCAACGTAAGCTCCTTTGATGCAACCCGGATCCTTTAGGCTAAATCTTCCAAAACCTAAATCCACAAGTTTCCAACCATAAGTATTTATCCTCAAATACGTAGAATCATTCTCCAAACATTTAGAACCCAAAATCTCAAATACATCAAGCCCTAATCTTCATAAATGAAGAAGGAGAAAAACACTTCAACTAAACATAACGAAAATCGTCCACAATACTCCAAACGAGAAAGAAAGTGAACAAAATATGATTTTGAGTAATTAATCCTTTAATGACATATTATGATTTCAAAACCCCCAAATATGGTTGTTTTACAACATTTATGAATTCACCCAGGTACAAACAAGATGTATAAAGACTTAAAGCAATTCTATTGGTGGCCGGGGATAAAAAGATGGATTGCACAGTATGTGGAAAGATGCGATACTTGTAAGAAAGTAAAGATCGAACACCAAAAGCCGTTTGGTCAACTACAACGGCTAGAAATACCTATGTGGAAGTGGGAGCAGATTACCACAGATTTCATCACCAAACTACCAAGGACTCCTAAGGGATTTGATTCTATTTGGGTGATCGTCGACAGATTGACAAAGTCTGCACACTTTTTACCGATAAAGGAAACCAATTCGATGGAGCGATTGGCTAAGTTATACATTGATGAAATAGTAACTCGACATGGAGTTCCAATCTCTATCATTTCTGATCGTGATAGTCGTTTTACTTCAAGATTTTGGAGAAGTTTTCAAAGGGAAATGGGGACTCAGATAAAGTTAAGTACGGCGTATCATCCCTAAATAGATGGGCAGAGTGAACGAACAATTCAGACCCTAGAAGATATGCTCCGGGCTTGCATTGTGGATTTTGGGGGATCGTGGGATAAGCATTTACCATTGATTGAATTCGCTTACAACAGCAGTTATCATTCCAGCATACAAGCAGCACCGTTTGAAGTACTGTATGGTAGGAAATGCCGAACACCTCTATGTTGGAACGAAGTGGGAGAGAAACAGTTAGCGGGGCCGGAAATAGTTCAGTTAACCGCCGATAAGGTTACTCAGATTCATGAACGATTGAAAGTGGCTCAAGACAGGCAGAAAAGCTACGCTGACCGACGCCGAAAACCATTGGAATTTCAGGTTGGGGATTGCATAATGTTAAAGGTTTCGCCGTGGAAAGGAGTCATCAGATTTGGACGACAAGGTAAACTTAGCCCTAGGTATATTGGACCGTTTGCAATAACAGAAAGGATCGGTGAAGTCGCTTACCGATTAGATCTTCCGCCAGAATTGAGCAGAATCCATAATGCGTTTCATGTATCGAACTTCCGAAAGTGTTTGGTCACTCCAGACCAGGCAGTCTCTCTACCAGATATCCGAGTCGACGAAAAACTGAATTATGTGGAAGAGCCGGAAGCTATAGTTGATCGTAAAGTTAAAGTGCTGCGGAGTAAGGAGATCAGGCAAGTGAAAGTTCAGTGGAGACATCATAAAGGTCAAGATGCTACGTGGGAATCAGAGACGGAAATGAGAGCCAAATACCCTCATCTTTTTACTTAACGGAATTCCGGGACGAAATTCTTTTAAGGGGGAGATGATGTAATACCCCGGGTAAGTCAGTTAGATAAATTCCCTATCAGTTAAAATATTTAACCTTAAGATTTAATGTTTAGGGTAAGTTGGAGGTAAGTTATAAGCTCAAGGGTGTTTTGGTACTTATGGAAGAATTTAAGCCAAAAGTGTAAATTGTTATATATATACCTTATAGGTATCAGAGCAACCCTCAGTTACCAAAAATAGAAAAGTGTTTGTGTGTGTGCGGAGGTGAAAAGGAGCAGAAGGCGAAAGTACGGTTGCTACATCAATCAAGGGAATTAGAATCGATTTGGAGGTAAGTCCTTTACAAGTTGTGTCTATAATCAGTAGTATTAGACTTCCATCTGTTTAGAATCTCTAAATCCGTGACTTGAATGGATTTCAATCGATTTCTGGGTAATTGGAAACCGACTGAGTTCTTAGAAGACTCCCGGTAGTGTGAGTCCCGGTATAGAAGACTCCCGGTAGTGTGAGTCCCGGTATAGAAGACTCCCGGTAGTGTGAGTCCCGGTATAGAAGACTCCCGGTAGTATAAATCCCGGTATAGCAGACTTCCGGTAGTGAGAGTTCCGGTAATGGGAAGTCCCGATATAGGAACTCCCGGTACTAAGAGTCCCGGTACTGTATAAGTCCCGGTACCCTGTAGTCCCGGTAGTGAGTTAAGCACAGTGTGTAATGAGATAGTTGAGGATGGGAAATTGTTAGGCTTTATGTGTTTGGTCAGAAAAGCGATGTGTGTATCTTAACTTGTTTCAGATTCTGTGGAGTCGTGGTAAGAGATAGAATCGTTTTGAAAGAAGCTTGCGAACGTGTGTAATAACCAAAACAGGTGAGTTTTACTTTGAAAACGTTTTTAACTGGAATACGTATATGTGTGGAAGTGGGAATGAAATTGTAGATAATTATGCGTTGTATGTGAATTATAATATAGAAAGGTATTATATTTCCATGAGTATTATAAATGTGTTATAATACGTTGGCCGGGTTTAGGACCGGTGTGTTTGGCTATAGAATCTGTATAGCGTTGTTTGGCTGTAGATGTTGTACAGCGTTGTATAATATTAGTTGGTTTGCTACCACTAATATGGCCAGAAGGAATGAAAAGGGAAAGCATAAGATATGTGAGTTTAAGTTGATGTATATGATTGTGTTGCGTGATTTATATGAATAAAGTTTATATAAATGGTGTTTAAACTAACAGGGATTTCTTACTTAGACCATCAGGTCTAACCCTCATTTTGTTTTTAAAATATGTATTCCAGGTGGAGGTTCAAGTAAGAGAAAGTAATTAGAGTAACCGATGGGTGGCTTGTGCGACGAATTATAGGATCAAGATTTTGGCTTGTTTAGCAGTTGTATCGCAATATTTAATGTTATGAATGTAAATAGTACAAGGATTGTAGTAGGATGGTTTTCTTCCAATTGTAAAAGACTATTGGACCGTACATGTAATGTGAAGTTCGTTCGTTATATGAATGTTATGTTGTAAATGTGAATTGTTGTGTATATTGGATTTGGGTTGTTACAAGTTTCCAACCATAAGTATTTATCCTCAAATACGTAGAATCATTCTCCAAACATTTAAAACCCAAAATCTCAAATACATCAAGCCCTAATCTTTATAAATGAAGAAGGAGAAAAACACTTCAACTAAACATAACGAAAATCGTCCACAATACTCCAAACGAGAAAGAAAGTGAACAAAATATGATTTTGAGTAATTAATCCTTTAATGACATATTATGATTTCAAAACCCCCAAATATGGTTGTTTTACAACATTTATGAAGATAACCATTTCAAAAGAGTTAAACTATTCTATTAACTCAACCATTGATATTTTCAAGTAAAGCACACAAATATTTGGAAAATAACATTTTTGGCATGCACAAAGTTTTCACAAATCAACTTGAACTCACCTCGCTAGATTTAAGCTAAATCTAGAATTTCTCCCAACGTAAGCTCCTTTGATGCAACCCGGATCCTTTAGGCCAAATCTTCCAAAACCTAGATCCACAAGTTTCTAACCATAAGTATTTATCCTCAAATACGTAGAATCATTCCTCAAACATTTTGAACCCAAAATCTCAAATACATCAAGCCTTAATCTTCATAAATTAAGAAGGAGAAGAACACTTCAACTAAACATAACCAAAATCGTCCACAATACTCCAAACGAGAAAGAAAGTGAACAAAATATGATTTTGAGCAATTAAACCTTTAATGATGACATATTACGATTTCTACACATCAGAATATCCAAAAGCCCCAAAAATATGGTTTTTTTACAACATTTATGAAGATAACCATTTCAAAAGAGTTAAACTATTCCGTTAACTCAACCATTGATATTTTCAAGTAAAACACACAAATATTTGGAAAATAACATTTTTGGCATGCACAAAGTTTTCACAAATCAACTTGAACTCACCTCGCTAGATTTAAGCTAATTCTAGAATTTCTCCCAACGTAAGCTCCTTTGATGCAACCCGGATCCTTTAGGCCAAATCTACCAAAACCTAGACCCACAAGTATCCAACCATAAGTATTTAACCTCAAATACTTAGAATCATTCCCCAAACATTTAGAACCCAAAATCTCAAATACATCAAGCCCTAATCTTCATAAATGAAGAAGGAGAAAAACACTTCAACTAAACATAACCAAAATCGTCCACAATACTCCAAACGAGAAAGAAAGTGAACAAAATATGATTTTGAGCAATTAATCCTTTAATGACATATTATGATTTCTACACATCAAAATATCCAAAAGCTCCAAATATGGTTGTTTTACAACATTTATGAAGATAATCATTTCAAAAGAGTTAAACTATTTCATTAACTCAACCATTGATATTTTCAAGTAAAACACACAAATATTTGGAAAATAACATTTTTGGCATTCACAAAGTTTTCACAAATCAACTTGAACTCACCTCGCGAGATTTAAGCTAAATCTAGAATTTCTCCCAACGTAAGCTCCTTTGATGCAACCCGGATCCTTTAGGCCAAATCTTCCAAAACCTAGATCCACAAGTTTCCAACCATAAGTATTTATCCTCAAATACGTAAAATCATTCCCCAAACATTTAGAACCCAAAATCTCAAATACATCAAGCCCTAATCTTCATCAATGAAGAAGGAGAAAAACACTTCAACTAAACATAACCAAAATCGTCCACAATACTCCAAACGAGAAAGAAAGTGAACAAGATATGATTTTGAGTAATTAATCCTTTAATGACATATTATGATTTCAAAACCCCCAAATATGGTTGTTTTACAACATTTATGAAGATAACCATTTTTTTTGAACGGAAAAACCAGGCACTAATATAGAAAAACGGAACAAAGAACAAACAAGGTCAAGGCCAAAGCCCCACCAGAAAGAAAGAACAGTTCTCAAAACAAAGCAACAAGATAAGCAACCAAAAGAAACAAAGCTCTAAAGAGGCAAGCCACACCCCAACCAAACCCCACCAAGCCCATAACAGAAAACTCCCAAAGACAATCATATCAATCTGCAAGAAGGAGTACGATGACGATTCTTCCAAGCAAGCCGATTCAGCACAACATCCCTAATATCATGCACCGCCTTCTCAACAGACCGCTTCCGAGTATCAAAAAGCCGACGGTTCCTCTCAATCCAGATGTGATAAACGGTGGCCGAGAGAGCTAACTTTTGGATGGTTCTTTTAGGAAAGCAAGTCCCATCCATGATCCCATTAGTAACCACATTCCATGAGTCCGCAAAGTGTGACATTTTAGCATCAAACTTTATAGCCGTCCACACCCCCAACGAGAAGGGACATTCAAAAAACAAATGGTTATGAGAGTCCATACCAGTTGCACATAAAGAACACTTCATATCGGGGGGGTCGTGCTTCCACACAATGATTTTATCTTGAGTTGGGAGCCTTTTTAGAAACGCAATCCAAGTGCAAAAGGCGTGTTTTGGGATGAAACCCCGGAACCAGAGCGCCCTACACCATGATAAAGGACTCCTCGGCCCTTCCAACGAAACCCAAGCCTCTCTAACCGAGAAAGGCATACGAATACGACGAGAATTCAACCAGCAGCACTCATCCCGCCTAGAAGAATCCAGCACCGGGACTGTAACAGTCGCAAGGGCTGGAATACGATCAGTCCAAGTTTGCGGCCACACCCCATTCAAAGCAGTCACCACCTCTTGCACCGTAGAATCATTTGTAAAGCCATCAGAATTAACCATACGATACGTAATTCTAGCAGAAAGATGGCCAACCGAAAGCCAAGTATCCTCCCACGCATGCGTTTCACTCCCATCGCCAATCGTAGAAAAAAAGAACCGCCGAACATGAGGACGAATATCAAGAATCTTCCGAAGCACCGAGGACCAAGAAGGTTGTTTGCGGACAATCCAAAAATTTGAGTTCCCGAAACGATGAGCATAACACCAACGTACCCATAAAGAATTCCGTTTTCGCAGAATATCCCATATATGTTTAGCAAGTAGAGCTCGGTTCCACAACCCAAGTTTTCTCAACCCAAGACCACCACACATTATGGGTTTACAAACATCATCCCATGCAACCTTACATTTGCCACGAGAACCGTGACCTTGTGACAATAGAAAGTCTCGAAAAAGCGCCTCTAGGTCATGGATGACATTCGAAGGAACAAGGAAAACCGACATCCAATATAATTGCATAGAAAGAAGAACTGACTTTATTAGTTGCAATCGACCTCCAAAAGAAAGATATTTGGCCTTCCAATTCTGAATTTTATTCCGAACCTTAGCTACCAAGATCCCAAAGTCCGCCACTTTCAAGCGGACCGGAGACAAAGGCACCCCAAGATACCGAATAGGAAAAGTACCAAATCTGAAAGGAAGGCAAACCTGAATAGCTTGTCGTTGCTCCTCAGTCGCGTTTCCAAAGAAGACCTCACTCTTCTCCAAACTAGGCGCAAGACCGGAACGCAACTTGAACAATTCTAAAGCCTTTTTTACCACCTCCACGGAAGCCACATCCCCTCTCGTAAAAACAAACAGATCGTCCGCGAAGCACAAATGAGTAACAAGCATGTCATTACACCCAAAATGATACCCAAAATCAAGAGCCTCCTCAATACATTGCTTGAGCAACATCGAAAACCCCTCCATAACCACCGTGAAAAGATAGGGAGATATAGGATCAGTCTGGCGGATCCCCCTTGCACCTTTAAAAAAACCATGGGTTTCCCCATTCAAAGCAATCGAAAAGGAAGGGGTGGAAATCAACTCCTTTATCCACTTCACAAGGACCGGGTGGAAACCCAGTCCCCGAAGCATTCCAAGCAAAAACTCCCAATTGACCGTATCGTAAGCCTTTGTGATGTCTATTTTAAAAGCACATCTTGGAGGACCCGACTGCTTCTGATACCCCGAAACCAATTCATGTGCCATAAGGATGTTGTCCGCTATTCTTCTCCCCGGAATGAAAGCCGATTGATTTGAGCTAATCAGGAAGTCAAGAGCATCTTTCACTCTATCCGACACAATTTTACTAATGCATTTATAGAATACATTACAACATGCTATTGGACGGAATTCACTCACCTTAGTAGCATTAGTTGACTTCGGGATAAGACATAGGAGAGTGTGGTTCAACTCCTTCGTCAAGATTCTCGAGTAGAAAAATTATGTATCGCTACCAATACGTCTTTCCCCACAATATTCCACGCCTCCTTGAAAAAAGTAGACGTGAACCCATCCGATCCCGGAGCTTTATCTTTCCCAATATGAAACATGGCATCCCGAATATCATTATCCGTAATAGGCCGAATCATGTGGAGCGATTCATGCAAAGTGAGTTTCCGCGTGAAAAAATTTTCATGCATGTGCGGGACAACCGAAGTATCAAGTGTACCAAGGATTGCTTTAAAATGATCAATAAACACCGCTGGCACATCCTCTCCATATGAGAACACCCCTTCCAGATCCGAAATGGCATGGATATAATTCGAATTACGTTTTTCCCGAACCACATTGTGAAAGAATTTGGTATTGCCATCACCTTCATTTAACCACCGAATTTTATCACGTTGGCGAAGGGCAGCCTCTTCATCAATACGTGCCATTGATATTTTCAAGTAAAACACACAAATATTTGGAAAATAACATTTTTGGCATGCACAAAATTTTCACAAATCAACTTGAACTCACCTCGCTAGATTTAAGCTAAATCTAGAATTTCTCCCAACGTAAGCTCCTTTGATGCAACCCGGATCCTTTAGGCCAAATCTTCCAAAACCTAGATCCACAAGTTTCTAACCATAAGTATTTATCCTCAAATACGTAGAATCATTCCTCAAACATTTAGAACCCAAAATCTCAAATACATAAAGCCTTAATCTTCATAAATGAAGAAGGAGAAGAACACTTCAACTAAACATAACCAAAATCGTCCACAATACTCCAAACGGGAAAGAAAGTGAACAAAATATGATTTTGAGCAATTAATCCTTTAATGACATATTATGATTTCAAAACCCGCAAATATGTCTGTTTTACAACATTTATGAAGATAACCATCAAAAGCGTTAAACTATTCCATTAACTCAACCATTGATATTTTCAAGTAAAACACACAAATATTTGGAAAATAACATTTTTGGCATGCACAAAGTTTTCACAAATCAACTTGAACCCACCTCGCTAGATTTAAGCTAAATCTAGAATTTCTCCCAACGTAAGCTCCTTTGATGCAACCTGGATCCTTTAGGCCAAATCTTCCAAAACCTAGATCCACAAGTTTCTAACCATAAGTATTTATCCTACAATACGTAGAATCATTCCTCAAACATTTAGAACCCAAAATCTCAAATACATCAAGCCTTAATCTTCATAAATGAAGAAGGAGAAGAACACTTCAACTAAACATAACCAAAATCGTCCACAATACTCCAAACGAGAAAGAAAGTGAACAAAATATGATTTTGAGCAATTAAACCTTTAATGAAGACATATTACGATTTCTACACATCAGAATATTCAAAAGCCCAAAATATGGTTGTTTTACAACATTTATGAAGATAACCATTTCAAAAGAGTTAAACTATTCCGTTAACTCAACCATTGATATTTTCAAGTAAAACACACAAATATTTGGAAAATAACATTTTTGGCATGCACAAAGTTTTCACAAATAAACTTGAACTCACCTCGCTAGATTTAAGCTAAATCTAGAATTTCTCCCAATGTAAGCTAATTTGATGCAACCCGGATCCTTTAGGCCAAATCTTCCAAAACCTAGATTCACAAGTTTCTAACCATAAGTATTTATCCTCAAATACGTAGAATCAATCCTCAAACATTTAGAACCCAAAATCTCAAATACATCAAGCCCTAATCTTCATAAATGAAGAAGGAGAAAAACACTTCAACTAAACATAACCAAAATCGTCCACAATACTCCAAACGAGAAAAAAGTGAACAAAATATGATTTTGAGCAATTAATCCTTTAATGACATATTATGATTTCAAAAGCCCCAAATATGGTTGTTTTACAACATTTATGAAGATAACCGTTTCAAAAGAGTTAAACTATTCCATTAACTCAACCATTGATATTTTCAAGTAAAACACACAAATATTTGGAAAATAACATTTTTGGCGTGCACAAAGTTTTCAAAAATCTACTTGAACTCACCTCGCTAGATTAAATCTAGAATTTCTCCCAACGTAAGCTTCTTTGATGCAACCCGGATCCTTTTGGCCAAATCTTCCAAAACCTAGATCCATAAGTTTCTAACCATAAGTATTTATCCTCAAATACGTAGAATCATTCCTCAAACATTTAGAACCCAAAATCTCAAATACATCAAGCCTTAATCTTCATAAATGAAGAAGGAGAAGAACACTTCAACTAAACATAACCAAAATCGTCCACAATACTCCAAACGAGAAAGAAAGTGAACAAAATTTGATTTTGAGCAATTAAACCTTTAATGATGACATATTACGATTTCTACACATCAGAATATCCAAAAGCCCCAAATATGGTTGTTTTACAACATTTATGAAGATAACCATTTCAAAAGAGTTAAACTATTCCGTTAACTCAACCATTGATATTTTCAAGTAAAACACACAAATATTTGGAAAATAACATTTTTGGCATGCACAAAGTTTTCACAAATCAACTTGAACTCACCTCGCTAGATTTAAGCTAAATCTAGAATTTCTCCCAACGTAAACTCCTTTGATGCAACCCGGATCTTTTAGGCCAAATCTTCCAAAACCTAGATCCACAAGTTTCTAACCATAAGTATTTATCCTCAAATACGTAGAATCATTCCTCGAACATTTAGAACCCAAAATCTCAAATACATCAAACCTTAATCTTCATAAATGAAGAAGGAGAAGAACACTTCAACTAAACATAACCAAAATCGTCCACAATACTCCAAACGAGAAAGAAAGTGAACAAAATATGATTTTGAGCAATTAAACCTTTAATGATGACAGATTACGATTTCTACACATCAGAATATCCAAAAGCCCCAAATATGGTTGTTTTACAACATTTATGAAGATAACCATTTCAAAAGAGTTAAACTATTCCCTTAACTCAACCATTGATATTTTCAAGTAAAACACACAAATATTTGGAAAATAACATTTTTGGCATGCACAAAGTTTTCACAAATCAACTTGAACTCACCTCGCTAGATTTAAGCTAAATCTAGAATTTCTCCCAATGTAAGCTAATTTGATGCAACCCGGATCCTTTAGGCCAAATCTTCCAAAACCTAGATTCACAAGTTTCTAACCATAAGTATTTATCCTCAAATACGTAGAATCAATCCTCAAACATTTAGAACCCAAAATCTCAAATACATCAAGCCCTAATCTTCATAAATGAAGAAGGAGAAAAACACTTCAACTAAACATAACCAAAATCGTCCACAATACTCCAAACGAGAAAAAAGTGAACAAAATATGATTTTGAGCAATTAATCCTTTAATGACATATTATGATTTCAAAAGCCCCAAATATGGTTGTTTTACAACATTTATGAAGATAACCGTTTCAAAAGAGTTAAACTATTCCATTAACTCAACCATTGATATTTTCAAGTAAAACACACAAATATTTGGAAAATAACATTTTTGGCGTGCACAAAGTTTTCAAAAATCTACTTGAACTCACCTCGCTAGATTAAATCTAGAATTTCTCCCAACGTAAGCTTCTTTGATGCAACCCGGATCCTTTTGGCCAAATCTTCCAAAACCTAGATCCATAAGTTTCTAACCATAAGTATTTATCCTCAAATACGTAGAATCATTCCTCAAACATTTAGAACCCAAAATCTCAAATACATCAAGCCTTAATCTTCATAAATGAAGAAGGAGAAGAACACTTCAACTAAACATAACCAAAATCGTCCACAATACTCCAAACGAGAAAGAAAGTGAACAAAATTTGATTTTGAGCAATTAAACCTTTAATGATGACAGATTACGATTTCTACACATCAGAATATCCAAAAGCCCCAAATATGGTTGTTTTACAACATTTATGAAGATAACCATTTCAAAAGAGTTAAACTATTCCCTTAACTCAACCATTGATATTTTCAAGTAAAACACACAAATATTTGGAAAATAACATTTTTGGCATGCACAAAGTTTTCACAAATAAACTTGAACTCACCTCGCTAGATTTAAGCTAAATCTAGAATTTCTCCCAATGTAAGCTAATTTGATGCAACCCGGATCCTTTAGGCCAAATCTTCCAAAACCTAGATTCACAAGTTTCTAACCATAAGTATTTATCCTCAAATACGTAGAATCAATCCTCAAACATTTAGAACCCAAAATCTCAAATACATCAAGCCCTAATCTTCATAAATGAAGAAGGAGAAAAACACTTCAACTAAACATAACCAAAATCGTCCACAATACTCCAAACGAGAAAAAAGTGAACAAAATATGATTTTGAGCAATTAATCCTTTAATGACATATTATGATTTCAAAAGCCCCAAATATGGTTGTTTTACAACATTTATGAAGATAACCGTTTCAAAAGAGTTAAACTATTCCATTAACTCAACCATTGATATTTTCAAGTAAAACACACAAATATTTGGAAAATAACATTTTTGGCGTGCACAAAGTTTTCAAAAATCTACTTGAACTCACCTCGCTAGATTAAATCTAGAATTTCTCCCAACGTAAGCTTCTTTGATGCAACCCGGATCCTTTTGGCCAAATCTTCCAAAACCTAGATCCATAAGTTTCTAACCATAAGTATTTATCCTCAAATACGTAGAATCATTCCTCAAACATTTAGAACCCAAAATCTCAAATACATCAAGCCTTAATCTTCATAAATGAAGAAGGAGAAGAACACTTCAACTAAACATAACCAAAATCGTCCACAATACTCCAAACGAGAAAGAAAGTGAACAAAATTTGATTTTGAGCAATTAAACCTTTAATGATGACATATTACGATTTCTACACATCAGAATATCCAAAAGCCCCAAATATGGTTGTTTTACAACATTTATGAAGATAACCATTTCAAAAGAGTTAAACTATTCCGTTAACTCAACCATTGATATTTTCAAGTAAAACACACAAATATTTGGAAAATAACATTTTTGGCATGCACAAAGTTTTCACAAATCAACTTGAACTCACCTCGCTAGATTTAAGCTAAATCTAGAATTTCTCCCAACGTAAACTCCTTTGATGCAACCCGGATCTTTTAGGCCAAATCTTCCAAAACCTAGATCCACAAGTTTCTAACCATAAGTATTTATCCTCAAATACGTAGAATCATTCCTCGAACATTTAGAACCCAAAATCTCAAATACATCAAACCTTAATCTTCATAAATGAAGAAGGAGAAGAACACTTCAACTAAACATAACCAAAATCGTCCACAATACTCCAAACGAGAAAGAAAGTGAACAAAATATGATTTTGAGCAATTAAACCTTTAATGATGACAGATTACGATTTCTACACATCAGAATATCCAAAAGCCCCAAATATGGTTGTTTTACAACATTTATGAAGATAACCATTTCAAAAGAGTTAAACTATTCCCTTAACTCAACCATTGATATTTTCAAGTAAAACACACAAATATTTGGAAAATAACATTTTTGGCATGCACAAAGTTTTCACAAATCAACTTGAACTCACCTCGCTAGATTTAAGCTAATTCTAGAATTTCTCCCAACGTAAGCTCCTTTGATGCAACCCGGATCCTTTAGGCCAAATCTACCAAAACCTAGATCCACAAGTATCCAACCATAAGTATTTACCCTCAAATACTTAGAATCGTTCCCCAAACATTTAGAACCCAAAATCTCAAATACCTCAAGCCCTAATCTTCATAAATGAAGAAGGAGAATAACACTTCAACTAAACATAACCAAAATCGTCCACAATACTCCAAACGAGAAAGAAAGTGAACACAATATGATTTTGAGCAATTAATCCTTTAATGACATATTATGATTTCTACACATCAAAATATCCAAAAGCCCCAAATATGGTTGTTTTACAACATTTATGAAGATAACCATTTCAAAAGAGTTAAACTATTCCATTAACTCAACCATTGATATTTTCAAGTAAAACACACAAATATTTGGAAAATAACATTTTTGGCATTCACAAAGTTTTCACAAATCAACTTGAACTCATCTTGCAAGATTTAAGCTAAATCTAGAATTTCTCCCAACGTAAGCTCCTTTGATGCAACCCGGATCCTTTTGGCCAAATCTTCCAAAACCTAGATCCACAAGTTTCTAACCATAAGTATTTATCCTAAAATACGTAGAATCATTCCCCAAACATTTAGAACCCAAAATCTCAAATACATCAAGCCCTAATCTTCATAAATGAAGAAGGAGAAAAACACTTCAACTAAACATAACGAAAATCGTCCACAATACTCCAAACGAGAAAGAAAGTGAACAAAATATGATTTTGAGTAATTAATCCTTTAATGACATATTATGATTTCAAAACCCCCAAATATGGTTGTTTTACAACATTTATGAAGATAACCATTTCAAAAGAGTTAAACTATTCCATTAACTCAACCATTGATATTTTCAAGTAAAACACACAAATATTTGGAAAATAACATTTTTGGCATGCACAAAGTTTTCACAAATCAACTTGAACTCACCTCGCTAGATTTAAGCTAAATCTAGAATTTCTCCCAACGTAAGCTCCTTTGATGCAACCCGGATCCTTTAGGCCAAATCTTCCAAAACCTAGATCCACAAGTTTCTAACCATAAGTATTTATCCTCAAATACGTAGAATCATTCCTCAAACATTTAGAACCCAAAATCTCAAATACATCAAGCCTTAATCTTCATAAATGAAGAAGGAGAAGAACACTTCAACTAAACATAACCAAAATCGTCCACAATACTCCAAACGAGAAAGAAAGTGAACAAAATATGATTTTGAGCAATTAAAGCTTTAATGATGACATATTACGATTTCTACAATCAGAATATCCAAAAGCCCCAAATATGGTTGTTTTACAACATTTATGAAGATAACCATTTCAAAAGAGTTAAACTATTCCGTTAACTCAACCATTGATATTTTCAAGTAAAACACACAAATATTTGGAAAATAACATTTTTGGCATGCACAAAGTTTTCACAAATCAACTTGAACTCACCTCGCTAGATTTAAGCTAAATCTAGAATTTCTCCCAACGTAAGCTCCTTTGATGCAACCCGGATCCTTTTGGCCAAATTTTCCAAAACCTAGATCCACAAGTTTCCAACCATAAGTATTTACCCTCAAATACTTAGAATCATTCCCCAAACATTTAGAACCCAAAATCTCAAATACATCAAGCCCTAATCTTCATAAATGAAGAAGGAGAAGAACACTTCAACTAAACATAACCAAAATCGTCCACAATACTCCAAACGAGAAAGAAAGTGAACAAAATATGATTTTGAGCAATTAATCCTTTAATGACATATTATGATTTCTACACATCAAAATATCCAAAAGCCCCAAATATGGTTGTTTAACAACATTTATGAAGATAACCATTTCAAAAGAGTTACACTATTCCATTAACTCAACCATTGATATTTTCAAGTAAAACACACAAATATTTGGAAAATAACATTTTTGGAAAATACACCTTTTACATAATAAGCCCTTTAACTTCTATTCAACATTAATTACCCCTAACACATATTATTTTTCTAAATGGATAGAAGCAGCTGCCTACTCCTAGATTCGAGACAAAGAGGTCATATCTTTTATCCAGATTAACATTATATGCAGGTTCGGAATTCCTTCCGAAATCGTATGTGACAACGGGTCACAATTTATAAGTGATCGTACGCAACAGTTCTGTGAGGATCGTAACATCAAGCTTACGACCTCAACTCCATGCTACCCCCAGTCTAATGGTCTTGCAGAATCGAGCAATAAAGTCAGTATCAATTCAATAAAAAAAATACTCAAGGCCACAAAAGGAAGATAGGTCGAAGAACTCCCATCGGTCCTGTGGGCAAATCGTACGACACCACGAACATTGACGGAACAGGCGCCATTCTCTTTGGTTTATGGTTGTGAAGCCGTCTTACCTATTGAGGTACAACTTCTGACATCGAGACCTACACTCGTCGATCATAACTTGGTGGACTTAAGCTACGATCTCGACGCTCTCGAAGAGCTAAGAGAGTCTGTTTTGGTCAAAATGGCATCTCAGTGACAGATTGTTGAACGACATTTCAACAAAATGTTAAAGCCAAGATCTTTCAAGAAGGTGACTACGTCTTATGACGAGTATTCCAAAACAGCAAGGAGCCAAACGCAGGTAAGTTATCCACTAAGTGGAAAGGACCTTATCGAATATCTAAAGTCGTTGGGAAGGGTGCTTACAGACTTCAAACCCTCGACGACTAAGACATCCCATGTAGCTAGAACGCAGTGCATTTGAAGAAATAATTCTTTTGAAATTTTCCTTTTGATTTATTTTTTCCAAACGATTACTGACTTAAGCTTCGGAGGGATGTTGGTCTTACCAACGACCACCCCTGGATCTTACGTTGCAGGCTCGCAGGATCGCATGAATGCCAGTCTCACGACCTATATCGTGAGAAACAAGGTCTTTATGACTAAAACGTCATGACTGTTATGTCACAAACGTCAAAACATGACTCATGTGTCATAAGCAAAGTCTTTATGATTCATTTCATGAATCTTACGATTACAATAGGTGTTTTTTAACCTAAGTTTCGGAGTCAAAGCCTTATGACTTGTATTCCATACACAAGATATCTCTTCGGCCTTACTACAAAAGTTACAAGTACCTTCGTCGTACAGTCTTACATTTGACTTATTGCTTAAACGCCTGTTATCTTTCGTTTATTTTGTTTACTTATAACAAAGTAAAGTACGCGGTAGGGAGATTGCTTCTTTTTCGGGAGGGAGTCCCTCGCCATGTAGGTGTATTGTTTTTTTCTTTTTAATATATTGCCAGGAGTGCCGCCTCCTTTCCAAAAAAAAAAGTAAAGTACGCGGTAGCATAACAAAAGTTTACTTGTATTAATATGATCCAAAATTACAAGTAAAGGGCACGACCGATTATAGTCGCCCCATCAAAAATGAAAAAACAAAAGAAGCAAAAAAGCAAGATGAAGGAGGGTCCTGCTCCTTAGCAACCTCCTCGTCGCCATCTCCAGCGACCTCTGCGTCCGTGGAATCCCCTTCTTCGAGTTCTTCCTCGTCCCCGACTTGCTCTAAGTAAGTGGCGACCTCCGCTTCGGCCCCGACCATAGGGTTTAACCCCCGCAAATGGCGACGCATGATCGCCGCTCGGACCCTTAGACGGGTCAGAGCCTCAAACGACAGGAGTCGCTCCTCTAAGGACGCGACCTTCTTCTCCTTCGCCTCGACGAGCGACTTAACGTCCTCGACCTATTTTTCGCTCTCGGTCAAGGAAGCCTTTGTCGCTCCTAACTCCGCCTCAGTCGCGGAGGACTTCTCAAAGACTTCTAATAAAAGGCGCTGGAGGTCTTCCTTCACCCTCGACGATGCCTCAAAGAATTCCTACGCTTTATCGAGAGCTTCGCCGAAAGGACCTCATCCCTTTCCATCACCAGCTTCTCTTGCTCCCGCGCCAAGCAAGCCTCGTCTTGCGCCACGCGCATCTTCTTCAAGGCGATGGGAGTGACCCTTCGGATCTTTTTCATACGGGCATACAAGCAAAGAGACGTCTGGAACGCCTGTATTCGCACGATTAAAGAAACGAACGTCAGAAATCAAACGATAGGAATGTAAAAGATAGATAGGTCGTACGTACCTTAAAAGTCAGCCTTGCGACTTGCGACCCCATCTCGTCGACCGTAACCTCCCGAAATCGCTCCTGAAAGGAGGGCAAGAGGAATTTCGCTAGGTCCGGGAAAATTATCACTGTCCATCTCGTCACCGGCCATAAAGTCCTTCGGCAGTGAGAAATGGACCGACATGGCATCGGCAGAGCTCTCCGTCGCATGTCTTTTCCCCTTGTCGACCGACGAAAGGGATGGA
This sequence comes from Saussurea involucrata, assembly GCA_033807775.1. Lineage (NCBI taxonomy): Eukaryota > Viridiplantae > Streptophyta > Magnoliopsida > Asterales > Asteraceae > Saussurea > Saussurea involucrata. The sequence continues at coordinate 1,971,600 of CM066321.1, read as the reverse complement.
GCGACCATCTAGGGGCCGGATCCTTTGACTTCAGGTGCCGACGGAGGGGCCACACTCACCGGGGTAGCGTCAATCACCCTCGGTGGCGTCTTCGCCATCTTGGCACATGGCAGTAGCACTTTACACATGTTAGATCTTTATTGGGCGCATGCTTCTGGCTTTTGTCAAAGACATGCTCTTGGTCGCACGGTGACCAGTGTAGGTGCCAGAGTGGTTGTACGATTATGGACAAAAGCAAGTTTTCTTTTGTACCTTGTTACTTTTATGTAAGAGGATAAGACAAACAGTTCTTGAACTGCAAGCTTCATGATCAGCGATCGCTGATGGTGTCTTTCATCAGTGAGGTCTGATGACTGTCTCAACTATCGCTGAAGCCTTGTTCTTGAGTTGTTGTGCGTTGTAGACTTGTCTTGGTTTCACTGAATGCCACTTCAGGTCATGAGTAGACTTATCCTTGTTCATCAGCTTAGTCTTCGATGTCAGCGATGAACTTTTTTGTCACGAGGCTTGTCTTCAGGTATTACAATAACAGTTTTACATAGGAAGCTATCAGCGATCACTGAATATACTCAGCATATGATCACTGACGGTGAAACACTAATACATACAAATGTTAAATGTAATTTTCACTAAGTATTCTAAGAGTCGTCATCAAATCACTGAGGGAGTTTTGATTAACAGATAAGGATGTATGTTGTTGATCCCAGATTATCTATATTAGCTAAACAAACCAAAAATATGTAGAGTTGCAAAAGCTTTTAATAAACAATTTCTATAAAGCTTGGTAGAAACAGTAAACAAAGAAGAAGTCAATGCAACAGTATGTAAACAATTCAATAAGCCATATGCGTTGATATTAGTCTGAAAGGATTACAAAACTGAAGGACAATGAAGAACACACAGTAATATGTGTGGAAACCCTAATTTCTCTCTGCTAACTGTGTGTTGTTGGTGGTTTGAAATGTGGGTTATAATGGCGTTCAAAGCTTACAGAAAAATCCTAACAAATCAGGTGACAAGAAAATGGAATTCTCTCTCGATGGAGAAACTAGGGTTTCTTATGGCTTTCATGGAGTTTGAGTTTTTGCATGAATTTCTTGTTTTTTCATTGGATTACACGTTTCATTTATACTTTCTACTGGATTATTTGTGGCTTGCTCATCAAATTGAGTGGTTTTGATTGGTTGATTTTTCCATAGTGGGTCGGTTTGAAAGAAGTGCGGCTGCAATATTTGTTCTTCAATTCTTTCCATCGTGGGTCGGTGTTACTTGCTTCTGATTCAATACGTTTGATTGGTTGTTCCATCCTTTGTGGGTCGGTGTAGAAGAACAAGGAAATTTCTATCGTGGGTCGGTTTGATTTTGACGGCTGCTTACTTTTGGTTGGTAATCCTCATCGTCGGTCGATGTTTCTCAATACAGGTCCTATCTTTGTGGTGCATCCTTCATAGTGGGTCGGAGGAATCTTGACGGCGACAGTAAGGTTTCTTTCCGTTTGCAACGTTTTTACGGCGACTAGGGTTTTTATTCTTCCTTTTCGTAACTAGCCTGATTTTGTGGGTCCATTGTCTTCGTAAATGAAGTCGAACCTGTGGAGTTATAGAACCACGATCTCTCGTGGTCTTCGTAGCACACTAGGCTTGGCTCTTGTTTGCAGCACTTTCGCATCACGTATCAGCTTGTTTACGGTTGGTGGCTTGGTGTCAGGTATGGCGTCCAATACGATTGTCGTGGAGGATGCGTATGGTATCAGTTGCGTTGATGAGGATCATCCCTCGGTACCGCAAGCATCTAGGGTTCCGACAGAATCCTTGCATGCGGCTAGGGTTCACGACACGGCCCCCATGCAGGAGAAATGGGGGTCCGTGTTCGATCATCTTTCGTTGAATGGAGGATCGCAGGCTGGGAATGTGGTTATCTTGAAACAAGGAATGAACTACAAAGATGCAGTAGGTGGATTGGTGAAGAATGATCTTCAATTCTTCCCCTTGGCCGACAAGAAAGAATCTTGTGTCACCATCCCAATCGATCTAGCTAAGGAAGGAAGTAAGTCCTTTCATACTACACTCTACGGGTACTTTCTTGGCCCATGGATTCACATCCCGGTTGTTCTAAAGTTTGTAAAGGCGGCTTGGGGGAAATTTGGATTTCAAGATGCCACGATGAATGAAAATGGCATCTTCTTTTTTCGTTTTAATGATGAAGGGGGATGTTCCTAAGTTGTGGAGAATGGTCAGCTTATGATACGTGGTGTTCCGTTGTTCTTCTTCCCATGGGATCCCACCAAGGGTTTTCATAAACCGGTTCACACGTCGTGTCCACTTTGGGTAAAGCTTCACAATATCCCATTGGTAGCATTTAACACGGAGGGCGTTAGTCGCATTGCTAGTTCTTTGGGAGTCCCCAAACAAATGGATCCGTGTACGTCGGCTATGTGTGAAAAACTTTGGGGTAGACCTGGTTTTGCGAAAGTGTTGGTGGAAGTATGGGCGGTTGGAAACCTAAAACGTGATATCGATGATGTTGTGTGCCAAGCTTGGATGGGGGGAAAGATGAAACGGTCAAGGTGCATGTCGAGTACATTCGGGAACCTTCCCAATGTACCCATTGTTGTGTGTTTGGGCACAAAACATCCTCGTGTGTAAAGGCTGAAGTAGCTCGCAAGCTGCTGCTAAGGATAAGAAACAAACGCAAGATGGGGATGGTTTTATCCAAGTGGAAAAACGTCAATGGAGAAGAAAGGAGAAACAAAGTGAAGAAAGTCCTAAGGAGCCTAACCTACCTGTTCGAACCCCCTTCGGATACTCCTCCCTTGCAAGGAGTGACCTTGGACACTCCTTCGGTTCCTATGGAGCCTCATGCGACTGAAAAGGTGGTTGTTGTTGCTAGATCACGTAGGGAATTACCTACGGTGCATGGAAATGCCATGCATGGGCCTTCGGCAGCCGTGAGCGATGCCTCACGTAAAGATGGTGCATCTTCTTCGACCACACCAGCCCCTCTTGTGACTTCTGTAAATTTCTGCAGGAGGTTAGTAAGGGTTGGGCTAAACCTATGCACGGCTCTTTTATGCATCAGGTTATTGGTAGGCTAAAAGGTCTTAAAGCTCCACTTCACGGACTTCGTGCTACTTATGGTAGCCTTTCCAAGCGTGTGGCGGCGTTAAAGGTTGAGTTGGATGCCATCCAACTTTCATGTGATCTTGATCCGGGTAACTTGGAGCTGATAAAACAATGATCACATGGATTTGAAAAATGGATTCTCTCTCTCTCAAGGGCGCTGCTAGGGTTTCTTCGTGATGAGGCTGTTTGATTGTATTTTTCGTGGAATTTTTAATGGAAAAGTGAGATTCTGTTGTTTGGATTCGTGTTCTAGAGAGTGGTTGTTGATATTTCGTTTTTGTCTCGTTTTTTGGGGCTATCGGAGATTAGGGTTTGCGGCGGTGGTTTTTCTGTTTGGTTATTGTCGGTCTTTTTTTTTGGAAAGGAGGCGGCACTCCTGGCAAACAATACAGAAAAAGAAAAGATACACCTACATGGCGAGGGACTCCCTCCCAAAAAAGAAGAACTCCCACCATAAAGGACAGGCCCTAAACGGGGAAGAGAACTTCACTAAAACACAAAACATGTTACAACTCAAGAAATACCAAACAACGAGAAGCCAAAACATACAAAGGTTAATAGAGTCAACTAACATCGAAAATAAAATAAGCATAACTATAAAAACCCAAACCGCCATGCCCCACAAGAGAAAGCACTCCATCGATCAAACAGTAGAAGTAGGCCGTGCAAACCTCTCGGATCTAGTCCGAATGCATCTCATATCCACAAGCTTCATAGTGACAATTTTCCGAATATCATGTAGAAGCTGATCCGGAGTTCTCTTCTTATCCGTAAAAGGACGCGAGTTTCGTTCTTGCCAAATGTAATACACCACCGCTGCAAAAGTGAGTCGCATACGGGTATCTCCAGGTTGCCATCTTCCAATGGCCATATCATCAAGTAAAAGCTCCCATCGATATTGCAAATTTACACCCACCTCTTGCTTAATGCTCGACCAAACCTGTATAGAAAACGGGCATTGAAAAAATAAATGGTCATGATCGTCCATGCATGTATTACAGAGTGAGCAACGCATAAGAGCCGCATCTTGCCGCCATGACAACATCCTCTGTTGAGTTGGAAGTCTTCTCCGTATCGCAAGCCACAAGCAAAACGAGTGCTTTGGTATATTCCTCGTGAACCAACAGAAATTATACCAAAACACTTTTTGGTACGAGCCAAAGAGCGTGCGCCAAACTTCAGTAACGGAAAAAGTCGTGAGATTGTTATGTATATTGTTCCACATGACACAATCCTTTCCCGTCGTTAAAGAAGGAACCAACACCGTGGTTAAAGAATCCCAACGTGACACCCAATCTTGCGGCCATACATGAGGAAAGCGTGTTATAACTGTTGGGATTTTATGTTCAAACATGGGTTTCAAAAACTCATAAGGATAAAATTAATTTACGCAACGGAAGCAAAACTAAAGTTTTTGAACAAAAACATAAAACAATTTTACTCCCACCAAGGATCTTGTTACATGCAAGAAAAAATAAATAAGAACATACCAAGAGAGTTTAGACAATACAACCTTTGTAGACTTTGAATCCTCTTGGGAGGCTGGAAATTGATGAAGATGGTAGAACCCAAAATAGAGCTCCTCTAGAGTAGTCCACCGACAAGCTCCAACACCAAAGTATGCTAGTACTTTTCTTGAGATGAGATGCAAGAAAAATCCCTTCTTTGTAAATACTACACTAGTATTTAAAGGAGAAAAAAGGAAAAATACACAACACTATGTGTGTGTGTATTTCGGCCGAAACCAAGAGGAGAGGGAGAGAGTGAGCAAAAACAAGTGTTGTGTAATTTCTCAAATGACATCTCTTTATTTACTTCAAAGTTATGAGACAACACATCATTTTCTATTGGTTACCAAAAGAAGGTCCAACCAAAACACATGCAATATTACAAAACAAACCCTCTAGATTTAAGATGTTTAAAATCAAAGTTTAAGTATCTTAAACTTCCTCTTGAAATCCCTCCTTTCCTTTTAGTTATGTAAAATGAATCCATCATATGTATTATTTTATTTAACCAATAAATATATTATTTGCATCTAATATTATAAATCATATTTATAAATATTTTCAAGAATTAATTAATATTTATCAAGAATCAAGTTCTTATAAATATCAATTCGGTGTCTACTTGTTGTTCGGTGTGACCCTATAGGATCATATATTACCGGTAATATTATTTTATAATCATTCTTGAGCATATAGATCTAACAATCTCCCACTTGCTCAAGATTGCATTATAGAATAATATAGACAGTGGTGGACGTCTAGCAACATCTCACTGCCCCCAGCAACGTATGACTGTAAGTGCCATTCAACAACATCCAATTCCCACGAGCTCATAGCTTCAATTGATGTATTAGGTGTGGTATCAGTTATCCCTTTGTTCGGACATCATGTTGAACGTGAGACATGGATCACTATCATTCTCATATGTTGTTCAACTTTTGGTAATGCGCCTTAGATGTCCCACTCTTAAAACATTTAAGAGGAACAAATCCCCTCTTGAATACATACGCCTCTTATGCAGTTCATGCCATGCCTAATGATGGCCTTTATAGCTGCCTCTTTCAAGAACAACGGTTAACCATATCAAAGCATAGCACTCCCTACACTTGAGTCCCAAATATGCATCTCAGGTCCAGTACTCGTTCCCTAACAAGTACCTATGAACTTGGTTGCAACACTTTGCTACTTTTACTCTTAAAAGTCAACCAATCCAATTCATATTAGTCTTACTTCATAGTTGTTCCCACAACTATGATCGACTATGGACATTTAGAATAACTAATTTATTCAAGGATTTAAACATGCTAATATAGAACACAACGAGTATGAATAAGATCATATCCTATATATCTAACTAAATACTATACTTGTTGCTTAACCTGTTCCAATATCCAAATACTAAATTCAAATCAAATCCCATCTCTAGAATAACGAAGTCCTATAGCTCAAACATGACACTTCAAGTTTAGCTTAAGAAAAGGAGCTTCGTGAATTGGTTCATGCATAAACTTGATTTGTTTAAACTTTGTGAACACTAACATCTCCATTTTAACTTTATTCCAAATATAGTTAAATGTATGGAGTAGATGCTTGGTACTCTGATGTGAGATAGGGTCCTTTAGCTTGCGTAATGGTACCCACATTCTCACAAAGGATTTCTAGATGATCCTGAATGGAAGGCATCTACCTAGCTTTTCAATGAACTCTTTCATCCAAGCATCTTTCTTTTGCCACTTCTAAAGCGACAGCGTATTCTTATTTTGTAGTGTATTATGCAACTTGACTTTCACCTTGAACCTTTTCAAAACAAACTATTTCTTCATTCATATTGAAAGATATTCCCTTTTGTGGTCGAGAACCTTCTCGATCTTCATAGAAGCTATCACTAGTGTAACATTTTACAATGATCTCCTTCAACCCTCAATTAAGGAACACTTCCTTGGTGTCTTAAACGGTTCTTTATAATCATCTAATGACCTTCCCTCGTATTTCGTTGGTATCGACTTCTGATGCTCTAAAGCATTTTGACACGCTCGATCTAGTGCATGTCATGGCATATATGATAGATCCAATTGCCGAAGCATATGGAATACTAATCATTTTATCTAGCTCAACTTTTGTGCTAGAATATTGAGACATGCTCAAAATGATGCCATATCATATTTGCAAGAAACTACCTTTAGAGCCTTGCATCTTGAACCTTTCAAGATCATGTCAACATATGCACTTTGACTTAAAACCTATAAGTCGTCTTGATCTAATCTCTAAAGATCTTTATTCCAAGAAAAAAATTAGCCCTTTCTAAGTCTTTTATTGAGGAAATACTGTCTGAGCCAAAACATGATGTTTTGCTATGTCGGAATGTCAACTTCCAAATACTAGTATGTCTTGTACATACAGGATTAAGAATTTTACTGTGCTCCCACTAGTTTTAGCAAACATATGAGTCTTCTTTTTTTTGATGAAAATTAAACTTTTAATTTTCCTGTCAAAATGAAGATTCCAGTTTTGAGATACTTGTACTGATCCATGAATGGATTGTATCTCAGTGTTCATGACTCTAAGCCACTCACCAGATTCAGAATCTGACATAGCACTTTAGCAGTTGATGGGTTTACTAGAACCCAGTCATACATCATTCTTTATAAGAAATCGATATCTCTCGAATTTCTGAATGATTCTACTAGATTTGCGAACACTTGGTGTTTTTACTAAGTTTCTGATCAATCAAATCGCTCAGTTTCAACGACCTTTGTTTGATAACTAGTGGCAACCAATAAGTGCATTAGGTTATGAAGTTCTTGATTCCCTTCAAGTTCCTTAACACTCCCACTTGCCTTGCCCCAAAAAAAACTTGCTTTCTAAGAACTTGGCTTTGGAACAATAAACAATTTTATTGTTTGTGGGATTGTAGAATCGGTATATAAAAACAATTTATAGTGTATTCTACAATATATGCATTTGGTAGATATTGGGTTGAGTTTACTTGAAGCTTATTGTCTTACATGAGCTTCATAAACCCACACCTTCAACTAAGACTAAGGATGAAAAAAAAACTTTCATACGAAATCTTATAAGGTGTCTTGTCTACCTTTTGGTTGGTGTCAAAAAGTACGGTTTACTTTAACTAGGGCAGAATTCCGAATTTGATATAGGAATAGAACTTCTACTCATAGAGCAACCCATATTTAATAAGATTCGGTTCATCCTTTCGGATGTACACAATTTCTATGATGATCCAAGAGTTCTTGGTTTAGTTACTATCCTCATATATTAGAAAAGACTTTAATGGTCCTGCTGAGTTGTTTTCTTAATCTTCACTTTGAAACAGCTTGAATTACATCAAATGCTTCATGTTTATGTTCCATAAACTTCAACAATTGAAATCGTCAGTGAAGGTATTATCTATCACCATATCTAGACTTGGTTTTGAGAGACCATATACATCAACATGTATCAATTTTAAAAACTTTTTCTCCTTCTCTATGAATTAGAGAAAAAAAAAAAGTTACATTCAACTTTATCAAGATCGCATATTTCAAATGAAAATATTTATATGTAGTTTCAAAAATACCACAGTTTTGAAAATTAGATATGCGTTTAAGGTTTACTTGATTAAGTTGACTATTTCATGTGTAGACTTGATTCAAAACACATTTGAGTCTTATGGTGATTATATAAAACTATGTCTTAGAAGGCTTTTGAGATTCACTTTATTATTCAATTAGGAGGACTAGTTCTCGAAATAGAATAATTCAATTTGAATATGAATATGATCGTTTCCAAAACGGTTAAGTGAATTTCATTCAATCAATAGACATGTGACTGAATAATAATTTAGTCAAACTAAATTCAAATATTGTTCGAAACAAACATTGTTTAATAATACAAGCCAAATGGTTTCAAAATAAAATCTCTTATAAGCTTGGAATGCAATCCTGCTTCCTTGCCCATATGGATCACCATTTTGCTTGTGATTCAGTCATCTACCTTTCTTGATCATCTGTAACATATTACAAAAGCGAGTTTTACACTTTGTATCAAATACTCAAATGCAAAGTAGAAAGGTAAAAGTTCTATTTAACAAATAGATAGATACCTGAAGGACTTTCCTTCGTTAGAAAACATTCAGATGACAATTTTCTCTTCCATGACCAAGGTAACCACACTTATCACATGTAAACGCTTCCATAGAAGGATTCTTATCAAACGTCTCTAGCATTGTATGCAACTGTGAGACCGAAAAAACTTTGAGGCCCAACCTTTTGATAAAGGAATCAAATTTTGGGGTCAATGATCTAAGGATCAAATCTATGGCCAACAGTTCGGGATAAGGATAACTAAGGTTATCCAAATAATCAAGGTGCGTCCTCATCCTCTGAACATGTGTGGTTACATCTTGGTCTTCCTCCATCTTAGTTCTATAAAGTGCCTGAAGGGTTCTCAGGCGTTCACCGAACACATAGCTTTGATGAAGCTCCCCTAAGTGGATTATCATCTCTAGTGCCGTATATGAGAATATTTCCACATCTTCTCGTAAGAGTGGATCCATAGTCTCAAGCATAAGATGTGATATGTCGATTGAATCATCATTATGTTTCAACCAAGCCTTGTGATCTTCAGTGGAGGTAAGAGGAGGTTCTTGACGAAGAGGTACGTTAAGAAGATATGATCTGTGTTCACTTTTGAGAACTTGTCTCAATCTGCGAAACCAACATCGGGAAGTTTTGTGTGGTTAACTTTTCTTGGTTAAGCCATGCTCTTAGGGATGAATTAATCGTAGTGTTTGCCATCTACAAAATTTTAACAAAGTTAATATAGTATTTTCAATATTATTTATTAAGCAAATTAATTACCCTTTCGTTTTCTAAAAACATTAATTTGCATAAAATGTAGGATCCAACGTTGCAAAACAAATGAAACGGTTATGTGACCTTTATCCCGTCCATTTAATCCAACAAGGTAGATAACGTTTATCGATTACATTAAATGTAATTCCCAGCGTTATGGGATCCGTAACAACTTGTTTGTTAATTGGCATGTTTGATCCCATCTATGCCTTGGGTTTCTAATGCTTAGGTGACCTTTATCACAAAAGATTCCCAATCAAGTCATCCTACTTGAAACAACATGTTAAACTCACATCCATGCGGTTAGGTGACCTTTATCCCACAAAGACATAAGAATCACCTCATTCATCTCAAGACAATCCAAGTGGTTAGGTGACCTTTATCCCACAAGGGTGTCATAGCGACGTATTGAGTGTTTCTCAAAAGGACGGCATAGACTTGCATTTTGAAAAAGGGATTTATAATGTTTTATAATTCTAGTTTTAAAACATTTTATTGTCATGTGTTAGTATTCAATAAGATATGGTACTATTTAAAATCTTATTTCACATTAAATGGTTCCTATTAGTTAAATAAAATCTCTATTTTATCAACTAATTATATATATGACCATATGTTAATATTAACGTTTGAGTTTGATCATAATAAGAACCCTTTATAGTCTTTTAATAAAACACTTTTATTATTAGATTATGAATTTGTATGAGTTTTAAAAACTCCTTCTATAAAAACTTAAAATCTCAATTTTTGTCTTAAAAATCATAGTACCATATTATTGCATGCATCCAATAATCAAGGTACTCCTTTTAAAAGGAAATTTTCATCAAAATGAATAAATTTAAAATCTCCATTTTAAATAATTTGGCTCAATTAAAATCCAATTTTATAGTCACGTCGTTTTTAAATAAACAATTTTATATAAAACTTATTTGAACCAATTTGCATGTCATTGTTTTAAAATCTCCATTTTAAATATCGGTTGATATAAAATCTCTATTTTAAATTTGGTTCATTTAAAATATAATTTTAAAATTTCTCGCTTCAACTTTAAACAATTTTAAATAAGTGCATTTGAACCAATTTTATGTTCTTTACTAGCATACAATATCCTATATTTTAACCCATCAAAAAGAACATAATCAACCATAAAACATGCAAATGAATGTGCATAAAACAAAGCCATTTCTAATGACATTTCTTGTGAACCAAAACAAGAAATGCCAAGTCCATTCCTAAGGGACAAAATAAAATAAAAAAACTTCAAGCTTCTACTTGCTTTAGCATCTCCATGCAAACAAGAACATCAAGCTCCATCTTCAAGCTCCATGTTGGCCTCCTTCTTGTTACATTTTATAAAATAAAACTAGTTCTAACAACTAATATAATACTTACAAAATGAACAAAAGAAACATGAAATAATAAAACCTATTTACAATAACAAACCAACATGAATAATAATAAAAATTATAACAAATTAAAAAAAAAAACACAACAACCAACATATTGGTCCATGGCTTGTTTATGCACATTTTTCATAAACAAAATAAAATAAAACAACACTTTGTTTTTCTAAAAATGCATGTTAAAATTTTGTTACATAAAATATAAAATTTTCACAAACAAGTTGCCAAAGAAGCCATGCATGAACTTTTCATACCAAAATGAAATTTTATCCATGGCTTCCAAAAACCAAGTTTTACCAAAAAAAAAAACTTATTTACTAATCATGCATTATAACATAGGCTCTGATACCACTTGTTGGGATTTTATGTTTAAACATGGGTTTCAAAAACTCATAAGGATAAAATTAATTTACGCAACGGAAGCAAAAATAAAGTTTTTGAACAAAAACAAAAAACAATTTTACTCCCACCAAGGATCTTGTTACATGCAAGAAAAGATAAATAAAAACATACCAAGAGAGTTTAGACAATACAACCTTTGTAGACTTTGAATCCTCTTGGGAGGTTGGAAGTTGATGAAGATGGTAGAACCTAAAATAGAGCTCCTCTAGAGTAGTCCACCGACAAGCTCCAACACCAAAGTATGCTAGTACTTTTCTTGAGATGAGATGCAAGAAAAATCCCTTCTTTGTAAATACTACACTAGTATTTAAAGGAGAAAAAAGGAAAAATACACAACACTATGTGTGTGTGTATTTCGGCCGAAACCAAGAGGAGAGGGAGAGAGTGAGCAAAAACAAGTGTTGTGTAATTTCTCAAATGACATCTCTTTATTTACATCAAAGTTATGAGACAACACATCATTTTCTATTGGTTACCAAAAGAAGGTCCAACCAAAACACATGCGATATTACAAAACAAACCCTCTAGATTTAAGATGTTTAAAATCAAAGTTTAAGTATCTTAAACTTCCTCTTGAAATCCCTCCTTTCCTTTTAGTTATATAAAATGAATCCATCATATGTATTATTTTATTTAACCAATAAATATATTATTTGCATCTAATATTATAAATCATATTTATAAATATTTTCAAGAATTAATTAATATTTATCAAGAATCAAGTTCTTATAAATATCAATTCGGTGTCTACTTGTTGTTCGGTGTGACCCTATAGGATCATATATTACCGGTAATATTATTTTATAATCATTCTTGAGCATATAGATCCAACAATAACTTCTCTGACAGTGGAATGCTTCGTTAACCCATCCAAGAGGAGATATCTATACGGGATATGGGCTGCCAAAACTCCGCAAGAAATCCACTTTTCTTCCCAAGCATTTGTTTCCATGCCATTACCAATGAGATGAACGAAAAAAGGTCGTACTTGTTCCCGCAATGCAAGCAATCTTCTCCAAAGCCATGTAGAATTAGATAAGATAGGTGCATTCCAAAAATGAACATCCCTTAGTCTATAGTGATAAATCCAAGAGACCCATATGGAATTGCGTTTCCGTAAGATATCCCATATATGTGAAACAAGCAATGCCCGGTTCCACAAAGACAACCTTTTTAATCCCAAACCTCCCGCATCTTTTGGACGACAAACCTCATCTTAAGCAATTCTAGCCCATCCTCTTGAAGAATCACCATGAGACCATAAGAAATCCCGAAAAAGACTTTCTAAATCATGCACTACAGATGATGGTATGGTGAAAATTCTCATCCAGTACAACTGTAAAGACTCCAACAACGATTTTATAAGCTGCAAACGACCCCCAAACGAAAGGAACTTTGATTTCCAATTCAGAATACGGGCCCAAACTTTAGCCAACAAAGAGCCAAAATCAGCCACCGATAGCTTCTTTGAAGACAAAGGGACTCCCAAATAGCGGAAAGGCAAAGAGCCGACCTAGAAAGGCAGCACCGAAGTGATTGCATGCATGCTATCATCATCTACATTGGAAAAATAGATCGAGCTTTTAGAGATACTTGGCTTTAAACCAGACAGCCCCGCAAATTCATCAATGACCTTCTTTACCACAGAAACCGAAGCCACGTCACCCCTGCAAAACACCATCAAATCATCCGCAAAACACAAATGTGTTAGAGATAGACGTGCACATCCTTTGTGAAAATTGAAAGACTGATCCTCCACAATTCTTCTCCGGAAAAGGCAAGAAAATGCCTCCATAACCAACGTAAATAGATATGGCGACAAAGGACACCCTTGGCGAATACCCCTAGCTCCTTTAAAGAATCCAAAGGATTCTCCATTCACCATGATTGAATAAGAGGGTGTCGATACCACTTCCATGATCTAGTGGTGCATAATAGGATGAAAGCCCATAGCAACCAAAACATTAGACAAAAAGGACCAATCCACCGAGTCATAGGCTTTTTGAATATCAATTTTTAAAGAACACCTCGGTGGCCCATATTTTCGACCATAACCCGACAAGATTTCATGCACCATCATAATGTTATTAGATATTTGCCTGCCTGGGATAAATGCAGACTGGGTCGAACTAACCAGAAAATCCAAAGAATCCTTCAATCTCGACGAAATAATTTTAGAAATGCACTTATAGATGACATTACACAAAGAAATAGGCCTGAAATCAGTCACCGAAGAGGCATTTGGCTTCTTTGGGATTAAGCAAATTGCGGTATGGTTCAGCTCACGTGCTAAGCGCCCCTGATAAAAGAAATCCTGAACGGCCATCTCCACATCCTTGCTAACAATTCCCCACGCAGATTTGAAATTTTTTTGAAGAAAATCCATCCAAACCTGGCGCTCTGTCATTTTTTTTGGACGGAAAAATTCCAGGCAGATATATTAAAACAAAAGAAAAACAAAGCGTACAAGACAGACTCAGGCTAACCCGAACTAGCCTTGGACCAAGCCCCAAGACCAGCAACAAGCAACCAAAAAAGACAAAGCAACAAACCACCAAGTCTCAAACAAACGAGACAACAACACAAACAAAGGCTAGCCAAATAAAAAACAAGATCATCCACCATTATGAACATTAGCTAACTTGATCTGCTCCCTCCACGCCAACCTTAGCAAGACAACATCAAGAATCTCTTTGAGGACCTGCTCCATCGTCCGTCTTTGACCCGTAAACAATCTCCGATTCCGCTCCTGCCAAATAAAGTAAACAGAAGCCGCCAATGAAAGCCTATGAAGAAGACGACGAGGAAATCCCCCCTGTAAAGCTAGCCGAATCATAATAGCCGACCATTCATCCGGGAAGGACGTCAAAAGGATATCCTCCTTGACACCATGCCAAACTCGGCTCGAAAAGGGGCACAAAATGAAAAGGTGATCATGCGAATCCACACATGCATCACACAAGGGGCACCGCATGTCAGGAGGATCATGCTTCCAAATCATCAAACGGTCCTGAGTCGGCAACCTGCGATGACACGCCAACCACAAACAAAAAGAATGTTTAGGGATGTTACCCTTAAACCAAACCATCTTCGTCCATGGGATCACATCCATATTTCCCATTAAAGCCACCACCGCCTCTCTTACCGAAAACATGCATTCGGTATTATTCCTCCTTCGCCAAACAATCATGTCCCTACGAGAATCAACCACCGTAGGTATCTGAATGGAAGCTAAGTCCGATTGTTGAGCAACCCACACAACGGCCAAGCACCACCAATTTTGTCGATTAACTCCCGAACCGTGGTTGCTGGAGAGAAACCACTATCACGGATAAATCGGTATGTAAAGGCCGAACTTAGCCGAATCCCCTCCAACCATGAGTCCTCCCAAGCGTTAGTATGCCTCCCATCCCCAATCTTTGTAAATATGAATGGTCGAACACTCTCCCGAAGATCAAGCAACTTGCGAAACAACCATGACTGTTTTTTCCGAACCAACCAAAACGAGTCATTCTGGATTCGGTAATGGTACAACCAAGAAATCCATAAGGAGCCACGCCTGTTTAAAATATCGACGATATGGGAATACAACAAAGACTGATTCCACATGCCTAGGCGTTTAAGACCCAAGCCACCGCATGTAACCGGCTGACACACATCTTCCCAAGAAACACGACATCTCCCTTTAGAGCTCTCCCCCTTAGCCCACAGAAAGTCTCTAAAGAGTGCTTCCAACGAAAGAACAACACCAGACGGTAGAACAAAAGTCGACATCCAATACAACTGCATTGATTGGAGTACATACTTGATTAGTTGAAGCCTTCCCCCAAACGATAGGAACTTGGACTTCCAATTGCAAATCCGATTCCTAACTTTCACCACCAAAGAACCGTAATCTGCCACTTTAAGATTAACCGGAGAAAGCGGAACCCCCAAGTAACGAATTGGGAAAACACCAGTCCGGAAATTCAAACATGTTCGAATGGCCTCCTTAGTATTACTGGGAACATTTCCAAAGAAAATATCACTCTTCTCCAGGCTAGGAGCAAGACCCGATTTTTGTTCAAAAATTTGAAGCGCCTTTTTCAACACTTCAACTGATTCCACATCCCCCTCGTAAAGATGAGTAATCTGCATAGCATCACACTTTGAATGGTAACCAAAAGACGAAGCTTCCAGAATAAACTGCTTGAGAATCATCGAGAATCCCTCCATGACCATAGTAAAAAGATAAGGAGACAAAGGATCTCCTTGTCTAATCCCTTTGCCAGCCTTAAAGAAGCCAACCGAATCCCCATTAATGGCTAATGAATATGAAAAAGAAGACAACATTTCCCGAATCCATTTAAGCATAACTGGGTGAAAACCAAAACTACGCATCATACCAATAAGATACTCCCAATCAACCATATCATACGCCTTGCGAATGTCAATTTTGAACGCACACCTAGGTGCCCCAACATCACGCTGGTACCCCGACACTAGCTCGTGCGCCATCAAAATATTATCAGTTATCCTCCTATCTGGGATAAAAGCCGATTGACAAGGACTAATAAGAAAGTCCAGATATGACTTTACACGATCTGCAATAATACGGCTAATGCATTTACAAAGAATAGTGCAGCAAGATATCGGACGAAAATCATTAACCCTCGTTGCATTCTCCACCTTCGGTATAAGACAAAGTAATGTATGGTTAATAGTCTTCTCCATATATCCCGTGTAGAAAAAATTATGGACAACCACCATAACATCCGCCCCTACAATCCCCCATGCAGCTTTGAAAAACTTGGATGTGAACCCATTTGAACTTGGCGCTTTGTCATTACCAATCCCAAACATCGCCAACCGGATCTCATCATTAGTTATTGGTCTAATAATAGTAT
Organism: Saussurea involucrata; assembly: GCA_033807775.1. Classification (NCBI taxonomy): domain Eukaryota; kingdom Viridiplantae; phylum Streptophyta; class Magnoliopsida; order Asterales; family Asteraceae; genus Saussurea; species Saussurea involucrata. The sequence continues at coordinate 1,955,429 of CM066321.1, read as the reverse complement.
TAGCCTCCGCCAACGACAGCTTGCGATTGAAAAAATGAGAGGGCATGGCGGGATCAATATGCACATGAGGGGACCCCAAAGGTCCTTTGAAAAAGTCCACAAACACCGAAGCTACCTCCTCCCCTTGAACAAAACGGCCTTCAGAATCACAAACCGAGAGAATATGCCGTCGATGCCTCTTTTCTTTAACCGCCATATGAAAAAACTTGGTATTACAATCCCCCTCATTAAGCCACTTTATCTTGGCTCTTTGTCTAAAATAGGCCTCCTCTTCCATACAAGCTTTTTGGTAAGGCAATAGCACATGTGCCAAATCCTCCTTGAGCAATGCATTTAACGGTTCTGAGGCAATAGCAAGCTGGACAGAATCCAACTCAACCTTCAGTTTTTCCACCATCGACGAAAGGTTACCATAAGAGGCTCGAAGACGCCGTAAAGGAACCTTTAGACCCTTGAGTTTCATGGTAAGTTTATGCATGAATGAGCCTATAGTAGGAATACTCCACCCCTGAGACACAACCTACAAAAAAAGGGGATGATCGACTACTATATTATCAAATTTAAAACCCCAACATTTTCTTCGAATACCGCCTTGAAAGGAAGAAATCGACGGAGAATGATCCGAAACACCCCTTGGGAGAAATACTGTCGAGGCATCATGAAATCGATCAGTGAACTCAACATTTGCCATACAACGATCTAACTTCCTTGGGAGAAACATCGCTTTTTTAACCTCATCCTTAGTGATCGGCCGAATCATAGAGTTTGCATCTCCTATCGACAACCGATGCGGAAAAAGATCCATAGGGATAGATGGACACACCTCACCATCCCTCTCGCCCAAGATTTTCCGAAAATGCTCAACAAAAGCAGGTCCAACAGCAGCATCATACACCATAATTCCTTGCGAGTCATACACACTCGTGATTAAATTACGATTTTGCTTCTCCTTAACCACCTTGTAGAAAAAAGATGTATTTAAATCACCCTCTTGTACCCATCTCACCTTAGCCCTTTGGCGAAAATTAATCTCCTCATCTTAGAGCGCATTCTGGAATGCCATAAGAACATGCACAAATTCATCCCGTAGGCCCAAGTTATGAGGATCATCATCCACCTCTCTTTGGACCACCTCCATCTTATATCGTAAATCTGCCACAAGCTTCGATAAATTCCCATGCACCGCCCTCAACTAACGCATAGGAGTTTTTATAGACTTAAGGTGGGATAAAAGTTGAAATGCATACGTACCAGAAATCGATACATCCCATTTATCCTTAACGATCTGTAAGAAATCCGGGTGGTTAGATAGAAAATTATCAAACTTAAAAGGTCTATTACCTGCTTGTCGACCCCCCTCGAATGCAACCACCATCGGACAATGATCAGATACTCCTCGGGGAAGAAACTCAGCCGTCGCTCGATTAAAAGAAACTTGAAAGGAGCCATTTAACATGGCCCTATCAAGTTTACGTAAAATCCCCCCACCATGAATCGGCTTCTGAGCACAAGTATAGAAAATACCAGTGCACCGAATATCAAAAAGATCAATATCTCCAACACATTATGTGAATTCCTCCATACGAAGATCACGATGAGATCCACCCCCATTACTATCAATAGGGTTGAGAGTAGTGTTGAAATCCCCAAAGACTAGCCATGGCTCACTTCTTGCAACAGCAGCCAATCGTCTCATCTCCCCCCATAGCAAACGTCTTCGGATCGTATTATTGTCACCATACACAGTAGATAAGAAAAAAACAGATTGGGAACCTTTAACGTGTACCTTACAATGAATAATCTGGTCCATCATGTCGATAAGCGTGGCATCAAAAACCAAAGGATTCCACCCCAAAATAATTCGAGTGCTCCGATCGCTATAAGCGTTATTTGAAATCCAAGACCAAGATCCCAACGTATTCGCGACGATGCAAGATAAATAAGAAGAGGAAACGTGAGTTTCCAAAAGAGCACACCTCGAGAGCATATTCGAACGAATAAAGTATTTTGCTTCGCGTTGCTTAATAGAGGAATTAAGACCGCGAACATTCCAAGCACCGATTTTCAACATTATAAAGATTTTGCGACAGTGTCCTGCACTCCTGACACCTTAGGATCGCTAGCAACACTCTTGGGCAAACTGTCACCCTCAACAAATCCATTCATAGAATGTATCCCCTCGTCCTGCTCATCATCAGTAGTTAAGATCGAGAACGAATTATCCGTATTGATGGTGACACCCCACTTAGCTTTAAGAAGTACCGATGGATGCACCTCCATCTTTGATGGAGTCGGAGTTTTAAGGATCCCTCGAAGTTTAGGCTGAGTCACAGGTTGCTGCACCTTTGCACTTCGGTCCTCCAATCGACTACTCCCTCTTGAACAGGTTCATTCACTACAGAAACAGGAATAGAATTTACGACATTCTGCTCACCTGCCGCTGAGTTACCCCTTATATCAACCTCTTGCATGACTTGGCTCACGTCCTTAACCACCACATGGTGTTGAGGTCCTGCCATTTCTTTGACCACGCCCGAAGAAGAACCAACATGCCGAGGAACTGGACGCCAATTCTGCTTAACAACTCCATGATCCTTCTGTTGCACTTTCTTTCGATTAGAGACCAATGTAAAACCGTCTGCATCTTTACCCTCCCCTAGGAATTGCAACTTGCAATTCCCTCTTCAGCTCCCCCAACGCCCAAACGTCTACTAACACCTTGGCAAACCCCGGTCGTCCCCAATCATCATCACACATCTTAGCCGTATGTTCGTCCATTAATTTTGGGACGCCAATCGCACTAGCTATACGACCAACACCCTCTCGATTGAAAGCCACAAGAGGGATGTTGTGGATCTTGACCCATAATGGGCACGACGTATGTTCCGGTTTCACAAGCCCCTGCTGCGGATCCCAAGGAAAAACAAACAAAGGAATTCCCCTTACCATCCAGGGGCCACCTTCCAACACCACTCTTAGACCCTCACTGCTAGCAAAACGGAAAAACAAGAAACCGGCCTCATTCATCATTGCATCCTGTAAGCCATGTTTGCTCCATAAAGACATGACTGTTTTCTTGACAGTAGGAAAATAGAGCCGAGGACCTAGGAAGTAACCATACAATGTATTCTGATAAAGAGCAGCAGCTTTCACCGTTAGCTCTAACGGTAGTTCAATGCGATTCATCTCTTTCTTTGCCAAAGGAAAATACTCCAACGATCCTGAAGATTGATCCGAGTTAACACTCAACGCTGATGCATAAGAACTCGCCGACGGCTTCGAAACGTGGTTGTTCTTCAGAATCGACACCTTGCCATACTCCAAGTTAGTATCAGCCAAACCAGAAAGACGATTCCAGACCGATTGGCGAGATGTCGCATCGCCAATATTCGAAGTGGAATCACCTGAAGCCTTCAGCCCATGTGACGTCGCTGCATGGGAATTAGGGTTAGGGTCAACCCCCCCCCCCCCCCCCCCCCCATCAATACAACTACCATCCCCAACGCCATTATTATTAGAAGAAACTGCCGAATCCTTCAGACCATGCACCAGACTTGCATGGGAATTAGGGTTCTCCCTATCAACCCCTATAACCCCATGCACATTAGGGTTACGGGAACCAAAACCATTCCTATCTGCATCTGTAAAAATGGGAAAACCATCTGAGTCGACGTTCAAAGTCGAAGCCATCAAGAACCAATCGAAAACCTTAAAACCTCTAGTACAACGAAGATTGCACTTTGGTGACGCTGAAACTCCAAGGAGCAACAAAGGTCACCGCCGGCACAATGCTGAAATAGCTACAAGCAATCAGATTGGCGATCGAAAGAAACCGAAGCACTTAGAAGATCTAGGAGCACGTGAAACCCTAGCGCCGCAGAAGGGAACCATGCTAAAACCCTAGATCAAACGAGCAATAAACGAGGAAGAAGAAAAACGAGAAGCAAAACCAAACCAAAACCAAGAATCCACGAGCAACAAAACCCCATGGTGAATAATCTTCCCACCGGAAAATAAGAAATCCGGCTAGAAACCCTAATCGCCGTCAAGAGGAGAGAGAGTCATTGTTTTGTATAGCGTTCATCTTTATCGCGCATAAAAGAGTTCTTTGTTATCGCTGGTTATTGTCGGTCTTGGTGATTCTATTTGATTAGGTTTGTGTTTCCATTACCTTTGTCTTTGTTCTTGAGATTTACCCGTGAAGTTTCAGCACTACGACGCAAGCCGTAGTCTTCGTCTCTTCGTTTTTAGGGTTTCTCTAGGGCGATTTCAGCGTGGTGGCTTCAAACACTAATCGATGGCAATCTCTCAAGATACGGTTCTGGGTGTTTCGGGGTCTGATGCTGCCGTCCAGGCGAAGGCTGATTCAGTTCAGCAAGTTTCTGAGTCCATGCAGCCCGTGCATGGGGATGGAGGGTTGCATGCAAACCCGTCTAGGGTTTCAAGCGGTGACGTGGTGGCTGACGTGATGCTAGAGGAGGCAGCTAGGGTTCCCAAGGCTATTCCTATGGTTTTAGTTTGGGATCGCCTTACAGTGGATAGTGGCAAGGGTAATGCGAACCTGAATTTGGGGAAGTGGAAATCTTGAAAAAGCCTACATCTTTCGTTGAGGTCGTTGGCAGTGCTTCGTCGAATAAACTGGATTTCTTTCCTCTTGCGGATAAACAAACATCAAGTATCCCAATTCCTGTGGAACTTGCGAAGGAGGCTTGCAAATCGTTCCATACAACCTTGTATGGTTATTTTCTGGGTTTTCACATCCCGTTTCCCATCGTCCAAAGGTACGTTAAATATGCTTGGAGTAAATATGGGTATTGTGATGCGATGATGAACGACCGAGGTTTCTTTTTCTTTCGTTTTAATGATGAGGGTGGGTGTGCTCAAGTGGTAGAGGCAGGTCCTCTTATGATCCGTGGAGTGCCTCTATTTGTTCATCCCTAGGATCCCACAGAGGGTATCCATCGACCTGAGCATTCTCCATGCCCTCTTTGGGTTAAGCTCCATCATATCCCCTTGGTTGCTTTTAACCGGGAGGGGGTGAGTTGGATTGCGAGTGCTTTTGGAGTCCCTAAGCAAATGGATGCATGTACTACGGCGATGTGTGATAAGTTATGGGGGCGGCCTAGTTTTGCAAAGGTTTTGGTGGAGGTTTGGGCGATTGGTGAGCTCAAGAAGGAACTCGAGGTTATTATTCCTAGTCTTAATGGGGGAAAGGATGAGAAGCTGAGAGTGTTAGTGGAATATGTTTGGGAGCCTTCGCAGTGCTCCAAGTACCTCGTATTTGGCCATAAGATTGGATCATGTCCTAAAGGGGAGGTGGCAAAGAAAGAAAAGTCCAAAGCTCAAAAGCGAAACCAAGATGAGGATGGTTTCATTCGGGTGGAACGAAGATAGTGGAAACCGAAGGTTAAGCAAGTGGGCACCCATGATGTGGGTCCTAGTCATTCTAATGTTTCGAAGGGGAGTCAAGGGGATGGGGAAACTGTGGGTACTATTAGAAAGGGTGGATCACGAAGTGCTGTGGGAGAACAACCGTTGGGAGGAGCTAAGGATGGGAAAGACGATCTGACCGGGAACTTTGATAAGGTGGAGCCTAGTGTGAAGAAACCGATGTAGGAACCGAAGATTATAAAGGATACCCGTACTCCGGGTCACACGACAGAACCGTTTGTTTCATCGGTTGTAAACGCTCTCAGAACCTATACGAAGCCTAGGCGTGGGCCTTTGATCCTTTCTTTCTCGTTTACAACACCGGGGGGAGGAAATCGTTTTTCTCCTCTTTTGGATGATAGTGATGATGCTATAGAGGTGGAAGATTTAGCTACGGATGACGCAAAGTCTCTCTCGGAGGTCCCTAGACGAGAGGATGTGGATGTGGTTCGGGATACTCAAGAGGTTAGTAATGATTAATCTTGCTTGCTGGAATATTAGGGGTCTCAATTCCCCTATTAAACAGGGTGAGGTTAAAGATTTTATGCGTAATAAAAACTTGGGTTTTTGTTCCTTAGTTGAAACTCATGTTCTTGATAGCGATCCGAATGACATTTTGGTCGTGTATTTGGTCGTTGGGATTGGAGGTCGAATAGTATGTGTTGTGATCGGGGTACTCGTATTGTGTTTGGTTGGGATCTAAGAGTTATGGATGTTGTGGTTATGGAGACATCACCAATTTATTCATTGTGAAGTGCACCTTAGGGGTGACCCTATTCCGTTTTATATTTCTGTTGTGTATGGGATAAATAATGGTGGCGCACGTAGGGAGCTTTGGTCGGGCTTACGTAAATTTAAAGTGTTGCTTGGCAATAAACCATGGGTCATTATGGGTGATTTTAACTCTATGTTGTTTCCTCATGATGTCTTTGGTGGTTCTTCACGTCGTAATGGTGACATGGAAGACTTTTTTCTATGTATTGAGGATATCGAAGTTTTTAACATTAATTATTTGGGATTGCATTATACGTGGTGTCAAAAGCCTTTGGGTGAGGGTGGTTTGCTTAGAAAGCTTGATCGTGGTCTTTGCAATGTCGAGTTTACTACTCGGTTTCATGATGCCTCGGTCCTTTTTGCTCCTCGTGGTATTTCTGACCATTCGCCGTCTATTCTTTCGTTTAAGGGAGGTAAACGGAAGAGAGTATGGGGATTCAAGTTTGAAAATTTTGTGGTTGACCATCCTCAATTTCTCCAAATGGTGAGTGGTGTGTGGTCATCTTCGGTGTCGGGATCTCTCATGTTTCAGCTGAAATCTAGGCTGAAAGCGCTTAAATCTCCTCTTCGTAGACTTCAGGCATCTTATGGGGATGTTTCGGCAATGGTGGCTTCTCTCAAACTTGAGCTCGAAAAAGTTCAAAGGGAGTGTGATATGGACCCGTCGAATGATGAGTTGCGGGAAGACTTGGCACATATCTTAATTGCTTTCCAACAAGCTAAATTAAATGAGCTTGCGGCTGCTAAACAACGGGCCAAGGTCAAGTGGTTGAATGAGGGGGATGTTAATACAAAATTCTTTCATCTTATGGTAAAGGAGAGGAGACATGCTCGGTTTGGGCATTCGGTTTCCGATGAGCATGGGTTGGTGTTGTATGGGGATGATGTGGCAAATGTATTCATTGATTATTTTAAAGGCATACTTGGCACTCGCGATGGTTTAGTTAATTCGGATATGCCTTCGGAGTTGTTTGTTCGTCGCCTTTCTCTTCGGGATTCATTGCACATGATTCGCCCGTTTTCTCATGAGGAAATTCGAAAGGTGTTGTTCTCTATTGGCAATGATAAAGCGCCCGGTTCGGATGGGTATTCATCTAAATTCTTTAAATCTGCTTGGCCAATTGTGGGTAAGGATGTGGTTATGGCTTTGTTGAATTTTTTCTATTCATATCGTTTGGATAAAGAGCTGAACCATACGTTGCTTTGTTTATTACCGAAAGTGCCTAACGCTACTAAGGTTACGGATTATAGGCCGATTGCATGTTGTAATGTCTTATATAAGTGTCTTAGTAAGCTTCTTGCGGACCGAATGAAGGAATTTTTGAATGATCTTATCAGCCCCAATCAATCGGCTTTCATACCGGGTCGGCGTATTCCAGATAGTATTATGATGGCTCATGAACTGGTTGCGGGGTGTCAAAGGGGTTCGGGTCCTCCTCGTTGTGCGTTCAAAATAGATATTCGTAAAGTTTATGATACAGTGGATTGGTCGTATTTGCTTTGTATGCTCCGTGGTTTGGGATTTCATCTGGCTATGATTAGATGGATTGAGGAGCTTATTTCATCAGTTTCGTATTCAATTGCACTTAATGGGGACACGGTCGGTTTTTTAAGGGGCAAAGAGGTATTCGCCAAGGAGATCCTCGTTCCCCTTATCTGTTCACGATAGTGATGGAAGGCTTCTCTATGTTGCTCAAGAACTGTATTGCTGAGGCGAATGGTTTTGGTTTCCATAAGGGATGTAATGATCTTGAGCTGACTCACTTGTGCTTTGCAGATGACTTGTTTGTTTTTACGAGAGGCGAGGTCCTTTCGATTGAGGTACTCAAGAAGGCATTGGACCTTTTTAGGTTGCGTTCGGGACTTTCTCCTAGTATTGATAAGTCGGAGATATTTTTTGGGAATGTTCCCCAAGATGTCAAGAATGCTATTCTGACTTGTCTTCCTTTTAGGGAGGGTTCGTTCCCAATTCGTTATTTGGGTGTTCCTCTGTCCCCGGTTAGGCTTAAGGTGGTGGATTACCAGGGTGTGGTGGCCAAAGTTCAGGCAAGAATTCATAATTGGAAATCTAAATTCCTATCTTTTGGAGGACGACGGCAACTTATTATGTCGGTGTTACAGTCGATGCAACTGTACTAGATGTCGGTTTTTCTGTTTCCGTATGGTGTTATTCACCAGCTGGAGGCCCTATTTCGTGATTTATTATGGAATCAGGGGGAGAGTTCGCGGGGTCGGTGTAGGGTGGCTTGGGAGGATGTTTGTTCCCCATTGGAGTGTGGCGGATTGGGGCTTAAAAAGCTTTCGTTATGGAATCGCGCGCTTTTAGCAAAACATATATGGGATCTTGTTCGGAAACGTCAGTCATTTTGGATTCGCTGGGTGTATCTCCACTATATCCATGCTAACCCTTTCTGGCGGGTGCCGTGCAAGTCTAGCTGGCCATGGGTTTTTCGTAAAATTATGGATCTTCGCCCTGTTGTTCGACAATTTTTCAGAGTCAAGCTTGGTGATGGCTCTCAGACCTACGCATGGGAAGACGGTTGGATTCAGGTGGGTCATCTTGCACGTTTTATTTCATATCGTTCAGTACATGATTTTGGATTTAGTCCGGATTCTACTGTTCGAGAGGTTCTTATGCAGATGGGTGATGTTTGGCCTCCTGAATGGGTTCAAAGTGTGGATGGCCTCTCTGCCTTTTCGGTTCCACAGCTCAAAGATGGGGCCTGTGATCAGTTGTGTTGGGTGAGTGTTGATCGAGATCTGATCCCCTTTTCGGTTATAGAGGCTTGGAAATCCATGGTAGGGGTTTCTCTTATTATGGATTGGTATACGGGGTGTGGTTTAGTGCATGTATTCCGAAACATGCTTTTTGCATGTGGTTGGCGTGTTGGGGGAGGCTACCTACACAAGACAGGATTGCGATGTGGAAGCACGAGCCTCTTGATGCGGTATGTGTATTTTGCTTAAATTGTATGAACTCTCATGGGCATTTGTTTTTTCAATGTTCGTTCGCTAGAGATATTTGGAAGGGTGTTAAAGATGAGTTTGGGATGTCTCTTCCTGACTCGTGGGATTTGATTATTTCGGTTCTTGAAAGGAGAAGAAAGACGGTTCACCGCCTTGCCATTTCAGTCGCGGTTTATTTTGTGTGGCAAAAAAGAAGTAGAAGACTCTTCTCTTCGCAAGCTCGTACGACCGTTTGTCTGTTAAAGCTGATTAAAGATATTGTGTTGGAGAGGATGGCTTGGAAGTTCAAGTTGAGAGGGACGAATGCGCTTAATAATGATGGCTGATCATTGGGGGAGTTTGGGGTTTGCTTATTGGTTTTGGGGGCGATTGGGGCGCATTTAATTTTGCATGTATTTTTTTGTCTTGGTCCCTTTCGCTTTTTTTGTTAGTTGCCTTGTGGTTCCTGTTTAGAGTCGTTTGTGGCTTTGTTGGTTGTGTTGGACGTGGCCCTTGAACTCTTGTATCTTTATTTTTGTGTTTTATATCAGTGCCTGGAATTTTCCTCCAAAAAAAACTTGGAGTTGATGGCTGACTTGGGCCACTTACACCTTGCTTATCAACAGGCTTGCATTGATGAGGAAGTGTTTTTTAAACAACGGGCTAAGCTGAAATGGCTTGCGGATGGAGATGGAAATACGAAATATTTCCATCATGCAGTGAAGGAACGACGTAACTTGAATTTTATTCATTCGGTGTGCAACAGTGATGGGGTGTTTGTTGAAGGGGAAGGTCAATCAAGTTTTTGTTGATCATTTCTTTTCGTTCCTTGGGGTGGCGGACCGGAACGTCAATCCTCTCATGCCGATTTCACTCTTTTCCAATAAACTTACCTTGGCGGACTCGTTACATATGATTCGTCCGATTACTGATAAGGAGATTCGCTCCACCATCCATCAGATTGGTAATGATAAGGCTCTCGGATCCGATGGTTTCTCATCGAAATTCTTCAAGGCCGCTTGGAGTGTGGTGGGTACAGATGTGATGACAGCTATCCATAACTTTTTCTACTCTGGCCGCTTGACTAAGGAGCTTAATCACACGCTCCTTTGTTTGATCCCGGAAGTGCCTAATGCTTCCAAGGTTTCTAATTTCCGTCCCATTTCTTGTTGTTCGGTTTTATATAAATGCATTAGTAAAATCATCTCTAACCGGATGACCCATTTCTTGGAGCAGCTTGTTAGCTCTACCCGGTCTGCTTTCATCCCGGGTAGAAGGATTTCTGATAACATACTAATGGCGCATGAATTGGTATCAAAATATCAACTTGAAGTGGGTAGGCCACGATGTGCTTTCAAGATTGATATCCGAAAGGCTTACGACACGGTGGATTGGAGGTATATTTTATGCATGTTGGAGGGGTTTGGATTTCACCCCGTTTTTGACAAATGGATTCGAGAAATGCTCTATACTTCGTCCTTTTCTATTGCGATCAATGGTGGCTCGGTAGGGTTTTTCAAGGGTGCTCGGGGTATTAGACAACGAGACCCTATTTCCTTGTACTTGTTTACGCTAATTATGGAGGGCTTTTCGATGTTGCTTAAATGTTGTATTGAAGAAGCTAGTGCGTTTGATTACCACCCGGGGTGTCACGAATTGCAAATTATGCACCGGTGCTTTGCCAACGACCTCTTTGTTTTTTTGAGTGGTGATGTGCATTCGGTGGAGGTTATCAAAAGGGCCATGGATTTGTTTAAACTTCATTCTGGCTTGACCCCAAGTCTCGATAAGAGTGAAGTTTTTTTTGGTCATGTTTTTTGAGAGGAAAACTCTAGACATATATATTAAACAACAAAAAGGAACAAAACAAAGCGTTCAAGGCAACACAAGCCTAACCCGAACTAGCCTTGGACAACACCCCAAGACCAACAAAAGCCAACCAAAAAAAACAAAGAGACATAGTCAACTCTCAAACAAGAGAGACCAAGACACACAACAAAACCAACAAAACAAAAACAAAAGCAATCATCCATCATCACGAACCATAGCCGCTTTGATTCTCTGCCTCCAAGCCAACCGCAACAAAACCACATCTTTTATCTCATTAAGGACCTGCTCCACAGTACGCTTTTGACCAGTAAAAGTTCTTCGATTCCGCTCTTGCCAGATAAAATATACCGAGGCCGCTAGCGAAAGCCGATGAATTAAGAGACGAGGAAATCCCCCCGGAGTAGCAAGCCGTACAATAATAGTCATCCAATCATCTGGGAAACCTATCATTTGGATCTCCTCCTTAACACCATGCCAAACTCTCATCGAGAACGAGCATAAGAAGAAGAGATGATCGTGCGAGTCAATACATGAACCACACAAGGCGCAACTTAAGTCTGAAGGATCATGCTTCCACACCATAATTCGGTCCTGTGTTGGCAACCTGCGATGACAAGCTAACCACATACAAAACGAGTGTTTAGGGATGTTACCCTTAAACCAAACCATTCCCGTCCACGTGGCCGTGATATGATCTCCCATCAAAGCAGCCACAACTTCTCTTACCGAAAACGAGCATTCGGTATTATTCAGCCGCCGCCAAACAATCAAGTCTTTACGAGAATCAACCAAAGTGGGAACCAGAGTCGAAGCTAACACCAAGTGACAAGCAATCCACTCCACCGGCCAAACACCATCAATCATCCTAAGAAGCTCTCGAACGGAGGTAGAAGGAGAAAACCCACAGTCACGAATAAATCTATATGTAAAACCGAAGATAACTTACCACCAGGCATCCAATGATCCTCCCACGCATTAGTGTCTCTAACATCACCAATCCGAGTAACTAAGAAACGATGCACACATGATCGAATATCAAGAATCTTTCGAAATAACCACGACCAAGACTGCCGTTTACGTACCAACCAAAAAGACACGTCTCGAATACAGTATCTATAAAGCCAAGTAATCCATAACTATCCACGCCGCTTCAAGATATCGACAATATGGGCAAATAGCAACGACCTATTCCAAATAGCAAGCCTTTTGAGACCCAAGCCACCACACCCAATCGGCTTACATACATCCTCCCATGCAATGTCCCTTTAGAACTCTCACCTTGAGACCAAAGAAAGTCTCTAAAGAGGGATTCCAACGTATGAATAACTCTCGACGGAATAAGGAAAGCCGACATCCAATAAAGTTGCATAGATTGAAGCACAGAACGAATGAGTTGGATTCTTCCCCCAAAAGATAGAAATTTGGACTTCCAATTTTGAATCCTATTCCTTACTTTTACCACCAAGGAGCCATAATCCGCCGCCTTAAGCGTAACCGGGGAGATAGGTACCCCCAAATAACGAATGGGGAACACCCCAGTCCAAAAGTTCAAGCACGTCCGGATAGCCTCTCTTGTAATATCAGGAACAGTGCCAAAGAAAACGTCACTTTTCTCAAGACTAGGAGCAAGGCCAGATCTTTTTTCAAAAATTTGAAGAGCTTTCTTTAACACTTCAACATAATCCACATCCCCCTGGGTGAAAACAAACAAGTCGTCAGCAAAGCAACGATGGGTGATTTGAAGATCATCACACTTCGAATGGTAACCAAAAGTCGAAGCTTCTTGAATGCATTGCTTTAAAATCATAGAATAGCCCTCAATGACTATCGTAAAAAGATATGGAGATAAGGGATCCCCTTGTCTAATACCACGACCTTCTTTAAAAAACCCCATAGAATCCCCATTGATGGCTAACGAGTACGAAACAGAAGAGAGCATTTCACGGATCCATTTAATCAAAACTGGATGAAACCCAAAACCGCGCATCATAATAAGAAGGTACTCCCAATCCACCATATCATACGCCTTTCTAATATCGATTTTGAATGCACATCTAGGTGCACCCACATCCCTTTGGTACCCGGACACAAGCTCATGTGCCATCAAAATATTTTCCGTTATCCGTCTTCCCGGAATAAAAGCTTACTGACAAGGGCTAATAAGGAAGTCCAGATAGGGTTTCACACGTTCTGCAATAATACGACTAATGCACTTATATAAAATAGTACAGCAAGAGATCGGACGGAAATCAATTACCTTAGTCGCATTCTCCACCTTCGGAATGAGGCAAATCAAGGTGTGATTAATTTCCTTCTCCATATATCCTGAATAGAAAAAAATTATGTATGGCCATCATAACATCCGTACCTACAATTCCCCATGCAGCCTTAAAAAACTTGGACGTGAAACCATCTGAACCAGGAGCTTTATCGGGCCCAATACCAATCATAGCCAACCGTATCTCATTATTCGAAATCGGCCTAATAATATAGTTTGCCTCCGCAAGAGTCAATTTTCGATAAAAGATGTTGATCCCAATATAGACTCAACAATGATATTAATCTCGATAGTTCAAACAAATTTATATGCAGAAGCGTTTTTAACATAACTAAAGAGAAATGCTCGGTAGAAAAACACACAGAATCAACTAAGTGAAACAGTAATAACACAAGAGTTTAGCTCAATGATTCACTTTCAATAGATTCTTCAAGAACACCAAGAACATTGTAAGTGTGTGTGATACAAGATGGTATGCTCCAATCTGGTGTGTGTTGTGCAAAGTTACTCTTAAGGGTCTGGTAGAACCCTTCTATTTATACTACTTTACAGGGGACAAGTTCGAGACTGGAAGTACTAAGGTACAAAGATAACATTGTGGGACTGAGATTAGTACAACGTTAATGTGGTGCGCCCCATTCTACAAAGGCTGTAACCCATCAGAGGATGACACGTGGAATGTGCAGGGCACGCCTTGTACGAATGATCTTCAGGATCTTCGTACAGCAGAGGCACGATTGTCATTTGTCTTTATCTTCAGGAGTCTTCAATCTTCTAAGTCTTCATACCACAGAGGCTCTGTCGAGGGTGACAGAGGCTCTGTGGCCTTGTCCTCTGAAAGTCTTCTGATGAGTGATCTTCTCTTGGTGTCTTGGCAGAGGCTCTGTCGATGATTTATACTTAGCCTATTTTTCAATACTTCTTCTATCAGAAGTTGGAGCTAACAATCTCCCCCAAGTATTGAAAAATAAAAAATTCGAAAGTTGCATGTTTTCTAGGCTAAGAACGACAAGAGATGAACATTTGACCTCTGTAAAAAAAATTTACTTTTCATATATGGTTATGCCAGAGGCACTTACATTTGATTACATTGCAGAACATGAAAAGTAAATAAAGGTAAGATAGTGGTGGATGTCAGACTCTGGCGTTTGGGAAGTCATTGATTTTCTTGGTGAGTCCTCCATCTCTGAGTTCACGGAACATGTTGATGCAGAGGTTTCTGAAGTTGATGACAAAGTCGATGACCTCTATTAACTTGTTGGCGAAGGTTAGATCCATGAACTCTGATCCTCTGGGTTCCAGGAGATTGACTCTGAACTCAAGCAGAGTCTTGGTAGCATACTTCTGGCAATCCACCTCCATGAACAACTTCAATTTTCCAGTAGGATCACGAAAGACGTACCCGACTTTTGGATTGGTGATGATGGAGTTCGGTCTGATGTCCGCAGAGGAGGGGCAGTGGTCTTCTGGTGGTGGGAGATTTATTCTTCTTACTCCAAGGTCGAGTCCCACTTGGAAGTCTGTCAGGTTGTATAGCAGAAGCTTTTCTCGCATGGCCTTCTTGATTTCATCGTACGCTCTTTGGACTTCAAGTCTGCGACCATAGTTTTGCCTTGCCCAACTCAGAAGTTCAGGTAGGTCATTGGGGCTTAGGTTTCTCAGATCTGAATCTGAGAATTTGTTCTCAGATCTGTCTGCCCTTCTGACGTGGTAGAGGTTGTAGTAGATTTGTGTGCCTCTGGTATGTGAAAGCTTGCAGTAGATGACTTGTGTGATCTTTGAGTTTGAGAAGACTTGGTGGACAGGTTTGGCTTTATATCTGTAGAAGTCTTCTCGCATCTGCTGAAGCATATCAGGAAACAGAATAGGAGCTGGCAGATGATCGTTGACGGCTCCACTGTAAAGGTATTTGTACACTACCTCTTATATTTGTTTTTTAGGAATAGAGGGTGGAGGCATAAGTTTTCGCAGAGCCTCCAAGTTGCTGATCAGTGCTGCCACTCGGTCTTCTATTGGCTTCGCCTTTGGATCCCTTCTGCTCGACATGTGGAAGATGGCTTCTTAGGCTGAGTGGCCCCTACAGCTATCATTTTAGCGCATAGGTCATCACATATTCCGAGCAGATAGGCAACCTCTGATTCTGAGTTAAATCTCAGCTTTCCCACGCTTGTCTGGAAGTCTTTCATGTAGTTGGCATTGGCGGCGGTGAAGGCCTTGATGAACTCTGTCATCTCGTTGAGTATCCCCTGGCCAAGATCTGTGATTTATGCTCGAGTCATGTAGTCAGAGGGCTTCATGGCTTGAGTCTCTCTGGTGGTTTGTTCTTGGACTTGCTCTAGGGCCCTTTTGAGATCCTTTGGTGTAAGACCCATAGAAGCAGGGGTTCGAGCATTCTTTAATTGTTCGGCTAGTTCTTTGATAGAGGCCTCAAGTGCAGAGGCGACTGCAGCTGCAGAGTCTGATGTAGTGTTTTTCATTGAGGCGCTGGCATTTTTCACCTCTGTTGATAAGTTCTCAACTTTGGTGGAGAGATCGGTTAGAGCTCTGGAGGTTGATTCTGTAAGAGTGTCAAAAGAGCTTTTCAACTCTTTCAACGAATTGGTCATAGAGGTGACAAGGGTTTGGAACTCATCCCTTGCGACGTATGAACCTGGTGTAACCTCTGGGGGAACACATTCATCCCCAGAGTGTGTCCTTGTTTCTTGGACGCCTTATTTCGTCCCTGTTTTGATGTTGAGGACGGAAGGACTTCCTTCTGATTCTCGAGCAGAGGTTTTTAAAGACTCAGACTCTACAGAGGTTCTGTCAAGGACCTTATTCTGATCCACTCCAGAGGTGGGGACAGAAGTATCCTTGAGTTGACTTGGGGACTTGTCTAGAGTCCCTTCGTCTATGTGCTTTCTAGGGTCCTCTGAAGTGCCTTAGGGTCATAGTTGTGTGCGTGTGGCAGAGGAAACGAATTCCTCTGCTAGGACTTCAGATGTGATCTGGGGCAATTGATCACAAATGAGAGGAGAGTCCTTTTGAGAGGACTCCCTCTAAATGGTTTCCCCAGATACCAATGGCACAGAGGAGGAAAGAGGTTCCTCTGTCCGGTTTGCTGGGATTGGGAACGAGTCGTGCTGCTCTTTTTCAATATCTCCTTCTGCCACTAGACTGGCAGAGCTAGAAATTTGGGTTGCACTGGGAGGGGGTTGTGGTTGTGTGCCTCTACGCTCTTAGGAATCATTTCTGGCTTCTTCCTCTGTCATGCACCCTACAACAGTGGATTCTAACCTAGACTCTATTTCCACCCAAGTGTCCTCTGATTCTATCATCTCCTCTGTAAGATCAAGCTCTAGGTCGTAGCTGGGAGGAGAGGCAAACAGGTCTGAGTTCATTCTGCCCTCTGGGGTGTCTGTTTGAAGATTTTCAAGAGTTCTGTCACTGATCTCCATATCGGAGTCAACCTCTGAGACAATTACGTTGGGGTTTGTGGTGTTCCACTCCGGGAGGTTTTCTGCTGTCCACCCAGAAGTGTCCAAGGTGTTGGCTATGTCAGGGCGCTCAAGGAATGCATAGAAGTCAACTTACTCTGCATAATGGATTGGAGTGGGGGATTGCAGAGGTTGTTCAGGGGCTACTTCTTCTGCTGCTGCCTCCTCTGCGATGGTCTGCAGAGGAGTTCGTGGTTTTGTTGCCTTCTTCCTTTTGGGTTTTGGGGCTACCTCCTCAGAAGATTTGGTCTTTCTTTTCTTCTTCTCTTTTGGAGGAGGGGATGCAGAGGATGCAACCACTGTTGTTTTTGGTGGTGGTTGGGAGGTCTGTGCAGCACTTGTAGAGGTATCCTCTGATGGTTTCTTGGCCCTGGAAGCCTTCTGTGTTTTGGAGGGGGTTGACGCTTTTCTTTTGGATGCAGAAGATCCAATCCTTTCTCTCTGAAGTCGAATCTTCTCCAGTTTCTGTTCATGCTTGGTAACTGCTTCTGCCCACACTTCTGCAAAAAAAAACTATAGATCCTTCACGGGCTCCTTGATGCGGGGGTGTCACAGGACTCGGTGCTGAAGTTCTGTGATCGCATATATAAGCTAGCCTAAGTTCGTCTCTCACATATGTCAGAATATTGGATGGTAGAGGTCGGCATAATTGGTATCTGTCTACATGCCTTGTTGGGGGGTCATTTTGTTTAGGGGATAGGTCTTTACAATGGGCCCCTCCATTGGCCTTCCAGTCATGGTCAGCAGAGGTTCCAAGATGACTCCAATAGTCCTCTAGAACTGTAAGGCAGGGAGTTCTTTAGATTTGGAGGTACAAAAAGAAGCTCAGATGGTTCACCCTACTGTCACGATAGATGATTGTGTGGATAAGGGACCCCCACCAGTGGTGAGGTCGCAAGAGATCAAAAGAAAGGCACATGCGAAGGATGTGATTAGCGATGGTAACGACATGCCGATATTGCAACCTAAGCTTCGTGGTATACCTAAAACGCCGGCTCCCTCTAAAGTTGAAGTCCACCCTTCGGTGTTGCTTGCTAAGGCTAAGCGTTCGGTCTCCATTGCTACCACAAACCCTTTTTCTAGCCTTTCGGATGGGGACGGGGATGGAGTTGATGTTGATGGTAGTCAATCAAGAGTAAGTGAACCTTATCTTGCTGGAGGGCTTAATCCTTTGGTGTTGGGGGAGAAGGACGCCAATAGCAATCGTTCATCATGTTGAAGCTAGTTGCATGGAATGTTAGGCGTTTAAATTCCCTAATAAAGCAACGTGAGGTAAAGCATCTTATTCATTCCCCATTGTTATCGTTTTGTGCTATCCTAGAGACACATGTTTTTGCTCATAACATCCCTACGATCTCTCAACATGTGTTTGGCAAATGGTCTTAGGTGTCAAACCAATCTTGCTGTATACATGGTACTCGAATTATTACGGGATGGGATCCTGAGTTGTTTGATATTATGATTGTTGCAATGTGGAAACAAGTTTTGCACCTAAAGATTTATATTCGAGCATCGCAAAAGGATTTCTATGTTTCGGTTGTGTATTTCTGCAAACTCTCTAGAAGGTCGCCGGCCCCTTTGGGATGACCTATGTCAATTTAAGAATTTGGTTAATGCAGACCCTTGGTTACTTATGGGGGATTTTAACGCGCACCTGCATCCGAATGAAAGTGAGGGTGGTTCCTCAACCCGGGATCGGGGAATGACGGAGTTTTTAGAGTGTGTGGCCAATATTGAAGTGTTTGATGCTAACTATACTGGAATTCGATACACTTGGACCCAAAAGCCGAGGAGTGGTGGTGGGATTGTTAGAAAACTTGATCGAATTATGCTAAATGCCCACTTTGAAGACGTTGTTGGAAATGTGGATGTCACATTCTTGTCGAGAGGGATTTCGGACCATAGTCCAATGCTTGCTGCCTTGGAGTGCGGTACTGATAAAGGTACGCGGCCTTTTAAGTTTGACAATTTTACTACTCGCCATCCAAATTTTCTGCAGGAGGTACAAAATGCTTGGGATGTGCCCGTGGAAGGAAGTTTTACTTATTGTCTTAAGTCACGGTTAAAGGCGCTTAAAAAACCATTACGATCCTTACGCAATATGCATGGCAATGTGACAAAACGTGTGCATGACTTACGGATTGAGGTCGAGGAGGTCCAAAAGGTGGTGGACACTGACCCCTCTAATCCTTTGTTGCAAGAAGACCTTGCTTGTGTGCTCTCGGCTTTTCAAGAAGCCTTACATGTGGAAGAAGAGAACTATCGTCAACGACCAAAAATCCGATGGCATGCGGAAGGGGATGCCAACACCGCATTTTTTTCATAATGTTGTAAAGGAAAGGAGGACTACTAATCGTATTGATGCGGTAATGGATAATAGTGGCCTGGTGGTTAATGGTCCCGGTTTTGAAGATGTCTTTGTTGAGCATTTCCAAGGAATTCTTGGGGAGCTTGATCTTAACGTCGTCCCAGTCATACCGCCAGACTTGTTTGAGCATAAGTTGTCTATTGAGGACGCTAACTTTATGATCAGGCCAATCACTAAGGATGAGGTCAAACGTGCCATGTTTGATATCGGAGATGACCGAGCCCTGGGTTCTCATGGTTTTACTTCTAAATTCTTTAAAGCTTCGTGGGATATTGTGGGAAAGGATGTAGAGAGCTGGCTATCCAGGATTGTTTCTATCGTGGGCGTTTGGCTAGAGAGGTGAACCATACGTCTATTTGTCTTTTACCGAAGATTCCTAATGCATTTCGGGTCACGGAATTTCGGCCAATCTCTCTATGTAATGTGCTTTATAAGTGTATTACTAAGATTATTTCATGGCGACTAAAGGACTTTCTTGATCAATTGGTGAGCCCAAATCAGTCGGCTTTTATTCCGGGTCGAAGGATTACGGATAATATCCTTATGGCTCATGAGTTGGTGGCTGGATATGGACGTGAAAATGGGCCTCCTCGATGTTCGTTTAAAATTGATATACAAAAAGCATATGACTCGGTTGATTCGCGGTTTCTCTCTTTGGTTTTGCAAGGAATGGGGTTTCATCCTATTATTATGCAACATTGGATCATGTAGGTTGTGTCTACTACATCCTATTCGGTGAATGTTAATGGGCAACCTCATGGTTTCTTTAAGGGTGCGAGAGGAATTGGGCAAGGATGTCCGTTGTCGCCATACCTTTTCATGTTGGTTATGGAGGCGTTTACTTGCTTTCTCCGGAGAAGGATTAACGAAAACTCGGCTTTTCGTATTCATAAGGGATTCTCTCGGTTATCCCTTACTCATCTATGTTTTGCGGACGATTTGATGGTCTTTACTAGAGGTGATGTCTCTTCAGTCCAAGTGTTAAAGCTTGCGTTAGATGATTTTGCGATGGTCTCAGGATTAACACCTAGCATGGCTAAGAGTTCTGTATATTTCTCAAATGCTGATCCGGATGTGATGGATAACATTACGGGTGTCTTACCATTCCAGCGGGGGAATCTCCCTTTTCGCTATTTGGGTGTGCCTTTATCATCCAAGCTTCTTCGTGTGGCAGATTTCAATCCACTTCTTGCTAAGGTACGGGCTCGTATTTTAAATTGGAAAGCTAAATTTCTTTCTTTTGGTGGTCGGTTGCAGCTTGTAAAATCGGTTCTGGAGACCTTCCAACTCTACTGGATGATGGTATTTACAATTCCATCATCGGTGGTTCAAGAGTTAGAGAAATTATTTCGTGATTTTTTGTGGGCTCAAGGAGAGTCATCAAAGGGTAAGATCCGTGTGGCATGGGATGATGTTTGCAAACCCGAGAAGATGGGTGGTTGGGGACTTAAACAGTTGGCTCTATGGAATCGGTATCTACTTACGCACATGTTTGGGATGTTTTGAGAAAACGGAATTCAATTTGGGTGTCTTGGATCTATCAATATAGGCTTCGTGATTCCTCGTTTTGGACAGTGGCACCAACATCAAATTCTACTTGGATCTGGCGTCGATTATTGGCACTACGAGAGTGTACACGGTCGTTTTTTTTGCATGTTGTTGGTGATGGTCATACAACGAACGCTTGGGAAGATAAGTGGTTAACCCTTGGCCACTTGTCTCGGTTATTGTCTTACCGTATTATCCATGCAGGGGGTTTCTCGAGGATTAGCACGGTTGCGGAGGTGGTAATTTCGATCCAAGGGTGGCCTCCAGATTGGGTAGAGCGATGCTCGGAGTTGTCTTCTATACCTGTTCCCCCTTTGTACCATGATGTTTGGGACCGAGTCATGTGGATTAATCGACAAAGCAACCTGGTTCCTTTTATGGTGTCGGAAGTATGGAAAACCTTTGATGGGCCGCATCAAGAGGTGTTTTGGCATAAGATGTGTTGGCTTCCCATGCACATCCCTAAACATTCTTTTTGCTTATGGCTTGCGTTTCGTATGCGCCTACCAACTCAAGACCGAATGTAAAGTTGGCGTGATGATGTTTTGCTTTGTGGTTTATGTAATCAATGCATGGACTCTCATAACCATTTATTATTTGATTGCATGTTTTCGGCTCATGTGTGGAGTGCTATTAAGGCCGATATGCATGTTGCTCATGTCCCTAATGCATGGGATGATATTCTTGAGGCTATAAATTAGAAAAAGTGGCATCCGGCGGACCGGCGGACCAAGCTTATTTTTGCGGCGACTATCTATTATCTATGGCAAGAAAGGAATAATCGGCTATTTTCGGATAAAAAGCGGACGACTGACCAATTCGTATCAGAAATAAAAAAGATGGTGTTTCTTCGTGTTGCGGGATTGGTGGTTCATGTACCTACGGCTAGGGGGGATGGAGGTCGAAGACTTTCAACTTGACCGATGGATTGCTCGTTTTTTGATTATGCGGCTTTTGTTGCAGCGGTGTTAGGCTCTTGTGGCGGCGTTCTTTTCATTTTGTTTGCTTTGCTTGTGCTGTCAATTTCTTTGTGTTTATTTTGGCTTTTAACTTTATGGTATAGCATGATTGAGATGTTTGATTTTTCTTTAATTGGGATCTCTAACCCGTATTGGGCCTGTCTGATATCGTGGGTGGAGTTCCTTGTTGGGAGGGAGTCCCTCGCCTTGTAGGTGTACCTTTTTTCCTTTTTTTTTGTCTATATATTCTCAGGAGTGCCGCCTCCTTTCCAAAAAAAACTTACCCACCAAGAAAAGGAATCTTTTCTCATCCAGCGCCTTGGTGAATACCTGCAAGCTGAAATTCTGTGGACCCAAAGTACATCTCGATTGTGCCTTGTTCAACATGATCCTTCAAGAAGTGGTACCGAATATCAATATGCTTCGTTTTAGAGCGTTGTACGGGATTGGCAGAGATCACAATGGCACTCTTTGAGTCACAGAGGATGGGGATCTTCTGTATGTCAAGACTATGTCTTTTAGCTGAGTTCGCATCCACAGAACCTGGGAGCAACAGCTAGCAGCAACAACGTATTCGGCTTCTGCTATAGATGTCGACACACAATTCTGCTTCTTTGAAGTCCAACTGACTAATTTACCACCCAGGAATTGGCAACTCCCAGAGGTACTTTTTCGGTTAAGCTTACATCCTCTATAGTCTGAATCTGTATAAGCCATGAGATCGAAGCCAGAGTTCTTTGGATACCAGAGGACAAGATTCTTGGTTCCCTTTAGGTATCTAAAGATTCTCTTTACAGCAAGAAGGTGGGATTCTTTAGGGTTAGCTTGATATCTTGCACAGAGACATGTTGCATATATTATATCTGGTCTACTGGCTGTTAAGTATAACAGAGACCCAATCATGCCTCTGTAGAGCTTGCACTCTACAGATTTTCCTTCTAGATCTGAGTGTAACTTTGATCCAGTGGCCATAGGGGTCTTCATGACAGAGGCATCAGAGAGCTTGAATTTAGAAAGTATGTCAGAGACATATTTAGATTGATTTATGAAAATTGCCTCTGATGATTGTTTGACTTAGAGTCCTAGGAAGAAGTTTAGTTCTCCCATCATACTCATTTCAAGCTCGCTCTGCATGAGTTTTTCGAAATCTGTGCAGTGTTGTGCATTGGTAGAGCCAAATATAATATCATCCACATATATCTGTACAAGCGAAATCTCTTCACCTTTTCTCTTATAAAACAAAGTAGTGTCGGTAGTACCTCTTTCGAAATCATTACCAAGGAGAAAGGCTGAAAGGCGCTCGTATTATGCTCTTGGAGCCTATTTCAGTCCATACAGAGCCTTATCAAGGTAGTAGACGTGGTTTGGGTACTTAGCACTTTCAAACCCTGGTGGCTGTTGGACGTATACTTCCTCTTGAATCTGACCATTCAGAAAGGCGGATTTGACATCCACTTGAAAAACGTTAAAACCTCTGTGGGCTGCGAAAGCTAAGAAGATCCTTATCGCTTCGAGCCGTGCAACAGGGGCAAAGGTCTCATCGTAATCTATCCCTTCTGCTTGGTAGTATCCCTTGGCCACCAATCTTGCCTTGTTTCTGATGACCACCCCATCCTCGTCCTTCTTGTTTCTAAAGACCCATTTTGTCCCTATAGCTTGTTTCCCTCTTGGCAGAGGAACTAAGGTCCATACTTTGTTTCTCTCAATCTGGAGAAGCTCTTCTTGCATCGCTTCTACCCAGTTTGGATCATCTAGGGCTTTAGAAACTCGTTTTGACTCGATCATACTGATAAAGTTTGTAAAGAGACAAAAATTAGCAGTGGAAGATCTTGTCTTGACTTTTTCAGAAGGATCGCCGATTATTTGGCTCTGAGGATGGCTTTTTTTCCATTTGGTCATCCTAGGGAGATGGCCATTTGCATCATTTAGTTGAACTTCTGTGGTTGCACACGTTGGTTCTGGTGCAACCTCTGTTGTAGATGGTACTTCTATGCTAGAACATGGTGCTTCAGCTTGTCTAGGTATTTCAATAAGAGTTGGAATTGATTCTTCTGAGGATATTGAGACTGAATCCTCATTCTCCTCTGGTATTGCTTCCTCTGTTGTTGCTGGAGTTTGTATTTCCAGTGCCTCTGTAGTGGTATTCTTGCTCACATTATCCTCTGCTTGCTCCCCCTCGATACTTGCATCTGCATTATTAATGGAAGAGGGTGAAGTATTTGAGGGACCAGTTAGAGATATACCTGAATCAGTCTGGTCGGCAGAGGATGTCTCTTCAGAGGCTCTGGTGGCTCCAGCAGAGGGATCAATATCATCGTGGAACATCTATTCAAATAGCGGATTTAGTTCTGCTTCTCTTGTCTTGGAGATGCCAGAGGATTCCTTTTTCAGACCGAGTTCTTTACTGATTTGTTCAGAAGTCTTCTAAAAAGAATCATCAAAAGAAACATTGATACTCTCCACGATGGATCGGGTCCTCAGAACATACGCTTTGTACGCCTTAGAAGTTGCAGAGTATCCGATAAACTTCCCTTCGTCTGCTTTCACATCAAACTTCCCTCTAGGTTCTCTATCGTTTAGGACGAAACATTTACATCCAAAAACGTGAAAGTACTTGATATTTGGTCTTCTTTGGTTGATCAAATGGTACGGTGTTTTGATGTGTCTCTTCACTATTGTTGATCGATTCTGGGTGAAACAAGCAGTTGAAACAGCTTCTGCCTAGAAAGACGTGGGCAATCCAGATGCAGTTAGCATTGTTCTTGCAGCCTCCACAAGCGTGCGGTTTTTGCATTCGACCACGACGTTCTGTTGTGGGGTGTGTGCAGCAAAGAAGTTCTGCGAGATGCCTTCTTTTGTAAGGTAAGCTTCAATGACAGAGTTTTTGAATTATGTGCCATTGTCGCTTCTTAGCTTTTGAATCCTGCATTCATATAAAACCTGGATTCTTTTCATTAGATTAATCAGAATGTTTGGAATGTCTGATTTCTTTCGAATAAATTCTACCCACGTATATCTTGAATATTCATCAATCAACACTAGCATGTATTTCTTGCCACCTAGGCTCTGTGTAGCAATTGGACCGCAGAGGTCAACGTGAAGCATATACAGAGGCCTAGGGCAAGACACATCAGTCTTGCCTTTATGGGAAACTCTCTTGAGTTTTCCCATTTCGCAAGCAGAACACAAATGAACTTTGCCAAATTTGACATTAGGCAGACCTTTAACTAGATCAAGTTTAACAAGCTTATCTAGAGTATGAAAGTTAAGATGGCAGAACCTGTTATGCCATAACCAGACTTCTTCGTTCTTGCAAGCGACAAGGCAGAGCTTGTTGTTTTTGTTTTTGACACTGAAGTTCATTAGGTAAAGATCACCTTTTCTTTCGGCACGTAGAAGTTCAACGCCGGTATCTTCTCTTGTAGAGAGCAAAACGTTCTTTTGAACATGACATCAAAACCCGTATCGGAAAGTTGGCTAACAATGAGAAGATTGTGCTTAAGGCCATCCACGTATGCAACTTTGCCTGCGGTTATATTTTCCTTCTTAGTTACTCCATAGCCTTTTATATACCCCTTCTTATTATCTCCAAAGGTAAGTGATCCTCCTCCAAGTTTGTCTTTATATGAGGATAGTAGACCTCTGTCGCCAGTCATATGCCTTGAGCACCCGGAGTCTAGGTACCATATTGGCACATACTACTTCTGCAACATAATCAGAGATACTTTTTTTTCCCTTCGGTTAAGAAACTGGTAAAAATGCTCTCTAGGAGGCGTGTAGGGTTTCAAGTGACGGGATGCTATTCTTGATCGATTTTAGTTCAATTCTTGTGGCGTTTGATCTTGTTAGTGTCAAAGATTAGTGGAGTGTGTTTTAGATTTTTTCGAGCATTCTTTCAAGGTTTTTTTTTCGATTTTTGACTGTTTGGCGGCTAGGTTTCAACATCGGCGCCGTCTTTTTTCTCCGATAAGGCTTTCACGGCGGTGACAGTTTTCAGGGAGTTGTGGGGTTTGCTTTGTTGATCGTAGTTGATTAACGAGTGTGTTTCTGACACCTTCGTCGTCTGCTTGGGTCTCGTGGATTTCAGCACTACGGCTAACACCGTAGTCTTTGTTGTCCGATCGTTTAACGATTAGGGTTCCCAGGTCTAGACGACAGCGTGTCGGCTTCATTCGGGGATCGGCGACGACACTAATGGCTGACGTTTCTGTGACAAACAACCCGGTGGGAGAATCGAACCTCAACGGTGAGGGGGTGGGTTCGTTAGCTGCAGGAAGGGCTGACGTCACCCATTCGGCTAGGGTTTTGCATGGTCACATGAAGACTGCTAGGGCTTCTTCGGTTGATGATGGTATGGTAGAGGAGATGGGAGAGGGTGGTGATGACTCGTATGGGGGTTCGCCCACGGCGGCAGCAACTCGCAAGAACGGCCCAAACCCTAATTCTGCATGGCATGCGCAGAATGGGCTGTTTAGTATGGACATGCAAGACGCGAACAACGCCAATGACTCGTATGGGGTTGTTAACCCTAATTTGGATGTACATGCTGCTGGTAACGGGGTGTGCAAGGGGACAAGTTCTGGACTGGTCTATGGAGGTGTCTCGATTCTTTAGAATGAGCAGCGCGTAGGGATGGCTCCATTGTCGGCGGTTGTGGGGGTGCAACAGGATGAGCACCAATCGGAAGGGGGTCGCGAGTCTGTGTGGAACAGGCTATCGATCAAACGAGGTGACGTTGTTGATGATCGACTCAAGTTTGGGGTAGGTATGAAGAGCTCGCTGGAGTTTGCGGCTGTTGTGGGGAAAACAGGGGCGTCTTCGGCATTGCAATTCTATCCTCTAAAGGACAAGGTCCAATCCATTATTCAAATTCCATTGGAACTTGCAAAGGCAGCGGTGAAAACTTATCATACCACGGTCTATGGATATTTTCTTGGTCCAAGAATTCACTTTCCGGTCGTTCAGCGTTACGTTAAGGCTGCGTGGGGAAAATATGGGTATCGGGATGCGATGATGAACGAGAATGGATTTTATTTTTTCCAGTTTAATGATGAAGGTGGAAGTGCCCAAGCTGTTGAAGCAGGTCCGTTAATGATAAGAGATGTTCCCCTCTTCATCTTTCCGTGTGATCCCACAAAGGGGTTAGCTAAACCGGTACATACCTCTTGTCCACTTTGGGTTAAGCTACATAACATACCGTTGGTGGCGTTTAATCGTGAAGGTGTCCCGAAGCAAATGGACTCGTGTACTTCTTCAATGTGTGAAAAAGCATGGGGACACCCGGGATTTGCAAAGGTGTTGGTGGAAGATTGGCCGGTAGGGGAGTTGAAACGGGAATTGGAAGTGGTAGTTCCAGATTTGAATGGTGGTGCAGATGCTAAGGTTAAGATCTTTGTGGAATACTTATGGGAGCCAACTCAGTGCTCACATTGTCTTGTCTTTGGCCACAAGCTCACGTCTTGTGCAAAGGCGGTGGTACATGCCCCATCAACAGAAATGAAAGGCATTGTAGATGCGGATGGATTTACTAAGGTCGTGCGAAAGCAGTGGAGGCCGAAGGTACAATCTAAAGAACAATTGTATGGGGAAGGATCTTCTTCCTCTATGGAAAACAACCGGTCAGCCGAGCCGGTAGGAGCCATGCAAGCTGATGGTGCGGCATAAGCCATGCATTCAGTTGATTGTGGGGAGACCATGCACAACCCTATAAGGCATGGTGAGGCGCAAGGTGATGGTGTGAGTGAACCGAAGGAGGGCGAGTTGGAGATAGGACCACGTAATAAAGATAAGGGAACCTTGGGTGAGGCTGCTACTTTGGATGTGACAGTGGGTACCACCCATTGTTCCTCGTCGTTTAAGCTCAGTACCCCAATTCGAGATCAAGCTCCTACGGTGGCTGCTGTTGCAAAGAACCTTCGGCCACCAACTAAGCCACTTCGTGGTATTCTAAAAACCTCAAATAAATATAATGTGCTTTCAGGATCCAACAATAATGGGGAGGAGCTCTTAGATGCGCTTCTTTCTGGGAAGCAAGGAGAGAGGGAGCAAGGAAAACAGTCGTCTAAGTGTCAAAATGTTTAAAACGGCTATGTGGAATATCCGTGGCCTAAATGCCACGAAAAAGCAATTGGAGGTGAAGTCCCTCATTCGTGAGAATGGGTTAAGTATCTGTGCGGTAGTCGAAACTCATGTGAGTAGAGACTCTCTTACGGACATTTGTACAAAGACTTTTGGTCGTTGGGAATGGATTTCAAATCAGACCCATTCGATTGTTGGTACGCGGATTATTTTGGCATGGGATGTGAATGCGGTGGACATTATGGTTTTGGAGATGCATGCCCAATACGTTCACTGGGAAGTTTGAATCCGAGGTGAGCACTCCCCTTTCTTTATGTCGATTATTTACGGTACAAACAATGGAATGTCCCGACGCGATCTTTGGTCGGGGTTACGTCGGTTTCGGGCCATTCTTGGGCCCAAACCGTGGGTTCTCTTGGGGGACTTTAACACCATGTTGTTTCCTCTTGATGGATACGGGGGTAGTTCTCGACGAAATGGGGATATGCTAGATTTTTTTGAATGTGCGGAGGATGTGGAAATATATGACATTCTCTATGGTGGTATCCAATACACGTGGTGTCAAAAACCAAGTGAGGAGGATGGCTTGAAGCGAAAATTGGATCGGGTGATGGCAAATTCTGAGTTCACTTCTTTATTTCATGATGCGTCTGTTATGTTCCTTCCTAGGGGCATTTCAGACCATTCTCCTGCTATCCTATCGTACAAAGGGGGAGTTCGGAAGAAGGTTTGGCCCTTTAAGTTTGATAATTTTTGGGTAGAAAACCCAATTTTTATGCAGATTGTAAAAGAGGAATGGGCTAAACCGATTGATGGTACGTTCATGTTTAGAGTCACCTCGCGCCTTGAAGGCCTTAAAACACCTTTACGCCGACTTCGAAATACTTATGGTAATTTGACCTCTCGTGTGGTGTCCCTAAAGAAAGAGCTGGATGTGATTCAATTAGCTTGTGATGTGGACCCGGGCAATGGTGAACTCAAAGATGATCTTGCTCATCTACGGTTGGCTTACCAACAAGCTTGCTGGGATGAGGAACGAGCAGCAAGACAGCGTGGTAAGGTAAAGTGGCTTAATGAGGGTGATTCAAACACTAAATATTTCCATAATGTGGTGCGGGAAAGACGACATGCGAACCAGATTTTTTCGGTGTGTGACACAAATGGAACGCATTTTCATGGGGAGGATGTCCCATTGGCATTTGTTGATCATTTTTCTATGGTTCTTGGCGTATCTGATAGGGATGTTGAACCGGATGTCCCATTGAATTGGTTCACAAATAAGCTTCCCTTGGCTGTAGCAAATCACATGATCCATCCCATCTCGAATGATGACATTAGGAGTGCTATGTTCGACATTGGTAATGATAAAGCGTCGGGTCCGGATGGGTATACTTCGAAGTTTTTCAAACAGGCGTGGGAAGTTGTTGGGTCGGATGTTTGCGTGGCTATTCACAACTTTTTCTATCGTGGCCATCTTGCAAAAGAATTAAACCATACTCTTTTGTGCTTGATCCCAAAGTGTGCTAATGCATCCCGTGTGACGGATTATCGGCCGATTGCTTGTTGCTCGGTTTTATACAAGTGCATAAGTAAAGTGATTGTTGAGCGAATGAAACCCCACTTAGATGGTTTGGTAAGTGGCTCCCAATCGGCTTTTATCCTGGGCCGGAAAACATCTGACAACATATTAATGGCTCATGAACTTGTTGCGGGTTATCAACGTGACACTGGTCCTCCGCGTTGTGCGTTTAAAATTGATATTCAAAAAGCGTATGATACGGTGAATTGGACGTACCTCCTTAACATGCTTAAGGGGTTTGGCTTTCATCCGGTCTTGGTGAATTGGGTAAAGGAGATGGTTACCTCGGCCTCCTTTTCGGTTTCAATAAATGGGGATGTCCGTGGCTTTTTTAAGGGGGGTAGAGGACTTCGTCAAGGGGGCCCTCTATCTCCATACCTGTTTACAATTGTTATGGAAGGATTTGCTATGATCTTCAAACAGTGCATTGATAAAGCATCCTCGTTTGGGTATCATAAAGGTTGTCAAGAATTGGGCTTGACGCATTTGTGCTTTGCGGATGATTTGTTTGTATTTACGAGGGGTGATGTGCCTTTGGTGGAAATTCTTAAGAAAGCTCTTCACTTATTTTAACAGCGATCTGGTCTTTCTCCTAGTCTACCGAAAAGTGAAGTTTTTTTCGGTAATGTTCCTACTCAAACACAAGAAGCTATTTTGGAATGCCTCCCTTTTCGTAAAGGTATGTTCCCCATTCGTTATCTTGGCGTTCCCCTTTCCCCTAAAAGGCTGAAAGCTTCTGATTTTGGTGGATTGGTCACAAAGGTAAGGATGCAGATTCAAAACTGGAAAACGAAATTTCTATCCTTTGGTGGTAGAAAGCAACTTGTACGGTCCGTTTTGCAATCCTTACAGCTATACTGGATGGCGGTTTTTGTACTCCCGTCGGGTGTTGTACATGAATTAGAGGCTCTTTTTCGTAATTTTCTTTGGGCGCAAGGGGCCGATTCAAGGGGTAAGTGTCGAGTAGCTTGGAATGCCGTCTACATGCCATATATGAATGGCGGCCTTGGTTTTAAGAGATTAGCTACATGGAATAGAGCTCTCCTAGCAAAACATTGTTGGGACCTCCTTTCTAGAAGACCTTCTTTGTGGTTTCGATGGGTTTATATTTATTGCATTCGGTCTTCTCAGTTTTGGCTATCGAGGTGTACGGCACGGTGGTCTTGGGTCCTTGCTAAGATTATGGATCTTCGGCCCCTCATTCGTAGGTTCCTTTGGTTCCATCTAGGTGATGGTTTGGAGATTAACGCGTGGGAGGATAACTGGCTGGCTTGTGGTTGTTTATCCTCTATTATTACTTACCGGGTGGCAAGCTCAATTGACATCATGGATTATTCTTCGGCGCGGGATCTGATCACGGTTACTAATGGAGTTTGGCCGAATGATTGGGTGACTCGATATACGGAGCTTACCTCATCTCCTCTGCCGCCCGTGCAAAATAATGTTCGGGATAAACTGTTTTGGAGGAATATGGATGGGAACGATGTCCCATTCTCGGTTCGAGAAGCTTACAGGTCGCTTGATGGTACGAGGGAGGTAGTTCGTTGGTTTGGCTCGGTTTGGTTTAAGGGGCATATTCCGAAGCATGGTTTTTGCATGTGGCTTGCTTGTCTTCGTCGTCTCCCTACTCAAGATCGCATTTGTCTTTGGAAACATGACCCGCCTGACATGAAGTGTGTTTTTTGTAAACAATGCGTGGATTCTCATGACCACCTGTTTTTTGATTGCACGTTCTCCAACGAGGTATGGACTACGGTTTTAGCAAAGATTGCGTGGGATGGTTTTCCTGCAACTTGGAATGATATTATTGTGCTCCTTGAAGATGATCATGGTGCTCCGAAGAGACTTCTACACAGATTGGCTTTGTCCGCTTCGGTTTACTATGTTTGGCAAGAAAGAAATCGTCAACTTTTTACGGATGAGAGGAGGTCGGCGATTCATTTGGCGAAAGAGATTGTGGAGATTATATCTCTTAGAGAGGCTTGGAAGACTAGAAGACGGCGTGAAATCCTGAATGGTTCGTAACCTGAATCCTGCTGCTGCTTGGTTGTTGGATGCTTTCTGGAGCCTTTTCTGGAATGCTTATTTTGCTATTGTGTTTTCTAGTTTAGTTTGCTCCGTTTGTTTATGCTTGTTTTGGTTGCTTATTGCTTGGTATGGTGTGGTTACCAAGTTCGTTTGTTTTTTTGCCGTTTGGCTTGGACTGGGCTTTGTCCCTCGCTTGTTTTTTCTGTCTTTATAAAATTGCCTGGAATGATTCCTCCCAAAAAAACCATAATCAGAGATTTTTAGGTACCCATTTCCAAATGGGGCCAGGTTTGTTAGGGGTCTTTAAGATTGCCTTAGCATCCTTAGTTTTGGTTTTAACCTCTTTCGAGGAACCATCTTGTTTCTTCTTACCCTCGAATTTTGCATTCTTTTTGGGTCTAGAGAGGAAACAGTGAGGGCTTGAGAAGTGTTGGTTCAGTTGATACATAAGATCGAAGCAATGACAATAATTGATATGCGAAGAAACTTGCTTGAACTTTTCATTAAAAACACTGAATATGGGCACAGAGGCTTTATTATTACAATCTTTCCTAGCATTAGACTTCCTATTACAAGAAGACCTATCTAGGCTAGATTGATGTTTTGAAAATTCTCTCTTGGGAGTAGCTATCTGTTGAGCCCATCTTCTGTGGTGGTGAACCTCTGCTGATTTCACTGTCACAGAAGGAAAAGATTTGCCATTTTCAACCCATTTACCTTTTTGTTGCCAAGTTAGTTTTTCTTGAAAAGGCCTTAAAGGTTTTGGAGCTTTTGAACTTGTTGGATTTTTAGAAGACTTTTCCTTTTGTTGTTTAATTTTCTCAAGCTCAAGGGAGGTTTTTGCTTGTATACACATGTCCATAAAGTCCGGGTAGATAGGAACACTTGTGATTTTGTCCTTAGGAGGAATGGTTCTGTTAAGAATACCAGAGGGAATTTTAAATCCCTCTGTCTCACAAGGAACTATCTCCAACTCATTGGAGTCAGTCTCAGACTCGTCAGAGGATGAGTCGTCCTCGTATACAGAGGTTGACTCACAGAGATCTCTGTCGATAGAGGCAGGACTTTCTGAGCATGTGCCATACTCACTTTCTTCCTTCCTTTTGGAAATATCTTCCAGGTCGACAGAAATATTCATCAAGATTTCCTCAGAGAGATTTTGTTCAATAGAGGATGTACCAAGGTTTTCATAAAAGTTGTTTTTACCGATTTCCATCAACTCGTTTTCCGAAATATATTGCAGTTTTTCTTTTGAAGAAGTAGGCATAAACTCAAGTGCCTCTGCCGATAGTTTCTTTTTAGAGTCTATGGTGCAGACAAAGGCAACCTGGGTCTGAGTCTCAGGGTCACCAAACTTGAAGATTCATATCTGATTCTGAGTTCTCAGATACTTCTTTGGTTTGGATTCTCTTTTGACAGAGGCTGAAGGTGACAAATCTGTGTTTTGATACCACACATTTATCATCTTCAGAGGTTTCCTCTTGTGAAGTTCCCCCGAGATTTTCTGCCTTTTACTTACAGAGAGTAGATTTGGAAATCCTGGTTTTCTTGTACTTCCAATACGAAACAGAGAAGACAGGGACTTGTCTCTTTTGGTTCCAGTATAGGGATCTATATCATAGAAGCCAATACCCCTTCTTCCTATTTGTATATTTATTTTCTCGTACACCTTCTGTGCATCTTGATATTTTTTGATTAAAAGGTCTCTGCCGAGTAGGTCTTGGTGAAGGACTTCTCTTTCTCTTTAAAAGAGGTTTTTAAGAGCAAGAATATTCATTCTATCACTCTCATTATCCATAAGTTCCTTTGATTTAGCTTTTAAGGCAGAGTTGAGATCTGAAATCTTTTCTTTTAAAGGATTTATGGTTTTATGCCAATTTGTTTCAATCTCCCCCTTTTCTATAAATATTTTTGCCTTTTCTTGAGTGAGAAGTCTGGCTTCTCTCTCAAAGAATGCAAGCTTTTCTGAATATCAGTACAAGTCTTTTTAAGTTCAGTGTATTCCATAGTCAGTTCAAGCAAATCAGCTTCAGTTTCATTAGAGGGAGATTTAGAAGTGGATACCTCACTATCAGAGTTTGACTAGCTGACTTCTGCCATACTGCAGAACAGGGCATTCTTTTTATCTCCTTCATCAGAAGATTCATCGGACAACCAGTTTTCTTGCTCCACTATCAGCGACTTCTGAGCGTAGTACTCTGCCTTCTTTTTATAGAAAGCAGAGTCCCTCTGTGGGCGATTAGGTTTGCTCCTGCAGTCAACTGCATAGTGGCCTGGCTTGCCACAGTTAAAACATCCCTAGTTCTGTGGCGCATTTCCAGCTCGGTCACCTTATCTCTGCTGGTGATCACCACCTCTGTCATTTGCCTTCTACTGATCATTTGCATCTTCTCTTCCCTTATTCCTCGACTCATACTTCCCACCTCGATCATCTCTTCCATCACGTTCATACCCGGTCTTCTTCCGGTAACCTCTGCTACCAAACTCTCTTGTCAACAGAGCCAAAGATTTGGCTATCGAGGCCATAGTTTCCTCTTCTTCATCCACCAGCTCATCTTCTTCACTATCCACGACCAAGACCTTCTTCTTTTTCTCCTTCTTCTCTTCCACAGACTTCTCCTTCTTGGGCTTCTCCTTTGCCTCTGTAGCCTTGCCAACCAGCGCAAGGGGTCCACCAGTTTGGACTTTCAACTGAACAATTTGAGATTTTTGTGCAGCCAATGTTCCGTAGAGATCTGACATAGTCCAGGTATCCAAGTCCTGATTTGTTTCAAGGGACATGGACAGTTGGAGTCATTCTTCGTTTAGGCTCTTGAGGAACATGACGTTGTTTTCCTCAGAGGTTATGTGGATCCCGAATTTCTTGCACTTGTTGATCAGCGAGTTGAATCTTTCGTCGGTTGATTGTAGAGATTCTGTCGGCAGAGCTTTGAAAGCATAGTACTCATTGATGTATTGAGCCCTACGATTCTTCTGAGTCTTAGCTCCACCTTCCAGTTGCTTCTCTAGTTCCTTCCACAGATCGTGGGCAGATTCACATGCATCCAGAGACTGGAAGAGGTCATTTGGAATGGCCATTATCAAAAGTCGCTTGGCCTTCTGAGCAAGTTCGTATTTCTCCCAGTCTGTAGGAGACTAGTTGTCCATCGCCTTTGGTTTGTCATACTCGGAAACTTCTGGAGTATCTTCTGTGGCAGGTACACTTGGTACTGTGACCATGGGAACATAAGGAGGATTATGAATATATATGAGGAGGTCTCTATCAGATCCCTCAAAGAAGTGAATCATTCGTATTTTCCATTGAGGGTACTCATCTCTGAGCAGATTTGGGGGCTTGGTTAATGAACCAGCAGTGAAGAAATTGGCAGCGTTCGCCATTTTTGAACAGTTTTGAAAATATCAGAAAATAGAGTATGAAGATATGTTCTTTAGATGATGGAACAAACTTGCTGAAATGAGTTTAGGGTATCAAAAACTTGAACAATGCACTTAAATGGAAAGATTTAACCTAAGAAATAGTGCCTATTAGTTTACTAGAGTCGAACAGGTCGAAAATAGCAGAAAAACAGGGGCTGTTTTGTAACGAATGAAGAACAGGTTAAAATCAGTCCAAAAATCTACCAAAATGAGTCGAGATCATTGTTAGAGTGGATCCTTTGATATTAAAAATCAAAGTTGGCTCTGATACCAATTGTTGATCCTAATATAGACTCAACAATGATATTAATCTCGATAGTTCAAACAAATTTATATGCGGAAGCGTTTTTAACAGAACTAAAGAGAAATGATCAGTAGAAAAACACACAGAGTCAACTAAGTGAAACAGTAATAACACAAGTGTTTAGTTCAATGATTCACTTTCAATAGATTTTTCAAGAACACCAAGAACATCGTAAGTGTGTGTGATACAAGATAGTATGCTCCAATCTGGTGTGTGTGTGTGTAGTGCAAAGTTACTCTTAAGGGTTTGGTAGAACCCTTCTATTTATACTACTTTACAGGAGACAAGTTGGAGACAGGAAGTACTAAGGTACAAAGACAACATCGTGGGACTGAGATTAGTACAACGTTAACGTGGTGCGCCGCATTCTGCAAAGGCTGTAACCCATCAGAGGATGACACGTGGAATGTGCAGGGCACGCCTTGTACGAATGATCTTCAGGATCTTCGTACAGCAGAGGCACGGTTGTCATTTGTCCTTATCTCCAGGAGTCTTCAATCTTCTAAGTCTTCATACCACAGAGGATCTGTCGAGGGTGACAGAGGCTCTGTGGCCTTGTCCTCTGAAAGTCTTCTGATGAGTGATATTCTCTTGGTGTCTTGGCACCACATAGCAAGTAAACACCGAATTGATATTTATAAGAATTTGATTCTTTATAAATATTAATTATATTCTTGATAAATATTATTAATTATATTCTTGAATATAATTTATAATGTTAGATGCAAATAATAAATTTTAGTTTGTTAATACATATGATGGATTTATTATGTAACTAAAATTGTAAGGAGGGACTTGAGGAGAAAATTTAAGATAGTTAAAATATGATTTTAACCATCTTAATACTATAAGGGTTACATTGTAATATTGCATGCTAGGTGATTTTCTATTGGCCCTGTTGGGTGGCAAAAGGAAGAGATCATGTGCATATACCTGGAACTTACTCATACATGCAAACTACTTGTGAAAAACAAGTGTTCTAGTCCTACAGTGTCGGGTGTGGAAGACACTACCCTCCCCGCTTCTCAATGTTAAAGCTTGGCGCTTGGAATATTCGAGGGTTGAATTCCTCGATCAAACAACGGGAGGTAAAATCTTTTGTCCATTTGAATTCTCTTTCTTTTTGTGCTATGTTGGAAACGCATGTTGTTACGTCCAATTTGGATTCGGTTACGAGGAACGTTATTGGGAATTGGTCATGGGTTTCAAACCATTCGGTTTGTTTGCATGGCACTCGCATTATTGCTGGTTGGAATCCATCTGTTATGGATGTTTTTGTTGTTTCAATGACGGACCAAGTTATGCATTGTAAGATTTGTCTTCGCGATTCGACAGACTTCTTTTTTATCTCGGTTACCTATGGTGATAATAATGCTATTCGGCGTCGCATCTTGTGGGAGAACTAGCTTCATTTTGGTAATTTTGCTTCTTCCCAGCCTTGGCTTCTAATGGGTGATTTTAACACTGTTTTACATCCGGAGGAGAGTGAGGGTGGGTCTTCCCAAATTGATCATGGCATGGCAGATTTTTTGGATTGTGTGGGTGTTCTTAACATTTTTGATGTTCGGTTTTCTGGAATTCTCTATACTTGGGTTCAAAAGCCAAGAGGGGGTAGGGGTGTTGTGTGGAAGTTGGATCGTGTAATGATGAATACTTGTCTTGGTGATGAATTTTCTGGTGTTTCGACCAAGTTTTTGCCAAGGGGAGTCTCGGATCATGCTCCTATGGTCACTACGGTGGAAAGTGTTGTGGTAAAGGGAAATCGACCGTTTAAATTTGACACTTTTTTAGTTCATCATGCTGATTTCTTAGCGACAGTTACTGACTCTTAGACTCTTCGTGTGGATGGCTCCTTGATGTTTAAATTGTTGACCCGTTTGAAAGCTACTAAAACTAACCTCCGTATGCTTCGTTCTATGCATGGGAGTCTTTCTAAGCGGGTTAAAGATCTTCGTATTGAAGTGGACGAGGTGCAAAAGGTGGTGGATTTAGATACATCCAATGATCTGTTGCAGCAGGATTTAGCTCATGTAATGGGTGCCTATCAGGACGCCTTACTGGTGGAGGAGGAGAATTTCCGGCAACGGACGAAGGTACGTTGGTTATCTGAGGGTGACTCTAATACGGCTTTTTCCACCGCTCGGTTATGGAACGAAAGCATCACTCTCGGGTGGATTCAGTAATGGATGCTAGTGGTACCGTGGTAAGTGGTCCGGGTGTGGAGCAAGTTTTTGTGGATCATTTCCAGCATATTCTTGGGGAGAGGGACCCTTTGCTTAACCCGAGATTACCGAATGATCTGTTTCGGGCCAAGCTTTCGATTGCGGACGCGAACTTTATGATTCGCCCTATTACTAAGGAGGAAGTCAAATCTGCCATTTTTGCTATTGGGGATGACCGTGCGCCGGGTTCGGACGGGTTCTCAGCGAAGTTTTTTAAGGCTTCTTGG
This sequence comes from Saussurea involucrata, assembly GCA_033807775.1. Lineage (NCBI taxonomy): Eukaryota > Viridiplantae > Streptophyta > Magnoliopsida > Asterales > Asteraceae > Saussurea > Saussurea involucrata. The sequence continues at coordinate 1,917,965 of CM066321.1, read as the reverse complement.
GACATTGTTGGTGCGGATGTGGCTCTTGCTGTTCAAGATTTCTTTTATCGGGGTCGCTTAGCTCGTGAAGTTAATCATACGTCGATCTGCCTCATTCCAAAGTCACCTAACGCTTTTAAGGTGACGGAATATCGTCCTATCTCGTTGTGTAAGGTGGTTTATAAATGTATAAGTAAGATCATTTCGTGGAGGATTCGTGAGTTCCTGGATGGTTTGGTTAGTCCAAACCAGTCGGCTTTTATTCCGGGTAGGCGTATTTCTGATAACATCATGATGGCCCATGAGCTATTGGTCGGTTATGATAGAGTGACGGCTTCCCCGAATTGTGCTTTTAAGATCGATATTCAAAAGGCTTATGATACGGTCGACTGGGGTTTCCTCTATGCGGTGCTTGAGGGGATGGGATTTCATCCCATCATGCGCCATTGGATTATGGAACTTGTAACCACCACGTCCTATTCGGTGATTGTTAATGGTGAATCTCATGGTTTCTTTAAGGGGGCTCGTGGTATTCGTCAAGGATGCCCTCTTTCTCCCTATCTGTTCACATTGGTCATGGAGGCGTTTTCATGCTTTCTTCAGAGACGTATCGAGGTGGATGGTAATTTCCGATTTCATAAAGGATGTACTCGAACGCATTTGACACATTTATGCTTTGCGGATGATCTTATGGTTTTTACCAATGGTGATGTCGCTTCGGTTCGAGTTTTAAATCATACTTTGGATGATTTTGCGGATGCTTCGGGGTTGCGTCCAAGTATGGCCAAAAGTTCAGTATACTTTTCGAATGTAGATCAGCCGGTTAGAGATGCTATCTCTCAGTTGCTACCTTTTCAGACGGGCTCTCTACCGTTTAGATATCTTGGAGTACCTCTCTCGTCTAAACGCCTTCGTGTGGTCGATTTTCAGCCTTTAATCGCTAAGGTGCGTGCTCGAATTGTAAACTGGAAAGCCAAGTTCTTATCCTTTGGTGGTCGCTTACAATTGATTAAATCGGTTTTAGAATCCTTGCAATTGTATTGGATGATGGTCTTTTTGGTTCCTACTTCGGTATTGCATGATTTAGAAAGACTATTCAGAGATTTTTTATGGGCTCATGGTGATAGCTCGAGAGGTAGAGCTCGTCTTGCCTGGAGTGAAGTTTGTAAACCGAAGGAAATGGGTGGCTTGGGCTTAAAACGGCTTGCGCTATGGAATAGATGCCTTCTCTCCGCGCACTTATGGGATATTTTGCGGAAGCGTGATTCATTATGGGTTTCGTGGGTTCATGTGCATCGCTTGCGGGACTCTAGTTTGTGGAATCTCCATCCAGTTCGTCTACTTGGGTTTGGCGCAGGTTGCTTGATCTTCGGGAGCAATTTCGGCCATATTTTATGCATGTTGTGGGTGATGGGAATTCTACGAATGCATGGGAGGATAAGTGGCTGTCGGTTGTCTACCTTTCGCGGTATCACTCATATAGAGTGGTTCATGCGACTGGGTTCTCTAAGGACTCTACAGTTACAGATGTTATTGGCTCCATACAGCAGGTTTGGCCGCATGAGTGGGTGCGTCGATGTTCGGATCTTCAGGTGGTTACGGTGCCATGCCTTTTTCCGGGGATTCGGGATCAGATCATGTGGCTGAATCGTCGTCACCAGCTTACCAGGTTTACGATTTCGGAGGTTTGGGATACCTTGGATGGCCCTTATGATAAGGTGTTTTGGCATGGGGTTTGTTGGTTTTCTAAACATATTCCAAAGCATGCTTTTTGTGTTTGGTTAGCATTCAAGATGCATCTTCCGACGCAAGAGAGGATGCAAGCCTGGAGGAGCGATGCGGGATCGTTAAAGTGTTCATTGTGTAGTGTTTGCTTGGATTCACATGCTCATCTGTTTTTTGATTGCCCCTTCTTGGCCCAGGTCTGGTCTTGTATTAAGACCTCTTTGCAGGTTCTGTTGATTTCAAATACTTGGCCAATCATCTTGGAAGATATTCGGCATGGGCGTTGGAGATTCACGAATTTGAGGCAAAGGTTGCTGTTTTCGGCAACTATCTATTATATTTGGCATGAGAGGAATGATCGCCTTTTCTCGACTAAGAAACGGAGTGTTCAGCAGTTGGTGGCTGATATTCATCTCGTGGTTGAGATGCAGTTGTTGGGTGGTGGTTTCAGGTTGGTTTTGGGACGAAAAGGGTGTTGTCTATGGATTTGTCGATTTCGAAGGCGGATTTAGCCCGTTGGGTGGCGTTGGTTCTGGCTAAGTTTTTTGTTATTTTATTTGTCATGTGGCTTGTTTCTTCTCTTTGCTACTTTTGGCTTGTTGTTTTGTGGCTTTTGTTTGGTAGTAACGCTGGGTTTTCGTTAGTTTGGTTCTCCGCCTTGGGTAGGGCCTGTCCTATCTTTTGGTTGGAGTTCCTTTTTGGGAGGGAGTCCCTCGCCATTTAGGTGTATTTTATTTTTTCTGTTTATATATTGCCAGGAGTGCCGCCTCCTTTCCAAAAAAAAAACTAGCCATCACTCTCTCTTCTTCCTCTCTCCCATTTTTGGCCGAAACCACCATTGTTGGTGGTGGTTTTGTTCTTCTTTTCAAAGTCTATTGTAGTCTTGAAGAAGAAGCTCTCTTTTGCATTTTTGATCAAGAAAGTACTAGCATACAAAGGTGTTGGAGCTTGTTGGTGGACTTCTCTAGAGGAACTCTAACTTGAGTTCTTGCCATCTTCTCCAACAAGAAGTCATAAACAAAGCTACAAAGGTTGTAATTTCTTAAAACCCCCTATGGTTGTTTTTAATCTTTCATGTTCATGCAAATGGATCCTTCGTGGGTAATGAAATGTTTTTCATGTTGTTCAATTTTTAAGCTTCCGTTGCACATTTTTATGATCTTTGAAATCATGTTTTGAACAAAACCAAACAACTGGTATCAGAGCCAAGTTTGCATGCATGTTTAGATTTTTTTTAGTTATGAATTTTTTGTTTTTTGGAAGCCATGGATGAATTTCATATTGCATGAAAAGTTCATACATGTTTTCTTTTTGGGCAACTTGTTGTTTTATTGTTAAAATGTATGATTTTAATGTGACCAAAATTTTGCATGCATTTTGGTCATAAAAGTTGCCTCTAAAATAAAAATACAAAGAGATGTTTTTTTATTTTTGTGGATGTTTGTGCATAAACAAGCCATGGACATTTTTGATGTTAGTTGTGTTGTTTATTTAAAATATGTAATATTTATTATTCATAAGGTATGTAATAGTAAATAGGTATTTTTATCCTTGTATTATTTTTTTTATAAATCTACAAAGATTGAAGAATGGATCCTCTTGGTGAAGTTCACTACCACTTCTCGGAATCGATGAGGAGCAACACAACACTTCATGGAGTCTTGAAGATCTTGCATGCATATGGATGTTTTTGCAAGTGGGAGCATGAAGATTTTTTTTGGTCCCTTGTCCCTTAGGAATAGACTTGATGATTCATGCATGTGGCTTGCATGAATTGTCATTAGTTAAAATGGCTTGTTTATTGCATTTTTACATTATGTATGTTGGTTGTTTGCTTTATTATTATCTTGCATGGTTGAAATAGGATTTTAATTGCTAGATAATAATTTATATGCAATTGGAAATCTACATATGGAGTTTGTCTTTTCAAAAGGTAACATTTTAAAGGTAAAATGGTTAAAATGGGTTTTATAAATAAAATGAGTTTTATAAATAAAATGAGTTTTATTCTAAAACCCGTAAAATTTTGAAATATCAAAGTAAGTTAAAATGGCGATTTTAAAACTCATACAAACTCCAAGTGTCATATATTATTAGTTGCATGCAATATACGTGACATAATATGTTCTTTTGATGCGTTAAAATATAGGATATTGCATGCTAGTAAAGAACATATAATTGGTTCAAACCCGCTTATTTAAAGATTGTTTAAAATTGAAGCGACAAGTTTTAAAATTAGATTTTAAGATGAACCTAGTTTTAAAATAGAGATTTTAAATTAACCAAATTATTTAAAATAGAGATTTTAAATTTATTTTGAGAAATAGTTTCTTAAAAGAGTACATTGATTATTGGATACATGCAATAATATGCTACTATGAGTTTTAAAAAACTTAAAATTGAGATTTTAAATGGGGATTTCAAAACTCATACAAACTCATAGTCTAATTTAATAAAAATGTTTATTAAGAGACTATAAATGGTTCTTATAGTGATCAAACTCAAACGTTAATATATGATATTAATAATTGACCACAAATAATTAGTTGATAAAATTGAGATTTTATTTAAACTAATAGGAACCATTTGATGAGATATAAGTTTGTACCATATATTATCAAATGCATGCAATAACACATGATACTAAAATGTTTTTAAAACTAGAATTATAAAACATTATAAATCCCTTTTCAAAATGCAAGTCAATGCCGTCCTTTTGAGAAACACTTAATACGTCACTATGACACCCTTGTGGGATAAAGGTCACCTAACCACTTGGATTGTCTTGAGATGGATGAGGTGATTCTTATGTCTTTGTGGGATAAAGGTCACCTAACCGCATGGATGTGAGTTTCACGCGTTGTTTCAAGTAGGATGACTTGATTGGGAATCTTTTGTGATAAAGGTCACCTAAGCATTATAGACCCAAGGCATAGATGGGATCAAACATGCCAATTAACAAACAAGTTGTTAAGGGATCCCATATCGCTAGGAATTACATTTGATGTAATTGATAAACGTTACCTACCTCGTTGGATTAAATGGACGGGATAAAGGTCACCTAACCGTTTCATTTGTTTTGCAACGTTGGATCCTAGATTTTATGCAAATTAATGTTTTTAGAAAACTAAAAGGGTAATTAATTTGCTAAAAATTAAATATTGAAAATACTATATTAACTTTGTTAAATTTTGTAGATGGCCCAAAATGCAAACACTACAATTGATTCACCCCTAAGAGCTTGGCTTAACGAAGAAAAGTTAACCGCTCAAAACTTCCCGAGTTGGTTTCACAGATTGAGACAAGTTCTCAAAAGTGAACACAAATCATATCTTCTTAACGTACCTCTTCGTCAAGAACCTCCTCTTACCTCCATTGAAGATCACAAGGCTTGGTTGAAACATAATGATGATTCAATCGACATATCACGACTTATGCTTGAGACTATGGATCCACTCTTACGAGAAGATGTGAGATATTCTCATATACGGCACTAGAGATGATAATTAATTTAGGGGAGCTTCATCAAAGATATATGTTCTTTGAATGCCTGAGAACTCTTCAGGCACTTTATTGAACTAAGATGGAGGAAGGCCAAGATGTAACCACACATGTTCAGAGGATGAGGACGCACCTTGATTATTTGGATAAACTTGGTCATCCTTATCCCGAACTGCTGGCCATAGATATGATCCTTAGATCATTGACCCTAGAATTTGATGCTTTTATCAAAAGGTTGGGCCTCAATGTTTTTTCGGTCTCACAGTTGCATACGATGCTAGATACGTTTGATAAGAATCTTTCTATGGAAGCATTAACATGTGGTAGGTGTGGTTACCTTGGTCATGGAATAGAGAATTGTCATCTGAATGTTTTCTAACGAAGGAATGTCCTTCAGGTATCTATTGGTTAGATAGAACTTTTACCTTTCTACTTTGCACTTGAGTATTTGATACTAAGTGTAAAACCTGCTTTTGTAATATGTTACAGATGATCAAGAAAGGTAGATGACTGAATGACAAGCAAAATGGTGATCCATATGAGCAAGGAAGCAGGAATGCATACCAAGCATACAAGAGATTTTATTTTGATACCATTTGGCTTGTATTATTAAACAATGTTTGTTTCGAACAATATTTGAATTTAGTTTGACTAAATTATTATTTTTTTGTCACATGTTTATTGATTGAATGAAATTCACTTAACCGTTTTGGAAACGATTATATTCATATTCAAAATGAATTATTCTATTTGAAGAAATAGTTCTCTTAATTGAATAATAAAGTGAATCTCAAACATAGTTCTATACAAGAAGCCATGAGACTCAAATATGATTTGAATCATATCTACACATGAAATAGTCAACTTAATCAAGTAAACATTAAACGCATATCTAAATTTCAAAACTGTGTTTTTTTGAAACTAAATATAAATATTTTCATTTGATATATGCGATCTTGATAAAGTTGAATATAGCTCTTTTCTCTAATTCATAGAGAAGGAGAAAAAGTTTTTTTTGTTAGAATTGATACATGTTGACGTATATGGTCTCTCAAAACCAAGTCTAGATATGGTGATAGATAATACCTTCACTGACGATTTCAATTGTTGAAGTTTATGGAACATAAAGATGAAGCATTTGATGTAATTCAAGTTGTTTCAAAGTGAAGATTAAGAAAACAACTCAGCAGGACCATTAAAGCCTTTTTTCTAATTTAGGAGGATAGTGACTAAACCAAGAACTCTTGGATCATCTTAGAAATTATGTATATCCGAAAGGATGAACCGAACCTTATTCAATATGGTTCGCTCTATGATGAGAGGAAGTACTATTCCTATATCAATTCGGAATTCTGCCCTAGTTAAGGTAAACTCGACCCAAAACCTACCAAATGCATATATTGTAGAATATACTATAAATTGTTTTATATACCGATTCTACAATCCCACAAACAATAAAATTGTTTATTGTTCCAAAGTCGAGTTCTTAGAAAACAAGTTTTTAATGAGCAAGGCAAATGGGAGATTTAAGGAACTTGAAGGGAATCAAGAACCTCATAATCTAATGCACTTATTGGTTGGCACTAATTATCAAACAAAGGTTGTTGAAACTAAGCAATTTGATTAATCAGAAACTTAGTAAAAACACCAAGTGTTCGCAAATCTAGTAGAATCATTCAGAAATTCGAGAGATATCGATTTCTTATAACTAATAAAGAATGATGTATGAATGGGTTCTAGTAAACCCATCAACTGCTAAAATGCTATGTCAGATTCTGAATCTGGTGAGTGGCTTAGAGTCATGAACACTGAGATACAATCCGTTCATGGATCAATACAAGTATCACAAAGTAGAAGTCTTTATTTTGACAGGAAAATTAAAAGTTTAATTTTCATCAAAATAAAAGATGACTCATGCATTTACTAAAACTAGTGGGAGCACAGTAAAATTCGTAATCCTGTATGTGCAAGACATACTAGTATTTGGAAATTAACTTTCCGACTTAGCAAGACATCATGTCTTGGCTCGGACAGTATTTCCTTAATAAAAGACTTAGAAAAGGCTAATTGTGTTCTTGGAATAAAGATCTTTAGAGATTAGATCAAGACGACTTATAGGTTTAAGTCAAAGTGCATATGTTGACATGATCTTGAAAGGTTCAAGATGCAAGGCTCTAAAGGTAGTTTCTTGCAAGTATGATATAACATCATTTTGAGCGTGTCCAAATGTTCTAGCACAAAGGCTGAGCTATATGAAATGATTGGTATTCCATATGCTTCGGAAAATTGGATCTATCATATATGCCATGAAATGCACTAGATCGAGTGTATCATAATGCTTTAGAGCATTAGAAGGAGATACCAACGAAATACGAGGGAAGGTCATTGGATGACTATAAAGAACAATTTAAGGTACTTACGAAGAACCAGAGAAATGTTCCTTAAATGAGGGTTGGACAAAGATCATAGTAAAATGCTGCACTGATGATAGCTTCCATAAAAATCGAGAAGGTTCTCGATCAAAAAAGGGAAATGTCTTCATTATGAATGAAGAAGTAGTTCGTTTGAAAAGGTTCCAAGCGAAGTTAAAGTTGCATAATACACTACAAAATAAGAATACACTGCTGCTTTAGAAGCTGCAAAAGAAAGATGCTTGGATGAAAGAGTTCATTGAAAAGCTAGGTAGATGCCTCCCATTCAGGATTATCTAGAAATTCTTTGTGAGAATGTGGGTACCATTACGCAAGCTAAAGGACCCGATGTCACATCAGAGTACCAAGCATCTACTCCAAACATTTAACTATATTCGGAATAAAGTTAAAAATGGAGAAGTTAGTATTCACAAAGTTCACACAAATCAATTAGATTTGGATTTAGTATTTGGATATTGGAACAAGTTAAGCAACAAGTATTGTATTTAAACTAGATATTTAGGATATGATCTTTTACATACTCGTTGTGTTCTAATTAGCATGTTTTAATCCTTGAATAAACCAGTTATTCTAAAATGTCCATAGTCGATCATAGTTGTGGGAGCAACCATGAAGTAAGACTAATATGAATTGGATTGGTTGACTTTTAAAAGTAAAAGTGGCAAGTTGTTGCAACCAAGTTCATAGGTACTTGTTAGGGAACAAGTATTGGACCTGGCCCGCTTCAAGATCACCTCATGGATCGTCGTCATAAGTGAATCTTGAATAAAAGGTAGTATCTTTGTATCCTTCGACCTGAGATACATATTTGGGACTCAAGTGTAGGGAGTGTTATGCTTTGATATGGTTAACCGCTGTTCTTAAAAAAGGCAGCTATAAAGGCCATTATTGGGCATGGCATGAACTGCATGAGAGGCGTATGTAGTCAAGATGGGATTTGTTTCTCTTAATGTGTTAAGAGTGAGACATCTAAGGCGCCTTACCAAAGTTGAACCATAAATGAGAATGATAGTGATCCATGTCTCATGTTCAACATGATGTCTAAACAAAGGGATAACTGATACCACACCTCTTATATCAATTGAAGCTATGAGCTTGTAGGAATTAGATGTTACTGAATGGCTTTTACAGTCATATATTGCTGGGGGCAGTGAGATGTTGCTAGACGTCCACCACTGTCTATATCATTCTATAATACAATCTTGAGAAAGTGGGAGATTGTTGGTTCCATATGCTCAAGAATGATTATAAAATAATATTACCGGTAATATATGATCCTATAGGGTCACACCATATAGCAAGTAAACACCGAATTGATATTTATAAGAATTTTATGTTTTTCTGCAACGTTTTTATTTAATTTTTACGACAGTTCTGCCAAGAATATATACGTTTGCATTTTGCTTTGTTGTTCTTGCATTTTTAGTTGTGTTTTATCATCAACTCATTTCTATTTTATCATCGTTTGTTAAAAGGCTAATATTGATTCTTTAGCAGAGTAAATGATTTAACAATATTGTAGTCACTAAATATGTTATAACATATTCATGTAATTTCAAATCAGTGTTTCTTTTTAAAGATTCTTAGTTTACAGTATTTCTAATTCACCTACATCAGGAAGTATCTTTTGTCATATCATTCATTCATATATTTTTAGTTTGTTAGTTCATAATGTTTCTCATGAATGTTTTATTAATTGGGTTACCATTCATTAGTTTGGGGTATTGAAATACAATTTTTTTAACAGTGTATGTTATCAATATTTTTAATGTTTGTACCAAATTTATACCAAAAACATTATCTAGATCAATGTACTGTTTGTTTTGGTTATGAACCTATTTTTTTATTTCACATTCATTTTTATTAAATAGTAGATTTACATTGCTTTATCATAAGTTTGTCTACTAAATTTCACGATTTATATATAAAATGAATACTATTATACCCACCATATTCATGATTTGTTTGAAATGTTTGGTTTATAACTTTTGTAGTCATTTAACATTTTATATCATATGCCGGTAATGAATAAATCTTCAAAACCGTGTTTTTTTTTTTGAAAGTTTAGTTTACCGTATTTATAAGACACCAAAATTATAAAATGTCTACTTTCATACAATGCAATCATATATTTCTAGTTTGTTCCATCATATTGTTTTAAAAAAAAACATTATACGAAATTTGTTACCACTCATTAGTTTAGACTCTTACAAAAATAATGTTAATAATCATTTTTGTGTTATTTTTACTTTGAATGTTGGTACCAATTTTATACCAAAACCATTCTCAAGTTCATGTTAGTGATACTTGTTTACTAACCCTTTTTTTTTTGTTGCTGTACACGTTAATTTTAAGATAATCACATCCATTTTCAGTAATTAATAGTGTCATATTACATAATCATCACTTTCTATATAAATTTAAATGATTTCATAGGCTATATCACCTTTACAAAAAACATGAAGTAAGTAATGGACTTCATCAGAATTAGGTGCAATAGCAAAGATAACATGAAAACCATAGTTTTTAAAAGATCCTACCAAATCATTAGAAAACCCAAAAGTGTAACAAAAAGGTCTACTTTTCCAATAAACCAAACACACTAATTGAGAAACAAAAATACCAACATCAAGCAACCCAAATCCTTCATTAGTTTTCCTAAATGCAGTGAAATGATATTTCAAATAGTCAATAAAAATACTAATCAAAATGGAAATGTTTCATAACTTGGGTAATTCATCTTTCGCCCATCATTCGACTCTCTCCAAATTTCCTTTTACAGCTTTGCTTCGAATTTGCGCCCTTGCCTCTTCATTCATCGAGTAAAACGTTGCAATCTCTTTTTGCATCTCATCCTTCAAAGTGTTGTGGGAATGTAATGTTATCTTCGCAGCATATTTCATCTTTAGTTCTTCTAGTTGCATCTCTTGCCTTTGACTTTCCTCTGCCAACCCGGATCGCCACTTTATATCTCCCATAAATGTTTCCATATGACGCATCACGAACACTCCACTGTCGTAGGTATTGTATGTTGTTTGCCATTCAAGTTCTACCCGCTCTAGCTTCACACTTGCTAATGCCTTTCCAGATGGATTGCCAACACTCACCAAGTGGTACACAATCATTTTTTTGCTGCAAACACATTTGTAATAAAGTTGGTTTTCCTACTGTTTTTTAACAAATTTAACATATACTCAAAACATCAAAAAAATGGGTAATGTATAAATCTAAGTGGCTGCCTAATTAATGATGACATAATGCATTCATGAATACATTTAGGTGTACACGATTACCAATTTATTCATGTTTCACACCATATTCATGATTAAGTAAATGGTAATCATGATTGGCAGCCATGTCATCATTTATCCAGTTCAGTCCGCCAGCTTTGAGTTTCCATTGAATAAGGGTTGCTTACCAACACAGCAGGCACATATCCATATCTCCTTAGCATCACCTCGTATGATTGAATTTTCCATTTCCGGTTGTCCAATATCGTAATTGATGGGCTCTTTATGTTTATAACCACCAGATAATAGAAATACCCATCACACATCGGAAAGAAAATCTGTGTAATAAGTGCAATAAATAACCATTCAATTAAGTAACAATTATAATAATGATTTAACTATTATACTATGAAACGTACCAAGTCAAAATCCTTCATGTTACTGACAACCCTATTATTGTGCTCCGTACGGGATAAGGTCTGTATGAATGTCTCGTATTGTGTATTCAGATCCACACATCTTTTTCTCAATAAAGGCTCAGCCTGTTTGTTATAGAGGTACGATTAATTTCACTAAAATATGAAATTTTCATATTAACACTAAGATTAATTATTCATCTATTAATGACTTACCATTATCTCCATCTTGAAGTAGTATCTCCTCAAAGAATTTTTGTTGCGGTAGCGTTCCTCGTAGTTTAGTAACGTTCCCCATCCATCTATTACCGTCGGGCAGATATTCATGTTTTTCGCCGCCAAAGATTCCATTCCTGTTCTTTTTACCCGCGTGCAATTGGGTGACCTGAACACATCATCACTGGAAAAGTATACATGTTATTATAATTAGCACATCATATTTTAAAAAAAGTGTAATCATGAATAAACTTTACTTTTTATGTTATTAGTACTTACAATTCACCCCCGAACATTGACAAACACCATTCATGGACTTTTTTTTCCTCCCTAGATACATTGAAGTCCACAATCCTGTTGTAATAAGGTGACTTCAATTGATCTCCTAACTTAACTGTCCTTTTCGAGTTCCTTTGTTGTATTCCGTCAGCTTTTTGTTGATGGTTACCTCCTATCCCATGTTCCTTGAACCCCATAGCATCACTCAAGTATGTCTTTTCTTCCACAGTTTTCTTTCCTTTTTCCTTATCCGAGTTCGTAGCGTTGTAGACAGGTTCTGCTATTGGAACAACTGTTGTATGCTTGTCTGGACTGAACCCTAGATCGAAGTCCGGTGCGTCATCAACCACATTACTCTTACCTTTCTCTTTCTGGTTGACATCCCAACTCATGTTTTTATGATCAGATTCATTTTTCCTTGGTGTTGTTCCAAGGTCGAAATCCGGTGGCTGCATGTTTTTCAAGCTTTTCTTGGCTCTTGAATTTTCCACCGAGACCCGCATTGATTCGTATGCCTCGCCAACAAATGTTGGACTATCCCAACATGAATCAAACGGATCATTCATCGGCTGGCTCGGGACAATTTCAGTGCATCGGCTAACACCGTTTCCAGCATCTTGTCTTGGAGTAAACTTCTCGGCAGTTTCTTCCTTTTCCAAACAAACCATCAAAGATTGATTTCAGTTCCACCAACTGATCATCTTCTTTGAACTTAATGAATGCCTGCGTGAAATCATTCTCAAGTGTTTTCTTTGTGGCTTGTACGCTGCTGAGTTTTTCCCTTATCAGGTTCATGAAAACCTGCAAATTGACATGAAAGATATATCATATCAATTAAGGTTGTATTCAATCAAGTTTACACCATTATCATAAAAAAAATTCATCCTATGTGAATAGCCATTATAAAAAACTACTTTTACATTGAAGAACACATCAGGTTGTATTCATGATTACTCAGTCATATTTATCCTCAATATTTAACCCAGTGTTTCTATTAAAGCAATAATGCATCACATATTGTTCAGATGATTAATATAATCATCTTTATCCTCATATAGTCTTGTATAACTTTGTGTGTATTACCCCCATATATTTAAATTCATGCTTTTGCACCTCTAAATTACACAATTCAGTAATCATTTTACAAAGCTTGATAAAACTAACTACACCGCCCATATTCATGTTTGCTAGATCAAACTAACCTAACCATTTGATTGAGTTGCAGTATTACATCAACAACACAGCCGCATATTCATGAATACTTGAATCAAAAAGTTACACAAAAACATTATCTGAGACTGGTTATGGCCTCTTTTTGTCCCTTAGCAATACGGTTTACCCAAAATATATCCGATATCTAAAATCAATCATTACAAACCATATTCCAACCTTCATTCATATCTGTATCAGGCTTCATAATTATCTAGAAATTTAGTCTGTTAACTTGGTTCTGTGAAAACAGAGTTTGTATTTGTTACGGCCTTACAGGTACTGAGGTGTACAGATACAAAATTGTCAAAAAATGCATAACCAGAATGTCCTACACTCTCAGATATATAACCTTAAGAATGATTACATGATTTCTTTCTTTCTACATACAACATTGTCTAAGAGAGATCTACACTGCTTTTCCCATGTTTGATAAATAACAAATGTATGTCTATTTATGTTCAAGCATACATCCAAATACTAGTGTCATAACAAATATTAAAAAAAATGAATAACATGTAATCATGATTTGGCGTGTTATATTATTTACGAGTTCCTGAAATTTGTTTCCATTCATAAACATTTATTTATTGTGTTAGTTAATCTACTATATAATTAATTCATGTTAGCGTTTTACCTCTCTTGTCTGGTCTGCACGTAAACCTTGTTTGCCTTTCGCCTTTGGTGTTGATTTAGATTCATTATCCATGTCCATTGGCTGTGGCGCCCCATTCTTCAATGGTAGTAGACCAAAACCACCGTCGGCTAACTCCGTTGCTTCTCTTTGCTTTAGCTTTTTCGTATTCCATGTTCTAAGGGCATCTTTCTTTTGTTCAATCTCAACTCTATTGCTGATGGTCGAGTGAACGTACAGCAGCTTCATACAAAATATTTAAATCATTTCTTAGAATATTAAAATTTAATCATAATTTTACTAATATGAAAAATTTATAAACAGACTTACCGTGAGGTATGTAAGTGGACCGCTGTAGAAACATAACAGGCTCTCTCGTTTCCATAATCGCTTGCTTAGTTTCACCTTATCATATATGAACTAGCACCAATTTATTTTGTTAATCATTTCCTCATCTCGTATATTCGATAGGAACCCCAACGCACAAGTCCCCATGCTCTTGCATTCACCCATTAAGTTGACAAAAAGAACTAAGAAGTTCAGTTTAAAATTTAAACCACCATCATGTGTATCCAATATCTTATTCTTCACATATTTTGGCCTGATTGATTGAGTGTCGAACTGATCCTTCCACAATGATGTTACACTATCTTTTGGGTCAACATCACTTTGTGCTAGTAAATCAACTCCTTCATTCGGAATGCTTAGAATCTCCTGTATTGACTCAACTGTTATGGGGATGATACCATTTCTAATCCTAATACTCATAGACTCGGTGTCTAACCTATCAACCACAAAGTATCCTAATTTTGAAGGTACAATATCTAAGTCCATCTCTAACAAAGATGATAACCCCATTTCTTCCACAGCCCTTTTTTGGACCAAACTCAATGAAGAAATAGTGACACGCAATGTTCTCGGGGAGGTCCGAGACCTAATTACATTTACTTTAAACCTTCACGAACTCCCCGAATGTGTTGTTGTGAACGGTTTCTTAGCATCAATATCTTCATATTCATCATGTTTCGGTTTCTTCCTTTTCCGGGATTCCTTCTTTGAACAATCACCTGAAATTCATTAATTCCATTTATGACAAAAAAATTATGTAAATTAGAAAACACCAAATGCTATCTTTTTAACCTTCACTTTCTAACACTGAATAGTTAGTTTCAAAAGGTGTCACCTATTTCTCTTTTCTCAACTTTTCTTGTTGTTTCAGGTGTGTCGAGGTTTATTACATGCTTTTTATGGCTCCGGGTTACCCTCGATGAACTTTCACCCGATAACTTAGAACCTGAGAAAAAAAGATTAATAGTTTTTGTTAATTAAGTTGTTCTTGTTACATATTACAAAATGGAAGTCATTCAAGTTTTATTCTTAATACGTACCTGTTTTTCTTTTATCGGCTAGACTTCGCTCGTCCATTGAAAGGTCTTGTAGCAATGTCTCCACTCTAGTCACTGTCATTGTACAAACCATTGTGAGTAACATGAGTTTGTATGATGTTGGATAATATAAATATTAAATGGATGCTAGTACCATTCACATCTTTGTGTATGCTACAATATTTCCTTGAATCCACAGCCCCTGCTTCATGTACTTCATGAATAGACCATCAGGAAGAAACTTTATGTGAAAATACACACATGTAGCGGTTTTAGAAAACAAAGCCCCAATTGGAATGTGTTTACGAATTCATAATGCAACTATTCATGATTAATTACTGTGATTCATGATTAATTAATGCACTATCTCATCAAATCAATGTATTCGTGTAAAACTGTGTGTGTATTAAGGACCTTTATGTGAAATCATGCTTAGCCAACTAAAATATTACACAAAATAGAAATCATTTTGGCATGTATTAATGACCACACACCACAGTCATGTAAATATTCTTGAGGTATATCCATGATGAAGATTAAAGCTTAAGATACCGACACTTGAATTGATTAAAACTTAAGATACAAACTTAAGTTTGTCTTTGAATCATTTATGGTAGTGTAGTCTACTTTTGATTCATATGCTTATAAGACATCATATTTCAGCATCCATGAATTACTCATAGTTTAGTAGTTACTGAAATTGAATTGTACGTTGATCCTATACATAGATTGTATTTACTTTTAAGTAATGAATTTTACCAAGAACACCAATCTCTATATGTATGTACAAATATATCCTCTCGCTGTATGGGCTCTTTCAGAGTGAAAAAAGATGTAATAGCCATAGTGGGTCTCATTATTTTATTCATATAAATAAAAAAAATAACATGGTTGCATTACCTTTCCGGTTTTTTCGTCGCTGAGTTTTCGTTTCCACATACGACTCCGATGCCTTCTCCTTGTCATCTTCATTTTAAGCAAACATAGTCTAAGTTACCACACCATTCATGACTAACACGCCATTCATGTTTACAAAAAAAATCAATCATGATTACCAGGATGCTCAATTAAACTCAATTCATGAATATTTACAATGGTCATCATGATAACAGGCTGCTCACAAGTAAGCCCTAGTTGTCAAACTCATAAAGTAAGCTGAAATAAATATTTTACAATGGTACTTATGATTAACAGCATGATGAGAATTAAACTTGTATATAACTTTTCCCATTGCAAATTAAACTTGTATGCAAATTTAATTTTACAACCATTCATTCATGATTTGACTTACCATTCAAGCATGCTTGACTTACCATTCATGATTAACAGCCTCCTTATAGTTGAATTTGCATATATATATTTCCCCTTGACAATTTAACTTGTACATAACTTAAAATTATCAACCATTTATTCGTGATTGAAACTCCATTCGTGACTAATTAAAATGATAATTATGATTAACAGCAGGGTGAGAAAATTATCCAGTACCCTTATCAAATTGTGACTTCCAATCTAATTAAAGGTAGCACATCCATAATGAAAACCTTTAATCATGGTTAACACCATTGTTAAACATCTTTCCCAGCCCCATTCATGATAAACAATCTACACATTAAAGTTCTAATGAATACATAAAAAGTATTTTGGCCTCAATGCACAAAATCAATACTACAAAACTTGTGTTAATGATACATTTTTATTTTGAAACATAATGTTGTCTTCAAATATAAATTTACAACCATTATTTCATCACCAATATCCAAATGATGACACAATTCACAAACATGTTTGACTTAACTTATAAACTAACAGAATCAAAAGTAAAAGCAGATTCATTTACCTTTAAAAAATAGAATGTCAATGAGTAAGTTAAAAACATACCTTCTGAAGATGGTCCCCCATTCTTTGGCACTTCCTCCTGGATATCTGAGCGTGTGAGTAATACATTATTATAATCGTTTATTTGTTATGTCTTTATTGGAGAAATCAATTTTTAAGAATAAACCCTAGTTGTCAAAATCATAATGTACGCTGAAATCAAAAATTTCAAGGTTTTATTCATTTACTTGTTTTCGATGGTCCACTCTCTAGCCCTTCTTCATAGTTGAGGTCCGAGTCTTCTGCTACTAAGTCTTCGACGTTTTCATTCCCAGACATTTCTTCATCTAAATCTACAGGATTGTCTGTTGTGTTCGTGAATTTTGAAAACGAATTCATCAATCTTATTCTGTCACTTGGGCGCCGTCCTGATGTTCAAAAGATCAAAGACACAAAAAATGTATTGTTATACCTAGCCGAAGAACCATTTTGTATCAAAAATTTCAGAGAAATCAAAGATTCATACCTCTATTTCGATGCATTTCTTCGATGAATAGGGAAGATATTTATGAAGAAAACCCAGCGATTCGTAATTTCTTGTGGGATTTCGTTTGCTTAGCTTCGATCAGAAACTGAATCAAGTTTCAACTCCATGGAAATCGTATTTACTAATTACATGATTTTACCAGCGATTCGGATTTTCTTCTGTGATTCGTAATCCCCAGCGTATCGTGATTTCTTGTGGGATTCGCGTTTCGTGATTTCTTGTGGGATTCGTAATCCCCTGATTTCTCGGTTTGGTTATTTAGGAAAGTTGTAGTGTCATATGATTTGACCACTTTGCCCCTGCACAATTCTATAATCGATGGAAATAATCAAAATTCATCAACTAATTACATGAATGCCACCTTGATAGTATTAACCGTAGATGAAAATATTGGATGGCATAGATTAGTTTGTAGAGTTAGTACAAACTACTTGGTTTGTACTAGATACCACCCCTATATATATATACATATATATGTACACCCACAATTATATACACATATACACGTTCCATCAAGGATCTACATGCACATGTGCACACACCTATGCTATACATATGCACCTATTTATATATATAAGTAGTATATGGACATTTAGATGTGTATGCATCTCCCATTCATTTAGATACCAAAAATAATCACACTTGTAAGCATGTAGACTAAGCACATCAAGGTATTACTTAGGGTAAACCCTAAGCCTTTCGGTGTCAATCATAAATATAATTAAGGTCTACCATTTTAGTAATATACACTTAAAATCGATACACAAGATACAAGTACTTACCAAGTAGGGTTTGTGAGGTGAAAACCCCAAATCTTGAAGGAAAACTAGTTTTTAACAAAACCCTAATTAGTTGGTCATACTTAAAGCAACCACATTTAAGATGGAGGATAAAAATCATATTAACTCACTTATGGGTTCTTTTTAAGAGAAACCCTAGCTTGCAAGACATGAATATCCACTTAAGAGGAGAGAATTAAATGAGCTAGAACCCTAGAGGATCCCCATTAAATGTGTCTAGGGTTTTGGAGGTGTAAAATAAATGAGGAGAGTGGTGAGTATCGTCCAGGAGGTGTAGGAAAATCGGCCCAACAGCAGAGAAAAAGATGCCCTAAGAAATGAAGTTGTCGCTGCCAATTTATACTCAGAACACTCGCCGACGACTATGACCATGCGAGAGTGGCCCTGGCATTCTCGTCGGGCACTCTCGCCCGAAATGTACCGCGACTCATCGATGGCAAACAACAGATCCCCGCGACCTTGACACCGGCGAGAGTGACCATGGCATTCTCGTCGTGGCACTCTCGCCACATATGTACCGAAAGCAACTTACAGGCAGAGGCTGACTCGTACGAGAAGAAGACAGAGGGTTTCGATCGCTGCTCACTTTTGGTCTATCCCGAGTCGTTCAAACGGCTGTCTATGCTAACAATCCAAACGTACCATAACCACGTAGAAACGAAATGAAGTACATGCATGTATACATGCATGAACACGAAACCCATAACGAGAGGAACACGAGGGCGGTACATGAAATTAAATTGGGACCATGAGTTAGGAAAGAATTTTACCCGAAAATTTGGGGTGTTACATAAAGAGTAGTAAAATGTAATCCATAATCGTTCGTCACATCCATTCCATTGTTCTTTTTTGCTTTCTTTCTTCGTCATTTCAATTTTTCTTTCTGAGATTCTACTGAAAAATGAGTTCAGTTGTTGAAAAAGCTAAGCTATATTTCTGTTGCGATGGTGAATGGGTGCAAGACAACAATTAGTGGTATTTTTCTTATAAATCTAAGCATGGTGTAAAATTGGCAGTAAACATTACACATCAGAAGTTTCTTGCTTACTCCATGTAAAAATGTGGAATCGAACGTTCTGCTATTTGCAAGTTAGTGTACAAGAATGATGGCTCAATCTTTGAGTTAACTGACGATGGAGATGTTTCTGGTTTTATGCAATTTGCAGCCCAGTCAGAAAGACCTCCAACACTTTTTGTGTATGTCGATCCATTGATGTGCGACGAAGGTGATGACGAAGGTGATGACGAAACCCATGTCGGTGGTAATTAACTGGAGCCTGGTTCTCAATTTCAGGCGTCCTACGACCCAACATTTTTTTCGGATCATACATATGGTGTTAACGACTGTTATCCTGATTTTGTTCCGGAAACGCAACCAGAAGAAGAAGAAGACCAAGAAAGACGGTTTGCAGGAGTTGCTGATGACGAAACCCGTGTTTTCATAATGGATATATCTGATATGGACAAATCATATACCGATAATGATGAGGACGAAGAAGTAGAAACATATACCCCTAGTAATAAATCATTTGGTGAGTTAAATGATTATTTTGATATGCCTCCTCCCCTTCCAACCCCGGAAACCTATATACCAACCTACCAACCCGCACCTTATAATCGTAGTTCAAGAATAGCTGAAGGTCAGGTATATGATACGAAGAATGAAATGGCCATACAGCTCGAAATTAAGTTCATGGAAGAGGGTTTGGTGTTTAAAACGAAGAAATATGACAAACTCAGATTCGAGGTTGTATGTGGGAGAGACAATAATTGGCGTATGATGGTGAAGTCCATGGTCCCTAAAGGATCGATGTTTACCGTTAGAAAGTTGCACGACATACACGCTTGTTCGAGGACGCAACTGAATCCCAACCACCGACAATCCAACAAAAGGACTTTGGGCCACACACTGAAAGGGAAATTTTTTAATGCTAGCAGGGCACTTCGGCCAGAGGACATCGTCAACGATATAAACCTGCAGTACGGGATCACAATTGGTTACCACCAAGGTTGGCGTGCGTGACGTAGGACACTACTACTAGTGAGAGGCACTCCTAAGGAGTCGTATGAACAACTCCCTACGTATTTATATAATTTGAAGCTGCATAATCCAGGTACACGCACCAGAATAAGGACGGATTCAAACGGACGTTTTAAGTTGTGTTTTTGGCTGCCCTTGGATGTGCGGTACGTATATTAATACGTCATATGCTTACATATTATAAATTATAACATTTACAAAGGGAAACCACCTACATTTTTGCAGATCCGTGCTTTTTTGGCAAATATGCGTCGTGTCCTTGTAATAGACGTCGCCCATTTTAGGGGACGTTACTTGGGTATGATGTTCTTGGCGGTTGCCATGGACGGAAATAACTACATTGTGCCCATAGCTTTCGGAGTAGGCAAGTCCGAGGCCGGGGAGGAGTGGGGTTGGTTTTTGTCCATGTTGAGAGAATGTATCGGAGACTCGGCAGGGTTGGTGTTTATATTCGACCGGGCTGCTTCCATAAGCGCCGCAGTTTCCGCTGTGTACCCAACGACCACTCATGCCCTATGTTGTCGACATTTGGAGATGAATATCAAAAGCACGGACAAACGTATTACAACATATAGCGTATACGGTTCGGGAGTTTGACCGGTACATGAATGCACTACGAGTTAGTGTCGATCATGGAGCACGAGTTATGGACGATGTTGGTAAGGAGAGGTGGTCAAGGGCCCATTTTCCTGGACAACGGTATAACATTATGACCTCCAATGGTGCAGAGTCGGTGAATGCACTCTCCCGTTTTGCTCGTAGATTACCGATTGTACAACTTATGGAGTACTTCTAAACCTTTCAACAAGAGTGGTACCTACTTCGACGGCAAAAGGGATGTTGATAAACTCTGAAAATTTGAACTTATATTTAGAGATAGTTTCCAGACTTTGATATACAAGAAAAAAACCTTCCCTAAAGGTCAATTTTCTTGTATTAAGGGGGTGTTTGGGATTGCTTATTTTTTTTGACTTATTTGCTTATTGCTTTTCTTCACCGCAAATAAGTTATCTTTAGTGTTTGGATTGAAAAGAAGAAAAGTGCTTATGACTTTTCTCCACCACAAATAAGTTGTTTTTGATAAGTTAATCTATTTTAACTTATTTGAAAGTGCTTATAACTTATTTGTCCAAATTACATTTTTACCCCCAACTCTTTTTTATCATGACATAAGTTGATAAACACTTTTGAAAATAAGGGAGGTTTCTTTTACAAACCAATGCATTTGTAGAAACTATAGAAACCACTTCTTAACCAATCATTTCATTTAATTTAATTAAAATTAATTATTAATTAATATTATCACGGAGGGGTATACGTAATTTTATAAATTCAGTTTTTTTAATTATTATTTAAAAAATTGTGTAAAGATGGCAGTTTCCATATTTCTTGCGATTTGTTGATATCCCATTAAAATTAATCATAATCTCAATCCCTTGTTATTAATGTGCTGGGTTCTTAATCTGTTTCGTGTTCTTCATCATGAAACCCAAATACATCAAAAGTTTTCTGGGTTAAGAAATAAAAATGGATACAAAAATCATGAATACGAAAATAGATTCAAAAATTATGAATCCAAAAATCATGAACCTTACTCCATGGACCCCAAAAACATGAACCCATATAAGAGAGAATCCATGGTGTTCAAGAAGAAGTCGAACCCAGAAATATAAAGCCATATAAATTCATGAACCCAGAAACATGAAGCAATATAAAATCATGAACCCAAGAACATGAATCCATAAAATCATGAACCCAAAATCATGAATCCATATAAACCATGAACCCATAAACATGAAACCATATAAAATCATGAACCCAGAATCATGAAGACAAAACCCAGAAAAAGACCAAAATCATGAACCTAGAAACATGAAACCAAAAATCAAGAAAATGATTGTGGGTCTGTGAAATCGACGGAGTGGAGGGGTGGTTTCCTGGCAGCGGATTGTTGGAAAGCGACGGTAGTGGAGGGGTGGTTGCCGGCGGCTGAATGTGCAGGGCTGCCGGTGTCGAGAGGAGACGTGATGGTGGTGGGTGCGGCTGTGATTGCAATCGAGAGAGAGAAGAAGAACGAGAGGGAGAGTGCAGAATGGTGGTGCCGGTGATCTGTGGAGTCGACTGCAATGGTGGTCGTCGGCGGTAAGGTCACCGGCGGTGTGGGTCGTGGAACCTGCTCCTGATTTTTGAAGAAGAGGGAACCCATGGATGATAAGCACCTGAACTTCTAGGGTTAATCGTAGGAGAGAGAGAGAGAGAGAAAGAATTTTGACTTTAGTTATACCCAATATACCCTTGTGTGTCTTTTTTTGTTATGAAAATAATTCATGAATTGCCACAAATTACACAAAATGCCACCACTTCAATTTGGGCCGTAGATGATGTAAATGGATGGTGATTAAGTGGTTTAAATAGTTTCTAACAATTGAGTGGTTTGCAAAAAATACCACCCTTTTGAAAATAAGCATAAGTTAATTTATATAAGCAATCCCGAACACCCCTAAGACTAGCAAATTATATTAATTTATAATTTTAGAAAAGTTCTTATGATTCTTTTGCGAGAAGTTTGTGATAATATTGCAAAATATATGCCCAATGCATTAACTGTGGATTAAATGTAATATTTGGATAACTATTTGTTTTTGTTACTAATTATTTTAATGTAATAAATCGTGTTGATGATTTGTTTTAATTAGCTATACTGTTAAAATAGTTAATAATTTATATTTGTCATCGAACGTATCAACTTCTTTTTACTAAATATGATTATCTATCGACAAGATTTTCAGCCGGCCACCAACTATTTTCAGGTAGCTTCCCAAACATAGAATTGCATTTGCCTACTCCTGAACGTGAATCATAATTACCCACTTAGATTTTGTGTTCAATAAGACTTAATACTACTTCAGACTCTACCACCCAATTTTGGTTCGAGATCCTCGTTAACTCGATCTTGTTGTTGTGTCTATTTAACCATCCATGCTTTTGGTCTCTCCTGATGAGCCTCGATCCATATATAGTTCCTCACTTGATCACATTTTCACACACACACACATATATATATATATATATATATATATATATATATATAGGTTAAATCATGTGCAAACCAAAAAAATATTGAGAACCATGAGAACCGATCTAAGCCATAATTTGGTGTTGATCCCATGGTTATAATTAAACTTTTGATCAAATGGTTATAATTAAAAGATTGAGAACCCATCTAAGCCGTAATAGATTAAATCAATTAATGGTTTAGATCGGTTTTCATGGTTCTCAACCTTTTTACGGTTCTCATTTAATTACCGTCCTATATATATATATATGGATTTTTCTTAAGTAACTTGTCCAACACCGTCTTCCAAGAAACAGAAGTACTCATGTACATGCATGAGCTCAAAGTCGATCTGTTTAAGAACCCACTCTGCAGAGGTCATCGGTTTAAAACCAAACTCTGTCACACAAAGGTCATCGGAGGATGATCCATGGTCATACAGTACCACCTCTACATGCACTTAATCAAATCTGTGTGTGTGTATATATATATATATATATATAAATATAGCATTTATTAATTGAAGACTAAAAAAATCCATGTATAATTAAATCCTTTGGATAATACAAGAAATTAATTGAAAAAATAAATAAAAATAGTATATGAAAATTACGACATTTGAATTATGAATCATCTGTTATGCAAGGGATTGGAACCTGTTTTGACCTTCCTCTTGTAATCATTAACAAAAACAACTGCATCCATATCATCATCATCTTCTCCGTCGTCTTTTATTTGGCATCTGAAACCAGGAGATGTGCAATCATTAGGTGATGATGGAGTAGATCTTTCAACAAAAGAAGATATAGCTTCAAACTGTAGCACCAGCAACAGAAGAGAGAAGCAGATGAATGGTGTTCTT
The DNA here is from genome assembly GCA_033807775.1 of Saussurea involucrata. NCBI lineage: Eukaryota > Viridiplantae > Streptophyta > Magnoliopsida > Asterales > Asteraceae > Saussurea > Saussurea involucrata. The sequence continues at coordinate 1,893,836 of CM066321.1, read as the reverse complement.
GGGGTACCCATTTTTAATTTTCAGGTGTTTTAAATCACAAATTGTTTGGGTTTCTACTTCTCCTTTTTCTGGTAAGGAAATCAGGTCTTCTAACTTTCTAGGTATTTGGGGTTATAATATAAATCTAAAAGTTTCATGGATGATTGAGCTCTAAATTTGTAGGAGAGAGAGACAGGAAGGGAGGGGGAGTGGAAATAGAGTGGTCCTTCTTCTTTTGATGTTTTACATTTATCTGATTATACATTTAAATAAGAAGGTGCTATTTGTTTTTTAAGAGGTCTGAAGTCTGAATTCTTATTTCACTTCTGATTTATAAGATGTGGTGTTGAAGTCTGAAATCTGAATAATAAGCTTGTTTGTTTTTGTAATATCTGAATCTGAAGTCTGAATCTGAAATCAATTTTATTACCATATATTTGTATTATTAACAAACTTAAAAAAAAAACTAGAAGTCCAAATAGAAATGGCCCAAAACTCAGGCCTATCAAAAACCCTAAAAAACCCACTATATAAATTCACAACTTCAGCAGCTAGGTGTTTTAGTCTGTTTCTGCTTCTCTTTTCATATCTATGGGTACCCATTTTACTGTACACAAAGCTTGATAAATCACCAGAAACCATCATCAATGGCCGCCGATGGCGGTGGCCGTGGATCATCTTCCTCAACCACCATCTCCAACTCCGGCGTTTACTAGCCACAGCCACACACTTCATTTTCGCATCGTGAGCCGCCTCCACCGTTAGATTCGAATTCCCAAACACAATACACTGTTCAGGTATGAACCGCAACAACTCCTGCGGTTGTGAAGGACGACGGTGACGGTGGCGATGGTGATGACGACGGTGGCGGTTGTGAAGGACGACGACGGCGGTGGTGGCGGAGAAGGTGGTGGGCGACGGTGGCTGTTAGGGTTTCATTTTCATCTCAGAGGTTTTAAGAGTCAGATTTACCTCTTGTGAAATAAGATGATTTAAGAGGTTTTCAGCTTTTTTTTGGGAAAAAAAACAAACGGTCTTAAAGACCAATCATCTGACCGAATCAGATTTAAGGAGTTTTCAGAGTTTTTTTTAAAAAAACAAACAGCCCCGAAGACTCATTGATCCGGTATTTATATTATTGTAATTTCAGTAATCTGTTAGAAAATAGACAATATCTTTTTTTTATAATTCCTTCTGTTTTTTTTTTGAAGTATCGGTTATAATTTACATTTATTCATTAGGTTGGACTAAAACAAAATTTGTTTTTATTCTTATCTTAAAATATTGTCGATTAAATTTCTTATATTGGAAAACTATCACAATAATGAAATTAGTTTTTTATGATCCAGAAAATAATAAGTGTTGTAATAGACTGATTTATAAATTTGGGGGTTATTCGTTTATCGTTTAATGGGTTATATAAGTTGTAAATTGTTGTTATGTTATGATTTAATCAGACAATTTAGAGTTTATTTGATCAAATATTTAAATTCAGTCTAAAAATTAGCTATATGTTGTAACAAAATGTTTTTCCCGTTCTTTAGATATTATTTTATTATCATTTTCAGAAATAGAAACTCTACACAATTGGTTACTCTGTATTTAAACCCAAAACTTTGCTAAAAGTCCATTAAAGCGAAAATAATATTTTTACTGTTTTAATTATGTTATTTATATACTTGAAGAAATACGTTTTTTAAAGGACAACCTTTATTGTTGAAAAACATATGTGACGTGAAATATAAGATAATACTATAATTGTTTTAGAAAATATATAGCTTTTGTTCTATAATAATTTTTTATAATAATTATTAATTTGACCACAAATTTAATTCATATTTTGCTAGATGCAAATAAATTGTCTTTTCATACCTTTGTTTTACATAAATATGTTTAAAAAAATAATTTAATTTTTGTTTTTTTATACGCTATGAGATATTAATTGTTTTAGTCATTTTTTATGGCCGTTTCATCTGTTAACCACTTTCTCGTTGTTATTACTGAAATAGCCATCAGGTATGCAATTCTAGCTCAGGAATTGAGATCTAATTCAAAAATACCAAAAAAAAAATCAAATTTGATCGATTTTTTCTTAATTTTCTTTTATCCAGGTCCACAATATGGAAAAAGAAAATTTATTTTAGAAAATCGACCAAATTCATTTTTTTATATTTGTTTTTAAGGTAGGTCGGTAATTACGGATCTATTTTGTGGACCTGATGACTATTTTAAAAAAATTAAAGAGAATATGACTTGGAGGTGAAACCACCATAAAAAATGGCTAAAACAAATAAATTGCATATGATTTGATAAATCAAATGTATATATTAAAATTATCATTTATTTGAAAGTATCGTACAGATTATTCAAATTTATATCTTATTAATAAAATTATTGATTTAACATTAACAATTCTACTAATTAAAAATTATTTTTGTGGTCATTTATAAATATATCAAACCCATAAGTTTTCATTCATATTTGTGGCATATCATTTTTTATGACATTTAAGCAATTACTAAGTACTAACTAAGAGGGAGGTTCACGACTAAACTTTTAAAAATTGGAAAACTAAGGAACACACTGATAGTTATTTATCTTGACAATATGTACTTGTGCATACAAGTAAAATTAAGTTATTTTTTGGTTTTTATGCACGTGTGCATTATGCACTTATACATATGCACGTGTGCATGCTACAAATTACTTGTATGCACAAGTGCATACCGTTTAGATACAAACACTATCAACGTGTTCCTCATTTTTCCAATTTTTGAGATTTTTCCCTAAACCTGACCCTACTATCTAAATGTCACAACAAAATTGGATTTTGTGACACTAATACGTCGATTTATTTTTTCGATATTATGAAGTTGTCAAACTTCCTTTTAACTAACCTATGCGTTTAAAAATAAAAATTTCCCAAAAATGTATAGTTTAAGGCAAAAGAGATGGTCGTTATATATGATTACTAAATATATATATATATATATATATATATATATATATATATATATAGGGGTGGGTTCAAATGAAAACTCAAATTTAATTGTAAACGTGAGGACAAACCACAGCCGTTGATTAATAATCTGGTGAAGAGATCAATGGCAAAAAAACACGGTGACAATTTTGTAAATAAGTTGAAAACTCTGTCCATGACTTGGTGAATATTTAGCGCGCAGAGGTAAAATTGGAAATATTAGAATCAGCGCCTATTTTTGTTGAATTTTTATTTTTTTTTAATTAAATTTTTTTTATCCCCTTAAATTTTAAAATAAATTATCTCAAAAATTACTAACATTTTAATCAAACAAATTACATCAAAAAAACGAGAATTTCGTGCTCTTCGATATGACATCCATCATGATATAGTTTTTATTTATTTAACCGTTTTTACGTGAAATCGTGTATATGTGTTATATTCAGTCTGAATATAACACATATTCAGACTGAATTCAGACTGAATATAACACATATTCAGTCTGAATATAACACATATTATCACTCACGTCTTCTTTTGTTCACATCTATTGCTGCATTCTTTCACATTCCATATACATGTCACGCATGCATACTAAGGCCATTCTCCCTTAACCATCTGTGTTGTTCATCGAATATTGTTGCTGTTATTATCCATCTTTGGTTTTCTTGGTGACATACATATCAATACATCGCATGAATTTTTTTGATTTGGTTATTGTTCAACTACCGCTAGCCTCATATTTTTCAGCTACATCTCGGTTTGAAGAACTTGATCATCACGTGATATCATATACCACATATTAGGTTTTACCACACAATTATTGGTCGTGTTTATCGCATGGTTTTATGTGTTATATTCAGTCTGAATATGTGTTATATTCAGTCTGAATATATGTTATATTCAGACTGAATATGTGTTATATTCAGTCTGAATATGTGTTATATTCAGACTGAATAATTCCATATATTCAGACTGAATATAACACATATACACGATTTCACGTAAAAAACGGTTAACTCGAAAAAAAAACTATATCATGATGGATGTCATATCGAAGATCACGAAATTCTCGTTTTTTTGATGTACTTTGTTTGATTAAAATGTTAGTAATTTTTTAGATAATTTATTTTAAAATTTAAGGGGGTAAAAGTTTTTTAATTAAAAAAGAAAATAAAAATTCAAGGCGCTGATTCTAATTTGACGAAAATACCCCTAAAGCTGAATTTTAGGAATGACTTAAATATGGCTGCGATCAATGGACGAGATTTGTCCTCATGTTTACAATTGAATTTGAGTTTTCATTTGAACTTTCCTCTCTCTCTATATATATATATATAAGATCACGTGAGAAGTATCATTTTTGATGAGAAGTGTGAGAAGTATGTTTAAACCGTTGATCACTTTTAATCAAATACCCTCCCATTAATTGCGGCTTAAAAAGAATTGATATGGTACATCTTATCTCGGTGCATCTCATCCTAATGTTAGTCCATTTCTCATCCAACAGTTGATAACCATTTTTCACGCTTCTCTCCAAATTTGGCACTTCTTACCGGATCAACCCTATATATATATAGGGGTTAAATCAAATGAGAACGAAGTATGTTACTGATAGGCGGGTTTACACCCTCCTTTAACTAACCGCAAGTGTACGGTATCGACTCAAGTAATACGTACAGAAGTACGAGTATCGAACCAAGGGAACTAGGTGATGAGTACCACAATGATTGTATTAATTATTAACTGAACGATCGGAATTGGTTTGAATGTTGACTTGTAAAAATAAAATTGTCAAACATACGAACACTTAAGAACAAAACTGGTTATTTGGATTTGAACATAGACAAAGATGGAGGGTTGGAGTCTTAATGGATCAACACCTTGAACTCTAAGCAACATAATGATGGTTTCAACTATCTATGAATTGTAACGAACTCGATATCATTATACTCTCCCAAGCTACAATGAAATTAACTTGAAAAGAACTGTTTTCTCTCGATCTTACAATTGATTCAAAGATAATAAAAGAAGATTTAACCAACAACACCGATGGAATTGGTATATCTCTATCCAATTCTCATCGGTGGCGTTGAGTCCAATCTAAATCTTGAACTTTTCTCAAAGGGAAGAAAGATTGATGAAATCATTTAACAATTGATCAGGATATTAAACGCATTAAACATAAACTCAAATACTTCATTAATTCATCAAAACCAAAAATATAAATTACTCAAAATCCATAGTTTACAACCCAAAAATCATCCAACCCCTAACATGAATGATTAGCTCATGTTGGGGGTACTAGAAAACAATATAAAGCAATAAGATATAGGAAAAACCACCATTGTTCAAGACAAATCTAAGAAGAATAATAAATCACTCCCAGAGAAAAATTCCTCCACTCTCACGTACTCGTTCGTCTTTAATCGCTAGCTTCAATTCGTTTCCTTCACGTTTTTCCTCTCAAAAATCTCTATTCGGCTCTCAAAAATCGCCCCTTGCTCAGCCGTTTCGTCAAAAAATCAGAAGTGAGTCAAACCTAGCAACAGGAAAAGTTTTAACATATCTGGATCTCGGCGCCAACCTTGGCGTGGTTCGGGTCGCCTGGAGAACCGCGCGAAACACTGCCATTTAAGATGGCGCGGGTCTAGTGGCGCGAATAGTGGCGCCAGACTCTGTTTGGCCAAACTTCAAAACCTCCTCGTTTCCAGCTCTGTTACTCGAATCTGCTCTCTTTGGGTAAAAATTATAGGAACCAGCACTTTCTTGCCAAAAACCCGTCAAATACCACTATTTTACTTGAAGACTCGCGAATACCACTAGATTTGAGATCCAAAATAATGTCGAAAAACGACATTATCAACAACCCCAAACCAAGCGTTGCTTGTACCCAAGCAAAATAGCGACCAAAAATAAACAAACAAAATCTCACCAAAATTCTCACATTTGGACAGTCGGCGATATCATTTATGATCTCTAAACATCTCGGTAAACAAACAGAATTACCAAGTCAGGAAGAATTATCAACTGACAGACCCTCAGTTTGCAGAGTTCAATACACTAAGTTTTTGAAAATAGAACTGAAAGAGACCACACCACATCAACTTATGCATGCTCAGGGAGGATTTCGCTTTAACCCTACCTCACTGGATTCTCAATTCACTCGAACCCTAGGCTGTCACACATGTTGTCATGTAATTGGAAGTTATGTACAATAATTCACAAGATAAAGGCATGAACAACTCATCATGAAAGACACACCAATGTATAAAGAAACGATATCGGAAGGAATCAACTAACAAGACTAGGACTATTAGTGTGGCTCTATCTATCTTCTTGTACTTTCCAAAAGATCATCCAGGACTTTCCAAGGGTTGTAATGGGGCTAGGCTTGTAGCTAAGAAACGAAAGGATGGTGGATCAAAATCCTCAAACTGTCAGTATACGAACAAACGATTCTCATCCCCTTTCTCTCTCTTGCCCTTTTCACTGTATTTCCGCCCACATTCCCTTGGTTGAGTTTTTCAACCTTACTTTCCTTCTACAAGCTTATTTTGACGACTTCTCGCGACCATCAGGTATTCTACCCTCCTTACCTCTTTCTTCTCAAACCACTACCACTTTTGAGCTTTCCTTTGCTCAAAGTGTTTCTTTACTTTCAGGTCCTAATTTGGGCACCATCGTTGGTTCCATCAAGGAGGTTAAGGATCAGGTGGAATCCCTTTCAAAGGATCTCACCAACAATACCAATGCCGTGAATTCTGACGGCGATTCTCTGAAAGACATCTCCACTGCCCTCACCTCGACAGCTGACAATGCACATCTCTCAGCTCTAACGGAAGAGGTGAAACTCTTACAGAAAGATATGGTGACTAACTCCTCTTCCCTACAGTCGCTGACTTCAATAGTCTATACCCTCAGCACTATCATGGACTCCATTAGAGGTTCTGTTAGTGACCTCTCTACCAAGGTCGACTCCACCAACTCCCTCCTCAGCTCCCTTCTGAACAGGCTGAGTCAACTAGTGGCTCCTGCCCCATCCTTCACAGTTGATGACCGCGCCAAGCTGGGAATGGCGGCTGATTTTGTGCTTTCAGCCACTGAAGCGATCTCTGACCTCGAAGCCAAAGTGGACAAATTAGAATCTCCTCCCGCTTCTACCTCAGTGGCACCTGGCCTGGAAGACAGGTCCACTGAGCCTGCCAATGCTGAAGCTCCTAAACCTCCCCTGTCAGTGTTGATGATGATAAAGAGGGGGTGAAGAATGCTGACCAAGACCCCTCTCAATCCGAGGGGGAGAAAAATTCAACTCCTCCTTCTCCATGGGCGAACCAATTGATATTGCCTCTGAAGAGGACGACGAAGAAGAGGATGTAGAGGAGTTGGAGATCCTAGAAAATGAGCCCTCAACAACCCTGATGGTGGTGACGATGATGATGATGAACCAGATCTTCGGTTCAAGCCTTCAACCATCAGGGTTCCAGCTCCAAAAGGGGTTGTCCTTAACGAAGCAGGGGAGACGGCAAAGAAGTCTCCAGCGAAGAAATCCAGGGTAAGCAAAAGGAAGTTGCTACCTCAGGAAACCTAAAGATTCTCTTCAATGCTGAGAAAGTGTAACCTTCTCATGTATGCCTATCAATCTGTAAAGCCCGTATCCCGGTATGTAATTTATTAGCCTTATTTATTTTCCTTTAAGTTCGAGTATTGTGACTTCCGTAAGCGGGGTTAGTCGAGTGGGGTCAAATCGTTAAGTGTCGGAATTTTGGTTGGTTGCGAGAAGGAATTATTGGAGGGACCAAAAGTGTTCAAGGGCCAAAGTAAGCATACTCCGGCCCATGCAACCCAAGAACGTTTTTGGTTTCCATTGGTGGGTGTTGTTTGGTGGTTTGGCAAGGAAATAAGGTAGTAAAAAAAAGAGAAAAACCCTACGGCCGTAAACCCCCCCCCCCCCCCCCTCTTCGTCCTGGTTGTCGTCACCGCAAGTGAAGCCGAGAGAGAGAGAGATCAGCGAGAGGGAGAGATCAGCAGAGAGAGAGAGACGATCGGAAGGGGTCGAGTTGTCGTCGTGGTCTCGTTGTCATCGCCAAGGTAAGGTTCCGTTCTTCCATTCTTTTCATTCTTTGTCGTCGCCGCCGCCGGCGACCACCGCTGCCGGAGATGGCAGTGGGTGGTGTCGGGTGTTGTTCAGTTTTCGTTAACCCGTAATAGCTAAACCCTAACCCGAAACCTTAATCACGTTACCGTTTATAAAATCGTTATTTTATGAAAATTAAAGTGTGCTGTCCAGTTTTCATGTAACCATAACTTTTCCGTCGTAACTCCGTTTGAGCCGAAACTGGCGCCCACGGTTCAAGTTCAGGGTCGAGCACGTTTTCCGTGTTTTAGCGGAAAACTGGTTCGGTCTCTAGCTGGGCGAAAAAGTGGTCGCAAGTTCGGTGTTTCGTCATTTTATGTGAAAATTAGTTTTCTGTCCAGTTCGTATTTCGGCCATAACTTCCTCGTCGTAACTCGGTTTGAGGCGATTCTGGCGTCCACGGTTCACATTCTGTGTCGGGCACGTTTTTTGTGTTTTAGCGAAAGGCTGGTTCGGCCCCTAGCTAGGCGGAAAACTTCTGTTTTTACAGCAGGTCGGTAAACCGACAGTGTTGTAATCTGCCACTGTTTTGTCATGGTCATAACTTTCTGCTCGTAACTCGATTTGGGGTGAAATCGGTGTCAAAAGTTCCCTTTTTGAGTCTAGAAACTTTTCTGTGTTTTGTGCAAAACCCAGTTCGGGACGTAGCATGGGTCGATTTGTCGTTTTATACTGAAAGGTGCTGAATTTCTCTGTTTCGGAAACTGTTTTTGTAAAATCCGTAGTAAATTGTAGAAAAATCGTTAGGAGGCGTATAATATGTCCTTGGAACCCTAACTCAGAGTAATTTCTGGTCACGAAATAATATTGGGAATTTTCTGGGTTTAAAGGGGTCGAAACAGGTCCCGAACAGACCTGTTTTGGGTGAACGGAATTTAGTTTTAGTGACGGTTTAAGCGTGTGTCGTGCCATAGGGTCCGGGTCTCGTATTGACACGTTTTAACATGCGTTTAGGTGCTGGGAAGTGACCGTAATTGTGGAGCTTGAATTGTGTTGTTAAGCTGGGCGCGCATTCGAGGTGAGTTCTCTCACTGTGTAGTTAGGGGTTGTATGCATGTCATAATAGTTTGTATGTACTATTGTCTTTGTGGTGTGAACTAGTTGTTTGTGGTGTGTAATATTTGATTGGTTTGAATGCTTGGTATAAATGTGTTACATTACAATTCGGTGGGACCGAGGCCTCGATGGTACTGAGGTGTTGGATACATTACAATTCGGTGGGACCGAGGCCTCGATGGTACTGAGGTGTTGGATACATTACAATTCGGTGGGACCGAGGCCTCGATGGTACTGAGGTGTTGGATACATTACAATTCGGTGGGACCGAGGCCTCGATGGTACTGAGGTGTTGGATACATAATTACTTGTAGATGTTTACTCGTTTTACGTATCTGTGGAGTTGTTGCTTATGTGTGGATAGGGGTGATGTGTATATAATTCCTATCTGCGCATGTGTTGGAATTCACTAAGCTTCGTGCTTACCCTTTCCCAATAAACTGTGGTTTCAGGTACGGGCGGCTCCAAGGCGTGACGAGTACCCACTGGCGCGCGGGAAGAGCTGGTTGCTTTATGATTTTAATAATTAAACATTTATTCCGCCGGTTTTATTTTATAAAGATATTAATTATGTGTTTGTAAACGAAACGTTGGGATCATTTAATGAGTTGTTATCAATGAAATGTTTATTTTAAAATTTTAAATTTGCTTGTAATTTTTGGGACGTTACACAATCATCCCCTTCTCTACTTCTATCCACTCTCTCTTCAAACCTCTCATACACACATAGCCATTTTCTCTATCTTTTCTCTCTCCAAAAAGAAATCTAACTTTTATTTCTTTTTATTCAGCTAGTCCTCTCCCCTGCTTAAGGGACCAGCTGAAAAACACCCTCATCAATAAATAATCCCAGCTTCTACTGCTGATGACCTATCAATAATCCCAGTCTCAGTGTTAGAGACTGAAGAACACAAGAAGAAGAACTGCTGACTCACCCATCTAAACCCTCTCGACCTCCTCAAATATCAGAGGATGAAGAAAAAGAAAGAAGAGCAACAATGATCTCTCAGCTAGAGAGTCAACGTCTTCGGGTCCCTCCTCAACCTGGCCTAGAGATCCTGACCGCTGAAGAATTAGAAGAATCTGTCAGAGCTGAGCAACTCGTTGCTGAATGCTAAAAGGATGCACAATTTTCACTTAAGGTAGCTTAGAGCTCAATGACTGATAAGAAATTGAAAAAGTATCCAGTCATGGTTCAGGAGCAACTCCTCAAGGACATTGGAAAGGAAACCAGAAACAAAAGGTCGTCAGAGATTCCACAATAGACTGGTGCAGAGAGAAAGTTGATCATCGATACCACACAATCCGAATCATAAACGTAAGCCTGAAGGAAAGACTAAATAGAATTCGGTGATGGTGGAGATCGAAATCATCAGGGAGAATGGGTACTCGCAGAAAATCTTCATGTCCAAACTGGAGCTCTTTGGGTTTGATGAATGGCTTTAAATCAGGAGTGCCATTCAGAAGTCCAAGTCGAAGTTCAAATCTCATGTTGAGAAATTTCTGAACATGCATATCAACAACGTTACTTCTACAATGGATTTTCCTCCTCCTCCAGCGCTTCTTCAAAACCGAAGACCTGTTATCAGGAATAAAACCGGAATTGAATTCTCCAGAATAGCAGTGCTCGGTTCTCCTTCTGATCTCTCAGCCTTAGACTTATCACTGCCACTGGGTGGACCTTATAAACCTGGTCAAGTGATAAGTGACCATTATGGAATTATCTTTCTTGATTGGGATGGTGTCCTACGCTTACAACGATTCTCAGAACTTGCTATCTGCCTAGTGAACCAACTTAGAGATCTCATCTACTGGAGCAATGAATCAAGACCAGGCCTCTTCCTCAAAACCCATGTGCTGAAAGAAGCCAAACTCAGAAGGGAACAAGGTGAAGTGGTACCTGATTGGATGATTCCTGAAACTCACGCCTTTGACGAAATGCTCTTTAAAGATGAACCTCTATAGCTGATAGATCTCATTTGTAATCTTCTTTTGTTATTTATCAGTAATTACTTTTGTACTTGTAAAATTTTCTTTCACTTGTACTTATATCTTTCAACTTCCCTTGTAATCTTTTTACGAAGTTAATGAATTATTCAGTGAAAGTACTTTACTTCACTTAGTACTGAAAAGATCCCTGAAAACAGTAAATGGGACATGCATATATGAGTCACATTTATCCTTATGTTTTTCATACTTAGCAATTTTCTTTTGTTGCTTTGTCATCATAAAATAGGGGGCATTGTTGATCCAAACTCTTTCAGTGATTTGATGATGACCCTTAGAATTACTTAGTGAAAATTACAAATGACATATGTATGTATTAATGTTTTGCCATCAGTGATAAACATATTGAGTCTGTTCAGTATCACTGATGGTATTTGTTAGACCCTAATGGCTAGCACAAGTATTGTAGAAGGGGGGGGGGGGGGGGTTGAATACAATACACAAAAAATACTTAATTAATTCTTTTATTGAAAAACTTCATCTAAGAATTACACATAGAAACTATAGATTGTTGCGGAAAGAACAGATGAACTATTCTAACAATCTTTCACAAATGATTGGGCACCCGGATCGGATGGGTTTTCTTCGAAATTTTATAAAGCGTCGTGGGATATTGTTGGGAAAGATGTGGAAATAGCGGTCCAAGACTTTTTTTATCGGGGTCGTCTGGCTAGAGAACTTAACCACACTTCGATATGTTTGATACCAAAGAAGCCGAATGCTACTTCTGTTGTGGATTTTCGACCGATCTCACTTTGTAATGTCATTTACAAGTGTATCTCGAAAATCCTTTCGTAGAGACTAAAGGAGTGCTTGGATAAGTTGGTGAGTCCGAACCAATCTGCGTTTATTCCCGGGCGTAGAATTACGGATAATATTATGATGGCACATGAAATTATGGCAGGTTATGGTAGAAAGGATGGCCCCCCTCGATGTTCGCTCAAGATAGATATTCAAAAGGCCTATGATTCGGTTGATTGGTCGTTCTTGTCATCCGTCTTGGGAGAGATGGGATTTCATCCCATTATGTGTCATTGGATAATGGAGGTGGTGTCTACAACATCGTATTCGCTCATGGTCAATGGTGAGTCATATGGTTTCTTTAAAGGGGTTAGGGGGATTCGACAAGGTTGTCCTCTGTCGCCTTATCTTTTCACGTTGGTTATGGAAGCATTCACATGCTTATTTCGAAAGCATATTGAGGAAGATCCGGGATTCCAATTTCATAAAGTGCGCGGTTGGCTCTGAATCATCTTTGTTTTACGGATGATCTCTTGGTTTTTTGTAGAGGAGATGTTACTTCGGTTGCGGTGGTTAAAAGAGTGCTCGATGATTTTGCAAAGTATTCGGGGCTAAGGCCGAGTATGTCTAAAAGCTCGATATACGTCTCGAATGTGGATGAGACCACGTTGCATGGTATTATGTCAATTTTTCCATTTCAAGTTGGATCCCTCCCATTTCGCTATTTGGGGGTGCCGTTGTCATCTAAGAATCTTTCGGGATCTGATTTTAGCATTCTTATTGCTAAAGTTCGCGCACGCATATTGAATTGGAAATCTAATTTTTTATCTTTTGGTGGTAGATTGCAATTAATCAAGTCGGTTGAATATTTGCAATTATATTGGATGATGATCTTTACCATACCGGCTTCGATTACCCATGATATAGAGGCTCTCTTTAGAGATTTCTTGTGGGCACAAGGTGATTCATCGAGGGGAAGGACCAAGGTTGCGTGGGAGGATGTTTGTCGACCAAAAGAGGCCGGTGGTTTGGGCCTGAAGCGTATAGCTATGTGGAACCGTGCTCTTTTAGTGTCTCATGTTTGGGATATCCTTAGGAAGCGAAAATCTCTTTGGGTGTCCTGGATTTACCAATACCGTCTTCGGGATGTTCATTTCTGGAATGTGGGGACTTCTAGTAATACTACGTGGCTTTGGAGAAGACTTCTTGATCTTAGGGAGCAAGTGAGGCCGTTTTTTGTGCATGTCATTGGCAACGGAAGAAATACGAATGCTTGGGAAGATAGGTGGCTTGATTTTGGCCATCTTGCTGCCCATATTTCTTATAGGAGTCTTCTTGAGGGTGGGTTGTCTAAGCATGCCACGGTTTATGAGGTGGTATCGAGGTTGGCACTTGTTTGGCCGAGCTATTGGATTGCTCGATGTAACATTTAACCTCTACACAGATTCCTACGCTATACCCTATTCTAGAGGACCGTATCATGTGGAGAAATACCCGTACCCACCTAGTTTGATTCTCGGTTTCGGAGGTGTGGAAGTCGTTGTATGGTGCGTTTGAGAAGGTTTTTTGGTACCCTTTTTGTTGGTTTTCCAATAACATACCAAAGCATTCCTTCTGTCTTTGGCTTGCTATTCGTAAACGTTTATCCACCCAAGATAGAATTGCGACATGGAGAAATGATGGAGAACCGTTGGTTTGTTCTCTTTGCAAAAGCTGCCAAGATGATCATGATCGTCTCTTTTTTCAATGCCCTTACTCTTTTCAGGTTTGGTCGATGATCAAGGGGGACGTGGGTGACAATCTGAAGGATCGATGGGACTTGATTCTTCAAGACATGGAAATTGGGCGATGGAAGCCCGGGGGAATTAAAGCTCATCTCTCCGTCTCGGCTCTTTACGGCCAAGAAGCGTCTCCCATCTCAACTTTTTGGTGAAATTCAGAAGATGGTGGATTTGAAGATGATGACGATGAGAGGCAGTCATACGGGGAGCGACATTGCGCGAAGATTTAATCAACTAATCTTATAATGTTTCTCTTATGGTTTATTTAGATGTGTTGGGTTTTTAGAGATCATAGCATCTTGTTTCATATGATGCTTAACTCTATATCCCTTTGTCTTTTTTGGTTGCTTGTTCTTTGGTATTTTTTGCATTGTAACCGTAGATTCTTTGTGATGCCTCTTCCCCCATTTTGGGCCTGTCCTTTATGGTGGGAGCGGCTCTTTTGTGGGAGGGAGTCCCTTGCCATCTAGGTGTATTTTTTTTCTTTTTATCTATATACTGCCAGGAGTGCCGCCTCCTTAAATAAACGTTTTTTTACGTGAAATGCTATATATGTGTTATATTCATTATGAATATGTATGCACGTTCTCGGGTGTCCACATTCAGTATGAATAACAAATGCGAACGTTCATTCACTATTCAGGATGAATAATACAATATTCATGATGAATAATACACTAATTCATGATTCATGTATTATTCATCATGAATCGTGTATTATTCACCCCGAATGATGTTCAAGTGTGTACAACACCTCGACACCGTAAGTCCGTAACTCAACATCATCTTCTTCAATCCTTTTTTCAACGTCGTAAGGCATCGCGTTCTTCATCACCGTAACCCAACACCCATCGAGACGAATCGAGAACCTATCGAGTTTCGATTGTGAATCGGGGAACAAAAGAGAATGTGTCACGTCTCCACACCTTCATGGGCCATTCATGTATCATTCATCATGAATAACGTATCATTCAAGATGAATAATACATCGTTCAGGGTGAATAATACACGATTCATGAATTTATGTATTATTCATCCTGAATGTTGTATAATTCATCCTGAATACTGTATTATTCATCGTGAATAGTAATGAACATTCACCTTTGTTATTCATACCGAATGTGGACACCCGGGCATGTGCATACATATTCATAATGAATAAAACCAAGTTTCGGGTGTGAATTGGGGAACAAAAGAGAATGGTCCATGTGTCCACACCTTCACGGGTCATTCATATATTATTTATCATGAATAATGTATCATTCATGATGAATAATACTGCATTCAAGGTGAATAATACACGGTTCATGATGAATAATACATGAATCATGAATTTGTGTATTATTCATCCTGAATGTTGTATTATTCATTTTGAATACTGTATTATTCGTCATGAATAGTGAATGAACGTTCCCCTTTGTTATTCATACTGAATATGCACACCAGGAAACGTGCATACATATTCATAATGAATATAACACATACATAGCATTTCACGTAACGGTTAAAATGAAGAAAAACTATATCGAGATGGATGTCATATCGAAGAGCATGAAATTCTCGTTTTTTTGATGTAATTTGTTTGATTAAAATATTAGTAATTTTTAAGATAATTTATTTTAAACTTTAAGGGGGTAAAAGTTTTTTAATTAAAAAAAATTAAAAAGTCAAAGATGGTAGGCGCTGATTCAAATTTCCAGATTTGTCCCTTATCACTTCTCAACTGATTTCATTAAGTTTTGACCATTGCTTAGTTTTTTAAACTTTGATCAATGGTTAATATTGGTCCTCACGTGCACAATGAAAAATGAGTTTTCATTTGAACCCACCCCTATACGTGAGACCAACCAGTTTTCGTGAGACCAAGAAATTAACACTAAACCTTCATAGTGATTCATTGTAAAGGTAAGAAAAACAACAAACCTTCACAGCAAAAACATTGTGAAAGTTTACCATCACAGTACCTTCACAGTCTTTTGCTGTGAAGGTTTGGTGTTAATTTCTTGGTCTTACGGTCTCACGGAAATAGCCTGGCCTCACATGATCTCAGGTCTCTCTCTCTCTCTCTATATATATATATAGGTTTTTTAGGGGAAAACCTAAAAAAACGGAAAACTGAAGAACACTCTGATGACCCTTAATCTGGACGGTATGCACTTGTGCATGCAGGTAAATTATGTTGTTTTTTTGGTTTTTATGCACAAGTGTATTATGCATTTGTGCATATGCACAAATGAATGTTACAAATTACCTGTATGCACAAGTGCATACCGCCTAGATGAAGGGCTACCAGAGTGTTCCTTAGTTTTCCGTTTATTTGAGGTTTTCCCTTGAACCTGACCCTCTCTCTCTCTCTATATATATATATATAGAGAGAGCCTTAGGTTCAAATGACAAGTGCAAATTTTTTGAGAAATAGAGAAATGATCTTGGCCATTTATTCGGTCAAGATCGGTTATAATTGGTCAAAAGTTGCGGCTGTTCCAAAAATAGAAGGGCAATTTCGTAACTTTTACAAAAAACACGGGCTGAGTTCATATATGAATCTGTGTGATTCACATATGAACTATACGTTCATATATGAACCTTTGTAATTCACAAATGAACTCTTTATAACTAATTCATATATGAATCTTGTGATTCATATATGAACCTTTGTATTTCATATATGAAACTAATTAACTGTAGGTTCATATATGAATCAGTTGAACCAATTAACTGATTCATATATGAATCAGTTGAACCAATTAACTGATTCATATATGAATCTTTGTGTTCATATATGAACCTTTGTGATTCATATATGAATTTTTTTAACTAATTCATATATGAACCTTTGTGATTCATATATGAAATTTTTTTAACTATTTCTCATATGAACAAATTAACTGATTCATATATGAATCACAAAAGTTTATATATGAATCACAAAGGTTCATATATGAATTAGTTAAAAAGAATTTATATGTGAAGTACAAAGGTTCATATATGAACACAAAGGTTCATATATGAATCACACAAATTCATATATAAACTCGTCCCGTGTATTTTTTACGAAACTACCCCTCGATCTTGTGCAGACCACGCGAGGAATTATCCGCTGCTTCTCGGTCAAAGCCGCCGATCTTGACCGAATAAATGGCCAAGATCACTTCTCTATTTCTCAAAAAATTTGCACTTCTCATTTGAACCTCTCCCTATATATATATATATATTGAAAAGGAGGCGGCACTCCTGGCAATATATATAATTGTTAGAGTATAATTGTTCTAATAGAATATCCAAGTTTACTATATAATTTTGATCATAAGACTTCTTACACGATTAAAGTAAAAGTTAAGAAATCATGTTCATACTCTGCTGGGTATGAAATGAAAGGAAGCAACCAGCAAATAAACGTCTAATCAGTGTCATCATAACGCAATATGATGACAACCAAAAAAGCAAACGAGAAGCGGTCTTTGAGATGATGATTTTGGAAGGCATCATATTTTTCAAGATTTGTACGTTTTTTTGGACATCATCATTTTTTCCATGAAAGTAACCATTTTATTCTCACTTGAGTTGTTCCACTAACATTTTTCTACCCTTTCTTTTATTTGAATTTCAGTCGATTATATTTATAAGATTTAAATTTATTACTAAAGATATTCATATCACCTAAAAAAATTTCTCTTTAATAAATTTCAGTCATAATTCATAAATTCATAATGGTTCATACTTCATATTGGTTTTCTCGTCTGGGTGGTAATTTAGTTTTGCCAAATAAAAATTCAATTTTTTTAAATGGTTTTATACAAATAAATATAATATTTGTGAAAGACACTATGCTTACTTGATGCAAAATGGACTCTCTCTCTAATTGGCGATTAGGGTTTCATGATCTAATCCGTGGGAATCAGCACTACGCTTCTTGGTGTAGTCTTCGTTTCCCAGATCGCTAGATCTAGGATTTTTCCAGGTTTGGTTGCAGCGTGTAGGCTTCATTCCTTGTGCGACGATGGACTCGGGGAATATGGTGGGATCGGGAAGCAGATCTGATTCTGGTGGTCAAGATAATGGAATCCATTCGACGGATTCTTGTCCTGGTCAGCATGTGCATGGAAGCGTTAATGAGCCGCCGTCTAGGGTTACGCATCCCATGCATGCGGCTGATGTCATGCTGGAGGAGGCGGCTAGGGTTCCTTCGAATCCTAGGTCAGTTTGGGATCGACTAACGGCTGATGGTGGTTTAGGTAATACAAAGTTTAAGTTCGGGGACATGGAGATTATGAAAAACAATGCTTCGGCTACATATGCATCCATTCTAAATGATCAAGGTTCAAATGGTACGTCTACTCTGGATTTTTTTCCTCTACCTGATCATGGTTCTATACGTATTTATATTCCTCTAGATCTAACTGAGAAGGCTGCGACACTATATCAGAATACGTTATATGGCTATTTTCTTGGCCCAAGGCCGTATTTCCCTACAGTTAAAAAGATTGTTTCGGCTCTTTGGGGTATGTTTGGTTTGCAAGATACGATGATGAATGATAATGGTTTTCTTTTCTTCCAATTTGCTAGTAGCGATGGGTTGCGACAAGTTTTGGAAGGAGGACCATGGATGGTTCGGGGTGTACCCCTATTTGTTTTCCCTTGGGATCCTCATCAGGGGCATATTAAACCTGAGCATAAATCTTGCCCGCCGTGGGTTAAAATTCATAATATTCCGCTTGTGGCATTTAATAGGGAAGGAGTAAGTCGCATTGCTAGTGCGCTTGGGGTACCAAAGTTGATGGATGCCTCTACTACTAAAATGTGTGATGATGCTTGGGGTCGTCCAGGTTTTGCTAAAGTTTTAGTTGATGTGTGGGCTACAGGGTAACTTAAAAGGGAACTACAGGTATCAATTCCTATCTTACATGGGGGGCGAGATATGTTGATCACATTGAAGGTGGAGTACATTTGGGAACCGACCCAATGTAGTCACTGCAAGGTTTTCGGGCATAAAGTGTCATCTTGTGCCAAGGCAGTAACTCTCAAGAAGGGGAAGGGGAAGGGGAAGGGGAAGGAGAAAGTGGTTGTGGAGAAAGACGTAGAGGGCTTCACCTTGCTAACCA
Source organism: Saussurea involucrata (assembly GCA_033807775.1). Classification (NCBI taxonomy): domain Eukaryota; kingdom Viridiplantae; phylum Streptophyta; class Magnoliopsida; order Asterales; family Asteraceae; genus Saussurea; species Saussurea involucrata. Next base: position 1,875,053 of record CM066321.1, on the reverse strand, counting down.
ACCGAAAGAAAACCTAACCGAAGGAGTTTTGGCGGCCAGTTCAAAAAAATGTGGGCTCTTCTTCGGAAGGAAGTGTTGTTGTCCCTGATGCGGAAGGGAGCAAAGGTAGTGACCCAGTTGATCATACTGATGATTTGCTCGATGATGGGCTTAACCGTACGGTTGATGTGGATTGGGGTCCTCTTAAGGAGATTGCTTCTAAAAGGAATAATGATGCCAATGTTAACAAAGCACCCCAAGTGGACGAAAATAGGGATGTTAATGGTGTTATTATTGTTCCAAAGGTGGCACAACCAAAATTGCGGGGCATCCTAAAGCCACCGGCGCCCTCCAAAGTTGAGCTACACCCCTCGGTTCTTCTTGCTAAAGCTAAACGGAACGCGCCAACTGTGACGTCTAATTCGTTTTCCTCGCTTATGTCGGATGTGGACCAGTCGCCCATTGTAAGTGATGGTACTTGTACTCATGGTGGTGGTAAGGATACCACGAGCTTTGCTTCAGATTCCCAGGTGTCGGGTGTGCGTGACACCACCTCTCCTATTTCTCAATGTTAAAAGTTGGAGCTTGGAACATTTGTGGGCTCAATTCCGCGATTAAACAACGGGAGGTAAAGTCTTTTATACATACCAATAGGCTCTCTTTGCGTGGTGTGTTAGAATCGCATGTAGCCTTATCGAATCTTGATGCGGTTGTTGCTAATACTCTTGGTTCTTGGAAATGGGTGTCAAATAATGCGTTTAATACTTTGAATACCCGTATTGTTATGGGTTGGGATCCGAGAGTGTTTGACGTTACTATAATCTCTCAAATGGTCCAAGTTGTTCACTGTAAGGTGCATGTCAAAGGGAAGTTGCTTTCTTTTTTCGTCTCGATGATTTATGAAGATAATAACTTGATCCAACGTCGGGACTTGTGGAGAGACCTACGGAGGTTTGCTAGTGTCGCTAATCAGTAGCCGTGGCTGATTTTGGGAGATTTTAACACTTGTCTCCATCCAAATGAGAGCGACGGAGGAAGTTCACGACAGGATGTACGAATGGAGAAGTTTGCGGATTGTGTGGGGGACATTGATCTTTTTGATATGCATGCGACGGGTATCTTCTACACTTGGGTGCAGAAACCTTTGCATGGTGGGGGCATTGTTCGTAAGCTTGATAGAGTAATGATTAATGCGCGGTTCCACGATAATTTTCTTAATTCATCAGCTCTCTTCCTTCCAAGAGGAGTTTCAGATCATAGTCCGATGGTGGCTACTTTCGAAGGAGGATGTGTAAAAGGTAAGCACCCGTTTAAATTTGATAATTACTTGACTAAGCATCCGGAGTTTATGCAGCTTATTAGTGATAATTGGAGTATGCGGGTGGTTGGAACCTATGCTTTTCAACTCTCTTCGAAACTATAAGCGATTAAGAGCCCGCTACGGTTGATCCGTTCTTTGCATGGTAGTCTCTCAAAAAAAGTTGATGCGTTAAGGGTGGAGGTGGATGCCGTCCAACCAGCAGTCGATGCTGATCCTCATTGTTTGGTTCTTAGAGATGATCTTGCTCATATTCTCACTGCTTTTCAAAATGCTTTACAAGATGAAGAGCAATACTTCCGGCAACGAGCTAAGGTGAGATGGATTCAGTAGGGTGATATGAATACCGCATTTTTCATAATGTTGTAAAGGAGAAAAAGCACCGCAATCTGATCACGTCGGTTACGAACTCCCATGGCTCGGTTGTGTATGATGCATATGTGGGCTCGACTTTTGTTGATCACTTTCGCTCTATCCTGGGGGAACAAGATGGTTTGGTGCGTTCTATGTTGCCCTCGGACTTATTTGTGCACAAACTGTCCGTGGAAGATGCTAACTATATGATACGGCCAATAACAAAAGAAGAGGTAAAACGAGCGATGTTTGATATTGGGGATGATAGAGCTCCGGGATCGGACGGTTTTACGTCGAAAATTTTTAAGTCTGCATGGGATATTGTTGGGAAGGATGTGGAAATGGCTGTCCAAGATTTCTTTTATAGAGGACGGTTGGCAAGAGAGCTAAACAATACGTTGATTTGCCTTATTCCGAAAAAACCGAATGCTTCCACGGTAAGAGACTACCGGCCTATTTCATTATGCAATGTGATTAATAAATGTATTTCAAAGATTCTTTCATGGCGTTTAAAGGACTTTCTTGATGTGTTGGTAAGTCCTAATCAATCGGCCTTCATTCCGGGGCGGAGGATTTCAGATAATATAATGATGGCACATGAAATCATGTTAGGATATGGGAGAAAGGATGGACCACCGAGATGCTCTATGAAAATCGATATTCAGAAAGCATATGATTCTATTGATTGGAGTTTTTTTATCGAATACTTTGGTAGCCATGGGATTTCACCCTATCATGCATCATTGGATTATGGAGGTTGTGTCTACAACGTCATATTCTATAATGGTGAATGGTGAATCGATTGGCCACTTTAAAGGGGCTAGGGGCATACGACATGGTTGTCCATTATCTCCGTATTTGTTTACTTTGGTAATGGAAACGTTTACATGCCTCTTCGTAAGCATCTTCTTGAAGACTTCAGATTTCAATTTCATAAAGGGTGTGGCCGATTATCGTTGAATCATCTGTGTTTTGCCGACGACCTAATGGTTTTTTGTAGGGGATATGTTCCCTCGGTCAAGGTGGTGAAAAACGTTCTTGATGCTTTTGGGGAGTTATCTGGATTACGTCCTAGTATGGAAAAGAGCTCTTTTTATTGTTCTAATGTCGATCATGTTACCTGTAACGACCCAAATCCCATATACACAACAAATCACATAATGTAACATAACATTGATTAATCAAACGAAACATCATATTACAAGTACGGTCCCTTAAACTATTACAATCAAAAGAAGACATTCTACTACAATTTCTTACTAAATACATACATAACATTTAATCATTATAATACAACTGCTAAACATGCCAAAATCTTCGTCACATAATCCTCCACATAAGCCATCCATCGATTACTCTAATTACTTGCTCTTACGCGATCCACCACCTGGAATACATATTTTTAAAACGAAAATGAGGGTTAGACACGATGGTCTAAGTGAGATAAATCCCTGTTAGTTTGAAATCATTTATATAAACCCTATTCATATAAATCATTCAGCACAATCAAATATATCAATTTGATTTCACACATCGTGTACCTTCCTTTCTCATTCCTCCTGGCCATATTAGTTGGTTGCAAGCCAACTAATAATTTACAACGTTGTACAACATCTACAGCCAAACAACGCTATACAGATTCTATAGCCAAACACACCGGTCCTAAGCCCGACCAACGTATTATAACACATTATAATACTCATGTAAACATAATAACTCAATATATTATAATTCACATATACCATACATATAAACACGTAATCACCAATTATCACATTCCCAAACCATATGGATATGCAATCCAGTTAAAAATACTTTTAAAGTAAAACTCACCTGTTTTGCTTATCAAACACGCACGCAAGCTTCTTTCAAAAAGATTATATCTTTCACTTCTACTCCACAGTATCTGAAACAATTTAAAACACATATATCACTTTACTAGCCAATTACATAAAGCCTAACAAGTTCCTTTCCTCAACTGTTCTCCCTTCAGCGACTTATCACGGGGGTTCCGCTACCCGGATAAATACAATCAGAAACTATAATCGGACACTACCAAAACTACCGAGACTCACTGCACCGGGGCTCTCTAGTACCGGGACTCTCCAGTACCGGGACTCCATAACACCGGGAGTTGGTATTACTGGAAGTTAACCATACCGGGAGTTCATACTACCGGGAGTCGACTATACCGGGACTCCACACTACCGGGAGTCGATATGACCGGGAGTCTACCGGGACTTCCCCGGGACTCTCAAGAACACAGTCGGTTCCAAATTTTCCAGATTCGATTGAGACTATCACTAAACAATGAAATCGACGTTTCTAAACCGATAGACCTCTTCTATTATCGATTACAAACACATAATGAAAAGGGTTTACCTCAAAATCGATTCCAACTCAATCGATTGATGTAGCAACCGTAACTTTCTTCTTCTGCTCCTTTTCGCTTCCACACACACGAACACTTTCTCTATTTGGGAACTGAGGGTTATCTGATACCTAATAGGTATCTATACAACAATTTATACTTTTGGCTTAAACTATTCGATAAGTACTAAAAACACCCTTGAACTTATAACTTATCTCAAACTTACCCTAAACATCAAATCTTAAGGTTAATTACTTTAACTGATAGGGAATTTATCTAACTGACTTACCCGGGGTATTACATCATCTCCCCCTTAAAAGAATTCCGTCCCGGAATTCAGTTAAGCAAAAAGATGAGGGTATTTGGCTCTCATTTCCGATTCGGATTCCCACGTAGCATCCTGACCTCTATGATGCCTCCAATGAACCTTCACTTGCTTGATTTCTTTATTCCTCAGCACTTTGACTTTATGATCAACTATAGCTTCCGGCTCTTCCACATAATTCAGTCTTTCATCGACTTGTATCTCTGGTAGGGAGACTGCCTGATCTTGAGTAACCAAACACTTTCGAAAGTTTGATACGTGAAATGCGTTATGAATCCTGCTCAACTCCAGCGGAAGATCTAAACGGTAAGCTACTTCACCGATCCTTTCTGTAATTGCAAACGGTCCGATATACCTTGGGCTAAGTTTACCTTGTCGTCCAAATCGGATGACTCCTTTCCACGGCGAAACCTTTAACATTACGTAATCCCCAACTTGAAATTCCAATGGCTTTCGGCGTCGGACAGTGTAGCTTTTCTGTCTATCTTGAGCCACTTTCAATCGTTCACGAATCTGAGTAACCTTATCGGCGGTTAACTGAACTATTTCTGGTCCGGCTAACTGTTTCTCTCCCACCTCGTTCCAACACAGAGGTGTTCTGCATTTCCTACCATACAGTACTTCGAACGGTGCCGCTTGTATGCTGGAATGATAACTGTTGTTGTAAGCGAATTCGATCAACGGTAAATGCTTATCCCATGATCCCCCAAAATCAACAATGCAAGCCCGGAGCATATCTTCTAAGTTCTGAATCGTTCGTTCACTTTGCCCATCTGTTTGGGGATGATACGCCGTACTTAACTTTATCTGTGTCCCCATTTCCCTTTGAAAACTTCTCCAGAATCTTGAAGTAAAACGACTATCACGATCAGAAATAATCGATATCGGAACTCCATGCCGAGTTACTATTTCGTCAATGTACAGCTTAGCTAATCGTTCCATCGAATCGGTTTCCTTTATCGGTAGAAAGTGTGCGGACTTGGTCAATCTGTCGACGATCACCCAAATAGAATCAAATCCCTTCGGAGTCCTTGGTAGCTTCGTGATGAAGTCTGTGGTAATCTGCTCCTACTTCCACATAGGTATTTCTAGTCGCTATAGTTAACTAAACGGCTTTTGGTGTTCGATCTTCACTTTCTTACAAGTATCACATCTTTCCACATACTGAGCAATCCCTCTTTTTATCCCTGGCCACCAATAGAATTCTTTAGGTCTTTATACATCTTGTTGGTACCTGGGTGAATAGCGAAACGGGATTGATGAGCTTCTTGTAAAACACGAGCACGTAACCCACCCAATCGAGGTACCCACACTCTGTTTTCCAGACACAATAACCCCCGATCACCTTTCACTAGCAATGCTGACATCCCCGCTAACCGTTCTGATTTCAGATGTTCATCTTGATAAGCCTCTATTTGACACTTCTGCAATTCATCAAATATATTGGGTAGGAGTTCAGTTCGTAGCGAAATAACTTTTATTGTTCCACTCCTTTCTTGACGACTCAATGCATCCGCCACCACATTCGCCTTTCCCGGGTGATAAAGGATTTCACAGTCGTAATCGTTCAACAATTCTAGCCATCTCCTTTGTCTCATATTCAGTTCCTTCTGATCAAAGAGGTGTTGGAGACTCTTGTGATCAGTATAAATCTGACATTTGGAACCATACAGATAATGTCTCCAAATCTTCAACGCGAAGACAATTGCTGCAAGCTCCATGTCATGCGTAGGATACTGTCTTTCATGATCCTTTAATTGACGAGAAGCATAAGCAATAACCTTTCCCCGCTGCATAAGTACACATCCCAATCCCAGTTTTGACGCATCACTATAAACAACAAAATCTTCCGAACCTTCAGGTAGTGATAGAATCGGTGCGCTGCACAGTTTCTCTTTCAATATCCGGAATGCCTCGTCTTGTTCTGCTTTCCACTCAAACTTCAGGTTCTTCCGGGTCAGCTTAGTCAAAGGCGTTGCGATACGAGAGAAGTCTTTTATAAATTTCCGATAGTAGCCGGCTAAACCCAGAAAACTACGTACTTCGGTTGCTGTCTTCGGCGGTTCCCACTTTTCAACTGCTTCCACTTTCATCGGATCAACTTGTATACCTTTCTCAGAAACCACGTGCCCCAGAAACTGAACTTCTCGCAACCAGAATTCACATTTAGAGAACTTAGCGTACAACTTTTCTTTCTTCAGCAACTCCAGAACCAAACGAAGATGTTGTACGTGATCCTCCTTGGATCAGGAATAGATAAGGATATCATCGATAAATACAATAACAAATTTATCGAGATACGGCTTACATACCCGATTCATTAAATCCATAAAAGCAGCTGGAGCGTTCGTCAGTCCGAACGGCATCACTAAGAATTCGTGATGTCCATACCTTGTTCGAAAGGCAGTCTTTAGAACGTCTTCTTCCTTAACTTTCAACTGGTGATAACCGGATCTTAGATCAATCTTGGAGAAATAGCAAGCTCCAACTAACTGATCAAAGAGGTCATCAATTCGGGGTAACGGATACTTGTTCTTTATCGTGCGCTTATTCAGTTCTCGGTAGTCGATACACAATCTCATCGAACCATCCTTCTTTTTCACAAATAACACTGGTGCTCCCCACGGTGAAGAACTAGGTTTGATGAAGCCTTTATCGGATAGATCTTGTAGTTGTGTCATCATTTCTTTCATATCTGGAGGTGCTAGTCGGTATGGTGCACGAGCAATAGGAGTGGCTCCAGGAATCAGGTTTATCCCGAACTCTACTTGTCTAACGGGCGGAAGACTATTCAAGTCTTTAGGGAATACTTCAGGGAATTCACTAACGATAGGGATATCTTCCACCCTGTTCTTTTCCGGCTTAATATCTATCACGTAGGCCAAGTAACTCTGACAACCCTTATTAACACACCTACGTGCTTTTATCATCGATATAAGACAAGACTGATGATTCCTACGATCACCATAAATCACTACCGGTCCCCTCTCAGGTAATACAACATTTATAAACTTTTTATCACACACTATATTAGCCTGATTCTCGGCTAACCAGTCCATTCCCACTACTACGTCAAACTCTATCAAAGTTATAGGAAACAATTGTATAGGCACTCCACATCCATCTATATTAATCACACAACCATCAAATACTTCACTAACCGACACTTGGTTATCATTCGCAGTATCTACTAATAGAGCATGTTCTAACAATTTAGGTTTCAAACACAGGCAAGCAGCAAATGTAGGTGACACAAACGATCGGTTTGCACCGGAATCACACAACACCTTAGCACGTGCAGAGTTTATCAAAAATGTACCTGTGACCACATCCGGAGTTTCCTCCGCTTCTTTCTCAGTCATTTGAAATGCGCGACCCCTGGTTACAGGCGGTTCCAGTCTTGGTATTACTGGTTTAACAATTGTTGGCCTGCCCGACGACCCACCTTGCTGTATCCTCCCCCGCGGACAGTCCGACTGAAGGTGATCCGGAGAATTGCATAAGAAACATAACCGCGTTACCTTACAATCTTTAAGGACGTGCCCGGTCTTCCCACACTTATAACACGCTCGTAAATCACCTTGGCAATTTCCTTGATGAACACGGTTGCACTTCCGACATGGTCTTTCCGCTGGTCGAAACGGCGGACGGTTATCATACCTCTGAAATCGGGACTTCTTCGGATCGTATTGTGGTCCTTCCCACTTTCTCTTCCCGATACTTTTATCGCCAGCATCTCTTCTCATATCTCGTTCAACATTCTCCGCGGCATCAACTGCAACTGAGAAGGTATCGGGTCCTTTTGCAGTCACTAGCCTTCTAACCTCTGAGTTCAGCTCGAAGATAAACCTTTCTGTCTTCATCGCCTCCGTAGCAACGTAGTATTCTGCGAACCGAGACTTTTCCAGGAAGCTAGCGGTGTAGTCTCGAACGGATAAGTTTCCTTGTTGTAAGTTCATAAATTCCCCTTCTAGTTGTTTGACGGCTGCTTGGGGACAAAATGCGTTCCTGTAGGCTATCACAAATTCTTCCCAAGAGAGGGTAGAATAAATATCAGATCCTTTAGAATGAATAAAGGATTCCCACCAATACAAAGCATCCCCCTTTAACATTGCGGTTCCATACAATACCCTATCTTCGTCAGCGCACTTACTCGTCTTAAAAATGGCTTCAATTTCCTTCATCCATCTCATTGCTTTCACTGGATCCCTGTCTCCTGAGTAGGCTGGAGGTCTACAGCTTAAAAACATTTTGTAGTCGCACCTCCTTTGTACTGGTACAACAGTCGATGTGATTGGCATTTCATCTTCCGGTCCGGGATCCCGTATTCCAGTTTCATTATGACGGTTCCGATCAAACATTGTTTGTATGCTAGCCTGCAATCTTCCCATTTCTGCCATTAGATCATCCCTGGTAACGAACTCTGTACCATGTGGCTGGGCTCTGCCTCCGGCTCGACCTCCAGCTCTACCCCCGGTTCTACCCCCAGTTCTGCCTCCCCTGTCCCCCGTTCCTATCGGCGGATTCGTACTATTCGGATTTCTTCCTCCTCCTCGATTCGAATTCCGTGTACCGCTTGCCATTCTGTAGATTTAAACAAGGTTAATATACATATAAGCACATACCCCATATAACAAGGTATTCCAGTTCAAACATGTACCTGTAAGATCACAATTACACTGGCCAGGTGTAATATGAAATTACCTTACATGATGTTCCTTCTACCTTTTATACTTCATCATCCCAAGGTTCTATAATGATAGGGACATCCTACTTCACATGCAGTTTAAGTCTAGGTATAGATACACATACCTAAATCCCTTAAACTAAGGCTCTGATACCATTTGTAACGACCCAAATCCCATATACACAACAAATCACATAATGTAACATAACATTGATTAATCAAACGAAACATCATATTACAAGTAAGGTCCCTTAAACTATTACAATCAAAAGAAGACATTCTACTACAACTTCTTACTAAATACATACATAACATTTAATCATTATAATACAACTGCTAAACATGCCAAAATCTTCGTCACATAATCCTCCACATAAGCCATCCATCGATTACTCTAATTACTTGCTCTTACGCGATCCACCACCTGGAATACATATTTTTAAAACGAAAATGAGGGTTAGACACGATGGTCTAAGTGAGATAAATCCCTGTTAGTTTGAAATCATTTATATAAACCCTATTCATATAAATCATTCAGCACAATCAAATATATCAATTTGATTTCACACATCGTGTACCTTCCTTTCTCATTCCTCCTGGCCATATTAGTTGGTTGCAAGCCAACTAATAATTTACAACGCTGTACAACATCTACAGCCAAACAACGCTATACAGATTCTATAGCCAAACACACCGGTCCTAAGCCCGGCCAACGTATTATAACACATTATAATACTCATGTAAATATAATACCTCAATATATTATAATTCACATATACCATACATATAAACACGTAATCACCAATTATCACATTTCCAAACCATATGGATATGCATTCCAGTTAAAAATACTTTTAAAGTAAAACTCACCTGTTTTGCTTATCAAACACGCACGCAAGCTTCTTTCAAAAAGATTATATCTTTCACTTCTACTCCACAGTATCTGAAACAATTTAAAACACATATATCTCTTTACTAGCCAATTACATAAAGCCTAACAAGTTCCTTTCCTCAACTGTTCTCCCTTCAGCGACTTATCACGGGGGTTCCGCTACTCCTCAACTGTTCTCCCTTCAGGAAGTTTTTGGAGCAACTTAATCCAAAAATACAATCAGAAACTATAACCGGACACTACCAAAACTACCGGGACTCACTGCACCGGGACTCCAATGTACCGGGACTCTCCAGTATTGGGACTCTCCAGTACCGGGACTCCATAACACCGGGAGTTGGTATTACCGGAAGTTAACCATACCGGGAGTTCATACTACCGAGAGTCGACTATACCGGGACTCCACACTACCGGGAGTCGATATGACCGGGAGTCTACCGGGACTTCCCCGGGACTCTCAAGAACACAGTCGGTTCCAAATTTTCCAGATTCGATTGAGACTATCACTAAACAATGAAATCGACGTTTCTAAACCGATAGACCTCTTCTATTATCGATTACAAACACATAATGAAAAGGGTTTACCTCAAAATCGATTCCAACTCAATCGATTGATGTAGCAACCGTAACTTTCTTCTTCTGCTCCTTTTCGCTTCCACACACTCAAACACTTTCTCTATTTGGGAACTGAGGGTTATCTGATACCTAATAGGTATCTATACAACAATTTATACTTTTGGCTTAAACTATTCGATAAGTACTAAAAACACCCTTGAACTTATAACTTATCTCAAACTTACCCTAAACATCAAATCTTAAGGTTAATTACTTTAACTGATAGGGAATTTATCTAACTGACTTACCCGGGGTATTACATTACCATGCAAGAAATCACAACTGTCCTCTCTTTCTAGATTGGAACTTTACCATTCCGATACTTGGGTGTGCCACTCTCGTCGAAGAAACTTTCAGTTGCGGATTTTGGCTGTCTTATTGCTAAGGTACGAGCTCGTATACTTAATTGGAAATCAAAATTCCTTTCCTTTGGTGGGCGATTGCAACTTATAAAGTCGGTATTGGAATCTTTGCAAATATATTGGATGATGGTGTTCACATTACCGTTGTCGGTTGTTCATAAATTGGAAAGTCTTTTTCGTGACTTTCTATGGGCACATGGTGAGACGTCTAAAGGAAAAGCGAAAGTGTCATAGGATGAGGTTTGTCAACCCAAGGAGGCGGGAGGATTGGGTTTAAAGAAGCTTTCGGTGTGGAATAGGGCTCTCCTTGCGTCTCATGTTTGGGATGTGTTAAGTAAACGAAAGTCTATATGGGTGTCTTGGATCTATCAAACTCGTTTACGACATACTCATTTCTGGAATGTGCCGATTTCTGCCAATTCTACTTGGCTTTGGAAGCGACTTCTAGCTTTGCGAGAGCAACTCTGCCCGTTTCTTGTGCATAGGGTGGGTAATGGTGCGATGATTAATGCATGTGAAGATACATGGCTTGATTTAGGTCATTTGGCAGCCCACATCCCATATCGCAATCTTCTTGTGGATGGTCTCTCCAACTTATCTACGGTGTGGATGTGCTTCCCTCGGAATAGCATGTATGGCCGGATTCTTGGACTACTATGTATAATCCGTTAGCAAATGTTCCTGTTCCACGTCTGTATGCCAATGTGGAAGATTGCCTCATGTGGAAGAACTTGCATGGTACTCTTGTTAAATTTACGGTCTCGGAGGTGTGGCGCACGATGATTGGATCGCTCCAAAAGGTTTTCTGGTATAATTTTTGTTGGTTCCCACAGCACAGCCCGAAGCACTCCTTTTGTTTGTGGTTAGCCATTCGAAGAAGACTTCCAACTCAGGACCGAGTGAGTTTATGGTATCCTCAAGATGATCCCTTGCGGTGCTCTCTATGTCAAACTTGTATGGACGATCATGAACATTTGTTCTTTCAATGTTCTTATTCTTTTCAGGTTTGGTCGATGCTTAATACAGAGATGGGATATTCCTTACAAGATCGATGGGACCTTATCCTTGATGATATGGAGATGGGTCGTTGGAAACCGGGAGGCCTTCGAAATCGCCTTACTTTTGCGGCTACAGTTTATTTCATTTGACAAGAGAGAAATGGCCGATTATTCACCAAGAATTTGCGAACGCCGATTCAGCTTGTTGGTGAAATAAGAAGTTGTGTTACTATGAGACTTGTGACTGGAAGGGCGGGACGGCCGGTTGGTGGTGGGATGCAAAGGATAACAACATGATGATGTATATATTTTTTCATGGAGATGTTTATGGGGGGTATAGAGATGCGTCTATCTGGTTTTATATGTACTTTCTTTCTATTTGCCTTTGTTTGTTTTGGATTCTAGTCTTGGGGTTCCTTTTGTTTAGATTTGGGTTGTATGTTTTAGTTGGCTCCTCCTCTCCATTTTGGGTTTGTCCTTTATGGTGGGTGTGGCCTTTCTTTGGGAGGGAGTCCCTCGCCATGTAGGTGTACTTTTTCTTTTTTCGTAATATATTTTCTATGAGTGCCGCCTCCTTTCCAAAAAATATAATATTTGTGTCGAGGAAGTTTTCACTTGTGTTTGTTAATTGATAAAGTTGATAAAATAAATGTATATCAAAAAGACATGTTAAAAATTTAATGGAAAAAATATAGTAGAAATAATTTGGAAAAGGTGGAAATAAAGGTTTTTCATTAAACAAAAAAAATTAATTAACTTACGGTTACCAATATGGTTTATTTACAAGATTAAACTTCTATTTAAAAAGAAAATATATGCAAAAAGAATGTATTTTCATTCGATAACTCTTTTGAAAATAAAGTTTCAAAAAGTATATTAAGAGGCCAATAGTTTAAAAGAGGTGGTTTCAAATACAAATCACTATTAATTTGTAAACAATGAAACCTACCTTGTCACCATAGATTAGTATAATCAATGGTCTATATAACACCCTTAAAATTGGAAAAAAACAACTAAATAAAATTTTCGATAAAATAACCAAGTGAGGATAAAATTTCTACTACAAACCATCCTTGGAATTACTTCAATAATAAAAACATAATGACTTCAACATTCAAAACCTAAGTCATACACCAAGGCTACAAAAGGTCGGGTGTTACTCAACCCAATATCAAGTTGCTATTCCCAAAATGCGAAAGACTTCACCAAGCCATTTATTTATTGAGCACATAACTAGCTCTCCACTCATCACAAATGTCACTAGAACTATACCCCAACCAGAACATGTTGCACATACTGATAAATAAAAAGGTTAGTATGAGTCTAATCTAATCAAGTAACAATGATAAGAACCAAGAGATCTTCAATAGATTGAGAGAGAAAGATACAAATAAGAATGAGATCTAGTTTCTCTCTCTAGACTCTCTCTCTCTAGAAAGTCATCCATCTATTACACACTTATCTTACGTATGAATCTTCTCTACATTTTCTATTACAAGCATCCTATTTATACCCCTTTGACTATCACTTATTAACCTTGACTTTGACCTTTACAAGACAATACTTTGACTTTGTCTATGACTTTAACTATTTACAAATACAATAAATCTTGAAAACATTTTTGCTCTAACAATCTCCCCCTATGGATTCAAGATTTAAAAATTTATGACGACAGTCTTCATCAGCTCTTCTTAAACTTCAGATCTTCAACACTTTAAGCTCTTCAATTACTTTGAACAGTCTCCCTCTTTGCTTTGAAAGAAGATCAATCTTTGAAAATAGCTTTGAAGAATCTTCAAATAAGCGTTGTCTTCAGAAATCCAATTTGACTGCTTTAACTTTCATCTGGATCTTCAAAATCAAATAGTCATCAAAGTCTCGAAACAAAAACTTCATATCTTTGTAGCGTTGGTCAAAGTCTTCAAACAAAATCTTCATATTTTTGAATCTTCGCATCACTGATCTTTGAATCATTGTAGCATTGATCTTTGCATCACTGATCTTTGAATAATTGTAGCATTGATCTTTGCATCTTTGAGAAATATTTTCAGTCTTTGAATATGAACATGTCTTTAAGCTTTGATGAGGTTTGAGCTTTGAAAATATTCTTGAATGAGCTTCGAATCTTTTTTTTTTGGAGGAAAAATTCCAGGCACTTTCATAAAAACAAAATAAAAACAAAGAGTTTAAGGCAAAACGCCCAAAAAGACAAAAAAGCCACACACGGCTTTAAACAACCACCACAACACTAACACCCAAAAAAGCAAAGAGATAAAGACATGAAAAGCATGCATAACAAAATAGCACCCCAACCCAACCGAGAGAAGCCACACACGGGACCAACGATAGAGAAATCACCCATCTTCATGCGAAGCCACCGCCACCTCCAAATTGATCTTCCAAGCCATCCTCATAAGCACCGTATCTCTAGTTTCTTTTATGATCTGTATAGCAGTACGCCTTTGATTCGTAAAGAGTCTTTGATTTCGCTCTTGCCATACCAAGTACACCGACGCCGCAATGGCCAGCCGATGAATCATCTTCTAGAGGTTACCCAAAATGGTAACAATCGAGTCCCAAGCGTCGGGAAGAACCATGCTAAACTCAGAGTTAACACCATACCAAACCTCTTTCGCAAAACGGCACTCAAAAAACAGGTGGTCGTGAGAATCCATGCATGCCGAACAGAAAATACAAAGAGGATCTGGCGGATCGTGCTTCCACGATGTGATCCTATCTTGAGTCGGTAAACGCCTCCTACAAGCCAACCATAAGCAGAAGGAGTGCTTGGGAATAACACCAAACTACACCCCTTTACTCCAATGCATCACCGGGAATGTACCGACCATTGAAAGCCACGCTTCTTTAATCGTAAAGGGGACCAAATTTTGCCTATTTCCAACCCAGCACAAAGAATCCTAAACCCCATCAAGAAGTTGCGGCACATCAACATTCGAAAGATTATCCACCTTTGAAGCCAGTCATTCGGCCACTCTCCATTGCAATGCACAATAACATCCCTAACGGTAGAGTTAAAATTAAAATCAAGAGCATGAATGGACCGATACGTGAGAAACCGCGCAAGATGACCAACTGGCAACCAACCATCTTCCCAAGCATTGGTTTGAGACCCATCACCAATTTTTACTCTAAAATACCGACGAACAAACGATCTTAAATCCATAATTTTGCGAAAAACCCAAGACCAAGTTGGCTTACTCAAAACACGCCAGAATGGATTAGAATGAATATAGTGGAGATACACCCACCTAATCCAAAACGACTCACGCTTCCGTGTAATGTCCCAAATATGCTTTGTCAAAAGGGTGCGGTTCCAAATTGAAAGCTTCCGTATACCAAGCCCTCCACAATCCAATGGCATACAAATATCGTCCCAAGCAACCCGACATCTGCCCCTCGAACTATCACCTTGATTCCATAAAAAATCACGAAACAAACCTTCAAGTTGATGAATAACGCCTGAAGGGAATTGGAAAACCGACATCCAATAAAGTTGCATTGACTGAAGGACAGAAAGGATCAATTGCCTCCTTCCTCCAAACGAAAGAAATTTTGACTTCCAATTATGAATTTTCGCCCGAACTTTAGCAATCAACATCCCATAATCACATACCTTTAGACGAACTGGGGACAACAACACCCCTAAATAACGAATGGGAAATGTACCTTCCCTAAAAGGGAGACAATTCAAAATCGTCACCTTCTCATCATGGGGAACATTACCAAAGAAAATTTCTGACTTTTCAATGCTAGAAGCAAGCCCGGATCGCACTTTAAACAGATCCAAAGCCTTCTTCAGAACCTCAACCGACCGAACATCACCTCTAGTAAACACGAAAAGGTCATCTGCAAAACACAAATGGGTGAGTTCAATCTCGCCACAACCTTTATGAAACCCAAATCCCACGGCCTCCTCGACGCATTGCTTCAGAATCATGGAAAAACCCTCCATGACAATCGTGAACAGATAAGGAGAAAGAGGGTCCCCTTGCCGAATCCCTCTTTTACCCACAAAGAAGCCCATCGTATCACCATTAAGAGCTATCGAGAATGAAACCGAAGAAATGAGCTCCTGAATCCATCGGACCAAAGCTGGGTGAAAACCAAAACCCCGAAGCATAGTGAGCAACAAGTCCCAATTAACAGTATCACACGCCTTTCGGATATCAATTTTGAAAGCACATCGTGGTGGACCCGAGCCCCGTTGGTAACCAGTCACCAACTCATGGGCCATAAGAATATTATCCGAAATACGACGACCCGGGATAAAAGCCGATTGATTTGGGCTAATCAACCCATGTAGACTATCCTTCATGCGATTAGAAATCAACTTGCTAAGGCATTTGTATAAGACATTACAACACGCAATCGGACGAAAGTCCGTTACCTTAGACGCATTTGGCACTTTCGGGAGAAGACAAAGGAGGGTATGGTTCAACTCTTTATCAAGCCGATATGTATAGAAAAAATTCATTAATGCAATCTCCACATCACGTCCCACTAACGGCCAAGCAGTTTTAAAAAACTTAGACGTGAAACCATCCGAACCAGGCGCTTTGTCATTTCCAATAGAAAACATAACATTTCTAATCTCTAAGGCCGTGAAAGGACGAATCATATGCAACGCATCATGCAAAGATAAACGACGGGAAAATAACTCCAATGGCATAAACGGGATAACCAAATCATCTTGAGTGCCAAGAATACCTTTAAAATAATCAATGAACACCGAAGCAACGTCATCACCATGTACCACCAAACCATTCATATCCGAGACCGAATGAATGTAACTAGCATGCCTCTTCTCCTTCACCACGAGATGGAAATATTTAGTGTTCCCATCGCCCTCATTCAACCATTTAACTTTCACTCGTTGCTTTGCTGCCACCCCTTCATTAAATTTTGCTTGCCGATAGGCAAACAAACAATGAGCCAAGTCTTCCCTTAAACAAATATTCGAAGGATCTAGATCACAAGCAATTTGAACACGATCCAACTCCTCTTTAAGAAATGAGGATCTAGCCGCAAGATCACCATAAGAGGAGCGAAGTTTCCGTAGAGGAGCCTTAAGACTCTTAAGTCGAGCCTTCAAATTAAACATAAGGAAACCCACTCGAGGCGTAGCCCAAACACTACTTACCGTTTGAAGAAAAAGAGGATGGTCAACCACAAAATTGTCGAATTTGAAACCCCACACTCTCTTTCTTTTTCCTCCTTTGAACGAGATAATCCCCGGCGCATGGTCAGGAATGCCACGGGGAGCAAACAAAGCCGTCACATCTTGGAAACGAGACGAGAACTCGATGTGACACAAAATGTGATCTAATTTTCACAACACTCCACCTTCTCCCGCCGGTTTTTGACACCACGTATATTGCAATCCCGTATAAGAGACATCAAATACTTCAATGTCTTCCACACATAGAAAGAACTCCTCCATATCCATATTTCGCCGAGAGGAACCACCAAATCCATCATGGGGAAATAACATTGCATTGAAGTCCCCCAAGATTACCCACGGCTTATTCCCCATGATCACTTTGAATTTTCTTAGGCCCGACCATAATTCCCTACGAGCCACCCCGTTGCTAGCTTCATACACCACCGAAACATAGAAGGGCATAAGATCACCCCGTATATGCACTTCACAATGTATAAATTGGTTATGGCATTCCACAACCACCACATCCATCACTCGAAGGTCCCAACCGAGAGCTATACGAGTACCTCTATCACAATAAGTACTATTGGTCCTCCAATCCCATCGGCCAAACACATCGTTCGAAACAGAAGATAAAACATGGGATTCAACAATAGCACAAAAACCAAGGTTTTTAGACCGAATGAAATCTCTTACTTCACATTGTTTTGTAGGGGCATTGAGACCCCATACATTCCAGCATGCTAAATTAATCATAACTAACCTTGTAAAGACGACCCTTCGTTCCCCAACACCTCTCCCGTAGGTCTATCCGAGATAGGTTGCTCATCCTCACCACCAAGAACATCCATATCAGTTTCTTCATCATTATCGCTTGAAAGAGGTGAAAAACGATTACCACTCGGAGTAGTCGTTGTCGCCATCAACGGGCCACGCCTAGGTTTAGTATACGTACGCAAGGCTTTAACAACGGATGCAACAAAAGGCTCTTTTGGTTGACCAGTGTATGAATAGAAGCCCGATTAGTTCGATCAGCCCCCTCTTTACTCAACGATGGCTTTTCCACTTCGTGATCCTTCGGTTTTCCATGCAACCCGACCTCTCCTCCGTTGGGGTTTATGTCGATGTGTTCACTACTTCTGCTAACACGAGAAACAACCCCCACTGTTTCCCCATTAGAATGCTTTTCCGATGTGGTCTTGGAGAAGCTTGGACCAACTTCTTTGGAATCTTGCTTTTTATTTTTTGGTCTCCATTGCTTCCTTTCCACCCTAATAAAACCATCCGCATCTTGAGAATTCCCTCTAGGCTGAATTTTCCCTTTCTTTTCACTAACCGATTTGGGACATGATCCTTGTTTATGACCAAACACAAGACAATGTCCACATTGAGACGGCTCCCATAAATATTCCACTATTATTTTCACAGATTCATCCTTACCTCCATTAAGGCTCAGAATGATAACCTCTAGCTCCCTCTTAAGATCACCAATTGCCCACACTTCCACCAATACTTTTGCGAAACTTGGCCTTCCCCAAAGCTTGTCACACATAGCCGTGGTGCAAGCATCCATTTGCTTTGGAACACCCAAAGCGCTTGCAATGCGACTAACACCTTCTCGGTTAAAGGCAACCAACGGAATGTGGTGAAGTTTGACCCAAAGTGGACAAGAAGAGTGTTCAGGACGATGTATACCTTTAGTTGGGTCCCAATGATGTACAAACAGAGGTACACCACGGATCATAAGCGGACCAGCCTCAATAACTTGAGCACAACCACCCTCATCATTAAACCGAAAGAAAAAGAAGCCCCTATCATTCATCATAGCGTCACAAAACCCAAATTTACTCCAAGCATTCTTAACATACCTTTGCACCATCGGGAAAGGGATGCGAGGTCCCAAAAAATATCCATACAATGTCGTATGGAAGGATTTACACGCCTCCTTAGCAAGCTCAATAGGAATAGGAACGCTCGACTCCTTCATGTCCGCAAGTGGGAAAAACTCCAGCTTATTCGATCCCGATTTACCCACAGCATCCGCGAAGTAATTAGGGTTTTTCAATACGTTCACTTCTCCAAATCTGAATTTTGCACCTCCATTACCCCCATCTAACGTAAGACGATCCCAAACAGAGGTTCTAGTAACCTGAGAAGCAACCCTAGCCGCCTCCTCCATCATAACGTTGGCATCCAACGAAACCCTAGCCGAACCAATGCTGCTGACGTCAGCCACATTCATATCCCCATGCACAACCCTAGCCGTGGGCTCAGTGACGTAAGCCCTGAATGGATCTCCCCCTTGCGAGTTCACCCCTACACCAGCGAGGTTACACACGCCCACCTGAATATGTCCCGATGAATCGCCAGCCATTTGGGCCGTCGTCGATCACCGAGTGAAGCCGACACGCTGCCGCGAAGACTTGGGAACCCTAATCGAAACTGATCGGAAAACGAAGACCACAGTACAAACCGTAGTGCTGAATTCCACGAGCCCCAAGCAGACAACGAAGGTGCCAGAAACACACTCAATAATCAACTAAGAACACCAGATGCGAAATGAAATAAATTGAGAAATAAAATCAGGAAACAAAAACCCTACCGCCGCAAATCAAATTGATATTGCCGATCCACTATGGGTAAATAACCAATCAAAATAAAGATGAGTAAAGCAAAACCTTGAACCCTTAAATTGAAACACACCGACCCACTATTAATCAAAATCACATTGTAGCCGCCAACCACCAAAGAAGAATTCCAAACCACAAATGGAACCGACCCACGATGGAGCAATTAACCAATGAAAATAATCGAAATGATGAGCTAAGCAATAATAATCCAGTAGAAAGAAGAAATAAAACGTGTAATGCATTGAAAAATCAATAAACCACACATACTTCATGAACGCCGTGAAGAAACCCTAATCTCCCCATCGAGAGCATTTTCAGTGTTCTGCGGACAATCAGTTATCCCTTTGTTTAGACATCATGTTGAACATCTTCGAATCTTTGTAGCTTTGAAAATCTTGAACTGTGTATCTTCACTTCTTCAATAATAACAATCTTTAAACTTTGAACTTTCTCGAATCATCTTAGAACATTTCGAAACATCTTGACGTTTTATCTTGAGCTTCTTGACTTTAACAAAAACTTTTCTTTATTGAAATTGAAACTTTCATATGTTCTCCCCCTTTTTGATGATTGTGAGCATCATGATCATCAAAACTCTTTTCAATTTCAGCAGTCTTTGAATGTACCAGTAACACTCTCCTCCTTTTGTTCTGTTTATCCGTCAAATCCAAAAATATTTATCTGAATCTTTTCAAATTCAGACAATATGAAAGTGGTAACCCTGAAACAACGGATGAATCAGTTAAAATGTATGTAAGTTGCACGGAGCCACTTAGTACAACGAATGCACTTTGGAAATGAGCTTTTTGATGTTCACTCCTCCAGGGCTTCCATTCAATCATAGTAAAACACTAAGGAATTTCTATGAACATTATGACAAGAAAACATATTCCTAGTGTGTACGTGCAAGTGTAGAAATGATTGAAGCAACATATGCTTGAATATTATAGGCTCAAAATGTGTAAACTGTTGAGACAGCAACAAGTTTCCACGGACTCAATGTGCATGAATGAGGAGCGAAGGTGGGGCAAACTTCCTTCTTTTTCAATATCCAAAGCTTCCAAATGAAGATTAGATAGTTAACATGCTGCGTCCCCAAAAAAAATTGAAACATTTCTTTGTTGAGAAAGAAATGAGTAGCTGGTGGGGTTAAAGCAAGAGTTGGCATGGGCTAGTTTCCTGTTTCAATGATGGTCACCAATGAATGTGAACCAATCAGCAATGTGGTTGTCCGGCTCCGAAAGTGGTTGGTGCAGAGTTCTCTTATTCTTTTAACTCTGTTCTCACACTCTCTTTCTGTTTTTAATCTTCTCACTTCTAACCAAACTCTCATTTACATTTTACCTCAGCACAATGAGATTACTCAACCGTATGAGTTATCTCCCCCACTCTTTGATTTCGACCCCTCACCCCTCAATCACTCAAGGATAACTTCTTGGGTAGGAAACACTGGTTAACGTGAATCCATAGAAGTTTAATAATATCTCACATTGATTCCCAAGAAATTTTGTCCTGAAATGAGGTGTTGTTCAACAGTTTAGCTTGAACAATTATGAATATCGGCATTTGATTAACATTGTCATCAGAATGTATGCTCCTCAATAATATCAAGAAATATTTGAGCATTTGAACTTTGAAGATTTCTCAAAACAAGAATATTGAAAGAATGAAATGAATTCGAAATACTTGTTTGAGAATCTAACAATGTATCAATCAGATCAAATATGAAAGATAATCATGTAAGGTTTAGGGTATCAAAGAATTGATATTTTGTTTATATGAACAAATATAAACAATCTTTGAATGAAACGTGTTAGACAACCTAGGGGGGGTAAGGTTGTATTTAAAATCTTTTACTTTCAAAAATTCTTTTATAAATAAATACAGTACTGAAACAGTAAAAATAAATCAGAGTATACAAATAATAAAGAAGAGTGTAAATATAAACAAATACACAGAGATTATATAAATAAATATAAATGCAAAGCAGTTTATATAAACAAATATAATAAAGCACAGCGGAATAAATAAAGAGATAAAGGTAAGAGATACTTGACACGGAGATTTACTGATTTACCACCAACTGTGATAAACCAGCAGCCGAGACACTTCTCGACACGATCCAATAAATGTATTCTTTACGGTAGAACACAAACCAAATACAAAGGAATTTGTAATAGTTTCTCAAGCCTCTGCTATGAGATAAACAGGATCACACACCCGTTATTCAAATACTTACAAGAGGAGTATAACTCACAATGGGTAATCACTCTTGTATAATATCTCACACTTGGATATTTTATAAAAAATGTTTTATAAAATATATATATATAAAATAAGTGAGAGTGAGAGAGCTGAGAGTTTGGATTGTTGATGTTGCTGTTGGTGTGGTCTTTTGGGTCTCTCTTCTTCATCACCAGCATGCTTCTTTATATATCAGCATCTCCAACGGAAACATGCAATCCGCGGTATACCGCCAAATGCACGCGGTATACCGTGCAGTAAAAAGTACACTGACACTCAACGGCTCTCATGCAAAGTTGACTTCTGGAATACGTACCCGCGGTATACCGGCTAGGACTCGCGGTATACCGCCGTCAGAAAAAGTACTTCCAACCAATCAGAAACAAACACCACGCCTGCCGCGGTATACCGGCTGAACACCCGCGGTATACCGGCCGTACCACCGCGGAATACCGGCTCTACCTTCGCGGTATACCTGCGTCAGAAAGTGGTTGCAGAAACAGTACGCAAGGCAGATACTTCTAGAACCAAAATTTCTTATTTAAAATATTATTTAAAAGGTTTTTAGAAATATCCAAGTGGTATATTATTTTAGGGTGTTTATCATTATAAATTATAAACACTAATGACAACGTAAATCTTCCGTCTTGAACTCTTCAGATAAAATCTTCGTGTTCTTCAACAACTGCACACTTGGATTAAATTGTTAGATAAACAATAATACGGTGTGTTTGTAATCATCAAAATAAATATATAAAATATATTGAGATGTGGTACACTTGCACCAACAATCTCCCCCTTTTTGATGATGACAAACACAACCGCTAAGCAAGAGCATGTGCGGTTTCTCTCCCCCGTTTGTCGAAACAAAAAGGGTCAAGAAAGACGATATGCTTCCCCTCGAGAGATGCTCCCCCTCAAAATATGCATATATTTGAGAGAGCATAATCTCATGGTTAAAAGATAAAAAGCTCCCCCTCAAATTAATAACAAATTATAAAATTTGAGGGACAATAAAATAAGCATAATAAATGACATGAAACAAAATAACCAAAAAGAAACACTTGCACCAAAAAAGGATCTTAAGGCTTCGATTTTCGGTTAATTTTATGTGATAAAAAAAATCACCACGTATTATGACCTCGTCAGGTAACCACGTATTATAACCTCGGCAGGTAACCACGTATTATAACCTCGGCAGGTAACCACGTATTATAACCTCGGCAGGTAACCACGTATTATAACCTCGGCAGGTAACACGTATTATATCCTCGCCAGGAAACACGTATTATATCCTCGTCAGGAAACCACGTATTATATCCTCGTCAGGAAACACGTATTATATCCTCGCCAGGAAACACGTATTATATCCTCGCCAGGAATCACCTACAAAAGGCAAAGAAAATTTTTCGTGGTACCCTTTTCTTATGGGTCCTTTTAACAGTTAGTATAAAACATAAACTGCAAATAAATAAAGAACATGTTGTCGACATAAAATAAAATACGACAACATATAAAACCATAAAAATGGTTTAAAACCATAAACGCATCCCACCGGGATTGTCAACATTAAACATTCCTTTCGGAATCCATTTTCTAACCATTTTAATTTTGCGATTGTATTTATCATACACATAAAATGAAGCATTTATATTCGCATTATTTTTAGGTCTAGAAAAATTACCATTATACATACGAGCATACGGTTTCCTTCCATAATTCACATTTTTCATTTTTGACATATATGGGGGTTTTTGCACATAAGGTTTTCTCGTTTCAACTTTAGGAGATGCAAAAAATCTTTTAATGGGTTTACACGAACATTTATCAACACATGTATCGGAACCAATGCCTTTACGACAATTTATACGATTAGGCATATTTAGCATTTTAAGCACTTTATCATTGCTACTATTAAAAGCATTTGCTAATAAGTCATTTTTCTCATGCGATTTACATTTAGCATTTAAACATGCAATTTCATTTTCAAGAATCTCGCATTTTGCACATGCAACACTTTCATTTTTATTTTCACTTAAGCATGCAATTTTATCATTTAAAATAACACAAGATTTACAAATATCTTTTTTACTTAATTTATTTTCTAATTTAGTGATAACATCTAAATTATGAGCAGATTTTTGTTTACCGTCATCTATTTCCTTTTTATATACAGATACGGTTTCTTTTAAATTAGAAATTTCATCTTTATATTTATTTGCGAGAGCAGCCATATCATGAAATGATTTATATAATTCGTCAAGATTATTTTCATCGTCACTATAATAATTATCACAATTATTTTTAGAAGAATATGATGAAGATACCTCATTATCATGGTCGGCCATGAAACAAAAATTTTGGGCCTCATTTATGCTTGCGCTCAACGCGCCTCCAACTAAAGCTTTTGGTGTGTTGATTTGTTTTGCTCGTTTCGGACACACACTCGCATAGTGATCCTTGTCGCCACACACATAGCAAAAGCCTTTCTTTTTATTGGCTTTTTCATCGTCGCTAGATTCGTCATATTTGTCTTCACTTTTATGGACGTTGCGACTTTGGTTTTTACCACCACGACGGTAGTCTCCGTTTTCTTGAAACCTATCATTATTAGTAAACTTTTTGTTAGATAAAAGTTTAGAAAGTTTTCTTACCAACTTGACTAAATCGTCAAGATTTTCGGGTTCGTCATCGGATGAGCTAGCTTCTTCCTCCTCTTCCTTTTCCTCTTCTTTTGAGGCAATGACTTTTAAAGCTATGGATTTCTTTTTGACTTGCTCCCGGACTTGATTTCTTCTTAGTGCAATTTCGTGCACTTTAAGATTGCCGATGAGATCATCGAGCTTCATAGTTGCGAGATCTCGGGAGTCTTCCAAGGATGTGATTTTTGCCATCCACTCCGAAGGAAGTGCTCGAAGAATTTTCCTTACATAATCCTCATTAGGATAAGTACGACCTAATCCCTTCAAAGTAGTCATAATGAGGTTAAAACGTTTAAACATTGAGTCGATTGACTCATCTTTTGACATTTCAAATAATTCATAATCATGAACAAGAATATTTATTTTAGAGCTTTTAACTTGAGTATTTCCACGATGAGTGTCGCTCAAGCTTTGCCAGATTTGATTAGCAGTTTTATAAGTATAAACTCTTTCTATTTCATCGGAAGTTAAAGCAGCATATAATATATTTTTAGCCTCAAAATTTAAACAAAAATGAGATTCTTCAGCGGGAGTCCATTCTTTTAAAGGTTTATCAATAATAAGATCATCTTTTACAATAGTAGGATTAAAATTCCCATTTTCTATAATATCCCAAATCTTTTGATTTTTGCCACGAACGTGACATTCAAATAGCTCGGCCCAAATGCCAAACTTTTCAGTATCTATCAAAGGAGGTTTAGAAAACACAAAATTAGTTTGTTGAGCCATTTAAAAAAATATTTAAACAGAAAATTTTTGAAAGACCCGCTCTGATACCAAATGTTAGACAACCTAGGGGGGGTAAGGTTGTATTTAAAATCTTTTACTTTCAAAAATTCTTTTATAAATAAATACAGTACTGAAACAGTAAAAATAAATCAGAGTATATAAATAATAAAGAAGAGTGTAAATATAAACAAATACACAGAGATTATATAAATAAATATAAATGCAAAGCAGTTTATATAAACAAATATAATAAAGCACAGCGGAATAAATAAAGAGATAAAGGTAAGAGATACTTGACACGGAGATTTACTGATTTACCACCAACTGTGATAAACCAGCAGCCGAGACACTTCTCGACACGATCCAATAAATGTATTCTTTACGGTAGAACACAAACCAAATACAAAGGAATTTGTAATAGTTTCTCAAGCCTCTGCTATGAGATAAACAGGATCACACACCCGTTATTCAAATACTTACAAGAGGAGTATAACTCACAATGGGTAATCACTCTTGTATAATATCTCACACTTGGATATTTTATAAAAAATGTTTTATAAAATATATATATATAAAATAAGTGAGAGTGAGAGAGCTGAGAGTTTGGATTGTTGATGTTGCTGTTGGTGTGGTCTTTTGGGTCTCTCTTCTTCATCACCAGCATGCTTCTTTATATATCAGCATCTCCAACGGAAACATGCAATCCGCGGTATACCGCCAAATGCACGCGGTATACCGTGCAGTAAAAAGTACACTGACACTCAACGGCTCTCATGCAAAGTTGACTTCTGGAATACGTACCCGCGGTATACCGGCTAGGACTCGCGGTATACCGCCGTCAGAAAAAGTACTTCCAACCAATCAGAAACAAACACCACGCCTGCCGCGGTATACCGGCCGTACCACCGCGGAATACCGGCTCTACCTTCGCGGTATACCTGCGTCAGAAAGTGGTTGCAGAAACAGTACGCAAGGCAGATACTTCTAGAACCAAAATTTCTTATTTAAAATATTATTTAAAAGGTTTTTAGAAATATCCAAGTGGTATATTATTTTAGGGTGTTTATCATTATAAATTATAAACACTAATGACAACGTAAATCTTCCGTCTTGAACTCTTCAGATAAAATCTTCGTGTTCTTCAACAACTGCACACTTGGATTAAATTGTTAGATAAACAATAATACGGTGTGTTTGTAATCATCAAAATAAATATATAAAATATATTGAGATGTGGTACACTTGCACCAACAAAACGTTTAAGTTCTTACGCTGAAAGAATATATAATGCTCAACAAAATTGGAATACAAACGGGAGTATTACCATCGAAAAAATGTTTTGTTTTGAGACATGGTAATAACAAAGTCAATAAGAAGCTGTACTGGTGTGTATGAATACTTAAAAGTATATAGAAAAGATAATACGCAAGTATTAATTTTTTGAAACACACGGTCAGAATTGATGTTACGATAACCTGAGATATATATATATATATATATATATATATATATATATATATATATATATATATGAAAAACATTTAAAATCACACTTCTAAAATTATAAAATCTGTTTGAATTAGAGAAGTGGTTTGAACATTTAAGAACACATTTTTCATGCTTGAAAGTCGTTCTTCTTTCAAACAATCTCAAATTAAGTTCAGAAGATATACTTACAGTCAAATGTTTAAGCTCCCCCTCAAATTCTGATAGACTGATTAAAAAAAATCAAATAAGCTCTCCCTCAAAATCTGCAAAAGATCTTAATGAAACAAGATTATTATATCTAACAATCAAAGTCTAAAATAATGAAATACGAGTTCTAAGCTGATGTGTTTAGAAGTCAAACACATTGAAGTACGAGTCCTGATCTGATATGATCAGAAGTCAAAATCGTTGAAGAACAGGTTCTAAACTAAAATGTTTAGAAGCCATTTTTGTGTATGCTCTCCCTACAAAGAAGCATAAAAAGAATATGTCAATAAGCACATATATATCAAAAATTTAAACCAAAGATTAGAATTTCTCCCTCTGAAATTTTGCATATATTTCAGCATAGGTACTCTCTTCAAAATACACACTTCTCTTCTGTTTTCCAGTCATGTGTTTGTTATAGTTCTGTCATTCAGCACTACACATGATGAACCTGCCAAACAGATTAAGTAGATTTTGGTACCCAACGGAACTTAGGTCCTGGATTGTTATATGTAGTTCTTTTTGAAGAAATATTATAAGTACCGTACCAAAATTGTACATTTTCTTGCTTAATGAAATCATGAGTTCCACAATAAGAACAACAAATTTGCTTTTGTGCCAACCTAATCAAATGATTTGCAGAATATATAGGATTAGGTTTAGCAAAAGACTTACCTTTGGAAGCATTGTTCTTCTTGTTCACCGCGGGTGGAGGAACAGATGATTTCGGGGCATCTTTTCAGATGAAGAACCTTTTACTTTCCATACCATCTTTACAGACTTAAAGATAGGTGTATTTGAACTTGTAGCATCACAGTTGTAGAAAAGATTAGAATGACGCATCTGATCTCTTGAAAAATTGCTTGACTTGACAGACTTTGTCGAAGAAATATGTTCACGAACGAAACCAGAAGCAGTCCTTAACGAGCAATTTGAATCAGTTGAACCATCATACGGCGATTGAACAATAGTATCGGCACTAAATTGTTCAGATAATTCAACTTTGATGTTGAGTGCTTCCAATTTCTGAACTCTGTCTGACAGAACATTTCTTTCTCGAACAGTCAAGTCAAATTTCCTCTGAAGATCAGATTTGATCTTCTGTTCTTTCATAGCTTATGTTGCTAAAGCAGATAACTTCTTTGTTAGCTTAGAGATTTCAGCCTTAAAGATGTTTCTTTCTTCTTCAAAAGTCTTCTCGGATATGTCTTTAAAAATATTCATGTTTTTCTTTTCAAAACTTCGCTTTTCCTTTTCAAAAACATTCTTCTTTTCTTCAAACTATTTTCTCTCTTTTTCCAACAAAAATTCCAATTCAGATACTTTCTTTGAAATCTCGGCACTTGTTGATTCAAAAAAATTTCTTTCAATATCAAAATCAACTCTTTGCTTCTCAGATTTTTCTTTTTCAAGATTTTTTTTTTTCAAAATCAGAAATTTGTTTTGAAAGTTTTATGCATTTAAGTTCAAGAGCTTTCTTTTCCTTTTCAAAACTAACTCTCTTTTCATCAATCAAAGCATTACGGTCAGGAAGCTTCTTAGAGGAGTCAAATTCACAAGTTGTTCCTTTGTCACAAACCTTAGTTTTTGAATTCTCCTTGGGAACAAAGTTAGATTGAAAATTATCATCTGAATCAACAGAATGAACTTCAAAATCCTTTTTAGAAGAAGAAGAATTTTCAGGAGTAAACCACGATTGTGAAGCAAATCCTTTTCGTTCTTTCTTCAAAGCAATTTCCAAATCATTTACTTATTGAGAAAGCTCGGATATTTTCTCTTCAAAAGATTTGTCTTTCAATTTCAAAAACGACTTTCTCGTTCTCGAATTGTTCACGTTCAAGATTGAAAACTTTCTCAAAATCAGATATATTTCTTTCATTTGTAAAAGAATTTTTTTCTTTTTCTAAAGCATTTTCCAATGTCTTCACGTTCTGAGAAAGTTCACTAACCTTTTCTTCAAGAAGTTTTCTTTCCTTTGTAAAATTTGCTTTTTCACTTTCAAATTGATTATGCTTAGAGAGTAAAAGTTTCTCAAGATCCGACACATGCTTAGAAAGCTGGAAACACTTTTGATTGACTTTCTGTTTTGCATCAAAAGCACTCTTGGATGAATCTGAAAACTTTTTAATTAAAGATTTTTCATGAATATGCTTTTCTTTTTCCAATTCAGTCTTGAAACTAGAATATAGTTCCTTAAAACTATTTGAGTAAATAGTTGAAAGAAAGTCATTTTCAAGCTCAAATTTCATCCTTTGTTCTAAAACAGAATCTTCAAGTTCACAGATCCTCCCTTCTAGAATCAAAGATGGAACATGTCTTTTTGCTTCAAGTGGTTTTTCACAATTAGGTTTAGTAGCACAAGTATCAAAATAGTCATTTGAAAGTCTTCCAGTCGGATTCTTTTGATATTTTTCATTCTCTAGAGTATAACAAAAAGGAACTTTTTCAAAAAACAACGGGTTTGTGCAACAGACTTGGCGCCCTATAAAACAGGTAGGGTCAACCTCAACGGGGACCAATGTGGGGGAGCATTCCGCCAGTTGAAAGGGGGAAACCAATGTGGGGAAGAAAGTGGGAGTTGTTATAGAAAAGATGGTGGAAGCATCTGATGTAATTGATGCCACTAGACCAGCTCAAAGTGCGCCTTCAGAGCATGGAGATGCGGCTGTTCCTATGCAAGCACCAAAGTTGCGTGGAATTCTTAAACATCCACCACCGTCTAAGGTGGAGGTTCACCCTTCGGTTCTCTTGGCAAGAGCTAAACGTGGGGTGCCCATTGTGACGTCTAATCCTTTCTCAACACTTTCAAGTGATGATGATGGTGATGATGCTACCCATTCCTCTAGTAGTCCTAATGTGGATGTTTCTACTGTTTCTACTGTTTCTAGTGATGAGCACGTGAGTTCTAAGCCTTTGGTGTCGGGCGTGGCAGATACTACCTCTCATGGTTCTCAATGTTGAAACTTGGAGCTTGGAATATTCGAGGTCTGAATTCCTCGATTAAGCAACGGGAGGTAAAATCTTTTCTGCATTTGAACTCTCTTTCTTTTTGTGCAATTCTTGAAACACATGTTCTTGCTTCTAATTTGGAGGTGGTTTCGAAAAAAGTTTTTGGGGGATGGGCGTGGGCTTCAAACCATTCGGTTTGTGTTCATGGCACCCGTATTCTTGTCAGTTGGAATCCGTCCGTTTTAGATGTTTTGGTTATCTCAATGACGGACCAAGTTATGCATTGCAAGATTTGCGTTCGTGGGGGTACATCTTATTTTTATGTGTCTATTATTTATGGTGACAATAGCGCTATTCGGCGTCGTATCTTGTGGGAAAATCTGGTACATTTTGGAAAATTTTCTTGTACCCACCCGTCGCTCTTAATGGGGGATTGTAATAGTATATTGAACTTGGAGGAGAGTATGGGTGGTTCGTCTAGGGTGGACCGTGGTATGGCTGACTTTCTTGATTGTGTGGCCGCAATTGATGTTTTTGATATCCGATATTCGGGTATATATTATTCTTGGGTCCAGAAACCGAGAGGTGGCAATGGTATTGTTCGAAAGCTAGATCGTGTGATGATGAACAGTTGTTTTGGAGATGTGTTCCCTGGGGTATCGGCAAAGTTTTTACCTCGGGGCATTTCGGATCATTCTCCTATGATTTCTATGGTAGATTGTGTCGTGGTAAAGGGAATCGACCGTTTAAGTTTGATAATTTTTTGGTCCATCATGTTGATTTTTTGGCTACGATTAACGAAGTGTGGGGCTCTCAAGTGAATGGTCCGTTGATGCATTGCCTTTTATCTCGTTTAAAGGCTGCTAAAACACCATTACGACGCCTTCGGTCGAAACATGGAAATCTGGCAAAGCTTGTTAAGGACCTTCGGGTTGAAGTGGAGGAGGTTCAGAAAGGGGTTGATTCAGACCCATCCAATACTATTCTCCAAATGGACCTTGCGCACATAATGAGTGCTTATCAAGATGCCCTCCTCTTGGAGGAGGAGAATTTCCGTCAACGTGCCAAGGTGCGATGGTTATCGGAGGGGGATTCAAATACAACTTTTTTCCATCGTTCCGTCAAGGAGCGAAGCCATCTTTCGCGGGTGGATTCGGTCATGGATGTGGCTGGTGTGGTCTATAATGGGGAGGACGTGGCTAATGTTTTTGTTGATCATTTTCGAAGTATCCTTGGGGAGAGGGACTCTTCTCTCAGCTCACTCCTACCTAATGACTTGTTTCAAAACAAGCTCTCGATTGTGGATGCAAATGATATGATTCGGCCGATCACAAAGGAAGAAGTTAAAGCGGCTATGTTTGATATTGGGGATGATCGGGCTCCGGGTTCGGATGGCTACTCGTCCAAGTTTTTCAAGGCTTCGTGGGATATAGTTGGTGCGGATGTGACTATGGCAGTTCAAGATTTTTTTCTTAGGGGGTGTTTGGCTCGTGAACTTAATCACACGTCGATTTGCCTGATTCCAAAATCTCCTAATGCTTTCGAAGGTCACGGAGTATCGTCCTATTTCATTGTGTAAGGTGATCTACAAATGTATAAGCAAAATTGTTTCGTGGAGGATTTGGGATTTTCTTGATGGCTTGGTTAGTCCGAATCAATCGGCTTTCATCCCGGGTAGGCGAATTACGGATAATATCATGATGGCCCACGAACTAATGGTTGGTTATGATCGGGAAAATGCTTCACCTAATTGTGCTTTTAAAATTGACATACAAAAGGCTTATGATATGGTGGATTGGAGTTTTCTCTATGCGGTCTTGGAAGGAATGGGGTTTCATCCCATTATGCGCCATTGGATTATGGAGCTTGTCTCGACCACTTCCTATTCGGTCATTGTTAATGGTGAAACTCATGGGTTTTTTAAGGGGGCTCGAGGTATTCGACAAGGCTGCCCTCTCTCCCCATACTTATTCACGTTGATTATGGAGGCGTTTTCGTGTTTACTTCGGAGGCGAATCGAATTAGATGGTGGATTTTGCTTCCACAAAGGTTGTAGTCGAACCCGACTAACTCACTTGTGCTTTGCGGACGACCTAATGGTTTTTACTAAAGGAGACGCAGCTTCGGTGAGTGTTTTGAAACATGCTTTGGATGATTTTTCGGGCTTTTCGGGGTTGCGGCCCAGCATGGCTAAAAGTTCGGTCTATTTCTCAAATGTCGATCAACCGATTCGTGATGCTATCCATCAGATTTTGCCTTTCCAAACAGGTTCTTTGCCTTTTCGCTACCTTGGAGTTCCTCTTTCCTCCAAACGACTCTATGTGGCTGATTTTGAGCCGTTGGTTGCTAAGGTTCGTTCTCGGATTTTAAATCGGAAGTCTAAGTTGCTATCATTTGGTGGCAGATTACAATTAATCAAATCGGTCTTAGAGTCTATACAATTGTATTGGATAATGGTCTTCTCGATTCCGATATCTGTTTTGCACGATTTGGAGAAGTTGTTTAGAGACTTCCTATGGGCGCATGGGGAGAGTTCTAGAGGTAGAGCTCGGTTAGCTTGGAGCGACGTGTGTAAACCAAAGGCTATGGGTGGTTTGGGATTAAAGAGGTTGGCCCTTTGGAACCGATGTCTACTCTCAACTCATATTTGGGATATCTTGCGGAAGCGAAACTCAATTTGGGTTTCTTGGATTCATGCCCATCGTCTAAGGGAGGTAGGGTTTTGGAGTGTGATACCCTCCATGACATCGACTTGGATATGGCGTAAATTATTACAATTGCGGGAACAGTTTAGGCCTTTTTTCATGCATGTAATTGGGGATGGGAACTCGACGAATGCTTGGGAAGATAAATGGTTATCGGTTGGCCACCTTTCTCGATTTCTTTCTTATCGATTGATTCATGCGCATGGTTTCTTCCCGGACTCTAGGGTCTCGGATGTGGTAGCGTCGATCCACCATGCTTGCCCGGCTGAATGGGTTCAACGGTGTTCGGATCTTCATGCGATTGTAGTCCCCTCTGTTATGGTTGGGATTAAGGACCAAATTATGTGGTTGAATCGTCGGCACCAGCCATCTCGTTTCACAATGTCAGAGGTGTGGGATACATTGGATGGTCCGTATGAGAGAGTGCCTTGGTACGGGTTTTGTTGGTTTGCTAATCATATTCCTAAGCATGCTTTCTGTGTTTGGTTAGCATTCCAGGCTCGTTTGTCCGCTTTGTACTACTTGTATGGATTCGCATGATCACCTCTTTTTCGAGTGTCTTTATTCGGTGCAAGTTTGGGCATCGATTAAATCTGTTATGCAGCTCCCCGTGATCCCAAACCGTTGGGATCACATTTTAGAAGATATACAACATAGTCGTTAGAGGTTCTCGACGTTGCGGCAAAAGCTTTTGTTTTCGGCAACTATTTACCACGTTTGGCATGAACGGAATGCTCGTATTTTCTCTAGCAACAGACGGACTGCTAATCTTTTGGTGCTTGATATTCAGCGAGTGGTTGATTTGCGGATAAAGGGAGGAGGCCCGATAACATATCTTGGAAGACAATAATGATTGAGTGGAAGGGTTTGATTGCGGACTTATCCCGTTGGGTGGCGCAGTTTTTGCTAGTTTTTTTGCCATCTTGTTTATTATGTGGCTTGTGTGTACAACTCTTTGTTATTTTTGGCTTGTGGTGCTTTGGTTTTTGGTTGGCTGTAATAGTTCTCTTATTTTAGTTAGGTTCTCCTCTGAGGATTGGGTATGTCTCTTCCTTTGGTTGGAGTTCCTTTTTGGGAGGGAGTCCCTCGCCATCTAGGTGTATTTTCTTTTTTCTGTTTTATATATTGCCAGGAGTTCCGCCTCCTTTCCAAAAAAAAAACAAAAAGGAAGTTGCATTTTAGTTGTAGTGGTTCTTTTCTTTATTTTTTCCTTTTCAATTTCATCAACATTGGTCCATTTAATAGCACATTCAGGAAAATATCTGGCATAACGTAAATATTTAAATTCATATATCGTTGGAAGACACATGATTGCTTTTACCAGATGTTTTGGATATTCATAACCAAGTCCCCAATATTTATTTAAAGAACTCACAAGCCTTGGTTTGTTCATTTGGATAGTTTGATCCGTTTGACCCCTCAAATAAAGTTTCTTTTCCAAATCCTTGATTTTGTTCAAAAACTCTGTATTTTGAGTGGTAATATTTTTCAAAGAAAGTTCACTCTCACTATTCTTTTCTTCCAAATCTTTGATTTTTTTGTAAGTTCAGATATTTGAGAATCAGAAGATTTCTTATCCTTTTCAAGCTTTTCTTGAAAACCTAACTTTTGAGTTGAACTCAAGTTCTTCAACCTTTCTTTCCATTGCTTTAATTTTGTCTCGTGTACGAATAGGTAATTGCATAAGACAATACATCTTGTCCTCTGAATTAAAATAAGGCATTATTACCTGAAAAAATTAAAAATGATCGTTATCAGATACTTAGTGAGAAGTAGAATTATGCACACACGATAATCAGAGAAAAATCGATTAAAGTCAGAAAAAATTTCAAAATCAAATTTTGAATAACAAATTATAAATTTGTCGTTCAAAAATTAATTCCGAAAAATTAATGCGGAAACCTGGACTTTTAATCGGCAAACCTGTGAAATATAAGAAAAATATATCAGTAATGAGCAAAAACAGGTAAAAATTGATAAAATTGACAAGAAATGAAAAATTTACGAAAAATAGGGACGAAAAAAGACAATTTACGAAACTAAAACGAAAAATAAGGACTAGAAGTGTAAAGTACTAACACTTGAAAAAGACAAGGACTAAAAATGACAAAAATCTTTTTTCGGATTATTTTTCTAAATAAGAATTTTAGAAAAATAATATTTGAGGGTATATTAAATTACTCGGTATTCTTGGAATGAAATAAGTTATGAGAAGTGGTATGATATGTGTTATACATATTCACTTAGAAAATCTCATGTCTCTCTCTCTCTCTAGAAGGCGATTAGGGTTTACACGAGATGGGTCGTTTTGGTCGATTTTTTGGGTGTTTCTTACGTGATTTCTTGTTGTTTGGTGCTGTTATTCGTGTTCTAGAGAGTGTGCTTGGTGTTTCCATTGGTTTTTACGTTGCTAGTTCGAAGATCTCGATTTTTTAGTGCAAGTCTCGATTAGGGTTTGCGCCGGCGGGATTGTTTGCGGCGGCGGCGGCTTTTTGGCTGATTGGTGCAATCGTTCGTTTGGATTGCGTGTTTCTAACACCTTCGTTATCAAACGAGGTCGACCCGTGGGATTCAGCACCTAGGTGAAAGCCTCGGTCTTCGTTTCCCAGATTAGGGTTTACTTTGTTTCGATTTCAGCGTGTTAGCTTCGTTCTCCCTTCGACGATGGCTCATTTGGTTGCTGAAGCTTCTGATCTGGGAAGTGGCGCTGGAGTTGATGCGGTAGGGTTTGCGGATCTTAATGGCGACGGGTGGGGGGACCGAAATGCCCATGCAGAACGTGCATGGATCTGTCGAAGGTGTGGGGAACCCCTATAGGGTTTCCAATGAGAACGCTATGGCTGATGTAATGATGGAGGAGGCTGCTAGGGTTTCGGCTGTACCTAGGGCTTCAGTTTGGGACCGTTTAACGTTTGATGGAGGGAAAGGGAACGAGAAATTCAAGTATGGGGATGTGGAGATGCTGAAAAAACCACCAACGTTCGTTGATATTGTTGGTAGTGCTGCATCGAACAGGTTAGATTTCTTCCCTCTTGCGGACAAAAAGGAATCTTCCATTCCAATCCCTGTGGAACTTGCGAAAGAGGCATGTAAATCATTCCATACGATGTTGTATGGGTACTTTTTGGGTCCTCGAATTCCGTTTCCGGTGGTGCAAAGGTATGTTAAACAAGTTTGGAATAAATTTGGGTATTGTGACGCTATGATGAATGATAAGGGTTTGTTTTTCTTTCGATTTAATGATGAGAGGGGATCCTCGCAAGTTGTTGAGGCAGGACCTTTAATGATCCGTGGAGTGCCTCTATTTGTTCATACTTAGGATCCTTCTAAAGGACTCCATCGTCCGGAAAATTCTTCGTGCCCCTTATGGATTAAGCTTCAACACATCCCTCTAGTTGCATTTAATAGGGAGGGTGTTAGTTGGATAGCAAGTGCTTTGGGGGTGCCAAAGCAAATGGATGCTTGTACAACTGCTATGTGTGACAAGCTATGGGGACGTCCGAGTTTTGCTAAAGTCTTGGTAGAGGTATGGGCGGTTGGAGAGCTTAAACGGGAACTAGAAGTTATCATTCCTAGTCTATCGGGTGGAAAGGAGGAGAAAGTGAAAGTCATTGTTGAATATTTGTGGGAGTCAACTCAATGCTCCAATTGTCTTGTGTTTGGCCACAAGAATGGTTCTTGCCCTAAGCTTGCCACCTCTAATAAAGGAAAATCCCAAGCTTCTAAGGGTTCGCAAGAAGATGATGGTTTTATTAGGGTGGGAAAGAAAGCAATGAAGACCAAAAGCTAATTCGATGAAGCCTAAGGATGTTGGTCCGAGTAATACTAAATCCACGAAGGGTACGCAAGATGATGGTAAAACGGTGGGAACCATGTTGAAGGACGGAACACATATGCCGGGTAGCGGTGATTGATTGATGCGTGGAAGTGAGGAAGGGTTGGATCCTACTAAGAAAACAGGGAAGTCGAATCCTTCGTTGGAAAAGAAGGTGGAACCCACGAAGGGTGCGGCAGATTCTAAGACGTCGGGTCCACAACCGGATCCTTTTATCTCTTCTGTTGTGAATTCCATACGCATGTATACCAAGCCTCGGCATGGTCCGTTGTTACAACCTACCTCGTTTGCAACTCCGGGGGGTAATCGGTTCTCACCCCTTTTGGATGATAGTGATGATGGGATTGAGGTCCAAGACTTGGATATGGATGGTGAACAACCCCGTTCGAATGACCCTTCGATAAGGCAGATGGATAGAGATGGGTCACCATCTCGAGGTTAGTAATGATTAATCTCGCCTTTTGGAATGTACGGGGTCTTAATTCCCCAGTTAAACAAAGTGAGGTTAAAAATTTTCTGCATTTTAAAAATCTTGGGTTTTGCTCTTTTATTGAAACACATGTGCACGTTAATGACCCTACTGATATTTTTAATCGGGTGTTTGGTCGTTGGGAGTGGAGATCGAATGGCGCATATTGTGATCGGTGGACAAGAATAGTGCTTGGGTGGGATCTCCGAATTATGGATGTCTTGACTATTGAAAGCCAAAGCCAATTTATACATCGTGAAGTTCATCATCGGGGAAACCCCATCTCGTTTTATGTTTTGGTGGTGTATGGCTCTAATAACGGAACAAGTCGACGCGAGCTTTGGTCGGGGCTGCGTAAGTTTAAAGTGTTCCTTGGTGACAAACCATGGGCTATTATGGGTGATTTTAACGCAATGTTGTTTCCTCATGATGGTTTCGGTGGTTCCTCGCGTCGAAATGCGGATATGGAGGATTTCAGCCTTTGTGTTGAGGACATTGAGGTCTTTGATATCAATTATGCGGGGCTGCAATATACTTGGTGTGAAAAGCCAATGGGTGACGGTGGTGTGCATCGAAAGCTTGATCGAATTCTCGGTAATGTCGAGTTCACTACTCGGTTTCATGATGCGTCGGTTTTATTTGCTCCTCGTGGGGTATCGGATCATGCGCCAGGCATTCTATCTTTTAAGGGTGGTAAACACAAAAGAGTATGGGGGTTCAAGTTCGATAATTTTACGGTTGACCATCCTCTTTTTTTGCAATTGGTGAGTAAGGTTTGGTCTACATCGGTGGAGGGTTCCTTTATGTACCAACTTAAATGCCGAATGAAATCTCTTAAATCTCCCTTGAGGAAGCTTAGGGCGGATTATGGTGACATCTCGGCTAAGGTGTCGGTGCTGAAATGGAGTTGGAACAAATCCAAAAGGAGTGTGACAAGGACCCGTCGAATGCTTGGCTTCGGGAAGACTTGGCACACATTCTTCTTGCTTTTCAACAGGCCAAATTGGTGGAGTTGGCTGCGGCTAAACAACGTGCCAAAGTGAAATGGCTTAATGAAGGAGATGGGAACACAAAGTACTTCCACCTTGCGGTTAAGGAGAAACGGCATGCAAGGTTTGTTCATTCAGTTTCGGATGTGCATGGTGTGGCCGTGCATGGGGAGGAGGTGGCACAAGTATTTATTGATCATTTTCAAGGTATTCTCGGTACTAAGGATGTTTCGGTAAACTCGTTTATGGCCCCTGATCTATTTTCTCATCACCTATCTTTGCATGATTTGTTGGTCATGATTCGCCCGTTTTCTTGTGAAGAGATTCGTAAGGTTATGTTCTCTATTGGAAATGATAAGGCTCCCGGATCGGATGGGTTCACGTCCAAATTTTTTAAGTCTACATGGCCAATTGTGGGTAAGGATGTTGAAATTGCTGTAATGAATTTCTTTTATTCTTATCGGTTGGACAAGGAGTTGAACCACACTCTTCTTTGCTTATTGCCGAAGGTCCCAAATGCTTCTTCAGTTTCAGATTATAGACCGATTACATGCTGCAATGTGTTATATAAATGCATAAGTAAGCTTATCTCGAACCGGATTAAAGACTATTTGCATGATTTAATTAGTCCCAATCAATCTGCTTTTATCCCGGGTCGACGTATTTCTGATAACATTGTTATGGCGCAAGAGTTAGTAGCGGGGTACCAACATGGTACTGGCCCGCCTCGGTGTGCGTTCAAAATCGATATCCGTAAGGCGTATGATACGGTGGATTGGTCTTTCTGCTTGTTATGCTTCATGGATTGGGTTTTCATCCGGCAATGGTTCGATGGGTTGAGGAACTAGTGACATCTGTTTCATATTCTATTGCTCTTAATGGGGATACGGTGGGTTTCTTTCAAGGTGAAAGGGGCATTCGGCAAGGGAATCCTCTCTCCCCTTATCTGTTTACGATGGTGATGGAAGGCTTTTCGATCCTTTTCAAGCGATGTATTGAGGAGGTTAGTGATTTTGGTTACCATAAAGGTTGTGATGCGTTAGAATTGACTCATTTATGCTTTGCGGATGACCTATTTTTGTTCACTAGAGGTGATGTCCATTCAGTGGAAGTACTCAAAAAGGCTTTGGATCTTTTCAAGCTTCATTCGGGACTTGCTCCTAATCTTGAAACATCTGATATCTTCTTCGGTAATGTTCCCCAAGATGTGAGAAATGCAATTATCCAATGTCTTCCTTTTCGAGAGGGTTCTTTTCCCATTCGTTATTTGGGTGTTCCGTTGTCCTCGATTCGGCTTAAAGTGGCGGACTACAATGGGGTGGTGTCTAAAGTCAAGGCAAGAATACATAATTGGAAGTCCAAGTTCCTTTCGTTTGGGGGAAGACGACAACTTATCATTTCGGTGTTACAATCCATGCAACTTTATTGGATGTCGGTATTCCAATTTCCCTCAGGTGTGATCCATCAGCTAGAGGCTATTTTTCGTAATTTCTTATGGAACCATGGTAATTCTTCTCGGGGTAGGTGTCGAGTTGCTTGGGAGGATGTTTGTTCTCCTTTATCTAGTGGAGGATTGGGTTTGCGCAAACTCGCTCTTTGGAATCGCACACTCTTAGCAAAACATATATGGGACCTTCTTCGCAAAAGGGTGTCATTTTGGATTAGATGGGTGTATCACCACTACATTCAGTCTAATCCTTTTTGGCGGGTTCCGTGTAAATCGAATTAGCCTTGGGTGTTTCGTAAAATTATGAAGCTTCGTCCTCATGTTAGAAGGTTCTTTCGAATTAAGCTTGGTGATGGTTCCCGTTCCAATGCTTGGGAGGATAATTGGTTACCGGTTGGGCATCTTTCTCGATTCTTTACATATCGTTCTATTCATGCTCAAGAATTTCATGTTGATTCCACGGTTCGTGATGTTCTTACACGCTTTTAAGGAGTCTGGTCGAATGAATGGGTGCGAGGTGTTGACAACCTTTCGGTTATTGAGGTCCCGCAGTTGGTGGATGGGGTTGCAGATGAGTTATGTTGGGTGGGTCTTCCCCACACTCTTATTCCATTTACGGTGAGTGATGCTTGGCATTCTATGTTAGGCTTGTTACCTAATTTGGATTGGCACAAGGGAGTTTGGTTCCGTGCATATATCCCCAAGCATGCGTTTTGCATGTGGTTGGCATGTCGTAGACGCTTACCTACGCATGATAGAATTGCTCAGTGGAAGCATGAACCTCCTGATCCTATATGTGCACTTTGCTTGGATTGTATGGATTCGCATTCCCATTTGTTTTTCGAATGTCCGTTTGCTAGGGATGTTTGGCATCGGGTTAAAGAGGACTTTGGGATGGTGCTGCCCGATGTGTGGGAGACTATCCTTCCTGTTCTTGGGCTTAAGCGGAAGACTATTCAAAGGCTTGCTATTTCGGCATCAGTGTATTTTATTTGGCAGGAGCGTAATAGAAGATTGTTTGTTTTGCAAAACAAATCGGCCATATGTATTGCTAAGGAGATTAGAGATATTGTGCTTATGAGGATGGCTTGGAAGTTCAAGATGAAAGTTTCCAATGCTCTTCATGATGGTTCGTGATCTGTGCTGGAGTGTCGGTTGGGTGGGATGGCGGTGGTCTTTTCTTTGGTGTATTTTATTTTGCATGTTCTATATGTCGCTTTCCCTTTGTTTATTTTGGAGTGTTGTTTTGTGGTTTGTTTTTAGGGCCATTTGTGGCTTTGCTTGGACTGGTGGGCTTTGCCCGTGAACTTTTTGTACTTTGTTTTCGTTTTTATATTTGTGCCTGGAATTTTCCTCCAAAAAAATGACAAAAGTCTAAAAATAAAACTCAAAGGACTAAAAATGTAAAAATCTAAAAGTTACAAGTCTAGGGACTAAAAACGACACAAGGTGAAACTTAAAAACTCTAGGGACTAAAAAAGTAAAAACTTGAAAGATAAAAGTCTAGGGACTGAAAATGAAAAAATTCTAATACACTAAGTACAGGGACCAAAATTGTAAAAATGCTAAACTTAAACTACAAGGGTTAAAAGAGTCAAAAACTATAAACTAAACTAACTGACTCTAACGAAGAGGACAAAAAATGTAAAGAATTTAACGAAAAATCGATCGGACACTAACAGATCGTTAACAAACTGACACTAACAGACTCTTGACAGAATTAGGACAAAATTGAAACAAATACTAACAAAAATAACGAAAAACTAACGAATTCTAACGATGTTTAACGGAATTAGACCAAACTTGTCACAAACTTAACAGAGACTTAACGACTCTCCGTTAAGTTACTCTTCACCCATCAGCAACAACGATCTGCTTGTTTTCAGATTTGATATCTTCTTCATTTCTCGACCAAATCGAGTAATTTTTGTTTCGTTGTGCTCCTTATACGAAAACAAAGCGAATACAACAAAAAATTGTCGATCGAAAAATCAAACGTGGCAACGCATGATCAGTGGCGGATCCAGGATTATCTTCTCATGGGGGCACCTTTAAAATAGTTTAACTGCCCGTAAAGTTATCCGATGTATTTTTAGCCTAAATCCAACGTTTCGAGGACTTTTTAAAGTTTTTTTGGTTGATTTTAAGAGATTTTTAAGTTTTTTTGTCGATTTCATGGGACGTTTTTGATTTTTTAGTCGATTTCAAAAGTTAATTTTTGTTTTTTGGTTGATTTCAAGACACTTTTTTTGGTTTATGGGGTCCCGAGCAATAAGTTACTGGGGGGACATTTATGTATAACGCTGAAAATTTTGATTTTTTACCCTAAAAATTTCATATTTTTTTTCTTTTCATGGGGGCCCTTCCCCCCACAACCCTCCACATGCATCCGCCCCTGCGCATGATACAAACGCTGGCGAGAATGACGTTTTTCCAGCGAGAGTTATTTCAGGCGATTACAAACCAGTGTTATGCGATCAGGACGTTTCGTCGGGCAATGCTTGGTCGATAAGCAGGTTTTGATCGCTCAAAAAGTATGCGAGAATCTATTTGATCGCACAAACGGTGTGCGATTAGAATTTTTCCGGCGAGAACATTTTATGCGAGAACTCCGTTGATCGCATGAGCTAAAAGAACTATGAACGGATCGATCAATGTTGTGGACACAATGTGCGAGAACTTCCGTGTGCGATGAAGAAATTTCAGGCGACAATTTTCTGTTGATCGCACGACGTTCATGCGATAATCTGATCGCACCAATTTTCTGATCTGATCGCACACTTACTGTGCGAGGAAGATGATCCTTTGTGCGATGGTTATGAACTCTGATCGTACACAATGTGTGCGATCAAGATGAACAACAAGAAATATAAAGTTTCCGGCGATAAAGTGCAGAATCCGGCGAGATTCGGTTTTCCGGCGAGGAACTTTCAACAACTCAAATATACACTTTTAGTTGCTGTTTTACAATGCAAATTAATGCAATATGCTCAAAATCTCAACACGATTTGATCTGGGGAACAACAACGATTAAAAACACATGAAATTTTGTAGATCGATCATCATTATCGAACAAACCTATGTACATGCTGTCGAACCTTCAGGATTTCAAAAACACTGATTTGTTGTTCATTTTCCAATCTGAAAGTTGCTACTTGTTTAAAAACAAGAAACAAAACGATCTGTGCAGAGATTTTCAATTAAAACACACTAGAAATCTAAACTTGATTATCACCTTATGAAACTTCTCGATGAACACTTCACTGTTGACTAAAAAAATTAAAATCAATTTTGTTGTTTTTAAAATCAAAACTTTTGATTTAAAATTGTTTCAAACAACAAATGATATCAATTTGTGAACTTGAATCGATCAAAAACACAAACGAATTCCAAAATTTAAAGATTTATAAGAAAAATCTCAAAATCTTAAAAATTTCTCAATTTCTTAAAAAATTGACGAAAAATGTACAAATCGATGCACAATTCGATTTGATTAGGCTCTGATACCACTTGTGAGTCCAATCTAATCAAGTAACAATGATAAGAACCAAGAGATCTTCAATAGATTGAGAGAGAAAGATACAAATGAAAATGAGATATAGTTTCTCTCTCTAGGCTCTCTCTCTCTAGAAAGTCATCCATCTATTACACACTTATCTCACGTATGAATCTTCTCTACATTTTCTATTACAAGCATCCTATTTATACCCCTTTGACTATCAATTACTAACCTTGGTTTTGACCTTTACAAGACAATACTTTGACTTCGTCTATGACTTTGACTATTTACAAATACAATAAACCTTAAATACATTTTTGCTCTAACAGTTAGGCTAACGCCTAATGAGTTCAAGAGCTTTTATCATGGTTATATAATTCGTAAGACGAGAAATGTGCAATTTAAATCATGAGTTCCAAAAAAGATTTACTTTAAATGCAAACCACCCATTTTCCGACGCATACAAATCCCGTGACGAAAGCTCCCATATAAAACGATTCTCAAAGATGAACTCAACCCAAAACTCACTTGAAAAGTGCAATAGTATTTGATTTCTAAAATTATAAAAACATGAATAAATCTCTAGTATTCAAAATCCCAAATACGGATGAGGCATAATCACAACCCATAAAATATGGAAAGCAATCCATATAAATATAATACGTCACCAAAAACATGGATAAAAATAAATACACAAACAACACCTTTCGGTGACGGGGGATGCCCGATTCCATTGTATGTGGCGGAACACAAAGTTAAGCCGCATAACTATGTTATTGAACTACACCTCAGATCGTGACTCTACTGTCTACTTTAATAAGCTCTAACTCAAGTTGGATTTTATTGTCTGCTATAATAAGCTACATTTTAAGTCCCACACCCAGCAACGGGGGGCACCACCGTATCTTTTATTGTCTGTTGTGCCCTGCTACACCTCAATGATACACGATCTTATTGCCTGTTCAGTCTCTAGTAAGTTACATCTCAAGGTTTCCATTGAACCTTTATTGCCTACTTGTTGGAACCACCTTAAAAGTGACCGTCACTGATCGTTTATCATTCCTGATATGATAATTGACAATAACTGAAATCCCTATGTCTAGTAAATATATGATGGGCGTATTTACTATTATTGACATACTATAGGGTTTCCCATTAGGTGATTGGAACTATAGGGGATTATACCGCACATAATAAACACCAAGGGTTAAAAGTGTAAGATACTCTTATTATAAATAGAGTACCCTAATCCTACTTTTAACCTAATGACTAAAACCCTAATCAGCTGATAAACATCCAGCCGTGCGCCCCTAAGATCGACTCTCTCAAGGATCGATCATCATCATCCCATCAATACACGATCACCTCGTTCTGGGAACCCAATAATCAATGGCGAATATGTTTAACGCTTTCACTGGATCCTCAGGATCATCGGGTATGATTTCTTACCATCTTATTTCCATTGTCAAATACAAATCATGATGATTATTCCAACATGTGGTATCAGAGCTTAGGTTCATATTAATTCATGATTTGTATTTTTTTTATGCCGCCGCAAAACTTCTTTCGTTTTGTTTACGCTG
Source organism: Saussurea involucrata (assembly GCA_033807775.1). Classification (NCBI taxonomy): domain Eukaryota; kingdom Viridiplantae; phylum Streptophyta; class Magnoliopsida; order Asterales; family Asteraceae; genus Saussurea; species Saussurea involucrata. The sequence continues at coordinate 1,830,494 of CM066321.1, read as the reverse complement.
TAAAATCTGAACATAAAGAATTGAATTGTTAATCAATTCGGAATTGCATTGCAAATTCCTCCCTGCCGCCGCAAATCATTAATGAATTGTTAATGCAAATTATTCAACAATTTTTTATATGATCAAATTGTTTTTTACCCAGCCGCCATGTTAGGGTTGCATATTTTGCTGAGTTACAATTTTTTTTTTTAGCCGCCGCTTATTATTGATGAATTGTTAATGCATATCATTATTGAATTATCAGCTTTAATTAAACCCTAATTGTGCCATATGAATTATGCCATGTTAATTGATCAATCTTAAATTTATCCCGTATTGATCAATGTACAGAAAACCTTTTCGATTGAACCTTATTTTATTCGGTTCCTTACATGTCGAAAACCTTACTTTTCGCTACTGAACATAGCGAAAACCTTACTTTTCGCTACTGAACATAGCGAAAACTTTACTTTTCGCAACTGTACATAGCGAAAACTTTACTTTTCGCAACTGTACATAGCGAAAACCTTACTTTTCGCAACTGAACATTGCGAAAACCTTACTTTTCGCTTCTGAACATTGCGAAAACCTCACTTTTCGCTTCTGTACATTGCAAAAACCTTACTTTTCGCTTCTGAACATTGCGAAAACCTCACTTTTCGCTTCTGTACATTGCGAAAACCTTACTTTTCGCTACTGAACATAGCGAAAACTTTACTTTTCGCAACTGTACATAGCGAAAACTTTACTTTTCGCAACTGTACATAGCGAAAACCTTACTTTTCGCAACTGAACATTGCGAAAACCTTACTTTTCGCTTCTGAACATTGCGAAAACCTCACTTTTCGCTTCTGTACATTGCGAAAACCTTACTTTTCGCTTCTGAACATTGCGAAAACCTCACTTTTCGCTTCTGTACATTGCGAAAACCTTACTTTTCGCTTCTGAACATTGCGAAAACCTCACTTTTCGTTTTTGTACATTGCGAAAACCTTACTTTTCGCTTCTGTACATAGCGAAAACCTTGCACTAATATTTATGGTCTCATCATTTGTGCCCAAAGGTCAAATATGATTCTCATAATGCAATTTTTTTTTCCTTTTGCATAATGAACACTGAGTATACTAATTCTGCCCAAAGGTGATTTAGTATACCTGTGTGTCAAAAGGACTTTCTACATGCATAATTCACACGATGCTCTATTTTGTGCCCAAAGGTCAAAAGATAAGCATTGCGTTGCATAACCCTAACGCTCATGTTTACTTAGATATTAGTTATTTCTGCCCAAAGGTGATGTAGCATCTAAGTAGAGCCTTACTTTGACTTATTGTTTTGGTGTTTACAATAGGTATACTCATCACTAGCTTCATCACTAAAATGGTCATAGTTTCATTACTCTAAGGAATATTATTGTTAGGCCTGCTTACTTTAACATTACTTTGATTCCATTACTTTAAGAAACATTACTTTGTCCGCCTTTTATAGCTAACTACGTCACTATAATAATCTTCTATAACTTATATCCTCCTCCTTTCCTAATCAGTACCTAACTTTGGCATTGAGCCACTTACTGGTGCGAACTTTGCGTCATGGAAGGATCAATTACTTCTTACTCTGGGGATGCTAGACCTTGACCATGCTATTCGCCATGATGAACCCACTGCTATTACTGCTGCGTCCACTGCAGCTCAGAAAGCGGATTTTGAAAAGTGGGAAAGGGCAAATCGCTTGTCACTAATGATGGTCAAGAACTCCATTAACCTCAGTATCCGAGGAGCTATCCCTGACTCTGATAAAGTCAAAACTTACCTCAAATCTGTTAAGGATCACTTCAAGGGATCGTCTAAGGCTCATGCAAGTAGTTTAATGCTACAGATGCTCACTCTGAAATATGAAGGAAATAGCAGTGTCCGTGAACACATTATGAAAATGATTGATATGGCTCATAAGCTTAAGAGTCTTGAGATGGAAGTCTCTGATAATTTTCTTGTGCATTTCATAATGACCTGCTCGGTTCGACACCTTCAAAGTTAACTACAACGCTATGAAGGATAAATGGTCGATAAGTGAACTGATTGCAATGTGTGTGCAAGAGGAGGATCGCCTAAAGCTGGTACAACCTGAAGCTGTTCACCTGACAACCACTGGTAATTCTAAGAAAAGGAAGGGTAACCACAGTAATCAGACTGGAAATAAAGTCCAAAAAGATAATAATCATGGTGCCGTTGCCTCTGGCTCTAAATCCTTGTCTAACAAACCTAGCTGCAAATTCTGTCGTGCCAAAGGGCACGGACAGAAAGATTGCCCTAAGTTCAAGGAATGGCTAGCTAAGAAAGGTAACATTCTTTATGTAATATTAGATTCCTTTACTACTGATGTCCCTATTAATACATGGTGGGGTGACTCTGGTTCTATGGTCCATGTGACAAACTCAATGCAGGGATTCCTTACAATCCAGAAGCTACCAAAGGGCCAAAGAAAACTTAGAGTTGGAAGTGGTGATCTCTTAGATGTCGAAGCCATGGGAACTTTAAATTTACGTATGAGTACCGGAAAGTGTATTAGACTAGTGGATACCTTATACCGAGAATTACTCGGAACCTTGTATCCATATCTAGACTAGACCTTGAAGGTTATGTAATAATTCATGGTTGCGGCAAGATTGCTATTACTCATAATAATGAATTACTTGGTCGAGGTTTCTTGGATGGATTACTGTATAAATTGGAACTAGATCATAATTTCTCACAGTCTTTGTTGTCACTTAATATTGATGACGTAACTAAAACAACAAAATCACCTAAACAATTAGAGAATTCCTCCATGTTGTGGCATAAACGTCTCGGCCACATCTCACGAGATCGAATGACTCGACTCGTAAAGGATGGAATCTTACATTCTCTTGATTTTAGTGATTTTGAAACATGTATTAAATGCCTCAAAGGCAAAATGGCGAAAGGGAATAAGAAAGGAGCTACTAGAAGTTCCAACTTGTTGGAAATAATTCACACTGATATTAGTGGTCCTTAACCCGCATCAATCACAGTACATACATCATTTATTACATTCATTGACGATTATTCGCGTTATATGCACCTATATCTGATTAAGGAAACATTTGAATCCTTACAAACTTTTATTGATTTTAAAACTTTGGTTGAAAACCAACTTGATCATAAAATAAAAGTTGTGAGATCAGATAGAGGAGGTGAGTATTATGGTAGACATACTGATATTGGTCAAGCTCCTGGTCCTTTCTATAACTTTTGCAAGGAACAAGGCATAGATAACCAATACACCATGCCTGGTTCTCCTCAACAAAATGGTGTTGCTGAAAGGAGAAACAGAACCTTAATGGACATGGTGAGAAGTATGCTTGCTAACACTAACTTACCTACTTTCCTATGGACTGAGGCATTAAAAACAGCCGTTCATATACTCAATAGGGTTCCATCAAAATCTGTCCCTAAAACTCCTTATGAAATCTGGACAGGTAGGAAACCGAGTCTAAAATATATGAAAGTATGGGGCTGTCCTGCCGAAGCAAAAGTCTATAACCCTAACTTAAAGAAACTGGATCCTAAAACCCTTACATGTTTCTTTATCGGTTATCCTGATAACTCAAAAGGTTATCGGTTTTACTGTCCTTCCCACACTACGAGCATCATTGACACGCAGCATGCCACATTTCTTGAGAACTCAAAGATCAGTGGGAGCACGACAAATCATGACTTAGATTTGCAAGAAGTACAAGAAGCGGGGGGAAACCATTCTTCCGGTATACTTATTCCTCCGATAATTCCTCTTGTACCCACCGCTGCTCCTAATATCACTGATCCTGCTCCTCCTAACCAAAATACCGAGGGAACATCAGCATCGCTTCCGAACGCTGAACCTAATATCACTGGTTCCACTCCTTCTGTCAGTGAACCGGAAAATCAACTCAGGAGATCATCTAGGGCTCGCAGGGCCACAAATTTTGATGATTTCGTAACCTTTTTAACTGAAGTTGAGAACATTGGAAAGCTTACTGATCCTACCTCTTATCGAGAAGCCATTAATAGTGATCAGGCCACTCAGTGGAATGAAGCTATGATTGAAGAGCTTAATTCCATGCAACAGAATGATGTTTGGGACTTGGTTGAACTTCCTGAAGGATCCAAAACTATCGGTTGTAAATGGGTCTTCAAAACCAAATTAGACCCGAAAGGAAACATCGAACGTTATAAGGCCAGACTGGTTGCAAAAGGCTTTACTCAAAAGGAAGGAATCGATTATCAAGAGACCTTCTCTCCAGTCTCTCGTAAAGATTCTTTAAGGATCGTCATGGCACTTGTAGCTCATTATGATTTAGAGTTACATCAGATGGATGTCAAAACCGCATTCTTAAATGGAGACTTGCAAGAAGATGTATACATGCGACAACCTGAAGGATTCATTCCAGAAGGTAAAGAGCATATGGTCTGCAAGTTGAAGAAATCCATTTATGGGTTGAAGCAGGCATCACGACAATGGTATCTCAAGTTCGATAAAATCGTAAAAGGGCAAGATTTTCTAAAGAATCAAGTGGATCAATGCACCTATCTCAAGATCAGTGGGAGTAACTTTATAATCCTTGTTTTGTACGTAGATGACATCCTACTTGCAAGTAATAACTTGGATATGCTGCATGAGTCGAAGCGGATGCTTTCGCAAAATTTCGACATGAAAGATCTCGGTGATGCCTCTTATGTCATTGGTATCGAAATACATCAAGATAGGCATAATGGAGTTTTGGGTCTTTCTCAAAATGCATATATTGAGCGTATCTTAAAACGCTATAACATGCAGAAATGTACACCCACTGTAGCTCCAGTAGTTAAAGGGGACGTATTTGGTTCTTTCCAAGCTCCGAGCACTGAGATTGAAAAGGAAGAAATGAAGATGATACCTTATTCGTCTGTAGTAGGGAGCATTATGTATGCTCAGGTCTGTACTCGACCGGATATCGCTTATATCGCTGGTATGCTGGGACGTTACTTATCTAATCCCGGAATAGCACACTGGAAAGCGGCTAAAAAGGTTCTTCGATATCTGCAAGGGACCAAAGACTACAAATTGACTTATAGAAGAAGTGACAACTTAGAAGTAGTGGGTTATTCTGATTCCGATTTTGCTAAATGCAAGGAAGATAAGAAATCTACTTCTGGGTATATATTTATGTTAGCTGGTGGACCTATCTCTTGGCGGAGTCATAAGCAGAAGCTGACTACAACGTCCACCATGATGGCTGAATACGTTGCCGTTTATAATGCCTCTTGTCATGGGATGTTGTTAAGGAACCTGGTCAGTGGACTCAAAATCGTCAACTCCATTTCTAGACCATTGAAGCTTTACTGTGATAACTCAGCTGCCGTAACTTTCTCGAACAGTAACAGTTCAACTGGCGCTGGGCTGTATCTTGATACAAAGTATCTGTTTGTGCGCGAACGGGTTAAGGAAAATGTTCTTTGTATCGAGTACATAAGTACAAAAGAAATGCTAGCGGATCCAATGACCAAAGGTCTTCCTCCTAATGTCTTCGTAGGACACGTGTCGAAGATGGGGCTTACAAAAGACTTAATTTAATAGCATATTGTACTTGTTGGTCATTATTATTATCTTAATAAATTTTCCTCTATATTCAAATTTCGTTTGTCTATTAGTTACGCTTTGAGCTCATAATGGTGTATGGACATTATTATAACGAAATCTGTCTCAGTCAATTGATCATTGCTTATTCAGTTTTAAATTTGAGTCATAGTTTGACTAGTGGGGGTCTTGAGTTGATATTCTTCTCTACGGCTGTACTTATTAGCTATGATTTCAGTTTAAAACAAAATGAGTATTATCCCGGCCGCACTTATTGGTACTCATAGATAAAAGATCGCTTGGTCAAGTGGGAGAATGTTGGAACCACCTTAAAAGTGACCGTCACTGATCGTTTATCATTCCTGATATGATAATTGACAATAACTGAAATCCCTATGTCTAGTAAATATATGATGGGCGTATTTACTATTATTGACATACTATAGGGTTTCCCATTAGGTGATTGGAACTATAGGGGATTATACCGCACATAATAAACACCAAGGGTTAAAAGTGTAAGATACTCTTATTATAAATAGAGTACCCTAATCCTACTTTTAACCTAATGACTAAAACCCTAATCAGCTGATAAACATCCAGCCGTGCGCCCCTAAGATCGACTCTCTCAAGGATCGATCATCATCATCCCATCAATACACGATCACCTCGTTCTGGGAACCCAATAATCAATGGCGAATATGTTTAACGCTTTCACTGGATCCTCAGGATCATCGGGTATGATTTCTTACCATCTTATTTCCATTGTCAAATACAAATCATGATGATTATTCCAACACTACTTACTAGCATTCAAGAATCGGAGTCTTGGCTCCTTACTTGATAACCCAAGATGTTCAACCCTCGTGCACAAGAGTTAGAACATCAACCACGAAATTCCGGAGTACAACCCAAAGTGGTTCCTCTCCACAACGACGGGACATAAAAGACCACAATGGCATACTTTCCAAAGTGAAAATACCAAGGCTCTCCACTATATAAAAATGACTGACTCATATGCCTATGGATCCAATGCATTACAGTCTAATAGTACATGACTTCACTTGAATGACACACGCACTCAAAACATGTACTCTCCAAATAGAATGCAATAAATGCAACTCACATCCAAAGTCCTCATTAAAATATAAAAACCCGGACAAATGTCTTCAAGACTCAATAAAGTCATAAATCGAGCCAAAAGCTCAACCAAGATCAATTGACCACTTATAAAAAGTCAAATAATGCAATAAAACGTATATAACCTACATTTATGCGAAACATGCTCCATAGACACAAATAAATCAACACAGCTCTCAATTAAGACAAAAACATTTTCCCAAGTACACATCAAAGTGCATTTACACTAACAGATTTAAATTCGCGTGATAAGTCATTAAAACATCAATACTTAAGATTTATTCATCGAAATACCCAAAATACAACTTTTCCTAAAACCAAAAAGATGTACAACTTCTAAAATGTTCACAAGGTCGGGGATGACCAAAATCCAGTGACCCACATGTTCGTATTTTGCAAATGTCCCACAACATAAATTATGCATATTTCCAGCAAAACACTAAAAATGTATTTTCACTAGATAACCTCCAGTTATGTATTAAATATCAAAACACTTCCATTTATACTTATTTTATCAAGTTATCCAAAATCCCAAAAATGGTTATTTTTCAAGATTTATAAAATCAAATATTCCAAGTAATCAATATCCAAGATGTATGATTTCTTAGATAGGCTCTTCATCCCGTATTGGGCATGTCCTTTATTGTGGGTGGAGTTCCTTGTTGGGAGGGAGTCCCTCGCCATTTAGGTGTATTTTTTCTTTTCTTTTCTATATATTGCCAGGAGTGTCACCTCCTTTCCAAAAAAATATCCACCAAATAATTCAACAATGAATATTTTCATGTAAAAACACACAAACACTTTAAAATGAACATTTTGGCATGTACAACGTTTTCACAAATCAACTTGAACTCACCTTGCTAGATTTAGGCTAAATCTAGATGTTTCCCCAATTTGAGCTCCTTTAAAGAAACTTGGATCTTCAAACCAAATCTTCCAAAAACCACTTAGGTTTTGATGAAAATCTAGAAAACCTTAGCCACAACCTTGAAGAACTGGGTGGAGATGATGAACTCTTGCTCCTAGCTTCCAATCCTTAACTTGATGATGATTTACCACCATAATACCCAAGGATTTGAGCCATTAATGCTCCAAAATCAACACAAATGGAGTGGGTTTCACCTTGGGAGAGTTTAGAGAGGTTTGGGAAGAAAGTGGGAAGTGAAAATGAGTAATAGGATGAAAACCCGTTTTTGACAACACTCTGCCCCCTGGGTGCTACATTGACCAGCGACTATGACACATGTCAATGTCGCTGGTCATAGTCGCTCAGGAGGTACTGAAGCATGCTTTCCACCTGCGACTATGCCATTGCGACTATGACACTGTCATGGTCGTCTGGCATTGTAGCCGGACCCTTACCAAGCCCCGAAACTCAACTTCTTCCACACCAATACCTCCGATACTCTTAGGGACTTTACGTAATGTATTCCTAACATAAATCCTACCATTTTCAAGCTGTAAAACGTTCAGGGGATATTTACTTATCGAAAGTACCGAACACCGTTTTGGCCATAACTTCTTCGTTTTAGTTTCGATTTTGCTCCGGAAAGAACCGTTGGACCCGCATTTGAATTCCACATCCAACAAGACTATAAAATCTATGATCTCAGCCCAAGCTCATATTTCCTCTATTTTTCTTAAAGATCGATTTCTACACTAACTTGAAATTGTATTTACCCAAAAATTACGGGCGTTACAGCCTAGATTAACTTTGTCTAAATATGGTAATACTGAAATTAAAATAATTCATTTAATTAGCCGGAAAATCATTAAAAGGGAAAAATGGTACTTTTTCATGGGATTTAATAATGGAAGTTTATGAAATTAAATAAGATTCTAATGTGTCCGCCATTTCGGGAGTTAATTTGATGAAACCACCCCAAAGATATCACCGATTAATCTGCAAACAAATCCCACGATCATCGACGCCACTATTCTTGGTGTCGATTTCATAGGATTATCTTCACGATTTCAATGCATTGGAGGTATGATTCGTCTAGGAAGAGGTAATCAATTTAGGGTTTTATAATGAAACTTGTGACAATGGTGATGAAACCTGTGATATGATGAAACCTGTGAAATGGGTGATGAAACCTGTGAAAATGGTGAAACCTGTGATATGATGAAACCTGTGAAAATGGTGATGAAACCTGTTATATGATGATACCTGCTACCATTTAGGGTTCTTCTTTACAATCTCGATGAAGAAGAAAGATAACAAACCAATAACTGCTATTGTTTCATCAATTGAGTTTTTAAAAACGACAAGCACGTTCGATGAAGAAAAAAATTACAGAACGTGAGGGACACTACTGTTTGGCTACTGATTCATCGATATTGGTTTGAAAAACTGAAAACTATAACCGTAATGGATCATCATAATCTGAGTTTCCATAATAATAGGGATACTAATAAATCCGGTTTTAATAAATAAATTAGCTACAATTATGTATAATTTCCATAATTAATCGCAGATTACCAAAAAGACTACACTACCCCTAATAATTAATTAAAATATAAAAAAAGAAAAGAAAAAATCTGATTGGTGGAACATAGTTTGTAAAGTTTGCAATTTAATGGAGGTTTTCAAATGATCCCTCTGTGTACATTTAGAAGTCTATAGCCGAAGATAGTCAATTTTAAAGTAACATACTTTTAAAAATATGTCAAATTTTGCCAACGATGCCACATTAGCATTGAGTACTTCAAATAATAACCGAAAGAATGTATTTTGTCTATTATTTAATGTTCTTGAGTAACAATTTAAACAATTTCACTACTAACTAAAATATATTTTAAACTATGTACTTAATATATATGTATATATACGATCATGTTAATACGAGAACAATAACTAAATAAAAGATAAGAAAACAGTCGAATCATATGTAATTTTACTCTAAAATCACATGTGATTCACGCGACGTTGATCGTCCGCATACCCTTGCGTTGACCGTTAGTGTAAAATCATACGTGATTTTGGATGTGATTTAACCGTTTTCGTAACTTTTTATTTAGTTATATTCTTGTTTGAACCTCTATATATATTGGGTAATTCAAGAGATAACTAAGTAATTTGTGATAACGATGAGATCTAATCTCAACCACAAATCATTAGATTAGAAAAATAATAATTTTGGTAATTTTGACTTTAAATTTTTAATTAAAGTGTATTTTAGGTATTTTAGAAATCTTATATATCCTATCTTCTATCTCCTCGCTCCTTTCTCCGTCGAATGTGAGCACAAGATACACAATTTGATACCTAAGATACACAATATGTACACCGTATGCCTTGAATTCATTTTAAGTGTATATAGGGATGACATCTACTGGGCCATGAGGATGTACTGGGGCCCCGAATTGGGAACATCACGGTGAAGGGATCGTGGCTATGATCTCTGTGCAAATGCCATTATAACCCAACAAACTAATATTTTTCATATATGAACAAACAATTTGAAACAATTACCTTCCTACATTTCTCCTTTGCCTCTTTCACATTTGGTATTGATTGGTGTGCATTTGTTGTTCATATTTGTTTCCTTTCGTCATTTATCAATGGAGTGTATCCAAAACAACCGTGTGTTAACTCCTCCTCCTGCCTTGCCTGTAGTAGGTCTAGTGTTCATTTTTTGGTCGCTTGGTCACTATGCAGAGTTGGTATGCTAAAACATGATGTCGACACATGTACAAAAGCTTCATGAACCAATTTATTTACATAATCAACAACAATAATAAAAAATTATACATTCAATAAAAAATTTATGTAGGTTAAGCTTAGTATTGTAGTGTAATGTGTTTACAGTAAGATAAGTAAGTGGACCCACATACAATGACAGGCGACTATCCTTTTTCCAGTTTTTCTTGCTTACGACAACCATGTCGTACACATATTTGCACCAGTTTATCTTAGAGATCATTTGTACGCGTATGTGTAATACAAATCCTATGTTACAGTATCATGTTCTACTACAATCAGCCAGGGTGTTTATTACAATCACCAAGAAGTTAAGCATGAACTTTATGCCTGGATCTTTTGTTCTTTTGATTTCATCTATCACGTCTTTTGGTCTAACTCGCTCTTTATTGAACTACTTTAACCAAAAACCAGTCATGTTTTCCTCACCCGTGCGGGCTCAGTTAACATCAAGTCTATTCCTCCAACAGGAATGTCGAGCACTTTATGAATTGATTCAACTATGATAGGTATTCTCAAATTCCTCAACTTTGGCTACATATGTGTCGGTTTGAAGTTGTCCACCACGTAAAATCCAAGATTTGATGGCACTCCATCAATTTTTAGATCAAGCAAGGACTCCATACCATGTCTTTAACAACCTCTTTCTGTATTTCAGTCAATGCGTTCACGGTGTCAAACAATGGTTTTGGCGATGTTCTTGTTCTCAAACAAAACGGTAGCCGTGTATCTTTCGCTTCCTTCTATTTTTGATTATTGGTTTCCTTTTTTTACCTATAACCTGACCCTTGCCCACATCATCCTTATTTTCTGCTACTGGTTGATCAGCAAAATCTCATCCGAGTTCACGTCTGATACACAATGCGAGTTGTTAGTAGGTAAATTTTTAATATACACGTGCATATATGAAGATAAAAAAATGTGCCTATAACAAGTGCATATATGAAGATAAAAAAACGTGCCTATATACACATCAGTTGCATATATGAAGATCAAAAAAGTGCATAATGCATTTAAAATCCAATTTCATATTACAAATCACAAACATTGTTTGTGTTTGAGTTCTTCATATTGCAAGAGAAAAACTGGGACCAACAAAGTTTTTTTTTCCTCTAAAAAAACATTGTTGATCCCAGTTTTTCTCTTGCAATATGAAAGAACTCAAACACAAACTGGAAAAATAGAGTATAAATAAATGTATGCGTGGAAGCTTTAATGAACAGTAAGGTTTGAGCTAAGATGGTAGATTAAACTTGTTGGTCCCGAAGGAAGCAAGTAATAGTTTGTAGAAGGGAGGTTGAATACAAACACACAAAATTTTGGTTTTCTAAATTGTTTATTGATAAATCAAATACAATTTACAATTTGTTGCGAATAAGATTAAGTAAAACCTAATCTAAACAAACTTGAGAATCACTAAGAGTTATTGCACAAGAAATAGAGAGAAAAGGAGATATAGAAAAATAAAGATATTTTTCTAAGGCAATAAGAAGTTCAGGGAGAGACCACCTTCAAACTGAAGGGGTATTCCTCCTATGTATACCCAATGCATTAAATGCATGGCATGAGGAATTTACACTTGTCTTCATCTGATTGGGCGCATGCTTCTGACTTTTAGCAACATGCTTTGGGCCGCATGGTGAACAGTGTAGTGGCAGAGTGGTTGTACGATCCTGGACAAAGGTATGTTCCTTCTGACAAATCGTATGGAGTTGTGAATGTAGATAAGACAAACATTTCTTGAAGGAGAAACTTCATGATCAAATATCGATGTGTTGATCTCACATCAGAGAAGACCTGATGTAAGTCAGCTATCGCTGAAGTCTTCTTCATGAAATGTCACGTGTGTGGATGCCTTGGTTTCACTGGTGTTCTCATCATTTAATTAGTAGACTCATCACGTGTTCATTAGCTTCGTCTTCGATGTCAGTGATGAACTCTTTGTCGCGAAACTTGTCTTCAGGGGTTACAAACAACATTGCTTACAATAGAAATTATCAACGATCATCAGTGATAAGTGAACAGGCTCAGAGTATCACTGATGTACATTTATTGTTGAGGAATACATGAAGAACAATGAATACTGTTGGGTCACCAAGGATTTGAAATTACCCACCGATTTTCACACCTAAAATCTTACTTAGAATATTTCTTTTTGGTTCTTTGTAATGACTTAGACAAGACAACAAATGTTCGGTGAAGTCGAAGACCAACGGAGATCAAGCTTGAAGATGTTTTCATTGTGAAAGTGAAGGATAGTCTTCTCAACAATATCAAGTCGTTGTCCACCGATGGTCTTTATGAAAATCGGTGGACACTCCCCCACCGATCTCTCCTATGATCAGTCAACAAGTCCCACCGATGAGAAGCTCAAATCGGTGGGAACATGGTGCTTCTCATGTTAAGTTCCTTTCTGTAACACTCCAAAATTTAACGTAAGTAAGATCGCTCCTCCTAGTTGGTTTGACATGTGTATCGTTATGTAAGTATATATATAGGGATAGGATTCGTATGCATGCTTCCACTCCCATGCAAACCCATGCACACGTTCACTTATATGTTGTGTTATCGTTCATGCCCCCAAAACCCTCGAGAAAACCCAATCTTGGCGAAAAGCGATTTCGGACAGCAGCATGCTCGTGGTCAGCGACTATGCCTCGCGACAATGCCCTGGGCAAAGTCGCTGGGCAATGTCGCGACCAGCTGCAATGTTTGCCAAAATGGGCAGTAGGTGGTACGTGAGGGGCGACTGTGCCCGGCGACAATGCCCTGGGCAAAGTCGTTGGGCAATGTCGCGATGGGGGGGGGGGGGGGGGGGGGGTTGATGTCTTAATGGACTATAGCCCTAGTATGGTTGATGTCTTAATGGACTATAGACCTAGGTGCCGCTACCGAACAACACCCTAGTATGGTTGATGTCTTAATGGACTATAGACCTAGTATGGTTGATGTCTTAATGGACTAAAGACCTAGTATGGTTGATGTCTTAATGAAGGCTAGAGACCTAGTATGGTTGATGCCTTATGTTGCAATGATATAACGTGCGGTCAACCGGTAATGTATAATATAGTACCTTACGTATTGTATGAATGATCTTTATTATGAATTTGCTATTTGGCTAGGCTTTTGGCTAACAGTCCCTTTGTATATTGTGTTTAAGCAGGCCTTCCAAGCGGTGGCACTTCCCGGGGTTGAGGGAAGAGTGGTGAAGAGAGATAGCATTTTTGGATGGACATAGAGGCGAACTTTTGGTGTATAGAGTGATATACTTTTGAGAGCGAGATAGCAACACCCGTATATAATATGAACTTTGCTAAGTCTAGATTAGTAGGTTGTTGAACTTATTTCGTTCGATTATTTGTAATGTAAACGCTACAATATTACTTTCCCTTTCTGGGTGATTCGTCTATGTCATTTAGCTCATTTTCGTAAATTATTCAAGTTTAAATTTACCCCAAATTTTAGGGTGTTACACTTTCAAGGATTCTCACCAACCTCAAAGTCCAAATCGGTGGAATGCTTCTTGGAAGACAAAAAGAGACGATCATTTATTATGGGACAATATCTATTGCCAGGTAAAAGTGACTATTTTTCGTTTGATCCATTATCAGATAAAGTCTCAATCAGCATGGGTATTCTTCATAGTACCAAGGAAAAAGGTGAAAAGGATACATCAACTTTTCAGAAGTCAACACCTACAATTGAATCTCCTGATGACAAGTGTCCTAAGCATTTAATGCTTCATGCACTATAAAAGGAGTAAGAAGATATCCATGTAAACCACGCTTTTTGAAGAATTCTCTCAGTGCAAGATTGCTTCATCTTTTTAAAGAACTTTATAGCGTTGATCTTTGTGTGTTAAAGTTGTTTTGTTATTTCTGTTTGCTTTGTGAAAGATTGTTAGAATAGTTCATCTGTTCTTTTCGCAACAATCTATAGTTTCTATGTGTAATTCTTAGTTGAAGTTTTCAATAAAAGAATTAATTAAGTAATTTTTGTGTATTGTATTCAAACCCCCCCCCCCCTTCTACAATACTTGTGCTAGCCATTAGGGTCTAACAAGTGGTATCAGAGTAGAAAGTTTAACTCATAAACTTGATCTGCAATGGCTTCCTCCTCTTCAAATAATGAAATCTCTTTTCAAAACAATTTTTCTGAAAATGGCTCTATTGCCAAACCTCCAAAGTTTAACCCCAACAACTTTTCTCTCTGGAAAAGCCGTATGATGCTATTCATGGAAGGAGTAGATACTAGATATCCAACAATTCTCAAAGAGGGACCCATTATCCCTAGAGTCTGGGCTCGCTATGAAACGCAGAGGGCTGGAAAGGAAATTGCTGATAAAGATGATTAAGACGATTCTTCTGATGAAGAAAAATCCAAAGCTACTGGTCGCTATATTCTAAAACACCCTAAGAAATACACTGACGAAGAAAAACGTCTGGTTTTTCTTGACTTTAAGGTCAGGGTGTAACGACCCGGTATCCCAGAACATACATAATATATAACAATTAACATTTCATACACAACGTCGTTACTTTCATAACAAAATACATGATAATTCACATTCGGTCCCAAAGTCTCAAAACTATACAATACAGAAATGTAAACATATCCTAATCTTCGTCAGCTAGCAACCGCCTCCTATGCTTTATTCTTCCCTTTGCTAACATAAGATCCTTGACTTGGAATACATATTTTTGAAAAGGAAAATGAGGGTTAGACCAAACGGTCTAGTGAGAAAATCCCTGTCAGTTTAGAAATCCTTTTTATAAAACACACTCATACCACAAAGATTAGCTATCAAGCAAGATTCGTACATTGTTTTCATCTCTCCTCATTCCCATGGCCAAATTAGTTGGTAGCAAGCCAACTAATAAACAACGTTGTACAACAACTACAACCAATCAACACTGTACAACAACTACAGCCAACACACCGGTCCTAAGCCCGGCCAGTCGTATTCTTGTTTAGTATAATTCTTATGTAAATACAATATCTCAATATATTATATTTCAACATAAACACACAAAATCACACATCTATCACATACTCAAACCACACATATACGTATCCTAGTTTAAGAACGTTTTAAAGTAAAAACTCACCTTGAATGCTTACAATACGCTTCCAAGCCTTTCTCCGAGCTATCCGATCCTTTATCCAAAATTCTCAGAATCTGAAACCATTTACATACAAATATCTCCTTACCAACTTATGTATAAGACTTACTAGCAGGCTATGGACTCTAGATACATCTACATAACTCTTATCCTCAAAAATTGACCAAACAACCAAGTTATCCGGAAACCTCAAACTACCCGGACAATCATGAACTTTCCGGACAGCATAAAGAATCCGGATAACATGAGGAATCAGGACAACAGAGCAATCCGGATACCATCCGGTATCCCATTCCATCCGGAAACGTATAACACGTGAGACTTACCCGGATACTTGAACCGTCCGGACACCATCATCAAAGCTACCCGGATACTACCAACAAAACTATCCGGACACATTCAATCTATCCGGAAACTACTGACTGTTCATCCCCATTTCACCCAGAATTCGACAGAATTATTATCAGATGTGTAAATGATGTTTCTACTCCGATAGGACCCTTCTAAAAGCAATTACAAACACAAAATACAAAGGAACATACCTTAATTCACTTCCAAAGCTCACCAATTTGAACCCTTTAGCACAAACCCTTCTTTTCTCTTCTTGCTTTCTCTCAACACACACACACACTATTACTGATTTTTCTGCTTGTGATAATATCTGAATTCAGAAAGGATGATATCTAACTTAATTTACCACTTTAGTCCTTAAACTAATCACTAAAGACCAAAACACCTTTAACTTATGGAGAGTCCGCAAAAGGTAAATGTAAAGTTGCTTGGGATGTTGTTTGTCGACCTCGTGAATATGGAGGTCTTGGGTTTCGAAGACTAGTTTTTTGGAACCGCGCCTTACTTTGTCGGCATATATGGGATCTCTTGAATCGTCGAAACACTTTGTGGGTTCGATGGGTGCTTCATTTTTGCATTCGGTCGGATCAGTTCTGGCTGGTTCGTAAGAGCACGAGGTGGTCGTGGGTGTTGAATAATATACTTGATCTACGACCGTATGTGCGGATATTTTTTGTCATGCGAATTGGAGAGGGCACGGTTGTCAACGCTTGGGAGGATACTTGGCTTCCTTGTGGCCATCTTTCGGCTCGAATTCCTTATCGTTTTATTTATGGCCACGATTTTAACCCAAGGACTACGGTACAAGAGTTGATACATGGGTTGCACGGGGTCTGACCGATGGATTGGCAGCAAAGGTTTTCTATTCTTACCTCTAACCCGTTACCTGAGATTATGAATGGTCGAAGGGATGTGTTGTGTTGGAAGGATACGGCAAATGATCTGGTGGAATTTGCGGTGAATGTGGCTGTTCGGAGCCTTTCTAGTGAGCATAGTGCTGTTCCTTGGTGTAGTACGGTGTGGTGTAAAGGCCATATACCTAAACATGCGTTTTGCTTATGGACGGCTTGTCATAGGAGGCTCCCAACACATGATCGTATATTGGTATCGCGACATGATCAACCGGAACTTCGCTGTGTGTTTTGTTTGAATCATGGGGACTCGCATAACCACTTGTTTTTCTAGTGTCCGTTTTCAAAGGAGGTTTGGGATAAGGTTCGGGTGAAAGTTGGTTGGAGGTCCTTTCCGGACACTTGGGATGGTATTTTGATGGCCCTCTCAGATATGCATCGAAGGCCGAAGCAACTGCTTCATTGCTTGGCGCTTGCGGCCTCTGTTTATTTTATTTTACAGGAACGGAATAAGAGGACTTTTACTGATGACAAACGCACGATGAATGATATTGTGAAGATTATTGTAGAGATCGTCTTCATTCGAGACACTTGGAAGAGACAGCGGAAAGGCATTTTGAAGAGGAATGATGAAGACAATCCGTGAGATGTGTATGATGGTGCAGTTGTTTTGGCGTTTCTATTGGCAGTGGCGGCTTTCCATTCATTTTTGTTGCTTACATTAGTCTATTAGCCTTTGTCTGTTTTGGCTTCTTGTAGCGTGATTTGGCCTTGTTTTGGCTTTTTACTGTTTTGTTGTCTGGTTCGTGACTCGGCGGTTTGCCTGTTTTGTTCTTTTTTGCCTTTTATAAAATTGCCTGGAGTTTCCTCTAAAAAAACACCCTTAACTTATAAGTTTACCCAAACTTACCCTAAACATCAACTTTAAAGTTAACTTAATTTAATGGAAAGATATTTTTAACTAACGAACTTACCCGGGGTATTACACTATCTCCCACTTAAAAAAATTCTGTCCCGGAATTCGGTTAAGCGAAAAGGTACTGTTGCTTAGTTCTCACTACCACCTTGAACTCCAACCAAGTCATAGGAATTAACTAAATAGACATCCCATTATGGCTTGGCATCAGTCTTATGGCTTTTGGAGATGTAATGGATGGTTTAGTTTCTAACGAAGATATTTTGGGAGATTATCTAGACAACCCTTATAATATGATCTTATTGTTATGGATTAGATTAGTAGGTTGTTTTTGATAATTCAGTTGTAAATATGAATCTTCGTTACTAATTCTCCTTTTATGTATGAAAGTTTTGGAAGATGTAGTTGTAAATCTTGTTATTTAAGGCTTAAAATTATTGTGATTTTTAGGGTGTGTTAGGACCATAAATGTCCTACATATTAGAAAGATATATAAATAATTAGTTTAGAGCATAATTTGTTTAATTAATTTTTTTGTAAAAGCCTTTAATTATAAAAGGGCTTAGATTAGGTTATTTGGGCTTAGCTTTGTGTTTAATGGGTTTGGGCCTTGTTGTCTAAGGCCTAAGTATATAAGGTTAGTCTTAACCTTAGAATTAGGTTAGACGTTCGATAAGCGATTCACATATTCATCGGGAGCTAAATTGTTTAGAGAGAGATAGTTAGGATTTCCATTCCAATATTTGTAACTATCTTAATTCTTGAATGTGCGAGGGATGACAAGTTGAAATCATTAATCGTTCTTGTTATTTCTCATTGAATCGTTGTTACCTGTTAAATCTGGGTCTAACAATTGGTATCAGAGCCTAATCGGTGATTTGAAGAGACGAAAGAAATCGAACGAAAGCAAGAGAAAGAAAGAATTTTCGCAGAAAAGTTTCTGGAAAATCACAGCCAGCCGTTTCGCCGATTCCCGGAGATTGGACCGTCGGATCGTCGCGAATATTTGACAGTAGCTTCGGGACATCTTGTTTCACAGTCTGACCGTTCGGATTAATCGTTTGATATCCAGAAAGCGCCCAGATTAATTTCGTAAAACAGCAGTAAGTTTGTGGTTAAAATCGTTCTTCAATCGGGTTAGAAAAGCTTTTCGTT
Source organism: Saussurea involucrata (assembly GCA_033807775.1). Classification (NCBI taxonomy): domain Eukaryota; kingdom Viridiplantae; phylum Streptophyta; class Magnoliopsida; order Asterales; family Asteraceae; genus Saussurea; species Saussurea involucrata. Next base: position 1,811,669 of record CM066321.1, on the reverse strand, counting down.
GATTTTTTAATTTGTTTGTTTGATCTCGATTGTTTACTTGCTGTTTTTCTATGTTTATCTGCGATATCATCAATTCTCAAAGTTTAATCTTTCAATTTTAAAAATCAAATCTTGAGTTTTGGTGTTCTTAAAGTTTTGGTGGAGTTTTGTGAAAAATAGGATATATTTTGATCAAAAATCGATTTGGGTGTGTTTGTTTTTGTGTTTTTGGTCAAAATCTAACCCTACAGGAGTGAAATTAAGCAACCCTATCGATCTCAGATCCGATTTGCAAAACACAGCCGCAGTGTCCGGGTAAGTTTCCTATTTTTTCAATTTTTTCCGGACAAAACTATAATTTCTTAAATTGTCCGGATGAATCCAATTGTCCGGATGAAATATTGTATCCGGATACTTTCATTTTTTTCGGTAACCTCAATTTCCCGGATGCCTTGACTTACCGGAAACCACCTTTCCGGTTAACCCTCTTTCCGGATGAAAGCCGCATGACATCTTTGACCTTATTTTTTTTGTTTGACTGGGTGATTTGCTGCTGCTAATAAACATTTCCATTCATTACAATTTTGGTGCTATTAATTTTCTATGACCCACGTGTTCATCAATCCAAAGGTGGTGGAGTTTATTGGAATTTTGTCAACTTAGGCGGTAACTGAGAACTCAAGTTTTTATTGTATTTTATCCGGGACAATCAGTGGTATCCGGTAAGTTACCATTTTTGCTGTTGCATGCAAATTCACACATACACACATCCATCCTGCATATTTTTTCTTTCTTCACATCATCATCAATCGATCAGATGCATGCATACATAACATATCCATACACATATCTTCTATATTCCATGCATAGATTCATATTCATAATATCTATTGTGAATTGATTTTTGAGGAAACAATCTTATTGGGCAAAATAGATTAAGTTGATCTTATTTATCCGGTAAGTGTTTGTTTGTGCGAAAAGTCATATCATCTGGTAAGTTTTTTTTCTTTTAATTTTTTATCAGTAATTTGTGTCCGGTAAGGTCTCACATCTATCGGTAAGTTCTTATCTTTCCGGTAAATCAATCTCACCCGGTAAGTGCTATTTTTACGGAAAGTTCTCATCGCATCCGGTAAACTCATCCGGTAAGTACATTCTTCCGGATACCCTGAGTTTGGCTTATTGTTTCCGGATTCTCAATTCATCCGGATTTCTTCACGACCGGTAAGTTCCTCATTCATCCGGTAAGTTGTGTTTAACAAGTTTTGACTGGTAAGTTCTCGAAATTTGATTTCGTTCGAATTCGATTTTCTTCCGCATTTTTGATTCTTCAAAATAACACCGACTAACGATCATAATTTTCCGGTAACAATGTCGTATTTCTTTAATCGTGCGTGTAAAGCCGATAAAGAAATGTATGATTTCAATATCAAGTCTGCAGATGAATTTAGAGACAAGCTCCTCAAAGAACGGGAGGAACTGAAACTGCAAATATCTGAAAGTTCTGAGAAGCTTGCCAAATCTGAAGAAAAGGCAACAGCATTAGAGTCTGAAAACTCTGGACTGAAAAAGAAGCTGTCTGAATTGCCATCTCAAGACGAGATAAAGGCACTTGAAAAGAAAGCACATCAAAGACTACATGAAAAGAATATCCAGCAATCAGATGATTTGTGCAACAAGTACATCAAAGAACTAAAGGATCTGAAATCTCAAATCTGGATTAGTTCTGAGAAGCTTGCTGAAGAAGAAGAGAAAGGTAAACTCCTCAACTGTGAAAACCTTGAGCTTAAATGCAAACTAACCTCTCTTGAAAAGACTCTTGAAAAGGAAAAGGAAAGTTTTGAAAAAGAAAGACAATTGCTTAATCAAAAGCAGTCTGGTCTTTCAACCAAATCTCTTGAAGAAAAGAAGAGACTTGAACTCATGTGTTTAAAACCTTCAAAACAGATCTCCGACTTTGAAAAGGTTTTAATTTCAGAAAGAGAGAAGTTTGAAATAGAACGCAATTCTTTTACTAAAACGAATGGATAACTTTCTTTGAAAATATCTGATTTAGAAAAAGAATTAGACGTTCTAATCAAAGAATCTGAGAAAGGGAAAGTTGAGGGTTTTAGAGCTAAATGTTTGAAAGATGATTTTGAAAAAGAGAGAAAGATCTTTCAAACTGAATTTTCTAAACTTAATCAGAGATTATCTGGATTAGCAACTGAGAATTTGAAGGAACAAATGGTTAAATCTAATTTACAAAAGAACTTTGATTTAATTCTCAAAGAACGAAATGATTTATTCGTTAAGGTCAAGAAACTTGAAGAAAGCAAGTTCAAAGGTGTTCAACCTTCTTATGCTTGAAGTTCATTTTCTACAAATCGTTCTTCAAAGAATTTTGTCAAATCAAATGATTTTTCAAAAGATCGGATTCGACTTTCCAATTTTTCCTATAATTCTCGTGTTGAAAATACAGATAATCAATTTTTCAAGAAAGTAAAAATGGAGTGGAGAGTTAAAGGAACCACTCCTGCTCCAAAGTCATCCGTCCCTGTAAAGAATGCCAAGAACAACACAGCTTTCCACGCTAAACCTTTTGTGAAAACTGATCGAGTTTACTCTGTTATTAAACTGATCAGCTTATCTGCACAGAAGCTGTGTTGCTCTTATTGTGGAACAAGTGACTTTGTGAAGAAAGACCATGCTCAGTATTGGTATGGTACTTATAGTATCCCTGGTCCTCATAGGGCATTTACCCATCAAGGATCCATCCCAAGATGGATACCAAAATCCTTCTAATTTGTTTTGCAGGAACGTCATGTGCATTTAAATTAGAAGATTCTTTTCACATGACTGCATTCAAAGGTTATGCCACATTTGAGGGGGAGTACTATGAAAGGCAAGTGAACTTCTAACTGAATTCAAAGACTGTGGCAATTTCATTCTGGATAACTTACTTGTGTTTGTTATTCTCCAATGTTAAATTCCATGACTGCCACGTGTCAATTTTTTCTTGACTTAGTTATTTCCATGTCTCTCATATTCGTTGATTTTTCGATGGAAATACACTCGTTTTGAATTCCACTTTGTGTTCACAGTTCATCATTTCATATTAATGATTCATTCTTATCTGATATAATAATTGTGACTTGTTCTTCACAATTAAACTTTCTAATCATTGGTTGATTTTTGAACATACTGTGCTTACTGAGTCAATCCGTTTTGCGCTTGATCTTGTTTTCTTGAAATTCCATATTTCAAATGTTTTTCTACGACTTCTGATTACCTCAGATCAGAACTCGGACTTACTCTTTATGACTTCTGAATAATTCAGTTCAGAAATCGGACTTCATTTTTATGACTTCTGATCATCTCAGATCAGGACTCGTTCTTAAAAGTGTTGACTTCTAAAACACCTCAGTTTAGAACTCGTATTTCACTGTTTACTCAACTGCTATACTCGTTGCATGAATGTGTGTTAGGATATTACATCGTTTCTATGGTCTATCCAGAACCGGAAGGACCTACCCAAGAAACACACCCATTTATAGACTACAGTGAGGGGTCTAGTTGATAGATGAGTTTGGAGAGAAAAGAATATGGTGAGGCTGTGACAGGACTTAAAAGAATTAATTGGTCCTTACCAAACCGAGTCAGTTATCCGGGTAACCACACAATCTATTCATTCTCGTTCTTTGGAGATGAATATTGAAACAGACATGGACCCAGTGTCAATAACTCGTGTCACCCCACCCAGCTACTCAAGTATCTCCCAACAGATGCTTGTTTTATATATTCACGGAGATTTAACACATACTCTATCTATTCCTCACTCGGAGGTCTTAGATATTGAAACAGGAAGACATCAGCTCCGGTCTCCGAACTTCATATTCTAATCACTGTGTCAATTGATTTTAACTTGCGTCCCAGGTTAAGTCAATATTTGAGCCCAACAGATTTATCTTATTTCTTTCACACATGCACGAGTCTTTGTGATTCCACTCGCATATCTTTGTGATATTGCCGGAACAGTTTGAGAAGTAATTTTTAACATTTTACTTCAGTGATAACTAGAAGTCCTATCAGAGATACCCTATAGCCAACTCTGAACATAGGCCACACAATTTTTAAGATTGTTGTGATAACAGTTACTAACGTGTTTCTGTGTTAGTTGATTACCCCGTTCTGGTTACTTAATGTTTATCTGGATTTTTTGCTACTCGTCACAATTGTCTTTGAACGTGCATGATGCTCTGGATACTCCTACTCATCATGAGGGGGAGAAAGGGTACATATTCAAAGACACGGATTATCAAGTTGAGGGGGAGTTAGCGAAAACCGAGGGGGAGTAAAGAAGTCCCCATGCAAAAGCCAAGGGGGAGTAACGGTCAAGTTCCGAAATCCGATAAGACTTCAAAGTGCTTACAAGTGATCAACTCTTCTCATTGTTTATCAAGTGGTGTTCGCTTCAAATTATTTCCTCCATCGAGTATATTGGTTCTACAAGTTCTTAAAGTTGAAGCTGAAAGCAAATTCAACTCGCGGTTCAAAGAAAGATTCGTTGAAGATATGAAGACCAAGAGCTTTATTCAAGGGGGAGCGCTGAAAAGACATGAAGACAAGCAACACCGAAGTTTTCAAAGATTCAAGAAGAAGAGAAGATCAAGACCTGAAGGTTTCAAGACCGATTTTTATTTATATATCTTTAGGGGGAGATTGTTAGGACCATAAATGTCCTACATATTAGAAAGATATATAAATAATTATATAGTGCTTAATTAGTTTATTTAATTATTTGTAATAAGCCTTTAATCATAAAAGGGCTTAGTTTAGATTAATGGGCCATGGGCCGTGGTGCTTAACGCCTAAGTATATAAGGTTAAGTTAACCTTAGAATTAGGTTAGACGTTCGATAGACGATTAATTATTATTCATGAGAGCTTATTGTTAGAGGTCGTTATTTTGCATTGAATTGTAATATTCTAATAACGATACTTTGAATGAATACGAGAGGGATGACAAGTTGAAATCATCAATCGTTCTTGTTATTTCTCTTTGAATCGTTGTTACATGTTAAATCTGGGTCTAACATTAGACGTTCGATAAGCGATTCACATATTCATCGGGAGCTAAATTGTTTAGAGAGAGATAGTTAGGATTTCCATTCCAATATTTGTAACTATCTTAATTCTTGAACGTGAGAGGGATGACAAGTTGAAATCATTAATCATTCTCATTGAATCGTTGTTACCTGTTAAATCTGGGTCTAACAGGGTGTTTCAGTTTGATATCAGAGCTTTAGTTTAAGTGAACTAGGTATGATCGTAAGATACCTAGACTTAAGCTGAGATGAGTAAGTGATGATTTGTGAGATTGGGTAGAAATACTAAGACATGATGGTCTTAGAGTCGACGGAAATATGTGAATTAATAACCGTGATGATGGTAACGAGAATTCTTATGTGTAGTATGTTAATAATTTCAGTTAGCTATTGTTATCATGAATATATTGTTACGTAAACGTGTTTGTTTCTGATTTTTTTTGGAAAGGAGGCGGCACTCCTGGCAATATATTGACAAAAAAGAAAAATATACCTAAACGGCGAGGGACTCCCTCCCAAAAAGGAATTCCACCCACAGTAAAGGACAAACCCAATACGCGGATAAGAATCCAACTAAGAAATCAAACATCTTCAATAAGTAATACCAAAGTGCTAGCAACCAAAATAAACATAAAGACATAGCACCAAAAATACCAAAGTAAACAATGAAACCATCAACAAAACAGCCCCACAGAATCGAAAAACCAACTCTAGAATCAATGCGTAGATACACCATAATTAACACATCTTCGTCTAGCACCATCTCTCGTGGCCATGGGTCGACAACCCCCCATCCCCACCATTCGCATCGTAACCACCTTCTTAATCTCCATAACGAGCTGCTCAACACTTCTTCTTCTAGTCGTGAACAAACGTTGATTACGTTCCTGCCAAATAAGATAAACCGTTGCTGCAAATAATAATTTAGGGCGAATTTCACCCGGATGCCACCGTCTATGATGAATGTCTTCCATAATCTCCTCCCAAGAGTTCGAAAGCAATATGGCCTTCATTTCCATCTTTATGGACCTCCATACACTAGCAGAATACGCACAAGTAAAAAACAAGTGATTGTGAGAGTCCAAACCATTTTGACATAAACTGCAAGTCATAGTATCACTTCTCCAAGCTTGCATACGGTCTTGGGTAGGGAGCCGCAAACGAAAAGCCAACCATAAACAAAACGAGTGTTTTGGGATATGTTTTGGAAACCAACACATCTTATGCCAAAAACCATCCTGAAAAGGTCCCTCCAACACTTTCCAAACCTCCGAAACCAAGAAAGGCACCAATTGATTATGGGTATTACGCCACATAATCTGGTCATGGATATTTGGCTGAATAGTAGGAATCAAAGTGGTAGCCAAATCAGAACACCGCTGCACCCATAATGGAGGCCATTGTTGCAAGGAAGTAATAACATCCGCCACCTTAGAATTCCTCTCATACCCCCCATCATGTATTAATCGATATGTAAGATACTTAGATAAGTAACCCACTTCAAGCCAAGTATCCTCCCAAGCATGTGTAGAAAGGCCGTCCCCTATAATATGCATAAAACGTGGCCGAACATAATCACGAAGTGCCAGAATTCTTCTCCAAACCCAAGTAGACGTCGAGATAACATGCATTGTCCAGAATGAAGCACCACGTAACTGGTACTCATATATCCAAGACACCCAAATCGAATTCCTCTTCCTCAAAATATCCCACACATGCGAAGTAAGCAACACACGATTCCATGTGGTAAGTCTTTTGAGCCCTAATCCGCCCACTTTCTTTGGTTTGCACACATCATCCCATGCAACCTTTTCCCTACCCCTCAACGGATCACCTTGACTCCAAAGGAAATCACGAAATAAACGTTCTAAAGTATGAACCACTGACGAAGGTATGGTGAACACCATCATCCAGTAGAGTTGTAGAGATTCGAGAACTGATTTCACAAGCTGCAAGCGGCCACCAAACGACAAGAACTTCGACATCCAATTAGAAATTCTATTACGTACCTTAATTATAAGGGGATTGAAATCAGTGACACGCAGACGTTTGGAGGAAAGTGGAACACCTAAATATCGGAACGGAAGCGTACCCCGCTGAAAAGGCAAAATAGTCGTAATATCCTCTTGGACCCTCTCATCCACATTCGAGAAATAGACAGAACTTTTGGCCATACTTGCCTTCAGCCCCGAAGCCTTTGCAAAATCATCTAAAGCAAGTTTGATAACCCGGACTGACGAAACATCTCCCCTCGTGAAAACCATAAGATCATCAGCGAAACAAAGATGAGTAAGGCCAAGTCTAGAACAACCTTTATGAAATCGAAAATCAGAAGCTTCCATAATGCAACGACGAAGCATGCACGTAAAGGCCTCCATGACAAGAGTAAACAGATATGGCGAAAGAGGGCATCCTTGCCTAATACCCCTCATACCCTTAAAAACCCATAGGATTGGCCATTCACCATAACCGAAAAAGAAGTAGTAGAAACCACCTCCATTATCCAATGATGCATAATTGGGTGAAACCCCATCCCTTGCAGCACCCCGGAAAGAAACCTCCAATCCACCGAGTCGTACGCCTTTTGGATGTCAATCTTAAAAGCACATCTCGGAGGGCCAGTACTACGTCCATAACCCATCACCAATTCATGAGCCATAAGAATATTATCCGTAATTCGCCGTCCAGGAATAAACGCCGATTGATTAGAGCTAACCAAATTGTCAAGGAAATCCTTGATTCGCCAAGAAATGATCTTAGTGATGCACTTGTAAATCACATTACACAAAGAGATAGGCCAAAAATCCGTAACCCGAAAAGCATTCGGGGTTTTAGGAATAAGGCATATGGACGTATGATTTAACTCTCTAGCCAGGCGACCACGATAGAAAAATACCTGTACAGCAAGCCCCACATCCTTTCCCACAATGTCCCATGCTGCTTTATAGAATTTAGATGAGAAGCCATCTGATCCCGGAGCCCGATCATCACCAATAGAAAACATAGCACTTTTAACCTCATCCTTGGTTATGGGTCGTATCATAAAATTAGCATCATAAATAGATAACCGATTAGGGAAGATATCCAAAGGAAACTCCGGGCAAACATCATTATCTATCTCGCCAAGAATGGAACGGAAATGATCAACAAAAACATTTTCAAGTCCCGGTCCAGAAAACACCTGACCATCCGAAGCCATCACCGAATCAATACGGTTCAAGGTCCTTTTCTCCTTAACAACTTTGTGGAAAAAAGAAGTATTCATGTCTCCTTCCGCAAGCCAACGAACCTTAGCCCTTTGCCGAAAATTATCATCTTCCACATGCAAAGCCTCTTGAAAGGCAAGCATGACATGTGCAAGATCATCATGTAAAATCAGGTTAGAAGGATCATAATCTACCGCCTTTTGAACCTCATCCACCTCAATTCATAAATCACTCACTCTTTTAGAAACATTGCCATGCACATTACGTAATGCACGAAGTGGTTTCTTAAGCTCTTTCAGACGCGAAGTAACAGAAAATGCATAGGTACCATGAACATTCCAATTCCATGCCGCTTGAACTGTTTTTAGAAAGTCCGGGTGACGAGTAATAAAATTATCAAATTTAAAGGGTCGCGTACCTCGAACCAAACTGGCCTCCAAAGATGCAACCATTGGACTATGATCCGAGACTCATCGCGGTAAGAATTTAGCGATCGTTTTACCCACCAAATCTTCAAAGGAATCATTAATCATAATACGGTCCAACTTTCGAACAATACCACCACCACCATTCGGTTTCTGCACCCAAGTGTACCGAATCCCAGTATAACGCGCACCAAAAACCTCAATGGTACCCACATAATCCAGAAATTCAGTCATAACGAGATCACGAGTCGATGAACCACCTTCACTCTCATCCGGATGAAGGTGTGCGTTAAAATCCCCCAACAATAACCAAGGGTCATCATTGACCATGGATTTAAATTGTGCAAGATCATGCCAGAGAGAGCGACGACCCTCCAACGAATTGACCTCATAGACAACCGAAACATAAAACATACGATGCGAATTACGGAAAATTACTTTGCAGTGCAAAATTTGATTTGACATATTGAGTACCATAATATCAAGAACCGAGGGGTCCCACCCCAAGACTATACGAGTGCCATGCAAACAAGAAGCAATGTTTGATACCCAAGACCAGGAACCAAAAACATGTCGTGAAATATTAGGCAGATTTGGAGCAAGGACATGAGATTCCAAAATAGCACATAACGACAACGACTGAGAATGAATAAAATTCTTTACCTCTCGTTGCTTGATAAGGGAATTCAGCCCCCGCACGTTCCATGCACCAAGATTCATCATTACAAATATTTGGGGGCAACATCATTCACATCCGATGCCAGAGAAAAACCACCACTATTCGGAGCCAACGACCCTCCCATGCCATTCAATTCATCGAGATTGCTTTCAGCTTTATCTTCATCGTCCGAAGATAAAGAAGCAAACGAATTGGAAGTATCAATAACAACTGAACATTTTACCCTCGCTTGAAGAACCGAAGGGTGAACCTCCATTCTAGATGGAGTTGGTTTCTTAAGTATCCCACGGAGCGGTGGTTGAACAACTTTAGATGTCTTACGATTCCCATCCTCCTCCCCAAGCACATCCGATTCAGCAACGTTCTCAACAACTGGAGGAGTCCCATTCACAATAGGATGCGAGCCATTACGTAAATCAACAACTTCCCCCACCTCACTCAGCACCACATTAGCATTAGTGGCCTCCCCACCATTACCCTTCGGCACAGAAACATGACCCAACGGATTCTCCTTAGATACCTCCTTGTCAATAATCGGTGCAGCAACCTCCTTTTCCACCCCGAGGATGAACCCACAAATTTCGGTCTCCAAGTTTGCCGTGCACCATCACTTTCCTTTGAAGAATTCCTTTTCCTATTTGAAACCAACGTAAACCCATCTGAATCCTTACCATTCACCACCATGCGCTTCTTACCTTTAGTCATTGCAATATTAGCTTTAACACAAGTCGATGTTTTATGGCCAAACACCCGACAATGTGAGCACTGAGTCGGTTCCCAAATATACTCCACCGTTACGGGCACAATCACTTCCTTCCCCCCATGCAAACTAGGCAGCGTTACGGGCACAATCACTTCTTTTACGTCCCCACGCCTTATTACACATCGAGGCTGTGTAATCATCCATCATTTTAGGTACTCCAAGAGCACTAGCAATTCTCCCAACCCCCTCTCTATTGAAAGCAACAAGAGGAATATTGTGGAGTTTAACCCACAACGGACATGTCTTGTGTTCAGGTTTGATTAAACCCTGTTGAGGGTCCCAAGGGAAAAGAAATAACGGAATACCACGTACCATCCAAGGTCCCCCCTCAAGTACTTGTTTCAATCCATGTTCATTATCAAATCGGAAAAACAAAAACCCATTAGGGTTCATCATAGAATCCTGCAACCCGAACTTACCCCATAAAGCCTTAACAATCTTTTGAACAGTCAGAAAATACAGGCGGGGTCCAAGGAAGTAGCCGTATAGCGTAGTTTTATAAGTACCTGCAGCCTTTTCCGTAAACTTTACTGGAATATCAATCCGAGTAGACTCCTTCGCCAGCAATGGAAAATAAGGCACACTGTTACCTGTGGAGTTGGAAGCATCCTTGAGAATAGCCGCATAAAAAACAGACGAAGGCTGTTTCAGAATCGTAACATGGCCAAACCGAAGTGGAGCCCCATTCTTCCCCGTAAGGCGATCAAAGATCGACTCACGACCCTCATCCTGCGATACCCTAGCCGCTGTTGCCTGCATATTCCTATCAGCATCCGTAAACACCACTCCCTCCTTTGTTGTCCTATCCGTACCCACCGACGCAGCAGTAGGAGTCGCAACATTGCCATCAACGACCCCCGCCCCCGCCGAAACCCTATCCGGTCCGTGCATGGGATTGCCATGCAAGGATGTTCCTGACGCCATAACCACCAGCCAACCCCAACCTACCTAACCAAGAATGAAGCCTCGGTGCTGAAAATCCCCGGTTACTCTTAACGCAAGCAACGAAGACCTAGGCTGCCCTAAGTGCTGAAACTCGCAAGTAACAAAGGGATCAACGAAGACCAAGGAAACACAAACCTGATTAGGAGATTAAACTTTGCCGGAGAAGAAAAAGCCTTGCCGGAGAGGAAACAGCCGCAAAAACAATTAAAATAGGAAGGAATTGTGAAACACCGACCCAAGTAGATATCGATTACAACACCGACCCACAAAGAAACCCTAAAACAATTTCCACATTAAAAAATAAAACGCCGGCGATGCAAACTCAGATTAACACTTCCCACAATCTGTTAAACCACCGACCAATCAAGTAATAGCAGCAAGAAATAAAAGATCACCGACCCACGATGGTATTGAGCACAACAACCGCCGTTTTCCTTGTGATCCAATGAAAAACCACGTAGCTTCATGCACCCACGATTGCCACCAAACAATTACGAAACCAAAGTAACAAAAACTCAGCCGCCGCCTTCAATACACCGACCCACGATCAAATAAACCAATTTAAAACTCTTAATGGAGCAACAATTCAATGGAAATCAATAATACAACCATAAATCCAATGAGATTCCCGAGAAAATTCATGCAAGACCATGAATCCCATTAGAAACCCTAGTCGCCATTTCTGCTTGTTTCTGATTGTTATGGTGATTATCGAACGTTAAAGTATGTTTCCTTGTGTTCGAGTTATATGACTCTTCGTTATGATTATTCTTTGTGATAAGAAATTAAGACATAAGGAAGTTATCATGGTCAAAGTTTAATGGAAACATCATGGAGGTGCTAACGTAACTTGGGAAGCAGAAGAGGACATGAAAAAATAGGTATCCTCACTTGTTTGTATAGTTCAGATTTTGGGGACGAAATCATTTTCATATTGGGGAGAATTGTAAAACCTCGAAGTTTCCATAATTTGTACGAGGAACGTTTAAAATATTAGAAGGGGTTATTTTAAACGTTATGTTATAATATAAAGTCGAAGGGTTGAAGGTGCAATTTGGCCAAAGTTTTGGGTTACCCTGTCGGATAAAGTGGATAGGGTGCGCTGAACATCTGTGAGAGTGGTAGTAAGGTTATCGAGTTTGGCGTTTATCTGGGTTTGTGTATCAGGTTGAGTGTTTGGGGGTGGGACTTGTAATCGTAGAAGACTCACAAGATCAGTTTCTGTGGAGGTGTCGATGTTGGCTTGGGACATGAGCTTGTCTAGCAGAGCAACCTTTAGAGTGTCGATGCTCATGTCCTGTGTAGTAGATGTAGTTTGCGGAGGTGGAGTCGGTGTTTGGGTTGGCGGCCCGGTAAGGACCTCTTTCCCTTTGATTGAACGTTCGATGAATTCCAAATCTTCCTGCAACTTTTTCAGAATCTCAGTTTGGACAACCTTTAAGGTGCTATCCAGAGTTTCCTTAGAGACGAACTTCGGGACACTAACGCCTGGCACACGTAGATTGCCAGTTGTAGTACCTACGGTGGATTGCACCACAGTACGTCCTGCGCTCACGGTTGTCTTGATGATAGCCGTGGTAGGACCTCCACCCTGTCCTCGTAATCCACCTAGTGGTAGACTTACTCGGGGTGTTCTGGTCAAGTCACATAGAATCTCGACATTAGCCGTACTGATGAGTAGTGTCCTAGACGAAGACGGTATATTATCAAGTGGCTCTAGACTTGATAGTGCATCGAAAGAAGTCGAGAAACGGGGCAAGAGTTCTCTTGTTTCAACACCGGAACTCTCCAAGTGAGACCGGTGGAAGTTGTGCTACGTCCTCGTGTACAATTGAAACATTAGTCTGTTAAGAGACTACTGAGTGGCTGGGGAGGGTGTGCGAGTGTGTCGCCAGGACCACGACGTCTTTTTCAATACCCAGTACCAACGAATGAGACTGGATAGTGGACGTGGCTTCCTGGCTTAAAAGAGGCTGGTTGGGGCCAATCTGTGTAGATTGCCTCTTCGCTCGGTATCTCTCATTGTTGTGTTTGCTCCTCCTTTCCCTCACTCGCTCACTTTCATTTATATTTTCGACTAGAACTCCCTCCGTTCTCTATTTCTCTCCAGACATGGCTTGGGTGGTTTGAACGGGTGAAAGACGGAATTGATTGTCGTTGTGATCATCCGAGTCAGTTGAGTTATCATCTGATCCGGAGGACCCTGATACAGAACCAGACTCAGAACTAGAGTCAGAATCGGATTCTGATCCCGATGCTGAACCAGAGCCAGATCCAGAGGCAGATCCAGATTTGGAATCGGGTTCACTACTTGAGGATGATGCTTGTTGTTCCTGTGCAGCCTCACGAATAATATCGATGACTTGCACATCGTGTAGGTTAGGGTCATCATTCTGGATCTGCGTGGATGTGTGGGGTGGGGTGGCAAGGCGACGAGACGAGCTAGCTTTGTGTGTTAATCTTTCGGCACCGCCCGCGTCTATTTCCCTCACAATATTTTCTCTCGACACGCCCTGTTCGGGAGCCCCTGCTCTCCGGACCCTACCTCCTCTGGTTTGGGGACCCTCACGATGCTCAGGTCACGCTCCTTGGGCTGGTCCTGCCGGATCTGGCTGGGCCATCGGGGCAACTAAGCTGTGTTCTCTCCTATAAGCCTCTACACTTGGTGGCGATTGATTTGCGAGAGCTAGCAGGTCTTCAGGTATTAAGATAGGAATCACACCTGGAATTTCCTACATATTCTGCACTCTAGTCATTCGAGTAGAAAGGAATACCTCGTGTGCAGAGTGCCGCGGGATTGTCGGGTAAGCCTCGAGAAAGTAGGCGACGAGGAGTTGTAGAAAACGTAGGAACGGAAGGCACATCAGTCGCTTGTTGCCCTCTTTCAGTTGAACATTATGGACTTACTCTTGCCAGAGGATCGATGCTTAGTCCGTGTGTTGGTCCCAAAGGGTTATACAAGTATTAGTTTGTAGAAGTGGGGGTTGAAGACAAACACACAAGATTTTTATCTTTTTAAATTGTTTATTGAATAAATCAAACAACTTATAGCTTGTTGCAGAATAAGACTAAGTACAAGACCTAATCTAAATAAACTATGAGAATCACACAGAATTCTTGCACTAAGATATAGAAAGAAGGAAGTAAAGAAAATTAAGGATAATTTTCTTAAGACACACAGAAGTTCAGGGATGACCACCTTCGAAATGAAGGTGCATTCCTCTTATTTATACTACATGCATTTAATGCATGTCAAGAGGACTTTACACGTGTCAACACTTGTGTAACAACCCGCACCAAATTATCTTGCCCAAAAGCTATAACTTTAAATTAAAACGCCAAAAATGGCTCAGTGTAATACATTAAACGGTTTACAAACTGGGTTTGCGGAAATAACCCTAACTACAGATGAGATCGTAACTACAAAAATAAAAGGAAAGTCTTCTAATCCTTCTAACGCGACTCCGTCTCACGCCTGGACAACTTCTAGCCAAGCTTTCGACTACCTGCTTACCTGAAAAGGTTTTTAGTTTTGAAAAGCGAGGGTTAGACCATGAGGTCTAGTGAGTTCCCTCAAAAGCCACACCACAAAATACACAGTTTATGTAAAGCTTTCGGTAAGAAATGATTGTACAAAACTTGTTATGAACACACATATCTGATCAGCACACTATGACAAGCTAATGGCACACACTATGGTCACACACACCGTGACAACGTAAAAGGGCACACACCGCCCATATATGAAACACATTCATATATCAAATCTTATGGGACACACCCCCATCTCACACAATTGCCATAGCTCGTCCACACGTAAATAGTATATGTCCACACAGTTTAGTCACACTTTTAATAATATGGGACACCCCCCATCTCGCACAAATGCCATAGCTCGTCCACACAAAAGTAGTTTATGTCCACACGGTCAAATCACACTTTTCACACATGAGCAAATAATAATACGAACACTTACCAACAAAATCATGCATAAGGTTCCACACTTTAAAAGGGATTAAGATCAGAAAAACTCACATGCCGTCCTGTTAAATCTCCTCACTAGATTGATATTTCCTTCAACCGCACCTATAAGGTTACACACTACTATTATAAGCCACTTGATTGAATTACACACTCACACGACTAACCCCTTGGACTAACAGCCTGTCCTACAATGTCGCATAGCTACTTTCCGGAAATCTTATCCGGACAGCCAAAACTATCCGGACAACCACAACATTCCGGACAACCACAACATTCCGGACAACCACACTATCCGGTCGTTCTGACTATCCGGGCGTTCCGAAGGTTTCCGGGCAAATACCGGGAATTACACTTCCCGGACATCAACTTCCCGGGCATCACACGATACCAGGACACCTCATGGTATCCGGACACCTCCACACTTTCCGGATACAAACCTGACGAGAGCAGGTTTCCGGACGCGACGATTTGTGCAAAAATCACAGATTGTTATTTCATTTCTCCCTAATCCCATCCTCACTTTCAGGGATTGAATATGGGTCGGTAATTTACACAATAACCCACTATAATACACCCCTTAAACAGATTTAATGAGGAAGCACCATAAACCCACAAAATCTAAGTTTCTTCTCAAAATACCCACAATACACACACAAATCTTAAAGAGAAGTATGATTGGTATTACCTGGGTGATTCTGGAGCTTTTCCCAAAAACCCTGCTGAAATCTCTACCTCTTCTTCTCCAATTTGGCACAATTCCTTCTCTTGTTTCTTCTCTTAGCCGCACCCACAACACACACACTGGATAATCTCTAAAATGAGAGATTTAGGGTTTTCCTTTCCTTTTTATACTTCTCTCACAAAACACCAAACTTTTAAATTCTTACACTTAGACCACACCACTTTTAAATTTCGAAATTCCTCCAAAATTTCCAAATACCGACTAAAACAAAACTCGGTTATTACAACATCCACCCCTCAAAAGAATTCCGTCCCCGGAATTCCATTTTCGAACAATCGAGGAAGACGGTTCCTCAGCTATCCAACCTTGCGATCTATACACGTCAACGGTTTCTCCACATAAACCAAATTTCGCCCACGCGAGTGTCTTCTAACGATACGACCATGCCTCCCTCGGCCAAGCACTTCCTAGGATTTGACACAGGGAAAATGTCGAATGAACTTCCCGAAGTTCCTCGGGCAACTCCAGCTTATTCGCCACTTCACCTACACGCTCGGTGATGGCAAACGACTCGTCATACCTGGGTCTTAATTTCCCTTTTCTTTCCAAACACACGTCTCTCCACGGCAAAGTTCTAAACATCGCGCCGACTCCTATATATAATTCGATCAATCTCCTCCTTCTGCTCACATAAACCGGCGGCGGCCTCGAGCTTCGCTTAACTTCTCACGAAAATGTTCGACCTATCGGTGGTCAACCGTGTGACCTCCGGTCTCACTCAAAATCATTCACACATCTAGGCCAACTGTACCACATATTGTTCTCTTTGTCCACACCTGGACTCAAGGTTTTAAAACGCGTCTAACTAAGGGTTTCACACACCATTTCATCTTTTAAAAGGACGAATTCTACCGAAGTTGTCGTCACAACAACATGCAACCCTTATTAAGGTAACTACGCTCAATTCGCCCACTGATCACAAAATCAACTTTGAATATCACCTTAACCCGCAGTTAAGACTCTCTTCAACAACTTACACACTCTTCAACGGATTACACACCATTCTACCATTACTCTCCCAACACAAAATACGCTCAAGGCAGATATCACCTTCTCACATTAATTAAACTGACCACAATCCATAGATAACAATCAATTCACACGCTTTTACCACAATGTCACTCCTATATTACTACCAAGTCTAATCCAATGGTCCTTCACCCCGAGCAATACATTCGACTACTTTCTTCCACTTACTTCTCAAACGTAAAACATGTTTCCAAAGAATGACTCACTAGAAGGTGCACACTCTTGACCAATAGCACAAGCTAGCTCTCCTCAACGCTTAAACCAGTCACATACACACAAATCCTCTTTCTCATACTCCCACTAGAAGCTCATGCACCCGACTGTGACGTTCTGATAACATCGCTTCCCACTTTCCCTGCCACTTGTCACACTTTCTACTTCACGCTTACTCACTTATCCCAATCTACCGTCCCAATTACCTTAGGCTAGCATGGAACATTTCTCATCCAACATTGACCACTACATATACGTAATTTTAACGGTTACTATGCCTAAAAAGCAGTTCTACCACCTCTTATACGAGAAATTTAACCAAGTTAATCCAAAATCACACCCAATGCTCGAAGAGACTACACACTTCTCGTTTCTCAAACGATACTAACCCACTCCTTGCATTTCCTTAACATACAAGGATTAGCTCACATTCCCAAAGATTTCGTATCCACTACAAAACATCATAAACTAACCAGTCCAAGAGCACACAATTTCCTTCTTAGCTAAACACCAACTGCCACCCCATTCTTTTATTCTCGGGTAACAATACCACACGCCACTTAGACATCCATGCATCACCACACACAATTTTGCCACATTTGAACAACTTATAAACAAATCCCGAGCAAGGATCTCCACTTACGCTCACCCCATACCAACATTAGTCCATTACTTAACGTCACAGCCAAACATTACCACCATCTTATCAACACACCCCACACTCTAGAGGTTCAATCCTCACGACCACTGTACGCACACTAGGCCATGCTTTCCCCACACTAAACACCACACATGTTTGAAAGAGTTTGCGAAAACATTATGCAATAACTAGTTTTGCAAATCAACATCCTCACACATATAACTGGAATTCCTGCCTGGTCACTACACACATGTGACCTGATCTAGGGCTCACACCCGCACTAGGGAACAGACCAAGTCCGTTCGAACAATCCACACGTCTCACATGGGTTGTGCTAACTACTTCATTTGTAAACGACATATCAATCACATAGGAAGAATCACCTATCCAACTTTCAATTCTCCACCTTCAGGATACTCAAAAAAAGGCGGTCCACTCTCTTGACAGATACACACCTTCCCAACCGACCTCTTATCTCCATGCACACACCTGACTAAATAATCACACCAGGGTTAACCTTTCAATTTCAAATCTCCCGACCACGACTCCACACCCGCCGTTGGCTTCAACATCAATGCCTGACAATTAGTCTAAATACATGTTCTCCCTAACTCCGGCTCCACGCTGATACCGTTTCATCCACATACCACAATGCTACCCTTCGAAGTATTTGCCTGCTTCGAAAACCCCCGGGACACTTCCCCCGCCGTCAGCCACATGTCAATTTACCAAACAAGAGAAAAGACTACCATCCCACAAGCATCTCTAAGGTCAAAGACTGAGACTTTAGTGAGACGCCGCCCTCCCTAAACGGTAACTCTAAAGCCACAAGTCGACCATCGACGTCTCAACCGCACTTTCCACTCTCGAAACTTTGCACATTATTAAGTGCAATGTCTCTTACCGCTTAGCGAGCTCATAGCCTCCATGCATGACAACACAATGATTTAAATCGTTTTACATACTCAAAATATTTCACAAAAAGGTTTGATATGCAAGACACGACACCCCCATAAAGAACAACCACACACACACACACACTGATCTCAAGGATTGCTCACACGCAACCCATGATATCTCGCAACCTGGTCCATCTACTGAAAGTGTACACATTAAAACTCTCTTTGTGCAAAATTTTAAAATATAGCAAAACCGTCCACGCTGGGATGGTCAACCGACTCTCACACTCGCTGATATGTCAAAAACGTGTTCACATCGTTTTCACCCATCAAACCATACGATTAAATGTTGTTATGATTTATACAACAAAGTTTAACTCACTCATAAAGAAGTGAAATATTTCATCATTTCTCTAAATTCGAAATTTATCACACTACGTAAATAAATTTATCTTTTTCTTCAAGCACACACTTGCACATGCCAACTCATTTTCAAAATCAGAAGTTTACAAGGCACGCGCACACACTCACACATTCTGACATGAAGGACTTACGTAACTTATTTTGAAAACACAATGCATGACTCACTTTACTTTGAAGGCTATTCGCTCGAGCAAGGTCAACCGTTTGCAGTTACAGCACATCAACGTCGACACCCTACTCCTAACCAAACCATCAGGTTCCTTATATTTGAAACAATCATCGGTATCGATACTTCCCACACACTTGGAGGCTCCCACCTCACAGTTACCACCTGCTTACTACTGCGTAAAAATATACAGCTTCACCTCGAACCCAAATAGGTTAACCAACACTAGCGTTATGAATCCATATGTCTATCGATTCTCAACTACCCTTGACACTCTTCCACTAACTAGAGAGTAAGAAAACACCTCCCTATCATCCGATCCTTGAGTTGAACGCTCAAGATCTCCATTTACCGACATCAGGGAACTCCCAGAATAAAGACTCTTCAGGGATTAGGAGCTCACCTCCAATCAATTATTTTCCTTAAGAACCTTAAGGATTCTACTTCACACAGACACTCACACTACATTCACACAATACCCTTCTAGATAGTGTCATCAGTCACACCAAGAATAATCTGCACAACACACTAAACCGTTGCCATCATGGCAAGGTTAAAACTTTACACACTAATCGCCACACTCCACACACTACCAATATCAGAACAACAATAAGCAAGCACACCCATGCACCTGTAAATTTATAATGACATTGGCCAGATGTGATTTGAATTTACCTTACATGAGAGTCCTCACTACCATCATCCTAAATTCCCAGTGGTTAAGGTCTTCCCTAAAGGCTTCCTATATCTCAGCTGTGTCCTCCTACTCCACAGTTTAAGTTTAGGCCCATCCGGTCATCTAAATCCCTTAAACTAGGGCACTGATACCAACTGTAACAACCCGCACCAAATTATCATGCCCAAAAGCTATAACTTTAAATTAAAACGCCAAAAATGGCTCAGTGTAATACACTAAACCGGTTACAAATTGGGTTTGTGGAAATAACCCTAACTACAGCTGAGATCGTAACTACAAAAATAAAAGGAAAGTCTTCTAATTATTCTAACGCGACTCCGTCTCACGCCTGGCAAACTTCTAGGCAAGCTCTCGACTACCTGCTTACCTGAAAAGGTTTTTAGTTTTGAAAAGTGAGGGTTAGACCATGAGGTCTAGTGAGTTCCCTCAAAAGCCACACCACAAAATACACAGTTTATGTAAAGCTTTCGGTAAGAAATGATTGTACAAAACTTGTTATGAACACACATATCTGATCAGCACACTATGACAAGCTAATGGCACACACTATGGTCACACACACCGTGACAGCGTAAAAGGGAACACACCGCCCATATATGAAACACATTCATATATCAAATCTTATGGGACACACCCCCATCTCACACAATTGCCATTACTCGTCCACACGTAAATAGTTTATGTCCACACAGTTTAGTCACACTTTTAATAATATGGGACACACCCCCATCTCGCACAAATGCCATAGCTCGTCCACACGAAAGTAGTTTATGTCCACACGGTCAAATCACACTTTTCACACATGAGCAAATAATAATACGAACACTTACCAACAAAATCATGCATAAGGTTCCACACTTTAAAAGGGATTAAGATCAGAAAAACTCACCTGCCGTCCTGTTAAATCTTCTCACTAGATTGATATTTCCTTCAACCGCACCTATAAGATTACACACTACTATTATAAGCCACTTGATTGAATTACACACTCACACGGTTAACCCCTCGGACTAACAGCCTGTCCTACAGTGTCGCATAGCTACTTTATGGAAATCTTATCCGGACAGCCAAAACTATCCGGACAACCACAACATTCCGGACAACCACAACATTCCGGACAACCACCCTATCCGGTCGTTCTGACTATCCGGGCGTTCCCAAGGTTTCTGGACAAATACCGGGAACTACACTTCCCGGACATCAACTTCCCGGGCATCACACGATACCCGGACACCTCATGGTATCCGGACACCTCCACACTTTCCGGATACAAACCTGACGAGGGCAGGTTTCCGGACGCGACGATTTGTGCAAAAATCACAGATTGTGATATCATTTTGCCCTAATCCCATCCTCACTTTTAGGGATTGAATATGGGTCGGTAGTTTACACAATAACCCACTCTAATACACCCCTTAAACAGATTTAATGAGGAAGCACCATAAACCCACAAAATCTAAGTTTCTTCTCAAAATACCCACAATACACACACACATCTTAAAGAGAAGTAGGATTGGTATTACCTGGGTGATTCTGGAGCTTTTCCCAAAAACCCTGCTGAAATCTCTACCTCTTCTTCTCCAATTTGCCACAATTCCTTCTCTTGTTTCTTCTCTTATCCGCACCCACAACACACACACACACACTGGATAATCTCTAAAATGAGAGATTTAGGGTTTTCCTTTCCTTTTTATACTTCTCACACAAAACACCAAACTTTTAAATTCTTACACTTAGACCACACCACTTTTAAATTTCGAAATTCCTCCAAAATTTCCAAATACCGACTAACACAAAACTCGGTTATTACAACTTGGTTGGTTGCATTATTCTGACTTTTGCAAACATGCTTTTGGCCGAATGGTGAACAATGTAGTTGGCAGAGTGGTTTGTATGATTCTGGACAATGGCATGTCGTTCTGACAAATCGTACAAAAGTGTTTAAGGAGAGAAGAAAAATATTTCTTGTAGAGCAGGCTTCATGATCAACGATCATTGAGTTGGTCTTCTTCAGTGAGACCTGAATGAAGATCAGCTATCGCTAAAGTCTTCTACTTGAAATATCCCGTGTCGTGGATAAGTCTTCATATTTCTGAAGTGTGCCTCTGAAAAGACCCATTTAATATGGGGAACCATACTTTCAAAACTTTGTCAGACACTATGTGAATGATCTCGGTAATTCGGTGATTAGTTCTGACTTCACTAACCATTCGACTCCTCTTCATTACTTCCAAGTACTGGGATCGAACTGGTTCATCCATGTCGGATACCCCATAACACATGACTGGGTCGAACGGTCTGATCAAGTGCACAAATATTTTCTTCTGAGACGCTTCAATGTACGGTACCGAAATCCGAACTCTCTCCCAACGAACCGGTTGGTTAGGTTGAGGTTGAGCCGTTTCTGGTTCTAGAATCGGTATCTTAGAAGATGTTCCTGCAGTGTCATGTTTTGTTTGCTGAGATTATGTTACCTCTTCGCTCTGAAGAAGGAACTGGTCATAGTCATCGTCATCCATTCCTTCGTCATCTGAGTAGTGCCACAATAAATTTGTTTCTGACCGAATGGCTACTATGGCTTTTTCATTCCATATGTTTTCCGTCTCTGGATCAATCTCTGATTCGTCATCTATGAATTCCAGATCCGCTCTTTCAGGAACTGTGATCCCAGAAACAAGTATGTAAAGATATGATCAACAATCATTGGTCATCTCTCATTAACATCAAGATCAAGGTTACAAAGAGTAGAGAGAACAACACAGGTGATTGGATATGGATGTTATGGAATGTTATGTTCTAAAGAGAGAATCTAGGCTATTTATACTTAGACTAGAAAGTTACAAAACAAGTCCCTTAACTTGGATACAATTAATATTTCGTGCACCAACAATCTCCCCCTTTGGATCCAAGTTAGAAGAACACAACATTTAGACAAGCTGCTCTAGAGGTATATATCTCTTTCTTATCCCAAAAATGATTTTAAACCTTCTAAGAGCATTTATGTACTCCAGTATTTTCTCAATAACATCCAGAGCTTTGTTGATCAGAACCTTCTCTTTCTCTTTTAGAATCACCAGCTTTTGTTGATCCAACCTGAGCTTTTCATTCAACCGAATCTTTATCACCCTGAAAGTTCCATCACTGTACTTGTTGACTTCAGTGAATCTCATGAACTTCTTCCTTTTGTGTCCATTAAAGTAAACAATCCCAAACTCTGGCTTTTCTAGAATCGTGTACACAAGTATGCCTTGAGAATCAGGCAATCTTCTATTAGGCTTTAACACATTTACTCTGATCTGACCTGCCTCCAACGCCATTTGAAAGTCAGTCAGGTAAGCCAGCTTTACTAGACTTTTCATAAATCTTTTCAAAGATTGATACGCCTCAGACCGTGTCTTATCATTGTTGGAAAGCCTGGCAAGAATGTCATATAATCGGAAAAAGTCTTCACATGTCAACGACTTGAAATCTGCTTCACTGAAAGATCATTCTTTACCATCAGTTCTGTAGACTGTGAATCTTGGATACCACACATTCAATATTCTTTCTGATTCAATCTTTGTAATCCTCACAATCTCTTTATATGTTCTTTCCAACCTCAATTTTTGGTCTTTGTGTTTCATCAGGTGTAGGTACTCAATCTGGTGTAGGTATGGTAGCTTCTCAATAGAATACAACTTTATCTTGTCAATCGGTTGAACTTTGCTCACAAATAAATCTCTTCTTACATCCTCTTGAAATGGAGTAAGAATCCTTATCCTGTGCCATCTTCTTTCAATCAATTAACTGCTGGAATATTCTCATCTCAGCTTCAGATACCAGATCTTTTATCTTCCCTTCAGGTAGATCTGGTATGACTAGAATATCTATAACTGGATCATCTGCTTTAGAAATATTCTCATCATCAGAATCAGAAACATCAGTTTGTACATTCACAACATCAAACACATCATCAAGTTCCTCTTTTATCTTGATAACTGTATTTTCAGGTTCATCTTCAGAATCCACATAAATGATATCCTAAATAAGATCATCAACCGTTTTCTCCTCTTCCGTTCTTTTATCACTTCCTTCAGGCTTTTCAACCGTAGGAATGATATCATTAAGAACTCCATGTACAATACCTTATTATACATTACCACCAGAACCAGTTGTACCAACATCCAAAACAACTGTTTCAACTTGTGTACCAGAACTACTTGTTTCCCCCACTTTCTGTCTCTTACTTATCTCCCCATCATGGTGATCAGGATCAGGATCTTGATCATCATGCTTTCTCTTATTAGATTGGGCTTGAACAACGCAAGTTTGCTCTAAAACAGTGATACGGTCAGAAAGGGATTTGAAGACAAAGGTAATGGCTTGGGTCATATCAGAAATGGATTAGTTTAAGGTATGGATATCAGCATGGGTAGGTAACTGGTTCTGTATTTCGGTTTGTCTTCTTAATAAACCAACTAACTCCAACTCTTCTCCGGTGTTATTATCACCTTGCTCTAACAATCGGATTAACAATTGATATTTAAGTTCATGTAAAGGAAGGGTAGGAGGTACCTTGCTTAGTGGTGTAGGCTAAGATTTTGAATCAGGTTGAGTTTTGGATTCGGTTACTAGTGTATCAATCATAGATTTCCCTTTAACAGCTCGGCTAACTTCCTCAGTAAGCTTTCCCACAAACTTTTTCATCTCCTCAGTGTGAACTTTGTAAAAAGTATTCAAATAACCAATAGCTACTTCCAATAGCTTCACCGTCACAAAGATATGAGATGGAGGACCCACCAAAGATCGAATTTGTTGAGCTCGAACTGGACTAACACCCAGACCACTTAGGTTACTGGTTTGCATGACAGTTGAAGAAACTGCATGGCCTGTGTTCAATGCTGGCATGGTGTTAACGTTGACAGGACTTCCACCCGGTCCTCGTAAAGCACCAACGAATGGCGGCAATACTATGGGCATTCCGATTGGATCACGAAGAATTCCAATGTTTGGTGTCACCAACGGTGTCGTGACTGTCGTCATAAGTGTCCTAGGAATTTAAGTTGTTCCAAAGGGTCCTAGACTCGAAGTGCTCAGAATTGAAGTCGGTGGCCGGGGCAATTTCCTACCTATTTCAATACCAGCAGACACCGATTGTGTTGCCGATAGAGTTTTGTAATACCCCGGGTAAGTTCGTTAGTTAAAGTCTCGTTCCGTTAAATTTATTTAACTCTATAATTGATATTTAGGGTGAGTTTAGGGGTGTTTGGATTAACTAATAAGTTAAAAAGGTATTTTGGTCATTATTGAATAGGTGTAACGACCCGGTTTCCCAAACATACAACAAATAACATACATTGCATAACTTCATTACATTCATAATAAAAGATACATCACAAACCAAGTACGGTCTCATTAGTCTTGACACTACAAAATATATAAAAGCTTCCTAATCAACATCCATCAAAAGCTTCTTACACTTCATCCTCTCCTGCCGATCCTTAACCTGGAAAACATATTTTTGAAAACAAAATGAGGGTTAGACCAAACGGGTCTAGTGAGTTAATCCCGGTCTTTTCCAAAATCAATATAAAACTCTTTTCGCATAATACTTTGTATCAAAATAGTTTACATAAAACCTTTCGTATAAGCACGCATATACCACACGTCTATAAATACCACATTAGGACTCGTGCACCGTGTATCTCTCCTCATCTCATCTTCTTTCCCTTGGCCACATTAGTCGGTAGCAAGCCAACTAATCATCGTCACTGTACAATACAGTCGACTCCACTGTAATTTCATACAGCCCCGCTGCAATTACCTACAGCTCCACTGCAATTTCATGCAGCCCCGCTGTATTTCCATACAGCCCCGCCGAACAATAATTCGGCTCACCTATACTCGTTTCGTGCAATATAAATACAATATATATCTCATTACATCATATCGTAATTTATATACACATAAATATATATATACACATATATATGTATCCCAGTTCAAAACGTTTTAAAGCAAAACTCACCTGAATGCTTATTACAACTCTTCCAAGCCTTTTCCAAAGATTCAGTCTATCAATCCCAATCCACAGAGTCTGCAAATAGATTAAATACAAATATCCCCTTACTAACTGATCACATAAAACATACTAGAAGACCAAGGACTCTAGATAACTCAAATCCTCAAAAGTGACCAAAACAGCTAAAGTATCCGGACAACCCAAACAACCCAGACAACACCACCTTTTCCGGACAACACGACTTTTCCAGACAACCTCAGTAATCCGGACAGCAAGACTAATCCGGACAACACGACTTATCCGGACAACACAAGGAATCCGGATGCCATCCGGTCTCTAAATCATCCGGAAACCACAATCAAATCGTCCGGACTCTATCAACAACTTACCCGAACACCACCCAAGAATCTACCCGGACACCTTCAAGAATCTACCCGGACACCTTCATACTGTGTCCGGAAACCTCTGTCGGTTTGATGCTTTTTACCCAGAAAATCGACTGAATTAATACCAGAAGTGTTTGGGATGTTTCTACTCCGATAGGAACTACTTACTAGCAATTATAGACATAAAATGTAAAGCAACATACCTCAATTTCTCTTCCAAATACACCAAATGAAGTCTTAACCACAAGAACCCTTCTTTCTTCTTTTGCTCTCCAAAAACACACACACCTCTACTGAATTTCTGCTTTTTGTAAAAATATCTGAACTTCTAAAGGCTAATATCTAAATATATTTACCATTTAGACCTTGTACTCCTTATAAATAACCAGAACACCTTTAAACCTTTAATTTAACCAAACTTACCCTAAACCTTAAACTTTAAAGTTAACTAAATTAACGGAAATTGGATTTTAACCAACGGATTTACCCGGGGTATTACAATAGGTTAGGGTCTAATTGGTAAAATTTGGTTGATAATATCTCTTAGACTTCAGATATTATCACAACCCAGAAAATCAGAAAAGTGTGTGTGTGTTTTGGGGAGAAAAAGGAGCAAAGGAAGAAAGCTAGGGTAAAAGGCTTCATTTGATTTGCTTGGAAGTAATTTAAGGTATGTTCCTTGTAAGTTTTATGTCTGTAATTACCAATAGATAGTTTCTATCGGAGTAGAATAACCGATTACACGTCCAGTAGTAATTTCTGTTTGACCAATATTGAGAGTTTAAATGCTGTCAAGTATCCAGTAACCTGTATTTTGTTAACCCTTAGATAGGGAATGAATGAGAACTGACTATTATGTGGTCTCGACTTGAGTACGGGTTTGGGGGCAACAATTGGGGATTTGAGTTCTTTAGAGTTCTTAGCCTTAGTAAGACTTATGTGTTTTATGTGGTAAAGAGATATATGTATCTATTTATTACAGATCCTGTGAATTCTGGGTAAAGGACTGAACCTGTTTAAAAGGATTGGAAACGTGTTGATAAGCAATCAGGTGAGTTTTACTTCAAAATGTTTTTAAACTGGAATACATATACGTGTAGATTGAAAAGGTGATAGACAATGTGATTAGATGTTCATAAATGACAATATGATATATTGAGATATGTATATTGTATTTATATGTGCATTACACTACACGAGTATATGTTAGCCGAAACTATAGTCGGCGGTGTTTGCTGTAGTTGTTGTACAGTGGTGTTGCTGTAGTTGTTGTACAGCGGTGTTAGCTGTAGTTGTTGTACAGTGGATTAGTTGGCTCGCAACCAACTAACATGGCCAGGAAAAATGAGAATGAGAAAGAGGATGAGTTGAACACAATGCACGAGTCTTGACTGGTATTTAATTACGTGTGATATATGTGTGTTTATATAAAGGATTTTATATAAATGGGTTTTATAATGATTGTGAAATGACAGGGATTTTCTCACTTAGACCACTAGGTGTAACCCTCATTTTGTTTTAAAAATATGTATTCCAGGTCGTGGATCAAGTAAGGGCAAATAAGAAGGATAGTCGTTGCTTAGCTTTTGGGAAGACTTGTGTTATGAAGATCATGAAGTGTTTTTGTACTTATGGCTTTGTTGTTAGTCATAATGTAAATTATTTAGTCAAAAAGTTTGTACTGAAATTCTTATTATGTTTAGTAAGACTATGGGACCGAATATGAAATATGATGTATCTTTTTGATGAATTTATGTTGTGAAATGTATGTTATTTGTATATATGGAAACCGGGTTGTTACAGATGGTATCAGAGCCCTAGTTTAAGGGATTTAGGTATTAGTATCTGTACCTAGACTTAAACTGCATGGGAAGTAGGATGTCCCTATTATTGTAGAACCTTGGGATGTTAAATATAAAAAGGTAGAAGGAACATCATGTAAGGTAATTTCATTATTACACCTGGCCAGTGTAATTGTGATCTTACAGGTACATGTTTGAACTGGAATACCTTGTTATATGGGGTATTTGCTTATGTGTATATTAACCTTGTCTGAATCAACAGAATGGCAAGTGGTACTAGACAAACGAATCGGGAAGGAGGAGGAAATCCGAATAGAACTGGAGGCAGAGTCCAGGGGCGCGGCACATAATTTGTTACAAGAGACGACTTAGCAGCGAAAATGGGAAGATTACAAGCCAATATCCAAGCTATGTTCAACCAAACTCATAATACTGAAACAGATAGACCAGATCCTTCACATGAAGAAGAGATGCCTATTACTCCTACTGTTGTACCAGTAATGAAAAAGTTTGATTATAAAATGTTTCTCAGTTGTAAGCCTCCTACTTACTCAGGAGACCGGGACCCAATGAAAGCGATGAGATGGCTGAAGGAAATAGAAGCTATCTTCAAAACTAGTAAGTGTGTTGAAGAAGACAGAGTACTTTATGGAACCGCGATGTTGAAGGGCGATGCTTTATACTGGTGGGAAGCTCATATTTCATCAGGAGGGTCTGACATATACTCTACCTTCTCTTGGGAGGAATTTGTTATATCTTTCAGGAAACAATTTTGTCCTCATGCAGCGATTAAACAATTGGAAGGGGAATTCTTGAACTTACAGCAAGGGAACTTATCAATTCGGGACTACACCGCTAGTTTTCTAGAAAAATCTAGTTTCAAGGAATACTACGTTGCCACGGAGGCAATGAAGACGGAAAGGTTTATCTTCGGGTTAAATTAAGATGTCAGAAGGCTAGTAACTGCAAAAGGACCCGTTACCTTCTCAGCTGCAGTAGATGCCGCGGAAGATGTGGAGCGGGATAATAGGAGGGATGCTGGTGATAAAGGTATGGGGAAGAGAAAGTGGGAAGGACCACAGTATGACCCGAAGAAGTCCAGGTTTCAGAGATACGATAACCGCCCGCCGTTTCGACCAACAGAAAAACCTTGTCCGAAGTGCAACCGTGTTCACCAAGGAAATTGTCAAGTTGACCCTCGGATTTGTTATAAGTGTGGGAAGACCGGGCATATTGCTAAAAAACTTTCCAGTACCGCGGCTTTGTTTCTTGTGTAATTCTCCGGATCACATTCAGTCGGATTGTCCGCGGGGAAGAATACAGCAGGGTGGTACATCAGGGAGACCAGCGGTTGTCAGACCAGTAGTGCCAAGACTAGAACCACCAAGAACAAGGGGTCGTACATTTCAGATGACAGCAAAAGAAGCGGAGGAAACTCCGGATGTGGTTACATGTACATTTTTCATAAACTCTACACGTGCTAAAGTGTTATTTGACTCCGGTGCAAACCGATCGTTTGTGTCACCTTCATTTGCTGCTTTTATGCATTTAAACCCTAAAGTATTAGATCATGCTTTGATGGTAGATACGGCAAATGATAACCAAGTGGCGGTTAAAGAGGATTTTGATAAGTGTGTGATAATTATAGAGGGATGCGAAGTACCTATACAATTATTCCCTATAGCCTTTATTGAGTTTGATGTGGTATTGGGAATGGATTGGTTAGCTGAGAATCAGGCTAACATAGTTTGTGATAAGAAAATAATTAATGTTGTCTTACCTGAGAGAGGACCGGTAGTAATTTATGGTGATCGTAGCAATCATCAGTCTTGCCTTATATCTATGATAAAAGCCCGTAAGTGTGTTAATAAGGGTTGCCAGAGTTACTTAGCTTATGTGATAGATATTAAACCAGAAAAGAATAAGTTGGAAGATATTCCGATTGTTAGTGAATTTCCAGAAGTATTTCTTGAAGACATGAATAGTCTTCCGCCCGTTAGACAAGTAGAGTTTGGTATAGATTTGATTCCTGGAGCCGCTCCTATTACTCGTGCACCGTATCGTTTAGCGCCACCAGAGATGAAAGAAATAATGACGCAACTACAAGACCTATCCGATAAAGGCTTCATCAGACCTAGTTCTTCGCCGTGGGGAGCACCAGTTTTGTTTGTGAAAAAGAAGGATGGTTCGATGAGAATGTGTATCGACTACCGGGAACTGAATAAGAGCACGATCAAGAACAAGTATCCGCTACCCATAATTGATGACCTCTTCGATCAGTTAGTTGGAGCTTGTTATTTCTCCAAGATTGATCTAAGGTCTGGTTACCATCAGCTGAAGGTGAAAGAAGAAGATGTTCTAAAAACTGCTTTTCGCACGAGGTATGGTCATTATGAATTCTTAGTGATGCCGTTTGGATTGACGAACGCTCCAGCTGCTTTTATGGATTTAATGAATCGGGTATGTAAGCCGTATCTCGATAAATTTGTAATTGTATTTATCGATGATATACTTATCTATACTCGATCCAAGGAAGAGCACGCGCAACATCTTTGTCTGATTCTGGAGTTACTAAAAAAAGAAAAGTTGTATGCTAAATTTTCGAAATGTGAATTCTGGCTACGAGAAGTTCAGTTTCTCGGACATGTAGTTTCTGAGAAAGGTATTCAAGTTGATCCAATGAAAGTAGTAGCAGTTGAAAAGTGGGAACCGCCGAGAACGCCAACCGAAGTACGTAGTTTCCTGGGTTTAGCCGGCTACTATCGAAAGTTTATAAAAGACTTCTCTCGTATCGCGACGCCTTTGACTAAATTGACTCGAAAGAATCTAAAGTTTGAATGGAAAGCAGAACAGGATGGAGCATTCCGGATATTGAAAGAGAAACTGTGCAACGTGCCGATTTTGTCGCTACTTGAAGGTTCTGAAGACTTTGTTGTTTACAGTGATGCTTCTAAACTGGAATTGGGATGTGTACTTATGCAGCATGGGAAAGTTATTGCTTATGCTTCTCGTCAACTAAAAGATCATGAACGACAGTATCCAACACACGACATGGAACTTGCAGCAGTTGTTTTTGCGTTGAAGATTTGGAGACATCATCTTTACGGCTCTAAATGTCAAATTTATACTGATCATAAGAGTCTCCAACATCTTTTCGATCAGAAGGAACTAAATATGAGGCAAAGAAGATGGCTAGAACTGGTGAATGATTACGACTGTGAAATCCTTTATCATCCGTGAAAGGCAAATGTGGTAGCTGATGCACTGAGTCGTCAAGAAAGAAGCGGGACAATAAAAGCCATTGCACTACGAACTGAACTCCTACCCAACATCTTTGACGAACTGCAGAAGTGTCAAATAGAAGCTTATCAGGAAGAACATTTGAAGTCAGAACGGTTAGTGGGGATATCAGAATTGCTTGTGAGAGATGACCGTGGGTTATTGTGTATGGGAAACAGAATTTGGGTGCCTCGTTTGGGTGGTTTACGTGATCGGGTACTACAAGAAGCCCATCAATCTCCTTTCTCTATTCATCCAGGTACGAATAAGATGTATACAGATTTAAAACAATTCTATTGGTGGCCGGGAATAAAAAGAAGTATTGCTCAACATGTGGAAAGTTGTACTACGTGTAAGAAGGTAAAGATTGAACATCAAAAGCCGTTTGGTCAGTTGCAACAATTGGAAATACCTATGTGGAAATGGGATCAGATTACTACCGATTTCATCACGAAGCTACCAAGGACCCCGAAGGGATTTGATGCTATTTGGGTGATTGTCGATAGATTGACGAAGTCTGCTCACTTCTTACCAATAAAGGAAGCTGATTCGATGGAGCGATTAGCTAAGTTGTACATTGACGAAATAGTAACTTGACATGGAGTTCCAATCTCGATCATTTCGGATCGTGATAGTCGTTTTACTTCAAGATTCTGGAGAAGTTTTCAAAAGGAGATGGGGACGCAGATAAAGTTAAGTACAGCATATCATCCTCAAACTGACGGTTAGAGTGAACGAATGATTCAGACATTAGAAGATATGCTCCGGGCTTGTATTGTTGACTTTGGGGGATCGTGGGATAAGCATTTACCGTTGATCGAGTTTGCCTACAACAACAGTTATCATTCCAGCATACAAGCGGCACCGTTTGAAGTTCTGTATGGTAGAAAATGCCGAACGCCTCTGTGTTGGAACGAAGTGGGAGAGAAACAGTTAGCCGGTCCAGATATAGTTCAGTTAACCGCGGATAAGATTACTTAGATTCGGGAAAGATTGAAAGTGGCTCAAGACAGACAGAAAAGCTACGCAGATCGACGCCAGAAACCGCTAGAATTTCAAGTTGGGGATTTTGTGATGTTAATAGTCTCACCTTGGAAAGGAGTCATTCGATTTGGAAAGCAAGGTAAACTTAGTCCAAGGTACATCGGGCCATTTGCATATATGGAGAGGATCGGTGAAGTAGCATACAGGTTGGATCTTCCGCCAGAGTTAAGCAGGATTCATAACGCGTTTCATGTTTCAAATTTTCGGAAGTGTTTGGTTACGCCAGATCAGGCCGTCTCTCTACCAGATATACAAGTGGATGAAAAGCTGAATTATGTGGAGGAACCGGAAGCCATAGTTGACCACAAAGTTAAAGTGTTGCGGAATAAAGAGATCAGACAAGTGAAAGTTCAGTGGAGACATCATATAGGGCAAGATGCTACTTAGGAATCAGAGTCCGAAATGAGAACCAAATACCCTCACCTTTTTGCCTAACCGAATTCCGGGACGGAATTCTTTTAAGGGGGAGATGATGTAATACCCCGGGTAAGTTCGTTAGTTAAAGTCTCGTTCCGTTAAATTTATTTAACTCTATAATTGATATTTAGGATGAGTTTAGGTGAATTTATAAGTTTAGGGGTGTTTGGATTAATTAATAAGTTAAAAAGGTATTTTGGTCATTATTGAATAGGTTAGGGTCTAATTGGTAAAATTTGGTTGATAATATCTCTTAGACTTCAGATATTATCACAACCCAGAAAATCAGAAAAGTGTGTGTGTGTTTTGGGGAGAAAAAGGAGCAAAGGAAGAAAGCTAGGGTAAAAGGCTTCATTTGATTTGCTTGGAAGTAATTTAAGGTATGTTCCTTGTAAGTTTTATGTCTGTAATTACCAATAGATAGTTTCTATCGGAGTAGAATAACCGATTACACGTCCAGTAGTAATTTCTGTTGATTCTGGGTCGAAATAGAAGAAACCGACAGAGGTGTCCGGACACAGTATGAAGGTGTCCGGGTAGTTTTGTTGGTGATGTTCGGGTAATGTTCTAAAGGTGTCCGGACGAGTCTTTTATGCGGATAAGTTCCTTTTTCCTATGTTTTCCGGATAGAATAAGATACCGGATGGTATCCGGATTACTTTGGTGTCCGGATCACGTCCGAATTGTATAGGTCGTCCGGAAAAGTCATGCTGTCCGGAAAAGTAGTGTTGTCCGGATAACTTATGGTATCCGGATACTTTTGCTGTTTGACTAATATTGAGAGTTTAGATGCCGTCAAGTATCCAGTAACCTGTATTTTGTTAACCCTTAGATAGGGAATGAATGAGAACTAACTATTCTGTGGTCTCGACTTGAGTACGGGTTTGGGGGCAACATTTGAGGTTTTGAGTTCTTTAGAGTTCTTAGCCTTAGTAAGACTTATGTGTTTTATGTGGTAAAGAGATATATGTATCTATTTATTACAGATCCTGTGAATTCTGGGTAAAGGACTGAACCTGTTTAGAAGGCTTGGAAACGTGTTGATAAGCAATCAGGTGAGTTTTACTTCAAAATGTTTTTAAACTGGAATACATATACGTGTAGATTGAAAAGGTGATAGATAATGTGATTAGATGTTCATAAATGACAATATGATATATTGAGATATGTATATTGTATTTATATGTGCATTACACTACACGAGTATATGTTAGCCGAAACTATAGTCGGCGGTGTTTGCTGTAGTTGTTGTACAGTGGTGTTGCTGTAGTTGTTGTACAACGGTGTTAGCTGTAGTTGTTGTACAGTGGATTAGTTGGCTCGCAACCAACTAACATGGCCAGGAGAAATGAGAATGAGAAAGAGGATGAGTTGAACACAGTGCACGAGTCTTGACTGGTATTTAATTACGTGTGATATATGTGTGTTTATATAAAGGATTTTATATAAATGGGTTTTATAATGATTGTGAAATGACATGGATTTTCTCACATAGACCGCTAGGTCTAACCCTCATTTTGTTTTAAAACTATGTATTCCAGGTCGTGGATCAAGTAAGGGCAAATAAGAAGGATAGTCGTTGCTTAGCTTTTGGGAAGACTTGTGTTATGAAGATCATGAAGTGTTTTTGTACTTATGGCTTTGTTGTTAGTCATAATGTAAATTATTTAGTCAAAAAGTTTGTACTGAAATTCTTATTATGTTTAGTAAGACTATGGGACCGAATATGAAATATGATGTATCTTTTTGATGAATTTATGTTGTGAAATGTATGTTATTTGTATATATGGAAACCGGGTTGTTACAAGTTTTTGCTAATCCCCTGTGAGAAGTTGAAACATCAACTTGTTGAGAAGTCGATGAGTGGCTGAGTGGGGTTGTGCAACGCATAGCTGGGTCCACTATGTCTGTTTCACTATCTAATGGCAACTCAGTTTGGATAGGATTCGTAGTTAAAACTTTCGTTGATCCTGTCTCACCCTCACCATCGTTTTTTCTTTCCTTCTCACTTATCCTCACTTCATTTTCTGTTTCAACTAATACTCCCTCAGAACACCTTATATCTCCTCGAGCACCAGAGTTGATCTTGGTATTCACAACGATCTCAAAATCATCAGGTTGATTATCATCATCATCATCAGAATTATCACCTTCTACCTCATCATTTGCCTCATCAGAACTTGAGCTTGCAGAGTAAACATTGGCAGGATCATCTATATCAGCAAATACATCATCACTTTCTTCAGAGTCAGAAGAACCAAGGCTTTCTTCATCAAGATCACGGGACGAATGACCAGGAGCATCCCCTTCTCCAGTTCCCCTCACTGTATTTTTACCTCTCAACACGCCCTGTTCAGGTACCCCAGTATCCTGAACTCTCTCTTCTAATTCTATACTCACTCCTCTCTCCTAGTTGGTTTGCACGTTGGGAGGTCCTTCCGGATCTGGATGAACCATTAGTGCATTTTCTTCTCTATACTCACTCACAAATGGTGACTCCTGGTCAGCGTAAGCAAGTACAGATTCGGGTTTGACCATGATATGAGGAAATTGCATGTTGGTTGGAATGCGAATATAATGCATCCATTGGGCTGGACCATGTACGGCTCCTTGTCGTCTTGGAATCTTCGGATTTGCATTCATGATGTAATGAATAACAATCTGTAAAAATATTTGAAACGGTACAAACTTCCTTGCCTTTGATGGTTGAGCTTTATCCGTGACTACCTCGGTCAATTCATTCCAAATAAGCACAGCAAAATCAATCTTCCTGTCAAATCGATAGCATGGAACATCCTCAGAATAGAGATGCTACATCTATCAAGTCCTGTGTGCTTTGAGGTCAGACATCTGTTGACTATACTGAACAAAGTATACCAAATCGGTGGTAGATACTTTCTTTTGAAATTTGAAGCACGGACTAAAATACCATCAACATATCATTGTATCCCAATGCCATGATATCCCTACATAGATCCTCTTCATAAATCATATCATCAAAGTTGTTTGACATAGGTAGATCCAGAACGGTTCTGAGTCTCTTCAATGTAAGCTTTGCATTAAAATGATCAACTTTGAGTGTGAAGAACTGGTTGTTTTCAGAAACTGGCACAAATTGAATGGTATACCAGGCTTGTTGTAAGTAGATCAGAGGAACAAGTTCTATCTTCTCCAATACAGTTATTTGCGGATGACCTTTCAAGATTTCGATTATGATGTGATAATCCATTCTCACAATCATATCGAACATAAAGTTGTTGTGCTGAATCTTTAGAAAATCAGCAGGCCGAATTAGGTCATCATCAAGATTTCTGGCATTAACCGAAGGATGAGATGAGCGATGTGATGGAATAATGTTGTTTTCGTCTGAAGAATTACCATCACCATGCTCATGAACACATGCCATTGGATCTGTTTGGGAACAAGTTAGATCACCGGGATAAATTTTTCAAGTAGCCAGTTTTGAGAAAAATCTCAAAAATTCCTAAGTCTGGGATGTTATCGCACAAAACAACAACTTGTCGCCTGACACTTTTGATCGCATAAAGCTTGTGCAATGAAATAAGTTATCGCATAAAGCTTGTGCGAGCAAGATGAATGTTAGTACTGAGCGACAACTTTGAATATTTGAATACATGGTTCGTGCGACAACTTTGAATACTTAGAACCTATTTAAAGTATTCAACCAAGATTCTATGAAAGTGAATAAAATCGCATAAAACCAAATGCCCTAGTGTCGTTTTTCTAACAGGAAACCTGTCTTGTTGTTAGTGCAATATGTCTTCAAGGTTTAAATATAGAAAGGTCAAAGTCAAAGTCAATGTATTGAGTTGTATTGTGTTGTTTACACCTTGTATTGTGTTTAGTATAAATAGGTTTTGTTGTGTATTAGTTGGTAGGACTCTAGACATACTTAACTCACATTCTTATATTCTAGAGAGAGAAACACTTGTACAGAACTCCTAATTTTGTAATGTGTTCTTGAGAGAAATGGATGACGAATTCATATCTTCTCTATCTTGATAGATCTTGGTTTAACAATTGGTATCAGAGCAGGAACAAGATTGAGAGATGGAATTCTACTGATCAAACATACGAATTTGGTGATTTCACAAGCAAATTTGATTGATTTTCTTGATTTTTCAAGAAAATCTCGTTTTCTTGAATTTTTGTCAAATTTGTGTGATTCTTGGTCGAATTTGTTCAAGATTTAGTTCGTTGGATTCGTTTTTGATAGAGGAACATTTATTGTTCAAGGTTCGAGGGTTAATTTCAAAGATTTGGAGTTCAATTTTGAGGTTTTCAAGAATTTTGGTCTGTGCGTTTTTGTTCTCTACTCGATCTGTTCAGAATCAAATTCAGAGGTTTTCAGAGGTTCATTATTGAAGAAAAAGTGTTAGGATTTGGATTTCGAACCTGTTTGCACAAGATTGTCTCAGAAATTTTGGATTTCAGAGGTTTTTTAGACGTATTTGGAATATCTCGCTAGATCTGGACTTTTCGCAACATTCATCTTCTTTTCGCAACATTCATCATCCAAGTATACTTTTCGCAACCCACTGACCCAAAAACCTTACTTTTCGCAACCTTCTTTTGCGAAAAGTGATCTTTCAGCGTTCAAGTTTCTGCCCAAGTCTACTTTTCGCAACCATTGCTTGCGAAATCCTCATTTCTCGCAACCGTTGCTTGCGAATTTCTCATTTCTCGCAACCGTTGCTTGCGAGTTTCGGACTTGTTAAAAAAAACAGGTTGAAGTGTATAAAAAAACCGTTGCTTGCGAGTTTCTGACTTGTTACTGAAGATGAGATTAAACGGAAGAAAGCAGACAAGGATGTTTCGTCAAACTTACTCTTTGCTATTCTCAAAATTTCGCCTCACATCTACAAACAGGTTGAAGTGTATAAAAATTACCCTTTGCAGATGTGGAATGAATTAACGAAGCTTATGCATGGATCAAAGGTTGAATTCAAGAGAAAAGAAGAGAAGAAAGTTGAAAGGGAAGATGATAAAGAGAAGATTATCGAGCTTACAAAGAAGTTGCAATAGATGGAAATTCTTTTGAGTATGGAAAGAGAAGATTTCAAGAAAGAAAGAATGGGTCTTGCTAAAAGAGTTTCGGAACTTGAAATGGCGTTGAAGTCAAAGACTAAAGAAATTGATGACAAGAAAGATGTTGAACTCAAATGTCTAAGACTTTCCAAGCAGAACTCAGATTTTCAGAAAATCTTATTTTTAGAGAAAGAAAAATTGGAGAAGGAAAGACGTGTGTTTGAAGAGAAAAGGAAAGATTTTGAAGCTCTAAATGGAAAGCTGTCAGAGAAAATTTCTGAGCTTCAAAAAGAGTTAGATAAGGAAAGTGAAGAGCTTGAAAAGATGAAGAAAGCTGATTTTCAGGCCAGGAGCGTAAAGGATGATTTTTCTGTAGAACGGAAGATATTTCAGCAAGAAATTCAGAAACTCGCGAAGAACTTGGCGGGTTTATCTACAGATATCATGAAGGAAAAGAAGGTGAATTGTGATATTCGGAAGAAGCTCGAGTTGATGACAAAGGAACGAAATTCCTTAAAAGACAAAGTGAGGTCGTTCAACAACTCCGAGTGTTTTTCAGAATGTCCGATGCGTCCTTCTAACATTTTCTACGAGCATTCTGTGGATATGTCTTCCAAATACTATGCTGATCTTCCTTCCTACAAAAGAGTCAACATGCAATGGAAGGTAAAAGGTAAATTTTCTGGAAAAGATGTACCAAAATCATCATTTCCAAATAAGAATTTTACAACGATAGTTAATTCTTTTGTTAATTCTTATTGCGGAAATAATGATTTTGTTAATAATAATTATGTTCAATATTGGTATGGTACTTACCATTTTCCTTCTTATAGAGCTCCGCTTAACGTGTCAGGACCCAAGACTCGTTGGGTACCAAAATCTACTTAATCTGTTTTGCAGATTTAGAGGTAAGCGTTGAACTCTCGGAAGATGAAGTACTTGTGCATTCAAGAAGACATTGAACATCACATATTTTCAGGGAGTTTTCTATTTTTTTTATATATACATGTGCGATTTGATAAATCTTTTGGTATTTTGTAGGGGGAGAGAGAGTGAGATAAAAGACTATGGCTTTTGAACAAATCAGTTCAAAACCCGTACTTCAACGGTAATGGCTTTTGAACACATCAGTTCAAAACCCGCACTTCAACGACCATGACTTTTGAACACATCAGTTCAAAACCCGCACTTCAACGACCATGGCTTTTGAACAAATCAGTTCAAAACCCGCACTTTAACGGTAATGACTTTTGAACAAATCAGTTCAAAACCCGTACTTTAACGGTAATGGCTTTTGAACAAATCAGTTCAAAACCCGCACTTCAACGGTAATGGCTTCTGAATACATCAATTCAGGACCCGTACTTCAAAGGCTATGACTTCTAAACAAATCAGTTTAGAACTCGTACTTATCAGGTGATATCTTTTTGAACCTTAACTGCCATATCTTTTTGTTTCTCAAATCAAGTAATAAAAAGGTAACATTGTGTTATATTTTATTTCTACTAACGTTGAAAGTTTGAACATTCACAAATTTAATTCAATGAAGTGAAATTCTTCAATTTTTCATTCAATGAATAAAATGTGTGTTAAGGATGATTTTACGAGCATTTTTGTATCGTTAGAGTTATATTTGTTTCTACTTTCGCTTCTGAAATAAGTCGAAAGGTCAGCGAAACATGTTTGAGATTTTGATATAAGTGCAAAATTGTGTAAATCTATACTTATTTAGAATACAATGCTCACAAAGCCTATTCGTTTTAAACGAAATACTAACACATTGAATGGATTAAAGTCATGAATATGAACAGTCGACTTTTTTCTTATACACATCACAAAATCAACATCAAGAAATGGATGAATTGAAATGAAATCAAGAAATCACTAACTGATAGGCGGGTTTACACCCCCCTATTCTAACCGCAAGTGTACGGGTCGAATCAAGTAATAGTACGGTAAGTACGAGTATCGAACCAAGGGAAATAGGAACTAAGTATCACAATGACTACAAGTTCTATTAACTGAACGGTCAGAATTTTGGTTTGTGGTTTAGAAATTGTTTAAAACTAAATAAAACTAAAATTGCTTAACAAAAGATTTGAAGAGACTTTGATAGAGAAAAAGGTTGAGGGTTGGATTCCCTATGGTTATGAAATCGATGAACAAAACCCGAAAAACGATTACCGTCTCGTACTATAAACCCTAGTTTGCGAAAGCTCACCGCTATTCTTTCTCAAGCAATAACGGATTTTGTTCTAAGACTCGCCAGTTTTATCTCTCGATCTCTATCGGTAGTTTAGAATACGTTAGGTAAAACTTTTCAGGGCGGAAAGGTGATTCGGCTATTTCTACCCGAATCTCTTTTCCGGTACTTGATTATTCGATCTAGTTTTCAATTAATCCTCTTGGACTTAATCAATAACCATTAAATCAATTAAAGTTGACCAGACTACAATTGGCTAAGAAAACTCAAATCAAATGCTTTATAAATCAAGTCGATAACGTTAGTCGGTTATAGGTCATCTCTAATTGAAACCACGGTTCCTCCAACCCCCAACATCTGAAGATTAGTTCATGATGGGGTTGGATAAGAACGCAAGAATGTAGTAGAAATCAATCATGTAAAACATCGTTCGCAATGTAAAAACATAGTACTAATCAGTTCTTTTCTATCAGCTCTAATTCGTAAACGATATATCAATCCCCTTCAGTCGGCTCTCTATCGTGATGCAAAAATGATGAACTCTGCTCTCCAAATTCGCCTCTTTCCTACCTTCGGTCGTCTCGAATCTCTTATGCCCTAACTTTGGACTCGCAAAACAATAATAAGCAAACAGAGTGTTGCGCGGCTGTCCCTGCAACTTGAAGTCGCGTGGAAAATCGCGCATGTCCCAGATTGGCTTGGGTCGGTTCTTGGATTGGGTCTGGATCTTGGGCTTTCATTTGGGCTAACGTAGCTCCTTTTTCAACCCCTTTTCTGCTCGTTTTCTCGGCTGTCGTTTCCTCTCGAGATACTTGCACAATTCACTGGAAACACGTGAAAGCGACGCTGCTTTACTTCAAAACAAGCCACTCTTCGTGGTTTGTAGGCCAAAAATAACGCCAAAAATTAGTGTTATCAACAACCCCAAACCGAGCGTTGCTTGTCCTCAAGCAAAATAGCGATAAAAAGAATAAAAGCACACCACGATGAATGAATAACTGCATACTTCCCAAGCGGACACCCATATTGCACGTCTATTTTACCCATACCCGTAAATGTTTATCTCATCCTCACCGCATCTTGATCTTGTTTAACCGATCCCTTCCACTGTGAGTTGAACTTACAACTGCTCCAATCGCATTAAGTTCGTACTAAGTCCAAGCATGCTAAGGAAAACATTTCGCCTCGACCCTACCTCACGGGATGCTCCCTATTCACTTGAACCTAGGTTGTCGCACGTGTTGTCATGTATATGGAAGTTATGTTCAATGATATTCGAGAATTCACATGACAACTCTAATGAAAGACGCACCAATATCCAAAAATTTATCTCAGAAGGGAATCAAGTAGCAAGACAGGGACTATCAGTAAAAGTAATGGTATACCATAATCACATTTTCCAGAAGATCATCCAGGTCTTTTACATGGTTGTAACGGGGCTAGGGTTATGGTTATGAAACGAAGGGTAAACGGATCAAAAATCCTAAATGTGTCAACCCTTAGTAGTTCTGAACTTTCCTTGCTTCGTTTTCTGTCACTTGGCCCTGTTTGTCATAGTGAGTCGCGTTGACTCTCTTATTTATCTGCTGTCGGTACTGGCTATATATATATATATATATATATATATATATATATAATTGTGGTGGGCACCATTGGCCCTCTTTATTTGGTAGGGCTATATTGGCCCTCTTTTCTATTACTTGGGTTAGAATGACCCAATTTCTCTTTCTGACCGACCTGTATTTTTCCTTTCTGCTCTATCTTCCACTGTTCATTTCTGCTTATGGTTGACACATTTTCGGATAAGGGTTGGCTAAGGCTTTCGGGCTAGGTGTTAATGGTGAGGTTTGAAAGAAAACGTTGGTGAGTGTTTGGCTGCAAAAGGGGGTTTGGGCACACACATAATGGGTCAAGGGTGCGGTAGATAAAAAATGGGTTCAAGATGCACACAATGTCTGGAATCATCTCTTAAGGTCCACACGATAAGGTTTACTATACCCTCACCTAATATCCCGATGGTCGTCTTTGCTACCCAATGCAATATTATAGCGAGATCACTCTATAATCACGACAAGGAATTCGAAAAAGTGTATACGAATTAGGTGTTTAAATCCCTCGAAATGAAATGCGTCATTTTAGTCTCAATTCTCGCTGTTGGGTGGTCTCCACTAATGTCCCTAGTCATGCCTTTCCTTGGTCCTCCCTTAATGGTCACATTGCTATAGTACGATTCATCCCTCAAAGGTCGGTCTCAATCAATCAACATAGAGATTTTGGCTTACATGATCTAGACATTCAAAATACGGAAAAAATCTACGTGCAATAAAGGGGCCCGATTGGGCAACCCTAAACCTTACCTACACATTGTCCCCAATGTACAAGTGCTGATTCGGAGTGGTACAAAATGTGACAATACCAGTTATTACAGTTATCCGGAATTAAGGAAACCTCAACAAAATACATCAAACCAACGAAACAGAAACATCGACAGAAAAGCTAACGAAAAAGACAAACCATGACTAATGGGGTCGTGGCGAAGATGCTCCACCCGATTGCCTTCCACACACTCTCCTTCGGCCTTGTGCGGGATCGGGCCCCTCCAGTATGTCGTACTGAGTAAGGCGGGCGGAAAATCCATCTAAGCGGTCGTTCACCCCTCGAAACCCGACCTCCATCTGCTGGGTCAACCGCCGGATGTACGGGGGTGTGTCGCCTGAATGCTCCTCCTGGTCAGCCTGTGGTGCGGTAGGATCGAAATCTGGGTCCTCGGAATCTGAGTCGGGAAGGATCGGCTCCGCCCAGGCTGCCCGTCGTCGCCAAGTTCTCGGGTCCTCCTATCGTTGTCTCTCACGCTTCGCTGCTACTGTGATCTATGCTCTGTATTGGCGCTCGCATAAATCTCCCTTCGGTCTGCTTAGGTTCCCGATCGGGACCCCAGCTTCCCTGCAAAAGTGTGTGATAAGGCATGGAAAGGGTAAAATCCCATCAAGTGACATACCCGCATCTAGGATTTCCATCCAAATAATGTAGCCGACGTCCATGGGCAAATTGTACTGAAGTGAATAGAGCACTTCAGCAATTTGACTGTCGGCCATGGTGTTGTGACTGGACGGATTCACACTGGCCTTGACGAATAACATAAGGAATGCGAGGTCTTAGTGAAGATCACTCTTAAGGATGTGCGTGTTCGTGTTGTCCCAATCCGTCTCCCCGTTCCGTCGTAGGGATCCCGTAATGACCGGACTTAGTTGGACGTTGAACGCCTCATGACGGGACATCCCGTAACTCATTGCCAACTCGCGGCGTTGTGGCACTCGGTGGTACGCACAAATGTCGTCCGGCGAGATCCGGACGCGCACCCCTCGGACCATTACGGTGTAGCGGTCATGGTATGTGGCCAGGAGCATGCTAGCGTAAAACGTCTTGACGAGGTCACCGTCATACATTGGTGCGGCCCGAATAAAATAAGACCACTGTTGTTGACGGATGATCTCGGCGACTCGTGATCATGCTGGTAGGCCGTCCAGCCGGATGCCTCGTTCTGCGAATGGTTGACAATTCTTTTCGGCCATCTGCGCAAGGTGGTCATCCTTCTCGTCATTCTCGGAGTTCTGCAGTATGTCTCTCTCGGGCATCCGGGTGCGCGGGTAATCACCGAAGTTAAGTTGTTTGCTTGGGTGGTGCCTCATGGTGGTGCAAAATAGGGAAGTATAATTAGACATGATAGAGCACTTGGCACCCCAAACCTAGGCATTGGCCTAGATTTGACCAGATATGGCATCCCAAACCTCGGTAGAACCGAGGTTTGCTATGGGGTGTCTGTGTGTGTGTGGATGTTGAACCATTACCACCCCAAACCTAAGTGAAACTTAGGTTTGTTAGGTCGCGTGTAACTCAAGCGGCTTATTCATTAAGTACATTGTCACAAAATTTCTAATGCATGCATCTATAAGTAATCGATGATTTTCCACATGAAATAAATTGATTAACCCCAAACCTAAGTGAAACTTAGGTTTGAAGATGCTTGCACTATTAATCCCACAAATAATGACATAAAAACTCCCGGTTACCCAAAAAGTCCCAATGTTACCAATTTAGCACAATGATGGGTGTGACTCACAAAATTATGGCAAACCAAAATTACCTCCTCCTAGTATTTCCCCAACAGTTCCCATGTGTACATTTTAAGAACACTTCCTCACAAAATTTTAGGCATACTAGAGTGCATACAAGATGAGAAATCTGATGTGAAGTTACAAGTAACAACAAGGGATATACATTTATAATACACACATTATCTTACATGTATGCCCTACATTTGCAAGAAAACTAAACCTTTGAAGAGCAAATATGTGAGAAAGGTGGAGAAACATCAAGAACTTGGGGAAGCATGAAGAAATTGGGGGAAACACATAGAAATTGGGGGAAACACATAAAAATCGGGGGAAACATCACAACAATCACACAAAGTGTAGTTTACATGATGAACAAAAGGGAAAATGAACACATACCTTGCTTGATCTTAAAAGGGGTGAAGAAAACCTTGAATATCGGTAGAGAGAGAGAGAGAGAGAAATTCGGGAGAGAGAAAGAGAGAGATGAAGAAGAAAGAAGAGGGAAATGAAAAGAAAGAAGAAAGAAGAACAAAATGAAAGGAAACCCTAGCACAAGGGTCAGTGAGGCGCGCGGTTTCCACCGCGGTTTGAAGCCGCGTAACTCACTGTTTCGATTTTGAAACAAAGGGTTACGCGGTTTCCACCGCGTGGAAAGTCGCGTAACTCACTGTTTGGAAAATCAAACTGAGGGTTACGCGGTTTCCACCGCGGTTTGAAGCCGCGTGGAAAGTCGCGTGACTCACTGTTTGGGATTTTTTTTTCCAAAACACACTA
The DNA here is from genome assembly GCA_033807775.1 of Saussurea involucrata. NCBI lineage: Eukaryota > Viridiplantae > Streptophyta > Magnoliopsida > Asterales > Asteraceae > Saussurea > Saussurea involucrata. The sequence continues at coordinate 1,766,723 of CM066321.1, read as the reverse complement.
AAATTAATGCAAATAATGCAAAACAGACCTCAGTGGGTTGCCTCCCACCCAGCGCCTTGGTTTCAGTCATGGCTTGACCGTCTGACGGATCATTCTTTTGGTTCGTCCAAGAACGTAGGTCAGCTACCACCGTCTCTCCTCCATAGTAGGGCTTCACTCGCTGACCGTTAACTTTGAAGGTCACCCTGTCTTTCCCTTGCAATTCAATCGCTCCATACGGGTATACCTCCTTGACGATGAACGGTCCCGACCACTTTGACTTGAGTTTTTCTGGAAATAGACGAAGCCGTGAATTAAACAAAAGGACTTGAATTCCAGGGAAGATTACCTTTGGGTTGAGATTCTTGTCGTGGAACCGCTTGGTGCGTTCCTTGTAGATGACCGCATTCTCGTATGTGTCTCGTCTGATCCTCGAGCTCGTTCAGTTGCAAACATCGGTGTTGCCCGGCCGCCTTGAAATCTATATTGAGCTTCTTGATTGCCCAATAAGCTGTATGCTCGAGCTCGACTGGTAAGTGACACGATTTCCCGAACACGAGCCGATACGGTGTGGTGCCAATCGGTGTCTTAAATGCAGTTCGGTACGCCCACAATGCATCGTCTAATTTAATGGACCAATCTTTCCGCGATGCATTTATAGTCTTCTCGAGAATCCGCTTTATCTCCCGGTTGGATACCTCGGCTAAGCCATTGGCCTGTGGATGGTAGGGTGTAGTGACCTTGTGTTTGACCGAATACTTCTTGAGGACCGCCTCCAAGTATCGGTTGCAGAAATGGCTACCACCGTCGCTTATGAGTGCCTTTAGAACCCAAATCTCGAGAAAATGTTCTTCCGCAGGAATTTGATGACCACTTTGGAATCGTTCGTAGGGCTTGCGATTGCCTCCACCCACTTGGAGACGTAGTCTACCGCTACTAAGATGTATTCGTTGCGGTGGGAGTTTGGGAATGGACCCATGAAGTCGATCCCCCAAACATCAAATAACTCGACCTCCATGAAGATTCTCATGGGCATTTCATCTCTCTTGGATATGTTCCCCGTTCTCTGGCACTGATCGCACTTGGCGATGAAGTCTCGAGTCTCTTTGAACATAGACGGCCAAAAGAAACCCGATTGTAGAACCTTTGCCACTGTTCTGTCGGTGCTGAAGTGGCCCCCATATTCTAAGGTATGATAGTGGTTTAGAATGTCGGCCTTCTCTTCGTCTGGGACACATCTCCGGATCATACCATCGGCACATAGCTTGTAGAGGTATGGCTCGTCCCAATAGTATCTTTTGGCCTCGAAGAAAAATCTCTTCTTTTGGTGGGAGTTCATTTGATAAGGCACTACTCCTCCCACCAAATAATTCACCAAGTCGGCAAACCATGGTTCTGAATGACTAACCTTGAAGAGTTGCTCATCCAGGAACGAATCGTTGATGAGGGTCTTGTCTTTGCTTTGATCTTCACCTCCTTCAAGTCTCGAGAGGTGGTCCGCCACAGTATTTTCGGACCCCTTCTTATCTAGGATTTCCAAGTCGAACTCTTGGAGTAACAGTATCCATCGGATGAGTCTTGGTTTCGCGTCCTTCTTAGCCATTAGTTATTTTAGGGCTGAGTGATCGGTGTACACAGTTACCTTGGCCCCAACTAGGTAGGATCGAAACTTTTTGCAAGCGTAGACAACGGCTAGTAGTTCCTTTTCGGTAGTCGCATAATTGATTTGCGCATCATCCACTTTGTGGAGTGTGGGTGTGGAATATACGATGTTTCAACGTGTCAAGATTAGCATTTGTTTCTTCAGCAATCAATGGTACATCCACGTCAACACTTGGAGTTTCTGGAGGATTATCATCAATTTTTCCTTCTAATGAATACCCAATCACTAAAATCGCCGTTGTTCTCTCTCGAGCAACAACGGGTTTTATTTTGAAACCACGAATTTCATCTCTCGATCTCAACCCATGAAGTCAAAACACATTAGGAACAAGATTTTAACATGACTAAGGTTTACTTGGTATATCTCTATCCAATTTATCACCTTAGGCATGTAATTGTTAGTTTTAGTTAACAATTAACTCTCTCGAGCTTAATTGAAAAAAAAAACAAATCAGATGAAAGTTGATCAGACTCACAAAAGCAATAAAACCCAAATCACATGCTTCATTAAATTAGGAAAAACTGATAAAAAGTTCAAATCATCTGTTCATACGCTCAAACCAAAATCAAACCAACCCCCAAAATCTAAAGATTAGTTCATGTTGGGGTATTAACACACAAAGTAGTAGAAGTGTTCATAGATCTAAAGAAAAGTTCTCTCAAGAATGCTAGGATCATAAAACTCCCGTGATTGTGAAATACCAACGAAGAATTGGAAGAAATCGGTGTTCAAATCGCTTCCCACAGTGTTTCCTCGCTTCAATTCGATGTTTCTCCCTTGCCAAAATCGCTCCCAAATAGTCCTTGGTCGTCCCCTTAAAGATAGAAGTCGCTATGAATTGGGTTGACTTAAGTGAACCAGCTTTGAAACTAGCTCTGATTCTGCTCTCAGGTGAGTTGTGAAATGACTTCAGATCAGCAACTAACTTCACAACTCACCTCCGCCACTGTTTTGAACACACAACTTTTACTTCAAACTTTGAAACAACTTCTCAACCAACCACTTTTCAAACTTGGATTCTTGATGATTCTCGTGATCGGTCTTTTTCTCGGAAAAACTCACTTTTCCCCACTTTCTTGGCTTTCTCATGGCACATCGTAATTCCTGAAAAACTTGATCCAAACAACAAAAATACCACCTAATTTACTTGGAAATAAGCAATATGACTTGAAAAGTGATATTAAAATAACACCAAAAATTGGTGTTATCAACAACCCCAAACCAAGCGTTGCTTGTCCCCAAGCAAATTAGCGTAAAAAAAGGGAAAAAAATAGCTTAAAACCAAGCTTCAACCTCACAAAGAACCGGGCGGGTATACTTATCGGAAAACTCAATTGGTTGTCAAGAAATTAAAACAAAGTAGAAGGACGAGGCAATCGGTTTTCAGTCTTCAACAAAAGTAGTCAAGTCATAAACATTGAAGATTGAACTAAGAACAGTGACACCATACCTAATTATAACCAGGTCATCACACTTTTGGGGAGGATTTCGCCTAGACCCTAACTCACGGGATACTCTCTTTACACTCGAACCTTAGGCTGTCACACATGTTGTTCATGCTTTTGGAGTTTATGTACAAGAACTCACGAGATATATGCATGAACAACTAATCATGAAAGATGCACAAATGCACAAATAAGGGATCTTAGAAGGAATTAAGCAGCAAGACAGGGACTATCGGTAAAGGTAATAGTACACCATAATCACATTTTCCAGAAGTTCATCCAGGTCTTTTGTTGGGTTGTAATGGGGCTAGGGTTAAGGCTATGAAATGAAGGGTACAACGGATCAAAAAATCCTGAATGTGTCAATCATCGAGCAGTTCTGAACTTTTCTGACTTTTTCTTCTATCACTTGGCCCTTTTTATCATCTCTAGGGTCGCTTTGACTCTCTTATTTATTTGTATCTCTTCTAATAAATATATTTTTTTTTCGTTGTTTTTTTTGTGGGGGCAGCATTAGCCCTCTTTTTCTTGAATGGGGCAACATTGGCCCTCTTTTCTAACTCTTGAGGTAAAATGCCCCAATTTCTTTCTCTATCTTTCTCTTTCTGACTGGCCTGCATCTTCTTTCTTGCTCTACTTTCCATTGTTCATTCCCGCTCATAACTGACACATTGTCGGATAAAGGTTGGCTAAGGCCAAGGGCTAGGGTTTAATGGTGGGGTTTGAACTGAGAAGTTAGGTGAGTGTTTGGCTGCAAAGGGGCTTTGGGTACACACATAATGGGTCAAAGGTACGGTAGATAAAAACTGGGTTCAAAATGCACACACTTCCTGGAATCATATCTTAAGGTCTACACGATGAGGTTACTATATGTAAGTACAGGATCTAATCTTACAATCAATATAGAAAGCAGTAATTGAGAAGTTGTATGATCAAGCCCAATTGTATTCAATGATGAACAGGAATACAAATCTAAGAGAGAGAGAATCTCAAAGATTACAAAGAATGAATACAAAGATATACGGGAAAATCAATCAGTTAGCAACGTAGTGCTAACCACTCTATTTATACTGCAACGGACATGTTAAAGCTACAGTACAAATAAGAAAGACTAATAAGAACATAACACGTGTCCTAATTAGTTTACTAAATACTAAGTAAAGTATGTAGTCATAAGTTCTGAACAGGTAGTTCAGAACTTCTGAACATTCTTCTGATAACGCTTCTCAGAGCTTCTAACTCTTTCTCTCAGAACTCTGACTTCTCTTCTCAGATCTCTGACTCCTCTACTCAGAACATCTGAGTCTTCTTATCAGATCTTCAACACTTGGTTTATTGACAAAACTTCAGATCTAACAATCTCCCCCTTTTGTCAAATAAACTTGAATTTAGCATCATCCAGGTCTTTCAGAGCAGGAACGATTTTCTGAAGTAGCACATTTCTCAGATTAAGCCTCTTATCAATTTTGACAATTATTTCTTGAATAATTTCAACTTGCTGATTGATTACTTCTTGAATTATATTTGCTTCCTTCACTTTCAGCATCTTTTTCTCCAAATTATGCTTTATGATTCTTAAAGTTCCAGAACAGTATTTTGCAGTTTCCTTTGCTCTGAAGAAGATCTTTCCACTTTTGTTTTTCAAAAATACTCCCAAATCTGGATATTTTTGAACACTTCCAGTCTTTAACACCTTTTTCTGTTCATGATCTGTGTTGGGATTTGCCAGATAAACACATGGCTTTTGTAAGTACAAAGCTATTTGGAAATCTGTATAACAGTGCCACCTTAAGATGTAGAACATGGCCTCAATCACCACACTTCTTGCCTTCCTTTCATTTCTGTCTTTGCTTGACTCTTTGAAGCATAGAAAGCTGTGTAATCTGTAGAAGTCAACCACTGATAGTTTCTCAAAATCTGCATCAGTAAAGTAATAAATCTTGCCATCTTCTCTCAGAACTTCAAAGGATAAGTACTCCATCTTTCTGAATTTCTTAACCTTCAATTCTCTGATTCCAGTGATTAGAAAATCTGAGTAAACAGCTTGCTTTGCTTTGCCAAGACATCTTGATTTTTCAGCCAACCAGATCTGAGTCTCCTTAGGTCTATCATAATACACATCCAAGAATTGTACTTCTTTTGGTTTGAAGAACTCAGGCAAATCAAATTCAAGAAAATATCCATTTAGATCAATGGATATTTCATCTTCTTTGGGTTCAGACTGTTCAGCTTGATCAAAACTAGTTATCTGCACATTCTGAGGTGTTGTGTTCTGGACTTCTTCAACTTCATCTGACAGAATTTCATTCACTTCATACTCAGCAGGAAACACAAAATCATTATGTAGAATCTTTTTGGGATTCACCTCAGATAGCAACTATTCACTACAGTTTCTGATTTTTCTTCTAAGATCCAACCTCCTCTTCACAGAGTTCATACATCTCTTCTTTAAACTCTCTCTTTCAGTTTCCACACTTACTTCCATTTTAATCAATAACCAATTCAGAGTTGCATCACTGTACTTCACCAACTCTTTTAATCTGAACATTTCAAGCCTTTCGTGAACTGTATATGTGAACCCTTCTGTCTCCATTCCTTCATTCACAAATCCCTTCAAATATAAACCAATTTCTGTTTTCTTTGTGGGAGAACTCAGATTACACTTCTCTTTTCTTTCTTCAATAGCTAATTGGAAGTCATACAAGTGTATATTTCTGACATAGATACCCAGAAGTCTTCTGCATTCAATTTCCATCAAGGCTTCTTCAGTGCTGGCAAAGAACTTGACTAGAAAGATCTGATCATCAAGAGTCAATCTGTGAAAATCAAAAGTAGACATGGAAACCTTTGTATTTTTTTCTTTCAGTACTTCCATTCTAACAAACATTAAACCATTGAATTCTTCTTGTTGAAACATCAGAACTTTCTCAATTCTTTTCTGAATATGCAGTTTTGAGTCAGGAACTCTGAATCTGTTAGAAGCTTCTGAGTAGACTATCTGAGCTCTGTCATCCATAAAACCATCAATATTACTTTCCAAAAGCTCATACTCTCCTTCTGTGTAGTAGAGATTATCATACATTTCCTCAGGAAAAATATCATCATGAAATTGTCTGGCTAATGGCACATCACTTAACTCTAGGATGAAATCACATACAGGTTCTTCTAGTCTTTGCAAGTTAATCTTTGGGATCTCAATTGGTTTTCTGAATACATACTCAGAAGGCATAAAGTAGTCTTTCACTTTCACATACTCTTCTTCTGTATTTAACTCATCACAAAAGTTAAATATAAAATCATCTTCAAAATCCTGAGTATAATTCACAGTTCTGTCTTCTTCTCCCATTAGATCAATAGGTCTTACCATTTTTATTCCTTGCTGAACTTTTTGAACATTCAAAGCTCTGACTAAATTATTATGCATCCTTCTGATCAACTCTTCACTTAACCTCCTTTCTTCTAATTCAGAATCCGTCATATTTTCTTTGTTATACACCACAATATCTGTACACATGTTGACCACTTCACTTTCCACTGTCTTTTCTGATCTCAATACAGATTCCTCAATAGCTTCAGTTTCATCTGAGTTTCCTTCCATCTCTGTGTCTAAGTTCAATTCCTCTGTTTTATCTGAATCACCACCATCTGTACTTTCCAACTCCATTTCCTCTGTATCTGAACTATCAATCTGAACTATCTGAGTTATTGCCTTTAACTTTTCTTGTGTCTGATCTTCTGAACTTTTTGTACTGGCTAAGTGCATATCTGTTATCTCAAAATCTTCTATGCCAATGTCATCATCAGAACTTAACCTCTGTCTTTTCTCCCCCTTTTGATGATCATGAGGCTCATTATCATCAAACTTTCTTTTCAAGTTCTGATTAAAAGTAACTTCAGGTTCAGATACACTCAGTGCTTTAAAGTATAGATTCCTGCATACCTTGCATTTGTTTTAACATATCTTTTTGAAAACCAGACATTATATCCATGATCTCCTTTTGTGAGAATCCAAGGATTTCTTTACATCATCTACTTTGGTTTCAACAGAAATCAACTTTTTCTCCAACACAACTTTCAAATCTGACATCTCATCATTCAAATCCTCCACCTTCTTCTCCAAATTTTCTACTTTTTCCCCCATCTCCTTGTTTTGTTTCTGAATCTTTTCAAATTCAGAAGTTTCTAACAGTGAACCTGAACCAACAGATGGTCCAGTTTTCATGTGCCCAGAGGGCTCATGGCCTGTAGATAACACAAAGTCATCTTGTACAACAGATGCACGTTTGAATGAGGCTTTTGTAATGTTCACCTCACCAGGACTTCCATCCAATCCTCGACACCCAACATTAGGTATGTCTATGAATGTTGTTTCAGGAATACGAAATTCCTGATTTGTGCAAGTGTCAGAAGGAATTTCAGGCTCAATATGAATAGGACTGTGATATTCAGACTCAATGTGTTGAAAAATAGATTGGGATTTATCACCTCCCTCCAAATGAGTTTGGGATGGTTCCCCGGATTTGTGTGAAACAGTAGCATGTTGAAATGCTTCTGAGTGGATATGGATGGGTTGTTCAAGATCCACCACTAGGTCCATGGTGTTTGTTTCAATATTGGACACCAAGAGATGTGAACCAATAGCATTTGTGGTTACCTGGTCAAGATTAGCTGGTTCAGAGGCATCTCTTTCTGTTTGAACCTCTGTTGACAATCTCTCATCCTCACCACTCTCATTCTGTTTTTCCTCACCAAATCTAACCAAGCTCTCAGAATTTTCCCCCTCAAGTCTCTCAGAATGTTCACCCATCTGAACATCCTCCCCCTCTCTAATTTGACTAGACCCCTCACCTCTCTTCTCAGGTTGGTCCTCTTGGGTAGGGATTTGAGGTAATTCAATTCCCATAGAGGTGCAATAAGCTTTTAAAATCTCACTCTCCCTTGGAATATAATTCCTAAGTGATTTTGGCAACAATTTATGATTGGGATAGTTTTCAAGTCTTGTTACTGAGGTCATCTTACCAAAATAAAATGTGGGACCATGCTTCTCATTTGTTCTTCTTGAGATTGTGCTGTTTTCCTGCATGGCATACCAAATAACAATTTGCCAGTACCTTATATAAATGGTACTAAAGTATAGTCATAATGCCTATTCTTCTGTCAGTGGAGCATCCTTTGTTTTCCTCTGAATTGCTTTCTGATTCTTCTCAAATGTATTCTTCATGTCTTCCCAAAGTATTAAAGTATAATCATAATGCCTATTCTTCACTAAGCCCTGAAAGATCTGAAGAATTTGTTTAGAACCTTGATCAGCAGAACTATTCTTCCCTGACAAACATTTATTTACCACATGAAAGAAGCAAGCCCAAATAGGTGGTAATTTGTTTCTTCTGAACAAACTGAGAGTCCTCAATCCTTCATTGTATCCCAATTTCATAAATTCTGCTTTTAATTCCTCTGTTAGGGGTGAGTCTTCAAAATCTGTCCTTCTTTGTACATCATCTTTCTCTGGTAGATTCAGCATTTCTCTTAGTGCAGAGATAGATAAGGCAAATGTCACTCCTCCAATTTCAGACACAAACTTATTATCTTCTAACCTCAGATGTTTCCACCATTGTTGTATGTACTGAACATGAACATTTTTGCTTCTTGTAAACCATTTTCTATAAGGATGATGTTTGAATAACTCCATGATAATTCTGTGTTCAGGTTTAAATCGACTTTCCTCAAACAATATAACACAGTTATTTTCAGACAATTTCAACCATTCACTCTCAGGAACAGCCCTTTCCACGAAAATATGTCTATCTGACATAATTGACCCTGCAGCACTCTGTTCATGTTCAATATTAATGTTTACCTCATCTGCATTTCCTTCTGATTCATCCAAATCATCTTCTTTATCATTTCTTATTGCCTCTTCCTCTACAGCTCTATTCTGTACTTCATCATTATCCGAATCAGATGAATCCATTATCGATTTTGTAGAATGTAGCGAAATTGGACCACTCCTTCGTATTCCAGACATGATTTAAGAAGAAAACAAACTCAAAGAACTCTGGATTTGATTCGTATCTCACTTTTCGCTCTGGAATTTGAAAAGATTTGGAATAGGGATTTTAAGACCTATTTAAAATCCGCGAAGTTGAAAGGTTTAACGGAAAAGCGAAATCAATGTTATAACGGAGTCAACACATTTGAAATGCCACAGAGGATTTAAATGAAATGCGTGGCATAATCAAACAAATATGAAGCTGACACGTGTTAGTGGATAGAATTTTGACTCAAGTCAAATATCTGAATAACACGCTCATATGTTTTGACTTTTCTTTATCAGATATCTGATTGTTCTACTCAGAGTTCTGATTTCATAACTCAGAAGAATTTTGCCTTGTAACCAAAATGTCATTTAAAATCAACTTCTGACAAATATAAAACATTTTGATTATTCAGAAGAGGTTTGAACAGATAGAAACACTTTTTATCATCAAAATTATGTTCATATTATGATGATTTTTAAAATAAATCATTTAAAATCTTATATCTGAATATGAATTTTTTTTTTAATTCAGATATAGTTTGAACAACAAAAAAAAATATTTATCATTAAAAGCTTGTTCTTCTTAGAATGATCAGAGATAAGAAATGAAAACAAACCTTTTTAAGCATCACAAAATGATTTCCAAAAGAATTTTGATGCTCCCCCTTGACTTGAGCATGCATTTGACTATTAATGATACATAAAGATGAGATAAAAAGATAATAGAAGAAGCATAATCCACACAGTTGAAGTATTTGTATTTCTCAAAAATAAATTTTTGAAGTTAGATTGCTGAAGTATCGACTCAGAATTTTTGACCTTATGACTCAGAAGTTCTGATCTCAAGACTCAGAAGTTCAGAACTTAAGACTCAGAGTTCTGAGTACGCTACTCAGACAATTTTACTTAGAAAAATTTAGCATTTTTAAGAAAAACAAATATTTTCAATTAGTCAAATTAAGCATTCCTATTTTACATATGAGAAAAGAGAATCTTTTGTGATCAAGAGGCTTTGTGAACAAGTTAGCCAATTGATACTTTGTATGCACAAAGTGCATCTCTATAGTTCCTTTTTCCACATAGTCCTTTATAAAATGATACCTCACATCTATATGATTAGTCTTTGAATGTTGAACAGGGTTCTGAGTAATGGCAATTGCACTTTCTGAGTCACAATAGATGGGAATCTTGTTAAGCTGATATCCATAGTCCATGAGTTGTGTTCTCATCCACAATGTTTGAGAGCATGAAGCAGCAGCAGCAACATACTCTGCTTCAGCAGTTGAAGTGGACACACAATTCTGCTTCTTTGATGCCCAACTCACTATTTTATCTCCCAAAAAGTGACAAGTACCAGATGTACTCTTTCTGTCCAACCTACTTCCTGCATGATCAGCATCAGTGAAAGCAGTCAATTTGAAGTTAGTTTCTTTTGGATACCATAAACCTAGATCAGGTGTTCCTTTGAGATATCTTAAAATCCTTTTGACAGCCAACATATGTGATTCTTTTGGGTTAGATTGAAATCTAGCACAGAAACAGGTAGAAAACATGATATCTGGTCTACTTGCAGTCAAATAAAGTAATGATCCAATCATGCCTCTATAGAGTTTGATATCTGCTGAAACACCTTTGAGATCAGCATCTAACTTTATGTTAGTTGCCATAGGTGTTCTCATAGAAGCACAATCAGACATTTTGAACTTTTTCAGAATGTCTCTGACATATTTTCCTTGATTTATAAAAATACCTTTTGGTAATTGTTTGACTTGAAGACCAAGGAAAAAATTCAGCTCACCCATCATGCTCATTTCAAATTCAGATGACATGATTTTTGAAAAATTATTACATAATTCTGGACTGGTAGAACCAAATATTATGTCATCAACATAAATCTGAATCAGAATCAAATCATCACCCTGTTTCTTTAAAAACAAAGTTGTGTCAATCTTACCTTTCTTGAACCCTGAACCTAACAAGTGTTTAGTAAGAGTGTCATACCAGGCTCGTGGTGCTTGTTTTAGACCATATAAAGCTTTGTCTAAAATATAAACATGATCAGGGAATTCTGGATCAACAAAACCTTCAGGTTGATGAACATACACCTCTTCATTAAGTTTGCCATTTAGAAAGGCTGATTTGATATCCATTTGATACACCTTGAAGTTTTTATGTGCAGCATAGGCCAAAAATATTCTGATTGCCTCTATTCTTGCCACTGGTGCAAATGTCTCATCATAATCAATTCCCTCTTGTTGACAGTATCCCTTAGCAACCAATCTTGCCTTGTTTCTGATGACAACACCTGATTCATCCTTTTTGTTTCTGAACACCCATTTAGTTCCAATAATAGATTTACCTTCAGGCTTTGGAATGAGTCTCCAAACTTTATTTCTTTCAAATTGAAGCAATTCCTCTTGCATTGCTGAAATCCAGTCTGGATCCTCTAGGGCTTCATTAGCTTTCTTTGGTTCAATCACACTCAAGAAACCAGCAAACATTGCTTCATTTGCTGTAGCTGATCTGTTTTTTACTCCTGCTGATGGATCACCTATTACTTGATGAATAGGATGATTTTTAGTCCATTTATTTGCACTAGGGAGTACATCAATCTCTGAATAATTGTTGTTTGCATCATTCTCATCAATGATTGCTTGTAATTCTGAACTGTCCCCTTGTTCTGATGTATGAGTAGGAGTTACATCCAAGTTTGGGTTCTGATCAATGAAGTCAGAATTCTGAGTGACTTGTTTAGAGTTCTGAGTACAAGAATCAGAATTCTGATTACAAGGTTCATAATTTTCACCACTTGTATTTATTAGATTTGGACATTCCTCTGATGGACCTTTGTCAGAAATTACAGTTGATTGAACTATTTCTGGAGTCTTATTTTTCATCTCTTTGACCATCTTTGGGTTTTCATATTCTGCATAAGAATCAGAAATTAGTTCAATAAAAGCATCCTTAAACAGTAAATTGAGTTCTGAACAAATAGAATTAGAATTTGTATCAGAAGTCATATTTGTCTTGTTCAGCATGAGTTCTGAACTGTCTTGTTCCGAAGTCCTCATTCTGGCTTCATCAAAAGTTACATTTATGCTCTCCATCATCCTCTTGGTTCTTCTATTGTAGATTCTGAATGCTTTGGAAGTTAAAGAATAACCCACAAAGTATCCTTCATCTGCCTTTTTATCGAATTTGGCAAGATTTTCTCTGTCTCTAAGAACATAGCACCTGCAACCAAAAACATGAAAGAATTTGATTAATGGTTTTCTTTTATTTATCAGTTCATAAGCAGTCTTATTTAATCTCTTATTGATTAAAGTTCTATTCTGTGTAAAACAAGCAGTTGCAATTGCTTCAGTCCATAGGAAAGTAGGAAGATTTGCATAAGGCAGCATTGTTCTCGTAGCTTCAACTAGAGTTCTATTTTTCCTTTCAACAACACCATTTTGTTGAGGAGTTCTGACAGCAGAAAAATTGTGAGAAATCCCAGAACTTTCTAAAAAATTCTGAAGAGTCTCATTTCTGAATTCTGTTCCATTATCACTTCTGATTTTCTGAACTGGAAGTTGTAAGAGAACTTGAATCCTTTTGATAAAATTTATCAATGTAGTAGCAGCTTCTGACTTAGCTCTTAGGAACTCAACCCATGTGTATCTGGAGAATTCATCAACAATCACAAGCATATATTTCTTTCCTCCCATAGATTGAACTGAAATTGGACCACAAAGATCAGTATGAATCATTTCTAATGGTGCTTTGCAAGATGAGTCCATTTTTAATTTGTGAGAACTCTTTTTCATCTTGCCCATTTCACAAGCTGAGCATAATGATTCTTTTTCAAATTTAAGCTTTGGTAAGCCTTTAACCAGATGTTTTGCAACGAGATTATTAAGATCTTTGAAATTTAGATGAGAACATCTTCTGTGCCAAAGCCAACATTCATTTGCAGTTGATTTTGATAAAAGACAAACTGTATTTAATGTTTTTAATTTTGAAAAATTAACTACAAATAAGTCCATATGTCTTTTGGCCCAGAAGACTTTAACATCATTTTCAGTTAAAATCATGCAACCTGTTATTTGAAACTTGATTTGACAAAGACTGTCTAAAAACTGACTTATGCTGAAAAGATTATGCTGTAATCCTTCAACATAGAAAACCCTTTGGATAGTCAGATCCCCTTTAGTTAAATCCCCATAACCTTTGACTTGTCCTTTGCTGTTATTTCCAAAGTTTACTGCTCCTCCAGCCTTTTCTGTGAAGTTTGATAGAAAAGACTTCTGACCTGTCATGTGTCTTGAAGCTCCTGAATCTAAAAACCACACATGACAGCCCTCAGCAGATGACTCAGAATCAGCATCTTCAAAATCAGAATCATCCTCATTCCTCATTTTTGCCATATAGCTTTGCATCTGTGGAAAGTTGATATGATCATCTTCATCAGAAGTGTAGTACAACCAATTCTCCTGTTCAGCCAATAAAGCAATTTTATCATCTCTCTTCTTTGCAAGCTGAGCCTTCTTGGTGTAGTACTCATAGTCTTTCACAATTTTAACTTTGCAATCCTTAGCATAGTGGCCAGATTTTCCACACTTGAAACACAAATTCTTTTCTTTTCTCTCATCCTTCTCTTCTTTGTTTTCTTCACTTCTCTCTACTCTCTTTTCAAACTTATTTTCTTCTCTGTCTTCTTTCTTCTTATAATCTGAACTCCCAACTCTCTTATAATTTCCTTGAAATCTACCCTTCCCATACCTTTTGTTGAAAGTATTTGTCAACAAAGCTAGTTTCTCAGCCATTATCTTGATATCTTCATCATCTTCTGATCCTTCTTCCTTGTCAGATTCTTCCAGATTAGGTATCTCTGATAGATATGCAGTCTTTTTAGGTGCTTTGATTGCTTTGGACTTTGATAAGAACGCTAACTGATCAGCAACATTTTTCTTCTCTTCCACAACTAACTTGACAGAGTCTTCATGTTGATTAAGAACACATAACAGATCATTTAAGTCTTCTTCACACATATCCTTGTTCATTTGCAGACTTATGGCAAATGATGACCATTCTGAATTTAGACTGTTCAGAAATTTGTAATTTATTTCTGACTTCGTTTTCTTCAGTCCATTTCTTCTCAAGTCATTTAGAATAGTGCAAAATTTACTGTATGTCTGTGTCAAACTTTCTGACTCTTTTGCTTTGAACCTTTCATAAGCATTTATGCTTTGATTTAACTTTGCCTGAATAGATCTCACAGTTCCTAACATCTGCCTTTCCAATTCGTCCCACATTTCTTTAGCTGATGATCCACTGTCAATCCTGTTAAGAACCTCATTTGGGACAGCCAAAGTAATCAAAGTAATTGCTCTTTTGTCAATAGCATGCCTATTCTTCTGTTCAGCTGTGTATTGGGAATAACTCTTCTTCACCCTGGTCGCTGGAATTTCTGGAGTTGTCTCTGTAGCAGGGGTTGCGGCAACATCGATATACACTTCAATTGGACCTTCTCGAATGGAGATCATAAGATTTTCATCAATGTTGTCTAGGAATTGGATCATACGAATTTTCCATTGCTGATACTCTTCAGGTATAAGAACAGGCGGTTTGGTTTCAGATCCCATGGCTAGATATTCTTTAGAAGACATGATTGTAAGAAAATTCAACAGAAAGACAAATTCGAGTTTCTTGATCGAAATATAACAGGTAATTCAAGAATTGCCAAGAATTCAAGAACTAGCCCTAGCAGCGGAATCGATTTTTGAATGAATCAAGAAATCTTCAAGAAATTGATCAATCGATCTTCGCAATCACAATCTTGAATGAATTTGTTTGTTGATTGGCTCTGATACCAATTGTAAGTACAGGATCTAATCTTACAATCAATATAGAAAGCAGTAATTGAGAAGTTGTATGATCAAGCCCAATTGTATTCAATGATGAACAGGATTACAAATCTAAGAGAGAGAGAATCTCAAAGATTACAAAGAATGAATACAAAGATATACGGGAAAATCAATCAGTTAGCAACGTAGTGCTAACCACTCTATTTATACTGCAACGGACATGTTAAAGCTACAGTACAAATAAGAAAGACTAATAAGAACATAACACGTGTCCTAATTAGTTTACTAAATACTAAGTAAAGTATGTAGTCATAAGTTCTGAACAGGTAGTTCAGAACTTCTGAACATTCTTCTGATAACGCTTCTCAGAGCTTCTGACTCTTTCTCTCAGAACTCTGACTTCTCTTCTCAGATCTCTGACTCCTCTACTCAGAACATCTGAGTCTTCTTATCAGATCTTCAACACTTGGTTTATTGACAAAACTTCAGATCTAACACTATACCCTTACCTGATATCCCGATGGTCGTCTTTGCTACTCAATGCAAAATTATAGCAAGATCAGTCTATAACCACGACTAAGAATTCGAAAAGTGTATCAGAATTATGTGTTTGAATCCCTCGCAATGAAGTACGTCATTTAGGCTCAAATCTCACTATTGGGTGGTCTCCACTAATGTCCTAATCATGCAATTTCCCAATCATTTTTAGGACTATATCTCCGTTCTTAGATTCTCAAAACAATGTAAAGTCGTCTATACTTAAGTGCTTCATGAATTCCAATGTCGACGGTCCTCTAAAAAACAAAAAATTATGCTTGACAAACCTATGCATTTAAAGTGCAATACTACAATATGCCCGATTAGTATGCCCGGACTACAACCCCAAACCTTACCGACACATTGTCCCCAATGTGCAAGCTTGGTTTTGAGTTGTAGAAACTGTGAAGCAGGTTAATGACAGAAAATAGATGCAACAATCATGATATAGCTAGAAGTAGTACCCGTATCCGATAGTGGCAGTGAGAATAGTAAAGGTATGGTTAACCATTACAGTCATCCGGACATCCAAAAGTAAAAGAACAATTATCGAATCAGAAACATCATCACGATCATAAGAATGGAATCACTGGGGTTTCTTAGAAGACGAGGCGAGTCTTCCGGAGAATCATCGAGGAAAATGCCTCTATCCACACATATGTCTCTCTTCGTCATTAATTCCCTCTGTATTTCGATTTTCGGGTGAATGCGGTAATGGAGGTTTGACTTTTCTGCAGGTTTGAGCATGTCGTACTTAGGCCATCTCGGTGTGGTGGTGGTCGATTTAGTTCTCCCAATTTCCTGAAAGATGAAGATTACAAGTATTAGTAGTAGTAGGAGAGTAAGGGAAACCCCAAACCTAGACCTTTGTCTAGGTTTGAACCATATTCATACCATAATGTTTTGGTGGAATGACCACCCCAAACCTAGGCCAAGGCCTAGGTTGGGCTCATGTTACGGTATTAGGATGATCACAAAAATTTCCCACCTCAAACCTAGGTATCAACCTAGGTTTGAATTATCAACAAGTATGATACCAAGAGACAAGTATAAGTGCTATAAGTGCAAGGCGTGATGTGTACTCATGGTGTATGCAATTGTGAACATGATGTGGACATGACGATAAAGGTGTGTGATCCCAATTAACAAGGAAATAACCCGGAACCCCAAACCTAGGTGTGAACCTAGGTTTGTATGTCCTTTGGCATTCCCAAGTCTATCCTCAACACACAACATCTAATGCAATGAACATGACGATGAACCCTGAATGGGAGCCCAAAACATGCTTCCAATCGGTAACCGATTTAGGCGTTAGAGACCACATTGGAAATCGTGCGAGTGTGTGCGACCTTATGCTTAGCAAACCATGAATGCGTCATAACGTGCCTAATGCCCTATAGCTTGATGCTTTAACGAGTTAACACTCTAGAATCTATGCAATGAAGTGGTAAGAGAAACATAATCAAGACATCACATACTCATGAAGATTCCAATTCAACAACATGGAGCAAAAGACAGGATGTACACAAATTCTAGCAAAACCATGTGTATTGTTTGTGTAAGCATAAGTATGATAAGTGCGCAAGAACCATAATCGTCGGTGAGATATATCACAATTGAAAGCATAACCACGATTCCATTATTACTCGGCTTAGTGCACAAGGGAACCAACTAGTAGCAAAGTGTAACATAATGTGAAGACTAGTTTGAGTGCTTTAACATGGAACATTAAATAACCAAAACTTCACCCAAAATTGAGTGGTATGTACCTACAATGTCACATATGGTGAACCTACAAACCTCATTGAACGAATCATAAATTGAGCCCTTATTTCACCTCTTGATTAACATGAATGCTCAAATAATATCCCAATGCCACAAGAAAATTTACTCACATGATGTAGCACTTCAAACCAAACTCATCCGTATACCAAGAATGGTACTGGCAGTGGGCAAATGGGTAAATGAGAATTACCTTGTGCGGATTTGAACATAAACCAAACACTAAGATCAATTCAGAGCTGTGTGGACTTGAAATCGAGCAATAAAAGTCTGTTGTGGTTTCGTGATTTTCTGTCCAGGTCAAGTAAGTAACCGGGATGATGAACCATGGCAGGGAATCGACTAGGAGGTCTGTGTAGTCGATTAGGAGGTCTGGATAGGTATCGACTAGGAGGTCTGTGTAGTCGATTAGGGCAGAAAACGAAAGGGGGAAGAGTTCGCAGGCGGTGGTGGCTGCCGGCTGCCGGCGTGATATCAATGGGGATGGTAGCGGTGGTAGATGGCAGCTGTGGTTGTGGTGCAGGTCACGTGGAGAAACAAAATAAGGGTTTCTTTGTTTGTTATTTTATTTTTTTAGTTTGTTTTTCTTTTCTTTTTAAGAATGAGATAGGTAGAGAGTGGAGAAAAACTAAAAGGGAGAAGGGATTGAAATTGATTCATGATCAGTGTTGGGAGTAAGTTTAGAGTTGGATAGGAAAGGTAAAGTAGCTTAAAACTCACTCCAAGGTCTGTTGGGTTAAGGTATGAAAGGGAATTGGGCCAAGGTGGGTTTTGAAGTTAGTTAAGAGTGACCAAACTCCCTTAAAACTCACCTCGTGTGCTGTTTGGTGTATAAAAATAAAGGAAACAGAGGTGGGTGTGAGTTTTTAGTGAGATGGAAATTTCCAATTCACCTCAAACTCGCTCCTGAGGCTATTTTGGCCTAACCTTGCACCAAAAAATTTCACGCTTCACCAATTATCATACCGAAAAATTGTCTAAAAATTTACAGTTTTCGCACGAGAGCCTCTCAAGACCACGAGAGAGCTAACAAGAACACACCATCAAACCCAATTAAAATAAGACTGAAACCAACACTACTTTAACATTTGGTTCCCCCATCGAGCTCCATACCTTTTCCAACAAAAAAGCACGCTTACCTTTTTCGCACGGAAACGTCTCTGAACCTACGAAAGATCTAAAACAACACAATCAAACCATTCGAGAAAAAGGAAAAGAACTAAAAATAAAATAAATAAATAAATAAAGCTAAAAATAATAGAGAATAACATACCGGGTGGGTTGCCTCCCACCTAGCGCCTTAGTTAAAGTCGTGGCATGACTGTGTGGCTCTCAACTTGGCTCGATATCGCTTGCAGAATTGAACCGCCCACACATACGGTCGTTCCTGATTTTCTCCACATGCGTTTTCCCATTCTTACTAGCTTCTGATCCACTCTGCCCCGTTTTTGGTTCACCTTTGTCTTCTATTTTTTTAAGAACATGGAAGGTTACCTTTTCATTCCCAATTCTGAAAGTCATCACACCTTCTTCCATATCTATCAAAGCCTTGCTTGTGGCTAAGAATGGTCTTCCCAAAATCAATGGCACCTCAACATCTTCTTCCACATCTAGCACTACAAAATCAACGGGAAAATAAAACTTTCCAACCTTTATCAAAACGTCTTAAATGATTCCATAAGGGTACTTCACCGATCTATCTGCAAGTTGAAGTGTCATGTTTGTTGGTTTCACTTCCCCCAAGCCAAGTTTCCTGAAAATGAATAAAGGCATTAAATTAATACTTGCACCAAGATCACATAATGACTTACTGAATTTAGAGTTTCCTATATGAACAGGGATAGTAAAACTCTCTGGATCCTTAAGCTTTGGAGGAAGATTGTGTTGGATTATAGCACTGCACTCTTCAGTAAGTGCAATTGTGGCATGATCTTCAATCTTCCTCTTCATGGACAAGATGTCTTTCATGAACTTGAGATAATTTGGCATTTGTGCCAGTGCCTCTGCAAAGGGAATATTGATGTGTAACTTCTTGAAAAGTCAAGAAATTTCTTAAACTGATCCTCATCCTTATGTGCCTTCAACCGATTCGGGAAAGGTAATGGTGGCACATATGAGTTGACTATCGGCTTTGATGGAGTGCTCGTGCTCCTTCCTCTTATCTCTATTATTTGTCCTTTCTATCTCTCGCCCATCATTTGCCTCAAACTCTTCTACTTCTATGGGATCCACTTCAGTACCCTTAGCTTCAGTGTTATTAGACAAAGGTTCTCGGGTAGGATCTTTAGTCAGCTCCCTTCCACTTCTAAGATGAATCGCCTTGCACTCCTCCCGTGGTCTCCTTTTGGGTTAACTATATTGATCCAAACCCTCAGTGATTTGATAATGACCTTTTAAGAAACACTTAGTGAAAATTGTAAGTAGACAATATGTATTAGAGTTTCACTATCGCTGATAAGTACTATGTCTCTACAGTACCGTTGATAGGAAACTCATGCTCTTTAATTTTAACATTCAGCGAACACTGTTCATCAATAGAGCTCTGAGCCTGTTCAGTCCTATTGGTGATCGCTGATAGTTTAGTTGTTTACTTATGATCCCTGAAGATAAGTTTCACGTCAACAAAGGTTCTACGCTGAAGTCAAAGATCAAGCCCAAGAACCAGCGACAGAGTCTACTAATGAACTGATGCAGATATCAGCGAAGCCAAGACCTGTCCACTCAACGTGAAGTATCAAGTAGAAGACTTCAGCGATCGCTGAGCTTTATCACTCGCTGATAAAGTACTGTTCAACGAACGCTGATCATGAGGTTTACTCTACAAGTTACTTTTGTCTTACCCCCTTGCACGTCTCCGTACGAACTGTCAGAACGGATATCCCTTCTATCCAGGATCGTAAACCAACTCTGATTCTACACTGTACATCATGCGGCTACTAAGGTTGTCTACATACGTCAAACTATGCAACCAATCAGCTGCTGCCACGTGTAAAGTTATACTTCTTTGCATTAAATGCATGCAGTATATAAGAAGAACCCTACTTTAGAAATGAAGTGCTCGGCCATCTTCTTCTTTCTCTCTTAGTGTTAGAATATTTATCTTTAATATTCTTATCTCCTTTCTGTCTTAATTCTAGTGCAAGAAACTTAATGTTCTTAACTTGTTTAGATTAGGCTTAGTCCTTAATCTTGTTCCGCAACAAGTTGTAAATTGTTTGATAAATATCAATAAACAATTTAGAAAAGTAAAATTTGTTTGTTTGTATTCAACCCCCCTTCTACAAACTTGTATAACCCCTCCGGTACCAACAAGTGGTATCAGAGCGGATTTGTTTAATCTCATAAACAAGATCTTGCTTATACTAATCTTTTCTCTTTCTTGCTATTTCTCATAATGACTACTAACACAAACACAAACTATATTGATAATGGTTCTCTTGCAAAACCTCCCAGATTTTCCAAAGATAACTTCAATCTACAGAAAAATAGGATGATACTCTTCTTAGAAGGTGTAGACCCTACTATGCCTTACTACATCGAAAATGGCACATATATTCCTGTGAGAATTGATCCTGAAGTCCCAGGCACTGCTGATAGAGCTGCCATTACTGAAAGATTGATTCCCAAGGAAATTCATATGTGGACTAATGAAGATAAGAATAAAGTGGCTATCGACACCAAAGCCAGATCCATTCTTTCCATGGCTCTTCCTGACAAAGTCTACCATTCCGTCATGAACCTGAAAACCTCCAAAGCCATGTGGGACACAATCTGTGTTCAGTATGAAGGTACGTCTGAAGTCCAGGACTCACGAAAGATCAACCTGGTAACACAGTACGAAAGCTTCATTTGTGGTAAGAATGAATATCTCTCTGAAGTACATCAGCGGTTTAACTGTTTAATAATAGATCTGAAAACCGTTGGTAAGAAATATTCTAACTTTGAAGTTCTGACAAAGTTCTTAGAATGTTTACCTGAAAGTTGGGACAGTTATTCAATGTGTCTCAAGCTGTCAAAGGATCTTAAATCTATGACTCTTTCTACCTTATATGGCACGATGCTTAATCATGAGCAATCGAGTCATCTTAAGAAGAATCCTGTAAAAGATTCCAAAAGCACCCCTGTTGCTTTAATCTCAGAGTCACCTTCCACTCAGCGATCCACTGTTACTATCACTGAGTTGGAGACTAACTCTGAATGCTCAGCAGATCCTGACTCTTCAGATCTTGATGAATCTATGGCTCTCCTTTCTAATTAGTTCAGGAGATTCACCAAAAAGAAAATTTTCAGAAAGAACAAACCTCTTGCTATTACTGACAATCCTAGATCATCAACTCCTGTTGATAAGGCTACTGCTACTTGCTATAACTGTGAAAAGATAGGACATTTTGCTAGCGAGTGCAGGTCAAAGAAAGTTTCTAGAACCTCAGCTTTCTCCAAGATATCCTCTAACCCCAGGGCTAGAGATGACAAGTATCAAAAGCTGAAAGAAAGGTACGCAAAGCTGAAAAGCTTTAAGAAGAAAGGCAAAGGCCTGATGGCTGACTATGATTGGGCTGGTTCTGATGAAGAAGAATCATCTGATTCTGACGATGATGATGAGGCCAATATCTGTCTCATGGCCAAACTTGAAGATGAGGAAGAAAATCTGACATTCCCTCTGCTTCATCCTCTGCTACTAAGGTATCACCTTCTTTCTTTACCAATATTTCAGATATTGATGAAGCTGATAGTCATCGAAAGATCGATCTCCTGACTATGAGTTTATATGATGCCATGAATGGCAAAACTGTTGTTGAAAATCAAAATATTGATCTTGCTGAACAACTTAAAAACTGTCACCTTCAAATAGAAAAGCTTTCTAAAATTGAAGAAGATTTAAAAGATCAAGTTCATATAAATCAGCTAGTCAAAATCGAACGCGAAGAAACTATCGCTGCATTGAAAGCTTAAAAAGCTACTGTTGAAGGATGGTGTAAATCCTCAACAACGATCACTGAGATAATTAAGTCTCAGATTCCTTTGAGTGACAAACGTGGTCTTGGTTATAAAGCTGACGTTGAAAAACCAACCACTGATCATTCCATGCTTAAATTTGGAATGTTTGTCTCCTCTATCCCTGAAACTTCATCTTCTCAGCATTCCTCTTCAAAAACTCCTATCCCTGAGAAAATTATTTATCCAAAACTTCAGAAAGGTACCTTTGTACCTAAGCTGAATGCTTCTAAAGCTTCAGTGACTCATCCCTCTACTTCTAAGAACAAGATCACTGGATTCATTCAGCGATCTACTCCTAGAATCAGAGTGAATGTTATTGGTAAGAAATATGAAGAATTGACTGTTCCTCCCATTTCAAATGCCAAAGGTATACTTGGTGCTGGCCCTGCTCATTTAAAATTATTGGCTAAGCATGCAAATGGTCCTAAAGCTACTTTTAGCTATAGGAAATGTTATCACTGTGGACTTACCGATCATGTTGCTAGTAAGTGCCCCACAGCCACCAAAGCTGAAAAGTTAGCCAAGGTGAAGATCAATGCCCCCAAGGCAAATAAGACCACTGAGGTTAAGAAATTAACCAAAGTGAAAACTGACAAGGCTGAATCTTCAAATGCTGCGAAGAATGCTGAACCTTCCACTTCCTCTACCACCACTGACAAATCTAAGCATAAAATGAAATGGGTGCCTAAGTCGAACTAATCTTCCTTTGTTTGTAAGTAAAGAAGGGTATATGGTATCTCGATAGCGGATGCTCTAGACACATGACTGGTAAGAAGAACCTGCTCACTGAGTATAAGGAAGAGAAGGGTCCCTCGGTGACCTTCGGTGGAAACGGAAAAGGACATACCCGAGGGTTTGGTGTACTCTCTAATGGTACAACCACCTTCAGAAGAGTCGCATATGTTGAAGGGCTGAAGCATAATCTTCTAAGCATAAGTCAGCTTTGCGACATGGATAACAAAGTGATCTTCACTAAGGAATCCTGCTTTGTCTCTGACAAAAAGGAGAAGATAGCTCTCAGCAGTTATCGTTTAGAAAATGTTTATGTTATAAACATGGACTCTACAACCACTTAGAACTCCTGTTCTTCTCAAAAGCCTCATCAGATGCCAACTGGTTATGGCATAAGAGGCTCTCCCATTTCAACTTCAAGACACTGAATACTCTTTCCTCTAAAGAGTTAGTCATTGGTCTACCTCTACACTCGTACGCCAAGGAGTCCTTATGTTCAGCGTGTGAGAAAGGGAAGCAGACCAAAGCAAGCTTCAAGTCAAAGCAAGTCTCCTCAATGTCATCTCCTCTACAATTACTCAATATGGATTTGTTTGGCCCTGTTAACAAACAATCCATCGCTGGAAAGAAATATACATTGGTCATAGTTGATGAATTCTCTCGCTATACCTGGGTAATGTTTCTCCGTTCTAAGAGTGACACCCCTGAAGAACTCATCACCTTTGTCAGAAAAATGGAAGTCCTGAACAACATGACCGTTCGCTCAATAAGGAGTGATCATGGGACTGAATTCAAAAACAGTTCTCTTGATTCCTTCTTTGAAAGTAAGGGTATTTCTCACAAATGGCTCTCTCTCCTCTTGACGGCGATTAGGGTTTCTAGCCAGATTTCTTATTTTCCGGTGGGAAGATTCTTCACCGTGGGGTTGTGTTGCTCGTGGCTTCTTGGTTTTTGTTTCTTTCTTCTCGTTTATTGCTTGTTTGTTCTAGGGTTTGTACGTGGTTCTCTTCTGCGGCGCTAGGGTTTCACGTGATCCTAGATCTTCTCAGTGCTTTGGTTTCTTTCAATCGCAAATCTGATCGCTTCTAGCTACTTCAGCATTGTGCTTGCAGTGATCTTCGTTGCTCCTTGGAGTTTCAGCGTCACCAAAGCGCAATCTTCGTTGTACTAGAGGTTTTCAGGTTTTCGATTGGTTCTTGATGGCTTCGACAGTGCTCGTCGACTCGGATGGTTTTCCCATTTTTACTGATGCAGATAGGAATGGTGGTCTTGGTGCCCGTAACCCTAATGTGCATGGGGTTATAGGGGTTGATAGGGAGGGTGCAATCCAAAACCCTAATTCCCATGCAAATCTGGTGCATGGTCTGAAGGAATCGGCAGTTTCTTCTAATATTAATGGCGTTGGGGATGGTGGCTGTACTGAGAGGGGGGGGGGGGTTGAAAATCCTAACCCTATTTCCCATGCAGCGACGTTACATGGGCTGAAGGCTTTGGGTGATTCCACTTCTAATATTGGCAATGTGACTTCTCGTCAATCGGTTTGGAATCGTATTTCTGGTTTGGCTGACACTAACTTGGAGTATGGCAAGGTGTCGATTCTGAAGAACAACCATGTTTCGAAGCCGGCGGCAAGTTCTTATGCATCGGTGTTGAGTGTTAACTCGGATCAATCTTCAGGTTCGTTAGAGTATTTTCCTTTGGCAAAAAAAGGGATGAATCGCATTGATCTACCGTTGGAGCTAACAGTGAAAGCTGCTACTCTTTACCAGAATACATTGTATGGTTACTTCTTAGGTCCTCGACTCTATTTCCCTACTGTCAAGAAAACGGTCATGTCTTTATGGGGCAAACATGGTTTACAGGATGCAATGATGAATGGGGCCGGTTTCTTGTTTTTTCGTTTTGCTAGCAGTGAGGGTCTAAGAGTGGTGTTGGAAGGTGGCCCCTAGATGGTAAGGGGAATTCCTTTGTTTGTTTTTCCTTGGGATCCGCAGCAGGGGCTTGTGAAACCGGAACATACGTCGTGCCCGTTATGGGTCAAGATCCACAACATTCCTCTTGTGGCGTTCAATCGAGAGGGTGTTGGTCGTATTGCTAGTGCGATTGGCATCCCAAAATTAATGGACGAACATACGGCTAAGATGTGTGATGAGGCTTGGGGACGTCCGGGGTTTGCCAAGGTTTTAGTAGACGTTTGGGCGTTGGGGGAGTTGAAGAGGGAATTGCAGGTTGTCGTTCCTAGTGTGCACGGGGGGAAGGTGTCACACCCCGCTAAAGCGGAAATACGGGATGTCACAGCTAAAGATTTCATTGCGTAAGGTAGAAGACAACACACAATCGTCATAGCATAAAAAGTTTACAAAAGATACATCTTGTTCCAAAAATATATAATTTGTCCAAAACACAAATCGACATGATAAGGAAAAACGTGTTGAATGCAGCTACTTGAGGTGCCTTCTAAAGTTCAACCTTACTTGATATTTCCTGAAAAGCATGTAAATGAGAGGGTCAACTATTGAATAGTTGGTGAGATCACGGGTTTTATGAGTACAACAAAGTTTGTCATAGAAACAGTTTTTAATCCGCACCAGTGGATTGAGTATCCGGTTGTAGTTTTAAAGCACCTTTGTAAATCCGCACAAGTGGATATGTCAACCGGTTATGAAAACACTTTTATAAAATCCGTACAAGTGGATATGTCAACCGGTTATGAAAACACTTTTATAAAATCCGCACAAGTGGATATGTCAACCGGTTATAAAAACACTTTTATAAAATCCGCACAAGTGGATATGTCAACATGGGCAATGTATAATATCGTATGCAATTATATGTTAAAGTAATGAGCCCACTACCCAAACCTAGTTACGGAATGCCCCAAACTGCATGTTCCTCACAAACATGCTTACGGAATTACGGAATTACGAAAAATAGTAATTATGCACTCGCGAGGTGAGTGGGTGTCAACCAAATAACGTTATCCATAATACTAACGGCTCGAAACGTGAGTTAATGGGTAATGTAGAGTAACCGGGGACTTAATAGCAAAACTCAAAATCAACTAACATAAGCATACATACCATAGCGCGTAAGTATACGGAGAAAATATTCAGTATTTTGAGTAAACAGTACAATCGATGCGTAATAAAATTGTGACATGCTTTTCACCCCAAAACGTACAAAATAGTAAAAAGGGGCTGTGAAAACTCACTTGATACGCGATAGAAATCCGGGAATCTCCCACAGGATACTTCGGTGTGATCCTACTTCAAACCTAGGAACGTAAGGTCACTAGTGAGTTTTAATCTCAAAGGTTCGGTACTAACTATCCAAATCGTCATAAAATGCCTTTGTTGTGATTTAATTATTATAAATCATAAAGAGTTACTGAAATTAGTAATCGTAACATATGTATACTTCATTCTTGTTAGGTTAACGTTACCGCAATTTCGTCATAATAAGTAACGAAAAGGGTCCAAAGACTTTATATATAGCATATATATATGTATACCGAAATTTTATCATATGAATGATAAAAAGGGTTCAAAATGTAAAGATGAAGTATTTAAAGTGCATAAATTTATAAATGTATAGTACATATATATATTTATATATACCACAATTTCAACATAATAATGATGAAAAGGGTTTAAAGTATATAAATAACATAATTATATGAATATATAATATATATATATTCCACCATTTCATCATAAAATGGGATCAAGAATTAACTTTCAATCATAACAAGAAAATTGTCCTTTGCTGTCCAGATTTTGGTGTCACTTTGTGTCCATTTTTGGTCAATATATTTTATGTCCAAGTGGTTTAATGAGTTAGGAAACTTTTGGCATAAGTTTCATAATTTTTAGAAGTGTTTAAGTACGTGAAAAAATACTTGACGTAAAACTCGACAGAAAACGTTGTTGTTTGCACAGTGTTTTTGTGAAGACTGTTTGGTAGACGAAATCTTTGCGTTTTTGAATGAAACCACTTGGGTTTGAATCCTAACACATAAAAATAATTTCCAGAAAAAGAATTATTTAATTGGGAGTAGTATTGAGTGAGATATGACCTTTTGAAAAGAGGTGTGGAATCTGGCAGCAAGCTGTCAAATATGCATGTGCATTCTCTTGATTTTTTAGCAATATTCTCATTCCCCTTCATGCAATACGATTTGACTCATCCCCATACAATTATTTTCAGTTCTAAAACATGTTTTTGAGCCATTTAAACTACTTGCAAGTTACCCATCATCTCATCTTTTATAAATCTTGAAAATGGTTCTTTTTGGTGTTTATGTCAAGATCTTCATCATGTATCATAAAATTGTGTATTTTTAGCTCATGCATGTTGGTTAAAACATGTTTTTAATGGATTTAAAGATCCACTCATGAAACCTTTGAATCAAAAAGGTATGGATTTTTTCAAGAAAACTACATGCATGTTTGTTAAAAGTTCATCTTTGATCTTAACATGGGTTTGATTATGGATTCACCACCCTTTTACTAACATGCAAGTGTTATGGTGGTAAATCTACAAACATTAAGATGTGTAAAGATGATTTTTTTAACAATATTAAAGAAATGTAGAAAAAGATGAAGAACATTCATAAGAAAAGTGCAAAGAAATGAAAACTAGAAAAAAAGGGAGTGTGTGGATTTCACCCAACACCCTTGTAGTTACCATGAACACTTTGATCTCTTGGAAGAGATGCGTTTAGGGGCTGAAGTTTTATGATTTTACTTGGATGAAGATGGATGAAGATGGAGAGAGAAAGGAAGAACTCTAGTGTGAGAGAATTTAGAGGGAGGGTGAGTAGTTTGCAAATGAGTGAAATGGTTTAATAAAAAAACTACATAAAGAGGGTAGTGAGAGGGGGGTGTGTTGCAAAATATAAAAGTCTAATCTTGACTTTTTGATTTATTTTTAAAGTATAAAGTATTTTCTTATAAATTTAAATAATACAATAAAAAAGTAAAGTATTTATATAAAATTTAGTTGAAGTGATTTAGTTACTAATTATATATATACTTGAGATATAATTGTAGCTTAAGTTGGCATTTTATGAGATTTATGGATAATTTCCTTAATCAAGGGGTTCCTAGGCAAAATTTCTTAAATTTTCCTACCGTACCGAGTTTACTGCTAAAATCGCACTGTGTGAACTATGTCATGAATAATTGAAATATCCAGTGCAGTTCTAACCTGAGGTGTAAATTTGACAGTTGTCACAGAAGGATATGCTTGTGACGTTGAAGGTAGAATAAATTTGGGAACCAACCTAGTGTACGCACTGTAAGGTTTTTGGTCACAAAACATCGACGTGTGCAAAGGCTGAGTTGGCTACGGTAAAGGGTAAGGAGAAGCTAGGGGAAAGTAAAGATGCAGATGGGTTTACATTGGTCTCTAATCGCAGGAAAGTGCAACAGAAGGATCATGGAGTTGTTAAGCAGAATTGGCGCCCGGTTGCTCTGCATGTTGGTTCTTCTTCGGGTGTGGTCAAAGAAATGGCAGCCCTTCACAATCCCATGGTGGTTAAGGACGTGAGCAAGTCATGCAAGAGGTTGATGTAAGGGGTAACTCAGCTGCAGGTGAGCAGAATGTCGTCAACTCTATCCCTGTTTCTGTAGTGAATGAACCTGTTCAAGTGGAGGTAGTTGATTCGGAGGACCGAAGAGCAAAGGTGCAGCAACCTGTGACTCAGCCTAAACTTCGAGGGATCCTTAAAACTTCGGCTCCATCAAAGATGGAGGTGCATCCATCGGTACTTCTCAAAGCTAAGCGGGGTGTCACCATCAATACGGATAATTCGTTCTCAATCTTAACTACTGATGATGAGCAGGACGAGGAGGTACATTCTACGAATGGAGTTGTTGAGGGTGACAGTTTACCCAAGAGTGTTGCTAGTGATCCTAAGGTGTCAGGAGTGCAGGACACCGTCGCAAAATCTTTGTCATGTTGAAAATCGTTGCTTGGAATGTTCGCGGTCTTAATTCCTCTATTAAGCAACGCGAAGCAAAATATTTTATTCGTTCGAATATGCTCTCGATATGTTCTCTTTTGGAAACTCACGTTTCCTCTTCTAATTTACCTTCCATCGTCGCGAGTACGTTGGGATCTTGGTCTTGGATTTCAAATAACGCTTATAGCGATCGGAACACTCGAATTATTCTGGGATGGAATCCTTTGGTTTTTGATGTCACGCTTATAGACATGATGGATCAGATTATTCATTGCAAGGTACACGTTAGAGGATCTCAATATGTTTTTTTCTTATCTACTGTGTATGGTGACAATAATACGATCCGTAGACGTTTGCTATAGGGGGAGATGCGTCGATTGGCTGCTGTTGTAAGTAGTGAGCCATGGCTAGTCTTTGGGGATTTCAACACCACTCTCAACCCTATTGACAATAATGGGGGTGGATCTCATCGTGATCTCCGTATGGAGGAATTCGCAGAATGTGTTGGAGATATTGATCTTTTTGATATTCGGTGCACGGGTATTTTTATACTTGGGCTCAGAAGCCGATTCATGGTGGGGGATTTTACGTAAACTTGACAGTGTCATGTTAAATGACTCCTTTCAAGGTTCTTTTCATCGAGCGACGGCGGAGTTTCTTCCCCGGGGAGTATCTGATCATTGTCCAATGGTGGTTGCATTCGAGGGGGGTCGACAAGCAGGTAATAGACCTTTTAAGTTTGACAATTTTCTATCTAACCACCCGGATTTCTTACAGATTGTTAAGGATAAATGGGATGTCCCGATTTCTGGTTCGTATGCATTTCAACTTTTATCCCATCTTAAGTCTATAAAAACTCCTATGCGTAAGTTGAGGGCGGTGCATGGGAATTTATCGAAGCGTGTGGCAGACTTACGATATGAGATGGAGGTGGTCCAAAGAGAGGTGGATAAGGATCCTCATAACTTGGACCTACGGGATGATCTTGTGCATGTTTTTATGGCATTCCAGAATGCACTCCAAGATGAGGAGATTAATTTACGGCAAAGGGCTAAGGTGAGATGGGTACAAGAGGGTGATTTAAATACATCCTTTTTCCACAAGGTGGTAAAGGAGAAGCAAAATCGTAATTTAATCACGAGTGTGTATGATTCGCAAGGGATTATGGTGCATGATGCTGCTGTTGGACCTGCTTTTGTTGAGCATTTTCGGAAAATCTTGGGCGAGAGGGATGGGGAGGTGTGTCCATCTATCCCTATGGATCTTTTTCCGCATCGGTTGTCGAAAGGAGATGCAAACTTTATGATTCGGCCGATCACTAAGGATGAGGTTAAAAAAGTGATGTTTGAGATCGGGGATGAGAGAGCGCCAGGTTCAGATTGATTTTCTTCAAAAAATTTCAAATCTGCGTGGGGAATTGTTGGCAAAGACGTGGAGATGGTCGTTCAGGATTTCTTTTATCAGGGGCGCTTAGCGCGTGAGCTAAACCATACAGCAATTTGCTTAATACCAAAGAAGCCAAATGCCTCTTCCGTGACTGATTTAAGGCCGATTTCTTTGTGTAATGTTATCTATAAGTGCATTTCAAAAATTATTTCGTGGAGATTGAAGGATTCTTTGGATTTTCTGGTTAGTTCGACTCAGTCTGCATTTATCCCAGGCAGGAAAATATCTGACAACATTATGATGGCGCATGAAATCTTGTCGGGTCATGGTCAGAAAGATGGGCCACCGAGGTGTTCTTTAAAAATTGATATTCAAAAAGCCTATGACTCGGTGGATTGGTCTTTTTTGTCTAATGTTTTGGTTGCTATGGACTTTCATCCTATTATACACCACTGGATCAAGGAAGTGGTTTCGACAACCTCTTATTCAATCATGGTGAATGGAGAATCCTTTGGTTTCTTTAAAGGAGCTAGAGGTATTCGCCAAAGGTGCCCTTTTTCGCCATATCTTTTTACATTGGTTATGGAGGCATTTTCGTGCCTTTTCCGGAGAAGAATTATGGAGGATCAGTCTTTCAATTTTCACAAAGGGTGTGCACGTCTATCTCTGACACATTTGTGTTTCACGGATGATTTGATGGTGTTTTGCAGGGGTAACGTTGCTTCGATTTCTGTGGTAAAGAAGGTCATTGATGAATTTGCGGGGCTGTCCGGTTTAAGGCCAAGTATCTCTAAAAGTTCGATTTATTTTTCCAATGTAGATGATGATAGCATGCATGCAATCACTTCGGTGCTGCCTTTCCAGGTCGGCTCTTTGACTTTCCGATACTTGGGAGTCCCTTTGTTTTCGAAGAAGCTATCAGTGGCTGATTTTGGCTCTTTGTTGGCTAAAGTTCGGGCCCGCATTCTGAATTGGAAATCAAAGTTCCTGTCGTTTGGGGGTCGTTTGCAGCTTATAAAATCAGTGTTGGAGTCCTTACAGTTGTACTGGATGAGAATTTTCACCATACCGTCTTCTGTAGTGCATGATTTAGAAAGTCTTTTTCGGGATTTCTTATGGTCTCATGGTGATTCTTCAAGAGGACGGGCTAGAATTGCTTGGGACGAGGTTTGTCGTCCAAAAGATGCAGGAGGTTTAGGATTAAAAAGGTTGTCCTTTTTGAATCGGGCTTTGCTTGTTTCACATATATGGGATATTTTACGGAAACGCAATTCAATTTGGGTCTCTTGGATTTATCACTATAGATTAAGGGATATTTATTTTTGGAATGCACCTATCCTATCTAATTCTACATGGCTTTGGAGAAGATTGCTTGCATTGCGGGAGCAAGTTCGACCTTTTTTCGGTCATCTCATTGGTAATGGCATGGAAACAAATGCTTGGGAAGAAAAGTGGATTTCTTGTGGAGTTTTGGCATCCCATATCCCGTATAGATATCTCCTCTTGGATGGGTTAACGAAGCATTCCACAGTCAGAGAAGTTATAACACGCTTTCCTCATGTATGGCCGCAAGATTGGGTGTCACGTTGGGATTCGTTAGCCAGGGAGTTGGTTCCTTCTTTAACGACGGGAAAGGATTGTGTCATGTGGAACAATATACATAACAACCTCACGACTTTTTCGGTTTCTGAAGTTTGGCGCACGCTCTTTGGTTCGTACCAAAAAGTGTTTTGGTATAATTTCTGTTGGTTCAAGAAGAATATACCAAAGCACTCGTTTTGCTTGTGGCTTGCAATACGGAGAAGACTCCCAACTCAACGAAGGATGTTGTCATGGCGGCAAGATGAGGCTCTTATGCGTTGCTCACTCTGTAATACATGCATGGACGATCATGACCATTTATTTTTTCAATGCCCGTTTTCTATACAGGTTTGGTCGAGCATTAAGCAAGAGGTCGGTGTAAATTTGCAAGATCGCTGGGAGCTGTTACTTGATGATATGGCCATTGGAAGATGGCAACCTGGAGATACCCGGATGCGACTTATTTTTGCGGCGGTGGTGTATTTCATTTGGCAAGAACGTAACTCGCGTTTATTTTCGGATAAGAAGAGAACTCCGGCCCAACTTCTACATGATATTCGGAAAATTGTCACTATGAAGCTTGCGGATATGAGATGCATTCGGACTAGATCCGAGAGGTTTACTTTGCCTACTTCTACTGTTTGATTGATGGAGTGCTTTATCTCGCGGGGCATTGCGGTTTGGGTTTTTAGAGTTATGCTTATTTTATTTTCGATGTTAGTTGACTCTATTAACCTTTGTATGTTTTGGCTTCTCGTTGTTTGGTATTTCTTGAGTTGTAACATGTTTTGTGTTTTAGTGAAGTTCTCTTCCCCGTTTAGGGCCTGTCCTTTATGGTGGGAGTTCTTCTTTTTTGGGAGGGAGTCCCTCGCCATGTAGGTGTATTTTTTCCTTTTTTCCGTATTATTTGCCAGGAGTGCCGCCTCCTTTCCAAAAAGGGTATTTCTCACAACTTTTCATCAGTGAGGACACCGCAACAAAATGGAGTCGCTGAAAGAAGAAATAGAACCATCATTGAAGCTGTACAATAGTTTTTTTCCTCTCCTACCTAGCCGCAAAAGGGATGTACGGCAGCCGACCACCCTCGCTGGTTTGTGTCGCCGGTTGTTTCACGTCTCCATCATTTTGGGTTATCGCCGGAATGGTAATCGGTACTGCTGCTTTGAGCAACCGGAGCACTTACCCGTTTCATGCGGCTGTTGCCGCTGTTTCGCTAGCCGTCACCGGCCAACATAACGGTTTTTCTATCGCCGACCAACATAACGGTTGGCGCTGCCTCCGTTCCAGGACACCCACGGTTTCTGCTTTTTTCCGTCGGCTGGAGTTGGACGGGACCACGTTTTTAGCGGTTTTTGGAGATGCCCGGCCATTTGTTGTCGGTTTTATCACCAACGATCACCACTTGTGACTGTTGTGTTGTTGTTGGATGCATACAAAGGTTTTGTTAACCCTAATTTGTTTAGGTTAATTCATCAAGGTCGCAAGCGGCTTCTGCGTTGTCGTTTTTTTGTGTCGCCATCGATCGCCGTTGGTTGTTCTGTCCACCCCAGGCATACGATGGCTGTTGCAATTGTTTTCCATCGCCGGTTGCTGGCCTACGAACTATGGAACCGGGTTTTTGTTTTGGGTCAAATCTCTATTAGATAGATTTTGGGCCGAAAGTGAATGACGGTCTGTTTTGATTTTGGATAATGGTTAATTATCCGACCAAGTGAACAACCATTGTTGTTTTTCACTTTACCAAAATTGGCCATCAATGTGGTGTTTCGGGTATTGGGGTCGGACCAAAAGGTCTATATCGTTCTTGAACAGTTTTGTTTTGTGTCATGGATCGATATCCCATGTGTTCGTTTTGGATCACTTTTGGTCGTTTTTTCTGTCTAAAACAGTTTGGACCAATGTTTTGGGCCAACAAAATTTTGGGCCGTTTTCAAAAAGAGATTCAAGCCTTTTGGGTTTTGGTTTTTTTTTAAAACTAAACTTTGAATTTTTGGCCCATATCGGTTTTTGGACTGTTACCCTAATTGATTTATTTTTGGTCATGAGGCGGTATGTTTTGGATGATTTCCAAAACGGATCAAGCTTTTAGGTTTCGTTTTTAAAACCATGTTTTGAAAATCTATTAGCTCATATCGTTTTGGGTTGTTACTCAAAACTTACGTGTTAGGCGTGTGTCCTATACGACTGGGTCATGGCCCAGTTTTGATGAGTTAATTCGTTTTGGGTTAGATTTGTTAACCTACAAGAAAGATCGATCAATTTTAATTTGCCATATAATAATTTGTTCACGTTAATTGGCTATTTTAATTATGTTAATTAAATATTGGCCAAATTGCTTTATTTTATGCTTAAAATAATTATTGGATGATATATGGTTTGCCCCGAAAGACCCGTGGTTGATTTATTTTATGTTTGGAAATTAAAATGTATTAATTGCATGGCATGTAATTTTTAATTTTAAATTTTCTAGATAGGATCAATTGTAAAATAGAATAGGACATGTTGTATTTTCTATTTTAAATTGTAAATCAAGCCCGAAGACGGAGTTTCAAGAAGTCGAGACGGTGTCCATGGAGTTCACCAAAATGGCGAGGCCAGTGGGAGCTTGAAGACGTCCTTAGAAAGACCGTGGTTGTTGTGTTGGCTCACAACACCACATTAGGGGCAAAACCGTATATTATATGTTTGTTGTGGTTGTTTATTTTGTGTTTGCATTTTATTGCTTTATTATTGTCATAATAGTTTCAAGTTTTTTTTTTA
This sequence comes from Saussurea involucrata, assembly GCA_033807775.1. NCBI lineage: Eukaryota > Viridiplantae > Streptophyta > Magnoliopsida > Asterales > Asteraceae > Saussurea > Saussurea involucrata. The sequence goes on along the minus strand of CM066321.1, from coordinate 1,732,012 downwards.
AAATAAAATCAAACGCAAAATAAGTTTTAAATCGATAAATAAAATATGATATTTAAAATTGATATGTTTGTCAACCGATTTAATTGAATGAACTTTTAAAACAAGGTTTTAAGAACTAGGTTTTAAAATCAAAACGTTTAAAAAGACTTAGAATGTTTCTAAAATTAAACCTTTTCAAAATGTAAACTAAACGCCACCCATTTAAGGTACTTATCGAGCTTACAGGATTTCGATGTGGTAAGTGCCTAGCCAATCATATCGGATGATTGTAGTGTAAGACAATGTACCAAGATAACGAGATTTAAGTGGAAAGTCGCCTAGCCATTCACTTAAATAGTCGTATTTTGGACGACTAATCCCAATAAACCCTAAGTTGAGATTTTAGGTGGGATCATGATACCTTAGTATGGTTAGTTTACTTGGAAATATCATAGAAAGTGCCTAGCCATCTATGAGTATTTTTAAGGCGTTGAAGTGGGATTAAACGTGCCAAATTCAATATATGATATATTGAATACAATCCCACGACATCTAAGAGTTATGTTGAACATAATTGGATGATGCCTACCTAAATAGCCTAATTCCATCGATAGTGCATTAACCATTTATGGAAGTAGGTGAAATATGGATCTTCGTTCAAATCAAATGACTTTGAAAGGTTAATTCATTTATTTGAGATATTAAAGTTACTAAGATTAAGATTGTTTTGTAGATGTCTGCTAACACCTCCAACCAAATTACAAACACAACCGATTTATCTCAATTTACGTTACGGTCAATCCTTTATAAGGATAAACTGAACGGTACGAACTTCGTCGATTGGTTTCGATTCTTGAGGATTGTCCTTAAGCACAAAAAGAAGTTGTACGTTCTAGAAAACCCCCTTCCAAACAAACCTGCCTTAAATGCTTCAGCTGAGGATAGAGCTGCTTATGGTAAGCATCTCAATGACTCATTAGATGTTAGCTGTTTGATGCTTGCATCCATGACTCCTGAGCTCCTAAGGGAACATGAAGACATGCCTGCATGGGATATGATATCTTCTTTGAAATCTATGTTTCACTTACAGGAAAGGCAAGAGAGGTTTGATACAGTTAGGGCATTGCATTCCTGTATGATGACTGAGGGTTCATCTGTCAGTACCCACGTTTTCAAAATGAAAGGGTACATTGACCGATTAACCCATCTTGGATACCCACTAGATCAAGAATTAGGAATCGATATGGTTCTTAACTCCGTATCAAATTCATATGAACAGTTCGTTCTGAACTATAATATGAATGGTTTGGAGAAAACTCTCATAGAGCTTCATGGCATGCTAAAAACTGCTGAAAAGAAATATGAAATCCAAGTTGGATTCATCCAAACAGGTCTTGATGATCAAGCCTAAAAGTGGGATAATCAAGAAGAATGGGGGAGTTACCAAGGGTAAAATAAATGTTGGAAGCTCCAACAAGATAACGGGCAAAGGAAAGATTCCTGAAGATGCAGTTTGCTTCAATTGCAACCAGAAGGGGCACTGGAAGAGAAACTGCCCTGCCTTATTGGCAGAAATGAGAAAGAAGAAGGCTAATGAATCTAGAACTTCAGGTATGTTTACCATTGATTTCTTCACTTCTGACTAGGTAATAAGTATTGAGTATGATAGACATATTAATACTACTTTTCAGAAAGTAAGAAGTGAAGAGAAGATGAAACCAGACCGGATGGAGCTAAGGTTGCTCAAAAGGACATATGATATGAACTTTTAATGGTCTTACATTAACACTTAGCAAGTGTATTGATGTACATAGTATTACTAGAATTTTTAGTTTCATTTTCTCAAATTACATCAAACCGAATTTGTATTTATGTTTTCAAGAAATAGATTTTATCTCAATATATGTTTTTCTGAAATTAATAGTTGTAATTATAAATCAACATATTGAATTAAGCGGGGCTTAAATCAGACCTATTTGTGACACTTAAGAAACACATAACCAAACTCCAGACGGACGGAGAGTTGGAATCATGTGATGATTCACATGATAAATGTGTATTTTGTTAGTCAAGATGACAAAGAGTGTTTTGAAGGAAAACCCTTAGGGGTCACTAGAACTAGTAGGAGTTATCCATACTGATGTATGTGAGCCTTAAAGTTCAGTCACAAGACACGGTCATCACTACTTCGTAACACTCTACTAAGTCTAGTAGATATAGGTATGTTTACCAAAAGAAAGAAAACAAAAAGTGAAAGCTTTGAATCTTCAAAGAGTTTCAAAAGATGTAGTGAATATACTTGACAAAGATAAAGATGCTTCAGTCAGATCGAGGTTATAAATATCTAAGCCAAGAGATCATCCTAGAGATTGGGATTGTATCCCAAATGACTTCTCCCGGAACACCGCATCTTGATGGTGTGTCAAAAGGAGCAATAGAATCATGTTGAACATGATTCACTCTATGATGAGTCTCACGAATCTGCCTAAAAGAGTTTTCTGAGGATGTTTCCTATAAACAACTACCCAACAATAAATTATGCATCAACCAACAAAGACCAATAAAACGTATTCTCAAAATATGAATTGGGAAGATCCCAAAGTTGTCATATATGAGAATATGGGGTAGTTATGCTTAAAATAAGCATGAAGCTTCTGGGAAGCTTGAGTAAAAAGTCTGAAATGTATACCTTTAAACTAGATCCAATCGGATATCATTTATACAAGGTCCAAGCGATAACAAAAGTTTTGTTGCGCATCATAATGAGTTCTTCAAAAATGATTTTCTGACAAGAATCAAAATGGAGAGACACAACAGATCTTGAAGAAACTCAAGAACTACAAAGATGGTACAATGGTTGACACTGACAAACAACAAGATGTTGAGCTTCAACAAGTTGTTGAAAATAATGAACGAGATGTAAAAAAATCCGAAGATCGGATTGTTTATGAATGGCAAGATGCCATGAAGATTGATGTTAAAGCCACATTCCTCAAAATGGAAATTTTCAGCGAGGACGTATATAAGGCTTTAAACATCAAACCTGAAATTGCAAGTTGCAAAAATCTAGTTAGGGATTATGACAATCATCTCGTAATCTTGTATATACAAGAAGGTCAGTGGGAGCATGATAGTATTCTAGATCATTAGAAATGACATCCTAATGCTTGAAGGTGTAAAAACCTGACTAAGGAAGTATTTCATGATAAAGGATCTAAGAGACAATTCCTTGGTATAAAGATCTATTGTTATACATCAAAGTACTTAATTAGATTAAGCGAACAGTACATACATTGACAAAATCTTATAACACTTCAAGATGAAGGGATTATAAGAAAAGGAGATTTGTCAATAGTACATGAACCGAACAAAGGGTGTTCCCATGCTTCGGCCATTGGTTCAAACATATACACCATGTTTATGTACCAAGCGACCAGACATCTCGTATGCCTTAAAACATGACGAGTAGATTTTAGTCAGACTCAAGTGATGCTCACTTCATAGCAGTAAGGAACAATCTGAAGTATCTAATAAGAACTAAAGATATGTTCTTACTGCATAATGGTTAGGAAAGAGATCCGTGTGTCTTGGGATACACTGATGCTAGTTTCCAAACTAACCATGATGACTAAAATTGTAGTAAGATATATAGAATGGAGGTAATATAAGATGTGAGAGCTTAAATGCACATTTACTTATAAATCCTACTTGTTAGAACAATCATGATGTTCATGGTAGTTCCATAGGTTTAAATCATTCTAATTAAGAATATTAGTAAACTTTAAATTTTGGAACATTAAACAGTTATGTTTTACAATGTGATATGCCATACTAGGTATGAGTATATACATTAAACATTACTGTGTTCTTTATTACCATGTTTAAGAATCCATAAACAAATATGATGTTCATATTGTTTAAAACCGTCCTTTACCGATTATTACCAGGGGACTGGTAATAAATCAAGATCATTGTGAAGTCTGGTCATAGTCCAAGTTGGAAGTGCACTTGGTGCAACCAGAGTCACATGCGTTTGTCGGTGCACACAGCGTTGGACAAGACCCACGGTTAGGATCACCTCATAGATCGGCGTCATAAAACAATCCATATAAATATAATACGTCACCGAAAACATGGATACAAATAAATACCCAAAACAACACCTTTCGGTAATGGGGGATGCCCGTTTACATTGCACGTGACAGAACACAAAAGTGGGTCGCATGTCTATGTAATAAACAAACATGTGGACTATTCTCAGAATATAACGAGCTTAACCACTCCAGATCTATTGCTCGTGGAGACTTGGGAGCACCCAATTGCAACCACTCCAGGTCTATATATTCGGTCGCTCTAAATCCACAAAAACAAGCACATGGGGATTACACCTTACTGCCTATTGGACGATGCCCGACCATATAGGCCCACATCTTATTTACCATGAAACCCGATGCCTATCCCGTGCCAAGCACATTTGGAATTACACCTTACTGCTCATGGGACAATGCCCGACCATATAGGTCCACATTTTACTTACCATGAAACCCGATGTCTATTCTGTGCTAAAAGTAGAGAAACTAGCGTCTCATAATTGAACGTAAAAAAACTCAAGTGCCTATGGATCCATAGCATTAAGGTCTAATAGTATACAACTCCATTTGAATGACACACGCACCCAAAACATGTACTCTTCAAATAAAATGCAATAAATGCAACTGACGACCAAAGCTTCATATTCAAATGTTAAAATCGGGACAAATGTCCTCAAGACTCATTATAGTCCTAAACCGAGCCATAAGCTCAACCAAAACCGATTAACCACTCGTGAAAACCAAATGGCACAGTAAAACACATATAACCCACGTTTATGCTAAAGATGCTTCATAGACTCGAATTTCTCAACACAACTCTTACTTTAAGACAAATCATTTTCCAAAGCACACATCCAAGTGCATTTATACCCAAAGATTTACAAATGTAAAATAAATCATTGAAAATAACAATACTCAAGGTTCCTCCATCAAAATACCCAAATTATGTGTTTTCTCAAACCAAATGGTTTACAACCTTTAAAATGTTCACGAGGTCGGAAATGACCCAAAATCCAATGACCCACACATTCATGTTTCAAAACGTTCCACCACAAAAATATGCATATTTCCAACAAAACACTAAAAGTGTATATTTACTAGATAACATTTAATTATGCATTAAATACCAAAACACTCCCATTAATGCTTAATTTATCAAGTTATCCAAAAATCCCAAAAATGGTTATTTTGCAAGATTTATAAAATCAAATATTCCAAGTACTCAAAATCATTGAAATGACTCAACAATGCATATTTCTTATAAAACACTTAAAACACTTTAAAATGAACATTTTGGCATGTACAACGTTTTCACAAATCAACTTGAACTCTCCTTGCTAGATTTAGGCTAAATCTAGATTTTCGCCAAACGTAAGCTCCTTTGAAGAAACACGAATCTTCAAGCCCAAATCTTCCAAAAACCTAGATCAATAAGTTTCAACCATAAATATTCACATCCAACTATAAAGAATCATTCCCCAAACATTTTCACATCAAAATTTCAACTTATACCAAAACCCTAATTTTCATAGATGAAGAGAAGAGAAGAGTACCTTACCACAACTTCAATCAACCCACAAAACATCTATGTGGTTACCAAAATAAAGGTTTGGGAAGTGAAGATGAACTCACAAATGGGTATTTGAAGAAAACCCCAAGTTATCTCAACAATGGTGGAAAATGATGAAGAAGATGAAGATCTAGAAGCCTTGAAACCTTAGAAGCTTGATTCATCAAACCCACTTTGGTGTTCTTGAAGAAAAGGAAGATGGAAGAGAGAAAATGGATGAGTTAGGGTTTTGAGGAGCGAAAATCGAGTGGGAGAGGAGAGGGATCAAATTTGGTATTTTTTATAAAAGGTAGGAGAGAGAGGAGGGAAGGTTGAGGGTGAAAAGGTGAAAAAAATCTTCGCTTTGGTTGAGTGGCTCAATATCAGCTGGAGTTTCCATGTTTGGCTCTGTCGTTAAGATTGTCAGCTCGGTCAATCTTAGGCGCTTCTCCCCCTCATGCTGATCAGGATCATCCTGATCATCATGCTTTCACTTCAAACCCTGTGCCTGACTCGTACACGTCGTTTCGAGGCTAGCAACCCTATCGGATTAAGTGGATAGGGTACGCTGAACATCTGTGAGAGTGGTAGTAAGGTTATCGAGTTTGGCATTTATCTGGGTTTGTGTATCAGGTTGAGTGTTTGGGGGTGGGACTTGTGATCGTATGAGACTCACAAGATCAGTTTCTATAGAGGTGTCGATGTTGGCTTGGGACATGAGATTGTCTAGCAGAGCGACCTTTAGAGTGTCGATGCTCATGTCCTATGTAGTAGATGTAGGTTGTGGAAGTGGAGTCGGTGTTTGGGTTGGCGGCTTGGTAAGGACCTCTTTCCCTTTGATTGAACGTTTGATGAAGTCTAAATCTTCCTGCAAGGTTTGGACATCCTTTAAGGCACTATCCAGGGTTTCCTTGGAGACGAACTCCGGGACACTAACGTCTGGCACACGTAGATTGCCCGTTATAGTAACTACGGTGGATTGCACCACAGTATCGCCTGCGCTTACGGTTGGCTTAAGGATAGCCATGGCAGGACTTCCACCCTGTCCTTGTAATCCACCTAGCGGTAGACTTACTCGGGGTGTTCCGGTCGAGTCACATAGAATCTCGACATTAGCCATACTGATGGGTGGTGTCCTAGTCGAAGAAACTATATTATCAAGTGGCTCTAGACTCGATAGTGCATCGAAAGAAGTCGAGAACCGGGGCATGAGTTCTCTTGTTTCAACACTAGAACTTTCTAAGTGAGAAACCGGTGGAAGTTGTGCTACGTCCCCATGTACAACTGAAACAGGAGTCTGTTGAGAGACTACTGAGTGGCTGGGGAGGGTGTGCGAGTGTGTCGCTAGGTCCACGACGTCTTTTTCAATAACCAATCCCAACGAATGAGACTGGATAGTGGATGTGGCTACCTGGCTTCAAAGAGGCTGGTTGGGGCTAATCTATGTAGATTGCCTCTTCGCTCGATATCTTTCATGTTGTGTTTGCTCCTCCATTCCCTCACTCGCTCACTTTCATTTATATTTTCGACTAGAACTCCCTCCGTTCTCGATATATTTTCGACTAGAACTCCCTCCTCCATTCCCTCACTCACTCGCTCACTTTCATTTATATTTTGAACGGGTGCAAGGCAGAATTGATCGTCATTGTGTTCATCCAAGTCAGTTGACTCATCATCTGATCTGGAGGACCCCGATACAGAACTGGAATCAGAACTAGAGTCAGAATCGGATTCTAATCGCGATGCTGAACCAGAGCCAGATCCAGAGGCAGATCCAAATTTGGATTCGGGTTCACTGCTTGAGGATGATGCTTGTTGTTCCTGTGCAGCCTCATGGATAATATCGATCACTTGCACATCGTTTAGGTTTGGGTCATCATCATGGATGTGTGTGGATGTGTGGGGTGGGGTGGCAGGGCGATGAGACAAGCTAGCTTTGCATGTTAATCTTTCGGCATCGCCCGTGTCTATTTCCCTCACAATATTTTCTATCGACACGCCCTGTCCGGGAGCCCCTACTCTCCGGACCCTACCTCCTCTAGTTCAGGGACCCTCACGATGCTCGGGTTGCACTCCTTGTGCAGGTCCTACCAGATCTGGTTGGACCATCGGAGCGACTAAGTTGTGTTCTCTCCTATAAGCCTCTACACTCGGTGGCGATTGATTTGAGAGAGCTAGCAGGCCTTCAGGTATTAACATAGGAATCACGCCTGGAATTTTCTGCTTATTCTGCACTCTAGTCATTCGAATAGAAAGGAATACCTCATGTGCAGAGTGCCGTGGGATTGTCGGGTAAGACTCGAGAAAGTTGGCGACGAGGAGTTGTAGTAAACGTGGGAACGGAAGGCACATCAGTCGCTTGTTTCCCTCTTTCAGTTGAACATTCTGGACTAACTCTTGCCAGAGGATCGATGCTTAGTCCGTGTGTTGGTCTCAAAGGGTTATACAAGTATTAATTTTTAGAAGGGGAGGTTGAGAACAAACACACAAGATTTTTATCTTTCTAAATTATTTATTGAATAAATCAAACAATTTACAGTTTGTTGCCGAATAAGACTAAGTACAAGACCTAATCTAAACAAACTATGAGAATCACACCGATTTCTTGCACTAAGAAATAAAAAGAAGGAAGTAAAGAAAATTAAGGATAATTTTTATAAGGCCCACAGAAGTTCAGGGATGACCACCTTCGAAATGAAGGTGCATTCCTCCTATTTATACTACATGCATTTAATGCATGTTAGGAGGACTTTAAACGTGTCAGCACTTGGTTGGTTGCATTATTCTTACTTTTGCAAACATGCTTTTGGTCGCATGATGAACAGTGTAGTTGGCAGAGTGGTTTGTACGATTCTGGACAATGGCATGTCCTTCTGACAAATCGTACAAAAGTGTGCAAGGGGATAAGACAAACATTTCTTGTAGAGCAGGCTTTATGAAACGATCTATGAGTTGATCTTCTTCAGTGAGACCTGAATGAAGATCAGATATCGCTGAAGTCTTCTACTTGAAATATCATGTGTCGTGGATAAGTCTTGGTTTCACTAATATCCGCATCAGATCAGTAGTAGACTTGTCACTTGTTCACCAACTTTGTCTTTGATTCAGCGATGAACTCCTTTGTCGCGAAACTTGTCTTTAGGGATTACAAATAAAATTTTACAGATAATCAAACAGTGATCATCAGTGAAACTGAATAGGATCAGTTATCACTGATGCCTATTTATTACTGAAGAACAAATAAAGAGTAGTGGTTCCCCATCAGCGAATCCGAACAGACTCAGTTTCTTATCGTTGATGGTGAAACACTGATATATAATGTTTACTTATAATTTTCACTAAGTGATTCTAAGGGTCATAATCAAATCACTGAAGGGTTTGGATCAACAATCTCCCCATATTTGATTATGATAAAGCAACATAAGAAAATTGCTAAGTTAAAAGCATAAGGATAAAAAGGACTCATAGATGGGTGTCCCATTTACTGTTTTCAGGGATCTTTTCTAGTATTGATGGAGTAAAGTACTTCATTGATTTTTTTTTCATTACTTCATAAATTTGATTACAAGGGAAGTTAAAAAAAATACAAGTACAATGAAATAAATACAAGTACAAGAAGTTTACATCTAATAAATAGAACATACTAGAAGATTTATCAGCTAGACGGGTTCATCTTTGAAGAGCATTTAGTCAAAGGCGTTTGTCTTTGGGATCATCTAATCTGGGACTACTTCTCCCTGTTGTCTTCTTAGTTTGGTTTCGTTCAGTACTTGAGGCTTCAGGAAGATTCCAGGTCTTGTTAAATCATACCAATAGAAAAGGTCTCTGAGTTGGTTCACTAGAGTGATAGGTAATTCAGAGAAGCGTTGAAAGCACTTCCTACCAGTCCAATCATAGAAGAAGATTTTGAGGGGCTCACTGACCACTCGTCCAAGGATGAAGGATTCATCAAGTGTCAGTTAGAGGTTGATGGATAATAGACCAGGTGGAGGACCGAGCACTGCTTCCCTTAAGAATTCAATTCCGGTTTCATTTCGAATAGCAGACCTTGAGGAAGAGGAGGCACGTTTCTTCTTTACAGGCTTAGGTTTTTTATTATGGATAAGCGCTGAAGGAGGAGGTAAGTCGATCACTGAAGAGACTATGTCGATTAGTTTGTTTAAAAACATTTCAACATAAGGCTTGAAGCTTGATCTTGATCGTTGTATTGCAGTCCTTATTTCCAACCATTCATCCAAACCATAGGCCTCGATCTTTGATACGTAGCATATCTTGATTTCCCCGTTCTCCCTGATCACCGTGATCTCTAATAATGGAACACCCCTTACGTTTCTTCCCTTCAGGTTAACGTTCACGATCCGACTTGGATGGTATCTGAAATCTACCTTTTTCTTACACCAATTTAGAGTAGTATCGCTGACGTTTGCCTTCTTCTGATGTTCCTTTCCAACCTCCTTTTGCAGAGCTTCTTGAACCTTGAGAGGAAATTTTTTTAGCTTCTTATCAACCACATAACGCTGAGTAATTTGAAGAGCGAATTCCTTATCTGTAAGCTCAGACGTTTGTTTTTCAACAAGAAGTTTTTCAGCCCTGATGGCTTCATCAATCTCTTCAGGTGTCAGGAAGCTAAGGTTGGTTGGAGGGACGATTTGTAGGCGTTGACTTTCTAGCTTCTGAATCATTGCTGCTTATCTCTTAAGTTCATCATCCTCTGACCATTGAGGTGGTCGAGAGGGTCTGTTTGGATGAGTGAGAAAATCTTCTTGTTCTTCTTATTGGTTATCGGTCTCAATCACTGAGACTGTGATTATTGGAATTTCTTCAGCTAAAGAAGCTGGAATTATTTGTAGCGGCTGTGGAGTTTCAGCGGGATCCTCAAGCAGGGGAGAGGACTGAGAAATTGGAAGACTCTCTGCGATGTAGAGAATTTCCATGTTCCCTGTAAGGGCAAGTCCCTTTTACTTGCCTTTGGGAGCTTTCTTGGTTGGAGATTTTTTGTCGTCTCCCCTGCTTCAGTCAATACGACCCCCTTGGGTACAGGACCCTGATGGCCGTAGGTTGGAACCAACAGTTAAGATCATCATCATCATCTTCATCCTGGCCATTAGGGTGTGAAAAGGGTTCTTCTTCACCAATCTCCACTCCCTCTTCCTCCTCTTCATCCTCTTCTTCTTCAGAAGGGATTTCGACGGTTTCATGCATGAAGGGAGATGAGGGAGGAGTGGGTTCCTTATCTTCTTCTTTCTCCCCCTCAGATAGAGAGGAACCTTCTTCCACGTTTCCTCCCCTCAGCAAGGGAAGGTTCGTATTCATTTTCCTCCCCCTCAACGTGTTGGGGAAGGTCTTCTATATTCCTCTCCCCCTCTTCATCAACACGGGGTGAGGGAGCAGCATCATCATCATTTGTAGCGTCAGCAGCTGTAGCAGAGGTATCAGGAGCCCTGTCGTTGAGGCCAGGGTCAACAGATACTGATGCCTTAGAAACCTCAAGCTTACCAACTATGTCTTCTAGGCCAGAGATGGCAGAGGTGGCTTGAAGAACGAAATCCACTGCCATTCCCTACTTAGCTCTATCATTCGCAGTAAAGTAGGAGACAGGGACTATAGGAGCATTTAGGCGGTCCAGGATTTGACCAAAAAGGTTGATGGAAGAATCTACCTTGATAGTCAAATTGCTGACCCGACCCCTAAGTTCAGAGACGTCCTTCTACAGCGACCCCACCTATCCTTTGAGAGACCCTACGTCGCTGCTGGGAGTTGCGACAAAGGAGGAGAGAGTTTGAATAGAGGTGGAGTGCTGGACGACATCAGTTTGGAGGGTCTTCACCTCCCCTTGTAGTGTTTAAATGTCAGCTTTGTCGACTTTGTTGTCGAGGGTGGTGGAAATGTTCTTCAGCGGCTCGCCGGCAGAGTTCGACACTGGTGTTGTTTTCGAGATTCGCCATCAGCGAATCCACTTTATCACTAACCTCCTTGAGGGATGTAGTGATGGTGCCCAAGTAAGGACCTGTAAAAGAAAAGAACTTTTGAGCAAAGGAAAGCCCAAAATAGGAAAATAGTTGAGAATTTTTTTTGGATTGGTTTGAATACTTGATGGGTTGGTGAGAGAGTAAAAACCATAATATTCCATGTCCTTCTCCATTTGAGACACAGAGGAGGAAGGAATGGGAAAGCCATCAGGTCCATGAGAGTTTTGCTGCATGAGGTTGTGGAGCAGTGAGGCGTGCGTATAAGCGATATAGAGTGTTGATGCAGTGGTGTTGACAAAAAGGGGAGGAGAGGAGGCAACTGTTGAGAAACTTGTGCTTGCAGGAGCGGCACTAGCGCTGCCGAGAACTATTTCATCAGTGCTTTGAGGCACTGAGAAAGTTGGTGAAGGAACTAGATAAACTTCAACGTCTAGAGGCGCTGAAGTGGTTGGCGAGACGGGTTCAGGTGTGGTGGAGCGTACCACGAAGTTCTCTAGTGTCGCCTGTGAACAGACGATCGCTGAATCCGTAACATGAGAAGGTTGGGGCTTCTCCTTTGAAGTATTTTTCGTCTTATGAGAGCCAAGGTTGGTGTCTGAATGTTTCCTCCTCAACGAGGACTTGGGTTTTGGGGCTTGGGTCTCAGCGGGGGGTTTGACCGCTGAAGGAGCCACTGAAGATGAAGAAATTGAGGGAAGAAGAGATAAGAGAGTAGAAAGACGTACCTCACCTTCGATTGGCTAGAAGTCGAGGATCTTTTCTCTAAGCTGAGGGAGCTTGTAAACTCCCTGGAGAAGCGTAGAGACGAAACGGACATAAGGGACCTTCAAAGCCCTGTCAGGCTTTTAGACCTTAGACATCAGGTCGTCAAAAATGATGCTCTCGTAGTCGATCTTTTGTCCAGAGAGCAGTGAATACCCCCATGATACATGGATGTGGCTGGCCTAATCCAGCGAGCAAAACTTTGCACTCATGCAGGAGATTACATGAGGGAAGATGTAGTTCAACTTAGCGGGCATCTTTGCTTTGAGTATCTTCGTCGGCTTCTTGTCATCTTCGTCAGTGCGGGGATTCTTGTCCCATGAATACTTCATGAGATCAAGCAAGGCGATGAGTTCAATATCCTCTTTAGGTAGTGGTTCGAAAGGAGCGACGGGCAGGTTCAGGGCGGTGCGAATGCCGTTGGTAGTGATGAAGCCTTGGCCAAATTGGGTTTGGAACCTGATCAAAGTAACTTCTTTGCCAGAGCGAGTAGTCTGGGCGGTTTTCTCAGCGGTATACCAAAACTGTTGGAGTAGGTTGCGGTGTACAGGTGGAGCGATGGTGATGGCATTGTATATGGGAGAGTTTTTCAGGAATGTTACAGCTTCAACGAGATGGGTGCAGGGTTTCTTTTTGGGAAATTCCATGAGAGCCAGATGGTTGTTTGAGATGAAAGTTATTTGGTTCATCTCACCGGTCATGTTCTTGGCTTTCTTCTTGGTAGCAGTTTTGGGTGAAGCAGGTGTAGCAGAGGCCATTTTTGATAATCAAGAACCAAAAAAAATGGAAGGGAGAAGAACATTCTTAGTTAGGAAAGATTTCCATAATAAGAGGCTTTTAGGGTTTTTCAGTTTCCTTTTTGGGAAAGAGACTAAAATAATTGTTTACTAGTTGTTTTCAGTTTCCTTTATGGGAAACATACAAATACTTGAAAAATCAAGTGAAACCAAAACTAGGTAGAAAACCAATTTTCCAGTTTCCTTTTTAGGGAGGATTCTGGAAAATGTATGAAGAAGAAAGTTTAAGATTTAAAGTTTTAAACTTTAAGAAAAACTTTGGATTCAAAATTTTGTTCAAAAAATCATGAAAAACTATGATTTGTTTTAAAGAAAAGTATGTTTTGATCATTTAAAAGTAAAGAATTGATCAAAAAGATGTTTAAGAATATTTCAAGAAAGAAAAGAAGAAGTTAAGAACCTGTTTTGTGTTGAAGATTGATAAAGAACTTAGTCTAAGTTTCAAGTTTAATCCGAGAACACAAATGCTAAGGAAGGTTTCCTTGCTTTGAGAGAGATACGTGCGCGTAAAAGGTAAAAATATAAACTCAAGTTGTTTATATAGTGAAAGGAGAGAGAAAGATATGATGAGCGGGAAAACACTCATCATGACACGTGACACGTCCCACGAAGCTTATTGAGCAAGAATTCAAAACGGGCAAACGTGTCAGACGAAAAGTCGTGCCATGGTTTATCCGTTTGATGACGTCACACAGCAACCCTGATGGTTTTGAGAAAAATCAGGGATGATTTTGTTTGATGAAGAATCACTGATGAGAAATATCAGTGATGAATTTTTATGTTGTTTCAAAAGAGATCACTGAAAGGAAAATGTTGGTGATCAAATTTTAATTATGAAGGACATCTTACTGAAGTGAACTTCAGTGTTCAAGGATGGAGAAACATACCTTAGTATCAGTGAACATTAGTTCAAAGATTAAATGATGAATAGAAGAGACAGAGTTTTATCACTGACCTAATGCACAACCACTGTAGAGTTATTCTTCATAGTTTTGCATTCCAAGCTTGCTGATGAGAAAGTTAAATCTTGTCTCATCAAGAGGTTTGGTAAAAAGATCAGCTAACTGAAAATCAGTTGGAATAAAATGAAGTTCTATATCTCCATTCATCACATGATCTATGATAAAATGATATCTGATTTCGATGTGTTCTGTCTTTGAGTGTAGCACTGGATTGTTTGCTATAGCAATAGCACTAGTGTTGTCGCAATAGATAGGAATTTTGGATAGCTAAAGGTCATACTCTAATAGTTGATTTCTCATCCATAAGACCTGAGCACAACAACTTCCAGCGGCTACGTACTCTGCTTTAGCGGTAGATGTGGACATTGAGTTTTGCTTCTTGCTTGTCCAACTTACCAACTTTCCACCCAGGAGCTGACACCCTCCTGTGGTGCATTTTCTATCTAGTTTGCAACCTGCAAAATCACTATCTGAATAGACAGTTAGATCGAACCCAGAGTCTTTAGGATACGAAAGACCTTGGTTGGGTGTACCCTTTCAGATATATGAGGATTCGCTTTACAACGATCATATGTGATTCTTTGGGTTCAGATTGATATCGTGCACAAAGATAAGTAGAAAAGATTATATAAGGACGACTCGCGGTAAGATAGAGAAGAGAGCCGATCATTCCTCTATAGGCAGTGACATTAACAGTTTTCCAGATGAATCCTTGTTAAGTGTCAGCGGAGGTGCCATAGGAGATTTCATAGCTGAACTTTGAGTAAAATCGAGTTTTTTCAGCATATCTTTAACGTACTTACTGTTGATCCAAACCCTCAGTGATTTGATAATGACATTGAGAAACACTTAGTGAAAATTGTAAGTAGACAATATGTATTAGAGTTTCACTATCGCTGATAAGTACTAAGTCTGTTTCAGTACCGCTGATAGGAACTTAAGCTCTTTAATTTACACATTCATCGAACACTGTTCATCAATGAGCCCTGAGCATGTTCAGTCTCACTGATGATCGCTGATAACTTTTATTGTTTACTTATGATCCCTGAAGACAAGTTTCACGTCAACCATGTTCTACGCTGAAGTCGAAGATCAAGCCGAAGAACCAGTGACAAGTCTACTAATGAACTGATGCGGATATCAGCAAAGCCAAGACCTGTCCACTCAACGTGAAGTTTCAAGTAGAAGACTTCAGCGAACGCTGGACTTTATCATTCGCTGATAAAGAATCATTCAGCGAACGCTGATCATGAAGCCTCCTCTACAAGTAACTTTTGTCTAAACACCCTTGCACGCCTCCGTACGATAATGTCAGAACGGACATCCCTTTTGTCCAGAATCGTACAACCAACTCTGATTCTACAATGTTCATCATGCGGCCACTAGGTTGTCTACTGAAGTCAAACCATGCAACCAATCAGAGGCTGCCACGTGTAAAGTTGTACTAACATGCATTGAATGCATGCAGTATATAAAGGAAACCCTACTTCATTTCTGAAGTGCTCGGCCATTTCCTTCTCTTTGCTATTCTGTGTGTTAGAATGTTATCCTTAGTATTCTTAATTTCTCTCTATCTTATTTCTAGTGCAAGAAATCTTAGTGATTCTCATAGCTTGTTTATATTAGGTTTATTCCTTAATCTTCTTCCGCAACAAGTTGTAAATTGTTTGATACATATCAATAAACAATTTAGAAAAGTAAAAATCGTCTGTTTGTATTCAACCCCCCTTCTACAAACTTGTATAACCCCTTTGGGACCAACAAGTGGTATCAGAGTAGTTTGTTTAATCTCATAAACAAGATCTTGCTTATACTAATTTCTTTTCTCTTCCTTGCTATTTTCTAAAATGGCTAACACCACAAACACAAACTATATCGACAATGGTTCTCTTGCGAAACCCCCTAGATTTTCTAGAGATAACTTCAATCTATGGAAAAATAGGATGATGCTCTTCTTGGAAGGTGTAGATCCTACTATGCCTTACTACGAGAATGGTCCATATGTTCTTGTGATGATTGACCCTGAAATTCCAGGCACTGCTACTAGAGCTGCCATTCCTGAAAAAATCATTCCCAGGGCCGTCAACACTTGGACTGATGAAGACAAGAAGAAGGTGGCCATCGACACTAAGGCCAGATCCATCCTATCTATGGCTCTTCCTGATGAAGTCTACCATTCCGTCATGAACCTGGAAACCTCCAAAGCCATGTAGGACACAATCTGTGTTCAATATGAAGGTACATCTGAAGTCCAGGACTCAAGAAAGATTAACCTGGTAAGACAGTACGAAAGCTTCATTTGTGGTAAGAATGAAACTCTCTCTGAAGTTCACCAACGTTTTAACTGTTTAATCATTGACTTAAAAACTGTTGGTAAGGAATATTCTAACTTTGACATACTGACAAAGTTTCTGGAATGTCTTCCTGAAAGTTGGGACAGTTATTCTATTTGTCTTAAACTCTCAAAGGATCTGAAATCTATGACCCTTTCTACCTTATAAGGCACTATGCTCAATCATGAGCAGTCGTGTCATCTTAAGAAGAATCTTGTAAAAGATTCCAAAAGCACACTTGTTGCTTTACTCCCTTCAGAGTTGGTGTCTGCTCAGCGATCTACAATCACTATCACTGAGTTGGAATCTAACTCTGATGACTCATCAGAAGCTGATCCTTCAGAAATTGATGAGTCACTGGAACTCCTGACTAATTCTTTCAGGAGATTCACCAGAAAGAGTAACTTCAGAAGAAATAAACCTCTTTTCCTTACTGACAAGCCAAAGTCGTCAACCCCTGTTGATAAGGCAACCGCCACTTGCTATAATTGTGAAAGGATAGGTCACTTTTGCTAGTGAGTGCAGGTCAAAGAAAGTCTTTAAACCCTCATCTTCTTCCAAGAAATCCTTTTACCCCAGAGCTAAATATGACAAATACAAGAAGCTGAAAGAAAAGTATGCAAAGCTGAAAAGCTTTAAGAAGAAAGGCAAAGGCATGATCGCTGAAGATCATGACTGGGCTCTTTCTGATGAATAATCATCTGACTCTGAAGATGATGACGAGGCCAATCTCCGCCTCATGGCCAAAATAGAAGAAGAGGAAGAACAAACTGAAATTCCCTCTACTTGTACCTCCACCTCTCAGGTATCAAACTCTCTCACTGATACCTTTAACGTCGGACCGTTGATCTTCTGACTGTTGATTTATACGATGCCATGAATGGCAAGACCAAAGCTAAAAAACTAAATATTGATCTTGCTGAACAGCTTAAGAATTGTCACTTAGAAATTCAAAAGCTTTCTAAAATAGAAGAAAACCTAAAAGATCAGGTCTGTATAAATCAACTTATTCGTATCGAGCGAGAAGATGTTGTCGTTGCACTAAGGGCTGAAAAGGCTACTGTTGAAGGATGGTGTAAATCCTCAGCAACGATCACTGAGATATTAGGTGCTCAGATTCCCTGAGTGATAAAAGTGGTCTTGGTTATAAAGCTGATACTCTAGAACCAATCACTGATCGTTCAATGCTCAAGTTTGGAATGTTCGTATCCTCTATCCCTGACACATCCTCGTCTCAGTGTTCCTCTTCTAAAACTCCCACTCTTGAGGAAAAACCTACCTTAAATTCTAAAGGTAAAGGTAAAGAAAAAGTTTTCAACCAAAAACCTCAGAAGGGTACCTTTGTACCTAAGCTGAATGTTTCTAAACCTTCAGTGAATTATTACTCAACTTCTAAGAACAAGATCCATAGATTCATTCAGCGATCTACTCCTAGAATCAGAGTGGATATAATTGGTAAGAATTCTGAGAACTGATTGTTCCACCAATTTCCAATGCCATAGGTATACTTGGTGCTGACCCTGCTCATTTAAAAATCTCCTCTAAGCATGTAAATGGTCCTAAGCTACTTTTAGCTATAGGAAACGTTATCACTGTGGACTTACCGATCATATTGCTAGTAAGTGCCCCACAACCACCAAAGCTGAAAAGTTAGCTAAGGTGAAGATCAATGCCCCCAAGGCAAAGAAGACCAATCCTGGTGCAAATCAGGTTAAGGTGAATCAAACCACTGAGGTTAAGAAAATAACCAAAGTGAATTCCTGAAGCTGAATCTTCAAATGATGCGAAGATTGTTGAACCTTCCACCTCCTTTACCACCACTGACAAATGTGGAACCATAGTAAAATGGGTGCCCAAGTCAAACTAATCTTCCTTTGTATGCAGGTCCTGAAGGGTATCTGGTATCTCGATAGCGGATGCTCTAGACATATGACTGGCAAAAAGAAACTGCTCACTAAATACAAGGAAGAGAAGGGTCCCTCTATGACCTTCGGTGGAGATGGAAAAGGCTATACCCGAGGGTATGGTGTACTTTCTAATGGTACAACTACCTTCAGAAGAGTCGCATATGTTGAAGGACTGAAGCACAATCTTCTGATCATCAGCCAGCTATGTGACAAGGACTACAAGGTGTGTTTCACTAACGAATCCTGCTTTGTCACTGACAAGGAGAAGATCGCTCTCAGCGGATATCGTTTGGAAAATGTTTATGTTATAAACATGGACTCGACAACCACTGAGAACTCATGTTTCTTCTCAAAAGCCTCATCTGATGTCAACTGGCTATGGCATAAGAGACTCTCTCATCTCAACTTCAAGAAACTGAATACTCTTTCTTCAAAAGAGTTGGTCACTGGTCTACCTCAACACTCATACGCTAAGGAATCCCTATGTTCAGTGTGTGAGAAAGGGAAATAAACAAAAGCTAGTTTCAAATCTAAGCAAGTTTCCTCAGTGTCATCTCCTCTTCAACTTCTCCACATGGATTTGATTGTCCCTGTTAACAAACAATCCCTCGCTGGAAAGAAATATACACTGGTCATTGTTGATGAATTCTCTCGCTATACCTGGGTTATGTTTCTCCGTTCTAAGAGTGACACCCCTGAAGAACTCATCTCTTTCGTCAGGAAAATGGAAGTCCTGAATAATATGACCGTTCGCTCAATAAGGAATGATCATGGGACTGAATTCAAAAACAGTTCCCTTGATTCCTTCTGTGAAAGTAAGGGTATTTCTCACAACTTCTCTTTAGTGAGAACACCGCAACAAAATGGAGTTGCTGAAAGAAGAAATCGAACAATCATCGAAGTTGCACGTTCAATGCGCAACGATTCTCATCTACCTACTCAGTTTTGGGCAGAAGCTGTCAACACTGCTTGTTTCACTCAAAACAGGTTGCTGATTGTCAAAAGATTCAAGAAGACAGCCTATGAACTTTTCCATGGGAGAAAGCCTTCAATTAGATTTCTTCACATCTTTGATCCCAAGGCTGATGATGGAATTTTTCTTGGATACTCCTCTATCTCTAAAGACTACAGAGTCTTCAATCGAAGAACACAACTGTAGAAGAAACAATCCACGTCTTGGTGATTTGGAAGCTTCTCCTATTCCTCAAGTTATTCCTCCTACCGCTGAAGATGATGATCCTACTATCATCCCAAGCATGCAGACAAGTGAAGCTGAATCCTCATGGGTCTCAGATGTTCCTCTCAATACTGTGTCTACTTCTAAACCATCTACCTCAGATATCCCATCTACTTCTCAGCAACTAGTGAATGAAATGACATCTGAACCTCTACCTCTTCTACCCGAAGTACCTGAAGTTGCTGAAGCTTCTTCTTCAGCTCCTCTAGAAGTTCAAATCGAGTCAGCAAATTATGCTCCGGCTCAGCGATGGACTAAAAATCATCCCATCGATCAAATTCTTGGTGATCCAAACGTTGGTGTTCAGACTCGACGAAGTGCAGGTAATATTTGTTTATTTGTTAACTTTATTTCTCTGATTGAACCAAAGAAAACAGATGATGCCCTCAGAGATCCAAACTGGGTCATCGCTATGTAAGAAGAGCTGACAGAATTTAAAAGAAACAAAGTTTGAAATCTCGTTCCAAGACCATTTGACAAGTCAGTGATAGACACTAAATGGGTCTATCAAAACAAGTTGGATGAACATGGAACTGTAACCCGCAACAAGGCTCGTCTTGTTGCTCAGGGATACAGACAAGAAGAAGGCATAGACTACGACGAAACATTTGCCCCAGTGGCAAGACTCGAAGCCATTCGTCTATTCTTAGCATACGCTGTTCACAAAGACTTCAAGGTATATCAAATGGATGTGAAATCAGCATTCCTCAACGGAAGGCTAAATGAAGAAGTCTACGTGGAACAACCTCCAGGATTTACTGATCCTAAGCATCCAGGTTATGTATATAAGCTGGATAAGGCACTTTATGGATTAAAGCAAGCTCCTCGTGCATGGTATGACACTCTCTCTACTTATCTCCATATTGAAAAATTTGAGCGTGGTAAAGTCGATAAAACTCTATTTTTCACGAAAGTAAAAGGTCATATCATTCTTGTTCAAATATATGTCGATGATATTATATTTGGTTCTACTAACCCTGACTATGTACTTGTTTCGCTGAAATAATGAAAGCTGAATATAAAATGAGTATGATAGGTGAATTAACATATTTCCTTGGTATTCAAATCAAACAGAATGAAAAAGGTACTTATATTCACCAAGGTAAATATGTTAAAGATATGCTGAAAAGTTTGATTTAACTCAAAGCTCAACTATGAAAACCCCAATGGCACCGCCGCTGACACTAAACAAGGATCCTTCTAGAAAACCTGTTAATGTCACAGTGTACCGTGGGATGATCGGCTCTCTTCTGTATCTTACAGCTAGTCGACCTTATATTATGTATGCAACCTGTTTGTGTGCACGATATCAAGCTGAACCTAAGGAATCTCATTTGATCGCTGTAAAGCGTATTTTTCGATACCTTAAGGGTACTCCTAACCTAGGTCTTTGGTATCCCAAAGACTCAGGGTTTGATCTTATCGCCTATTCAGATAGTGATTTTGCAGGATTTAATTGGATAGGAAAAGCACCACAGGAGGCTGTCAGCTTCTAGGTGGAAAGCTGGTGAGTTGGACAAGTAAAAAGCAAAACTCAGTGTCTACCTCAACCGTTGAAGCTAAGTACGTAGCTGCTGGAAGCTGTTGTTCTCAGGTCTTGTGGATGAGAAATCAGCTACTTGACTATGACCTTCAGCTCTCCAAAATTCCAATCTATTGCGACAACACTAGTGCCATCGCTATTGCCAAGAATCCAGTGCTACACTCAAAGACCAAACACATCGAAATCAGGTATCATTTTATCAGAGATCATGTGATGAATGGTGATATAGAACTTCATTTTATCCCAACTGATTTTCAGTTAGATGATCTTTTCACTAAACCTCTTGATGAGACAAGATTCAACTTTATCATCAGCGAGCTTGGAATGTTGAACCTGGAAGTGTAAAATCTTCAGCGGTTCACATTTGATCAGTGATAAAATAAACTTGTATACCCCTATTAATCATCTAACCTCTGAACAAAATTGATTCGCTGATATCAAGGTATGTTCTCTCTTACTCGTTGACGTTTGCCTAAGAATGCAAGATTTCAAAACAAATTACGTCGCTGAATATCTCTTCCTTTCAGTGATATTTTGAAATTCTAAATCTCACTGATATTTCTAATCAGTGCTTCATGCTTTAAAAATGTCCCCGAGTTTTCAAAATCCTCAGAGACACCTTAAAATGTGAAAGGACGTTTGTGACGTCATCACAACGGATAGACCATGGCACGACTTTTCTCTGACACGTTCGCCCGTTTCGTTTCCTTGTCCAATCAAATTCAAGGGATGTGTCCGTGTCATCATGAAATATTTTTCCCGCTCATAGTTTTTCTCTCTCTACTCCCACTATATAAACCCTTTGAGTTTATATTTTTACCTTTTACGCGAAGATAATCTCTCTCAAGCAAGAATCAACTGTTGCATTTGAACTTATTTCTCCAGAACTTGTTCATCTTCATCTTCTTCAAACATCAAGAGGTTAATATTTCTTTCATTTTCCATCACATAAACTTGTTTTTGATCTTATTATTGTTTTTAAAAGATAAAACAAAAGAACTTTCTCAAAATGAAATCATTTTCTTCATGGTTTTATGAACACAATATGTTTACAGATTGTTCTTCGAGTTTATACTCAAAATCTTAAACTTGACATTTTTATACGTTTTTCCAGAATCATTTCCTTTAAAGGAAACTGGAAAACAAGAACTTTCACTATGTTTTGTACTTCTTTTCAAAACTAGAAAACCCTAATTTCCATTTCTTTCTCAAAATGGAAATTGTAAAACCCTAAAAACCCTTATTTTGGAATTTTATCCATTTTAAGAACTTCTCTTCATCTTCTTCATGTTTATATGTTATGAACAGAAATGGCAATCACTGACGCTACTCAATCTCCTACTACCCCTGACAAAACTGAGACTGTCAAAGCACCCCAAGTCAACTTTACAATGGAACAAGTAACATTCCAAGGAAACAACCCCTATGCTCTATTCGACTTCCTCCAAGGAAAAACATCACTCATCTGGATGAAGCTGTAAACTTCCTCAAGTCCTGTCCTCTGTGGACAGCACTGACCATCAAACCCCCTGCTTACAAGAACCTCCTTGCTCAGTTCTGGTATACTGCCAGAATATCTCAGGTGGCCTCCACCAAAGACCCTAAAAAGATGATAGACGTCATCCTTTTCGACACTGATCTTGGTGAAGCAAAAATATATCTCGGGGCTATCAGGTCTGCTCTAAACCTCCCTGGAAGCTCAAGGGACAGACGTTTCGTTCCTTTACCTGACGTCAAATCTAAGGCAGGACAAGCTGAAATCATTGCACTTCTGGATGCAATGAACTACACCTGGAACACAGGGAGAGATAAACTCCCTGAGAAGAAGCTGACCTCCGTCCTCAAGAGCAAGATGCCGAGCGAAATGAACTTCATCTTCGCACACCTCATCACTTGTATGACAACAAAGGTTGGATCAACTGATCAGGTCTCACAACCCCAGCAGGCTATGGGGTATGCGCTGATGAAGGGACTCCACATCGACTGGGCTAAAATCATCTTCGACGACATGATGCTAAGGGTCGAAGAAAAGAAGCGACCACTGAATGTCCCTTATCCCCGTTTCCTCAGTGCTCTCTTCAAGCATGCATTTGGGGATAAGTACCCAAAATTGGGCGATCTGAAGTTATCCCAGGTTGGCCCTAAGATCCTCGACTTCAAGCCAGTGGAAAACGAGGTACGTCTCTCTACTCTCTTACCTCTTCTCAGACCTCCTACCTCTTCTACTTCTGCGGCTACCATTTCGGCAGCGGTAATCCCAACCGCTGGTACCCAGGCCGCACCATCAACTCACTCTCGGAAAAGGAAACAATCTGACACCTTACTTGGCAGCCGTAAGACCAAGTATATTTCTAAGGAGCAACCCCCCAAGCCTACCCAGGCTGAAGACTCCATGTCTGTCTCTCCAAAGAAGACGCTGGAAAGTTTCGTGGCACGCTCTGCCACAACTACTGAACCAACCCCTTTTATACCCACTTCAGCGCCTCTTAACGCTGAAGTTGTCTTGGAACAGAACCCCCCTCCTTCAGTACCTCTAAGTACTGCTGAAGTATTCCTCAGAGGATCCAACGCTGAATCCGGAACCCAATCCCTCTTCTCAACTCTTGTTCCTCCCTAATCTTCTTTGGTCACTCCACCTCTATTCCTCTTCTCTACAAAAAATGTCATTCATCTGCGTGACACATCGGCTGAAGATCTACAACGGCTGATGGATCAAAATAAAGCACCTGCGGAGACTCAGCGTCAACCAACTTTGGAAGACGACTACGAACACTATTCATGTCACCGGAATTTCGATGACTTCGTCAACCAACCCGCAGGTATACATAAAATCCTAAACACTCCTCTCTTAAAATCTCCAACTTATGAGCTTTCCTTTGTTCGTAAGTTTTCAACTTTTACTGGTCCTAATTTGGGCGACATCAACAACGCCCTCAAGGATTTGTCTACTAAAGTGGAATCTCTCACCACTACTCTCTCCTCCAACTCCTCAGCGGTTACAAACGCTGGGGAAGCTCTAAAGACACTCACCACTGAGGTGAAGGAAAAGGCTTCCAACGCTGATCTGCTAAAAGTCGCTCAAGCTCTCACTGATAACTCCACCTCCATCAACACTTTCAACACCTCCAACGACAACCTCTCTAATAACTTCACCACACTGTCCAATGAAGTCACATCGTTGAAGACAGTGGTGGGCAATCTTCAGGGAGAGGTTACATCTTTGAAGATAGAGATGGGCATCCTAACCCAATCAGTGGGTTATGCTACAAATCTCCTGCAGCAAATCCTAGATCGCCTGAACGCTCCAACATGTCCTCCTTCACATTTTACACAGGTCGATCGGGAAAATCTGGAAAAGATCAACCCTGCTATATTTGGCCTGGAAGACAGAATGGCAGCGATTGAAACTGCTGTTGGGATCACTGGCCTGGAAGACAGTGACCCAAAAGATGCTGTTGCTGAAACTACTACCTCCCCCATCCGTCATGAGGAAGAGGGGGAGAAGAATCAAAAAGATCTTCCCCATGACTCTGAGGGGGAGAAAAGTGCTGAAAAAGAAACATCTGCTGAAAAAACTCAGGGAGTTGAAAACCCTGAGGGAACCGAGTTCTCCCTACATGACACTGATTCTGAGGGGGAGCAACTCGATGAAGAACTGGAAACTGATGTTCTTATCCCTTCTGAAGACGAAGCTGAAGAAGAAGAAGAAGAAGAAGATCTCGAACTTCATGATGACGAACCATCAGCATCACCTAAAGATGATGATGATGACGATGATGATGATCTCGACTTCTCCTTCAAACCCATAAGGACACCTGCTCAAAAAGGGGTAGTAATAAAAGAATTAGGGGAGGGGAACACCAAAAAGACTGCAGCGACTGAAGTCGATAAAGGCAAAAATAAAGGCATCGCTGCAGAAGACAATCTGACTATCCTTATCAGAAAGCCAGTTTGTCAGGTAACTGTTGGGTCTAGAAAGCCCCAATTATATAGAAAGTTTTATAAAGTCCATGTAAAGTCAAGAAAAGTCAAATGTGTTGTAATTAGCTTTGTAAGTATTTTGGGCTTTGGAGTTTGATGGGAGTTAAATGGGCTTGGGCCCATGTCTTGTAATATGGACCTATAAATAAAGGTCTTGGGCTAGTTTTATCATTAGAGACTTTGATAGACAAACTCGTTGAGAGAGAATTTATAGAAATTCATTGTAACATCTTGTAATTCACAGATTGTTAATAAATCATATGACCAGTTGCTGTGAATATGATCTTGAATGTTCATTCTATATTGAATCTTGATTATCAGTGATGATTTTGGACCTTACAATTGGTATCAGAGCCAAACAACAAAAACCCTAGCCATTCCAAGAACTCGACAGAATCTAGAACATTCTGATCTGCTGATTAATTTTCAAAATTAGACAGAGATCACATGTATGTTTTCGAATTTCTTAATTGGTTTCTTGATCAAAGTGATTCCGCTGCGTGTTGATTTCAATTTCAAATTGATCGAGATTATTGGGTTTTATTGTTGAAAAGATTGCATTTCACTGATTTTCAAGATCATTTTCAATTGAGTGATATAATTCTTGATTAATTCATACATTCATTCATTCATGAAGATTCTTTGTAATTTCTCTGATGAGTGTTCTAAATTTTTGTTGAAAAGAATATTTTATCAATTCATGTACTCTAACTGTTTGATGAAATGCATGTGACATATTTGATCAACTCTTGCATGTTCTAAATCTGTGTTGGTCTTCATTTTTTTATCATAATTCATAGTTGATATCTGAATTTGTCATTTCATCATCCCTTCTTATGATAAAAATGGAAATGATTCTTATTCAAGAAGAGAAACAACTATTTTGTATATGCCTGAGATTGTTCATTTTGAAAGCAAGATTGCTAATCTTGAAGCAAAGCATGAGGAAAGTGCAAAAGATGTTTTAAATTTGCAAAATGATAAAACCAACCTTCTAAATGAATTGGATAATTTCAAGAAGAAAAGTACTCATGTTTTTCAAAATGAAGATAATTCAAAACAGGTTACTGATCTCAAATCTAAGATTGAAAATCTTGAAGCCAAATTTGATGAAAGTGCAAAAGTTGTTGTAAATATGTAAAAAGACAAATCTGATCTTCTAAAGGATTTTGAAAAGGCTCAAGAGAACACAAAGTTGTTAGAAAAAGAGAATGTTGATTTGAAAGAGAAAATCAATTTTGGAAGAAAGATGTTGACATATTCGGAAAATAGAATCAAATCATGTGAAATGAAAAATTGTCAACTCTTGAAACAAGTGTCTGATTTTGAGAAACTTTTATTTTCTGAAAGAGAGGGATTTGAAAAGGAAAGAACAAGCTTTGATTCTGAAAGAAAATCTAGTAATGCAAAGTTTGTTGGTCTTTCTAAAAAGATAGCTGATTTAGAAATGACTCTAGAGAAAGAGAGGATAGAGTCTGTTTTGGAAAGAAAAGATCTTGTTAAAATGAAAATGGAAGGCTTTCAAACCAAAAGTGAGAAAACAGATTTTGATTGTGAAAGAAAGATTCTTCAATATGAAATAAAGAAGCTCACAGGGAGATTATCTGAGTTGTCAATTAAAATAATGAAAGAGCAGAAATTGAAGGCTGATATTCAAACTAAGTTTTACTTGTATGTTAAGGAGAATATTGCGTTAGAAAATAACGTTAAAGGACTTGAAGTAAATCATGCTGATATTGAATCAAGTGTTCAAAATAGTTCTATTACTTCTAATCATGATTCAGCAGAATCTGTTTGTTCTTATAAAATTTCAATAATCAAAAATATTCCTTTAAAAGTTACAAGAAGTTCAACCTACTTCTCAAAAGATCAGGCTTCAACTTTCAATATCTTTCATGATTCTAAGTTTGACAAATCAAATAATAAATCCCTAAAGAATGTCAAATTGATTTATAAAGTCAAGAGTTCCAATTCTGAGGAAAAGAAAGTGATAAAGCCATCAGATCCCAAACTAAAAGTTAAAAATAACATTGTTTTTCAAAGAAAACCTTTTGTTAAACCTTATGTGATTTATTATGTAAATCAATTAGTCAGAATTGCACAAAAGAAACTTTGTTGTTCATATTGTGGGACTGATGACTTTGTGAACAAAAGTTACATTCAGCATTGGTTTGGTTCTTACAGAGTGTCTGCATATGCCACTGCACCTAACAGACCTGGACCCAAGTTCAAATGGGTACCAAAGTCAACTTATTG
Source organism: Saussurea involucrata (assembly GCA_033807775.1). Taxonomy (NCBI): domain Eukaryota; kingdom Viridiplantae; phylum Streptophyta; class Magnoliopsida; order Asterales; family Asteraceae; genus Saussurea; species Saussurea involucrata. The sequence continues at coordinate 1,704,646 of CM066321.1, read as the reverse complement.
TTTTGCAGGTTATTCATGTGTAGAGCTGGATGAATGATCCATACTGACATATGACCGAAAATAGATGTTGTTCTTAAATTGACAGAAACAGAAGATGTGCAGTTTTTGTAGTAATAAACTTGTACTAAGTGTAATCTTAAATGACTTCTGTACACATCAGTACATAACTCATTCTTCATTAAAAAATGATTTCCAAACACATCAGTTTAGGACTCATGCTTCATTGAGAATATTGACTTTTGGATACTTCAGTCCAAAACTCAGTCTGAATGTGATTATGGATTTCTGATTCATACAGATCAATTTGTTGATTTTGAAAAAAAAATCGAAAAAGTTCGGTTTACTGTGGTATGATCGAATTCATAGTTGTAGGTGTTTTTAGTAGAAAACATCCCTAGAGAATGTGTTCAGAATCACTTTTTGAGCAACCCTGCAAATTTTGGTTGCAAAATTCTGATTTTTGAGCGAGTTATGGTAATTTGAATATTTTGACTTTTCTGAAGCATTTTTAACATCTAATGAGGGATCATCGTAGATGATTACCAAAATCTCTTGATTTTGCAAGATTATCTTGATTTGAGAGGGATTATTGACTCAAAATTTGATCTGATCGTTTCAAGATACAGGTAAATTTCTAAACTTCATACTCAAATCATGTTTAAAGAAGAACACTTTAAAAATGATAAAAGAAAATTCAAATGTTCAAACCACTTCTATTGTTCTAAAAGATTTTTCTTACATAGAAGTTGGATTTTAAATTTTTTATCTCAATCTGACTGGTTGTTTCCAAAGATAAATACTTGTGTATTATCTTTTCTATCATTTCAAGTATTCTTACACACCAGTTCAGTTTCTCTTTTAACTTTGTTATTACCATGTCTCAAATAGATTCATTTTTTTCGATGGTAATACACTTCTCTTGTATTCTTTACAACAGTTTTATCCGTTAAGTTTGTCTTATGGATAAAACTTCAAATTTTCATCCGATTTAATCTTTCTGAAATTTATTCATACTTCCTGGTTCATTCAATTTCATTTTCTTATCATGTGGAAGTACTAATAAAAAAAACGGCTGATAGATGTGCATTCAAATTAAAAGTGCATGATACTTCAATGGACAACACTTAAGTGGTGAGAATTTTTTCTTTTCTTCCTCTATGGATCCACAAGAACCTGTGGAACCTACCCATGAGGTCATCCATGAGTATTTGAGGGGTGAGGGGTCACAAATCATAAAAGAGAGGGGGAGAATGTTCATGGGCATGAACAAACTCAAAGTGATGAGTTGTAAAATTCTGAGAGTCGGTAGTGGTAAGGCTAAAAATAGAATGAGTGAATGTTAACAGAGATATCTCTGATCTAGCCATTTCAAGAAGGGCACCCACATAAACTATTGATTCACACTTTTTGGTGATTAATATTGAAAAAGGCAGCGAGCCCATGTCAAATCTTGATATAACCCCACTCATCCACTCATTATCTTCTTAACAAGATGGTGTTTCATTTGATTTGGGGATGCAGCACATAAACTATCTATCTTTCACTTGGAAAGTTTAGATATTGAACAGAAGGAAGTCTGCCCCACCTTCAACTTCATTTGAATCACAAGTGTGTCATTGAGCTTAAAGATTTTATTCACACATGCACTAACACACAGAAAATATGTTTTCTGTCAGAACTTCTATAGAGTTGCTTTAAGCTACTCAATGATTGGAAGGAAGTCCTAGAGAGTAAAAATCACTCAAGCTCTTTAATTAGATATATATGTTGTATCTAGTGTCTTTGTGCTACAAACAGGCCAAACTCTTCTTTAAAGGCTTGAAAACAAGATCATTTGTTGATTTTAGGTTACACTTATATGAATTGACGGCTGATTCAAATTCTGGAAGATTTCTCTAAAAGCTAGATTGGTACATTGCAAATCCGTTTCATCATCATTTTGATGATCATGGTCATGATAATCAAAAGGGGAGAAGAGGAAAAGGAAACTGGTTTGTTGTTCTTATAAAGAAAAAGGAATGATTCAGACTGTTGCTGTTGTTCAGATTATTGATTCAAGGAGGAAAAAATATGAAAGCTGATTGATTGATTCAAAACGGAGAAGAAAGTCAGAAAAAGATAGAAATATAATTTGATCAGATGAAGATGAGAATTGTCATTTCAAGGGGGAGCAAAGAAAAAGCAAATTTGTAATAGAAATCAGTTTGGAAATCGTTGTTGCTGTTTGTTAATAGAAATTTGTTTGGATAATCGTACCAGAAAGCTGTTGGGTTTAAAACAGGGAGTTGCAGGTTGTTAAATCTGTTCGTGTGCAATTTGTTGTTGTCGAGATTTAGTTTTGCGAACAGCTGCTGTTTTGAAAACTATAACAAAACAGATTGGTGCTGTCAATGAGATTTTGTTCAATTGTTGTTGGTTTAAACATGCAAATCGTTCAAAGCTGCTCAAAATAAAAAGTAGCTGCTGTTTTTGTTCCATCTATGCAGCAAAAAGAGTAAAACAAGAAGGTAGTTGCTGCTGTTTGAAGTCAATTAAAAGTTGTCATTCAGATCTGTTATGATTTTTATTCAGAACTGATTTGTGACCATTCAGAATTGTGCTTAGTGTATCTAGACTTGGATTAAAGCCTGACCAGAAGTTGTTAACTCAGATTATTCAGAGTTCTGAGAGTATTCAGAATTCTGATTTCAATGTTCAGAATCGTGATTGTGAAATCAAAGTTTAAGACATCTTATTCAGAAATTGTTCAACGAGCATTCAAAATTCTGATTATGCTATTCAGAAGAGTTTACTCAGACCATTCAGAGGTGTTCAAGTTCAGAAATCTGATCGTGTTTAGTCAGAATTCTGATCTAGTTTATTCAGAATTCTGATCAAGGCTACTCAGAAGTTATACTTAGCCTATTTCAGAGCAAAGTCGATTTTTCAGAATTATTTGACAGCTTTGCGCACCTGTCGTCTTTTGATCAGAACTCTCTCCTCGTAGCTCCAAATTTGACGAGTCCAGATGCGTTGGATTCCTAAGACACAAATGAACATTTTTCATGTTTTAAGTTTGGTCTGAATCAGTGTGCTTATTGATCATAATTCTGTCTCAAAGTCAGTGTATAGCTTCTGGACCGAAGCAATGTTTTTCACGATATTTCTCCCAAATTTTCAGAAAGGTGTTATATCTTCTGATTTTGTAGATCAAGTTGAGTTATTGAAACGTGTTGAAAAACTCCCTCCTCTGATCTTAATGGAATAAGCTCTTGAGCTTAATGGTCATTCAACTCGAATTTCAAGGACGGATTCTTTGTTACAAACTGAGGTACTTTCAGTCAAGCTTATTGCACATTGGATCCGATTTTAAAGTTGAAACTTGTGAAGAATAAGGGAAAATTTTGAGGGGGAGCTTGGATAGATTTGCAAGGCGTGAAGATGTGCAACACTAAAGTTTTCAAAGAAATCAAGGGGAGATCATTTGAAGATGCTTTCTTTATAAAACTTTAGGGGGAGATTGTTGGGTCTAGAAAGCCCCAATTATATAGAAAGTTTTATAAAGTCCATGTAAAATCAAGAAAAGTCAAATGTGTTGTAATTAGATTTGTAAGTATTTTGGGCTTTGGAGTTTGATGGGAGTTAAATGGGCTTGGTTGGGCCCATGTCTTGTAATATGGACCTATAAATAAAGGTCCTGGGCTAGTTTTATCATTAGAGACTTTGATAGACAAACTCGTTGAGAGAGAATTTAGAGAAATTCATTGTAACATCTTGTAATTCACAGATTGTTAATAAATCATATGACCAGTTGCTGTGAATATGATCTTGAATGTTCATTCTATATTGAATCTTGATTATCAGTGATGATTTTGGACCTTACAGTAACTTATCTATTATTCCCTCTCACTGCATCCCTCCTCTATCCCTTCTCAACCTCAGTTCTACTCTCCATAAAACCTCTATACACTTAACCTAATTCTTTCTCTATCTCTTCTCCCAAATGATCTAATCTATATTGTCGTTGTGTTTCAGCTACTCCTCTCCCCTGCTTGAGGTTCAAGCTGAAGCTGCTACTGCGACAACTCCAATAATCCTAGCCCCGAATACTGATGAAATAATCCCGGTCTTAGACTTCGCTGAGACTGATGAACAAGAAAAAGAGATGCTCTCTCACAAGAATAGACCTTCCTTGGTTCCTCAACGGCCAAGTGAAGAAGAGCTGGAAAAGAGAGCAACTATGATTAAAAAGCTTGAGGATCAGCGAATCATCCGTGCTCCTCGATTTAAAATATCAAAAAGGGAAATCGCTGAACACCTCAAAGATGAAAAACTCCTCGTCGAGCGAAAGAGAGCTGAACAAAAAGATAAAGAATATGCTATTGAGCTCGTCCAACGTTCGGTGAAAGATCCTGAACTGAAGAAAACTCCTATCTCTGTTCAGCGACAATTGTGGAAGGACGCCCAAAAGATCGTCGAGAAGAAAACCAAGGTCCCCGACTCTACCTTGGAATGGTGCAAAGAAAGACTTCACTTTCGATGACATGGTTCCAGAATCAACAAGTTGAACATCAGGGGAAAGATGTCCATAGACGTTCCGGTCGTTGACATCGACATCTTCAGAGAAAAGGGTCTGAAGGAAACCATCTACCCTTCGTCGATTGCCAAGTACGGTTTATCTGAATGGTTGGAGATGTGGATAGCCATTCAGCGGTCACGTTCAAACTTCAAAACCTTTGTCGAAAAAGCTCTAAATAGGCAGATCGACTTGGTTACATCAGCTGTTGATATCCCTCCTCCTCCACCTCCAGTTCAACGAAGAAGGCCTGCTGCAAAGAAAAAGATAATATCTTCAGCTTCAGACCCTCCTATCAGAAATGAAACCAGAATTGGTTTTTCACAAGAAGAAGTCCTTGGTCCTGACCCTGATCTCTCAGCTCTCGATGTCTCCCTGCCCCCTGGTGAACGCTTTATCCCTGGAAAAGTCTTAAGTGATCCTCATGGTATTTTCTTCAATGACTGCACTGGACGAGAATGCTTCCAATGAGTCTCTAACCTATGCATTGCCCCTATCGAACAACTCAGAGATCTTGTATATTGGTGCGGTTTCAGAGATGATCTTCTCGGACACTTCATGAAGCCCCAGATCTTTAAATAAGCACAACGAAGAAGGGATCTTGGAGAAAAAGTCCCTGATTGGATGATCGCTACCACAAATACCCTTGATGAACTTCTCATTAAGGATGAACCTGATTAGCTGATAGGATTCCCTGTAATTCTTCTATCTTTATCAGCTTGTAAACTTTTTGTACTTGTAATTATTATTTGTTGTACTTGGAATTTTTCCACTTCCTTTTGTAACTGATACGAATTTTAATGAAAAATTTCAGCGAATGTACTTTACTCCATCAGTACTTAAAAAGATCCCCGAAAACAGTAAATGGGACAAATATTTTATTAGTCATTTTTATCCTTATGTTTTCTTACTTAGCAATTTTCTTTTATTGCTATGTCATAATCAAATAGGGGAGATTGTTGATCCAAACCCTCAGTGATTTGATAATGACTCTGAGAAACACTTAGTGAAAATTGTAAGTAGACAATATGTATTAGAGTTTCACTATCGCTGATAAGTACTAAGTCTGTTTCAGTACCGCTGATAGGAACTCACGCTCTTTAATTTACACATTCATCGAACATTGTTCATCAGTGAGCCCTGAGCATGTTCAGCCTCACTGATGATCGCTGATAACTTTTATTGTTTACTTATGATCCCTGAATACAAGTTTCACGTCAACCATGTTCTACGCTGAAGTCGAAGAACCAGTGACAAGTCTACTAATGAACTGATGCGGATATCAGCGAAGCCAAGACCTGTCCACTCAACGTGAAGTTTCAAGTAGAAGACTTCAGCGAACGCTGAAGTTTATCATTCACTGATAAAGAATCATTCAGCGAACGCTGATCATGAAGCCTCCTCTACAATTAACTTTTGTCTAAACCCCCTTGCACACCTCCGTACGATAATGTCAGAACGGACATCCCTTTTGTCCAGAATCGTACAACCAACTCTGATTCTATACTATTTATCATGCGGCCACTACGTTGTCTACTGAAGTCAAACCATGCAACCAACCAGAGGCTGCCACGTGTAAAGTTGTACTAACATGCATTAAATGCATGCAGTATATAAAGGAAACCCTACTTCATTTCTGAAGTGCTCGGCCATTTCCTTCTCTTTGCTATTCTGTGTGTTAGAATATTATCCTTAGTATTCTTAATTTCTCTCTATCTTATTTCTAGTGCAAGAAATCTTAGTGATTCTCATAGCTTGTTTAGATTAGGTTTATTCCTTAATCTTGTTCCGCAACAAGTTGTATATTGTTTGATACATATCAATAAACAATTTAGAAAAGTAAAAATTGTGTGTTTGTATTCAACCTCCCCTTCTATAAACTTGTATAACCCCTTTGGGACCAACACTTACCTTGGTGAATGAAAGTGCCTTTATCACTTTTCTTGATTTGAAGTCCAAGGAAGTATGTCAGCTCACCCATCATACTCATTTTATATTCGTTTTTCATACGTTCAGTGAAACGAGTACACAGAGATGGGTTAGTAGAACCAAATATAATATCATCGACATATATTTGAACAAGAATGATATGACCTTTAATTTTTTTGAAAAATAGAGTATTATCAATTTTACCACGTTCAAATTTTCAGTGAGAAGAAAGGAGGATAAAGTGTCATACCATGCACGAGGTGCTTGCTTTAAGCCATAGAGGGCCTTTCCAGTTTATAGACATAACCTGGATGCTTAGGATCATCTAATCCTAGAGGTTGTCGACATAGACTTCTTCATTCAGCTTTGAATTGACATCCATTTGATGAACTTTGAAGTCTTTATGAACTGCATAGGCTAGAAAGAGTCGAATTGCTTCGAGTCTTGCCACTGGGGCAAAAGTCGGATCGTAGTCTATACCTTCCTCTTGTCTGTATCCCTGAGAAACTAGCCTAGCTTTGTTGCGGGTTACAGTTCCAAACTCATCTAACTTGTTTCTATAAACCCATTTAGTGCCTATCACTGTTTTGTTGGATGGTCTGGGAACAAGCTTCCAAACTTTGTTTCTTTCGAATTCAGTCAACTCTTCTTGCATAGCGCTGACCCAGCTTGGATCTCTGAGGGCATCATCTGTTTTACTTGTCTTAATTAGTGAAATAAAATTAACAAAAAGACAAATGTTACCTAAACTTCGTCGAGTCTGAACACCTACGTTTGGATCACCAAGAATTTGATCAATTGGGTGATTTATTGTCCATCGCTGAGTAGGAGCGTGAATTGCTGGCTAAGAGTGAACTTCTGGAGGCACTGAAGAAGAAGCTTCAGCAGTAGTTTCAGGTATACTAGGTAGAATTTGACGAGTTTCAGATAAGATTTCATTCACTGATTGTTGAGAAGTAGATGGAATGTCAGAGGTTGAGGGTTCAGAATGAGGCAAAGTATTAATGGGAACAGCTGATACCCAAGAAGAGGATTCAACTTCTCTTGTCTCCATGCCAGGAATGATGTTAGGAGCATCATCAGCGGTAGGGTTGTTGACCTTAGAGTCAGGGTTAAGGTTAGCTTCTGATTCTCCAAAGTGAAAACATCCATCGATTCAGTTCTTCGTTATCAGTAGTAGGTCTAGAGTTCGATGAACGGGATTCATGAATGGTTTCTTCTATAGTTTGTCTTCTCTTATTGAAGACTCTGAAGACTATCCAAGAAATATTTCATCGTCAGCTTTGGGATCATACTTTCCAAGAGAATCTCTGTTGTTTAAGATTAAGCATCGACAACCAAAGATGTGAAGGAAGCTGATAGATGGTTTTCTTCCATGGAAAAGTTCAGAAGCCGTTTTGTTGAATCTTTTGATGATCAACGACCTATTCTGCGTGAAACAAGCAGTGTTGACAACTTCAAATCTGAATTGAGTCGAAAGATGAGAATCGCTGAGCATAGATCTGGCAACTTCGATGATCATTTTGTTTCTTCTTTCAACGACGCCATTCTACAGAGGTGTTCTCACTGCTGAGAAGTTGTGAGAATTGCCCTTACTCTCAAAGAAGTTATCAAGGAAACTAATTTTGAATTCTGTAACACCCCGATTTTTGGAAGGTATCGGTCTTTTATGATAGATAAGAAAAATAGGATTTTGGATTCAATCCTAGATTTCATGGTCTTGTTGGATGGGGAATTCAAATACGAATCCAACGAGCCTTTTCGGAGCAAAAACGGAGCTAAAACGAAGAAGTTATGACTAAAACTGTGATCGGGAAATAAATCGGGAAACCAGGGTCATGTGGACGTCTGCATGGTGCTCGTGGACGTCCGCATGGTGCTCGTGGACGTCCGCATGGTGTGGAAGTTCGCGTATGCTTCCGCGGAAGTGGCTGAAAGTTGGGTGGGTGCTCGTGGACGTCCGCATACTCCACGCGGACGTCCGCATCGCGTCTGATGAGCATACAACACGAATTTCACCCCCTAAACTTCATTTCTTTATATCTTTCTCATTTTAACTCCGATTTTGGTTATTCAAGTTGCTATGGTTCCGTTTTTTAGAGCTATTCAATGATCTAGAAAGAGTTTAGAAGATTTGGAATAGAAGATTCGTATTTCTTCAAAGGAGCTTACGTTGGGAAAAATCTAGATTTAGCCTAATCTAGCAAGGTGAGTTCAAGTTGATTTGTGAAAACGTTGTACATTCCAAAATGTTTATTTTAAAGTATTTGTGTGCTTTATATGAAATTATCACTTGTTGAGTTAATTAGTGGGTTTTGATTAATCAAAGTTTTGAGCTTTACAAACACCCACATTTGGGGATTTTGAGTGATTGATAAATGAATCACGAGTGAAAGTGATTTTGTTAATTTATTGTGTAAGTGAAGGTTATTTGGTCAAAATACACTTTTAGTGTTTGTTGTGATTATGCGATAATTATGATATGTTACATTTTGAAAATGTGAATGTGTGAGTTAGGGATTTTGGTCAATCTTGACCGTATGAATATTTTGAGAGTTGTAAACATTTTATTTTGGGCCGATGGCCAGTTGAGAAATTAAAAGGGTAAAGATTTTGGGTAACGATGTATTTTGGTTTACGTAACCGTGTGAACAACATGTATTCAGCCAAACGTTTATTTTGGCTTAAAGGCTTGATTTATACTCAAATGAGTCTTTTGAGTGTTTGCTGGTTTTAGTATCTCGAGGTGGAGAGGTGGATGTGCTATGTGCTTAATTGCGTTTTATTTGAGTATGTGCTGGTGTGAGTTTTTGGTCTTGTGTGTGAAGACCGTTTGATGATTTTGTATTCTTAGTACTTTTGAGTCTAATGAGCTATGGCGGGATATATGCATTGTTGAGTTATAAAAGATTTGCGTATACACACACATACATATAGATGCATATACGATTGGACTTCATTTGGAAAGTGGCAATGAAGGGGTTGTGAGATTATCATGCCTCGGAGCATGTGCTTGCATGATGAGGGTTAGATGCATTTCATTTGCATGAGTTGATTTTGATAAACGATCATTAGATCTTTTGAGCCGATGGCTCGGTTTTGGACTCGGTTGAGTCTCGAGGGCATTCGCCCGATTTTGATAAGCTCGACGTGGGCTTGGGGTTTGATTTGCATAAATTGCATTATATTTGAGATTTACATGATTTGAAGGCATTGGTTGTTCTTTTGAGGTCATGTATAAATTTTAAGTTGAGTAAGCTTGTTTTGGATGGTGGGATCGCAAGGTAAAGATCTAGTAGGATTGAACTTGGTGGTTTAGACTAGAGATCCGGTTTGGATTGATGTCTCTGTGGACTAAAGACCCGGTATGGGTTGATGTCGCACTAGGCTAGAGACCGGTTTGGGTTGACGCCTCATTTGACTAAAGATCCGGTTTGGATTGATGTCACATTAGACTAAAGATCCAGTTTTGGATTGATGTCTCCGTGGATTAAAGACCTGGTTTGGGTTGATGTCGCACTAGGCTAGAGACCGGTTTGGGTTGATGCCTAAATAGACTAAAGACCCAGTTTAGGTTGATGTCTAAAACTGACTAGAGACCGGGATATGGTTGATGTCATGTGTGTTCCCATCCATGAAGCTTACTTGTGTTTATAAATTATGGTTTAATTTGTGTGTTCTCTACATTCGATGAAATCGGGTCTCACCCGTCACCGAAGGGTGTTGTTTCCGGGCATTTTGTTTATCCGCGTTGTCGGTGTCATATTATATGCGTATGAATTGATTTCCATGATTGATGGACGGATTTTATGTTTCATCCTTGTTGGATGTTTTCAACTATTGGAGTATTATTCACATTGGCGATTATTTGAGAAATTATTATTTATTTACCTCTTGAGTGAGTTTTGGATTTGAGTCCATTGCAGAGAAATGATTTTCATTAGAAGCTTTCCTCAGAGGAATTGTGTGCGTTTGGAAATTGGGTTGTCGGTGTATTTTATACAAACCCTTTATTTTGGAAATCATAAATTAAGTTGAATCTTTTGGTCTATCAAATGATTTGCTCATGATGTAAACTCTTGAACTCACTAGGCGTTAGCCTAACCTTTTTATTTGTCGGCATGTGCAACAAGTTCAGGTTGGGAATAACTCTAGCTACACTGTGAAGTGATGAGTTCTAGTAGGGTGCACGAGAAGTGAAATGCTTAGCGAAGTCTTCTGCACTTATTTGGGATTAGCAACTTGTAATTGTGTTAAGTAACACCACTCTTAAGTTATTAGTTGTGGAAACCATTATGTTTAAATTCTGAGGTATTTTCAAGGATAGTCTGTAGAAATGATTTATTCCTCTTTTGGATTATTTTATTGAAATTAAAGTTAGTTGCTCGTTCCAAATTTGAGGGTGTTACAAGTTGGTATCAGAACATAAGTTTGAGAGAATTAGGTGTTGATTGTTGGATACCTAGACTCAAACTAGTATTGTTTTAAGTAGATGAGAGCGAGATTGCACCATTAGGCACTCTAAGATAGGATATTCGGAAGTTGTTGGGGTCACTTGAAACGAGAAGTCACGTCAAGAGTAGCAAGGATGATCCTGTACGGTACGTTCATAATTGCACCTGGCCAGTGTTATGGTGAACCTACCAGTTACATGAGAGTACTTGGACGACTCTAGCGTGATGACCATTAGGGTAGTGAAGGAGTTCTAAGCGAGTAGTCGTTAGAAGAGGTTAACGACTTTAGCATTTGCCAATTGGAGTGGCGGTAAGCATGTTGATTGCATTAAGTGGACCGTTCGAGTCGAAATTGATAGTTGGATTAGAGCCGTAGGCTTATTGAATTGACCTTGATTCAAGGAGAAATGTGGCATTAGTCGATGTGACTTTCCATTTTACGTTAAGATATGTGAGTATCTGGATGACAATAGTGTGATTAGAGTAATCGGAGGAATGTGACCTGGACGTTGAGTGCCGACAAAATGCATGCACGAAATTTATTTTGCTTTTAGAATAAATTGCATCAATTATTTCTTGTGTTTCAAATCGTTGTATGGATGGCATTGCGAAATTTTGGAAAACGTTTGACACACACAAGATTTTAAACCATGATTTTTGGAACATGCATGAAGTTATTTTACGACTGGCAGTTGTGAACCTGGTCGGGACTTACTTGTTCTTTGAGGTTGTCCACTACTATTTTCGGATACTGTGATATCCATGTTTTAATGTCGTTTATGGTTTTGGATAAGTAACCGCGACTTGCGACTTTAACATTGGATCTCCTCCACATATGTTAAGGTTCGGACGAAGAGTTACCTCCCCTTGTTTTGGTGTTGACCTTTAATCAGAATTTGGATTTTGCGAGTCATGACGAAGAGGTGTTGTTTTATCTCGTAAAAAGGAGATTTTGTAATTTTGATGATTTGATCATATTGTTTTACGCGCTTTGATTATTGAATACGAAAACTTTGACACCATTTACTTGGTTGGATATTGTTGAGTTACATCGAGTTTGATGGAAGTTTTGGGGAGTACGATGGGTTTCGTTTTACGACATTTTGCGGTGCATGGGTGACACTTTGTCATGTGCATACTTGAATGATTGCGTGCGTTAATATATAGGTTTGAGTGAGTATTGCATCTCATGCGAATTTTGTTGAAAAATGTGCTTTATGTCGTATTGCATCAAAAGGAGTGGTTTTGGAGTTTTAATGCCACATGGCTACTCCTTCGAGAATCGTGGTAGCATATTTGTTACAACTTGCTAAGTGTGCGAAATGATTTATACGTGGCGTGTGTAATGCGTATAGGAGTATCATGATAGTACATCTCTAATGTTCTGTTTCATGCACTCTCGTTTGCTGGCATTTTTTATGTTCTTACTCGCAAATGCACTATATTGATTTATTGACATGAATAGTTTTGTAGCCACTATTTTGGGGCGTTAATGCGCATCGCTTTTGCGGTTTAAGGTTTGAAGTTGATTTGAATCATTTTATGTGTCAATCAAATTATGTGCACGTATTGTTTTCCGAAGTTTTGAGAAAAACACATTGAGGTGTGCAAGCCTAGTCAAAATATTTTGTTTCCTTGTCATTATATGACTGAAGGAGAAATTTTAAAATTTTGATTTAATGAATCTCTACTTGAAAATTTAGTATCGACTATCTGGTATGTGTTGTACTATTTCAGAGTAACTACTAAGAAAGTGTTACAAAATGGCATGCATAATTTTGATTTGAAATTCCTTTTCGATGTTTAAACTGATATTTCCAAGTGATGAAAGTACCTTGTTATTCGATTAAAAAAACCTGATATGATGACCCAAATCATGTCGTGTTTTAACCAAGGTGTATATTAATTGTTTCTCTATGAACAAACTGACACATGCGAAGTTGCTAAGGAATTACAATTCATGTCGTTTTAGGGTTAAAAAGAGAATTTTGGAAACTGATGTCGTGTAAATCCTTCTTTTGAAGTTCGTATAAACAGGCTGTTGAACACTATTTTCATGTTGGAAATTACTTTGCGTGTTTGGCATAAGTAAATACATGATGGGACCCTAGCGGTTCATTTTAAAAGTGGTTGAATACGTTTTTGCATTTCGTTAGTAACCTGGTTTGGGATGAAATAGTTTTCAAAATAATTTTTCATATGTGGGACGAGTGTGTCCATGTTTGTGCATCTACCGGATAGGTAGTAGTAGATTTTTATGCGTATGTTATATTGATATAAAAATCTTTGTGTTGAAAAATCTAGTGAAAACTTTATTGGCATATTTGTTGAGTCTGTCACTTGAAAACCTTGAACTCGTTAGGCTTGGTGAGGTTGAGCAACCCCAGTTCAGGGGTGAGGGCGTGTAGAACCTTTCAGTGAAAGATTAGGTTTCTAACGCATGTATTATCGTGAGTTGTATGGTGTCACTTGCGGGGCCGAATTATTTCGTATGAATAACTGAAGGGTGGGACTTGCGGTGTCTTCTGATAGTGCTTGTGGTAACCGTTCACTTCGACAACCTTGTTGCGGGTTTGTCAGTTCCGTATAAAGGTCGTGTAGGACCCTTTAGACCGTGGGGGATGACCTTGGAATTGTGAGGATGTTCGAGGGATGAAGCTCGTGTGTGGAGCCCTGGGATGGGTCGAGTTTAATGGTGTGACTAGGGGTCAACTTTTGAGGTTCGAGGTCAATAACCAGTAGTGTAATTGGAAGGTGTGACTAGTTCTTATAAATTGTGGTATCGGCTGTGATGATCTTAAGAAGTTCGATTGTGGTAAATAGATTTAGCATGATGACTCTCCTGGTGTGGTAGAAGAATCTGTCGATCGGATGATTGGTGATTTGGCGTAACTTTTGGAGATTGTGTAATCGATGGGTCAGTGACGACCGTCGGTGTTGGAGTCTAACGGGACTCATTAGGGATAAGTGCCAGCTCGGCAGCGGGAACCTTGGAAATTGGAGGTTTAGTGGTTTTAGATGAGAGCAGACCTTAGGCTAATTGGAGAAAATTTAAGAGTGCCTAGACACGGACTAATTTAGAGTCTGGATCCGCCGTTGGGGAAGTATGGAACACCTGAGGTTGGGAGACAACCGAATCCATGCAGTTAGAAATTACTCTAGCAAGTTGAACATACCTTCGGATGTGAGGGTAACGTATATGGGTTGACCTTGGCTGTAAGGGAACTAGATTTCGAGGACGAAATCTCTTTATGGTTGGGAGGATTGTAACACCCCGATTTTTTAAAGGTATCGGTCTTTTATGATAAATAAGAAAAATAGGATTTTAGATTGAATCCTAGATTTTATGGTCTTGTTGGATGGGGAATTCAAATACGAATCCAACGAGCCTTTCCGGAGCAAAAACGGAGATAAAACGAAGAAGTTATGACCAAAACAGTGATCGGGAAATAAATTGAGAAAGCAGGGTCATGTGGACGTTCGCATGGTGCTCGTGGATGTTTGCATGGTGTGGAAGTTCGCGTATGCTTCCGTGGAAGCAGCAGAAAGTTGGTCGGGTGCTCGTGGACGTCCGTATACTCCACGCGGACGTCTGCATCGCGTCTGATGAGCATAAAACACGAATTTCACCCCCTAAACTTCATTTCTTCATTTCTCCCTCATTTCAACTCCGATTTTGGTGATTCAAGTTGCTATGGCTCCATTTTTTAGAGCTCTTCAAGGATCTAGAAAGAGTTTGGAAGATTTGGACTTGAAGATTCGTATTTCTTCAAAGGAGCTTACGTTGGGAAAAATCTAGATTTAGCCTAATCTAGCAAGGTGAGTTCAAGTTGATTTCTGAAAACGTTGTACATGCCAAAATGTTTATTTTAAAGTATTTGTGTGCTTTATATGAAATTATCACTTGTTGAGATAATTAGTGGGTTTTGATTAATCAAAGTGTTGAGCTTTACAAATCTTGTAAAACACCCACATTTGGGGATTTTGAGTGATTGATAAATGAATCACGAGTGAAAGTGATTTTGTTAATTTATTGTATAAGTGAAGGTTATTTGGTCAAAATACACTTTGAGTGTTTGTTGTGATTATGCGATAATTATGATATGTTACATTTTGAAAATGTGAACGTGTGAGTTGGGGATTTTGGTCAATCTTGACCGTGTGAATATTTTGAGAGTTGTAAACCTTTTATTTTGGGCCGATGGTCAGTTGAGGAATTAAAAGGGTAAAGATTTTGGGGAACGATGTATTTTGGTTTATGTAATCGTGTGAGCAACACGTAAATAGCCAAACGTTTATTTTGGCCTTTAAAGGCTTGATTTATACTCAAATGAGTCTTTTGAGTGTTTGCCAGTTTTAGTAGCTCGAGGTGGAGAGGTGGATGTGCTATGTGCTTAATTGTGTTTTATTTTAGTATGTGCCGGTGTGAGTGTTTGGTCTTGTGTGTGAAGACCGTTTGATGATTTTGTATTCTTAGTACCTTTGAGTCTAATGAGCTATGGCGGGATATATGCATTGTAGAGTTATAAAAGATTTGCGTATACGCACACATACATATAGATGCATATATGATTGGACTTCATTTGGAAAGTGGCAATGAAGGGGTTGTGATATTATCATGCCTCGGAGCATGTGCTACCATGACGAGGGTTAGATGCATTTCATTTGCATGAGTTTATTTTGATAAATGATCATTAGATCTTTTGAGCCGAGGGCTCGATTTTGGACTCGGTTTAGTCTCGAGGGCATTCACCCGGTTTTGATAAGCTCGACGTGGGCTTGGGCTTTGATTTGCTTAAATTGCATTATATTTTAGATTTACATGATTTGAAGGCATTGGTTATTCTTTTGAGGTCATGTATAAATTTTAAGTTGAGTAAGCTTGTTTTGGATGGTGGGATCCCAAGGTAAAGGTCCAGTAGGATTGAACTTGGTGGTTTAGACTAGAGATCCGGTTTGGATTGATGTCTCTGTGGACTAAAGACCCAGTTTGGGTTGATGTCGCACTAGGCTAGCGACCGGTTTGGGTTGACGCCTCATTTGACTAAAGATCCGGTTTGGATTGATGTCACATTAGACTAAAGATCCGGTTTGGATTGATGTCTCCGTGGACTAAATACCCGGTTTGGGTTGATGCCGTACTAGGCTAGATACCGGTTTGGGTTGATGCCTCAATAGACTAAAGACCCTGTTTGGGTTGATGTCTAAAACTGACTAGAGACCGGGATATGGTTGATGTCATGTGTGTTCCGATCCATGAAGCTTACCTGTGTTTATAAATTGTGGTTTAATTTGTGTGTTCTACACATTCGATGAAATCGGGTCTCCCCCGTCACCGAAGGGTGTTGTTTCCGGGCATTTTGTTTATTCGCGTTGCCGGTGTCATATTATATGCGTATGGATTGTTTTCCATGATTGATGGACGAATTTTATGTTTCATCCTTGTTGGATGTTTTCAACTATTGGAGTATTATTCACATTGGCGATTATGTGAGAAATTATTATTTATTTACCTCTTGAGTGTGTTTTGGATTTGAGTCCATTGCGGAGAAATGATTTTCATTAGAAGCTTTCCTCACAGGAATTGTGTGCGTTTGGAAATTTGGTTGTCGGTGTATTTTATATAAACCCTTTATTTTGGAAATCATAAATTAAGTTGAATCTTTAGGTCTATCAAATGATTTGCTCATGATGTAAACTCTTGAACTCAATAGGCGTTAGCCTAACCTTTTTATTTGTCGGCATGTGCAACAGGTTCAGGTTGGGAATAGCTTTAGCTACACTGTGAAGTGATGAGTGCTAGTAGGGTGCACAAGAAGTGAAATGGTTAGCGAAGTCTTCCGCACTTATTTGGGATTAGCAACTTGTAATTGTGTTAAGTAACACCGGTCTTAAGTTATTAGTTGTGGAAACCATGATGTTTAAATTCTGAGGTATTTTCAAGGATGATCTGTAGAAATGATTTATTCCTCTTTTGGATTATTTTATTGAAATTAAAGTTAGTTGCTCGTTCCAAATTTAAGGGTGTTACAAATTCAGTTACATGATCACTCCTTATTGAGCGAACATTCATATTGTTTAGGACTTCCATTTTCCTGACAAATGAGATGAGTTCTTCTGAGGTGTCACTCTTTGCACGGAGAAACATAACCCAGGTATATAGAGAGAATTCATCTACTATGACAAGAATGTATTTCTTTCCAGCGATGGATTGTATATTGACAGGGCCAAATAAATCCATGTGGAGGAGCTGAAGAGGGTTTGTCACTGAGGAAACTTGCTTGGACTTGAAACCAGCCTTTGTTTGTTTTCCTTTTTCACACGCTGAACAGAGAGATTCCTTAGCGTATGATTGTTGAGGTAAGCCAGTGACTAATTTTTTGGAGGAGAAAGTATTCAGCATCTTGAAGTTGAGATGAGAGAGCCTTTTATGCCATAGCCAGTTGACATCTGAAGAGGCTTTGGAGAGAAAACAGATGTTCTCAGTGGTTGTTGAGTTATGTTTATGACATAAACATTTTCCAAACGATAACCGCTGAGACCGATCTTCTCTTTCTTATCAGTGACAAAGCATGTTTCCTTAGTAAAGCAAACCTTGTAGTCTTTATCACACAGCTGACTGATGCTAAAAAGATTGTGCTTCAGTCCTTCAACATATGCGACTCTTAGTTGTACCATTAGAAAGTACACCAAACCCTCGGGTATAGCCTTTTCCATTTCCACCAAAGATCACTGAGGGGCCTTTCTCTTCCTTGTATTCAGTGAGCAGGTTTCTTTTGCCAGTCATATGTCGAGAGCATCCACTATTAAGATACCAGATACCCTTCGAGACCTGCACACATAAGGAAGATTAATTTTGAATTGGTACCCACTTAACTATGGGTCCACACTTGTCAGTGTTAGAGAAAGTAGAAGGATCAGCGGTCTTCACAACATTTGATGACTCGGCATCAGTGGTAATCTACACTTTGGTTAATTTCTTAACCTTAGTGGTATTTTTCACCTTTGCTTGGTTTTCACCTGGGGTGACCTTGTTTGCCTTGGAGGCATTCATCTTCACCTTAGCTGATTTATCAGCTTTGGTGGTTGTGGGGCACTTACTAGCAATATGATCAGTAAGTTCACAGTGATAACATATCTTAGAGCTGAAAATAGCTTTAGGACCATAGGCATAATCATTTGAAATTTTTAAATGAGCAGGGCCTGTACCAAGAATACCTTTGGCATCAGAGATCGGAGGAACTTTGGGTTCTTCAGATTTCTTGCAAATAACGTCAACTCTTATTCTTGGAGTAGATCGCTGAACATGTTCAGAGATCTTGTTCTTTGAAGTAGAGGGTTGATTAGCTAAAGGTTTAGGATTTTCAGCTTAGGTACTTTGGTACCCTTCTGAGGTTTTTCAAAAACAAATTTTGATTTATCTTTAAGTTTGGGGCTTATAAAGTGGATTTTCCTCAGGGATTGGATTATTTGAAGAAGAGCACTGAGATGATGAGGTGTTTGGGATAGAAGACACGAACATTCCAAACTTTAGCATGGAACGATCTTTGGTTGGTTCTTTAGTGTTAGCATTATAACCAAGACCACTTCTGTCATTGACAGGGATCTGAGCACCGATTATCTCAGTGATCTTTGCTGAGCATTTACGCCATCCTTCAACAGTAGCTTTCTCAGCTTTTAGTTCAGCGATAGCTTGTTCGCGTTCAATGTTGATGACTTGATTTACATAGACCTGATCTTTCAAATTTTCTTCGATTTTTGAAAGATCTTATATTTTTAAATGACAGTTTTTAAGTTGTTCTGTTAAATCTAAATTTTGTTGTTCAGCTTTGGTCTTTCCATTTAAGGCATCATAAAAATCAACAGTAAGCACATCGATAGCACGACGTCTATCAGCATCAATAATAGCTGGAGTAGGAGAGGAAGTTGATACCTGAGAAGTAGAAGTAGAGGGAATTTCAGCAGGTTCTTCCTTTACTTCTTGTATTTTGGCCATGAGATAGAGATTGGCCTCAACTTCTTCGTCAGAATCTGATTCTTCATCAGATTCAGCCAAATCATGATCTTCAGCGATCAGGCCTTTACCTTTTCTTTTATAGCTTTTCAGTTTCTCATTTTTTTTTAGTTTCAGCTATGTCATCTCTAGTCTTAGGAGTAGAAGATTTGTTGAAGGATGAAGAAGGTTTGAAGACTTTCTTTGACCTGCACTCACTAGCAAGTGACATATTTTCTCACAGTTATAGAAAGTAGCAGTGGCCTTATCAAGAGGAGATGATTTTGGCTTGCCAGTGATGGTGAGAGGTTTATTCCTTTTGAAGTTACTCTTTCTAGCAAACCTCCTGAAAGAATTTGTCAGGAGTGCCAGAGATCATCAAGTTCTGAAGGATCAGCTTCTGATGAATCATCAAAGTTAGATTCCAACTCAGTGATAGTGACAGAAGATCGCTGAGTGGGCATTAACTCTGAAGAGAGTAAAGCAACAGGTGTGCTTTTGGAATCTATGACAAGATTCTTCTTAAGTTGACACGACTGCTCATGATTGAGCATAGTGCCAAATAAGGTACTTAGGGTCGTGAATTTCAGATCCATTGAGAGTTTAAGACACATGGTATAATTGTCCCAACTTTCAGGAAGACATTCCAAGAATTTTGTCAGGATTTCAGAGTTAGAGTATGTCTTACCAATAGTCTTTAAATCAATCATTCAACAATTAAAACGTTGGTGAACTTCAGAGACAGTTTCATTCTTACCACAAATGAAGGTTTCATACTGTCTTACCAGATTAACTCTTCTGGATTCTTGTACGTCAGCGGTACCTTCATATTGAACACAAATTGTGTCCCAGATGGCTTTAGAGCTCATGAGGTTCACGATGGAGTGGTAAACTTCATCAGGGAGATCCATAGAAATGATAGATCTGGCTTTGGTATCTATGGCCACCTTCCTCTTGTCCTCTTTAGTCCACGGAGAGATATCTTTGAAGATTTGCCTTTCAGGAATGGCAGGAGTGGTAGCAGTGGCTGGAACAGCAGCTTTGATAGTGAATGGAATATAGGGTTCATTTTCCACATAGTTAGTATAGTAGGATCTACACCTTCTAGGAAAAGCATCATTCGATTCTTCCAAAGATTGAAGTTATCTGACTGAATTGAGGAGGTTTAGCAAGAGAGCCATTATCATTGTAGTTTGTGTTTGTGTTGTTTGCTATTTGAAGAATAGCAAGGAAGAGATTAGTAGAAGCAAGATCTTGTTTATTGAGATTAAACAATCTGCTCTGATACCACTTGTTGGTCCCGAAAGGTTATACAAGTATTAGTTTGTAGAAAGGGGGTTGAATACAAACACACAAGATTTTTATCTTTCTAAGGTGTTTATTGAATAGATCAAACAATTTACAGTTTGTTGCGGAATAAGACTAAGTACAAGACCTAATCTAAACAAACTATGAGAATCACACAGATTTCCTGCACTAATAAATAGAAAGAAGGAAGTACAGAAACTTAAGGATAAATTTCTTAAGGCACTCAGAAATTCAGGGATGACCACCTTCGAAATGAAGGTGCATTCCTCCCATTTATACTACATGCATTGAATACATGTCAGGAGGACTTTACACGTGTCAGCAATTGGTTGGTTGCATGATTCTGACATTTGCAAACATGCTTTTGGCCGCATGGTGAACAGTGTAGTTGGCAGAGTGGTTTGTACGATTCTGGACAATGGCATCTCCTTCTGACAAATCGTACAAAAGTGTACAAGGGGATAAGACAAACATTTCTTGTAGAGCAGGCTTTATGATCAACGATCTCTGAGTTGATCTTCTTCAGTGAGACCTGAATGAAGATCAGCTATCGCTGAAGTCTTCTACTTGAAATATCGTGTGTCGTAGATATGTCTTGGTTTCAAAGATATCCGCATCAGATCATTAGTTGACATGTCACTTGTTCATCAGCTTTGTCTTCGATTCAACAATGAACTCTTTTGTCGCGAAATTTGTCTTCAGGGATTAGAAATAAACATTTACAAATAATCAAACAGTGATCATCAGTGAAACTGAACAGGCTCAGTTATCACTGATGTACATTTATCACTGAAGAACAAATAAAGAGTAGTGGTTCCCTATCAGCGAATCTGAACAGACTCAGTTTCTTATCGCTGATGGTGAAACACTAACACATAATGTTTACTTATAACTTTCACTAAGTGATTCTAAAGGTCATAATCAAATCACTAAAAGGTTTGGATCAACCCCGTGTGATGGTTGTATGCCAAACCGTGAATGAGTCTCAGGAGGTTGGTTCTTGTTTGTTCGATGCCTTTTGTGATGGTAGAGAGGCAACGATTAAGGACGGTGAAGAGTGTGTACCACACCGGTGTTAGGTGAGCTCGAGTGAAGTGGGATGGGTGTAAGAGCTCCTTTGCGTATCCTATGGCATGCATTTCTTAGAAGGGAAGGGAATCGGAGACTAGATTGTCAAATCGGACTCTGCTAGGAACGGATGTTGCATCTGGTAATTGGAGGATCTGGTGGAACAGATCCCTAGTGATGACCACCGGTGTTACATAAATCCAGCCTTCATGTATAGTCTCGGGCCCACGAGCAAAGGAGGTTAAAGATCTCTAGAGTTGTTGAAGGTATACCTTCGGGACCTCCGCAGTTACCGTCAGTGCATAGTTTAGTATGTGGCCCTTCAAGATTTCAATCATGATAGGACACTGGCAAAGGATTGATGTCGTGTCCAAATGGTAGTTATTAGGTGTTAACGGTAGGTTTGGCCCGACCGGTAGGAGGGTGGCATCAGCATTGTGATCAGGGTTGATTGGTTGTGCCATTTGAATGCCTTTAATTATGCACATGTGAGAAAACACACCGGAACTTGAGAATACCACCAACCCTGGCCAGACAGTGTCTAAAACAGGTTTGGAAAAGGTTTCCCGTGTTTTTTTTTTCGGATTTGATTGGGACCGGGAAACAAAATGCAACCAGGATACAAACCAACCCGGGTGTCAAAGTGACCCGGGGGCGGGAAATAAAACAACCCGGAACAATAGTGATCAGGAACTGGGAATCAACATTGGTCGGGCACCGGGAGTCTCCTAACAGGGACACGACCCCGGAAGTGGGCACCCCGGTGCCGGTATTATATCTGGAAAACAATATAGGTCGGGAAGGGGTTACCCGGGAGATGCAACCCCGGATCCCGGGAGATGGAGAATC
The DNA here is from genome assembly GCA_033807775.1 of Saussurea involucrata. NCBI lineage: Eukaryota > Viridiplantae > Streptophyta > Magnoliopsida > Asterales > Asteraceae > Saussurea > Saussurea involucrata. The sequence goes on along the minus strand of CM066321.1, from coordinate 1,682,490 downwards.
CAGGGATTCATAGGAATCCAGGAAACGCAACCCCGGGGTCAAAGCCGGGAGTTGGCGTTCCGGGCGATGAACGTTAAACACCCAGATCATGACATATCGATTCACAAATCAGTAACAAAACGCACAAAAATGACCTCGTCGCCCACCGAATCAATGAAAATATCGATCCAATGGGTTTCAAACCCTGGTTGGTCGAACCAGCGACGATTGGGGAAAATCGATCGATGAAAATGAGATATTGATTGAGTATAAGCGATAGATTAGTGATTTGAGTGGGTTACAATACATACCTGAGATCAAAGAGTTGAAATCTGGGACGAATTTGAGCAAAATCAGATAATGTGAGCAAAGGTTCGTCCAGGAGAGCTTTAAGCAGGAAGAGTTTTTGAAGAAGTGAGTGAATAAAACGGAAATTGGTTTATATATGGGCCAGACCCATGAGTGAGTTTCCCGGATCCGGGTATTACCCTCTTCTAGTTCGGTACTTCTCTCAAGTTTCGAAAATTGACAAAAATGGTCCCTTAAGATTTAGAATTCGCAATTCTCCCTTAACTTTTGAAATTAACATTTCTCCCACGTAACTTATCAAAAATTGCATTTGCTCCCTCTTAACTTTTCTCCCCATTAACTTTTAAAATATAGAATTCCCCCCCCCCCCTCAACTTTTCAACAATAACATTTCTCCCCCTCAATGTGAGAGAATTAAACATACTTACCTTTATGCCATGGACTTTGGTGTGGAACCTTCAGGAGCAGGTGTTAGAGTTGCAGGAAGTATAAACGAAGAACGAAGACTAACATAGAAAAAAGAATAAGGAAAACATGCAGAAAAACGAAATATAAACGAAGTCTATTTTAGAAAATACAGAAGTGTAAACGACGATGTACTCGAGACGCCGAGAATACACTGAGAGATAAGTGTAACTCGTAAATATCCTAGTGAAGTCAGGATATTAGTAAGGGACAGTTACATCTTAGTGTATGGAAGGTGTTCCGAGTGTAGGGCAGTGTTAAGATTTTAGATTGAGCATACCTAGCTTGGACACAAGTTCATTAAAGCGTTTTCCGTCCAAGGCTTTGGTAAATAGGTCTGCCAGTTGGTTTTTTGTACCTACAAAATATAGTTCGATCGTACCTCTGTGGATCCCATAAAGTGCAATCAATAGTAAACAAACAAACAATCAAGCAATCAATAATCAATGATAATATGCTTTTAATTTGTCATCCATCTCATTCAATAATCATAAGGTTTACAAATAAGAGTACGGCTATGAAAAGCTAATGATGGATTTACCCCAAAACAATAGGAAAATAAAACTATTTATACCTTTTAGGTATTTTACAATATTAGCCCAAACTTTAAGACAATTACACTTTTTACCCTAACAATCTTCCCCTTTGGCTCAAATTTTGGAACCAGCACCTTTAACAGTCAGGGCAGGAATCTTCGGTTTCTCGATCGGCATCCCATATGTATCTCTATTCTTCTCATGGCTTTTCGGAATTCTATTTGGTCTTGCAGTTCATCAAGTGCTTGGATCATAAGGTTCCTTGAGGTAGTTGGCATTTGAAATCCAACAATTTGGCTTTCCTTGCCCTGATGAATCTGTTCAAGTTGAAATCGAATCGCTTTCAAAGTACCATCGGAATATTTGGCGATTTCGGAGAATCTCATAAAGCGTCTTACTCCTAGTTGGTTTTTGTAGATTACTCTGAATTCCGGTTCAGACAGTATGGTATAGAGAGGATTGTCGTCGATGTTCGAGAGTTGGTTGTTCGGTCTTCGGACGTTTACAATGGGCTGGTGGCTTTCAAGTGCGAGCTGGAAGTCGAAGGCGTTGTAGTATAGATACTGGCGATACATGAAACGTCTGATGGCTCGTAGGGCAATATGGATGTTGAACTTTCGAATTTGTAGGTTTCGGAAATGGTGATACATGAACTCGAAGTCGTCGATCCTTAAGTGCTGAAAGTAGGCTTTAGAAAACGTGTAGATCTGCCCATTCCTTCTCCATACCTTTAATTCAGGATACCAGATCTTGTAGAATTGCTTGACCACCACCTCTCTAACTTGACCAATCGAACTCTTCCTGTAAACATACTCTTTTCTCTGTGGTTTACCCCTTACAAGAAACATGTACTCCATCTTGAACTACTCTAATTCTTGACCAACACCCAAGACTGCATATGGGTCCAGTCTTCGGATGCGGTGAGCAAATAACCATCTTTCAGTCTCTTCAAGGAAAGCTTATCGAAGTCAAACTATCCGATGTTTTCTTTAGGCTTCACTGACCTCTGGTTGAATGGCATTGGACTTGATCAGGGTTTGAAGGTCCAGCTTGACTCGGATCTGGTTGAGCTGTTTGCGAAGCAGATGGTTGTGCATGGGTGAAAGCAGGTGGAACTGGTATTGTTGATGACTGATGTGCATGAGAGACATCTGGGGAGGTGACCGGGCTGAAGTGGATATCTTCTGGGGTTTCACTGCCCAATACCTCGTCGAGAAACGTGTATTGCTTCTCCTTATACCATGCAACTCTGGCAACGACATCCTTATCATCTTCGTGTTCTGGAAAGTCATCCTCTGTATCTGATACGACAATAAACTGAACTGGTTGACCTCTGATCAGGAAGAAGTTATCAAAATCCAGGTCGTCGTCGTCCGAAGGGATGTTTATAGTTTCAGCTTCCGTTGCCTTGATCATCCGGATCTCCTCCTCGTTGACCTCAGGCTTTTCAACCGTCGGTTCAACTTCCGGATCAACGTACAATGCGATCTGTTTGTTGCTTTCATCACCATATAACCCTGATTCAAACATCCGAGAGACTCTCTCTGATGTATCATCATCAAGTTGATCATTTGTACCTGTGACTGCTTCATCTTCTGCTACGGTTTGATTTTCTGATCTGTCTGGGGCTGAAGTGTCTCCAAGCTTGCATTTCTTTGCATTCTCCCCCTCATGGTCATTGGGGTCTTCCTCGTGATCATGTTGTCTTTTTTGACCGCGAGCTTGGGTTTTGCAGGTAATCTCTAGGATAGTGATACGCTCGGTTAGCGCATCTAGAGACGTTCGTACATATGCGAGTCTTTGTTCCATTCTTTCACGGAAGGTCTGGAACTCGGATGATGTAGGATGATTTGTGGCTGGTGTTTGGTTAGGATCTGGTTGGGTAGCTTGTTGTAGGCGTAAAAGGCTTAACAGATCTTAATCTTATGGGGTGTCGGGGTTAAGTGATAGCAGTTTGGCTAACAGCAGGGTTTTTAACTCATCGATAGGAAGGTCGACAGTTGGTTGAACATGAGCAGGTTGGGTTCTTTGTGGGGATGGTCATGGCTCGGGTTCAGTGTCGACGATTGGGCTTTTTTCCTTTTATCAACCGCTTGACCTCGTCGAACTGTTTTTGCATTCAATCTTCCATCGCCTTTAGATCCTGCTCATATTTTTCCTTGGAAATAAAGAAAGGTTAGCTAACACCGGGATCACTTAGATTGCCCGTTGAGGTAACTACCGTTGAGGTAGTACCACCTACGTTCACAGCTGGCATTTGGATGGCCGTGGTAGGATTTTTGTCCGATCCTTGTAATCCGCTCAAAGGTAGACTTACTACAGACGTTCCGATCGGGTCACTTACATCACTGATGGTAGTAGTGGATATGACATGTGTCCTAGTCAAAGAAAATAATAATTCATCAAGAGGCGCTACACTCAATGGTGCACTGAAAGAAGTCGAGACGGGGGGCTGCTGGTCTCTTATTTCAATATGAGTAGCTTTCGAGTGAAGGCCTGATAGCGTATGTGCTATATCCCCGTGTTCAAGTGATACATGTGTCTATTGTGAGACACCTGGGTGGTAGAAACATGTGTCATAATACATAAGCCATAATACCTACTTTTTTAGAGTTTGCAAGCCTGAAAATGTTTTGTTCCTCATCTTCAAGATTATGAATTGGCCTATTTTCAGGATTTCCATCATTTTCAGGATTTCCATCATTATTGGGTGGTCTATTAATAGGTTGTCCATCCGGCCCAAATTCGAAGTTGTTTTCACCTTCATCCGAAGTGTACTCACTTTCAGACATCATTGGAGAGTTTAAAGCCGAAACATCTCTTTGTGCTTTCCTTCTTTGTCTAAAAGTTCGTTCAATCTCTGGATCAAATTGAAAAAGTTCTCTGTGCAATATTCTGGGCATGCACTGTTTTTTCAAAAAGGTGGTAGAAAAATCAGAGCTTAAAAACTTTACTTTAAAGAGAAAAACTTTCAGCGAAGTTATCCTCGGCAACGGCGCCAAAAACTTGTTGTCGCAAAACCTTGTATGTCAGATTTATGCACCCTTAGAGATTCACTTAAAATAGAACTCAGTGCAAGTATACACCTTGAACTACTATCGTCTCTTAACAAGTAATAATGGTAAAAGTACCAGATATCGATCCATAGGGAAAACTTGTGAAAGCTTTTCAAAAGTCCAATCTTTAAAAACCGATTTCAGATGGCGAATTCGAAAACATATTGTTTGGATGGTTGGTTTGAGTTATCAACTAAAAATCAATTCTAGAGAACAAGCAAAGGGTGAAAAGCTCCATAAAGATGAAAACAAGTGATCCAGTAAAGAGATATTATAACATCCAGCCAATCCAGGATTGCCACAGTACTAACTATCGGTTCAAACGGCCTCCCAAGAGTACACACTGGTCAACGTGCTATCGATACAATATCATTTATTTTAGACTTCGTGAATCCTAGCACAACATAGTGTTACCATCCTACACTGTAAGAGTATAGTACTTGTCAGGCACTAAAACTATTTAGTAGTCTTCTCTTATTATTTCAGATAATTAACCTTAACCTTAACACTGAATGTTAATGCATTTTCATACATAAAATTAGTTGTCAATTATGTTAATGCAATATATTCAATACAGCTCTTTACTTTCGCACAAATTTACATCTAAACTTTGCTTTACACCCCAAGCTCAGGCTATTAGCCCACCATGGCTTGATTTCTTCTTTCGAAAGGTGTAAGAAATGTAAATGACATAAATTGAAAGTACTGAAAGGAAATTGCAAGAAAATAAATTACAGAAATGGAAAGACAGAAATTAAAATGCAGGAATTGTAATAACAAGAAAATAAAGACAGAAATAAGAACTAAAAATGTAAGGAAACAAGATTAACCAACTAACGTGGTAGCTTGGTCGCCAAGTTATGGAAACTTGTCGCACAAGTTACGTCACACACTACTACTTGCTTTGAAAACGTTGAAACTTGGAAATACTTACTTAATGATCAAAAACTTTGAACTCTAGAAGGAAGGATGTCCAAACTAAAGTTAAAAGCCTTGAGAAATTACGTGAGTAACTTGGACAATATCGAAAACTTTGGAACTTTGCAAGAATTGGAAATCGAACACAAGAAATTACTTCGCAACTACTTTGATTCAAACTTGGAACCGAAAGCTTAGCATACACTGAGATTTCGTAACCCAAAAGATAATATTCAGCAACTAAAAACAAGTGTTTGAGAGCAAAATGCAAGAAACTAATTAATTGTAGCAAGTGGTGTCTTAAAAGAGTTAACAAGCCATCCATATATAGGGGAGTTGATTGGGGATTAAGCAATAACAGTTGTTGATTAAGACTGATGTCCCATGGACTTTATGTCCCCTCCAAAAGTCAACTATAGCCCAAATCTTCAAAAGAGGCTTCGGCCCAAAGATTAGCAAAAAGGCCCAGCTGCTCACTCCTCCAGCACCTGCTACTATAGCATCACCGCAGTATCATCTAGCCTAATTCTGAAATCATTCAAAATAGGCCCAAGTAAGATTCAAAAGTACACAAAATACCATTAATTCATGCTTGACACCTTAAACACAGAAAATGCTAAAAAGCTACTAAAAGAGACTTAATTATAGACTTTGGGCAACTAAAACAGACTAAAAATCTACTAAAAACGCCTAAAATAGGGTTAATAAATTAACCCTATCAGTGGCTATGGGGGGCGTGCAGTTGCGTCGGTGGGTCCACGACGACTTCTTTAATACCCAGTCCCAACGGATGAGACTGGATAGCAGATGTGGCTACCCGGCTTAGATTCGGCTGGATACTCTCACACTCGTCATTTTTTCGCTTACTTCTCCTTTCTCTCACGCTCACAGTATTTGTATTTTCAACTTCAACTCCTTCTGCTCTCCATATGTCTTCCTGATTGGCTAAAGGTGCGGTTGATGGCGCAAAGGATGTGGTAGAAGTAGAATCGGATTCGACTGTCATTTCGTTTGGACCGATGCGTTGAGGAATTTTCTGTCTTCTGATTGCTCGGTCAGTGGTAGACCCGGATTCTGAAGAGTCCTCTTTGGAGCCGGAGGCCGATCCAGATTCACTCGAGCTAGGAGAGCCTTTGAGTGACGCATCTCGAATGAGGCCTTCATTGAAAGTGACCACGGCGTCCACAAGTGCTTCGTCGGAGGTGGAATCGGATTCTACCACTGGAGGTCATCGTCTGGTTGATGTAGACGGTCGGATGATTGTTTCAGGTATTGAGGTGGTTATGGGATTAGGTTGTCGGCTGGTGCTTGCTTGCGCGTCCAAAGCACCACCCACTGCAGTTCCCCTCCCGGTTGAAACTCTCAACACACCGTCCAGGAGCCCCAGCTCGCTGGACCCTTAGTCCTCTCGTCCTAGGATCCTCACGTAACTTAGGTCGAGTCCCCCGGGGAGGTCCTTCCGGTTCTGGACGAACCATAGGGACTTCTAAGTTGTGCGCTCTCCTATATTCTTCTACACTCGGTGCCCCGGGACGTGCAAAAGCAAGCAGGGCTTCAAGTATGATCCGTGCAACAACATTTGGGAATTCGGGTCGGTTTTGGAGGTGTTACATGCGGAACAGAGGGCAAGCTGGGTGAGATGATCGACGTCGGATTGTCAAGTCGGCTTCCATATGTTGTCGGATGGCAATGAAAAGAAATCTAATGTAGGGAATGAAGGATCTCTGACGATTCAGTTCCCTGTCAGCAACATTTGCGATTAGTTCGTTCTACGGGATTGTTGAGAAGTGGACGTGGCGTGGGAATGCAATTGCGTGGAATAGATGCAGATATTTGGTTATGCATACGTCTATTCCGCGCCACTTGGAGGATAGACAGCGGTTCAGAATGCTGAAGAGTGAAGCCCATAGTGGTGTCCGGTGAGTCCTCGTGAAGGACGATAGTCATGTATGGTGTCTGTCATAACCCAAAGAGCAGATATCTGCGAGGAGTTGGTCGTCCGAGACTGTCGGAGCGTACGCGACATTGCCATTGGCAGTGGCCTCGGGTAGGCGGAGCATCTAGCGGAAGTCTTGAGCACAAACCGGATGTTGTCGAGTCGTGCTTCTAGAAAGGTGCCTTGGTTGTTGGTGACGCGGTGGATAGTGTGCCACACTTGCTGAACATAGAGGGTAGGAACCTCGGTGGTCGCGGTGAGTGCATGATATACGGGATGGCCCACCAAAATGTCAAGGAGGACGTGGTGGCGAGTTCGGAAGTTCGTGACATCCAGGTGGTAATTGTTTCCTGGATGTCCACACGCGCTTCAACGGGGACGAGGGCGTTGTCCGCAGCAGCATCGATTGGAGATCCTTCATTTGCCATGGAACCTGCGTATACATAGTGTTAGTAATGCACGGAGAATGTGATGTGCAACACGTACTTGTCGTCGTTTGGCCAAAGGATGAGAATCGGAATGTACAGGGACCAAGCAGGAATGTTTCCGGATTGGAGTGGGTTTTCAGGAAAACACATTGTCCAGACATCTCAGAGTCCGGAAACTAGGGAGTCCGGAACAAATTTACCGAAAAACATGTAAATACCGGAAAACAATGCCGGAAAACAAAAGAATTCCGAAAACCAAAAGTTCCGGAAAAGCTACTTATATCGGAAAACAACATCGAATCCGGAAAATTTGAAGTCTGGAATACTCGAGTTCCGGAAAACTCGAGTTCTGGAAAACATCAAGTTCCGGATAAACTCGACTTTCGGACAACTTAAAAAAACGATTATTACATGTAAAATGACGATTAACTAGTACTAAATCACAAATGTAGTCATCGACGCATGTCTAGGAGCAGATAGCAAGTACCAATCGAAGCAAAATACCAAAGAATCACATAGAAAAGACGAACCACCACTGGTTCGGTCGAAGTGTGTACACATCGATGGGAATTGAGAATCTAAAGACAAAACTAACGATCGAGATGATTAATAATGTGCATAGGATTTGAAATCTTACCTGATTGGAGTGAAAATCGTTCGAAAATGGTTGCGATTGAGTGTATGTGTGCGGACTGAGAGGTGAGAGACGAGAGGGTTTTGGTGTTCGAATCCGGAAAAAGTGTAGAACATAAGGGATTAAGACCTTATATATAGGGGGTTTTAGTTTTCCGGAAAACATGTTGTCCGGAATAGAAGATCCGCATACCGGAAAACACCAAACATTCCGAAAAACTCACTATTCCGGAAAACTTCACATTTTTTACAAAACTTACACTTTTTAAACAACTCTCCCCCTAGACCTATGCACAGATTAACGATAGATGATAAACAGATAAGAGTGTGCGCTCCACCTCAACGTGTGCATGACAACAAAGAATTAACGGTTTGACACAACAAAAAATACGTAAAACTCTTAATGAGAAACCATAAAAAACAGAGTGTCGCTTCCCCTCGAATAATGAGCATTATGAACCTTTGGAAGTATAGGCTCCCCCTGAACACATGAGCAAACTATCAAACGTACGGGTATCGAGAAAATTAAAGAAAAAATTAAAAGGAAATTCATACAAATAACGACGCGAATAAACTAACGAAGTAAATCTAACTTATTAATACAGAGGTTGCTAACAGTTGAGACCGATACAGATAAATTTCAAGAACAAGGAAGTGTGAGCTTCACCATCTAAATGACTTTGACTTCGACTTGCTCTCGTTAGATCCTTTAGCTACCCACTTTTGTTTGACTTGTTTGGCCCGACCATTTTTATCTGAAAAATCATTAAACTCATGGTCAGTAGAGCTTGAGTAGTAGGGATGTCTATCATGGGGTCGACCGGTCTGTTTCCATGTATGTGAACGTTTTTTTGTGTTTGGATGTGTTTTTAGAAACATCGTTCACAGATCCGGTTTTAGGTGCGGGTGTAGAACATTCTCCCTTTTGAAATTTGACTGGTCGATCAACCATCTTTGAAAGAAAATCGGTATGGCTTGGAAGAGGTTTATCGAAATCAAACTTTGAAAATTCCTCATCTGAACAAATGTTAGAATTCATGAACGCTGAAAAAATAATTTCACTTTTAGATGAAGAAGGTGAGGAATAATTAGGAACGGTGTTTTGCAAAGAATCGGTTGCGGAAGCTTGTTGAAAATCAGAATTGAGATTCTTTCGCAAATATATTACCTGAGGCTCTTTTCCTTTTCTTGAAGAGATTTTGCCTATAAAAGCCTTACAAGAAGATGTATCTGACGAGTTGGAAGAAGGTTCAGGCATAGTTACTTTCTCGTTTTGAAGTCGGTCAAACTTCTCTTGAAGTTCGCCCTTACTCACTTGCTCTTGCATCACTTATGTTGCCAAGGCAGACAGTTTGGATGTGAGATGGTTGATTAATGCCTTAAGAGCTTCCTTTTCCTCACTAGATACAGTTTATGTTTTTGTGGAATTGAAATTCTCAAGTTTAAGTAAAAGTTCTTGTTTTTCCTTTTAAAATTTAATCCTTTCCTGTTCAAGTGACTCCTCTAACTCGACTATTTTCATTTCTAAAACAAGAGGGGGAACATAGCGTTTAAACGCGTTCGTCTCTGTTTTAGTTTCAGTTGCTGGGGCCTCATCCTTTTTAGAGGAATCCTTGGGATTTGCAACTTTGTATCCATCAAAGTAGTCATTTGAGAGGTACTTGGACTTTTTTTCTCATAAGAGGTGTTAGAGCACATATTTGTATGACAACACTGTGCACTGTAATTCTCATTCTACTACCCTGTAATTGTACTATTTTGTAGCTGAGAGAGATTTGTGAAGATTACACACACAACTACGGTGTTCTTGGCGTTCTTCATTATCAATAATACATACAAGATGTTTTTGACTCAATCTATTATGTTTTTATTGATTATCTATTCTCTTGTTGTGTTAATGATCAAGATACAAGCAAACATCTTTATGCTTCTTCTCATCATTCTAGTTTGCTAAGTATTACAAGTTGAATCTGGGAATCAACAATTAGTATCAAAGCAGATTGATTTGCTTAAATCAAAGCAATCCAATCTGTCCATGTTGATTCATACTTGTTGATCATCTTTATTTGACTACTCTACGAGTTTATTCTTTTAGACTCTGTTTTGTCTTAGTTTTTGTGAAAACCTGCATAAATCTGTTTTAAACCCTGAATCTTATGCTAGAATTAATCTACAATGCAGTATTTTTATTCTCTTCATCTTAATTTACTTCAATCTTGTTTGAAAAGTCTTTTCCTGTCTAATATTTTCAAGAACAGTCAGCTTACTCTGTTTTCTTCAACTTTACAAAAATGGAAAATAACAACACTAATGCTATTTATACGGATGGTTCTTTAACCAAACCTCTTACTCTTCTGAGAGATGAATATCCTCAATGGAATATTAGGATGGTTAACTTATTTGAAGGGATGGACAAAGATCTTATGCGATCTGTTACTCAAGGACTTTTCCAAGCAATGGTTATGATTCCTTGTGTCCCTACTACAGAAACCACTGCTAAAATACCAGCTCATCTTGAACAAAAACCACTGGTTTTACTGTTGATGAACTGTTAAAAATGGAAAATGATTCCAAAGCAGTTAGACTTTTGATTATGGCCATTCCAAATGACATATTTCAAGAACTAGACTCATGTGTTACAGCAAAAGAAATATGGGATCAACTGTTAAACCAACTTGAAGGGGGTATCAAAACTCAGAAAAACAGAAGAACCCAATGTATTAATGAATACAATGCTTTTGCTGCTCTTCATGATGAAACTCTGCAGCAAACCTACGATAGGTTCAATGTTTTGATAAACAAATGCAGAAAATGTGGGGTTGTCAGATCTAAAGAAGATAACAATGTTCTTCTTGAAAAGTCTCAATGATGAATGGTTGCTTCTGTCTATGTCCCTTCAAACCAACCAATACCTTGATACATGGTCTCTCACTGATGTCTATGGAACCTTAGTTTCCCAAGAAAAAGATGTTGTCAAGCAGAAAGGTAAAGCAACAGTGGGAGGACCTCTTGCTCTCATCTCTGATGCTAAAATTCTCTCAGAAGAAATAGCACTCAGAGATAGTGAGTTCAGAGAGAAGTAGGTAAGAGACAGAGTACAAAAGAAGAAAGGGAAGAAGCCCATGATAGCAGAAAGTGATGAAGAAGAAAGCCTATCAGAGGTTGATGAAGAAGAGGATATCAATGCCTTTGCCAAGTCTCTTGTCCTTATAAATCAGTAGTTCAACAAGAAATTCGGCAAGAAGGTGTTTGATACAAGAGGAAGAGATGAGAAGAGAAGTTTTCAGAGACACGAGTAGCAGAAGGAACAAATGCCTATCTATCCAGAATAGAGGCCTGCACCCTTCCATGACTAGAGAGTTGTACACTTTCAAGATGAGAGACTAGCTCAATTTCAACAACAAAGGTACATTCAGCAGGCTCTAGTGAAGCCAGATGGTGCTGCCCAACCCATCAATCAGCATGATGGAAGACGCTTCAGATGTAGCAAACCAGGCCACTTCTCTGCAAATTGCAAAGGTAGATTGATAAAGGACCAGGACTACTACAAGAACAAGTACAACTTCAGAGAAAGAAGTTTGGTAGCAGATATGGAGAACTGGATCTCTGACTCATACTTTGATGAGGAGTTAGAGTATGCCAAGTTCTGTGGCATGGTTGTTGAAGAAGAACAAAGAGAGACGATCACAGCTGAAGAAACACAAGATGCCTCTGAATCTAGTGCAAAGGTATGTTCCAATTCTAACCATGAATCTGCACAAGAACTTGATATGAGTGTGACAAAACTTGCTGAAGAATTTCAGAAGTTAAAACAAAACTTGCTGAAGAATTCAAACCCACATCCAGTGAGCTCCGAGCTTCGTTACGAATGTTGTTTCATTTGGGCGGGTGTTTGTCTACCAGTTTTAAATCAATATTTATCAAAGCGGGTGGATGAGATGCTCGAGTCGGGTCGGGCGAACATATGAGCGTGAAGCAGTCGGGTTTAGGGCATGCAATCGATGTACCCGAGTTTGAGACGTATTTCCGGTGGATGGAGAGCTCGGATTATGAGGGGCAGGGTGAGGTGTACGATAAGGCCGTGAGAAGGATCAAGGACAACACGTGTCAGCTGGTGAAGAAGCAAGTGAGTAAGATCCTACAGTTTAGGGACGTCGGTTGGGAATTAAAGAGAATAGATGACATAGAGGCGTTTAGGGCGGTGATAACCAGAGTCCAGCGGAGCAAGGGTGGCGGAAATCTGGGAACAACAGGTGGCGGAACGCATGAAGATGTTTTATATAGATACACACGTATACATCTATATATATATATATATATATATATATATATATTATATATTTAATTTCAAAATAGAATTATAGAAATAAATGAAAGGACAAAAATGTCCCTGCCATCAACAGAAAAATTAACGATTTTAATTATGAGGGACCACTTTCAGAGAAAAATGAGAACTACCAGGACGATTTCTAGACTTATCAAAGTTTAGGTCCCACTTTCAAAGAAATCAGTAAACCACAGGGAGCAAAATTAGAGTTTACTCTAAACTATTTAATATTAAATTAAGAGTAAATTACTGTTTTGGTCTTGTGGTTTGTAAAAAAATACGAAATTGGTCCTTTAACTTCAAAAATTACAATTTTGGTATATGTGGTATGCATTTCGTTACGAAATTGGTCCCTCGAGCTGACGACCGTTTCCTCTGTTATCTCGAGGGCAATTTGGTCTTTTTACACTTTTTCATTTATTTAAACATTTTTTAATTAATTATAGAGTAAATTACAGTTTTGGTCCCTCAGTTTTTCCATTTTTCTTGAATCTTCATCTTCTTCAATGGGTTTCTTGACGAACACAATGAACACCATCATCCTTATGTGACTATTCATCTTCTCCGGCGACTTGTGATCCCCAATTTCTCTGACCATGATTGGAATCGTTTCGTGGTTTGAAGGGTAACGATACATGGAGTTGGAGAAACAGAAGTTGAGAGGATTCAGAGCTCTCAAAACAAGGTCTCTACAACTTCAAGCACTTCGATAGAAGTGGAAACTGATGGTGGAAAATAGAGTATCAAGAATCACGAAATTCATCAAAAACCCACAAAATTTGATTCGGTTTTATTGCATTGTTTCATCAAATTCAACAACCCTTATGTGTAATCAAGGTAAAATTGAAAAAAAAATCATATAAGTGGAGAATTAGTGAAAACAGAGTATCAAGAATTACGAAATTCGCCTAAAACCCACAAATTGATTCGGTGTTACCAAAATATTTCATCAAATTCAACAACCCTTTTGTGTAATCAAGGTAAAATTGAAAAAACAATTATAAAACTTAACGGAAAACGGAGTATCAAGAATCATGAAATTCGCCTAAAACCCACAAATGATTTGAGGAAATTGATGAAAAACGCCACCTTGTGAACCAAATATCTTGTTTCATTCACTTGGATTATAAGATCGCTGCAAACCTCTGAGGAAATTGATCTGAACCCATATCATGATATCGACTCCTTATCTCAATGATTTGACACAAAAAAAAAATCCAAAGTTTTGATTTCAATTTGGAATGGGGTAAAAAAACAGAGTACAAATTATGTTTAATGCTTACCTTACACCATTTGCAGTGTAGAAAGCATCAGACCGAGTACCAAGTTTCATAAACTTCATCACTAAGTTTGAGATGGTCTTGAAATTCTAGGTTGCATCCTTTTAAATAAGTAACCAAAACAACACCTTATATATATATATATAGAGAGAGAGAGAGAGAGAGAGAGATAGAGATAGAGATAGAGAGAAAGAGAATAAGCAAAAATGATGTTCAGTCAAAGGAATTGGGGATCACAAGTCGCTGGAGAAGATGAGTATTCAAATAAGGATGATGGTGTTCATGGTCTTCATGAAGAAACCCATTGAAGAAGATGAAGAGTGAAGAAAAATGAAAACAATTGAGGGACCAAAACTATAATTTACTCTGTAATTAATTAAAAATGTTTAAATAAATGAAAAGGGTAAAAAGACCATATTGCCCTCGAGATAACGGAGGAAATAGACGCCTGTCAGCTCGAGGGACCAATTTCGCAACGAAATGCATACCACAGATACAAAAATTGTAATTTTTGAAGTTAAAGGACCAATTTCGTAATTTTTGACAACCCACATGGACCAAAACAGTAATTTACTCTTAAATTAATTATATTTTTGAGGTTAACCAACGTTATTCGTATTAGAGTAAACTTCGATTTTAGTCCTTGTGGCTTGATGTTTATAACTTTTTTCGTCCCTGATCTTTAAAATTTGCTTTTTGGGTCATTGTGGTTCCCATTCTATTTCGTTTTCGTCCCTGATACTAACATCTTTAAGAAAATATGTTAAGTATAATTTAGTCTTTTCTATTTTCTTTTATTATATTAAAGCAGTTACATATAAGTAATAAACAAAACTTAAGCCCACTAAAAGCCCACACGTGACCCCCTAACCACCCCTAACCCATCTTCCTAAATCCTAATCTCTCGGTCTTTTCCCTTTAGTCGTCAATCTGCAACTTTTTTTCTCCCTCTTCTTTTCCCTTATAACCCTTTCTAAAAATCATCCTTTCCCCATTTTTGTAACAACCCAATTCAAGAATAAAGCTTAATCAACAAGAATTAAACAACTCGCCGAAACGGCTCCAAAATACTATCAAACAAACGAATACCTAACATGGTTTGCGGAAACAACCTATTACACAGCCGAGATTTCTAAGGTACTAAGCTTGGCATACTAAACAAAATGACTTCCTTCTAGTCCAAAACTTCACGCTCACGCCTTCTCCTTGCCCTTACTAGAGCCTTCTACCAGGCGTTTACCTGAAAATGGTTTAGTATTTGAAAAGCGAGGGTTAGACCATGCGGTCTAGTGAGTTCCCTCTAAAAAACAGCATTTGCGCCAAAAACAACATTTAAAACAATTTTATAAGCATTTATAAACACTTCTCATCTTTAAAACATTTAAACTTTCACACGCAAGAACTACGCATGTATATGTCACACTAAAGTCACGCACACTTGTGACAACGTGTCAGTCTCACAATGCCTTAACTGGAACACACGATTCCATGGCATAAACGGGACACCCCCCCCGGTATGAGCACTGACGGGACAACCCCCCCCCCCCCCCCCGACTTAGCCAAAACATGCCCACCTCCAAATGTATGCATACATAACATCATAACTTTCTCAAACATAGTAAAACATGCAGCTTCATATAAAGGATAAAACATACAGTTTCATCATATTTCATGCATTTTAAGTAATACATAAATCAACACATTTTTAGTTAGAAAGACTCACCTGCTCTTGCTCCTTACTTCTCACTTACGCTTCAAACCTTTAAACTGAACACCTATGATAAAATACAGAAAAAGAGAGTCATAAGTTACTCGTTCGAACCTTCCCCTAATACCTAACTAATAGTTTAGGACATCTCCTCCTCATCCGGATTCCCAATATCCGGACCCACTTTCCGGGCATCAACTATCCGGACCCACTGCCCGGAAAGCCCACTTTCTGGATTTTACCCGGAAACACTATCCGGTAATTCTATCCGGAAACTCCATCCGGAAACACTATCCGGACAAAGGCCTATCCGGAAAACTTATCCGGAAAACTTATCCGGAAAACTCTACACCGGATCTTTCCGGAAAATGCCTGGAACTGTCCGAACTCCGCATCGTATCTGTCTGATTGGCGATATACGGACTTCAGTATTTCGTCGAACAACCACACAGCACCGAAACACATTTCTCCCTAGATTAAACTCCCAAACGAACCCCAAGAACAAGAAATGATTACACCGAATATCTATGATTACCATTAACCCATTGTAAGTACTTCATTCCTCCAATAATCACTCAAAATCCCAAAAACATCAACTGATAGAGGATAAGGAGAATAGGGACTAGGTTATTACCTTGAAACTCGTAGAACTGGTAATCCACAACCCGGCACTCTCCCTGATTTTCTTCCAAAGTTGCAATTGATAGCTTGATTTCTCTTCTCAGCTCTCCAATAGCCGCTCCAAAAATGAAAATGATAGAACCTAGGGTTTTGTTCCAAAAGATAAGGGTTTTTATACCCCATCCCAATTTACAAACCAACCCCCAAAGTTATAGCACCTAAACGTTTCCCACAAAAATCTAAAATCTTCTCATTTAGAACCCTGGTTATTACAATACCTCCCCCTCAAAAGAATAATGTCCCCGGAATTCCATCGTCGGACAAGCTTGGGTACCTGGACCTCATGTCCATCAGTACCTCCCCAGTTGCCTCTTGTCCTTTGGAATTACTATTGCGTCTCCACACGGTCAAGTTCCTTGTTTCTCAACTCCTTGACTTGACTTACGGTCAAAGATTTACTCCAACCCTAAGACAAAATTTAACTTCTCATCCACCCGTATCCTTGCTAAAGTGTCGCCATATCAACTTCCAACTAACATCCTTTAATAAAGAGACCTGATACACATTATGACTTCCCCATAATCTCATCAGGTAGAACCAATTTACACACCAAATCTCCAACTCATTCAGTAATTCAACGGACCCAAAATATGGCCTAACTTCACCTTTTTCTCGAACGCACCAACCCATTCTATAGGGATGTCTTCCGCATCAAGTTGTCCCCGAACTTGAGATTCACAAGACTCATGCTTTTCAGCCTAATCAACTTAGCTCCACCCAGCTTCCCAAACCATTCTGATTGAAATCATAGTCGCTCCCAATCCTTCGGAACCGCCCCTCGGTTAACCACCACTTTCTCACGTTGGGTTAATTCATATAACATACTTGCAACGTCACTGATCGACTGCACTGTAACATCCCAGGCTATCCGTACTAGATATTGTCCGCTTTGTCCACACGTCTGGACTCACGGTTTAAAAACGCGTCTAATTAAGGTTTCCTCGAGCAACTCCACTTCCTTAAAAGAAGGAACTTTGCTGAATTCCATGCCACAATAACGTCAATACTTTACCAAATGTAACCACTCAACTTGCCGACTTGGCACAAGGCCAACCTTGAATATCCCAATAACCTTACAGTCAAGAGTTCCCTCATCGAATAACATGCAACTCTAGATTACTTCCCCAATACGGCTTATGTCCTACGTAAAATAGTACTCCCCTTCCCGAATCACATTGACTACACCTCATCAGTGTAAATCTATTCATACGCTCCCACCACGTCATCACCCTACACATAAACATAGCTAAAAGCAGGAAACCTCCATAATCCATCGTCCGACGTGTCCACCAATCTGAGGTGAACCAAATCCTGAAGGCACACATTCAAACTCTCGTTGCATCCAACAATCGTCCAACCATACACGAAATAAGTTCAGGTTTTACTCGCTCAACGAGGAGCGACCATGCTCACACGAAACTACTCCCATTAGCTTAGCACTGAGTAACAAGTTTACTTGAAACATCTCTCACAATAACACCAAGTCAAATCCAATGGTCATTCATTCCGAGTACTACATTCATCTACCTTTTTCCTCTTCCTTCTCGAAACATAATGCCTCCAACGAATATCTCACTAGAAGGTGCACACCTTCGACCAGTCGCACAAGTTAGTTTTCCATCGCCCTTGAACCATAGCACACACAAATCCCCTTTCTCCATGCTCTTACCAAGAGTTCACATACCCACCAATGACAATCTATACATACTACCCCACATTTTCGGTGTCACTTGCCAAACTTCCTACTTCCAACCTACTCACCTATTCCGACATATTATCTTCTCCTCCTCACATTAGCATGGAGCACCACCCACCAAGCATTACTTACCCCCCTCTTTCGACTTTTTCTACATGCGCCGATAACACCTCTTTATTACTATACATACCCAAACGGTTTCACCAAAATTCTAACTTGAGGTATCCAACCAAGTCATCCCAAAATGACACCAGTGTTCGAAGCCACCACACACTTCTTGTTCTCCAAACTGTTACCTTCTCAGAGAATTCCTTCGTACATAAGAAACAATTCACATTCCTTAAAAATTATGTATCTACTACACCACATCGCAAACTAGCCAATCCAACATCTTCATTAGACTTTCAATGATCCTGAAATAAACTCACTCAACGACTCCTGCAACCATAAAGCACATGGTCCCTCTTTTGGGTAACCACCAACTACCGCTCCACCCTTTTATTTTGGAATAAGCCATAACATGACGCCAACTTAAAATCCTTACATCCCCATGGCATCCTTGACACTTGGTACAAGTCATCCAAAATACTTAAAAGAGGACTTCCATCCGAGCTTATCGTTTTTTAACAACACATTACCGAATCATTGACTTGCACGTCCATCTTGACACAAGATGCCACTAACTTATCCACACAACCTCCACCCACAACATCATACTGCAGACAAGGTTCTCACATTCATATGAAAACATAATCAATCTTACCTTCATATTCACCTGCATAAATATGAATCAAATCTATCTCACGACTTTGCCTTTCCTCGAATCTAGATGAACCACAACTCATGATTTCCTAATTTACACAAAATATTCGCTCCTTGTCCGTTCATTGCGATCTCCAAGAAACCATTTCAAATGACACGGCACATTCCTTTTCAGATCGCTATAATCAATGCATCCATCTCAGTCGCGCTAACTACTTCCTCCTTATTCGAACCATCAAAACCTCGTAGGGAAAACACTCATCTAAATAGCAATCTTTCACAATCATAACGCCCACACAAGGTGATTCACCATCATGCAAGTATACATCTTTCCTGGATAACCTCCTACGTCTACACAGACCAGGGTGAATTTCTCAACTGCCAACCTCCTGATCCAAGTCTTCAGCTTCAAACATCTTAAACAACTGTTGACTTCAACATCAATAAACGACATGATGATGCTTCCAAAACCTTCTCGACAACAAGGGTTCCTAACGGGACCTACTTCTGCCAACATATCATGATCAACTTTATACTCCGTCGTCCTCACTTGAAGAAAATTCAAGACTTACTTGGTGCGAGTTCAATATTCATCAACTAATCTCAATGCTACATAAAACGAGTTACTAAAATAAATATCTTGACGACTTCCAGTCCTTCCCCGGGCACAACCGTCCCTCGACGACCGCTTCTCAAGTTACCGAACAAGAGTACAAACTACCACTATACAACCAACACCAAAGTCCATTTCTGACCTTTCCACTATTCACCTCTCTTCCTTAACGCGAACACCAAAATCACAAATCATCCGCCACCGGTTTGACCGACACATCTCCACTCTCGAAATCCTTCCTTATCTTAAAATGTAATAACCTCCACGACCTAGTGAGTTCATAGCCTTCATGCATGACAACACAATATTTTAAATCATTTCACACATTTGGACATTCAAAAAGTACTGCACCTGAAAATTACTCGAGTACACATGACCCCAACACTCTCATAACTTCAATGTTATGCACAATGATCTCGAGAATCATTCGCACGCAACCTTTCAGTAACACACAACCTTAACCATCCAAAACGATGTCGTTACATCAGAAACAAATTGAATGAAACTTTTCCTATATGACTAGAAAAGTTCTGAATGAAATCACTGACACAAAGTAAACCAATCAGTTCCCACACTCATTTATATGATATCAACATGTCAATACCCATTTTGATTATAAAAGCTTTGCAGTCAAACGCTTTCATGATTTTCGCAACGAAAATTTTCTCAACATGAAAATAGCGATATAATTCGTAAATCACTAAGTTCAAAAATATAATCGTGCAACGCAAATAGTTATGTCTTTTCCTTTAAACACACGCTTGCACGTGTTGACTCATTTCCAAACAAGAAATTCGTTATTTACGCATTTACTTTTAATCAAGAAAAAGCTCATGTAACACATATAAGGACACAATGCATGAAACTTAACTTGCAATTGAAGGTTATTCACTCTAACAAGGTCAATCGTTGTACCCACCCAACTTATCATTGGCACTCTACTTTGACCAACGGTTGCTCTCTCGTCCTTGCAACAACTTGTTGTACATGTGTTTCACTGCCTACCTGTTCAACCATCCCATACAGTTTTCGTCTTGACCAATTACTTCACATTCTACCCCTACACGTATTTCAATCCAACACTGATATCTTCCCTTCATTGTTCCTACCACTAAAAAGCTTGACTAAAGAGTCAGAGATTCAATCCTCCACTCGCTCTTGAATTGAAGCTTTCAAGATTCCGACTCCGTCCTTCCTTACCATCCCAACTGATCTACACAACATTTTCGAGAACGGGGACCCACTAGAAACTAGGAGTTTTACCCTTAATCAGTCGTTCATCTTTTCGAACCCAATAAGTTCTTCCTCTAGACGGCTCATAACATTCCAAACAACATTTCTTCTAGAAGATATAAACATTATATCATGCGCGATCTCTCACAATATCTCGACCCTTTGCATTTGCTGCAAAGTCAAAACTCACTACATACTTCCACACCCAACGATCTTCTTAACAGGAGGAATTGAGCACACTCATGTACCTGTAAATTCGTGATTACATTGGCCAAATGTAATTTCAGTTTTACCTTACATGACAGTCCTCGCTACTCTATCACTAGCGCATTTAAAATGATATTTCCTACAGCATCCTATATCTTAGTTGTGCTCCCCTCTATTCCACAGTTTAAGTTTAGGCCCATCCGGTCACCAAAATCCCTTAAATTATGGCTCTGATACCAATTGTAACAACCCAATTCAAGAATAAAGCTTAATCAACAAGAATTAAACAACTCGCCGAAACGGCTCCAAATACTATCAAACATACGAATACCTAACATGGTTTGTGGAAATAACCTATTACACAACCGAGATTTCTAAGGTACTAAGCTTGGCATACTAAACAAAATGACTTCCTTCTAGTCCAAAACTTCACCCTCACGCCTTCTCCTTGCCCTTACTAGAGCCTTGTACCAGTCGTTTACCTGAAAATGGTTTAGTATTTGAAAAGCGAGGGTTAGACCATGTAAATTATGGCTCTGATACCAATTGTAACAACCCAATTCAAGAATAAAGCTTAATCAACAAGAATTAAACAACTCGCCGAAACGGCTCCAAAATACTATCAAACATACAAATACCTAACATGGTTTGTGGAAATAACCTATTACACAACCGAGATTTCTAAGGTACTAAGCTTGGCATACTAAACAAAATGACTTCCTTCTAGTCCAAAACTTCACCCTCACGCCTTCTCCTTGCCCTTACTAGAGCCTTGTACCAGTCGTTTACCTGAAAATGGTTTAGTATTTGAAAAGCGAGGGTTAGACCATGCGGTCTAGTGAGTTCCCTCTAAAAATAGCATTCGTGCCAACAACAACATTTAAAACAGTTTTATAAGCATTTATAAACACTTCTCGTCTTTAAAACATTTAAACTTTCACACGCAAGAACTACGCATGTATATGGCACACTTAAGTCACGCACACTTGTGACAACTTGTCAGTCTCACACTGCTTTAACTGGAACACACCCTCCATGGCATAAATAGACACCCCCCCCCCCCAGTATGAGCACTGGCGGGACACACCCCTCGACTTAGGCAAAACATGCCCACCTCCAAATGTATGCATACATAACATCATAACTTTCTCAAACATAGTAAAACATGCAATTTCATATAAAGGATAAAACATGCAGTTTCATCATATTTCATGCATTTTAAGTAATACATAAATCAACACATTTTCAGTTAGAAAGACACATCTGCTCTTGCTCCTTACTTCTCACTTATGCTTCAAACCTTTAAACTGAACACCTATGATAAAATACAGAAAACGAGAGTGATAAGTCACTCGTCCGAACCTTCCCTAAATACCTAACTAATAGTTTAGGACATCTCCTCCTCATCATGATTCCAAATATCCGGACCCACTTTTCGGATACCAACTATCCGGACCCACTGCCCGGAAAGCCCACTTTCCGGATTAAACTCTATCCGGAAACTCTATCCAAAAACACTATCCAAAAACTCTATCTGGAAACTCTATCTATCCGAAACTCCATCCAGAAACACTATCCGAACAAAGGCCTATCCGGAAAACTCTACACTGGATCTTTCTGGAAAATGCCTATCCGGAACTGTCCGGACTCCGCATCGTATTTGTCTGATTGGCGATATACGGACTTCGGGGTTTCGTCGAACCCCTACACAGTACCGAAACAAATTTCTCCCTTGATTAAACTTCGAAACAAATGTTGGTCCCAAAGGGGTTATACAAGTTTGTAGAAGGGGGGTTGAATACAAACACACGATTTTTATCTTTCTAAATTGTTTATTGATATGTATCAAACAATTTACAGTTTGTTGCGGAACAAGATTAAGGAGTAAACCTAATCTAAACAAACTATGAGAATCACTAAGATTTCTTGCACTAGAAATAGAGATTAAGAAAAGCTAGAACACTAAGGAGAGTATTCTATCACAGCAGTTCAGCGAAGAGAGGAATGGCCGAGCACTTCTCAAATGAAGTAGGGTTTCCTTTATATACTTCATGCATTTAACGCATGTCAGTATACCTTTACACGTGGCAGCCTCTGGTTGGTTTCATGTTTTGACTTCAGTAGATGACCTAGTGGCCGCATGATGAACAGTGTAGAATCAGAGTTGGTTGTACGATTCTGGACAAAAGGGATGTCCGTTATGACAAAATCGTACAGGGGCGTGCAAGGGGATAAGACAAAAGTTGCTTGTAGAGGAAGCTTCATGATCAGTGTTTGCTGAATGTCTTCTACTTGAAAATTCACGTTGAGTGGACAAGTCTTGGCTTCGTCGATATCCGTATCAGTTCATTAGTAGACTTAGTGCTAGTTCTTTGGCTTGATCTTCGACTTCAGTGTAGAACACGGTTGACGTGAATCTTGTCTTCAGGGATCATAAGTAAACAATAAAGACTATCAACGATCATCAGTGAGGCTGAACAGGCTCAGGGCTCACTGATGAACAGTGTTCGCTGAATGCATAATTTAAAGAACATGAGTTTCCTATCAGCGGTACTAAACAGACTTAGTATTTATCTTTGATAGTGAAACTCTAATACATATTCTCTACTTACAATTTTCACTAAGTGTTTCTCAGGGTCATTATCAAATCACTGAGAGTTTGGATCAATAATCTCCCCCTATTTGATGATAACATAGCAATAAAAGAAAATTGCTAAGTAAGAAAACATGAGGATAAAAAGGACTCATAAAATATTTGTCCCATATACTGTTTTCAGGGATTTTTTAAGTACTGATGGAGTAAAGTACATTCACTGATAATTTTCATTTAACTTCGTATAGATTACAGAGGGAAGTGGAAAAATTACAAGTACAACGAATAATAATTACAAGTACAAAAAGTTACAAGCTGATAAAGATAGAAGAATTACAAAAGGGATCCTATCAGCTATTCAGGTTCATTCTTGACGAGAAGTTCATCAAGAGAGTTTGTGGTTGGAATCATCCAATCGGGGACTTTTTCTACAAGTGCCCTTCTTCGCTGTGCTTCTTTGTAGATCAAGGCCTTCATGAACTGTCCGAGAAGGTCATCTCTAAAACCGCACCAGTAGATAACATCTTTGGGTTGTTCAATGGGAGTGATGCATAGCTCAGAGATGCGTTGAAAGCATTTTCGTCCAGTGCAGTCATTGAAGAAAATACCATAAGGTTCACTTAAGATTTTTCCAGGATAAAGCGTTCACCAGGGGCAGTGAAACGTCGAGTACTGAGAGATCAGGTTCAGGACCAAGGACTTCTTCTCATGAAAAGCCGATTTCGGTTTCATTTCTGATAGGAGGACCTGAAGCTGAAGATATTTTCTTTTTCTTTGCAGCAGGCCTTCTTTGTTGAACTGAAGGAGGAGGAGGAGGAGGAGGAGGAGGAGGAATATCCACAGCTTATGTAACCAAGTCGATCTGCTTGTTCAGAGCTTTCTCGACAAAGGATTTCTAGTTTGAACGTGATCGTTGAATGGCTATCCGCATCTCCAACCATTCAGATAAACCGAGCTTGTCAAGCCACGAGGTATAGATTGTTTCCTTGTGACCATTCTCTCTGACAATCTGAATGTCAATGATAGGAATTTTGTTTGTTGTATGACCCCTGATGTTGACTTGTTTGATTCTGGACACATGATGTCAAAAGTGAAGTCTTTCTTTGCACCAAGTCAAAGTGGATTCAGAGACCTTGGCTTTTTCTTCTCTGACCTTTTTGGCGTTCTTCCACAATTGTCGCTGAACAGAGATAGGAACCTTCTTCAATTCAGGATCCTTCACCGAACGTTGGACGAGCTCAATAGCATATTCTTTATCTTTTTCTCCAGCTCTCTTTCGATCGGCGAGGAGTTTCTCAGCTTTGAGGGATTCAACGATTTCCCTTTTTGATAGAATGTTGAGATGAGGAGGAACGAGGGGCTGATCCTCAAGCTTTTGAATCATGGTTGCTCTCTTTTTCATTTCTTCTTCACATGGCTTTTGAGGAACCAAGGAAGGTCTTTTCTTGTGCAAGAGCAGTTCTTCTTCTTCATTAGCATCATCAGTCTCAGTGAAGGAGACTAGGATTATTTGTAACTCATCAGCTCTCGGGGCTGGGATTATTGGCGATGTAGGAGGAGCTTCAGCTTGACCCTCAAGCAGGGGAGAGGACTAGCTGAAACAAAACGATCACAGAGTTAAGATCATTTTTAAGAAGAGATAGAGAAAAGAAGGGTTTAAGTGTTTAGAGGTTTGATAGAGAGTAGAACTGAGGTTGAGAAAGGATAGAGGAGGGATGCAGTGTAAGGGAAAAGAGTATATGTTACCTGACAAACTGACTTTCTGAGAAGGATAGTCAGGTTATCATCAGCGAGGCCTTTGTTTTTGCTTTTATCGGTCGCAGTCGCTGGAGGCTTTGTTTTGGTCCCCTCCCCTTGTTCAGTGAAGACGATCCCTTTAAGAGTCGGGATCTTTTTGGTCTTGGGCTAGAAGACGAAGCCATCGAAATCATCATCATCATCATCATCATCATTTTTGGGTGATAATGAAGGTTCGTCCTCCTGAAGATCCAGGTCTTCTTCTTCTTCCTCAGCTTCTTCTTCATTTTATGAAGAATCAACATGCACTTGTAAATCAGCATGTTCTTCGACATTCTCCCTCTCAACATCTGCGTGTATGGAGAATTCGGTTCCCTCGGGGTTTTCAACTCCCTGAGGTTTTTCAGTATTTCCCTCCCCCTCAGAAACATGGGGAAGGTCTTCATGAGTCTTCTCCCCCTCTTCCGCATGTTGAAGAGGGGAGGTATCATTGGTAGCAGCAACAGCATGAACATGTTCCCTGTCTTCGTGGCCAGGGAAACCCAGACGGCGTTCAACCGCTACTAGTCTGTCTTCGAGGCCAGGCGTAGCAGGGGTTGTCTTCTGAACCAGTTCGACCACCTTTTCCAGCTTTTCCTGGTCAACCTGGGAGAAGTGGGATAGTGGAACGGTATGTGCATTCATCTTTTCGAGAAGTTGGTTGAGAAGGTCGTTTGAAGAGTCGACCTTTTGAGCTAAAGAGCTCACCTTCTTCTTTAGCGAGGTCATTTCCCCCGTAACCTCACCCTTAAGGTTTGATACCTCTGTCTTCAGTGATGTGACTTCACTGGACAGAGTCTTGAAGTTTGAGGAGAGGGTGTTGTTGGAGGAGTTGAGAGTGCTGAGGGTTGAGGGTTGAGGAGTTGTTCATGAGAGCCTCAGCAACAGAAGATAGTCCTCTTTCAATCTTGGACATATCAGCGGTTGAGGCTTTGGCAGCAACTTCATTGGCCAACTTCTTTAAAGTCTCCCCAGCGTCTGTAACCGCTGCGGAGTTTGAGGAGATGGTGTTGGTGAGAGTTTCCACCTTCTTAGCGATCTCCGTGAGGGAGTGGCTAATGGTGCCTAAATTAGGACCTGTAACAGAGAAAAACTTATGAACAAAAGAAAGCTCAGAAGTTGGGGGTTCAGAGAGAGAAGTGTTTAGGTTACCTTGGGGCGGGTTGGAGAAAGTGTGGAAATCACGGTGACCAGTTAAATGCTCCATATTGTCTTCCATGTTCGGTTGACGCTAAGAGCCCGCAGGTCCTTGATTCTGATCCATCAAATGCTGAAGATCAGCAGCCGATGTGTCATTTAGGTGAATGACGTCTGAGTTGGAGAATGGGGGAATTAAGAAGTTTGGAGTGACCAAAGAAGATGAGGGAGTAACAAAGGATGAGAAAAGGGTTTGGGTGGCAGATTCAGCGTTGGATCCGCTGAGAAAAATCTCTTCAGTACTTGGAGGCACTGAGAGTGGGGGTGTAAAGCCCGTATCCCGGTATGTAATTTATTAGTCTTAGTTATTTTCTTTTAAGTTCGATTTATTGTGGTTTCCGTTAGCGGGGTTAGACGAATTGGACCTAATAGTTAAATATGTCAAGACGTGGTTAGTTTGCGAGAAGGATGTAGTGAGGGACCAAAATTGTTAAGGGGCCAAAAAGTGAGAGTTTCGGCCCATGCAACCCAAACCAAACCCTTGTATCATTTTTTTGGTGTGTTGTGTTCGTGAGTAACAAGAAAAAAAGGGAGGGAGCTGAATATTTTCGTATTTTGTAAACCTAGCTGCAGAAAACTTCTGTTTCCCGGAGATTGAACGGTCGGATCGTCGTGAGTTTTGGTGAGCAGCTTCACGACATCTTCATCAACATTCTGGACGGTGGGATCGTGGTTTTGAGGTCCGGAGGTCATGGTTTCGTGGGGTTCTGCACAACAGTAACTTTGTGGTGATTTTTCTCCATTCTTGCTCTATTTTGGTTCCATACATCTTGATGTGCTTATTTCCAAGTGTATGATGGTTTTGTATGCCTCTAGTATAATCTAGAGAAGACTTTGTATTGCTCTAATATTGGTGGTAGTGGATTTGAAGCGGCTCTAGTAGTCCCGTGGTTTTTACTCTTGATTTTGAGGGGTTTTCCACGCTAAACTTTTGGGGTCTCATTGTGGTTGTTGATTGTATGTTTTGGGGTTGTTTTTACTTGCACTTAGAATACCCTATTTTTTTGCATCCTCAAAGGTTCATTCGGGTCTGTTTGGGTTAAGCTATGGCTTAATGGGTTACTAAGCATTATTTGTCATTTTATGTGAAACTGCAGTTTCTGTCCCTGTTTTTGTATCGAGTATAACTTCTGCTAGGAATGTCGGATTGGGATGAAACCAGTGCCAAAAGTTCCCTTTATGAGTCTAGTAAGTTTCTTATGTTTTGTGGAAAAACCAGTTCGGAATGTAGCTAGTGTCAAACTTCTGTTTTATAACGAAAGGTGTTGTTTTTCGCTGTGCAGTTAGCCAATTTTGTAAAATCTGTATTAAATTGTAGAAAAATCGTTAGGAGGTGTATAATATGTCCTTGGAACCCTAACTCTGAGCACTTTCTGGTTATGAAATTTATTTGAGGATTTTATGGGTTTATGGAGGTCGGAACAGGTCCCGAACAGACCTGTTTGGTTAGACCGAAAAGTCGTTTTAGTGACGATTTAAGGGTGCGTCGTGTTTTAGGGTCCGGGCCTCGTATTGATACGTTTTAACGTTTGTTTAGGTGTCGGGAAGTGATCTTGGATTTGTGGAGCTTGAATTATTGTTTGTGAGCTAGGCGCGCTTACGAGGTGAGTTCTCTCACTATTTTTAATATCGGTTACTTTTACATTGCGGTAGCACGTGTGTGGTAGCTTTAATTAATTGTGATGTGGGACTAGATAGTGGGGTGTCTAGTGGGACCTTTATTGTCATGTATACGCGGGTGGCGTAGGAACTCGGTGGGGCCGAAGTTCGCATACGCGGGTGGCGTAGGAACTCGGTGGGGCCGAAGTTTGTATACGCGGGTGGCGTAGGAACTCGGTGGGGCCGAAGTTTGTATACGCGGGTGGCGTAGGAACTCGGCGGGGCCGAAATTGCATACGCGGGTGGCGTAGGAACTCGGTGGGACCGGGTGATGCTTGCACGGTTATCGTGTGGTCGGTGGGACCGACGTATGCCTTTTGGGTGGGATGGTGTAGGTATGCATGTTTATGATCTGTCCGTAGACTTGTATGCTTGTTTATATGCAACTATCTGTTTTAAGGGTAATGTGGGATAACTGTGTTAATTATGGTGGTTGAATTCACTAAGCTTCGTGCTTACCCCTTCCCAAATTCTTATGATTTCAGGTGCGAGTAGCAGTCGGGCGTGACGGTACACACGGGCGCAAGGCGAAGATAGTTTGGTTTAATTTTTAATAAATGGGGTTGATTGATATACTTTTCCGCTGCTTAAACTTGGTTGACGATTTTAATTAACGATGTTATTCCTTATTGTAACGTGATTCGTTAACTCTTGGTTTGATTGTAATGAAATGAATGTTTTTTAAAATTTTAAATTCCTTGTAATTTTTGGGACGTTACAGGGGGGTCCTGATCCATGGTAACTTCAGTGTCTTGAGTCCCTGAAGTGGGAATGGAAGGGGTGGCTTCAGCGGATGTGGCGGAGTGTGCCACGAAATCATCCAGCGTCTTCTGTAGAGAGACAGACGCTGAGTCATCAGCTTGGGAAGACTTGGGGGCTGCTCCTTGGAGATCTTCTTGGTCTTATGGATGCCAAGTGGGGATTCAGAGGGTTTTCTCTTTCGAGGTGGAGTGGTGGTTGCGGCCTGGGTACCAGCGGTTGGGATGACCGTTGCCGAGGTGGTAGCCGCAGAAGTAGAAGAAGTAGAGCGAAGAAGAGGTAAGAGAGTAGAGAGATGTACCTCATTGGCGATTGGTTTGTAGTCGAGCACCTTAGGGCCAACCTGAGAAAGTCTCGGTCTCCCCCGGTTGGATACCTTTCTTTCAACCCATGCAAGAATAGGGCGCTGAGGAATTGTGGGTATGGAACGTTCGCTGGCCTATTAGGAAGTTCCACCTTTTCCATCAGATCTTCAAAGATGAGGCGTGCCTAGTCCACGTGCAGGCCTTTCATCAATGCGCAACCCATGGTAGATTGGGTCTTCGAATGAGGGATGAAAAGCAAAACGAAATATAAACCATAGGGACGATAAAAGAAAATTTTAAGGAGCAGGGATGAAAATTGTACAAACACGAAACCATAAAGACAAAAATTGTAGTTTACTCTTCATATTATATGTATGTAATGGTTAACAATTTAAAATCATAGTACATGTGAATCTAATGTTTGTTTTAACAAATTGAAAATTTATAGTACATGTTGTTTATTATTAACACATGTGGCTTGATTGTAAATTCTTGGGATAAAGGAACTTTCACTACAGAAGTCGGGTGTGTTATTATTGTGATGGTCCGAGCAGGGGGTTATATATATATATATATCGTCCCCACGAATTGGTTTCATATGGTGGGTCACAACCGATATTGATTGCAATCTTATCACGGTGTGTGCGATTAAATAGTGACGACTATGGTGGTTAGTTACCTAGGAGAAATGTTGTGTCTGAGTGCCAACTAAAGTTGATGGATGGTATTTGATGATTTTATCAGTAATGTGATAAGAATTTTATGTTTGTGAATTTTCTTGGTTTAGAAATTTGGTTTAAGGTAGATGTTTGTTTACATAGTACTTTCCTTCGAGTTGAGAACTTAAGGCATTGTTTGGCAAAAATAAGCTAGCTTATTTTTTGAGTAATCGTTTGGATGAACATAAATTATTTAGAGTAGTTTATAAGGAGTTTTTGTACGCTTTTCCCAATATAACCATCATTAATATTAATTATTAGTAAATATTAACTATTATTTATAATTAAATATTAATTATTCATAAATACTATTTTATAGTAATTAAAATTAATTAAAAACTGTTAATTAATTTTAACTATAGATTATTGATTAGATTTAATTACACAGTAGATATTAATAATAATTAGCTATTTATAGATGTGGAACTAGGACCTATGAATTGGGATATTCCCGAAACTGACTAATAAAAAAGGAAGCGAGCTACACAAAAAAAGAAGCAAGTTGGACAAAAAGAAGGGAAGTGGCTTAGACCAATCTTTTTTGTCGCTAACCTCAGACCAATCAATCGAATATTGATTAATACGTAATCGATTGAACACCGCTTCAAAACGGCTCTTCTGCTCAGAAACGAAATGCTCTAAATGTTCCTGGAGATTCTTGCTCCCAGTGGACCATTTGTACCTATATGCATCAGGATCGATAATGGTGTATGAGGGAGTGACCTATCTTCAGGGATAATGGATAAGGAGGGTTGATCATTTAAAGGATCGGGGAATAATACCCTCGGTGGAGGTGGATGTGGTGAGGGTGGATGGGAAGGGGATGAACTATCCGTAGAGGAGGCGGAAGGGGAATGCCGGGGTGTTTGTTGTTTCGGTGGGGAGGGTTGCGTCGGTGGTGAGAGAATTTTTGTCGGTGAGGGAGAGGGTCGGGGGTGGGTTGCTTCGGTGAAACGTGTGTCAGGGATGGAGACCTTGGTGATTGGTCTATCGGTGAAGGAGACCTTGGAGATTGGTGTGTCGGGAAAGGAGATGGATCGGTGATCATGATGTCGTCGGTGGCATCTTTTCGGGGTGAACCAGTATCTTCCAACAGAAAATCAATAAAGGCCCCAGTGTTTTGAGTAACAGGTGAACCCTCAGTGGGTTGTGCATCATCGATCTCTAAATCGGGCGATAGGCTGTGCAGTGTGAATTCGGTGCCTTCGAGGGGAGAGACCCCGAAGTCATCACCACCACCAAAAGAAGCGGGTGATGTGGAAATAATAGTGTGCTCCTTGAAATTCAACCGAATCCTTTTGAGAGGCAACGGAGGAGTCGGTTTGGGGTTGTGCAGAATTCCCTAGCCTAGTAGGGACAACTTCAGCTACCGATTTTGAAGAATCGGTAGCTTGCCTAATGGGTGTGGCCGAAGGAGTCCGAGACCTTTTTAAAAAAAGACCTCGGAGGGGATTTAGAGTGCCTCCGCTTATAAGAAGGAGTTGAGACTTGGGTAGTCTCCGAGGGATCTCTCGGAGACATAGCCTCGGAAGCGGACACGGAGGTGTCGGTGGTCCGAGATTGCTTCTTTTTGGCCACCGACTTCACTCGGGGACGGGGAGATGGGGCCACTACAGCTGGGGGGTCCACGGGAATTTCTGGGTGTCTAAACCCAGGAATTTCCGCGTCTCCCCAGTGGAGATCGGGAGAGTGAGCAAAAGAAGCCATACCTGGGCGAAGAGGCTCATCGGAAGCACGAGGTCCAACATCAAGTGTCTTTTGGCCGAAGATTGGAGAGGACCAGTCATATTTGAA
This sequence comes from Saussurea involucrata, assembly GCA_033807775.1. Classification (NCBI taxonomy): domain Eukaryota; kingdom Viridiplantae; phylum Streptophyta; class Magnoliopsida; order Asterales; family Asteraceae; genus Saussurea; species Saussurea involucrata. The sequence continues at coordinate 1,650,921 of CM066321.1, read as the reverse complement.
TCGAGGAGTTTTGGCCTTTCGATCGGTGTCCAAAGCGGCACCGATTTTATGTTGAACAATCATGGATATGAAGCGAGGATAAGCAACTTGACATCATTTGGGGTGCGTGATAACTTCAACCAGTTCGGTAAAGAAGTATTGTGCAAAATCGATCTTTCTTTGGGAGAGAAGTGATGTAGGAAGCAGATTGGTCATTCCATATACCTCCCATTTTACCTCTTATAAGAGTACCTGGTCCTTTGGAATATTTGGAAGGTTTGTCATCAGTTTGGTGAATATAGCCAAGAGTATCCACCACCTATGCATGAGCCGTGGTGACATGCATGTCTTCATACTCAGTAAATGCTTCAATCTTTAAGGCACGACGAACATCATCTACCCCAAATGTGAGATCATGATCACCTTCTTCATCAGTAAGGATGGAGGCATGAACAGCGTCGTTGGATGGATCATAGACAGCAGTGAGCCAGAAGTTACCAATGAGCATTTTGCTCATTCTAGTGTTGCAGGTGAAAGCATGAAGGGGAGGAGAACGAGTTAGGAACTTGGTAATGGTAGTGAACTCGGGATGAGCAGGATCGGATTCAAACCTTGCAACGTGATTGCAAGGGTTGAACTTTAGGTCTTCAAAACAGGTAGGAGATTCTTTGACTACCTTGGTGTGTTTAGCAGCCTTGGAAGAAGTAGAAGAAGCCATTGATGGTAGATAGTTGCAGGTTTGTGGTGAGAAGAAAGAAAATGATCTTGGGAGTGTATGTAGCTTTGCGTAAAAGAAAGAAAGAAGAAGAGAGGTGGTATTTATAGGGTTGGAAATTGAAATGGGTTTTGAGCGGCAACGGTTAAGGGTTTAGGGTGGAAATCGAAGGGTCACAAATTAAAGGTAATAAAAAATGGGTGTAAGAAAAATAATCATTAGGGTTTTTGAAAGTTGTGGCCAAGAAGGTTTTAGAAGCAAAGAAGAATGGGAAGAGTCAAATCCGTCTGACACATAGAGTAGGGGTGATGTAAATATGGGGAATCGTGTTGGATAAGAATTGCAAAAGTTTTCGGTGGAGAGGCGCACCGATGAGTATCGATGAACGATGTGAGGGATTCACCGATGAAGGTACTTGTCGGTGGGAAAATCTCACCGAAGATAAGGATCAAGGTATGAAAGGCTTACCGATGGATAGAGGAATGGTGTCGAAAAGGTTCACCGATGTGTGTTTATTAATGTCATCGATGTAAAGGGATCGGTGTGAAAGAATTTCACCGATGAAGATGAAGTCACTGATTTAGAGGAATCGGTGGGGTCGAAGTTTGGTGGGATGATACAATCGGTATCAGTGAAGAGAGTCCACCGATTCCAGGGTTCTGGTCAAATCGATGGAAAAGTATCGGGGAGGAAACACCACCGACGAGATAGTTTTGGTATTGGTGAAGGCAAGCCACTGAGTCGAGGGTTTTGGTGAGAAAGCTCTACCGAAGCAAGGGTTTCGGTGAGATGATATTTCCGAGACAAGGATGCCACCGATAAGATTTCCTTCGGGGAGAAACGCAAGGATGCCACCGATAAGATTTCCTTCGGGGAGAAACTACCGATGATATATCCAATTTTTTTTTAACAAATTACATATCAAGATACAGCATTCCAAGTTCACTTATCAGAAAGTTGAACCTGGTCTCATCCAAGGGTTTGGTGAACAAGTCTGCAAGCTGGAGATCAGTTGGGATAAAATGCAGTTCAATGTCACCTTTGGAAATGTGATCCCTGATGAAGTGATATCCGATGTCTATGTGCTTGGATCTGGAATGAAGCACAGGATTATTTGCAATAGCTATTGCACTTGAGTTGTCACGTAGAATTGGGACTTTAGAGTAGGCTTGAGCATAGTCCCTGAGTTGATTTTTCATCCACAGGATCTGAGCACAGCAACTTCCAGCTGCAACATATTCAGCCTCAGCAGTAGATGTTGAGATAGAGTTTTCTTTCTTGTTGGACCAGCTGACCAATTTGCCACCAAGAAGTTGGCAGCTGCCTGTGGTACTCTTCCTATCTATTTTGGAACCTGCATAATCTGAATCTGAATACCCAATTAGTTCAAAACCCGAGTCTTTGGGATACCAAAGACCCAGATGCAAGGTACCTTTTAGATATCGGAAAATTCGTTTTACAGCGGCCAAATGAGATTCTTTTGGATTGGCTTGATAACGGGCACAAAGACAGGTAGCAAACATAATATCCGGTCTGCTAGCAGTTAAATAAAGAAGAGAACCAATCATCTCTCGATAATTCGTTACATCAACAGATTTACCATCTGGATCAGTATAAATTTTCAAGGGTGGTTCCATAGAAGTTTTCATAGGAGAGCTATCAAAAAAGTTAAATTTCTTCAGAAGGTCACGAATATATTTGCTTTGATTTATGAAAATCCCTTCTGAAGTTTGTTTGACTTGAAGGCCCAAAAAGAATGTAAGCTCTCCCATCATACTCATCTCATATTCACTCATCATGAGAGAGGCAAACTCATCACACAGTGATTCATCAGTGGCACCAACAATGATGTCATCTATATAAATTTGAACAAGAATGAGATTACCTGAGGTCTTCTTGATAAAGAGAGTGTTGTCTATTTTACCTCTGGAGTATCCATTCTTTAGAAGAAAATCAGCAAGTGTGTCATACCAAGCACGTGGAGCCTGCTTGAGACCATAGAGAGCCTTGTCTAATCTGTACACATAGTCTGGATGTGTTGGGTCTTCAAAACCAGGTGGTTGTGTTGATCCAAACCCTCAGTGATTTGATAATGACCCTCTCTTATATACTTAGTGAAAATTGTAAGTAAACAATATGTATCAGAGTTTCACTATCGCTGATAAGTACTAAGAACTTACAGTACCGCTGATAGGAACTCTCGCTCTTTAAATTAAACATTCAGCGAACACTGTTCACCATTAATGCTCTGAGTCTGTTCAGTCATTATGATGATCGCTGATAAGTTAGTTGTTTACTTATGATCCCTGAAGACAAGTTTCACGTCAACAAAGGTTCTACGCTGAAGTCGAAGATCAAGCTCAAGAACCAGCGACAAGTCTCCTAATGAACTGATGCGGATCAGCGAAGACTCAGATTTGTCCACTCAACGTGAAGTATCAAGTACAAGACTTCAGCTATCGCTGAACTTTATCATTCGCTGAATAGAAAATGATAATCGTTGAATCAACGAAAAGCTGATCATGAAGTCCTCCGTACAAAGTACTTTTGTCTTAACCCCCCTTGCACGACTCCGTACGAAATGTCAGAAAAGAACCTCCGACTGTCTGAAATCGTACAACCACTCTGATACTACACTGTTCATCCATGCGGCTACTAAGGTTGTCAACCAAGGTCAATGACATGCAACCAACCAGCTGATGACATGTGTAAAGTGTATACTGACTTGCATTAAATGCATGCAGTATATAAAGAGATGAACCCACTTCTTTTGAAGTAACTTGCTAACTCTGGACAAGTTCAATCTTTTATCTCAAGATAGGTTATTATTAGTAATTTCCTTATCTCTCTTAGTGCAAGAAACCTTAGTGTTCCAACTTGTTTAGATTTAGGTTTATCCTTAATCTTGTTTCCGCAACAAGCTGTAAATTGTTAATGATTTATCAATAAACAATTTAGAAAAGTAAAATCTGTGTGTTTGTATTCAACCCCCCCCCCCTCCTTCTACAAACTTGTATAGGCCTTCGGGACCAACAAGTGGTATCAGAGCGGATTTGTTTAATCTCATAAACAAGATATAATCTAAGATATTTCTCTTCCTTGCTATTATCTGAAAATGGCCACCAACACAAACACAAATTATATAGACAATGGTTCTCTTGCTAAACCCCCTAGATTTTCCAAAGATAACTTCAACTTATGAAAAAATAGGATGACACTCTTCTTAGAAGGTGTAGACCCTACTATGCCTTACTATCTCGAGAATGGTCCATTCATCCCTGTAAGAATTGATGTTGCTGTTCCAGCCGCTGAGAATAGACCTGCTATTCCAGAAAGGCTGGTACCTAAGGAAATCTTTCAATGGACTGACGAAGATAAGAAGAAAGTGGCTATAGATACAAAAGCCAGATCCATACTATCCATGGCTCTTCCTGACGAAGTCTACCATTCCGTCATGAATCTGAAAACATCAAAAGCCATGTGGGACACAATATGTGTTCAGTATGAAGGAACGTCTGAAGTCCAGGACTCAAGAAAGATCAACCTGGTAAGACAATACGAAAGCTTCATTTCTGGTAAGAATGAATCTCTCTCTGAAGTTCACCAACGTTTTAATTGTTTAATTATAGATCTGAAAACTGTTGGTAAGGAATATTCTAACTTTGAAATACTGACAAAGTTTCTAGAATGTTTACCTGAAAGCTGGGACAATTATGCTATGTGTCTCAAGCTGTCAAAGGATCTAAAATCAATGACCCTTTCAACCTTATATGGCACGTTGCTGAATCATGAGCACTCGAGCCATCTTAAGAAGAATCTTGTAAAAGATTCCAAAAGCACCCCTGTTGCTTTAATCTCAGAGGAACCTTCTACTCAGCGACCCTCGGTCACTATCACTGAGTTAGAGAGTAACTCTGAAAGGTCATCAGATTCTGATTATTCAGATAATGATGAATCTTTGGCTCTCCTAACTAAGAAGTTCAGGAGATTTGCCAAAAAGAAAATGTTTAGAAAGAACAAACCTCTTTCCATAACTGACAACCCTAGATCATCAGCTTTTGTTGATAAGGCTACTGCTACTTGTTTTAACTGCGAAAAGACAGGACATTTCGCTAACGAGTGCAGGTCTAAGAAAGTTTCTAGACCCTCAGCTTTTGCAAAGAAACCCTTTGTTCCAAGGAATAAAGATGACAAATATTCAAAGCTAAAAGAAAAATATGCTAAGCTGAAAAGCTTTAAGAAGAAGAATAAAGGCCTGATGGCTGACTATGATTGGGCTGCTTCTGATGAAGAAGCATCATCATCTGACTCTGAAGATGATGAAGTAAATCTATGTCTCATGGCCAAGATTGAAGAAGAGGAAGAAAGCTCACACATTCCCTCCACTTCAACCTCTGCTATTCAGGTATCACCTTCTTTCTTTACCAATATTGCAAATATTGATGAAGCTGATAGTCTCCGTAAGATCGATCTCTTGACTAGAAGTTTATACGAAGCCATGAACGGCAAAACTGTGGTTGAAAACCAAAATCTTGATCTCGCTGAAAAGCTTAAAAACTGCCACCTTCAAATAGAAAAGCTTTCTAAAATTGAAGAAGATTTTAAAGATCAAGTATATTTAAATCAGCTAGTCAAAATCGAACGAGCAGAAGCTATCGCTGCATTAAAAGCTGAAAAAGCTACTGTTGAAGGATGGTGTAATTCTTCAACAAAGATCACTAAGATAATAAAGTCTCAGATTCCCCTGAGTGATAAACGTGGTTTGGGTTACAAATATGATACTCCAAAACCAACCATTGAGCGTTCAATGCTTAAATTTGGAACGTTTGTATCCTCAGACGTTGATACTTCATCTTCTCAGTGCTCCTCGTCCATTACACCAATCCCTGAGGAAACTTCAACCCCCTCAAAAGGCAAGGAGAAAATGGTTTATTCAAAACCTACCTTTGTCTCTAAAGACAAAGGTAAAGGAATTGTTATTTACCAGAATCCTCAGAAGGGTACCTTAGTACCAAAGCTGAATGCTTCTAAAGCTTCAGTGGCTCATCCCTCTGTATCAAGGAAGCAGATCTCTGGATCTATTCAGCGATCTACTCCTAGACTCAGATTGGATGTCCTTGGTAAGATATCTGAAGAACTGAATGTTCGTCCCATTTCTAAAGCCAATAGTTTACTTGGTGCTGGCACTTCTAATTCGAAATTAAAAGCTCAGCATTCAAATGGTCCTAGAACTACTTTTAGTTATAGGAAATGTTATCACTGTGGACTTACCGATTATATTGCTAGTAAGTGTCCCACAACCACCTAAGCTTAAAAGTTAGCTAAGGTGAAGATTGCCCCCAAGGCAAAGAAGACCAACCCTGGTGCAAATCAGGTCAAGGTGAATCCTACCACTGAGGTTAAGAAATTAACCAAAGTGAAGAAAGACAAAGCTGAATCTTCAAATGCTGCGAAGACTGCTGAATCTTCCATTCCAACTACTTCCACTGACAAATGTGTATACATGGTAAAGTGGGTACCCAAGAAAAACTAATCTTCTTTTGTATTGCAGGTTAAGAAGGGTATCTGGTATCTTGATAGCGGATGCTCTAGACACATGACTGGAAAGAAAAGCATGCTCGCTGAATACAAGGAAGAGAAGGGTCCCTCTGTGACTTTCGGTGGAAATGGAAAAGGACATACCCGAGGGTATGGTGTACTTTCAAATGGTACAACCTCCTTTAGAAGAGTCGCATATGTTGAAGGGCTGAAGCATAATCTTCTAAGCATCAGTCAACTTTGCGACATGGATAACAAAGTGATTTTCACTAAGGAACCCTGCTTTGTCGCTGACAAAAAGGAGAAGATAGCTCTCAGCGGTTATCGTTTGGAAAATGTTTATGTAATAAACATGGACTCAACAACCACTGAGAACTCCTGTTTCTTCTCAAAGGCCTCATCTGACGTCAACTGGCTATGGCATAAGAGGCTATCTCATCTAAATTTCAAGACACTGAACACTCTTTCTTCAAAAGAGTTAGTCACTGGTCTACCTCAGCATTCATACGCCAAAGAGTCTTTATGTTCAGCGTGTGAAAAAATGAAGCAGACCAAAGCAAGCTTTAAATCAAAGCAAGTTTCTTCAGTGTCATCTCCTCTACAACTACTCCATATGGATTTGTTTGGCCCTGTTAACAAACAATCCATCGCTGGAAAGAAATATACGCTGGTCATAGTTGATGAATTCTCTCGCTTCACTTGGGTAATGTTTCTCCGTTCTAAGAGTGGCACCCCTGAAGAACTCATTACCTTTGTTCGAAAGATGGAAACCCTGAACAATCTGACAGTTCGCTCAATAAGGAGTGATCATGGGACTGAATTCAAAAATAGTTCTCTTGATTCCTTCCTTGAGAGTAAGGGTATTTCTCACAACTTCTCTTCAGTGAGAACACCGCAACAAAATGGAGTCGCTGAAAGAAGAAATAGAACAATTATTGAAGCTGCACGTTCAATGCTCAGCGATTCTCACATGCCTACTCAGTTTTGGGCAGAAGCTGTCAACACTACTTGTTTTACGCAAAACAGGTCGCTGATAGTTAAAAGATTCAAAAAGACAGCCTATTAACTCTTTCATGGGAGAAAGCCTTCAATCAGCTTTCTTCACATCTTTGGATGTCAGTGTTTCATACTGAACAACAGAGATGCTCTTGGAAAGTTTGATCCTAAGGCTGATGATGGAATCTTTCTTGGATACTCCTCAGTTTCCAAAGCCTTCAGAGTCTTTAATCGTAGAAGACAAACTGTAGAAGAATCTATTCACGTCACGTTTGACGAATCCCGTTCAGCGAACTCTAAACCGTCCGCTGATACTGAAGAACCGAATCAATGGATGTTTTCTCATCTTGGTGATTCAGAAGATATTCCCACTCCTCATGCTTATCCTGTAGAAGATGATAGTCCTCCTATCATTCCAAACTTACAGAATAGTGAAGCTGAAACATCATGGGTCTCAGCTGTTCCAATAAACACTATACCTACCGCTGAACCAAATGCCTCAGACATTCCATCTATTTCTCAGCAATCAGTAAATGAAATGACAAATGCAAGTATTCCTCTCCTAACTGAAACTCCAGAAGTAGCTGAAGCCTCATCTTCAGCTCCTCTAGTTCAAGATGAGTCAGCGACTTATGCTCCGGCTCAGCGATGGACCGTAAATTACCCAATTGATCAAATTCTTGGTGATCCAAACGCTGGTGTTCAGACTCGACGAAGTGCAGGTAATATTTGTTTATTTGTTAACTTTATTTCTCTAACTGGACCAAAGAAAATAGATGATGCCCTCAAAGATCCAAACTGGGTCAGCGCCATGCAAGAATAGCTAACTGAATTCGAAAGAAACAAAGTTTGGAAACTTGTTCGGAGACCAACTGATAAAACAGTAATAGGCACTAAATGGGTCTATCGAAACAAGTTGGACGAACATGGTACTGTAACCCGCAAAAAAGCTCGTCTCGTTGCTCAGGGATACAGACAAGAGGAAGGTATAGATTATGACGAAACATTTTCTCCAGTAGCAAGACTTGAATCTATTCGTCTATTCTTAACATATGCTGTACACAAAAAAACTTCAAAGTACATCAGATGGATGTTAAGTCAGCGTTTCTAAATGGAAAGCTGAATGAAGAAGTGTATGTGGAACAACCTCCAGGATTCTCAGATTCTAAGCGTCCAGGTTATGTTTATAAACTGGATAAGGCACTTTATGGCTTGAAGCAAGCTCCTCGTGCATGGTATGACACTCTTTCTACTTATCTCCATATTATAAAATTTGAGCGAGGTAAGATTGACAAAACTCTTTTTTTAGAAAAGTGAAAGGTCATATCATTCTAGTTCAAATATATGTTGATGACATTATATTTGGTTCTACTAACCCTGAGCTTTGTACTCGTTTCGCTGATAGAATGAAAGATGAGTACAAAATGAGCATGATGGGTGAACTAACATATTTCCTTGGTCTTCAGATTAAGCAAACTGAAAAAGGAACTTTTATCAATCAGGGAAAGTATGTTAAAGATATGCTGGAGAAATTTGATTTAACTCATAGTTTAGCTATGAAAACCCCTATGGCACCACCGCTGACACTTGACAAGGATTCAAAGGGAATACCTGTTAATGTCACGCTGTACCGTGGGATGATCGGCTCTCTATTGTATCTTACAGCTAGCCGACCCGATATTATGTATGCAACATGTTTGTGTGCACGATATCAAGCTGAACCTATGCTATCTCATATGAAAGCTGTAAAGAGAATCTTTCAATACCTTAAGGGTACAGCGAACCTAGGTCTTTGGTATCCCAAAGATTCAGGATTCGATCTAACCGCCTATTCAGATAGTGATTTTGCAGGTTGCAAAATGGATAGGAAAAGCACCACAGGAGGATGTCAGCTCCTGGGTGGAAAGCTGGTAAGTTGGACAAGTAAAAAGAAAAATTCAGTGTCCACTTCCACAGCTGAAGCTGAATATGTAGCTGCTGGAAGCTGTTGTTCTCAAGTCTTGTGGATGAGAAATCAGCTACTAGACTATGATCTTCAGCTCTCCAAAATTCCAATCTATTGCGACAGCACAAGTGCCATCGCTATAGCAAACAATCCAGTACTACATTCAAAGACCAAACATATAGAAATCAGATATCATTTTATCAGAGATCGTGTGATGAATGGTGATATAGAACTTCATTTTATCCCAACTGATTATCAGTTAGCTGATTTATTTACCAAACCTCTTGATGAGACAAGATTCAACTTTCTCATCAGCGAGCTTGGAATGCTGAACTTTGAAGGGTAAAATCCTAAACGGTTCACATTGATCAGCGATAGGATAAAATCAACTCGTATAACCTATTCAATCATCTTCTCTCTGAATAGAACTTGGTTAAAGCTGATATCAAGGTATGTTTTCTCTCTTTGACAATCGCATGAAAATGCAAGATTTCAAAACAAAATGCATCGCTGAATATCTCTTCCTTAACAGCGATATTTTGAAATTTCTTAAAACCATCGCTGAATATTTTCATTCAGTGCTTCATGTTTATAAAAGAGTCCCTGAGTTTTTCAAAACCTCAGAGACAACCAAGAATATGAAAGGACAGTTATGACGTCATTGCAACGGATAAACCCCGGCACGTTTTCTCTTCCTGACACACGTTTGCACGTCTCGTTCAAACTTCCAATCAAATGCAAACACGTGTCCGTGTCATGATGAAAATCTTTTCCCGCTCAAGATTTTCTCTCTCTAATCTCTCTATATAAACAAACTCGTAGTTTATATTTTTCTTTTACGCGATCAATCTTCTTCCGCAAGAAAGAATTCACTGTTGCATTTGTGCTTTCAAAAACTTCAAGAACTGTTCATCACCTTCTTCATCAAACATCAAGGTTGATATGTTCTTATTTATTACCAAATGCGTATAACTTGTTTCTGATCTTTTCCTTGTTTTAACAAGATCAAACAAAAGAACTTCTTAAAATGAAATCATTTTCTTTCATGGTTTTATGAACACAACCATTTCATGGTTGTTCTTCAAGTTTAAATGCGAAAATCTTAAACTTGTTCTTCATTCGTTTCCAAAATCTAATTCTTCATAGAAAACTGGATAACAAGAATAAATGGGTTTACATTTCGTTTCTTAAAATCAAGAAAAACCCTAATCTTCATTAAGACATTTGTGTCTGAATGAAATGAATAAAATTTGAACCATCTTAATGGAAAATCTATCCACATTAAGATAATTCTTATTTGTTAACATCTTTGGTTGAACTGATAATACAGAGAAATGGCTTCGTCTGACATTCCTGCTACCGCTGAGAACATCTCCGCTGATTCTGAGGAAGTGGATATCCTCAAGGCTCCTCAAGTCAAGTTTGCCCTTGACAAACTGGATTGGACTAAGGTGAACAACCTCTATGCGCTTCTCGAGTTTCCTCCTCGAAAGCAAGTCACACATCTAGATGATGCTGTGAAATTCCTAAAGAATTGCTGCATCTCCACAGCCCTGACCATAACACCTCCTGCTCATCAGCTCTTGCTCTCACAATTTTGGTACTCAGCCAGACACTCTCAACTACCTTCAGCCAAAGACCCCTCCAAAACAATCGATTGCATCCTCTGCGACATCGAATATGGCACCATGAAGATCACCCCTACCATTATTCGCAAAGCTCTCAGCCTTCCCATCGCTACTAAGGAAAAACCATTTGTTCCCCTCCCTGACCCCAAGAAAAACTCAGACAGGGAAGCCATCATTGCATTTTTCGATGCAATGGGCTATGTATGGGAAATCGGCAGAGACATGAAGGCCGAGAAGAAGCTGACGATTATCAAGAAATCGAAAATGCCCAGCGAGATGAATTTCATCTTCGCTCATCTAATCAGCTGCATGACTGCAAAGAGCGGCTCCTCTGACCAAGCCGCTAAACCTCAGCAAGCAATGGGGTATGCACTGCTGAAAGGTCTCAACATAGACTGGGCATCGATTATCTATGATGACCTAGTTCTAAGAGTGGACACCGTCGCTGACAGACCTCCATGGGTTCCTTACCCCCGATTCATCAGCGCCATCTTCCAATATGGCCTGAAGGAGAGCTACCCAACTGAAGGTGACCTGAAACTCTCTCAGGTCGGCCCAAAGATACTCGACTTCAAACCAATGGTGAATGAGGTACGTCTTTCTACACTCTTGTCTCTTCTCAACCCTTCTTCTTCTCATTCTGTGGCTCCTTCAGCGACAATACCCATCGCTGATACCCTGGCCACAAAATCCTCTCCTTCTAAGAAAAGGAAACATTCTACTACCCCACTTGGTTCTAAAAGGATCAAGAAAACAAAGGAGCAACCCCAGCAATCTCATGCTGAAGACTCCTCAGCTCTTCCTGCAGAGCTGAAGGAACGTTCAGTGGTACGCTCTGCCACACCTGAACAAGCCATCCCTTCAATCCAAACTTCAGCGTCTCTAAACGCTGAGGTTACAAACTTGGAACCTACCCAACCTCCTTCAGTCTCTCAAAAGACTGATGAATGATTGTCAGCGAATCCAACGCTGAACTCAGAACCCAACCCCCATTCTTATCCTTCGCTCCTCCCTCTACTCATTTGGTCTCTACTCCAGATCTCGCTGGAGCTGCCATCATTTCTATGGAACCTAAAGCTGATTCTCCAGGAATGATGAAGACAGGACCTGCAGGATAATCCATGGGCACTTTTGAAGATGACATGGAACACTTTTCAGGAACCCGTAATTTTGACGAGTTCATCAATCCTCCTGCAGGCACACACCAACCCATAAACATTGTAACTAAACCCCAAACTTCTGAGCTTTCCTATGTTCACAAGTTTTTATATGTTACAGGTCCTAATTTGGGAGACATCAACGCCTCTTTGAAAGCTGTGGAGACAATGCTGACAGATCTCACCACCACTCTTTCTAATAACTCTACAGCTGTAACAAACGCTGGAGAGAATCTGAACAAGCTGACAACGGTGGTGGAGAAGAAGGCTTCCACAGATGACTTGAAGCAAGTTGATAACACTCTCAACGACTTCGCCAAGGTGCTCGCTGACATCTACACAGACTACACCTCTCTCAAAAATTCAGTTTCATCCATGTCCAGCGAGGTCACAACGCTGAAGACATCGGTTGGACAACTAGAGGGAGATATGTCTGCTGTAAAGACTGACTTAGGCTCTGTAAAGACCGATGTTAGTTTGATGAAATCGATGATCGAGCAGCTCCTACACAAAGCGAATACTCCTGCTCCTGCCCCTGTCCCTGCATCTGACAATTTCACAGCGGCGGATCGCACTGAGCTGGAAAAGATCAATCCTGCTATCTCTGGCCTTCAAGACAGAATAGCAAAGATTGAAGATCTGATAGGTTTCTCTGGCCAAGAAGACAGAGAACCTACCAACGCTGCTGAGTCGACCCATTCCTCCCCCAGTCATCATGAAAAAGAGGGGGAGAAGAGCGTTGAAGATCTCTCCAAGAGCGCTGAAGACCTTTCCCATGAGGAATCTATCAGGGGAGAGAAGGATGCTGAAGAAACCAACGCTGGACCTCAGGGAGATGAAAACCCTGAGGAAACCGAGAAGCTCGCCTCTGTATCTGAGGGGGAGCAACTCGAAGAAGAAGCTGATAAAACTGAATCCGAAGCAGAAGATGATGAAGTCGTCGACATCCCTGATGATGAACCATCCTCTTCTCCAAAGAATGATGATGATGATGACGAAGATGACGATGACTTCTTTATCGTCAAACCTGCTCCGAAGATCAAAGCTCTTAAGGGAATCTCGATAAATGAACCTTCAGGGGAGCGGACAAAGACAAAGCCCTCAGCCTCTGGAGCTGAGAAAGGCAAAGGCAAAAGCATCGCTGAAGATGACAATCTGATGATCTTGCTTGAAAAGCCGGTTTGTCAGGTATACTAAACATCTCTCACTCCATCCCTCCTCTTTCATACACTATCAGTTCTACTAAATTCTCTCTATCTGATTCTACCCAAGTTCTTACTCGTAAGATCGCTGTGTTTCAGCTAGTCCTCTCCCCTGTTTGAGGATATCGCTGAAGGCTCCACAACTGCGACTTCACCAATAATACCAGCTGCTGCTGAAGAAATAATCCCAGTCTTAGATTTAATCTTTGAGACTGATGAACCAGAAGAACAACTACCCTCGCACAGAGGCAGACCTTCCTTAGCTCCTCAAAAGCTAAGTGAAGAGGATCAGAAAAGAAGAGAGGAGATAATAAAGCGATTCGAGGATCAGCGAATCATTCTGAGGCGTGATCAACTTCCTTCAGTTCCTCCAAAGTTCAGGATTTCCAAAAAGGAATACAAGAAACACCTCAGAGCTGAACGCCTAATCGCTGAAAGAAAGGAAGCTGAAGAAAAAGACAGAGAATACGCCATCCAGCTTTCTAAACGATCAATAAAAGACCCCAAGCTGAAAAGAGTTCCCATTGATGTTCAACGTCAGCTATGGGATGATGCTCAAGAGATCGTTAGAGAAAAGACTAAGGTCTCTGATACGACTTTGGAATGGGCTAAACAAATGCTGACCTATCGATCTAGACCATCCAAAATCATCAAGGCAAACATCAGAGGAAGACTGTACGCTGAAGTTCCTGTTGTTGAAGTGGATGTCTACAGAGATGACGAAACCAAGCAAACCTTCTATGCTTCTACCTTAGAAAAGTTTGGTCTCTCTGAATGGTTAGAAACAAAATTAGCCATTCAGGGATCGCGCTCAAAGTTCAAAAGCCATGTCTAGAAGATCTTAAACAAACAGATCGACCTGCTTTCATCTGCTGTGGATATTCCTCCTACTCTTCCTCAACCAAGAAAAGTCTCTGATAAGAAAAAGAAAGCCTCTGGTTCAGGTCCTCATATTCGGAATGAAACGGGCATTGGTTTCTCTCGTGCTGAAATTGTTGGCCCTGATGCCGATCTCTCAATGCTTGACACCCCCCTACCTCCTGGAGAAACATTCATTCCTGGCACAGTTGTAAGTGATCCCTATGGTATATTCTTTTTAGACTACTATGGAAATCATCACTTTCAACGTATCTCTGAGCTCGACATCGCTCCCATCGAACAACTCAGAGATATCGTATACTGGTTTGAAGCAGCTCTGAAGAAAAAGAATCAAGGAGTAGATGTCCCTGACTGGATGATCCCCACATCAAAGACCCTTGATGAACTTCTCATCAAGGAAGAACCCTTTACAAGCTGATATGATCGCCTTTTTCTCTATTGTATCAGTTATTCTTCTGTACTTGTAATGTATTTCGCTCGTACTTGTAATCTTTCCATTTCTCTTTGTAACCTGATTCAAAATTTTAAAGAAAGATTTCAGCGAATGTACTTTACTCCATCAGTACTGAAAAGATCCCAGAAAACAGTAAAAGAGACAAATATTTTATGAGTTCTTTTTATCCTTATGTTTTCATTAAATAGCAATTTTCTTTGTTGCTATGTCATAATCAAATAGGGGGAGATTGTTGATCCAAACCCTCAGTGATTTGATAATGACCCTCTCTTATATACTTAGTGAAAATTGTAAGTAAACAATATGTATCAGAGTTTCACTATCGCTGATAAGTACTAAGAACTTACAGTACCGCTGATAGGAACTCTCGCTCTTTAAATTAAACATTCAGCGAACACTGTTCACCATTAATGCTCTGAGTCTGTTCAGTCATTATGATGATCGTTGATAAGTTAGTTGTTTACTTATGATCCCTGAAGACAAGTTTCACGTCAACAAAGGTTCTACGCTGAAGTCGAAGATCAAGCTCAAGAACCAGCGACAAGTCTCCTAATGAACTGATGCGGATCAGCGAAGACTCAGATTTGTCCACTCAACGTGAAGTATCAAGTACAAGACTTCAGCTATCGCTGAACTTTATCATTCGCTGAATAGAAAATGATAATCGCTGAATCAACGAAAAGCTGATCATGAAGTCCTCCGTACAAAGTACTTTTGTCTTAACCCCCCCTTGCACGACTCTGTACGAAATGTCAGAAAAGAACCTCCGACTGTCTGAAATCGTACAACCACTCTGATACTACACTGTTCATCCATGCGGCTACTAAGGTTGTCAACCAAGGTCAATGACATGCAACCAACCAGCTGATGACACGTGTAAAGTGTATACTGACTTGCATTAAATGCATGCAGTATATAAAGAGATGAACCCACTTCTTTTGAAGTAACTTGCTAACTCTGGACAAGTTCAATCTCTTATCTCAAGATAGGTTATTATTAGTAATTTCCTTATCTCTCTTAGTGCAAGAAACCTTAGTGTTCCAACTTGTTTAGATTTAGGTTTATCCTTAATCTTGTTTCCGCAACAAGCTGTAAATTGTTAATGATTTATCAATAAACAATTTAGAAAAGTAAAATCTGTGTGTTTGTATTCAACCCCCGCTTCTACAAACTTGTATAGGCCTTCGGGACCAACAGGTTGTTTCACATAGACTTCCTCTGCAAGTTCCCCATTGATGAAAGCACTTTTGACATCCATCTGAAAGACCCTGAAATTTCGGTAGGCAGCATGAGCCAGAAAGATTCTTAAGGCTTCAAGTCTTGCAACAGGGGCAAATGTTTCATCATAGTCAATGCCTTCTTCCTGTCTGTATCCTTGAGCCACCAGTCTGGCCTTGTTCCTAACAATTGTACCTTCTTCATCCATTTTGTTCCTGAAGATCCATTTGGTTCCAATGATTGTCTTCTTTGGAGGTCTGGGAACCAATCTCCAAACTTTATTTCTTTCAAACTGAGAAACCTCCTCTTGCATGGCAGTGATCCAACATGGATCTGCTAGAGCTTCATCAATCTTCTTGGGCTCAATAAGAGATAGAAAGTTCACATAGAGACAAATATTTCCAACTCCTCTTCGTGTTTGGACTCCTGCTTGTTGATCACCAATGATTTGATCTATGGGGTGATCTTTGGTCCATTTTGTGGCAGGAGGTAAAGGTGATGGAATATTTTGTGTTGATGTTGAAGGAAAATGTTGAAGAACAGGAGTGTGATTAGGGATGTCGGTGGAAGGATGAGGATCGATGGGAGATGGGTCAATTCCAGTGGCAGATGGGTTAATTTCGGTGAGGTTAGTGTCGGGCACAGTTGAGGGTGACCCAACTTGGTTATTTGAGGAAGAAGGATTTTAAGTAGGGAAAGGAGTGGAAGATGCATCGGTAGGATTAGCTATGGGAGTATCACCAATGCATGATGAGATCCACCTATGTAATTTATCACCATCATTTGAGAGAGATGAGGATCTTAGGTCATCAAATTTTACATGAATGGATTCATCAATGCATATTCTCCTGATATTATATACACGATATGCTTTGGAGGATAAGGAGTATCCAACAAAGATTCCTTCATCAGCTTTGGGATCAAATTTCCCAAGATTGTCACGGTCATTCAAGATGAAGCACACACAGCCAACGACATGAAGAAAACCTATATTTGGTTTTCTACCATGGAACACTTCATAAGGGGTCTTATCATGCCTTTTGGAGATCACCGACCTATTTTGGGTAAAGCAAGCAGTGTTAACAGCTTCAGCCCAAAAATAGGTGGGCATATTTGATTCACTTAGCATAGATCTTGTAGCCTCACATAGAGTTCTGTTTTTCCTTTCCATGACTCCATTCTGCTGAGGAGTCCTGACAGCTGAGAAATTTTGAGAAATTTATTTCTCATTGAAGAAGTCTTCAAGAGCATTGTTTCTGAATTCAGTGCCATTATCACTTCTCACCGATCGTACAAGTTGTCCATTCAGAACTTCATTTTTCTTGACAAAGTTGATGATTTCTTCAGTTGCATCACTTTTATACCTGAGAAAAGAGACCCAAGTATATCTAGTAAATTCATCAACAATTACAAGAATGTACCTTTTGCCACCTAGGCTGGAAGTGCTGACTGGTCCACATAGATCCATGTGCAGCACTTGTAGTGGAAGAGTGATGGAAGAGCTTTGTTTGGTCTTGAAGGAAGTTTTAGTGAGCTTTCCTTTTTCACATGCATCACACAACTTTTCTTTGACAAAGTTTAACTTTGGCATCCCAGTCACCAGCTCTTTGTTTGAAATTTTGTGGAGAGTTTTGAAGTTGAGATGAGATAGACGTTTATGCCACAGCCAATTCCTTTTGGTTGTGTCGTCTGACACAAAGCATACACTGGATGAATTATTATTTTGTCCCATATCAATGATATAGACATTTTTCATTCTTTTCCCAGAGAGAACCACTTTCATGTTTTTGTCAACAACAGTACAGATACAAAGTTCAAAGATAACTTTATATCCTAAGTCACAAAGTTGGTTGCTACTTAGAAGATTATACATGTGACCTTCAACAAATGCCACTTTATTGAATGTGACAGATCCGTTGGTGTGAGTTCCATATCCTTTGGTGTAGCCTCTAGAATTGTCTCCAAAAGTTACAGATGGACCCTTTTCAGACACATAGTTAATGAGAAGAGATTTGTTTCCCGTCATGTGACGTGAGCACCCACTATCCAAATACCAGATTTGATGGTGCTCAAAGACCTGCATGCACACACAGATTAGTTCCTAGGTACCCATTTGGTGGTGGGTCCTTTGGGGTTAGAGACAGGTTCCTTAGCTTTGGTTCGGTCAATTCTTTCCTTGGGACAATCCTTTGCAAGATGAAAGGTGTCACCACAATTGTAACATTTTCTATAGATAAATGTCTTTTTGGGGTTTTGCCCTTTTTTATTTCCTTTTCCTATGACATTAACTTGAATAACTTTAGGACCAAAGGATGAGATGAGGGGAGGAAAACTTAAAATCCCATTACCAGACGTTGTGGGAGCACAATTGGTGGAAGGATTTCTTGAAAAACTTTTGAAATGGTCTTTTCCAAGGTCTGAAGACTTTTTTTAAAAGAATGATTGGTTGCATTGTCTCTTTTGAAAATCTTTGATTTTGAAGAATCAGGAGAAGAAACTTCATCAATGACTAAATCTTTTAAAAGATCATGAATAGGTTTAGAAACATCATTGGAGTCTTGTTTCTCAGAGGTTTGGACAGAAGATGAATCTTTAGCTTTTATAAACATTCCGAATTTTAAAGCTTCATTTAAATCATCTGAGTTTAAAGAAATACAGTCACAAGAACTTGACTCTGAGGCATCATCCCACACACTAGAGGTAAAGGCAAGAGCAAGAGAAGAGGTTTCAACTTTGATCTTTCCATAACCTAAACCAAATTTATTTTCGCCATAGATTTGGTCTTGAAAGATTTTCTCAAGAATTTTTTAAGAACAAGTCCATTTTCTAACAGTTTCTTGTTCTCTTTTTAATTTCTTAAAAAGCTTGTTTTTCTCTTTTGAAATCATGTGATTTATGGTTTTCAGATCCTCAAGCTCAGCTTTGATTTCCTCAAACTTTTCAAGTTTAGACATGCACATTTCAAGTTGAGAGGTGAGATTTTTAACTTGAACAGATTTTCTTTTCTTGCCATCCTTGACAGTATAGAAGTCTTTAGTTAAGGATTCATATGCATCAATCTTTTCGATGTCAGTCATATCATTAAAGGGATGTACCTGAGAGTATGATGTTGAGCACCGAGTAGACACCAGAGCCATTGGAGAGACAGCCTTTTCAAAATCTTCCATGTCTTCAGATATGGCCATGAAACACACGTTGTGAGAATCACTGTCAGAAGTTTCTTCTTCATCCCAATCATGAATTTCTGCCATGGGACCTTTTCTTTTTCTTAGTAGACCCTCACTTCTTTCTTTCTCTTTCTTGTACTTTGCCTTGTACTTCTCAGCGCGTTCTTGATGGTCTTGGGAAGATGATTGAGTATCTTTCTTGGAAAAGGTTGATTTGAAGGAGTTGTTTTTGGGTTTCTCATACTTAGAAGAATATTTGTCAGAGGATGTGTTCCTAGATTTTGCAACGCGCTTGCTTCTACACTCAGAAGCAAAATGTCCTTTCTTACAACAATTAAAATACTCCTCATTTGACTTATCAGAAGAGGGTGTTCTTGTGGAAGAAGAAGGTTTTCTAAAATTTCTAGATTTGTTAAAAGGACGAGACTTGTTCTTGAGACCAGCCATCATAGTCATTTCATCAGACAACTGCTCAACTGAGATTTCCTCACCTTCATCATCAGCATCACTTAGATATGCCTCCATTTGGTGAGTAGAGTTGTTTTGGCTGTCATTGTCAGAGTCTGATGAAGGATAGGTGATTCGAGGAACACTTTGGGTTTTCTTGGAATTTTCACTGACAAGGGCTATAGAAGAGCCCTTTATCTCTTTGATGAAAGATTTCCTTTGTAACTTGGTTTGTTCAAAGTTGAAGAGAGTTCCATACAAGACAGTTAAGGGCATGTACTCAAGGTCCTTGGTAGTCGTAGTCTTGATACAAGTTCATATATTCTCCCAAAATTCAGGGAGACAATCCATGAACTTGCATAAGACTTCCTCATTATCATAGACTCTGCCCAATAACTTCAGATCATTTAGAGAGAGTTGAAATGATTATAGTAGCTAGGAAGAGATTCACCTTTTTCATAAGCAAAGAGTTCATACTTTCTGATGAGACCAATCTTTTTGCTCTTCTTTACTTCCTCTATACCTTCGTACAGTACACACAGTGTGATCCACATCTCTTTAGCAGTTTCGAAGTTAACCAGAGAGTGATAGACCTCATCAGGAAGAGAAAGATCAATAATTGCCCTGAGCTTAGAATCAAGAGAAACCAAACGTTTTTCCTCATCAATATATTTCTTTGGATTTTTTAGAATATAACGACCAGTAGCTTTGGATTTCTCTTTGTCAGAAGGTTCATCAGAATCATCAGAGTCACTAGGGTCCTCCTTATCAATGGTTTCTTTACCAGGCCTCTGTGTTTCATAACGAGCCCAGACTCTAGGTATAATAGGTCCCTCTTTGAGAATGGTTGGATATCTAGTATACATTCCTTCCATGAACAGCATCATACGGCTTTTCCAAAGAGAAAAGTTGTTAGGGTTAAACTTAGGAGGTTTGGCTATGGAGCCATTTTCAGATAAGTTGTTTTGAAAAGAGTTTTCATTTGTTGAAGAAGAGGCAGCCATCGCAGATCAAGTTTATGAATTAAACTTTCCGCTCGGATACCACTTGTTAGTCCCAAATGGCTTAACAAGTATTGTAGAAGGGGGGGTGAATACAATACTCAAGTTTTTCACAATTTTAATTCTATTATTGAAATACTTTCAACAAGAATTACACATAGAATCTAAAGACTGTTGTGGAAAAGAACAGATAAACTATTCTAACAATCTTTCACAAAGTATACTAAAACAAAACAACTTAGAACACTTAGAGCAAAGTTATAAAGTTCTTGAGCAAATGGAGAATTCTTGCACTGAGAAAAACTTCCAGTAAGCGTAGTTTACATGGGAGCTTCTTCCTCCTTTTATAGTGTGATGAGCATTAAATGCTTAGGACACTTGTCATTAGGAGATTGGCTAGAAGGTGTTGATCTCTAAAAAGTTGATGTGTCCTTATCACCTTTTTCCTTGGAACCAGGAAGAATACCCACGCTGATTAAGACGTTATCTAAAAGTGGATAAAGTGCCAAAAGGTCACTTTTACCTACCACTAGATATTTTCCAAAAATAGAAGATCTTCTTAATGTGTTTTCCAATGCACTTCCACTGATAGTGTTCCACCGATATGTGTGCCTTGGAAATTCCAATTGAGAACATCTGCGAAGATACTTGAGATCCCACGGATTTTAAAGGTCACATCGGTGGGACTCATATATGGCCGATCATCAGAAAAATCGGTGAAGGATGTCCACCGATGTGTGACACAACCTTCGGTGGAACTTTGAGTTGGTCGATCAATGGATGGTCGGTGGGAGATGTCCACCGACGTTTGAGGGTCATCGGTGGATGATGACTTGTTGATTATTGAGAAGGCTATTCTTATTTCCACAATGAGAATATCTTCAAGCTTGGTTTCGGTTGATCTTCGACTCCACCGAACAATTGCTATCTTGTACAAGTCATCTTAAAGAACCATTCTAAAGTATTCTAAGTAAGATCTAGGAGAGACATCGGTGAGTCAATTTCAAATCTTTAGAGACCCAGCAAGTATTAAAAAGTGCAAATTTTGATCAACAATTATTTGCACTCCCGTAACTAACAAGGAAACAGTTTACAAATCTAAATCATATTTAGTTCATATTGAATATAAAGATTAAAGAATTACTCAGGCATGTATATATATGAAATCTTAAACAATTATATATTCAGGATGAAGAACAAACCATAAGGGAATTGTTTGTTCCTTCTCGATCCACTAAATCTCAATGTGATCTCTTGGGCGTAAATCATTCAATCAGTCTGAAATATTAAGTCGCTTGGTTGTTGTTTCCATTTCAGTTGATACCGATTGAATTGATACGGTTGATAATGAACTAGTTGGTTTATCATGGTATGAATTTGACACCCCTACTGTTAAATGATTTAAGCTACCACAACAATTTGCCATGGTTGTGTCATGTGTTTGGACGAATGTTTATTTCCAAAATCTAACATAACCATGTATGGTCCGGCATATTAGAACATCTCCAAGAGCTATGGTATAATTTTTCTATAATAATAGAGTAAAAAATGTCCACTCTAAGAAAACAACTACTCTATTTTAACAATCATAATATTAACTTTAATAATAAAATATTGTTTCTCTTTCCTACACATTAAATTTAAAATTCTTTTATCCGTGGAAAAATGTTGTTATATTATTTCTCTATCTTTCTATAAAGTTTAAGAGATTTCTCTACTCCTTATTTTTCTCATTTTAACATACAAAGTAATATAACTGCTAGATCAAAAAAGTTGTTAAAATCCTTATTTTCCTCATTTTAGCATAGCTATTGAAGATACTGAAAATTATATTTCTAGTGGCAACATTTCACTATGTATATATGCTTGAAGATACATATGTATCGAATTTGTTCTTTAGTGTCTAACATCTAGTAACCTCTTATCTGAGTAGCCACATTTCACATACATGCTTATGCATGTGTCTATTCTTAAAAGAGAGTGAAATGGATATTAATTACATTCTTTTTAGGGAAATTAATTAAAATATCCCAAGTCAAACCAACTATTACCAAAATACCCTAAAAATTTTCAACTTTGCAAAAATGCCCAAAATACCCGCGATGGGGTCCCGCGATCGCGGGATACGCTAACGTGGCACGTATTTTGGGGCCAAATGCCCCGCGAAGCCCCTCAACTTTGGCCGCGGTGCACTTTTGGTCCCTGCCCGCGATCGCAGCCCGCGATGGCCCAAAAAATTACACTTTTGGTCCCTGAAATTTTACACTTTTGTTCCCTGAAAATTTACACTTTCAGCCCCTATACTTAGACGAATTTTGCATGCTTTTACTGTTTTTTTCCACAATTATTGCAATTTAAAGACCGATTTGTGGTTGAAATTCATTTGCATGTTTCAATCAATGTTAAATCAATGTTTTTGGAATACCAGTTTGTGGATGAAATGAGAGATTGGTTTTCTGATATGTTGGTTGTTTCATTGATAAATAGACGTAAAATTCAAGCCGTAATCCCCACACAACGATTTCATTGTTGGAATATTTCTTTCTGCAATATTTTGTGTTTGAGATACTACTGAAAAAATGAGTTCATCTGTTGCAAAAGCTAAGCTATATTTCTATTTTGATGGTGAATGGGTGCAAGATAACAATGAGTGGAATTTTGCTTATAAATCTAAGCATGGTGTAAAAGTGTCAGTAAACTACACTTATCAGAAGTTTGTTGCATACGCCATGCAAAAATGTGGAATCAACTCTTCTGATATTTGCAAGTTAGTATTTAAAAATGGCGATGGGTCATTTGTGGATTTATCCAACGATGGGGATATCTCTACTTTTCTGCACCTTGCAGTCGATTCAGATAGACCCCCATTACTCTTTGTGTATCCCGGCGTATCCGACGGTGACGACGACGGTGACGAGGAGGGTGATTCTCAACAAATAGAGCATCCTGATTCTCAACAAATAGAGCAGCCTGATTCTCAACAACAACAACCACCACAACCACACGAATGGCGTACTGCTGGAGTTGCTGATGACGAAACCCACGTTTTCAGAACGGGTAATTCTGAAATAGACAGATCAGACACCGATAATGATGATCACGAAGAATATACCCCTAGTAGAAAATCATGTAGTCAGATAAATGACTTTTTTGATATGCCCCCTATTCTTCCAGACTCCCATACCCAGACACAAAGCTACGAACCTACACCTTATATTCGCAGTGAAAGTTTAACAGCAGGTCAGATATTCGATTCGAAGGATTCTCTTAGCAAGTCAGATCGGACTCAAGTTCTTGGAAGAGGGTTTCCAAAGTCGCGTGCGGGCATCTGACAAAAGAAAATACGTAGTTGAATGTGCTAGAGAAAAGTGTGAGTGGAGGTTGTACGCGATTCACACGGGTCCCAAAGGAGGGGCGATAATGATTAGAAAGTTGCACGACGTACACACTTGTACGAGGACGCAACTTAATCCCCACCACAAACAAGCCGGCAAAAAGACTTTGGGTGCGATCCTGAAAAACAAATTTCTTGATGTTAGCAGGTCATTGCGTCCAAAGGACATCGTCCACGACGTTCACCGGCAGTTCGGCGTCACGATTGATTACCACCAAGCGTGGCGTGCGCGCTGCCATGCACTGTTTATGGTGAAAGGCACGTTCGAGGAGTCGTATGAACGACTCCCGACATATTTATATAATTTGCAGCTGCAGAACCCTGGTACTGTCACGCAGCTACGGACCGATTCACGTGGACGGTTTGAGATGTGCTTCGTGGCCCTTGGACCCGCGGTACGTATTTTAACACGTCATATGTTTACACATTATAAACTATAACATTTACACATTATAAACTATAACATTTTAACTTATGTTTTTGCAGATCCGCACATTTCTGGAAAATCTACGACGTGTCCTGATAATAGACGCAGCCCATTTAAAGGGCCGTTACTTGGGTATGATGTTCCTGGCGGTTGCCATGGACGGGGATAACTCCATCGTTCCAGTAGCTTTCGGCGTAGGCAAGTCCGAAACCGGGGACGAGTGGACTTGGTTTCTGTCCATGTTGAGACAAGCTATCGAAGACCCGCAAGGGTTGGTGTTTATGTCTGACAGGGCTCCTTCCATAAGCGCCGCAATCTCTGCCATGTACCCAAACGCCCCTCACGCCATATGCTGTCGACATTTGGAGATGAACGTCAAATCCAAGGACAAACGTATTACCACCTACAAGGATGTCTATTGGGCGGCATGCAGAGCATATACGGATCGGGAGTTTAACAAGTACATGAATATGCTACGATACAGTGTCAAGGAAGCAGCCAAAGTCTTTGACGATGCTGGACCGGAGAGGTGGTCCGTGGCCTATTTTCCTGGACAACGGTATGACATTCTGACCTCGAATAGTGCAGAGTCTGTGAATGCACTCTCCCGTTTTGCGCGTAGATGTCCGATTGTTAATCTTATGGACTACTTTCGGGCCTTTCAACAAGAGTGGTACCAAATTCGACGCCTAAAAGGAGATAAGATACAAAATGCACTCACACCAACGGCGGAGAATATCGTTCAGTACAGGGCGCGTCGTGCGGCGACATGGCCGGTAAGAGCAATCGGGTATGGGAAGTACGAGGTGCATGATGACTATATTAACGCGATTGTGAATATGGAAGACCACCTTTGTTCGTGTCGCGAATGGGATAAATCCGGGTTACCGTGCGGCCATGCCATCGCTGCAACAACATATATGGGTCGTACAGATTGCAGCGACTTGGCTGTACCTTTATTCACGTCCGAATATTACCGGAAAACATACGTGGAGGTAATAAACCCAGCTGGACCCCCTGCAGCATGGGTGTATCCACCCGACCCGCTTCCACCATGCTATCCACCTTTAATGGATAAGAACAGGGCCGGGAGACCGAGAAAGAACGACCGACGTCCATCACGTGGTGAAAGTTCGATACAACGAAGATGTACTCGGTGCCAATGCATAGGACACACTCGTGGAGAGTGTCCAAATCCCGCCCCTTCAACCGTGCCAAGGAGACATTCTGTCAGTCACACCCCGGGCCCGTCACAGCTTGATACTGTTGATCTAAACACTGATTTGTAAATGATATATTTACACACATACATATGCTTCTAAATGAACATTGATAACACAGCTAGTTTGTAAATGATAAATATATTCATATTAGATACGTTTTAATTTTAATAAATTACACCATTATAATCGTCTCTTCGATACGTTCGAAATGAGCCCAATCTTGAATTTTTTTGGATTTATATATTTTAATATATATCATATACAGTTATACATTAAAATTCATAACCTTATAGTTAATTATTTAATTTATGGTACATCTCTTATTTTTTTTTCAGTTTTGTTTTACACTCCTATCGCATTAACATAATAATCATATATTAACTAATTCATTAAATCGTTTTAAATTATTATTATTTGAATATGTTTATAGATATCGTGAATGGCAATAGGAGAAGGTTTCACGAGAAGAATATTAAATGGGGTTTTGACAAGTTGGTATCACTGGACTCATTTAAGAATTGTGAAAATGGGTATTTGGCAAATGATGATTCATGTGTGTTTAAAGTTATACATTAAAATTCATAACCTTATAGTTAATTATTTAATTTATGGTACATCTCTTATTTTTTTTTCAATTTTGTTTTACACTCCTATCGCATTAACATAATAATCATATATTAACTAATTCATTAAATCGTTTTAAATTATTATTATTTGAATGTGTTTATAGATATCGTGAATGGCAATAGGAGAAGGTTTCACGAGAAGAATATTAAATGGGGTTTTGACAAGTTGGTATCACTGGACTCATTTAAGTATTGTGAAAATGGGTATTTGGCGAATGATGATTCATGTGTGTTTAAAACATTTCAGCTCCAAACACACATGAATCAGCATTCGTCAAATACCCATTTTCACAATTTTCTTAAATGAGTCCAGTGATACCAACTTGTCAAAACCCCATTTCATATTATATATATACACACATACATATGCTTCTAAATGAACATTGATAACACAGCTAGTTTGTATTCCATCCAACAAGCTCTTCATCTTCAATCTTTCTGACCCTTCTTCAACGGCTTCTGCTTTTGCAACCACGTATGGCCATTGTGTACCACAACCCGCACACACTTTAGCAAATGAGTTGAGGGTTGTCATATATTCTACAAGAGGAGTAGGCCCACGAATGAGGTAACCTCTGACTTGACCTTGCATGATGTATCCAACCTAACCGTGGTTCAGCGGCTTAAAAACTACTTTTCAGAGAAATTAACAACAACAAAAAATACAAAACAACAACACAGTAAAAAAAATACAAAACAACAACACAGTAAAAAAAATACAAAACAAGAAAAAAAAATACAAAACAACTAAAACAACCACCACCTACTTAAAAATTGATTTAGTTTCATCAATCCAAGTTTGCTTCTCGTTTACCTTCACTTGAATAATTGCGAAGTCTTGCAGAATATGGTGAATTGCTTCTTGTTCTCGACGAACACGAGCCTCCCTAGCTTTTATATCCCCTTTCATCCTTTTGATCTCCCTGTCTTCCTCTTCGATCTTTCTCAAATGGACTGCCTTCCTGTCCATAATTTTTTTCCACTCTTGTGTTAGTTCATCTATCTCCTTTTCCTTTTTTGCTATGGCGACCTCGATTTGAGGTGACATTTTTTCAGGAGTAGCCTTAGGGTTTGATGACGATGTCATTTGTGGATTAAATGAGAGAAGAGAAATCAAGAGAGAAAACAATTCAAAGAAAGAAAGCAAGAGAGAAAACAAGAAAGAAAGCAAGAGGAAGTGTGAATTGTGAATTGCATCTTACTGGTATTTATGGATGAAATCTCAAACATGCAAATGAATTTCAACCACAAATCGGTCTTCAAAGTACAATAATTGTGGAAAAAAACAGTAAAAGCATGCAAGATTCGTCTAAGTTTAGGAGCTGAAAGTGTAAATTTTCAGGGACCAAAAGTGTAAATTTTCGCCCATCGCGGGCAGGGACCAAAAGTGCATCGCGGCCAAAGTTGAGGGGCTTCGCGGGGCATTTGTACCCAAAGTACGTGCCACGTCAGCCCTAGCCCGCGATCGCGGGATCCATCGCGGGTATTTTGGGTATTTTTGCAAAACGATAATTTTTTTTATAAATTTTTTAATATAGTTTTATTATAATAATAATAATAAAATTTAATAATGAAATAATTTTATTTAGGTTTAATAATATAATATTTTTAGAAACTAATAATTAAGTTTATGTTAGAATCAAGTTATTATCTTAGTTTTATTTTATATTATTTATATTTCAAATGAGATTTTTATCATGTATTTAGTTGTGAATTTAGACATCCAAATTTAAATATATACAATAACCATACATAAAGAAATCGACTTGTTATATATTCTATATATATATATATATATAACTCCATGACGTAACAAATAAATATATTTATATAACTAAAATAAATATTCTAACCACTTTAAAACATCAAATAAGTACTTTTAATATATAAATTATTACTATTGGTGAGACTTTATTTTTTTATTCATTTAAAAATCAAACAAGTTTTCCCATAACGTATTTTAATTTCTATCTCACTTCATAAAATAGATATGATGCAAATAAAAATTTAAATAAATAATAATAATAATAAAATAATTTTTTTTAAGCGAACAACACGTTTTAAAAGAGGTTTTACTTCCTTATATATAAACTAACCAATTACACGTTTGTGTGTATATTTTATAACAAGTTTTATATATGAAGTAAGAATATTTATATCCTAATAAAGAATATATTAAATTTTATATTGTATTTATTTTCTTTAAATTTTTAATTGTTATCCGTAAAATATTATTTTTATATAGTTTTCGTATTTCAGTTAGCTTATTTAATGTATAAAATAATGATAATAAAGAAATTATACATAAAATGTATAAAGTAAATATTGAAAACTAAATAAACCTTTTATTTTGATGTCATTTTAATTGCTTTGAAGAAAACTTTCTAATGATATATTTTGTTACAAAACTATTTATTTTATTATAATTTAATAAATCATATAAATGAATCAAATTGTATAAAGATATAAACAACTCATTAGGAGTAAATTAATCTTTTGTGTCTTGTCTAATTATGTCTTACCAAACACTGAATAACCTATTGTAACAACCCAGTCTAAATAAAGCATACATAGCACTAATATTAAATAATTACAAATCCGGGTCCCACAAATTTTCGTTACATCATACATAAACTAAGGTTGGCGGAAACAGCCTATACACAACTGAGAAAAACTACTACTGCAAGTGGCACCGGCATGGTCTCTAACTGCATCAGTACTCTATCCTGCGCTTGCCCACTTACCTGAGCCTCCTACTAAAAGCTTACCTGAAAAGGTTTTAGTTTTGAAAAGCGAGGGTTAGACCATGAGGTCTAGTGAGTTCCCTCCATAAACAGTGTACGTCAACATTATAAATCATTTTTATAAAACAGTTCACATTCTTCACATAAGCGTCAAACATGGTACTGCACTGTGTTAAGGATCACATCGTTAACCGCGATCGGAGCCCCAGCAGACTCCCCTTTCGCCTCTTCTGGAGCCTACGCAGACTCCCCTTCCCGGAGCCTACGCAGACTCCCCTCTACTCGAAATAGGAGGAAACGAATTCCAGCCTACCAGTCTGTCATACATATCCTAGGGATCATTAGTACCCGAGGATCTATCTCTGATCCCACAGTGCAGACCGACTCCACATAGCATACACATAGTTCATCGTAAACATAAAACATGAACTCCATATAACGTTTTACAACCCATATCATATTGCTGGACAATCTTTTCAGTAGAACATTCTTTTCATGGGAAAACATTCGTAACAACTTGTAAGTAAATCATGCTCATAAACATACTCTGATCAGTAAAATATTAACTTTCGTTTACGTAAAAGTCAGGTAAAATAACAGCGCATATTCATAAAATCACTTTCCTAGGAAAACACGTAAGAGCACGTATTTTAGTTAGAAAAACTCACCTGGCTAACTCGCTCCAAAGCTCCTCACTTACACTTCTGATCTCTAGGCGAAACACCTATTATATAGGAAATGTATATCAATATCTGTTAGGACACTAAATGTCCTAATTATAAGATAGTTTTGTAAAGGGGTAATTAATAGTAATATGGGCTTGGATATAGTGTAATGGGCTTGGGCTTAACTATGTAACAAGGGGTATATAATGTTTAGTGTGTGTAATTAGGGTTGTTTTTTGTCATTGCAATGTAGCCTCCTTGGTGTAGTGTGTGTTCTAAAGAGAGATCCATTCTCTCTCTAGGTTGCTTTCATCTTGAATAATACACCACTTTGATTATCTATCTTCTTGTTACTATCTACATCAATATATGAATCGTTGTCTTGTTTAAAATGGGACTAACAATATCTATTAATTTATATTCGAGCTTGCCCCGAACTTAACCCAAACTTATCTAAGTTGGTAACTTCCACTTCTAGTCCACAAATCATAATTAATGGTCTTTGCTTATTTATCCAATTGAAACGCTATACCGGATCCATTAATTTACCCGACTCTAGGTTTCCCCCGACATAAAATTATAACTCTAGATTCTAAATATCAAAGCCGGATCATGATAATAATAATATGACCCAATTTAATAAATAGACTATCGATTACGTACTAGGCCCCTTTAAATAATTATAGACTTTAATAATAAATTAAGCCCAATATAATAACTAAGCCCAAAAGGACTTAATAATTCTTTTGGCCCAAAACTCAATTCGGCCCAACTTAAATTACGAGTCAACTTTCGGGTCATACCGACTTCCAGTACACACAAGCTTTAGGCTCCAATTAAAATAATTATTCCGACCCTTTTCTTAAAATTACACTCCGGCCCAATTACTAACTTACCGGGACTCAAAAAAATGTTACCGGAACCTCAATCAATTTCCAACAGTACCGGAACTTCATTTTCTTTAAAATACCATATCGTTTTGCAAACAAGTCCGGGTATTTCGACAAAAACTGCATTTCTTCGTTTTTAACTTATTCTACAAATTAACCATCACCATTTCTTCCGAAATCAAGAATCCACAAACATTTGGTTTAATCTTGACAATAAGACTTGGGAATCAAAACTCTAGTAATGGCCTTAATTGATTTCTCAACTTACAAAACAGAGAATAACTAGAAATCTACAAATCTAACATTACTCACCAAGAGAAAACACAAAAGGAGTGGTTTCTTACCAGATTAGAATCTCACGAGAAAGGAAGGTTGTTGTCCAGCCATACCGCCGCCGACGACCACCGCCGGCAGCCGACTGTCGGCGCTCATTAGCCGCCCCTCCGGTCATCTTCTCCGTCGCCGGCGAACCCAACCACCATCTCCCTCTCTCGTCGTATATCTCTCTCCCTCGCAGCCCCCATCTCCCTCACGCAGCACTATCTCTCTCTCGCTGCTCTCTCTCTCATGCAACTCCCTCTCCCTCTCGCTGCTCTCTCCCTCCCTCGCAGTCTCTCTCTCCCTGTCGTCTCTTTCTCTCTCCTCGCCGGCGATCTCTCCCTCATCGTCTCTCTCTCTCTCTCTGCCGGCTGCACACACAAAACACCCACAAGACCATCTCTCTCTCTTTTTGTCTATCTCCATGACAGCCTCCACAAACCCTAAAACTGATTTCCTTTCTTTCTTCCAGCATTAAAATCGGCCCATCACAGAGAAAAGAGAATTGATTACCTATTTCTATATTTTACCCCCATACTTTGTGCCACCTTCAATTACCATCCCTAACTTTCATTTTAAAACATGCTACATTATTTGGGTTATTACAATCTCCCCTCCTTAATGGAATTCCGTCCCGGAATTCACTCTAGCACTAACCGGTACCCTTGGTTATCAAACTTGAATCTCAATTCTCGAAATAAATCTTTCTAATAACAAAACAATAACAACATACGTTCACGCCTTAGCTGCGCAATCCTGATTAAACTCACAATCTTTGCTTATAACTGAAACATACAATCATCCCATCCTTCATCTTCCAAATCGGATCTATTACTTCAGGAACACCACGAAACTCGGGTTCTAAAACTCTATCGATTAACCACAATGACCATAAAAATCAGGTAGATATAAATAAAGTCATCCCGACTTTCTTATTTAGATCACTCCAAACAATTCCGCTGAGTAACCCAACAATTCACAATTTTCACAATAATTCTAAAATTACTCATTCTATCATACTATCATCAACTTCTCACTTTCCCAAATCGATCCTCCCCTATCAATTCTTAGTAAAAATTTCGGTAGAATTGCAGCACATCCTGTAATAACTAATAAATGTCATTACTTATCAAATCCATAAATTTTAATCAACCAACCCAAGGCTTATACATCTAACATGACATTTCCAATCAATTAACGATCATACCACCATTCCGACCCATAATCACCATTCTTTAAACATAACCAAATTTCTAACTGTTTCCTTCTAGGTCATTCCCTCTCTCATAAGAAACAATTCACGTTCTGCAAGAATCTAGCATTCACTATAACACATTTGACTAACACACTCTTCATCTTCTTTAAACTTCCAATGACTCCAACATATACCTACTTAGCGACTCTTACAACCAAAACATTTGGTTTCTCTTTTGGGTAATCCCCCACCAATACTCTGTCCTTCCATCCCGATCGTAATCACACTAGAAGGTCAACTTACCCTCTAGGTGCTCCTACAATCTGATTTATAGGTCGTACATCTCATCCGAAAACCCCAAAAGCCTCTATCTGATGCTTTCTTTCTCTCTAACATCACCTCACTACGATACTAGCTGGTACATTAACTTGGCAACTAATGTCATTACATAACTGTACATTCCTCACTCATAACATCACACTGCAGACCAAATCTCTCATGGTCATTCGTACACACTTCACACTTTCCTTCATATTCTCACGTATGTCACAAACGAGTCTATCTCGCTACGTACTCTTTTCCCAATTTGATGAACTATAACTCACGAGTTCTCAATTAATTCAAACACAAACGTTCTAACTAGCTCTTTACGATTCGAGCCCTTACGAAGACACCACACTTTTCTTACCGATTGATAAAATCTACACACTCGCTTCGATTGTACTACATACCTCATCATTCTACGTATCCCTCCATACCTCGTAAATAGAACGCTTATTCAAAATGATCACTTCCCATCCTCTTAACACCCCTACAAGGTGTCCTATCAATTTCCAACCTTCTGTTTCACGTCTTCGTCCTCGGCCATCTTATGTAGCTAACAAGGAAACAGTTTACAAATCTAAATCATATTTAGTTCATATTGAATAAAAAGATTAAAGAATTACTCAGGCATGTATATATATGAACTCTTAAACAATTATATATTCAGGATGAAGAACAAACCATAAGGGAATTGTTTGTTCCTTCTCGATCCACTGAATCTCAATGTGATCTCTTGGGCGTAAATTATTCAATCAGTCTGAAATATTAAGTCGCTTGGTTGTTGTTTCCATTTCAGCCCCATATATAATCTATTCATATTTGGTACCATCTTTCTGAAAATTGTTAATTTGATGGTCTAGTCTGGAACCTCAAATGTAGTGATCATAGATTGAATGAAAGCTATCTTATTTATTTATTTTTTATTATAATCCAAGCATATACGGAGGCAAGAAGCTAAGGAAAAATTACAAGACTTTGGAAAATAGAAATAATGATTGATATGTTTAATGTCTTAGGGATATTGGTGAGTATTCGGTTAAAAGGCGATGGGTAGGAGGAGATTGATGAAAATAAATGATACTTTTTGATGTCTCAAATGATTCATATTGAATTGAAATTTTTAGAGCTTCTTCTATATCAATTACCAGCCATGCGAAACATCATAGATCTCCTTGTTAACACATAGAGATTCTACCAAACACAAAAATAAATCAATCATAGAACCAACAATTATCATGTGAGCATTGTGTAAAGTTACAAGGACATTTCTATCAAAATAGTTAACCCGTTGATTCATTGACTCGAGTACTATTCATTATGCTTCCTGTAGCGTTTTTATAATGACATCTCTCCAACAAGCTTAGCTTTCCAAGATTTTTTTCGTAATACTCCACCAGCTCCAACCTAATTAATATACAAGTATAAAATTAATCAAACAAATATAAACATATATATATATATATATATATATATATATAGAGAGAGAGAGAGAGAGAGAGAGAGAGAGAGAGAATTAAGAATGGAGAAAGCTAAGCTAGGGGAGTGGTACGTACCAATAGGCAAGGGTTTGAAAAGGGGCATACTTGTCATATATCTCTCTAACCATTGCCTGGACATTTTTTTTACCACACTCTTTCCTTTGATGAATCTGATGAATACATATACATATATATATATATATATATATATATATATATATAGTTATTAGTTAGTATTAGAATTTGAATCTAGTTTATTAATTAAATAATTAAGATCGATAATTAAAGTATAGACCTGTTTAATATGCCTGATGGTTTCAGAGTCGATTGGAACGTGGTTGTAGAAACCCATACACATCATGACATTACAAGTAACAAAGTCACCAAAGCCCTTGATCCTCTTCAATTTTTGAAACGTTACTTCTTCATCTGGAAGGTGGTTGAATTGATCATAATCGACCAACTTGATTTCTCCATTGGTGACAGCCTTGGCTAAACACAAAACCAGATCAGCTCTGTATCCCAACTTGCATTTTTTGCGCAATAACTCCTCCGATTCAAGATTAGCTAGCTCTTGTGCGCTCGGGAAATTTCCCCACTTGGACCTGCCTTTTTTATTTCTTCCTAACCCCTTACGTTTCTGGAGTTTACAAAGTTCTTTAGCCATCTCTAAGCTTCTTTGGAATCTATATTATATACTAACTAATGGTTAATATTATCAATTAAATTCATTATTAAGATACAATTTAAGTAATATATATATATATATATATATATATATACCTGCAGCCACAGAGAAGTAAGGACTTGACAACATCTTCGAACAATGTCGGGTTACGAAAAAGACGACCAAACCCTCGTTTGGCTGCTTCTTCGTGTAATCTATGGAACTCTTGCACTTGCTTCTCGTCTTCCTGGGACAGCCTCAACATCCTCTTCACTTGATCCTACATGCATGATATATATCAAAAGTTAAGTATTTAGTTTAATTTAATAACAGATCAACAAATTTTATATATATACCACGATTTCTTGCTGCTGAGAATGGGAAATAATTAGATCGTCGTCGAGGAGGGTTATAGATAGGGAAGTAGGACAAGGTTGGGAAATGGAGATGGTAACGTCGGAGTGATGATAATGATGATGATAATGATGATCAACACGTGGTAGTAGTCGGATTGGTCTCATCAGCGTTTTGGTGGAAGGTATCCAACGATTAGGTGCCATCATAAAGAAGCCGTGATTGCATACCGACTTCTCTAATTCGAACTTGCTCCATACTTTCACCTCCATTTTCTTCATCACGAATTAATCTATATTATATTATAAATCAATTAAGAAAAACTCTTAAAAACAAAATTTTATGCATCAAGTACTATTTATTGAAGCATATTACTTAAAATTCAAGATTACAAGTAGATAATGCATAAATACAACTTTTTAAAGCCGAATGTTTGAATTCATAACTAATTGATAAACATAATTAAATACAGAATAAAAGTCACATTTTAAATATAAAAAGTTTAAAATATAATCAAAATAATTATTGAATTCTAACAAAATATTTAGTTATTATTCTATAAAAAAAATCATCTTTTCTCAAAACCACACAAAACCGTATTATAAAAACGACAAACCAAAAAATAAAACGAAACGTTAAAGTTAATATGTATCGCGTTGCATTGCACGAGTACACTTCTAGTACACCACAAAGTATTCATCTATTTCATATGTGATCATATTAATTCTTAGTTATATATATATATATATAGAGAGAGAGAGAGAGAGAGAGAAATAAAGAAATCAATAATATTGATTTAGAGAGATCCACTTGTAATATATTTTATAAGTATATTTTTATAATTAAAACAAATAGGTTACCTTTTTATAAGATTAAATAAATTTTGATGTAGAAAGATCCATTTGTAATATATTTATTTTATAATTACTTTTTTATTTTAGATTTTTTTAGAAATGAAAGCAAATTACCATACCTAATCGTCCCGTAAACATGTGGATAATTGCCCTAAATTCATGTTCTTCATCTCCAACAATATGCATTGAAGATTTCTTTTCTTCATAATCTTCCCTACAAGCCATTTTAACAAATCTCACTTATCTATATATTATATAACAACTAGTTTCCTCACGAATAAGCTTTCATAACCTTATATTCATTTATTGCAAGTACTTAAATTTATCATATAATTTGACAACCTTGTACGATTATGATTAGGGATGCTCACGGGTTGGGTTGATCGGGTTGAAGGCATTTCGACACATCAACCCAATGTTGGCGGTTTGAAAAAATTTCAACCCAACCCAACACAACCCGTTCGGGTTGATCGGGTTAGTCGGGTTGTGTTTAAACAAGGTAAAATCAAAATTAAAAACATAAAAATAAAAGAAACATGTCTTTAAAATACAACCGATAATTCAGACAATATCTAGATACTACATATAAAAATGTCTAAACCAAATATGATCAAATAATTTGACGTTTCCAATTTGCATATTTCTTAAATCTTAAACATATCGTCATCAAATGTTTTTCTCAATTTGCATATATATGTTAACATCTACTATATATATATATACATATATATATATATATATATGTGTGTGTGTGTGTGTGTATGTGTGTGTGTGTGAAGGAGTTATATAGAGATGAATAAGAGATTATATATATATATATATATATATACATATATATATATATATATATCGGGTTCATCGGGTTGGGTTGGGTTCAAATTATCGTAACCCGATATCAACCCAATACATACGGTTTGAAGATTTTACAACTCGATTGGACATCGGGTTGCTTCGTGTTAGGGTTGGTCAGGTTGATCGGGTTTTTGAGCACCCCTAATTATGATTGTTTCTCAAGCAAGGATCATTACAGTCGAATGCAAATAGGCAATGACCCAACACTACAAGAAAAACGGATTTTAAAAAAGGATTTTGATGTGTATCTAAAGATGATCTTTAGGGAATTAAGGAATTACATGATAAAAACGAAAGCGTAACATAAGGTAAGATGATTTTCAGAGATGAATTTCGAACTAAACAATACATTAGGGAAATCGTCCCTAAAACTTTTAGAGACTCTTTTTATATAAAGCGTCTCTAAAAGTAGAAGCAGAAGTTTTAGCAACGCTTTGAAAAGTAAAATGTGTTTATTTAATTATTAAATTTAAATAAAAGAATTTAGTTACACTTTTAAAAATTGAAAGCATCAAATTTATTTTAAGAAAAATACTATAGACGGGAGAGTTGGGTTGTATAATCTACGATTTTCATTCGATTTCTCTTAGAATTAGGGCGAGTTGTACAATTTCATTACTTCTCTTTGATACCTCTTGATTTTGATCTTCAATTTCGTTTTTCTCTTTGATACCTTTTTATGTTTGTAAGGTAAAATTAGGTTTATATGCTCTGATGAATACTTATTTGCCTTGTTCTATACATAATTAGCGGATCTGAACTTGTTAAAATCCTTCAAATGATTTTGTTTTTCTAGAAAATGATTTTTTTGTTCTAAAAGCCAACTCTTAATTTCTCATTTGTTGCTTGTCCAAATAGGTGTTAACAAATGTATTTTTTTTAGAAATATTGTTAGATTTCAAGTTTTTTTTAAACGGCAAATTTTATAGAGGACAAAGAGAACTAGTGAGAGGCTAGGAGTACAAACACGAGGCGAGAGCCGCACTCGGATTACAACACCAATCTGTACACTTTAAAGATAAACCAAAAGGAGCTCTATTCCTATTACTTGGAATTAATACTGCCTTTGTCTATTTGATTTCCCTACTTACATAACATAATTAAGCCATGAGGTGGGCTTGATTTAGACTCACCTTACTTGGAAGAAAGCAAACAGCTAACCTTGTAACATTTCCTTCATTTTGTATGTAGTTCCTTCTCTTTATATTATTAACAAAAAGTATTGCTATATTTGTGCATCATATCATTTCTTGCTCCATTTGTGTTTGATCAACAAGTCCTAGCACTTTAAATTATGGGTGAATATGATACGATATCATATTTTTTTACTCAATACTAAGTACCAACCAATTATAATTGGTATACAAAAATTTATATCGTGTACCAACCAACTCTAATTGGTACCAACATAATTGGCACCAACTTTTTTCGGTTGGTACATGTTGGTACGGTTTTGTACCAACATTTCAAAGTTTACAAACATGTTGTCCAAAACC
Source organism: Saussurea involucrata (assembly GCA_033807775.1). NCBI lineage: Eukaryota > Viridiplantae > Streptophyta > Magnoliopsida > Asterales > Asteraceae > Saussurea > Saussurea involucrata. The sequence continues at coordinate 1,613,088 of CM066321.1, read as the reverse complement.
CGATGTCCATAAAACTTTTAGTTGTAAAATAATAAAATATTTGAGTTGACGTCTTTGAGTTTGAGGACCAGGTAAAATTTATAGTCTGTTACTATAAATTGTAAAGCTACAAAATGTTAATTCACTAAAACATTAAATTTTCTTTAGAAAACAATAAGATTATCTCATTACCAAATGCGTAAATAATACATTAATAATCAAATATATTTCATTTCATTGATTTTTTATTTAAAAAAAATAATTAAAAATAATAATATATATAAGTCCGTACGGTACGGTATTACCGTGGTATACGATTTTCAATACCATGTACCAACCAAGTTTGTGAAGTTGGTACGGTAGTACCAACCAACTTAATTAGTACCAATTTAGTTGATACCGATTGAATTGATACGGTTGATAATGAACTAGTTGGTTTATCATGGTATGAATTTGACACCCGTACTGTTAAATGATTTAAGCTACCACAACAATTTGCCATGGTTGTGTCATGTGTTTGGACGAATGTTTATTTCCAAAATCTAACATAACCATGTATGGTCCGGCATATTAGAACATCTCCAAGAGCTATGGTATAATTTTTCTATAATAATAGAGTAAAAAATGTCCACTCTAAGAAAACAACTACTCTATTTTAACAATCATAATATTAACTTTAATAATAAAATATTGTTTCTCTTTCCTACACATTAAATTTAAAATTCTTTTATCGGTGGAAAAATGTTGTTATATTATTTCTCTATCTTTCTATAAAGTTTAAGAGATTTCTCTACTCCTTATTTTTCTCATTTTAACCTACAAAGTAATATAACTGCTAGATCAAAAAAGTTGTTAATATCCTTATTTTCCTCATTTTAGCATAGCTATTGAAGATACTGAAAATTATATTTCTAGTGGCAACATTTCACTATGTATATATGCTTGAAGATACATATGTATCGAATTTGTTCTTTAGTGTCTAACATCTAGTAACCTCTTATCTGAGTAGCCACATTTCACATACATGCTTATGCATGTGTCTATTCTTAAAAGAGAGTGAAATGGATATTAATTACATTCTTTTTATATTCTTTTTCTTCTAGTGCTTCAGGAACAGAGGAGGTGCATCTTATTGGTCATATTTTTCTTTAAATCTAATTTGGTTCTCGTATGTATGTTTTCTTTATAAAATGTAATTATTACCAACAACTAATTTCATATATATATATATATATATATATGTATATATATATATATATATATGTATGTATGTAAAATTACAACACTAACACATACATCAAACTAACAGTGTGTTTTTTCTACTTGGGAGTAAAATTTGCCAACTAGTCTTATTGCTGGCCGTAAAAGGATAGAAACAAACAAGCAATGGTGGGTGTTGTATAAGCTTGCATATATGCTTGATAATATGAATTCAAGGCAATGGCCAAAATAGGATGTTGTGTGATTGATTCATGTATATAACAACACAAAATGTGATTTGTTTCAGCATGCAAGTAGCCAAGTAGTAATTAATTGTTTTTTCAGAAAACAATTTATATGCACACCTGCTGTTGCTGTTGCTGTTGAATCCAACCTTCTTTCTGCTCTTTCAAAATTGAACCTCTATCGCTGCTGCATGTTTCAGAATCCAACTCAATTCGCTCTTTCAAATTAACTACAGCCCTAAGCCTATATATATATATATATATATATATATATATTTTTTTTTTTCTGACAGGTATTTAAGGTTTGGATTTCATCTCTTTTTTTTAGCTTCCTATGTCAACTTACATATTAAATAAAATACAGAATCTCAAATCTTTTCCATATTTCTTAACTTATATAAATCAATATCTAACACTCCATTTATATAATTGAAATAGTCATATATTTGTGGTGATAATTTTAATGTTTCGTTATATTTTGTCTTTGTCGATTTTATAATATAGTTTTGTGTGATTTAATAAAACGATAATTTTTTTATAAATTTTTTAATATAGTTTTATTATAATAATAATAATAAAATTTAATAATGAAATAATTTTATTTAGGTTTAATAATATAATATTTTTAGAAACTAATAATTAAGTTTATGTTAGAATCCAGTTATTATCTTAGTTTTATTTTATATTATTTATATTTCAAATGAGATTTTTATCATGTATTTAGTTGTGAATTTAGACATCCAAATTTAAATATATACAATAACCATACATAAAGAAATCGACTTGTTATATATTCTATATATATATATATATAACTCCATGACGTAACAAATAAATATATTTATATAACTAAAATAAATATTCTAACCACTTTAAAACATCAAATAAGTACTTTTAATATATCAATTATTACTATTGGTGAGACTTTATTTTTTTTATTCATTTAAAAATCAAACAAGTTTTCCCATAACGTATTTTAATTTCTATCTCACTTCATAAAATAGATATGATGCAAATAAAAATTTAAATAAATAAGAATAATAATAAAATAATTTTTTTTAAGCGAACAACACGTTTTAAAAGAGGTTTTACTTCCTTATATATAAACTAACCAATTACACGTTTGTGTGTATATTTTATAACAAGTTTTATATATGAAGTAAGAATATTTATATCCTAATAAAGAATATATTCAATATATTAAATTTTATATTGTATTTATTTTCTTTAAATTTTTAATTGTTATCCGTAAAATATTATTTTTATATAGTTTTTGTATTTCAGTTAGCTTATTTAATGTATAAAATAATGATAATAAAGAAATTATACATAAAATGTATAAAGTAAATATTGAAAACTAAATAAACCTTTTATTTTGATGTCATTTTAATTGCTTTGAAGAAAACTTTCTAATGATATATTTTGTTACAAAATTATTTATTTTATTATAATTTAATAAATCATATAAATGAATCAAATTGTATAAAGATATAAACAACTCATTAGGAGTAAATTAATCTTTTGTGTCTTGTCTAGTTATGTCTTACCAAACACTGAATAACCTATTATAACAACCCAGTCTAAATAAAGCATACATAGCACTAATATTAAATAATTACAAATCTGGGTCCCAAAAATTTTCGTTACATCATACATAAACTAAGGTTGGCGGAAACAACCTATACACAACTGAGAAAAACTACTACTGCAAGTGGCACCGGCATGGTCTCTAACTGCATCAGTACTCTATCCTGCGCTTGCCCACTTACCTGAGCCTCCTACTAAAAGCTTACCTGAAAAGGTTTTAGTTTTGAAAAGCGAGGGTTAGACCATGAGGTCTAGTGAGTTCCCTCCATAAACAGTGTACGTCAACATTATAAATCATTTTTATAAAACAGTTCACATTCTTCACATAAGCGTCAAACATGGTACTGCACTGTGTTAAGGATCACATCGTTAACCGCGATCGGGGCCCCAGCAGACTCCCCTTTCGCCTCTTCTGGAGCCTACGCAGACTCCCCTTCCCGGAGCCTACGCAGACTCCCCTCTACTCGAAATAGGAGGAAACGAATTCCAGCCTACCAGTCTGTCATACATATCCAAGGGATCATTAGTACCCGAGGATCTATCTCTGATCCCACAGTGCAGACCGACTCCACATAGCATACACATAGTTCATCGTAAACATAAAACATGAACTCCATATAACGTTTTACAACCCATATCATATTGCTGGACAATCTTTTCAGTAGAACATTCTTTTCATGGGAAAACATTCGTAACAACTTGTAAGTAAAGCATGCTCATAAACATACTCTGATCAGTAAAATATTAACTTTCGTTTACGTAAAAGTCAGGTAAAATAACAGCGCATATTCATAAAATCACTTTCCTGGGAAAACACGTAAGAGCACGTATTTTAGTTAGAAAAACTCACCTGGCTAGCTCGCTCCAAAGCTCCTCACTTACACTTCTGATCTCTAGGCGAAACACCTATTATATAGGAAATGTATATCAATATCTATTAATTTATATTCGAGCTTTCCCCGAATTTAACCCAAACTTATCTAAGTTGGTAACTTCCACTTCTAGTCCACAAATCATAATTAATGGTCTTTGCTTATTTATCCAATTGAAACGTTATACCGGATCCATTAATTTACCCGACTCTAGGTTTCCCCCGACATAAAATTATAACTCTAGATTCTTAATATCAAAGCCGGATCATGATAATAATAATATGACCCAATTTAATAAATAGACTATCGATTACGTACTAGGCCCCTTTAAATAATTATAGACTTTAATAATAAATTAAGCCCAATATAATAACTAAGCCCAAAAGGACTTAATAATTCTTTTGGCCCAAAACTCAATTCGGCCCAACTTAAATTACGGGTCAACTTTCGGGTCATACCGACTTCCAATACACACAAGCTTTAGGCTCCAATTAAAATAATTATTCCGACCCTTTTCTTAAAATTACACTCCGGCCCAATTATTAACTTACCGGGACTCAACAAAATGTTACCGGAACCTCAATCAATTTCCAACACTACCGGAACTTCATTTTCTTTAAAATACCATATCGTTTTGCAAACAAGTCCGGGTATTTCGACAAAAACTGCATTTCTTCGTTTTTAACTTATTCTACAAATTAACCATCACCATTTCTTCCGAAATCAAGAATCCACAAACATTTGGTTTAATCTTGACAATAAGACATGGGAATCAAAACTCTAGTAATGGCCTTAATTGATTTCTCAACTTACAAAACAGAGAATAACTAGAAATCTACAAATCTAACATTACTCACCAAGAGAAAACACAAAGGAGTGGTTTCTTACCAGATTAGAACCTCACGAGAAAGGAAGGCTGTTGTCCAGCCATACCGTCGCCGACGACCACCGCCGGCAGCCGACTGCCGGCGCTCATCAGCCGCCCCTCCGGTCATCTTCTCCGTCGCCGGCGAACCCAGCCACCATCTCCCTCTCTCGTCGTATATCTCTCTCCCTCGCAGCCCCCATCTCCCTCACGCAGCACTATCTATCTCTCGCTGCGCTCTCTCTCTCTCACGCAACTCCCTCTCCCTCTCGCTGCTCTCTCCCTCCCTCGCAGTCTCTCTCTCCCTGTCGTCTCTCTCTCCTCGCCGGCGATCTCTCCCTCATCGTCTCTCTCTCTCTCTCTGCCGGCTGCACACACAAAACACCCACAAGACCATCTCTCTCTCTTTTTGTCTATCTCCATGACAGCCTCCACAAACCCTAAAACTGATTTCCTTTCTTTCTTCCAGCATTAAAATCGGCCCATCACAGAGAAAAGAGAATTGATTTCCTATTTCTATATTTTACCCCCATACTTTGTGCCACCTTCAATTACCATCCCTAACTTTCATTTTAAAACATGCTACATTATTTGGGTTATTACAATCTCCCCTCCTTAATGGAATTCCGTCCCGGAATTCACTCTAGCACTAACCGGTGCCCTTGGTTATCAAACTTGAATCTCAATTCTCGAAATAAATCTTTCTAATAACAAAACAATAACAACATACGTTCACGCCTTAGCTGCGCAATCCTGATTAAACTCACAATCTTTGCTTATAACTGAAACATACAATCATCCCATCCTTCATCTTCCAAATCGGATCTATTACTTCAGGAACACCACGAAACTCGGGTTCTAAAACTCTATCGATTAACCACAATGACCATAAAAATCAGGTAGATATAAATAAAGTCATCCCGACTTTCTTATTTAGATCACTCCAAACAATTCTGCTGAGTAACCCAACAATTCACAATTTTCACAATAATTCTAAAATTACTCATTCTATCATACTATCATCAACTTCTCACTTTCCCAAATCGATCCTCCCCTATCAATTCTTAGTAAGAATTTCGGTAGAATTGCAGCGCATCCTGTAATAACTAATAAATGTCATTACTTATCAAATCCATAAATTTTAATCAACCAACCCAAGGCTTATACATCTAACATGACATTTCCAATCAATTAACGATCATACCACCATTCCGACCCATAATCACCATTCTTTAAACATAACCAAATTTCTAACTGTTTCCTTCTAGGTCATTCCCTCTCTCATAAGAAACAATTCACGTTCTGCAAGAATCTAGCATTCACTATAACACATTTGACTAACACACTCTTCATCTTCTTTAAACTTCCAATGACTCCAACATATACCTACTTAGCGACTCTTACAACCAAAACATTTGGTTTCTCTTTTGGGTAATCCCCCACCAATACTCTGTCCTTCCATCCCGATCGTAATCACACTAGAAGGTCAACTTACCCTCTAGGTGCTCCTACAATCTGATTTATAGGTCGTACATCTCATCCGAAAACCCCAAAAGCCTCTATCTGATGCTTTCTTTCTCTCTAACATCACCTCACTACGATACTAGCTGGTACATTAACTTGGCAACTAATGTCATTACATAACTGTACATTCCTCACTCATAACATCACACTGCAGACCAAATCTCTCATGGTCATTCGTACACACTTCACACTTTCCTTCATATTCTCCCGTATGTCACAAACGAGTCTATCTCGCTACGTACTCTTTTCCCAATTTGATGAACTATAACTCACGAGTTCTCAATTAATTCAAACACAAACGTTCTAACTAGCTCTTTACGATTCGAGCCCTTACGAAGACACCACACTTTTCTTACCGATTGATAAAATCTACACACTCGCTTCGATTGTACTACATACCTCATCATTCTACGTATCCCTCCATACCTCGTAAATAGAACGCTTATTCAAAATGATCACTTCCCATCCTCTTAACACCCCTACAAGGTGTCCTATCAATTTCCAACCTTCTGTTTCACGTCTTCGGCCTCGGCCATCTTATGTAGCTAACAAGGAAACAGTTTACAAATCTAAATCATATTTAGTTCATATTGAATAAAAAGATTAAAGAATTACTCAGGCATGTATATATATGAACTCTTAAACAATTATATATTCAGGATGAAGAACAAACCATAAGGGAATTGTTTGTTCCTTCTCGATCCACTGAATCTCGATGTGATCTCTTGGGCGTAAATTATTCAATCAGTCTGAAATATTAAGTCGCTTGGTTGTTGTTTCCATTTCAGCCCCATATATAATCTATTCATATTTGGTACCATCTTTCTGAAAATTGTTAATTTGATGGTCTAGTCTGGAACCTCAAATGTAGTGATCATAGATTGAATGAAAGCTATCTTATTTATTTATTTTTTATTATAATCCAAGCATATACGGAGGCAAGAAGCTAAGGAAAAATTACAAGACTTTGGAAAATAGAAATAATGATTGATATGTTTAATGTCTTAGGGATATTGGTGAGTATTCGGTTAAAAGGCGATGGGTAGGAGGAGATTGATGAAAATAAATGATACTTTTTGATGTCTCAAATGATTCATATTGAATTGAAATTTTTAGAGCTTCTTCTATATCAATTACCAGCCATGCGAAACATCATAGATCTCCTTGTTAACACATAGAGATTCTACCAAACACAAAAATAAATCAATCATAGAACCAACAATTATCATGTGAGCATTGTGTAAAGTTACAAGGACATTTCTATCAAAATAGTTAACCCGTTGATTCATTGACTCGAGTACTATTCATTATGCTTCCTGTAGCGTTTTTATAATGACATCTCTCCAACAAGCTTAGCTTTCCAAGATTATTTTCGTAATACTCCACCAGCTCCAACCTAATTAATATACAAGTATAAAATTAATCAAACAAATATAAACATATATATATATATATATAGAGAGAGAGAGAGAGAGAGAATTAAGAATGGAGAAAGCTAAGCTAGGGGAGTGGTACGTACCAATAGGCAAGGGTTTGAAAAGGGGCATACTTGTCATATATCTCTCTAACCATTGCCTGGACATTTTTTTTACCACACTCTTTCCTTTGATGAATCTGATGAATACATATACATACATATACATATATATATATATATATAGTTATTAGTTAGTATTAGAATTTGAATCTAGTTTATTAATTAAATAATTAAGATCGATAATTAAAGTATAGACCTGTTTAATATGCCTGATGGTTTCAGAGTCGATTGGAACGTGGTTGTAGAAACCCATACACATCATGACATTACAAGTAACAAAGTCACCAAAGCCCTTGATCCTCTTCAATTTTTGAAACGTTACTTCTTCATCTGGAAGGTGGTTGAATTGATCATAATCGACCAACTTGATTTCTCCATTGGTGACAGCCTTGGCTAAACACAAAACCAGATCAGCTCTGTATCCCAACTTGCATTTTTTGCGCAATAACTCCTCCGATTCAAGATTAGCTAGCTCTTGTGCGCTCGGGAAATTTCCCCACTTGGACCTGCCTTTTTTATTTCTTCCTAACCCCTTACGTTTCTGGAGTTTACAAAGTTCTTCAGCCATCTCTAAGCTTCTTTGGAATCTATATTATATACTAACTAATGGTTAATATTATCAATTAAATTCATTATTAAGATACAATTTAAGTAATATATATATATATATATACCTGCAGCCACAGAGAAGTAAGGACTTGACAAGATCTTCGAACAATGTCGGGTTACGAAAAAGACGACCAAACCCTCGTTTGGCTGCTTCTTCGTGTAATCTATGGAACTCTTGCACTTGCTTCTCGTCTTCCTGGGACAGCCTCAACATCCTCTTCACTTGATCCTACATGCATGATATATATCAAAAGTTAAGTATTTAATTTAATTTAATAACAGATCAACAAATTTTATATATATACCACGATTTCTTGCTGCTGAGAATGGGAAATAATTAGATCGTCGTCGAGGAGGGTTATAGATAGGGAAGTAGGACAAGGTTGGGAAATGGAGATGGTAACGTCGGAGTGATGATAATGATGATGATAATGATGATCAACACGTGGTAGTAGTCGGATTGGTCTCATCAGCGTTTTGGTGGAAGGTATCCAACGATTAGGTGCCATCATAAAGAAGCCGTGATTGCATACCGACTTCTCTAATTCGAACTTGCTCCATACTTTCACCTCCATTTTCTTCATCACGAATTAATCTATATTATATTATAAATCAATTAAGAAAAACTCTTAAAAACAAAATTTTATGCATCAAGTACTATTTATTGAAGCATATTACTTAAAATTCAAGATTACAAGTAGATAATGCATAAATACAACTTTTTAAAGCCGAATGTTTGAATTCATAACTAATTGATAAACATAATTAAATACAGAATAAAAGTCACATTTTAAATATAAAAAATTTAAAATATAATCAAAATAATTATTGAATTCTAACAAAATATTTAGTTATTATTCTATAAAAAAATCATCTTTTCTCAAAACCACACAAAACCGTATTATAAAAACGACAAACCAAAAAATAAAACGAAACGTTAAAGTTAATATGTATCGCGTTGCATTGCACGAGTACACTTCTAGTACACCACAAAGTATTCATCTATTTCATATGTGATCATATTAATTCTTAGTTATATATATATATATAGAGAGAGAGAGAGAGATAAAGAAATCAATAATATTGATTTAGAGAGATCCACTTGTAATATATTTTATAAGTATATTTTTATAATTAAAACAAATAGGTTACCTTTTTATAAGATTAAATAAATTTTGATGTAGAAAGATCCATTTGTAATATATTTATTTTATAATTACTTTTTTATTTTAGATTTTTTTAGAAATGAAAGCAAATTACCATACCTAATCGTCCCGTAAACATGTGGATAATTGCCCTAAATTCATGTTCTTCATCTCCAACAATATGCATTGAAGATTTCTTTTCTTCATAATCTTCCCTACAAGCCATTTTAACAAATCTCACTTATCTATATATTATATAACAACTAGTTTCCTCACGAATAAGCTTTCATAACCTTATATTCATTTATTGCAAGTACTTAAATTTATCATATAATTTGACAACCTTGTACGATTATGATTAGGGATGCTCACGGGTTGGGTTGATCGGGTTGAAGGCATTTCGACACATCAACCCAATGTTGGCGGTTTGAAAAAATTTCAACCCAACCCAACACAACCCGTTCGGGTTGATCGGGTTAGTCGGGTTGTGTTTAAACAAGGTAAAATCAAAATTAAAAACATAAAAATAAAAGAAACATGTCTTTAAAATACAACCGATAATTCAGACAATATCTAGATACTACATATAAAAATGTCTAAACCAAATATGATCAAATAATTTGACGTTTCCAATTTGCATATTTCTTAAATCTTAAACATATCGTCATCAAATGTTTTTCTCAATTTGCATATATATGTTAACATCTACTATATATATATATACATATATATATATATATATGTGTGTGTGTGTGTATGTGTGTGTGTGTGAAGGAGTTATATAGAGATGAATAAGAGATTATATATATATATATATATATATATACATATATATATATCGGGTTCATCGGGTTGGGTTGGGTTCAAATTATCGTAACCCGATATCAACCCAATACATACGGTTTGAAGATTTTACAACTCGATTGGACATCGGGTTGCTTCGTGTTAGGGTTGGTCAGGTTGATCGGGTTTTTGAGCACCCCTAATTATGATTGTTTCTCAAGCAAGGATCATTACAGTCGAATGCAAATAGGCAATGACCCAACACTACAAGAAAAACGGATTTTAAAAAAAGGATTTTGATGTGTATCTAAAGATGATCTTTAGGGAATTAAGGAATTACATGATAAAAACGAAAGCGTAACATAAGGTAAGATGATTTTCAGAGATGAATTTCGAACTAAACAATACATTAGGGAAATCGTCCCTAAAACTTTTAGAGACTCTTTTTATATAAAGCGTCTCTAAAAGTAGAAGCAGAAGTTTTAGCAACGCTTTGAAAAGTAAAATGTGTTTATTTAATTATTAAATTTAAATAAAAGAATTTAGTTACACTTTTAAAAATTGAAAGCATCAAATTTATTTTAAGAAAAATACTATAGACGGGAGAGTTGGGTTGTATAATCTACGATTTTCATTCGATTTCTCTTAGAATTAGGGCGAGTTGTACAATTTCATTACTTCTCTTTGATACCTCTTGATTTTGATCTTCAATTTCGTTTTTCTCTTTGATACCTTTTTATGTTTGTAAGGTAAAATTAGGTTTATATGCTCTGATGAATACTTATTTGCCTTGTTCTATACATAATTAGCGGATCTGAACTTGTTAAAATCCTTCAAATGATTTTGTTTTTCTAGAAAATGATTTTTTTGTTCTAAAAGCCAACTCTTAATTTCTCATTTGTTGCTTGTCCAAATAGGTGTTAACAAATGTATTTTTTGTAGAAATATTGTTAGATTTCAAGTTTTTTTTAAACGGCAAATTTTATAGAGGACAAAGAGAACTAGCGAGAGGCTAGGAGTACAAACACGAGGCTAGAGCCGCACTCGGATTACAACACCAATCTGTCCACTTTAAAGATAAACCAAAAGGAGCTCTATTCCTATTACTTGGAATTAATACTGCCTTTGTCTATTTGATTTCCCTACTTACATAACATAATTAAGCCATGAGGTGGGCTTGATTTAGACTCACCTTACTTGGAAGAAAGCAAACAGCTAACCTTGTAACATTTCCTTCATTTTGTATGTAGTTCCTTCTCTTTATATTATTAACAAAAAGTATTGCTATATTTGTGCATCATATCATTTCTTGCTCCATTTGTGTTTGATCAACAAGTCCTAGCACTTTAAATTATGGGTGAATATGATACGATATCATATTTTTTTACTCAATACTAAGTACCAACCAATTATAATTGGTATACAAAAATTTATACCGTGTACCAACCAACTCTAATTGGTACCAACTTAATTGGCACCAACTTTTTTCGGTTGGTACATGTTGGTACGGTTTTGTACCAACATTTCAAAGTTTACAAACATGTTGTCCAAAACCCGATGTCCATAAAACTTTTAGTTGTAAAATAATAAAATATTTGAGTTGACGTCTTTGAGTTTGAGGACCAGGTAAAATTTATAGTCTGTTACTATAAATTGTAAAGCTACAAAATGTTAATTCACTAAAACATTAAATTTTCTTTAGAAAACAATAAGATTATCTCATTACCAAATGCGTAAATAATACATTAATAATACATTAATAATCAAATATATTTCATTTCATTGATTTTTTATTTAAAAAAATAATTAAAAATAATAATATATATAAGTCCGTACGGTACGGTATTACCGTGGTATACGATTTTCAATACCATGTACCAACCAAGTTTGTGAAGTTGGTACGGTAGTACCAACCAACTTAATTAGTACCAATTTAGTTGATACCGATTGAATTGATACGGTTGATAATGAACTAGTTGGTTTATCATGGTATGAATTTGACACCCGTACTGTTAAATGATTTAAGCTACCACAACAATTTGCCATGGTTGTGTCATGTGTTTGGACGAATGTTTATTTCCAAAATCTAACATAACCATGTATGGTCCAGCATATTAGAACATCTCCAAGAGCTATGGTATAATTTTTCTATAATAATAGAGTAAAAATGTCCACTCTAAGAAAACAACTACTCTATTTTAACAATCATAATATTAACTTTAATAATAAAATATTGTTTCTCTTTCCTACACATTAAATTTAAAATTCTTTTATCGGTGGAAAAATGTTGTTATATTATTTCTCTATCTTTCTATAAAGTTTAAGAGATTTCTCTACTCCTTATTTTTCTCATTTTAACCTACAAAGTAATATAACTGCTAGATCAAAAAAGTTGTTAAAATCCTTATTTTCCTCATTTTAGCATAGCTATTGAAGATACTGAAAATTATATTTCTAGTGGCAACATTTCACTATGTATATATGCTTGAAGATACATATGTATCGAATTTGTTCTTTAGTGTCTAACATCTAGTAACCTCTTATCTGAGTAGCCACATTTCACATACATGCTTATGCATGTGTCTATTCTTAAAAGAGAGTGAAATGGATATTAATTACATTCTTTTTATATTCTTTTTCTTCTAGTGCTTCAGGAACAGAGGAGGTGCATCTTATTGGTCATATTTTTCTTTAAATCTAATTTGGTTCTCGTATGTATGTTTTCTTTATAAAATGTAATTATTACCAACAACTAATTTCACATATATATATATATATATGTATGTATATATATATATATATATGTATGTATGTAAAATTACAACACTAACACATACATCAAACTAACAGTGTGTTTTTTCTACTTGGGAGTAAAATTTGCCAACTAGTCTTATTGCTGGCCGTAAAAGGATAGAAACAAACAAGCAATGGTGGGTGTTGTATAAGCTTGCATATATGCTTGATAATATGAATTCAAGGCAATGGCCAAAATAGGATGTTGTGTGATTGATTCATGTATATAACAACACAAAATGTGATTTGTTTCAGCATGCAAGTAGCCAAGTAGTAATTAATTGTTTTTTCAGAAAACAATTTATATGCACACCTGCTGTTGCTGTTGATGTTGCTGTTGAATCCAACCTTCTTTCTGCTCTTTCAAAATTGAACCTCTATCGCTGCTGCATGTTTCAGAATCCAACTCAATTCGCTCTTTCAAATTAACTACAGCCCTAAGCCTATATATATATATATATTTTTTTTCTGACAGGTATTTAAGGTTTGGATTTCATCTCTTTTTTTTAGCTTCCTATGTCAACTTACATATTAAATAAAATACAGAATCTCAAATCTTTTCCATATTTCTTAACTTATATAAATCAATATCTAACACTCCATTTATTTAATTGAAATAGTCATATATTTGTGGTGATAATTTTAATGTTTCGTTATATTTTGTCTTTGTCGATTTTATAATATAGTTTTGTGTGATTTAATAAAACGATAATTTTTTTTATAAATTTTTTAATATAGTTTTATTATAATAATAATAATAAAATTTAATAATGAAATAATTTTATTTAGGTTTAATAATATAATATTTTTAGAAACTAATAATTAAGTTTATGTTAGAATCCAGTTATTATCTTAGTTTTATTTTATATTATTTATATTTCAAATGAGATTTTTATCATGTATTTAGTTGTGAATTTAGACATCCAAATTTAAATATATACAATAACCATACATAAAGAAATCGACTTGTTATATATTCTATATATATATATATATATAACTCCATGACGTAACAAATAAATATATTTATATAACTAAAATAAATATTCTAACCACTTTAAAACATCAAATAAGTACTTTTAATATATCAATTATTACTATTGGTGAGACTTTATTTTTTTTATTCATTTAAAAATCAAACAAGTTTTCCCATAACGTATTTTAATTTCTATCTCACTTCATAAAATAGATATGATGCAAATAAAAATTTAAATAAATAATAATAATAATAAAATAATTTTTTTTAAGCGAACAACACGTTTTAAAAGAGGTTTTACTTCCTTATATATAAACTAACCAATTACACGTTTGTGTGTATATTTTATAACAAGTTTTATATATGAAGTAAGAATATTTATATCCTAATAAAGAATATATTCAATATATTAAATTTTATATTGTATTTATTTTCTTTAAATTTTTAATTGTTATCCGTAAAATATTATTTTTATATAGTTTTTGTATTTCAGTTAGCTTATTTAATGTATAAAATAATGATAATAAAGAAATTATACATAAAATGTATAAAGTAAATATTGAAAACTAAATAAACCTTTTATTTTGATGTCATTTTAATTGCTTTGAAGAAAACTTTCTAATGATATATTTTGTTACAAAATTATTTATTTTATTATAATTTAATAAATCATATAAATGAATCAAATTGTATAAAGATATAAACAACTCATTAGGAGTAAATTAATCTTTTGTGTCTTGTCTAGTTATGTCTTACCAAACACTGAATAACCTATTGTAACAACCCAGTCTAAATAAAGCATACATAGCACTAATATTAAATAATTACAAATCTGGGTCCCAAAAATTTTCGTTACATCATACATAAACTAAGGTTGGCGGAAACAACCTATACACAACTGAGAAAAACTACTACTGCAAGTGGCACCGGCATGGTCTCTAACTGCATCAGTACTCTATCCTGCGCTTGCCCACTTACCTGAGCCTCCTACTAAAAGCTTACCTGAAAAGGTTTTAGTTTTGAAAAGCGAGGGTTAGACCATGAGGTCTAGTGAGTTCCCTCCATAAACAGTGTACGTCAACATTATAAATCATTTTTATAAAACAGTTCACATTCTTCACATAAGCGTCAAACATGGTACTGCACTGTGTTAAGGATCACATCGTTAACCGCGATCGGGGCCCCAGCAGACTCCCCTTTCGCCTCTTCTGGAGCCTACGCAGACTCCCCTTCCCGGAGCCTACGCAGACTCCCCTCTACTCGAAATAGGAGGAAACGAATTCCAGCCTACCAGTCTGTCATACATATCCAAGGGATCATTAGTACCCGAGGATCTATCTCTGATCCCACAGTGCAGACCGACTCCACATAGCATACACATAGTTCATCGTAAACATAAAACATGAACTCCATATAACGTTTTACAACCCATATCATATTGCTGGACAATCTTTTCAGTAGAACATTCTTTTCATGGGAAAACATTCGTAACAACTTGTAAGTAAATCATGCTCATAAACATACTCTGATCAGTAAAATATTAACTTTCGTTTACGTAAAAGTCAGGTAAAATAACAGCGCATATTCATAAAATCACTTTCCTGGGAAAACACGTAAGAGCACGTATTTTAGTTAGAAAAACACACCTGGCTAGCTCGCTCCAAAGCTCCTCACTTACACTTCTGATCTCTAGGCGAAACACCTATTATATAGGAAATGTATATCAATGTCTATTAATTTATATTCGAGCTTGCCCCGAACTTAACCCAAACTTATCTAAGTTGGTAACTTCCACTTCTAGTCCACAAATCATAATTAATGGTCTTTGCTTATTTATCCAATTGAAACGTTATACCGGATCCATTAATTTACCCGACTCTAGGTTTCCCCCGACATAAAATTATAACTCTAGATTCTTAATATCAAAGCCGGATCATGATAATAATAATATGACCCAATTTAATAAATAGACTATCGATTACGTACTAGGCCCCTTTAAATAATTATAGACTTTAATAATAAATTAAGCCCAATATAATAACTAAGCCCAAAAGGACTTAATAATTCTTTTGGCCCAAAACTCAATTCGGCCCAACTTAAATTACGGGTCAACTTTCGGGTCATACCGACTTCCAGTACACACAAGCTTTAGGCTCCAATTAAAATAATTATTCCGACCATTTTCTTAAAATTACACTCCGGCCCAATTATTAACTTACCGGGACTCAACAAAATGTTACCGGAACCTCAATCAATTTCCAACACTACCGGAACTTCATTTTCTTTAAAATACCATATCGTTTTGCAAACAAGTCCGGGTATTTCGACAAAAACTGCATTTCTTCGTTTTTAACTTATTCTACAAATTAACCATCACCATTTCTTCCGAAATCAAGAATCCACAAACATTTGGTTTAATCTTGACAATAAGACATGGGAATCAAAACTCTAGTAATGGCCTTAATTGATTTCTCAACTTACAAAACAGAGAATAACTAGAAATCTACAAATCTAACATTACTCACCAAGAGAAAACACAAAGGAGTGGTTTCTTACCAGATTAGAACCTCACGAGAAAGGAAGGCTGTTGTCCAGCCATACCGTCGCCGACGACCACCGCCGGCAGCCGACTGCCGGCGCTCATCAGCCGCCCCTCCGGTCATCTTCTCCGTCGCCTGCGAACCCAGCCACCATCTCCCTCTCTCGTCGTATATCTCTCTCCCTCGCAGCCCCCATCTCCCTCACGCAGCACTATCTATCTCTCGTTGCGCTCTCTCTCTCACGCAACTCCCTCTCCCTCTCGCTGCTCTCTCCCTCCCTCGCAGTCTCTCTCTCCCTGTCGTCTCTCTCTCCTCGCCGGCGATCTCTCCCTTATCGTCTCTCTCTCTCTGCCGGCTGCACACACAAAACACCCACAAGACCATCTCTCTCTCTTTTTGTCTATCTCCATGACAGCCTCCACAAACCCTAAAACTGATTTCCTTTCTTTCTTCCAGCATTAAAATCGGCCCATCACAGAGAAAAGAGAATTGATTTCCTATTTCTATATTTTACCCCCATACTTTGTGCCACCTTCAATTACCATCCCTAACTTTCATTTTAAAACATGCTACATTATTTGGGTTATTACAATCTCCCCTCCTTAATGGAATTCCGTACCGGAATTCACTCTAGCACTAACCGGTGCCCTTGGTTATCAAACTTGAATCTCAATTCTCGAAATAAATCTTTCTAATAACAAAACAATAACAACATACGTTCACGCCTTAGCTGCGCAATCCTGATTAAACTCACAATCTTTGCTTATAACTGAAACATACAATCATCCCATCCTTCATCTTCCAAATCGGATCTATTACTTCAGGAACACCACGAAACTCGGGTTCTAAAACTCTATCGATTAACCACAATGACCATAAAAATCAGGTAGATATAAATAAAGTCATCCCGACTTTCTTATTTAGATCACTCCAAACAATTCCGCTGAGTAACCCAACAATTCACAATTTTCACAATAATTCTAAAATTACTCATTCTATCATACTATCATCAACTTCTCACTTTCCCAAATCGATCCTCCCCTATCAATTCTTAGTAAGAATTTCGGTAGAATTGCAGCGCATCCTGTAATAACTAATAAATGTCATTACTTATCAAATCCATAAATTTTAATCAACCAACCCAAGGCTTATACATCTAACATGACATTTCCAATCAATTAACGATCATACCACCATTCCGACCCATAATCACCATTCTTTAAACATAACCAAATTTCTAACTGTTTCCTTCTAGGTCATTCCCTCTCTCATAAGAAACAATTCACGTTCTGCAAGAATCTAGCATTCACTATAACACATTTGACTAACACACTCTTCATCTTCTTTAAACTTCCAATGACTCCAACATATACCTACTTAGCGACTCTTACAACCAAAACATTTGGTTTCTCTTTTGGGTAATCCCCCACCAATACTCTGTCCTTCCATCCCGATCGTAATCACACTAAAAGGTCAACTTACCCTCTAGGTGCTCCTACAATCTGATTTATAGGTCGTACATCTCATCCGAAAACCCCAAAAGCCTCTATCTGATGCTTTCTTTCTCTCTAACATCACCTCACTACGATACTAGCTGGTACATTAACTTGGCAACTAATGTCATTACATAACTGTACATTCCTCACTCATAACATCACACTGCAGACCAAATCTCTCATGGTCATTCGTACACACTTCACACTTTCCTTCATATTCTCCCGTATGTCACAAACGAGTCTATCTCGCTACGTACTCTTTTCCCAATTTGATGAACTATAACTCACAAGTTCTCAATTAATTCAAACACAAACGTTCTAACTAGCTCTTTACGATTCGAGCCCTTACGAAGACACCACACTTTTCTTACCGATTGATAAAATCTACACACTCGCTTCGATTGTACTACATACCTCATCATTCTACGTATCCCTCCATACCTCGTAAATAGAACGCTTATTCAAAATGATCACTTCCCATCCTCTTAACACCCCTACAAGGTGTCCTATCAATTTCCAACCTTCTGTTTCAAGTCTTCGGCCTCGGCCATCTTATGTAGCTAACAAGGAAACAGTTTACAAATCTAAATCATATTTAGTTCATATTGAATAAAAAGATTAAAGAATTACTCAGGCATGTATATATATGAACTCTTAAACAATTATATATTCAGGATGAAGAACAAACCATAAGGGAATTGTTTGTTCCTTCTCGATCCACTGAATCTCAATGTGATCTCTTGGGCGTAAATCATTCAATCAGTCTGAAATATTAAGTCGCTTGGTTGTTGTTTCCATTTCAGCCCCATATATAATCTATTCATATTTGGTTCCATCTTTCTGAAAATTGTTAATTTGATGGTCTAGTCTGGAACCTCAAATGTAGTGATCATAGATTGAATGAAAGCTATCTTATTTATTTATTTGTTATTATAATCCAAGCATATACGGAGGCAAGAAGCTAAGGAAAAATTACAAGACTTTGGAGAATAGAAATAATGATTGATATGTTTAATGTCTTAGGGATATTGGTGAGTATTCGGTTAAAAGGCGATGGGTAGGAGGAGATTGATGAAAATAAATGATACTTTTTGATGTCTCAAATGATTCATATTGAATTGAAATTTTTAGAGCTTCTTCTATATCAATTACCAGCCATGCGAAACATCATAGATCTCCTTGTTAACACATAGAGATTCTACCAAACACAAAAATAAATCAATCATAGAACCAACAATTATCATGTGAGCATTGTGTAAAGTTACAAGGACATTTCTATCAAAATAGTTAACCCGTTGATTCATTGACTCGAGTATTATTCATTATGCTTCCTGTAGCGTTTTTATAATGACATCTCTCCAACAAGCTTAGCTTTCCTAGATTATTTTCGTAATACTCCACCAGCTCCAACCTAATTAATATACAAGTATAAAATTAATCAAACAAATATAAACATATATATATATAATTATATATATATATATATATATATATATATATATATATATATATATAGAGAGAGAGAGAGAGAGAGAGAGAGAATTAAGAATGGAGAAAGCTAAGCTAGGGGAGTGGTACGTACCAATAGGCAAGGGTTTGAAAAGGGGCATACTTGTCATATATCTCTCTAACCATTGGCTGGACATTTTTTTTACCACACTCTTTCCTTTGATGAATCTGATGAATACATATACATACATATACATATATATATATATATATATATATAGTTATTAGTTAGTATTAGAATTTGAATCTAGTTTATTAATTAAATAATTAAGCTCGATAATTAAAGTATAGACCTGTTTAATATGCCTGATGGTTTCAGAGTCGATTGGAACGTGGTTGTAAAAACCCATACACATCATGACATTACAAGTAACAAAGTCACCAAAGCCCTTGATCCTCTTCAATTTTTGAAACGTTACTTCTTCATCTGGAAGGTGGTTGAATTGATCATAATCGACCAACTTGATTTCTCCATTGGTGACAACCTTGGCTAAACACAAAACCAGATCAGCTCTGTATCCCAACTTGCATTTTTTGCGCAATAACTCCTCCGATTCAAGATTAGCTAGCTCTTGTGCGCTCGGGAAATTTCCCCACTTGGACCTGCCTTTTTTATTTCTTCCTAACCCCTTACGTTTCTGGAGTTTACAAAGTTCTTCAGCCATCTCTAAGCTTCTTTGGAATCTATATTATATACTAACTAATGGTTAATATTATCAATTAAATTCATTATTAAGATACAATTTAAGTAATATATATATATATATATATACCTGCAGCCACAGAGAAGTAAGGACTTGAAAACATCTTCGAACAATGCCGGGTTACGAAAAAGACGACCAAACCCTCGTTTGGCTGCTTCTTCGTGTAATCTATGGAACTCTTGCACTTGCTTCTCGTCTTCCTGGGACAGCCTCAACATCCTCTTCACTTGATCCTACATGCATGATATATATCAAAAGTTAAGTATTTAATTTAATTTAATAACAGATCAACAAATTTTATATATATACCACGATTTCTTGCTGCTGAGAATGAGAAATAATTAGATCGTCGTCGAGGAGGGTTATAGATAGGGAAGTAGGACAAGGTTGGGAAATGGAGATGGTAACGTCGGAGTGATGATAATGATGATGATAATGATGATCAACACGTGGTAGTAGTCGGATTGGTCTCATCAGCGTTTTGGTGGAAGGTATCCAACGATTAGGTGCCATCATAAAGAAGCCGTGATTACATACCGACTTCTCTAATTCGAACTTGCTCCATACTTTCACCTCCATTTTCTTCATCACGAATTAATCTATATTATATTATAAATCATTTAAGAAAAACTCTTAAAAACAAAATTTTATGCATCAAGTACTATTTATTGAAGCATATTACTTAAAATTCAAGATTACAAGTAGATAATGCATAAATACAACATTTTAAAGCCGAATGTTTGAATTCATAACTAATTGATAAACATAATTAAATACAGAATAAAACTCACATTTTAAATATAAAAAGTTTAAAATATAATCAAAATAATTATTGAATTCTAACAAAATATTTAGTTATTATTCTATAAAAAAAATCATCTTTTCTCAAAACCACACAAAACCGTATTATAAAAACGACAAACCAAAAAATAAAACGAAACGTTAAAGTTAATATGTATCGCGTTGCATTGCACGAGTACACTTCTAGTACACCACAAAGTATTCATCTATTTCATATGTGATCATATTAATTCTTAGTTATATATATATATAGAGAGAGAGAGAGAGAGAGAGAAATAAAGAAATCAATAATATTGATTTAGAGAGATCCACTTGTAATATATTTTATAAGTATATTTTTATAATTAAAACAAATAGGTTACCTTTTTATAAGATTAAATAAATTTTGATGTAGAAAGATCCATTTGTAATATATTTATTTTATAATTACTTTTTTATTTTAGATATTTTTAGAAATGAAAGCAAATTACCATACCTAATCGTCCCGTAAACATGTGGATAATTGCCCTAAATTCATGTTCTTCATCTCCAACAATATGCATTGAAGATTTCTTTTCTTCATAATCTTCCCCACAAGCCATTTTAACTAATCTCACTTATCTATATATTATATAACAACTAGTTTCCTCACGAATAAGCTTTCATAACCTTATATTCATTTATTGCAAGTACTTAAATTTATCATATAATTTGACAACCTTGTACGATTATGATTAGGGATGCTCACGGGTTGGGTTGATCGGGTTGAAGGCATTTCGACACATCAACCCAATGTTGGCGGTTTGAAAAAATTTCAACCCAACCCAACCCAACACAACCCGTTCGGGTTGATCGGGTTAGTCGGGTTGTGTTTAAACAAGGTAAAATCAAAATTAAAAACATAAAAATAAAAGAAACATGTCTTTAAAATACAACCGATAATTCAGACAATATCTATATACTACATATAAAAATGTCTAAACCAAATATGATCAAATAACTTGACGTTTCCAATTTGCATATTTCTTAAATCTTAAACATATCGTCATCAAATGTTTTTCTCAATTTGCATATATATGTTAACATCTACTATATATATATATATATATATATATGTGTGTGTGTGTGTATGTGTGTGTGTGTGTGTGAAGGAGTTATATAGAGATGAATAAGAGATTATATATATATATATATATATATATATATATACTAGCAGTGTACCCGTGCAATGCACCAGGTGAGGTAAGTGACCCGGTAAGCTTTTAATAATTGGCCCCCAAAGTTATGATTTCATTGAGTTTACGGACCATGACTATGCCTGCTAATAAAAAGTTTACGGACCATGATGATGCAGTCATGTTCAACAAAGATGTTGCACACTGTTAATGTTCATGTCAAAGTTGAAGCTTCTGAAAATACTACAATTTGTGATAGATTAGTGAACTCCATTGCTTGTGAAAAAAGGATTTGTACGTTTCAGGAAATCAGGATCATCTACAAATGATGAGGGAAACTTGTTCTAATGAAGTTTTACTTGATACAGTTGGATGACATCATAGATACCTTTCTTGGTTCTCCAGTGATAGTGGAAGACATGGAGTTGTGTAATGATAAAAATATGGCAAAGGAGATGGAGATTAAAGAATAAAAGAGATAAACTGTTGTTGCTATTCTCATTATTGTTTTTGTTTTGTAGACCTTCTTGGTGGAATTTCAAGAGGCTGTAAATAAAAACCTGCCACTATTGCTAGATGAATGTGACATTTAACTTTGATGAAATAAACTTTCTATAAACCTTCACAAGGACAATATATAAGCACCTCATACTTGTAGTGGGCTCCTGATTGCAAAATTTGTTTCAACTGCAAGAATATGCAATCAAGGTCAACACTCAACTACATTATATGATTAATAAATCAATGGCATACAAAAGAAATATCTTCATCCGGTACGGTAATGTGAGTTGGTAAGAGCTTACCCGGGTAAGCGTTTGGTAAATATCCCCTAAGATGCACAGTTTGGCAAATAGATACCAAGATAGATTGGAAATGGACATTATTTCACCCCTTCCCCGTAATTCTGTCTTATAGTCATGAACCAAAACATTGATAGGAGGCATTCCGATTCACACATCTAAAAAAAAGAATAAAAGAGTCGTAGTTAGTTAAACCTAAAAATCCTAATAACACAAGGTAAATACTGAAATCTGAGCAGGAATAAGAATCACTTGGTAGGAAAACAAATAATCAGATAAGTTAACAACTTACATAAAATGGTTACTTGAAAAAATCGAATTGCAATTCAAATAATGATTTTGCAAGGAATTTAAAGCTAATTAAATTGAAAATGAAATTACCAAAGAAACCTTTATACAATTAAATACACAATTTTTATTTAAGGGTAGAATGGTCATTTGAGAGAATCTTTTTATTTAAAAAAATCAAAATTATGAGAAAATAGATAAATGTGAATGAATGTTTCTCATGATGCCAATAGACTAATTAATTAAACATTTTGCTAATAACTATATCAAAAAACGCAAAATTTGAGGGGAAAAAGAAGAAATTTGGGATTGAGATGCCTAAAATGCCACCTCATGTGGTTTTTCTTATAAAGTTACAAATTGAAAATTAAGAAACTATGTAGACATAAAAGAATGAAAGAAAAATCCACAACAAAAACCAAGGTAACAATTGTAAATAAATTGAAAGAAAAACCAAAGACTTATTTAACAACAATATGTAAACACACAAACATTAAACAAAATGCAAAATTTAAAGGAAAAAGGAGAAATTTTAGGATTGAGGTGCTTAGAAAATAGAAAATGACATCTCATATGGTTTTTCTTATAAAATTACAAATTGAAAATTAAGAAACTATTATAAAAGAATAAGAAAAAAAAAATCCACAACAAAAACCAATGTAACATTTGTAAATAAATGAAACGAAAAACCAAAAACTTATTAAACAATATGTAACACGCAAAACATTAAAAAAATGCCATTTTTTTATAGAAAAAAATAATGATATTGATTGGGAAGTCACACACATATACACATATCAACACTATATAAGTCACATATATCATTACCTAGAAGTTTTATGGAGGATGGGCTAAAATATCGACATAAAGTAAATTCTACAAAAAATAAACAACAAACAAACATACAAACCTAATAGAATATAGTATAGAACATAAGAGTTGTTAATTTCATGTTATGAAGCATTAGGTTGTAGTTTATATATTAGTTTGTTGTAGTTCCTCTAATTAATAAATGGAAAGATGAAGAGACTAAATTTGATGTATCTAATAAGTGAGATTGTTTGGAAATTAAAGCTAATTAAATTGAAAATGAAATTACCAAAGAAACCTTCATACAATTAAATACACAATTTTTATTTAAGGATAGAATGGTCATTTGAGAGAATCTTTTTATTTAAAAATAAAAACAATAAATTTTCTTTTAATCCCACTCAAGAATCAAGATGACTCATGATTTGGGTTTTGTATACACAGGGACCAATTTCATAATAAGAAAACCCCAACCAAAAGTGACGGTGTGCTCCCCTTTCAGCTCCCACTCCATCTCCGATTAACACCATCGTTATCTTCGGCCGCAACACCTCTAGCCGTTATCTTTCGATATGTGAGTTGCGTGAAGACAACCCAAAGGGTTAACGATTTTTGGAGGTCAAGGGGCCACGATGCATTTTAATCTGGAGACGACCTAGGTTAGTGATCGTCTTTTCTCCAAATATTTCGGTATAACATACGTTTAATCTTCTGGATATCTTGGTTGCTCTTTCTCTCTCGATGATTGGTGGATTAGGCATCTTAATCACTAACCCTAACCTTCAATTTCATTTCGATGTATTTTTTTTCCAGTTATACTTATTGTTTATTCTGTATACCAAATGGGTCGTAAACTTTTTGGACTCAATTTGCATATTAGTAGTTTGAGGATGCGATACTCTGTTGTTCTTTTTATTAAGTTTCATTAGTGGGGTTTTTAAGGTTTAGCTGCAGATTGTGTTTTATTCTTTTTCTCAACCAGAGATTGTGTATCTTTGGTGAATGTATTCAATCTTACTTAGATATGAAAAGACCTTTTTTATACAAGTATCTTGACTAAAGCAAGACTTTTTTTTTACAATCTGTAAACACTCTGATCCGTTTGATCTATTCTAGTAAAATGATTCAAATACTTTTCTTTTTTGCTTTTTAGTGAACATAATTTGATATATCCTGTTGTGGTGTTTTATAGTAGGTTATGCCGTATTTTAGTGATCATTATTTGATAAAAGGTATACAAGTGACCCTTTCTTATGTCTTACAGAAGATCATAGTAGAAAAGGATGAATAATTACACTACAAAATCAATCGTTTATATAAATCTAAAGCAAAGCCAGCTGAAATCATTCTACACAGAAAGATTATCACAACCAAATCAATTTGCCTCTTGGCAAGACATAAGATAGGGTCGTTTGTATACCTTTTATAAGATGCTTGTAAAAAGGTATTTTTAATGCTTGAAACCATTTTTCTTTTTAGAGACCACCTTACACAGAAGAGAAAGGAGAAGAATCTGTAACAATGTATCAATCCTATGATGCTCGAATGCTATGATATTAAGCTGCTCAATGTAGACGCATATAAATGAGGTACATGGCTTATTGCCACTCTTGAAAACCAAGCAGATTTATGCATTTACGTAAACTCAACTCTGTATTCAATTTTTTGTATTTTCTATGTTATAAAAGGTAAAATTTGGTGCAGCCACATGACCATATATAAACGCAAGAACAACATAGTAGAGGGGAGCAACTTCAACCGATCTACCCGAGCACAGAGTCGATGTTTCCTGTATAGCTAAAAGAAACAAAGGTGGTGAACTACAGAGTTTATGAAGATCCTAAAGAGAGGTGGTGAACTACATAGTTTATGAAGATCCCAAACAGAGGTGGTGAACTACAAAGAGAGGTAGTGAACTACAGCGTTTATGAAGATCCCAAACAGAGGTAGTGAACTACAGAGTTTATGAAGATTCTAAACAGAGGTGGTGAACTACAAAATCAAAATGAAAATGAAAATGAAACTAAAACTCAACCTGTAAGCTCCACCTGGAGCTGAAGTTGAAGAATTTGGAGCTCGGAGCTTACAAATGATGCTGGGTTTAGAAAATGGAGAAAACCAAACCATCTACAACGTGTTATATATGGTACAATGACTTGAAGCCACTCAACTGTACTATATGATCAATACCATACCTGTGAAAGAAACACCCATACTTCTCTTGCAGGCTTAGAGCAACCATACCTGTGAAAGAAACACCCATGCTTCTCTTGCAGGCATAGTATGGGACCAAATCTATATTTTGGGTTAAAAGTAGTGATGCATTATATACTTGTACATTATGCTTATTAGGTTGTAATTAAGAGTTTTTTGAATTCTATGCTTTAATTTGTTGTACATCATGCTTGGACAATTGTAATTAAGACATTTGTCTTAAATGCTTATATATGTAGTATAGATATATATATATATATAGGGGAGGTTTCTTTTACAAACCAGTACATTTGTAAAAACTATGCAAACCACTTCTCAACCAATCATTTTAATTAATTTAATTAAAAGTAATTATTAATTAATTTATAACCAGAGGGGTATAGAGGTCATTTTACAAATTCGTTTTTTAATTAGGTAATTTCCTAAATTAATGGGATTTGTTAATATCCCATTCAAATTAACAGATTATCGATTTTTTCTGCAGATACTATATCGTCCTATCCAACTGGGTTTTTTTAATCACTCTTGTGTTCTTCATCTGCAGGTTTATATATATATCCGAAATTCTTCATCTGCAAGTCTCTTTATCTTTCCGAAATCATAAGAAAAAAATGGATGTTTCACCATCGGTTAACGAGATCTTCATGAGTCGAGTAAAATGAAGAAACCCAGAATCATGAAGAAACCCAGTAAAATCATGAAACAAAACCTAGAATCAACCCAGAATCATGAAGAAACCCAGTAAAATCATGAATCCAGTAAAATGAAGAAACCCAGTAAAATCATTAAACAAAACCCAGAATCATGAAGAAACCCAGTAAAATCGATGAAGACAAAATCATGAAGGCAACCCAGAAAAGACCACTTTCGACCCACGATTTTGTAATTTTCAGAGTTAGCCATGAACCTACAAAACCTTCAAGATTTTGAAATCTTTCAACCTAGAATCATGAATCCAGCAGCTGTGGTGGTGGACAGCAGCGGTGGTGGTGGGCAGCGGCGGTGGTGGTGGAGGACAGCAGCGGTGGTGGTGGACAGCAGCGCGGTGGTGGTGCTTCCTGTTGCCGGCGGCGGCGGCGGTTTTGATCGAAGATGGAGAGAGGGAGTGGAGTAGGGTTTTGTTGTTGATAAAATGTGGATGATTTTTTGGTAGAGAGAGAAAGGGATCCTTTGTGGCTGGAAAAATGGTAGAGAAGAGAGAGAAAGGAATCCTAGATTTGGGGATGATGAATGACGGGTTTGATTTAGGGATGATGAATGACAAGTTGTTTTACCAATATACCCCTGTACCTATTTTTTTAATTATGAAATTAATTCAATTATGGTTAATATTTACCAAATATGCCATTGAATGATTATTGACCCTAGATCAAATTAATGGATGGTGATTAAGGTAGTTGCATAGTTTCTACAAATGCATTGGTTTGTAAAAAATACCACCCCTATATATATATATATATATATATATATATATATATATATATATATATATATCGGGTTCATCGGGTTGGGTTGGGTTCAAATTATCGTAACCCGATATCAACCCAATACATACGGTTTGAAGATTTTACAACTCGATTGGACATCGGGTTGCTTCGGGTTAGGGTTGGTCGGGTTGATCGGGTTTTTGAGCACCCCTAATTATGATTCACTACAAGAGAAATGACCTTCAGGGAAGGTTATTTCCGTCAAAAAGCTTCTCTATGCAACTGTAGATAAAAGTTTTAGATACACTTTTAAAGTTTCTCTAAAAATGTTGCCTTTAGAGACGCTTTTCTAGGGCTTTAGATACACTTTCAAAGTTTCGCTAAAGGTTAGTCAAATTTTCTCAAAAAGCTTCTCTAAATAATGACTTTTAGAGAAGCTTTCTCAAAAAGCTTCTCTAAATAATGACTTTTAGAGAAGCTTTTTGAGAAAATTTGACTAACCTTCACCGAAGCTTTGAAAGTGTATCTAAAGCCCTAGAAAAGTGTCTCTAAAGCAACATCTTTAGAGAAGCTTTAAAAGTGTATCTAAAACCTTTATCTACAGTTGCATAGAGAAGCTTTTTGATGGAAATAACCTTCCCTGAAGGTCATTTCTCTTGTAGTGATTGTTTCTCAAGCAAGGATCATTACAGTCGAATGCAAATAGGCAATGACCCAACACTACAAGAAAAACGGATTTTAAAAAAGGATTTTGATGTGTATCTAAAGATGATCTTTAGGGAATTAAGGAATTACATGATAAAAACGAAAGCGTAACATAAGGTAAGATGATTTTCAGAGATGAATTTCGAACTAAACAATACATTAGGGAAATCGTCCCTAAAACTTTTAGAGACTCTTTTTATATAAAGCGTCTCTAAAAGTAAAAGCAGAAGTTTTAGCAACGCTTTGAAAAGTAAAATGTGTTTATTTAATTATTAAATTTAAATAAAAGAATTTAGTTACACTTTTAAAAATTGAAAGCATCAAATTTATTTTAAGAAAAATACTATAGACGGGAGAGTTGGGTTGTATAATCTACGATTTTCATTCGATTTCTCTTAGAATTAGGGCGAGTTGTACAATTTCATTACTTCTCTTTGATACCTCTTGATTTTGATCTTCAATTTCGTTTTTCTCTTTGATACCTTTTTATGTTTGTAAGGTAAAATTAGGTTTATATGCTCTGATGAATACTTATTTGCCTTGTTCTATACATAATTAGCGGATCTGAACTTGTTAAAATCCTTCAAATGATTTTGTTTTTCTAGAAAATGATTTTTTTGTTCTAAAAGCCAACTCTTAATTTCTCATTTGTTGCTTGTCCAAATAGGTGTTAACAAATGTATTTTTTGTAGAAATATTGTTAGATTTCAAGTTTTTTTTAAACGGCAAATTTTATAGAGGACAAAGAGAACTAGCGAGAGGCTAGGAGTACAAACACGAGGCGAGAGCCGCACTCGGATTACAACACCAATCTGTCCACTTTAAAGATAAACCAAAAGGAGCTCTATTCCTATTACTTGGAATTAATACTGCCTTTGTCTATTTGATTTCCCTACATACATAACATAATTAAGCCATGAGGTGGGCTTGATTTAGACTCACCTTACTTGGAAGAAAGCAAACAGCTAACCTTGTAACATTTCCTTCATTTTGTATGTAGTTCCTTCTCTTTATATTATTAACAAAAAGTATTGCTATATTTGTGCATCATATCATTTCTTGCTACATTTCCTTCATTTTGTATGTAGTTGATACCGATTGAATTGATACGGTTGATAATGAACTAGTTGGTTTATCATGGTATGAATTTGACACCCGTACTGTTAAATGATTTAAGCTACCACAACAATTTGCCATGGTTGTGTCATGTGTTTGGACGAATGTTTATTTCCAAAATCTAACATAACCATGTATGGTCCGGCATATTAGAACATCTCCAAGAGCTATGGTATAATTTTTCTATAATAATAGAGTAAAAAATGTCCACTCTAAGAAAACAACTACTCTATTTTAACAATCATAATATTAACTTTAATAATAAAATATTGTTTCTCTTTCCTACACATTAAATTTAAAATTCTTTTATCGGTGGAAAAATGTTGTTATATTATTTCTCTATCTTTCTATAAAGTTTAAGAGATTTCTCTACTCCTT
Source organism: Saussurea involucrata (assembly GCA_033807775.1). Classification (NCBI taxonomy): domain Eukaryota; kingdom Viridiplantae; phylum Streptophyta; class Magnoliopsida; order Asterales; family Asteraceae; genus Saussurea; species Saussurea involucrata. The sequence goes on along the minus strand of CM066321.1, from coordinate 1,583,031 downwards.
ATTTTTCTCATTTTAACCTACAAAGTAATATAACTGCTAGATCAAAAAAGTTGTTAAAATCCTTATTTTCCTCATTTTAGCATAGCTATTGAAGATACTGAAAATTATATTTCTAGTGGCAACATTTCACTATGTATATATGCTTGAAGATACATATGTATCGAATTTGTTCTTTAGTGTCTAACATCTAGTAACCTCTTATCTGAGTAGCCACATTTCACATACATGCTTATGCATGTGTCTATTCAAGAGAGTGAAATGGATATTAATTACATTCTTTTTATATTCTTTTTCTTATAGTGCTTCAGGAACAGAGGAGGTGCATCTTATTGGTCATATTTTTCTTTAAATCTAATTTGGTTCTCGTATGTATGTTTTCTTTATAAAATGTAATTATTACCAACAACTAATTTCATATATATATATATATATATATATATATATGTATGTATGTATGTAAAATTACAACACTAACACATACATCAAACTAACAGTGTGTTTTTTCTACTTGGGAGTAAAATTTGCCAACTAGTCTTATTGCTGGCCGTAAAAGGATAGAAACAAACAAGCAATGGTGGGTGTTGTATAAGCTTGCATATATGCTTGATAATATGAATTCAAGGCAATGGCCAAAATAGGATGTTGTGTGATTGATTCATGTATATAACAACACAAAATGTGATTTGTTTCAGCATGCAAGTAGCCAAGTAGTAATTAATTGTTTTTTCAGAAAACAATTTATATGCACACCTGCTGTTGCTGTTGCTGTTGAATCCAACCTTCTTTCTGCTCTTTCAAAATTGAACCTCTATCGCTGCTGCATGTTTCAGAATCCAACTCAATTCGCTCTTTCAAATTAACTACAGCCCTAAGCCTATATATATATTGTTAGTACACAATGTATTCAAGATTTAGTCTAATTGTAATTAGTCAACAAATGTCAAAGTCAAAATAGCTAGGTTTGGTCAAATGGTATATAAACCCAATTGTTAGGGTTTGTGAGGTGAGAGGTCATTTTTTGTATCTAGCCACCATAGTGTGTGTGTAGCCTCCAAGAGAGAAAGTGTTCTTCATTCCCATCTTTTACATTTCTTTTCAATGATCAATGAAGCTTATGAGTTAATCTTTTTACAAATTTGGAGAATGAATTAGACATCGAAATAAAAGAATCTGAAAAGAAGAAAATTAAAGATTTTCAAGCAAAAAGTTTGAAAGATGTCTATTCAGATGAAAGAAAGGTGTTTCAGGCTGAAATCTCAAAACTCACAAGGAGATTATCTGCTTTAGCAACAGAAGCTATGAAAGAGCAGAAGATCAAATCTGATCTACAGAAGAAATTTGATTACCGTGTTGTTACAAGTTCAGATACTCCTATCTTTAAGCCTGTTAAGATGGTTTGGAAGGTAAAAGGATCTACTCCTGAAAGAGATGCCCCAAAGTCATTTGTTCCTCCACCGAAGGTGAACAAGAAGAACAATGCTCCGAAAGGTAAGTCTTTTGTTAAACCTAATCTTATCTATTCTGCAAATCATTTGATTAGGTTAGCACAAAAGCACATATGCTGTTCTTATTGTGGAACTGATGATTTTGTCAAGAAAGAAGATGTTCAGTACTGGTATGGTACTTACAATATTCCTTCAAATCGAACTGCACATAACAAGCCAGGACCCAATTGGCAATGGGTACCAAAATCTACTTAATCTGTTTTGCAGGTTTATCATGTGCGGTGCTGAATGCCTAATTACTACCACATACATGACTGGAAAACAGAAGAGAAGAGTGCAATTTGAAGAAGAGTATCTGTGCTGAAACCATCTGCATAATTTTAGGGGGAGAGATTCTAAACCTTTGATTGTTTGTGCTTATTGATATATCTTTCTACATGATTATGGTTTCTGAATAATTCAGTTCAGAACCCGCATTTCAAAGAGATAATGGTTTCTAAACACATCAGTTTAGAACCCGGATTTCAATGAGTTAATGGTTTCTGAATACTTCAGTTCAGAACCCGCTTTTCAAAGAGATTATGGTTTCTGAATAATTCAGTTCAGAACCCGCTTTTCAAAGTCATTATGGTTTCTAAACACATCAGTTTAGAACCCGGACTTCAATGAGTTTATGGCTTCTAAACACCTCAGTTTAGAACCCGGATTTCAAAGACATAATGGCTTCTGAATACATCAGTTTAGAACCCGTTTTTCAAAGAGATTATGGTTTCTGAATACTTCAGTTCAGAACCCGCTCTTCAAAGAGAATATGGCTTCTAAACACTTCAGTTTAGAACCCGAGCTTTCAAAGAATATTTGACTTCTGATCATATCAGATCAGGTCTCGTTCTCAATCTCTAATAATAAATAAAATAAAATAAAAATATAAAAAAAAAAGATTTTGATTGTTACATGTGCTAATTTTGTCAAATTAAGATCTTTGCAGATTTTGAGGGGGAGCTTATCCGATTTTAAATCAGTCGATCATAATTTGAGGGGGAGATAATACTGATAACTGTAAGTATCTTCTGAACTCAATCTGATATTGTTTGAAAGAAAAACAATTTTCAAGCATGAAAACGTGTTCTTAAATGTTCAAACCACTTCTATAGTTTAAACATATTTTATAATTTTAGAAGTGTGATTTTAAATGTTTTTCATGTATATCTCGGGTTGTTATATCATTGTTTCTGACCGTGTGTTTCCAAAGATTAATACTTGCGTATTATCTTGTCTATATACTTTCAAGTATTCATACACACCGGTTCAGCTTTTTATTGACTTTGTTATTACCATGTCACAAAATGAAACAATTTTCGATGGTAATACTCCCGCTAGTATTCAAAGTTTGTTGAGCATCATATTCATTTCAGCGTAAGAGCATAACCGTTTCATTCAAAGATTGTTTATATTTGATCATATAAACAAAAGATCCAATTCTTTGATACCCTAACCGTTAATGAATATCTTTCATATTTTGATCTGATTGATACATTGTCAGATTCTCAAACAAGTGTTTCGAATTCATTTCATTCTTTCAATATCCTTGTTCTGAGAAATCTTCAAAGTTCAAATGCTTAAATATTTCATGATATTTTATTGAGGAGCATACATTTTGATGACAATGTTTTCAAAAAGCTGAGATTTATAATTGTCTAAGATAAACTGTTGAACAACACATCTTTTAGGACAACATTTCATGGGAATCAGTGTGAGAGCTTAATAGAACTTCTATGGATCCACGTTAACCAGTGTTTCCTACCCAAGAAGTTATCCTTGAGTGATTGAGGGGTGAGGGGTCAAAATCAAAGAATGGGGGAGATAACTCATCCGGTTGAGTAATCTCATTGTGCTGAGGTAAAATGAAAAAGAGAGTTTGGTTAGAAGTGAGCGAATGAAAAAACAGAAAGAGGGTGTGAGAACAGAGTTAAAAGAATACGAGAAATCTGCACCAGCCACTTTCTGAGCCGGGCAGCCACATTACTGATTGGTTCACATTCTTTGGTGACCGTCATTGAAACAGGCAACTAGCCCATGCCAACTCTTGCATTAAACCCCACCAGCTACTCATTTCTTTCTCAACAAAGAAATGTTTCATTTTCTTAGGGATGCAGCATATTATCTATCTAATCTTCACTCGGAAGGTTTGGATATTGAAAGAAGGAAGTTTGCCCCACCTTCGCACTTCATTCATGCACATTGAGTCCGTGGAAAACTTGTTGCTGTCTCAACAGTTTACACAATTTGAGCCTAACTATTATCAAGCATAAGTTGCTTCAATCATTTCTACACTTGCACGTACACACAAGGAGTATGTTTTCTTGTCATAACGTTCATAGAAATTCCTTCGTGTTTTTCGATTATTGAATGGAAGCCCTGGAGGAGTGAACATCAAAAAGCTCCTTTCCAAAGTGCATTCGTTGTACTAAGTGGCTTTGTGCAACTTACAGGCATTTTAACTGATTCATCCGTTGTTTCAGGGTTACCACTTTATATTATCTGAATTTGAAAAGATTCGGATAAACATTTTTGGAATTGACGGTTATACAGATCAAAAGGAGGAGATTGTTTCTGGTATTCAAAGACTGCTGAAATTGAACAAGAATTTTGATGATCATGATGCTCACAATCATCAAAAAGGGGGAGAAATATCAAACAGAAGAAAAGAGGGAGATAATTCGAATATCTCAATCTCCAAAAGTCAAAATTGATATTTGTCAAAGTCAAAGAAGTTCAAGCTAAAGTGTTTCCGAGAGATCAAATGCGTGAAGATACAAAGACAGACCATGCTTAAAGATTATTCAAGAATGTCTTAAAGTTCAAAGACCGTTAAGCCTCAAATCTTGTTCATAATTCGAAGACTGAAGAAATTTTTCAATAGTCAAAGCTGCAAAGATCGAAGATTCGAAGTTATAAAGAGTTTGTTTTGAAGACCTTGATCAACCTTACACAGATTTGAAGTTAGTTTTTCAAGACTTTGTGACTATTTGTTTCAGAAGAGCCTAATGAACATTAAAGCCGCCAAAGTGGATTCTTGAAGATAAAGCCTATCTGAAGATTCGTCAAAGATTTAAAGCGTTGAAGAGCTGAAGATTAAAGAACTGAAGACTATCGTCCTAATTTTTTAAATCTTGAATCCATAGGGGGAGATTGTTAATACACAATGTATTCAAGATTTAGTCTAATTGTAATTAGTCAACAAATGTCTAAGTCAAAATAGCTAGGTTTGGTCAAAGGGTATATAAACCCAATTGTTAGGGTTTTGTGTGTGAGGTCATTAGTGCAAAGCCACCAAGGTGTGTGTGTGAAATAGAGAGAGTGACCTCCCAAAGAGAGAAAGTGTACCCAATTCATCATCTTCTACATTTCTCCTCTAATCAAGTGCTTTAATGGTTTAATCTTGTTACCTGATTTGTTCACATATATATATATATATTTTTTTTCTGACAGGTATTTAAGGTTTGGATTTCATCTCTTTTTTTTAGCTTCCTATGTCAACTTACATATTAAATAAAATACAGAATCTCAATCTTTTCCATATTTCTTAACTTATATAAATCAATATCTAACACTCCATTTATTTAATTGAAATAGTCATATATCTGTGGTGATAATTTTAATGTTTCGTTATATTTTGTCTTTATCGATTTTATAATATAGTTTTGTGTGATTTAATAAAACGATAATTTTTTTTATAAATTTTTTAATATAGTTTTATTATAATAATAATAATAAAATTTAATAATGAAATAATTTTATTTAGGTTTAATAATATAATATTTTTAGAAACTAATAATTAAGTTTATGTTAGAATCCAGTTATTATCTTAGTTTTATTTTATATTATTTATATTTCAAATGAGATTTTTATCATGTATTTAGTTGTGAATTTAGACATCCAAATTTAAATATATACAATAACCATACATAAAGAAATCGACTTGTTATATATTCTATATATATATATATAACTCCATGACGTAACAAATAAATATATTTATATAACTAAAATAAATATTCTAACCACTTTAAAACATCAAATAAGTACTTTTAATATATCAATTATTACTATTGGTGAGACTTTATTTTTTTATTCATTTAAAAATCAAACAAGTTTTCCCATAACGTATTTTAATTTCTATCTCACTTCATAAAATAGATATGATGCAAATAAAAATTTAAATAAATAATAATAATAATAAAATAATTTTTTTAAGCGAACAACACGTTTTAAAAGAGGTTTTACTTCCTTATATATAAACTAACCAATTACACGTTTGTGTGTATATTTTATAACAAGTTTTATATATGAAGTAAGAATATTTATATCCTAATAAAGAATATATTCAATATATTAAATTTTATATTGTATTTATTTTCTTTAAATTTTTAATTGTTATCCGTAAAATATTATTTTTATATAGTTTTTGTATTTCAGTTAGCTTATTTAATGTATAAAATAATGATAATAAAGAAATTATACATAAAATGTATAAAGTAAATATTGAAAACTAAATAAACCTTTTATTTTGATGTCATTTTAATTGCTTTGAAGAAAACTTTCTAATGATATATTTTGTTACAAAATTATTTATTTTATTATAATTTAATAAATCATATAAATGAATCAAATTGTATAAAGATATAAACAACTCATTAGGAGTAAATTAATCTTTTGTGTCTTGTCTAGTTATGTCTTACCAAACACTGAATAACCTATTGTAACAACCCAGTCTAAATAAAGCATACATAGCACTAATATTAAATAATTACAAATCTGGGTCCCAAAAATTTTCGTTACATCATACATAAACTAAGGTTGGCGGAAACAACCTATACACAACTGAGAAAAACTAGTACTGCAAGTGGCACCGGCATGGTCTCTAACTGCATCAGTACTCTATCCTGATTTTGCCCACTTACCTGAGCCTCCTACTAAAAGCTTACCTGAAAAGGTTTTAGTTTTGAAAAGCGAGGGTTAGACCATGAGGTCTAGTGAGTTCCCTCCATAAACAGTGTACGTCAACATTATAAATCATTTTTATAAAACAGTTCACATTCTTCACATAAGCGTCAAACATGGTACTGCACTGTGTTAAGGATCACATCGTTAACCGCGATCGGGGCCCCAACAGACTCCCCTTTCGCCTCTTCTGGAGCCTACGCAGACTCCCCTTCCCGGAGCCTACGCAGACTCCCCTCTACTCGAAATAGGAGGAAACGAATTCCAGCCTACCAGACTGTCATACATATCCAAGGGATCATTAGTACCCGAGGATCTATCTCTGATCCCACAGTGCAGACCGACTCCACATAGCATACACATAGTTCATCGTAAACATAAAACATGAACTCCATATAACGTTTTACAACCCATATCATATTGCTGGACAATCTTTTCAGTAGAACATTCTTTTCATGGGAAAACATTCGTAACAACTTGTAAGTAAATCATGCTCATAAACATACTCTGATCAGTAAAATATTAACTTTCGTTTACGTAAAAGTCAGGTAAAATAACAGCGCATATTCATAAAATCACTTTCCTGGGAAAACACGTAAGAGCACGTATTTTAGTTAGAAAAACTCACCTGGCTAGCTCGCTCCAAAGCTCCTCACTTACACTTCTGATCTCTAGGCGAAACACCTATTATATAGGAAATGTATATCAATATCTATTAATTTATATTCGAGCTTGCCCCGAACTTAACCCAAACTTATCTAAGTTGGTAACTTCCACTTCTAGTCCACAAATCATAATTAATGGTCTTTGCTTATTTATCCAATTGAAACGCTATACCGGATCCATTAATTTACCCGACTCTAGGTTTCCCCCGACATAAAATTATAACTCTAGATTCTAAATATCAAAGCCGGATCATGATAATAATAATATGACCCAATTTAATAAATAGACTATCGATTACGTACTAGGCCCCTTTAAATAATTATAGACTTTAATAATAAATTAAGCCCAATATAATAACTAAGCCCAAAAGGACTTTATAATTCTTTTGGCCCAAAACTCAATTCGGCCCAACTTAAATTACGGGTCAACTTTCGGGTCATACCGACTTTCAGTACACACAAGCTTTAGGCTCCAATTAAAATAATTATTCCGACCCTTTTCTTAAAATTACACTCCGGCCCAATTATTAACTTACCGGGACTCAACAAAATGTTCTCGGAACCTCAATCAATTTCCAACACTACCGGAACTTCATTTTCTTTAAAATACCAAATCGTTTTGCAAACAAGTCCGGGTATTTCGACAAAAACTGCATTTCTTCGTTTTTAACTTATTCTACAAATTAACCATCACCATTTCTTCCGAAATCAAGAATCCACAAACATTTGGTTTAATCTTGACAATAAGACTTGGGAATCAAAACTCTAGTAATGGCCTTAATTGATTACAAAACAGAGAATAACTAGAAATCTACAAATCTAACATTACTCACCAAGAGAAAACACAAAGGAGTGGTTTCTTACCAGATTAGAACCTCACGAGAAAGGAAGGCTGTTGTCCAGCCATACTGCCGCCGCCGACCACCGCCGGCAGCCGACTGCCGGCGCTCATCAGCCGCCCCTCCGGTCATCTTCTCCGTCGCCGGCGAACCCAGCCACCATCTCCCTCTCTCGTCGTATATCTCTCTCCCTCGCAGCCCCCATCTCCCTCACGCAGCACTATCTCTCTCTCGCTGCTCTCTCTCTCTCTCTCACGCAACTCCCTCTCCCTCTCGCTGCTCTCTCCCTCCCTCGCAGTCTCTCTCTCCCTGTCGTCTCTCTCTCTCCTCGCCGGCGATCTCTCCCTCATCGTCTCTCTCTCTCTGCCGGCTGCACACACAAAACACCCACAAGACCATCTCTCTCTCTTTTTGTCTATCTCCATGACAGCCTCCACAAACCCTAAAACTGATTTCCTTTCTTTCTTCCAGCATTAAAATCGGCCCATCACAGAGAAAAGAGAATTGATTTCCTATTTCTATATTTTACCCCCATACTTTGTGCCACCTTCAATTACCATCCCTAACTTTCATTTTAAAACATGCTACATTATTTGGGTTATTACAATCTCCCCTCCTTAATGGAATTCCGTCCCGGAATTCACTCTATCACTAACCGGTGCCCTTGGTTCTCAAACTTGAATCTTAATTCTCGAAATAAATCTTTCTAATAACAAAACAATAACAACATACGTTCACGCCTTAGCTGCGCAATCCTGATTAAACTCACAATCTTTGCTTATAACTGAAACATACAATCATCCCATCCTTCATCTTCCAAATCGGATCTATTACTTCAGGAACACCACGAAACTCGGGTTCTAAAACTCTATCGATTAACCACAATGACCATAAAAATCAGGTAGATATAAATAAAGTCATCCCGACTTTCTTATTTAGATCACTCCAAACAATTCCGCTGAGTAACCCAACAATTCACAATTTTCACAATAATTCTAAAATTACTCATTCTATCATACTATCATCAACTTCTCACTTTCCCAAATCGATCCTCCCATATCAATTCTTAGTAAGAATTTCGGTAGAATTGCAGCGCATCCTGTAATAACTAATAAATGTCATTACTTATCAAATCCATAAATTTTAATCAACCAACCCAAGGCTTATACATCTAACATGACATTTCCAATCAATTAACGATCATACCACCATTCCGACCCATAATCACCATTCTTTAAACATAACCAAATTTCTAACTGTTTCCTTCTAGGTCATTCCCTCTCTCATAAGAAACAATTCACGTTCTGCAAGAATCTAGCATTCACTATAACACATTTGACTAACACACTCTTCATCTTCTTTAAACTTCCAATGACTCCAACATATACCTACTTAGCGACTCTTACAACCAAAACATTTGGTTTCTCTTTTGGGTAATCCCCCACCAATACTCTGTCCTTCCATCCCGATCGTAATCACACTAAAAGGTCAACTTACCCTCTAGGTGCTCCTACAATCTGATTTATAGGTCGTACATCTCATCCGAAAACCCCAAAAGCCTCTATCTGATGCTTTCTTTCTCTCTAACATCACCTCACTACGATACTAGCTGGTACATTAACTTGGCAACTAATGTCATTACATAACGATACATTCCTCACTCATAACATCACACTGCAGACCAAATCTCTCATGGTCATTCGTACACACTTCACACTTTCCTTCATATTCTCCCGTATGTCACAAACGAGTCTATCTCGCTACGTACTCTTTTCCCAATTTGATGAACTATAACTCACGAGTTCTCAATTAATTCAAACACAAACGTTCTAACTAGCTCTTTACGATTCGAGCCCTTACGAAGACACCACACTTTTCTTACCGATTGATAAAATCTACACACTCGCTTCGATTGTACTACATACCTCATCATTCTACGTATCCCTCCATACCTCGTAAATAGAACGCTTATTCAAAATGATCACTTCCCATCCTCTTAACACCCCTACAAGGTGTCCTATCAATTTCCAACCTTCTGTTTCACGTCTTCGGCCTCGGCCATCTTATGTAGCTATCGAATTCTACATCAACCGACAACCTGAAACTACTTTCTTAACTTATTCTTAAACATGGGTTCCTTTACGGAACCTAATCCTACCATCATATCATAATTACTTCGCAATACGTCTCCCTCTTTCTAGACTCACTCCTGTAATATCAATCTTACAAACTCACCTCAAGACTCACATTTCCACCCCACGGACATTTCATTCTTCCTTACCACACTACTCTTTAACGAGTCGCTAAAACCATCACCTTGAAGACTTCAAACCCTCCCTCCGGACACAACCGTCTGTTGACAACCGTACATCCAGCTACCGAACAAGGGTGCAAACCCTCATTCGACCGATACTATAATCCACTACTGACTCTATCACTGTCCACCCTTCCTCTTGGGCACTCTTACTAAAGTTATATCATTCTTTCCTGATTTGACCAATATCTCTTCACTCTCGGAGTTCTTTCTTGGCTTAAAATGTAATACTCTATGACCTAGTGAGTTCATAGCCTTCATGCATGACAACACAATAGATAAATTATTTCATACATTTTATCATTTTAGATAAACCACCCTTGAAAAGCATCTTGGGTACACTCGACCCCAACACTCTTATAACTTCAATGCCCTGCACAGCGATTCGAGAATCGCTTGCATGCATCTTCCCGTGAACCTTAATCTTACTCCATCTGAACGACGTTAATACGAAAGTGATATATTGCATGAAAATCTTTTTATTTGGCTTAATTTTGAAAGAATTACCGTCACCAGGTAAATCAGTTGGTTTTTCGTACTCATAAATAACTCCAACATGCCATTACTCACTTTGGTTATAAAAGTTTTGCATTTAATCGTTTTCTTTACTTTTGCAATAATTTAACTCATCATGAAAAGAGCGAAATACTTTACAAATCATAAAACTCGAAACTTCATGGTGCCATGTGAATGAAATCACCTTTTTCTTTAAACGTACGCGTGCACATTCTGACTCATTTTCGATCAAAATTTATCTTTACATATTTAACTTAAATCGTGAAAATTTCATGTTACATAAAAAAAAGGACACCATGCATGAGACTCTACTTGCATTTGAAGGCTACTCACTCTAACAAGGTCAACTGCTTTACTCGCTTAGCTTATCCTTGACATTCTACCTACGACCAACGGTCGCCCTCTCGGTCACGCAACAACTTGCTGAACACACTTTCCACATCTCACTTACTCAATCCCTTTCATACTATTTCGTTTTAATCACTATCTCATTTTCTACTTCTACATGCTTTCATTTCACAATAGGTATCTTATTTCATTTACACTGCCTTTGAAAAGCTCGACTAAGAAGTCAGGGTTCTATTGATACGTTCAAAATTTCAACACTGTTATTCCTTATCATTCTAACTGATCTCATCCCACTATTTCTAGAACTGGGACTTTCTAGAACAAGAGTCTTACTCAAAATCAATCATTTTATCTCTTCGAACCCACGAAGATCTATCTCTATACGATTCATAACATTCTAACCAACATTTCGCCTCTACGATGTATACATTATTCACTTCATAATGATTTCCCATGAAACTTCCCCAACAAGGGGTCTCAGTCTACACCTCAGAGATCTCGTTGACATTCTAACGTACTGAAACACGACATAAACACTGGGTAGGTTAATAAGGTAGGTTAAGCACATACATGTACCTGTAAGTTCGCAATTACACTGGCCAGGTGAAATCTCAAACTTACCTTACATGACAGTCCTCAGTACCCTATTAGTCCTATCTTTATAATAGTGTCCTCCTAACGCATCTTCTGTATTTACAATAGTGCCCTCCTAGCGCATTTCCTGATTCTCAGTTGTGAATTCTACTCCAAAGTTTAAGTTTAGGCCCGTCCGGTCACCTAAATCCCTTAAACTACGGCTCTGATACCAACTGTAACAACCCAGTCTAAATAAAGCATACATAGCACTAATATTAAATAATTACAAATCTGGGTCCCAAAAATTTTCGTTACATTATACATAAACTAAGGTTGGCGGAAACAACCTATACACAACTGAGAAAAACTAGTACTGCAAGTGGCACCGGCATGGTCTCTAACTGCATCAGTACTCTATCCTGCGCTTGCCCACTTACCTGAGCCTCCTACTAAAAGCTTACCTGAAAAGGTTTTAGTTTTGAAAAGCGAGGGTTAGACCATGAGGTCTAGTGAGTTCCCTGCATAAACAGTGTACGTCAACATTATAAATCATTTTTATAAAACAGTTCACATTCTTCACATAAGCGTCAAACATGGTACTGCTGTGTGTTAAGGATCACATCGTTAACCGCGATCGGGGCCCCAACAGACTCCCCTTTCGCCTCTTCTGGAGCCTACGCAGACTCCCCTTCCCGGAGCCTACGCAGACTCCCCTCTACTCGAAATAGGAGGAAACGAATTCCAGCCTACCAGTCTGTCATACATATCCAAGGGATCATTAGTACCCGAGGATCTATCTCTGATCCCACAGTGCAGACCGACTCCACATAGCATACACATAGTTCATCGTAAACATAAAACATGAACTCCATATAACGTTTTACAACCCATATCATATTGCTGGACAATCTTTTCAGTAGAACATTCTTTTCATGGGAAAACATTCGTAACAACTTGTAAGTAAATCATGCTCATAAACATATTCTGATCAGTAAAATATTAACTTTCGTTTACGTAAAAGTCAGGTAAAATAACAGAGCATATTCATAAAATCACTTTCCTGGGAAAACACGTAAGAGCACGTATTTTAGTTAGAAAAACTCATCTGGCTAGCTCGCTCCAAAGCTCCTCACTTACACTTCTGATCTCTAGGCGAAACACCTATTATATAGGAAATGTATATCAATATCTATTAATTTATATTCGAGCTTGCTCCGAACTTAACCCAAACTTATCTAAGTTGGTAACTTCCACTTCTAGTCCACAAATCATAATTAATGGTCTTTGCTTATTTATCCAATTGAAACGCTATACCGGATCCATTAATTTACCCGACTCTAGGTTTCCCCCGACATAAAATTATAACTCTAGATTCTAAATATCAAAGCCGGATCATGATAATAATAATATGACCCAATTTAATAAATAGACTATCGATTACGTACTAGGCCCCTTTAAATAATTATAGACTTTAATAATAAATTAAGCCCAATATAATAACTAAGCCCAAAAGGACTTAATAATTCTTTTGGCACAAAACTCAATTCGGCCCAACTTAAATTACGGGTCAACTTTCGGGTCATACCGACTTCCAGTACACACAAGCTTTAGGCTCCAATTAAAATAATTATTCCGACCCTTTTCTTAAAATTACACTCCGGCCCAATTATTAACTTATCGGGACTCAACAAAATGTTACCGGAACCTCAATCAATTTCCAACACTACCGGAACTTCATTTTCTTTAAAATACCATATCGTTTTGCAAACAAGTCCGGGTATTTCGACAAAAACTGCATTTCTTCGTTTTTAACTTATTCTACAAATTAACCATCACCATTTCTTCCGAAATCAAGAATCCACAAACATTTGGTTTAATCTTGACAATAAGACTTGGGAATCAAAACTCTAGTAATGGCCTTAATTGATTTCTCAACTTACAAAACATAGAATAACTAGAAATCTACAAATCTAACATTACTCACCAAGAGAAAACACAAAGGAGTGGTTTCTTACCAGATTAGAACCTCACGAGAAAGGAAGGCTGTTGTCCAGCCATACCGTCGCCGCCGACCACCGCCGGCAGCCGATTGCCGGCGCTCATCAGCCGCCCCTCCGGTCATCTTCTCCGTCGCCGGCGAACCCAACCACCATCTCCCTCTCTCGTCGTCTATCTCTCTCCCTCGCAGCCCCCATCTCCCTCACGCAGCTCTATCTCTCTCTCGCTGCTCTCTCTCTCACGCAACTCCCTCTCCCTCTCGCTGCTCTCTCTCTCTCTCTCTCGCAGTCTCTCTCTCCCTGTCGTCTCTCTCTCTCCTCGCCGGCGATCTCTCCCTCGTCGTCTCTCTCTCTCTGCCGGCTGCACACACAAAACACCCACAAGACCATCTCTCTCTCTCTCTTTTTGTCTATCTCCATGACAGCCTCCACAAACCCTAAAACTGATTTCCTTTCTTTCTTCCAGCATTAAAATCGGCCCATCACAAAGAAAAGAGAATTGATTTCCTATTTCTATATTTTACCCTCATACTTTGTGCCACCTTCAATTACCATCCTTAACTTTCATTTTAAAACATGCTATATTATTTGGGTTATTACACCTATTATTTAATGTTTTGTCTATTCTATTTTGTTCTCTTCGATCTGAATGCCAAACACATGATTAATCTAACTATATTTTTAGATTCAAAAGCTAATGCTAATTTGATTTTCAAAAACTTATAAAACATGATCAGATGCTTTATTGTAGTAACATTTTATCATCATAGCAAAGGAAAATCTCGAAGACGTGAGAAAAACATGTTTATTCACAAAAGATGTAATTTTTATAAAATTTCGTTCGAGATCCTAAAAAAATTGACATACTATTTTCTTTCTTTAATTATTAGTTATATTATGGTAATAAAATTTTATCGTATCAAACTTTTCAATAATTATATATAATAAAATTATGAAAGATTATAAAAGAGAAAAAAATAATATCACACAAATATATATATATATATATATATATATATAGGGGTGATATTTTTTGCAAACCAGTATATTTGTACAAACTATGCAACTAGTTTAAATACCATAGGATCAATTGATGGATGATTGTGATTAACCCGGTGGCAATTAGTGTAATTAATAGGTATTTTTATTTAATTTCATACCCAAAACACGCGGGCAGGGTTATTTTTGTCATAATCATCCTCCCATTCGCCTACCAATATTCTCCGATATCAATCAGCTAAAATCACGCGATCACTATACCGATTACATAGGCGATTCATTCTGATACTGTTTTCGGAGGGGATTTCGACTAAAATCGACGATATCAAAAACATTTTGATGCCGGGCTACATGCATCCAAACCGAGGTGAGATTTTAGGGTTTTTTTGGTATATATAGTGTTCGTCATTTTCAATGATTTTGTTCTAATTTCGATTTCCAGTGAGACGACCAAGCGAAAGAATACGGCTGAAACACTCATTCTCAAATTTCACAAACACAAAGGACAATCCTCTTTTGGTGGACATGGAGAATGAGCAACACAATGCATCGGTTGAAAAAGATGTTGCAATGGACATTGAGCAACAACAAGGTATGACGTTCTTTTGTTGACATTTTAATTTACTGCATCAGGGTTTATCTTTTATGGTTAATCTGGGTTTTAAACAACGAAGGGCTTTCATTATAAAATGGAAATTAAGTGGCTTAGAAAAAAGGAAGTTGGGAATTATGTTCAAATCTTGTCTTTTGATATTCCAATGACCATTTTTGTGCTGATTCATTTTAGATGTGCTTTGATTCATGATTCAAATTTGGGTATAGGGTTTATAGAATATTTGTGTTAAAAATTTGGGGCTACGGTTTAGGGGTTTAGTGTATTCAAATTTTGTTTGCTTCAATAATCAAATTAATTGATTTACATTTGAAGTTATTCATTATGATAGTGTTTGAACTACCAATTTTAATGATAGTCGTTAGGATAATGAATGAAATTTTTTATACTGATTCATTAAGGTGTGTCTATGTATTTTAATGATTCATATGGGGTTGGATTCATGAATAATTTAGTTGTGTTTGGTGAATCATTAGTGTGAATATATCTTGAAACGTATGAAATGATTGGTTCATGAAACTTATGTATTAGGGATAAAATCATAATAGTATAGTTTGGTTTATCATTGTTCAAAAATATTGTTTAGTGTATAATTAAGGATGCATAATCATCATTTGTAAAAGGGAATGGTGTATTATTGGTTGATAATGTGGTGGATTCATGATTACCATGTTTATTTTTTGTTGGTTAATAATTTTAATACTATTATGCATTACTGGATTTGGGTACAATAATAGCTTCATGTGGTGGATTCATGATTAACATGTGCGTATGTTATTAACATATCTGAACATATAGACCAATCTGCAACTGAAATGGACGTGGAGACTGAAAGCGTGAACAACGTTAAACGTTGCAGGAAGAGAAAAGGTAAAAAAAAAGTTTAGTTGCTTACTTATTGTGTTTTACTGATTGTTACTCATTAATACGTTGATTAAATATAATAATAACATGTGATTCAAACATGAATTTTTATGCAGAAAGTAGCAATAATTCAGACTACATGAACGTGGCAGGTGTTGAGCTACTAATGGAAGATTTAACAATGACTGAAAACAATGCAAAGAAAGGTATAGCACATTAATTGAAATATACAAATTACACATACTAGGATTTTGGTTGTTGTTCACCGTAAATCTGTTGAATTTAACAGCTTGTGGAGAAACTATAGGAACGAATAATGGTTCAGACCCAAAGATCCAGAAACGTAAGTTAAGTATGATTACCTTATATTTTCCATGTAAATTAACTAATTGCATGTTAGTAATACTTGAATATAAATCAATAAAAAATGACTCACATAATACTAATTAATTCATCTTGTCCGAAGGCAAAGTTGAATCTGCAAGTTGCTCAAGGCGAACAAGGAGCCAGACCAGTGGAACAATGTATATGAATACACCTCCAGTGAATGAAAGGCATGATGCTGCTAACCATAGGTCGCAAGGGAAAACAAGTACGCTTAAATGTTTATTTTTTATTTTTTAGGACCTAATATACAAAAACATTATTTGTAATTATGTTTTAAAATCTAACATAAATTTATAATACACGACTCGACAGGATTCAAACACTGCCGAATGAGAAGCAGTATTAAAACCAAACTGAAGAGGTCCATTCAACAGGCAAAGGTAAAAAACCAGATGAAGCAGGTCCGACAGAATTCTAGTTCACAACTAAACCGAGGCTTGGAAGTTTTGCGCACAAGGACATCACCAAAAGCTTTGCATGTCGCAATTGGTGCATTGAACAGCGAACAGCGTTCGGCAATTGTAAAACTGGGTTTAGAGTCATTGCTAAGCATGGACATAGATGGGGTGCCATCAAAATTAGGGTTCTTCATAGTAGATAACCTTGACACGACAACAATGGGTATTAGGGTAGCTAACGGACTTCTACCAGTTACGGTTGAGTCTATACACAAATTGACAGGGTTGCCAACTGGTGGGATAGATCTACTTTCTGAAGCAGATGTGCCAATTTCTGAGAACCTTATACCTGTTTGGAAAAACCAATTCAGTGTCCCAAAAATCAGACCGAAGCATGTCGTGGATTTAATAAAAAAAAGTAAAGATGCAGGATTCCACTTCAAGATCAACTTCCTCGTAATGTTTGTTAACCTGATGATCGAGGGTAACAGTATGGGAACCGTAAACCTGAATTTTCTATCAAAACTAAAAAGCGAAGCAATGATCAATAAGGTGGATTGGTGCAAATTCATGTATGACAAGGTCAAGATCAGCAAGCAAAGGTGGAGACGAGATAATTTGCTATGCTTCTATTGTGGCCCTTTGACATACCTTACGGTTAGTTGTGAAATTTCATATGAGTTTATGTTTAATGAATTAAACCTATAATAACTCCTTTTTTTTAAATCGAAGCTATTATACGTCGACTCAACTACTAGTCCAAGTGATAGCTTTGATAAACAGGGCCTACCAATCTGTGTTTGGAACATGGGAATGCTTAAGAAGAGGGAGAGAAGCGAGCTTCAGGGTGGTGGCTTTGGTTTATTACCATTAAAGGATATCGGAATGCAAATCAATGCCGATGAACATGTTTCAATGAATCCAATTAAAGGGGTGGTTCAAGGAGTTCAAGAAGTTCAAGAAGATAAGGAAGATTCTTTGCACCAAATACATGACATTCATGATTCATCTGCGATGAATGATTCTATGAATGGTGCATCACAGTCGCCGACAGGTAACCTAACAGAGTCAATCAAGCAAACACATGCGAATGATGGTCCTTCCAAAAAAGAAATGATGAAGCCTCACAGTCGGACACAAAATGAAAACGTGAATCATGCATCAGAATCGGAAACAGTAAACATAACAGATTCAAGCAAACAAGCACATCCGAATGATGCTCCATCCAAAAAGGTATGAATTTATTGAAATGTATAGTGAAGGTAAGGTTTTTTGTTTTAACATTTGAACATTTATTTTCAGGATTTGATTAAGGATGTCCACGAAAGGATATCACGACTCATAGCACTAAAGGTTAGTGTGGAAGTTGATATAGAGAATGCGATGTCGACATACAAAGATGATGAAGACATCATTTCACTTGAAAGAGAGGTACGCTTACTTTTCCGAAATAACCAAGAAAGCGTGCACAAGGATGATGCAAAGGTAACGGGATCACAAGATATAGGTGATTCACAGGGTATGGTGTTAGCACTTATTGAAAATGACCCTCTTGAAAAGATGTGGGACAGCTCAACGTTCATAAGAGAGGTTGATGAGTCATTAAGGTTATCGACTGAAGGGTCTAAGAGTAAGAAATCATTAACAGCGATACATAATCCTAATTTTGATGCTGAGGTCACACCAGCAAATATTATGCGTTCTGCAAAGTTTGTTGGTTTTAGTAATAGTGGGTCAGATAATATAGAGAAAATTTAGAGGACATGCAAACTAAAAAGGTAAAAGAGATTGACCCACTAGACTTTGATGTCGGAATAAGTCCAATTAAGAAAGCAGTACCTATTAGTGTGGTGAAAGCGGTTACTATAGAAAAGGAAACAACTGACAGTAAGGGAAAGGAAAAGGTTGCAGAACCAAAGAAAGAGTGCATAGACACATGCATGCATGATGTCGGTTTGCAATACATGCATCCAACTGGAGGACACAACATGTTGGCAAAAACTTCTAGATGGAACGTGAAACCAGGTGAACACCTTAAATCGCCGTACGTAGTGCGCGTGGTTGATTTCAATGTCATTCCGGAAGACGACAAGGTATACGAATGGGCAGTGGAAATGTTCGGAAGCAAGTAGTAAGTAGTATTAAACATTGTTTAATTTATTCATTAAACTGTATATTATACTTGAATAAATAATTCATACACTCGAAGTAAATTCCGTGATGATTTATGAATTGCAGTGACGCAGTTTTCAGTGCCATTAACTGCACTCACATCACACGAACTGGCATGGAATCATTGGCGGTTGCAAATATGAATCTTGACTCATCGGTGATAAACGGGTGGTGTTCAATACTAAACTTTGAGGAGCAACTACGAAGCAGGAACTCACCAAAACGATACTTTTTCAGGATAGACTTAATGGTGATTTTTATGTTCATTTTACAATCATATATAATAAATGAATGCTTCTAATACACTTTTTTAACAGATGGATCATATGATGCGGCCACAGTGCTACAACATTGATGAACAATACAGAGTTTTCAAAAATGCACTTGATTCAACAACAAGGCATTCGCAAGGATTTATCTCAAGGTTCAAGGATATAGATTTGGTAAGTATTTGAATGTATATACTGACTAGTAAATTCAGATTGTTCAACCGCAACATATTTACAATAATCACTTGTTGGCAGGCATTTTTTCCAATGTTTGATGGTGCATACTACTATCTTGTAGTAATAAACTTAAAATCACCTTCGTTCACCATCATAGACAACAGGAGATGGAAAAAATTCACTGGAGAGGCATTGAAAAGGAGATACGGTGGAATTACGGACGTATTGGTAAGTTTGACTGCAAGTATAAGTGTTAATATGTTTGATTAGTGATCATACTTGTATACAGTATTAATTAATATGAACTTTTTATACTTCAGCAAAGAATGGTGGTGAAGCACTTGTATGCTGTTGGTCATGCATCCGCGCAAATGCTACTGGCGACAGAACAGGACAGGTTAGAAATGGATTGGCAGACATCGCACAACACCCATGATAGTGGAGTCTTCACAATGCGTAGCATGGAAAGCTTTATGGGAGATGCAAAAAGTTGGAAGGATGGATTTATGATCGAGGGGCAACGACAATCAAATCAGATAGCAGATCTTCGGAAAAAGTACACAACGAAACTGGCAAAACATGGCCAGAACCTTAAAAGAAATGGTAATCTGACCGAAATCTGCAGAATCACAAACATGGAGGATGGTATTAAGACAGAGCTGATTCGACAAGCCAAAGATAGTCGTTGGGAACGACTTTAGTCAAGGTAATGGTTACATGGTTACTTATTATGCATGCAATGAACTTTTCGTTTCCTACTGTTTGGTTTAGTTGAATTTTTTTTAAGTTGAATTTCTTGTGATGGATTTCTTCATTTGAATTATTGCTATCAAACTGGTTGACTATTATGGTTTGTTTTTGTTATTGTTTATCAACTTCATTGAATTCAGATTAACATACATGAAAATTAACCCTAGTAATTACTATAAATGACATGAATGTATTAAAACATTATAATTTGGTTGATTCATTAACTCATAAGGAAAACGTTTTTTTGTACAAATACTCTGTAATCATGATTTCAGGGTAGTAACAGTTATTCATTAATCTCAGGTATTATTAGTTTTTTTGTGTTGTGTTGTGTTAGTGTTCATGAATCTATAACATACACAATTTATAATAAGTCAAATTTATTCATGAATCCAAATTGAAGTACACACATTTTATTCATGATTCCAGGCGGGTAATGATTAACTAGTCATTAATCTCAGTTAGTTGTAAGTTTTTGTTGTTTTGTGACATGGTACATTTATCGATAATCCACTGTTGTGTTATGGTTGATTCATTAACTCATAAGGAAAACGTTTTCTTTAATGATAACCATAGTAAAATTTTAAGATATTAAGTTGTCTAATGAATGAATCACTAAAAAAATAGTATGCGTGTTGGTGGTTTTGTTATTATAAACGTTACAACTTCTTTTCCTACAATATCACTAAACAAAATAATTAATTTTTTTTTATTTCCTGGATTCATTGATGATGTAATCAAAACAAATGAATGATTCATTAATAAATGATAACGATTTTTACCATTAAATGTTGAAATAAGTACAGCAAAATGATCAAAACATCATGAATAAATACTTATTCTGATTATTTGTCGATCATATTGATCAGATGAATAGTAATCATGATGAAAAACATGATGATAATCTAGTGCAAAAAAATGTGTGTACTTCAATTTGGATTCATGAATAAATATTAACCAAAACATACAAAGAAATATATAATAGGTATTAAAGTCTACAAGAAGAAATCTTCATCATGTTTTGGTTAATATTCATATAAGTTAACTAAACTATAATAAATATTAACCAAAACATACGAAGAAATATATAATAGGTATTAAAGTCATAACAAAAGTAACGACCCATACATCATAAAAAAAGTAACGGCCCATACATCATAAAAAAGATAATAATAAAAACAATGCGGGAATTAAACAAGTCGACAAACATAATGCATAAAGAAAATAACGTGAATCACGCGTTTGGACAATTACGCGAGTCATGCCCTGATATCTGTCCACATTTCTTGCATACCCTCTTTGGTTGTTTAGCCTTTTTAGATGCTTTTTCGCGTGCACCAATTAGTCTCTTACCTGTACCACAACCTTTGTTACGGACACCGGAAGGTGGTAACACATTCAAATTCTCAACATCAGAAACACCCATGAATTCTTGAATATTGGCGGTGCGACATTCACGACTGCTACATCGGGGAGCTTGAACAACAATGTCATCCTTGAACTTCTCACACAAACGAACAAATGATGAAATATTATCTTTGTCGCTCCTACTAAGCTCAAAAATTCTCTCTACCAACAAGTGTGCATTCCCCATCATGTTTTCACATTCGGCATCCACTTCACCGTATCGAACTTTTGCGGGTAACCACTCAACTGGAACCAAGTCACGACGCCAACGTCTCATGATGTAACGGTCAGGAATAACTTTAGCTTTCTCGTTAACTAAAACCTTCAAAGAATGACGACATAAAATGCCGTTTCGAACAAATAAATTACAACTGCAATCGACGGTCCCAGCATTCATATCGCGAACAACCTATTGAATAATGTTGTAAGAACTCGTCATCATGATGGTTGATTATGTATTGCGATAAATAACGTAATATATAAGTTACTTACCGTATGTCTTGATATGACCTCTCCTCCATCATTTTCTTCAGTAATGGATATAACCTTATTACCACCAACCTCCGTAGATCCATCCCATAAGCATTCATACATTCCTTCACACAACTCTTTCTGGAAATCAAAAAATATGGTACGAGAATAGACCTGTGCAGCATGTTCCTCAAGCCCACTAGGAGTAGCAATACGTGGTACGGTAGATTTAGTCTTAACTTGTTCTGCGGCATTTTCAGCTCTTTGTTCCTCAATGGCATTGTCAAAAGAGCGTAGAAAAAGAACAAGGTCATTGAAATAGGCATGGAACACATTAAAAAAGCATTAACGCTCTCCGATCTAGAAGTTGTTTTCATTAATCCGGACATTGGTGCATCCTTGAAGTACGCAGGTATCCATGAATCCCTGATAGCGTACATATCTGTAAACCATGAATCACGAACCAAATCATACTTTTCCATCATCTCCGACCACTTTACCTCAAACACAGTAGGGTCCAAATTCACATCCCAAACAAGATCGTTAAAATCAGAAAGAAACGATGTCTTATGCTTGAGGTGCACACTAACCTACAAAAATAAAATAAAATGAAATTTCAATTAAAGAATTATGCATGCTAAAATTATTTCGTCTATTCATAAGAGAGTATAAAAATAAATATGAATAAAAACATACCTTCCCTTCAACCTTCTTGGTAATATGCCACATGCATAGACGATGCTTGCTATCAGGAAAAATCGCAGGAATTGCTTGCTTCATTGCAAGACACTGATCAGTCATAACAAATAACGGTTGACAACCATGAGCTTTGAGAAACGCCTTAAGGATCCACTTGTAGTTTTCAGCATTCTCGCCTGCTATGAGAGCGGCTCCAACAACTACGGTTTTTTTATGGTTGTCAATAGCAACAAAAGGCACAAAACTCATTGCATGGCTGCCACGATAAAAAAACCAATTTTCAGTGAATAATAATTCATTAAAAAGGTGAAATGATTAATAAGAATATAAAAAAAAAAGAACTCACACATTGGTACGGAATGTAGCATCGAATGATATTACGTCACCAATTTCTTTATAATTCAATCTAGCAGTTTCGTCGGCCCAAAACACAGCATGTAACTCGTTATCTTTACACATGAACTCGAAGAAATAGTCGGGGCACATCTTCTGACGACTGGCCATGGTGTTTATTAACATCTGAGCATCTTTGTTCCCTACAAATGAACTCATATCCCGACGATAATTATGGTAGTCCCTCTTTGTACCACCCGATTTACGAATGCCACCAATCATTGCATTACGAATCCTCTGACCCTTTACAACCCCAATCTTTTGACTACATGAGGTATATACATTCTTTTGATCCGCAAAGCTAAGTTGTCTACTTGAGCGTAAGAAAATCATCTCATCCTTATCTAGTAAAACGTGATTATGCCATTCAATGATTTTGTATACCTCGTATCTATTACTATCCTTCACATAATGTATCTTAAGACATGCTTTGCACCCAGTTCTCTTTATGTTAGTATTGCGGCGCTTTCGCACACCAGTTGTAACATCCAAGGTATCAAAAGACTTAGGAGCAGGGATACCCTCCTTGCTACAATAAAAATATATATATTTGTTATAGTACTTGATTTGTTTGTTTTCTTATTGGACAACCTAATATCAAAACCAGATAACTTAGCATATTCTCTATAAAATTCCTCTGCCGATTGGATATCATTAAAGAAATCACCGATTTTGGGGACACAGGTAATCGGCACATCAGGCTTCCAATACTTCTTACCGTCATCGCTTTCTCTTGTATCTTGAAATAAGACGTCTATAAAATACAATAAATAAACATGAGATAAAACATACACAACATATGAATGCATCACGAAATATTAATTTAATACTAAAAAAATAGGGGTTGAATCAATAATGTAACATGAAAAAACTAACGGAAAAATGAATGTACAGCAAAATAAGTATTCAACAATGTGATTAAAAACATTACTAACTGAAACAAATGGGACGTAAGATATCACCTATTTTTATATTCATAACACAAATAACACCTAAACATATCCTAATCGGTTTAAATGCTTTACTAATAACAATGGGAAGAAACACATTTACCATAACACAACAGTGGATTATCGATTCATGTACCATGTCACAAAACAACAAAAACTTACAACTAACTGAGATTAATGACTAGTTAATCATTACCCGCCTGGAATCATGAATAAAATGTTATTAGGCATGAGGTATATAACAGTACAGAGACAAAAAAAAATAATATTATCGTTTCATAACCTTCATCGTCTCGATGTACACCTGAACTTCCAACATGTTCTTTGTGTGAAGAATTTTCATTAGGCATGGGTTCTTCGACCATAAATACATCGGCTCCAGATTCATTGAGAATAGTTTTATCGGGTTGAGAAAAAATATCACTAACGTATATCTCGTTAATCGATGTTGAATCCTCCATTTAACAAAACTGATGATGAACGAATGATGATAATTCAATACCAATATGAAGAAGAAGAAGAAGACGGAATTAAGCAGATAAATCCATTTCATCGTTAAAAAGTTAATTAGAATGAGATATTAACAAATCCCAATAATTTAGGAATTTCCCTTATTAAAAACGATTCTATGAATATTTATAAAAAATTAATATGTAAATTGACATGTATGCCCCTCCGGTTAGAAATTGTTGAATAATTAATTTTAATTAAAATTAATAAAATGATTGGTTAAGAAGTGGTTTGCATAGTTTTCACAAATGTACTTGTTTGCAAAAGAAACCTCCCCTATATATATATATATATATATATATATATATATATATATATATGCGAAGACGCTTCTTTGGTGTTCTTCCGGCGGATGAAAATAAAAACCAACTAGCTAACCAGACAAAAAGGCTTCCGTCCTCGGAACTAAAGCTGGTTCTATTCCGGACAATAAAGCAAAGCCGGGGACCTAGGTGGGAGGAACTGACTTGACTGGTGAAATTCTACTGACAAAGAGAGGGGACCGAAGGAGAGAAGAGGTTTAGCCCTTTCCCTAATGGTCGATCGAGTAACTATGCCCCTTGATCCTAACCAAAGGAAGGAATTGTTATATATATATATAGGAAAGTTCAAATGAAAACTTCTTTTCAATTGTGCACATGAGAACGAATCTTGGCCCTTCCATCTCTATTGATCCAATGGCTCATATTAAATAGAGTTTTTAATTGAATTTATTAATTAAGGTGATTAGGGGTAAAAATGGAAGATAATTTAAACTCACGCTTACCATGTTTGACTTTTTATTTTCTTTTTTAATTAAAAACTTTACCTCCCTTAAAGTTTAAAATAAATTAAAAATTACTAATATTTTAATCAAATAAATTACATCAAAAAAACGAGAATTTCGTGCTCTTCGATATGACATTCATCTCGATATAGTTTTTTTTGTTTTAACCGTTTTTACGTGAAATGTCATATATGTGTTATATTCATTATGAATATTTATGTACGTTCAAATGTGTACAACATTTCGACACCGTAAGTTCGTAACTCGACATCACCTTCTACAACACTTTCTTCAACGTCCTAAGGCCTCGTGTTCTTCATTACCGTAACCCAACACCCATTGAGATGAATCGAAAACCTATCGAGTTTCTTGTGAACCGAGGAACAAAAGAGAGTGCGTCACGTCTCCACACCTTCACGGGTCACTCATGTATTATTCTTCATGAATAATGTATCATTCAGTATGAATAATACATCATTCAGGGTGAATAATACACGATTCATGAATTCGTGTATTATTCATCCTGAATGTTATATAATTCATCCTGAATGTTATATAATTCATCCTGAATACTGTATTATTCATCCTGAATACTGTATTATTCATCCTGAATATTGTATTATTCATCATGAATAGTGAATGAATGTTCACCTTTGTTATTCATACTGAATGTGGACACCTGGAGATGTGCATACATATTCATAAAGAATAAAACCAAGTTTCGATTGTGAATCGGAAAACAAAAGAGAGTGCGTCATGTGTTCACACCTTCACGGGTCATTCATATATTATTCATCATGAATAGTGAATGAATGTTCCCCTTGTAATTCATACTAAATATGGACACCAAGAAACGTGCATACATATTCATACTGAATATAACACATACATAGCATTTCACGTAAAAACATTTAAAACGAAGAAAAAACTATATCGAGATGGATGTCATATCGAAGAGCACGTAATTCTCGTTTTTTTGATGTAATTTGTTTGATTAAAATATTAGTAATTTTTAAGATAATTTATTTTGAACTTTAAGGGGGTAAAAAAATTTAATTAAAAAAGAAAATAAAAAGTCAAAGATGGTATATATATATATATATATATACTAGTTGTGTACCCGTGCAATGCAACGGGAGACGTGAATGTAAATGATTTCGAAACATTGATGGCTCTATTAAATGAGATTTCAAGATATTACAATGATACGATTTGCGTTAAGTAATCGGACTCCAACCCTGTTTTATAGAGGTACATACAATTGAAGATGAGGATCTACCGATAGATATGAGAATCCCATGTTGGTCTAATAATTTGTAAGTGTTAGTCCCAGATGGCTAAAACAAGTATTGTAGAGGGGGGGGGGGGGGTTGAATATAATACTCAAAATTTTCACAATTTTAATTCTATTATTGAAAAACTTTCAACAAGAATTACACATAGAAAACTTAAGACTGTTGCGGAAAAGAACAGATAAACTATTCTAACAATCTTACACTAAGTATACTAACAAAACAACTAAGAACACTTAGAACAAAGCTATAAAGTTTTTAAGCAATATGGAGATTTTTTGCACTGAGAGAGATTTCCAAAAAGCGTGGTTTGCATGGAGGCTTCTACTTCCTTTTATAGTGAAGATACAAGTACTGGGCATTAAATGCTCAGGACACTTGTCATAAGGAGATTGGATAGAAGGTGTAGTACTCTGAAAAGTTGATGTTTCCAAATCACCTTTTTCCTTGGAACCAGGAAGAATGTCCATGCTGATTTAGATATTATCTAAAAGTGGAGAGAGTACTAAGTTGACACTTTTACCAACCACTGGATTATTGCCAAACCTGGAGGATCTTCTTGATGTGTTTTCCAAGACAATTTTATCGATGATGTTCCACCGATATAACTGTCATTGGTCTTTAAAATCATCTACAAGAAAATCCATTTACACGAAGATCCCACCGATTTGAGTATCCTCATCGGTGGGATGAAGTCCACCGATTTGAGTATCCTTATCGGTGGGATGATGTCCACCGATTCCTGAAGACAACATCGGTGGAATGAAGTCCACCAATTTGAGTATCCTCATCGGTGGAGAGGATGTCCACCGATGTGTGATCGATGGACAATAACTTGTATATATCTTGAGAAGAGTCTTCTTGATTCCGCACAGAGAATCTCTTCAAGCTTGGTTTCGGTTGATCTTCGACTTCACCGAACAGTTGCTATCTTGTACAAGTTATTTAAAGAACCATGCTAAAATATT
The DNA here is from genome assembly GCA_033807775.1 of Saussurea involucrata. NCBI lineage: Eukaryota > Viridiplantae > Streptophyta > Magnoliopsida > Asterales > Asteraceae > Saussurea > Saussurea involucrata. Next base: position 1,555,242 of record CM066321.1, on the reverse strand, counting down.
CTAAGATTTTAGGGGAAAACATCGGTGAGTCAATTTCAAATCTTTGGTGACCCAACAATCTCCCCCTATTTGAATTTGAGCTCCTTCCTTTGAATATTTAAGAGTAATAAAAAGTAAAATGCAATTTGACCCTTTTTACTCTTTTTGGGTTCTTTTCACATAGACCATTCTTTTTGTTCTTTTTGATCTAATTTTCTTTTGTAAGAGTATGTATGCTATTTACAGTTTTTACAAGTAAAAGTAAAGTGAAGTTATGTGCAGAAAGAAAATTCAAATAGACAAGTACTTGTATTTGGATAAGTTTTTTTCTCGTACATTTGACAAAAGGAGAAACAAACTTTTACAAGTACCACATAGAAAGATGAAGATCTATTTCTTGGAAGTTTGTCGGCGCTTGGTCTCATCTAACACATTTCGGTAGAATGGTTGAGCTTCGGGGATGTAGGGAAATAGATTGGAGATACCTTCAAGGAACAAAGTATCGGCGATGGGGATTTGTTCAAATCTGAAAAAGGCCCGATGACCAAAACCATCATTGAAGAATAACCCTGGAATCGGTGAGAGGCTCAAAGTCGTAGTGGGATAAGACACAGATGTAGGGATGGACAAATTCAGGTTGCTTATGTTTGGAATTTTCCCTTAAGTTGCCATTTCCTTAAACACCTTGTCGGTAGGATTCTTGACTTTGGGAAGAATGATTTCTTCTTTCATCGATTGAAGTTTTGCCCTTTCATCGGTGGAAAGAGTGATGTTGTGTTTTCTTTTAATCTCTTTCATCTTTTCCATCAATCCATCAATGTATTTGTCAAAGATGTCTTTCTTTGGGTTTTCACTTCTGACCAAGTGTCGAGAGATCTCATACCATTCGGGGAGACCGTAATGTTTGAGATGAACATCTCTCACACTTTTCATTGAGCCATCTTCTCTATCGATGATCAGCCTGATATCCTTTGGGTTGGTTCTGGAGGTAGCAATTTTGACATTTGAGACCGGGGAGCTGTTGATTCGGTGGTGCATGGTCTTTTTGTACCAACTGATCTCTTCATTCTTTTCTTTTTCAATTTCACTCAACACCGATTTTTGGGTGGAAAGTGCATCGACAGACTTGACTTTGAGGGCCTCTTCTTTTGCAACTTCCAAAGAGAGAGCCTTGGAATCATCTAAGGCTTTTTGAGCTAATCTGGCTTCCTCGATCTCCTGAGGAGTTAGACCGAGATTGGATTCTTGAGATTGCTGAGAAGGAGGCTTTAGTTTCAAGGATTGAGCATCGGTAGGTCGAGTCCCATATTTTGCCAACTCTTTGCTTTTCTTTTCCTCTTCGGCCAACTGTTCAGTTGTGAGAGTTTTCTTGCCTTTGTCTTTGGGAGTTTTGGATTTTTGCTCCCCCTTAGAAGATGCATGGATTTTCTCCCCCTCAACAGCTGTATGTGCGATTTCCACCGATGGTGATTTCGGTGGTGTGAAGATAAGTTCGGTGGTACCTGTATGTTTCGGAGGAGAGGTTTTCGGTGAAGGCATTCCTGAAGCTTCGGTGGCTTGTGATGATTTTTCGGTGGAAGGTGGAGGCATGTTGCTGATAGTTCTTTTAATAGAGGGCAATTTTGGTTGACCTGCAGATTTCTCCCCCTCAGCAGCAGCCGAAATCTTAAAACCCAACTGAGTGAACACACTGTCAAACTTGGAGTGAAGATGAGCCATACTCTGAGTGGTGTCATCGGAGAGCAGTGTAAAATCACCCAAGTCCATTTCCCATTGGGCTTTCTCCTACATGTTGTCAGTTTTGGTGTGAAGAGTGTTGAGAGAAGCGACTATGCTCTGTTTAAGATCTTGATGAGACTTGGCTTCTTGAATGAGTTTCTGGAGTTCAGTATCCTTGACTAGAGAGGATGCCTTGAAGGCACCAAACGATATAGCAAGATCCCCATGAGACGAGATCAAAGAGTCCACCTTGTTAGATAAGGAACCAATCGTAGAAGAGACCAGCCGAAGGGCGTTGGCAATAGCATCGGACAAGATCTGTGACAACTGAGATTCGAGCACCGAGATTCTGGAGTTGGCCTGGGCTAGCATAGAAAGACTAGATTGTTTGAAGCCTTCAAACTGAGTGCCGACAAGCCGACACCGGCGAGCACACTCTTGAATATCAGCATGGAATGCAGAGCATAGCCTAGTACTTGAAGAGGTAACACCACCGAATTCCGGGAGACGGAATTGTAGTCGTAGTCGATCTTCTTCAGGAGCATGATTCGGAAGATACTGGGACATGACATCGGGATAAAGTGCTCTCGGTAGAGGAGGATCTCGGGGAGGGGAATCGTCCTGTATCGGTGTGGGGAATCTTCGGGGTGAAGGTGATCGTCGGGGTGTAAGTTGCCTTTGTGGGGAGGGAGACCTTCGAGGTGAAGGTTGTTTCGGTGGAGATGGAGATCGTCGGGGTGTAAGTTGCTTTGGTAGGGAGGGAGACCTTTGGGGTGAAGGTTGTTTTTGTGGGGAGGGAGACCTTCGAGGTGAAGGTTGTTTCGGTGGAGATGGAGATCGTCGGGGTGTAAGTTGCTTTGGAGACTCGGTGGGGTTTTCTTCGGTTGACGGGAAGTTTCGGGGAGTCCAGTGTCACCCAAAAGAAAATCAAAGAAGTCATGTGGGGGGGGGGGGATTCGGTGGGGGGGAACCCTGATCGGGTTGTGAGATGTCATCGATCATAAACTGATCGGGTGAAAGGCTGTGCAGTGAAAAATTGGAGCCTTCGAGGGGAGAGACCCCGAAGTCATCTCCTCCACCCAAAGAAGTCCGTGGGGAGGTAAACTGTGGTTCCTCCAAATGTACAACCGAGGTCTGTAGAGAGACAACGGAGGAGTCGGTGGGGTTGATAGCGGATTCCCTTGGCCTGGAGGGTTGAAGTTCAACAACTGTCGACTTTTGAGAGTCGACAGTTGGCTTAGTCGGTTGGGCCGATGGTTTCCGAGACCTCTTTAAAAGAGACCTCGGAGGGGATGAAGAGTGCCTTCGCTTATGAGAAGGGATTTGAACCGGGGAAGCCTCCGAGGGATCTCTCGGTGGCGTGATCCTAGAAGCAGATGCGGAGGTGTCGGTGGCCTTTCGTTGTTTCTTTTGAGTGCCACCCGACTTAACTCGGGAACGGGGAGAAGGGACCACTACAGTTGGAGTGATTTCGGGAATTTCCGGGTGTTGAAATCCGGGGATTTCCGCATCACCCCAATGTAGATCGGGAGAGTGAGCAAAAGTGATCATACCTCGTTTCAAAGGGCGATCGGTGGCGAGAGGTCCAACATTGAGAGTTTTGACGCCGACTATTGGAGAAGTCCAATCATAGGTAAATCGGGGAGAAGGATAGAGATGAAGCGCGGGTAGGCAACGTAACACTTCTTGGGGTGCTTAATCACTTCAGTGAGTTCAGTGAAGAAGTATTGCGCAAAGTCCACATGTCTTTGGAAAATTAGGGCATGAACTAGCTTTGTGATGTAGGACGGGGATTGATCGTGCCCACTGGTTTTGCGAGAGAGACAGTGAATGACATGGGCAAAGAAGAAGTTCCATAATCCTCCCATTTTGCCACGGAGAAGAGTACCGGGTCCTTTGGAGCCTTTGGAAGAATCGTCGATCACATAACCAGTCGTCTGAATAACTTCTTCATGTATGTTTTCTACATACATGTCATCATAGGCGGTAAATGCATCAGTCTTGAGGGCTAGACGAACATCATCGACCCCAAAGGTAAGGTCGTGATCACCTTCTTCTTCAGTGAGGATAGAGGCGTGAATAGCGTCGTTCGAAGGGTCGTACACACAGGTTAGCCAAAAGTTACCAATGAGTATTTTGCTCATCTTAGGGTTGCAGGTAAAAGCATGAAGGAGAGGGGACCGAGTGAGAAATTTAGCCACAGTAGAGAACTCGGGATGAGATGGGTCAGTTTCGAAGCGTGCGACGTGATTGCATGAGTTAAACTTGAGGTCCTCAAAGCACGTAGGGATTGCATTCTTGGAGGATGCCATGAAGAAGAGGATGGTGATGGAGAAGAAAGAAAAGTGTACAGGGTTGCAGGTTTAGTAAAAGTAAAATGAAGAAGGAAGGCGATGGGTGGTATATATATATATATATAGATGGAATGAGGAGGGTTAAAAAAATTTAAAATAAGAGGGAACGGTTATGAGGGTGTGAGAGGAAGGTTTAAATAAAATAAACAAATTTAAAAAAATAATGATGAGGGATTTGGGGATGTGTGGTCAAAACGGCTAGGAATGGGAAGGGCCAGCCATCACATTGACACTTAGGGTTTCTTTTAGGCTTATGGTTGCATAGGGAAATGTACGAGATAAGCTTCACAAAATCGGTGGAGGAAGATCGAAGAGAAGCAAAGCCACCGATGAGGATATACCTAGAAGGTTGATTTCGGTGTAGAGAAAGATCACCGAAACCAATCACCACCGAATGGTAACTTCCATTGTGGAGATACAAAGACCACCGAAAGTGTTACCACCGAATTGATTTTGTGTGTTGGTGTGATCTCGAGAATCAGTGTAACACATAGCCACCGATGGGAAAATCCAAGAGGTGTCGGTGGTAGAAACCTCACCGATGAGAGAGAATTGCAACGGAGATCGGTGACATCGGTGGAAAAGATTCAGGTGAATTTCGGTGAAGAGCAAGGCCACCGATGAGGATTGACCTAGAAGGTCGTTGTCGGTGAAGAGTTTGATCACCGAAAGCAATTAACACTTAAGGTCATTACCACCGAAAAGGCAAATCCCATTTTTTTTTATAGGTGGTGGGTTCACCTACTAAACGTTGCACATTCCAAGTTCACTTATCAGAAAATTGAACCTGGCTTCATCCAAGGGTTTGGTGAACAAGTCTGCAAGATGAAGATTTGTAGGAATGAAGTGCAGCTCAATGTCACCTTTGGAAATGTGATCCCTGATGAAATGGTATCTGATGTCTATGTGCTTTGATCTTGAGTGCAAGACAGGATTATTTGCATTGGCAATTGCACTAGAGTTATCACATAGGATGGGAACTTTGGAGTAGTTTTGATTGTAGTCCTTCAATTGATTTTTCATCCACAGGATCTGAGCACAGCAGCTTCCAGCAGCTACATATTCAGCCTCAACAGTAGAGGTTGACACAGAGTTTTGTTTCTTGCTGGACCAACTTACTAATTTGCCACCAAGGAGTTGGCAGCTACCTGTGGTCCTTTTTCTATCAATCTTGGAACATGCATAATATGAATCTGAATACCCAATTAGTTCAAAGCCTGAGTCTTTGGGATACCAAAGACCCAGGTGCATGGTACCTTTTAGATACCTGAAAATCCGTTTAACAACATCCAAATGGGATTTCTTTGGATTGGCCTGATAACGGGCACAAAGACAAGTAGCAAACATAATATCCGGTCTGCTAGCAGTTAAATACAGCAGAGAACCAATCATCCCTCTATAATTTGTAACATCCACAGATACACCATTTAAATCAGCATGAATCTTCAAAGGTGGTGCCATTGGAGTTTTCATGGGAGAGCAATTTTCAAAATCAAATTTCTTCAGAAGGTCTTTAATATATTTACTTTGATTTATGAAAGTTCCTTCTGAATGTTTGTTTTACCTGAAGACCCAAGAAAAATGTCAGTTCACCCATCATGCTCATCTCATATTCACTTTTCATGAGAGAGGAAAACTCATCACAAAGTGATTCATCAGTGGCACCAAAGATGATGTCATCCACATAGATTTGAACAAGAATAAGATTACCTGAGGCGTGCTTGAGAAAAAGAGTGTTGTCAATTGTACCTCTAGAGTATCCATTCTTCAAGAGAAAGACAGCAAGTGTGTCATACCAAGCACGAGGAGCTTGCTTGAGCCCATATAGAGCTTTGTCAAGTCTGTACACATAGTTTGGATGAGCTGGGTCTTCAAAGCCAGGTGGTTTTTCACATAGACTTCCTCTGCAAGTTCCCCATTGAGGAAGGCACTTTTGACATCCATCTGAAAGACCCTGAAATTTCGGTAGGCAGCATGGGCTAGAAAGATTCTTATGGCTTCAAGTCTTGCAACAGGAGCAAATGTTTCATCATAGTCAATGCTTTCTTCCTGTCGGTATCCTTGAGCAACCAATCCGGCCTTATTTCTGATGACTGTACCTTCTTTATCCATCTTGTTTCTATAGATCCATTTGGTTCCAATGATTGTCTTCTTTGGAGGTCTGGGAACCAATCTCCAAACTTTGTTTCTCTCAAGTTGAGAAAGTTCTTCTTGCATGGCAGTGATCCAACTGGGATCTGTTAGAGCTTCATCAATCTTCTTGGGTTCAATGAGAGAAAGAAAGTTCACATAGAGACAAATATTTCCAACTCCTCTGCGAGTTTGGACACCTACTTGTTGATCACCAATGATTTGATCTATGGGGTGATCTTTGGTCCATTTTGTGGCAGGAGGTAGAGGTAGTGGAACATTTTGTGAGGAAGAAATCGGTGGAGTGGGATCAGAGGATCGGTGGAAAGCAGTATTATCGGTGGAGGGCATAGGATCGGTGGAGGATATGGGATCGGTGGAAATGTGCATATTGGCAGTAGGATTTATGTCGGTGGGAGAATGAATATCGGTGGAAGGATGCACTATGGAAGATGACCCAACTTGGTTATTTGATGGGTTCAAAGGAATGAAAGATGCTTCGGTGGAGTTAACTATGGGAGCATCACCTGTGCATGAGGAAATCCACCTGTGCAATTCATCATCATCATTTGAAAGAGATGATGATCTTAGGTCATCAAATTTGACATGGATAGACTCATCAATGCATTTTCTCCTGAGATTGTACACACGATATGCTTTGGAGGATAAAGAGTATCCAACAAAAATACCTTCATCAGCTTTGGGATCAAACTTCCCAAGATTTTCACGATCATTTAGAATAAAGCACGCATAGCCAAAAACATGAAGAAAGCCAATATTTGGTTTTCTGCCATGGAAAACTTCATATGGGGTCTTATCATGTCTTTTGGAAATCACAGACCTATTTTGGGTAAAGCAAGCAGTATTAACAGCTTCAGCCCAAAAATAGGTGATAAGATTTGATTCACTTAGCATAGATCTAGCAGCCTCACATATAGTTCTGTTTTTCCTTTCCACCACACCATTTTGCTGAGGAGTTCTGACAGCAGAGAAATTTTGAGAAATTCCTTTCTCATTAAAGAAGTCTTCAAGAGCACTGTTTCTGAATTCAGTACCATTGTCACTTCTCACCGATCTTACAAGCTGCCCATTTAGAACTTCATTTTTCTTGACAAAGTTGATGATATCTTCAGTTGCATCACTTTTATACCTGAGAAAAGATACCCAAGTATATCTAGTAAATTCATCAACAATAACAAGAATGTACCTTTTGCCACCAAGACTAGAAGTGCTGACTGGTCCACATAGATCCATGTGTAGCATCTGGAGAGGAAGAGTGATGGAGGAGCATTGCTTGGTCTTGAAGGATGTTTTGGTGAGCTTCCCTTTTTCACATGCATCACACAGATTTTCTTTGACAAAGTTCAACTTTGGCATGCCAGTCACCAGTTCTTTGTTTGAGATTTTATGGAGTGTTTTGAAGTTCAGATGAGATAGACGTTTATGCCACAACCAGTTTCTTTTGGCTGTGTCATCTGACACAAATCAGACGTTGGATGAATTGTTACTTAGTCCCATATCAATGATATAGACATTTTCCATCCTTTTTCCAGATAACACCACATTGAAGTTCTTGTCCACAACAATACAGATACAAAGTTCAAAGATAACTTTATATCCAAGATCACATAGTTGGCTAATGCTGAGAAGATTATGCATGAGACCTTTAACAAGTGCCACTTTGTTGAAAGTGACAGATCCATTAGTGAGAGTTCCATATCCTTTGGTGTAACCTTTAGAGTTGTCACCAAAAGTTACAAATGGACCTTTTCCAGAGACATAGTTGATGAGAAGAGATTTATTCCCCGTCATGTGGCGTGAGCACCCACTATCCAGATACCATATTTGATGGTGCTCAAAAGCCTGCATGCACACACAGATTAGTTCTTAGGTACCCATTTAGTGGTGGGTCCTTTTGGGTTAGAAGAGGAAGAGTCCTTAGGTTTGATTCTTTCAATTCTTTCCTTTGGACAATCCTTTGCAAGATGAAAAGTGTCACCACAGTTATAACACTTTCTGTAAACAAAATCTTTTTGGGTTTTTGCAATTCTTCTTTTCCTTTTCTCATGACATTAACTAGAGCGTTTAGGACCAAAGGATGAGGCGTGTGAAGGAAAACTTAAAATCCCATTACTTGAAGTGGAAGCGAATTTGGAAAGATTTCTTGAAGTGTTTTTGAAAGGTTCTTTTCCAAGATCTGAGGATTTTCCTTTTAAAGATATGTTGGTGCAGTTTGTGAGTCTCACAGATCGGGGAATAAACTTATCTTTTGACGAGTTACACATTGGAGGAGACATCACATTGGTGGAGTTAAACTTAACTTCTTTGACAGATTTTGATTTTGAAAGATCAGAGGGGACGTAATCATCAATCGCTAAATCCTTTAAAAGATCATGGATGGGTTTTGAAAAATCATTGAAGTCCTCTTTTTCCATGTTTTGATCAGACAAAGATTCTTTAGCTTTTATGAACATTCCAAACTTAAAGGCTTCACCTAGATCTAAAGAGTTTAAGGAAATAGAGTCACAAGAACTTGACTCTGAGGCATCATCCCAAACACTAGAAGTGGGAACAAGAGATTGAGAATAGACATCAGAACAAGTTTTTCCATACCCTAACCCAAACTTGTTGTTATCCGAAATTTGATCTTTAAAGATTTGCTCAAGATTTTTTGAAGAACTTGTCCATTTCTCAACCGTCTCTTGTTCTCTTTTTAGTTTCTTAAAAAGTTTGTTTTTCTCTTTTGAAATCACATGATTTATGGTTTTCAAGTCTTCAAGCTCAGCTTTGATTTCTTCAAACTTTTCAAGTTTAGACAAGCATATTTCAAGTTGAGATGTGAGATTTTCGACTTGTTCAGATTTTCTTTTCTTACCATCCTTCATGGAGTAAAAATCTTTAGTTAAGGATTCATAAACATCAATCTTTTCAATATCAGTCATATCATTAAAGGGATGTACATGAGAGTATGATGTCGAGCACCCAGTTGACACCAAAGCCATTGGAGAGGTCGCTTTTTCAGAATCATCCACATCTTCTGAGATGGCCATGAAATACTTGTTGGGAGAGTTGTTGTCACTGTCAGAAGTCTCTTCTTCCCAATCATGTATTTTGGCCATGAGACCCTTTCCTTTCTTAAGGAGACCCTCATTTCTTTCCTTTTCTTTCTTGTATTTGGCTTTGTACTTCTCAGCCCTTTCTTGATGATCTTTGGAAGATAATTGGTTATCTTTCTTGGCAATATTTGATTTGAAAGAGTTACTTTTGGATTTTTCATACTTGGAAGAGAACTTGTCTGACGATGAATTTCTAGAGTTCATCACACGCTTACTTCTACACTCAGCTGCAAAATGTCCTTTCTTTCCACAATTAAAACATTCCTCATTTGTTTTATCAGACGAGGTAGTTTTTGTAGAAGAAAAGGGTTTCTTGAAAGATTTGGATTTGTTTGAAAAACGATATTTGTTTTTGAAACCAGCTAACATGGCTAATTCATCAGACAACTTTTTGACAGACATTTCTTCACCTTCATCATCGGCATCACTTAGATATGCCTCCGATTGGTGAGAAGAGTTGCTTTGGCTTTCATTTTCAGAATCTGATGACGGATAGGTGATGCGTGGAACACTTTGAGATTTCTTGGAATCTTCACTAACAAGAGCAATAGAAGTGCCCTTTATCTCTTTGATGAAAGATTTCCTTTGTAACTTGGTTTGTTCAAAGTTGAAGAGAGTTCCATATAAAACAGTTAAAGGCATGTACTCAAGGTCCTTGGAAGTTTTGATACAAGTACACATGTTTTCCCAAAAGTCTGGGAGACAATCCATGAACTTGTTTAAAACTTCCTCATTATCATAGACTCTGCCTAGTAACTTCAGATCATTAAGAAGAGAGTTAAAACGATTATAGTAGCTAGGAAGAGATTCACCTTTTTCATAAGTGAAGAGTTCATACTTTCTTATGAGAGAAATCTTTTTTCATTTCTTCACTTCATCTATACCTTCGTACAGAACACACAGAGTAGTCCACATCTCTTTAGCAGTTTCAAAGTTAACCAGAGAATGATAGACTTCATCAGGAAGAGAGAGAGCAATAATTGATCTAAGCTTAGAGTCAAGAGTAACTAGACGTTTTTCTTCACCAGTATATTTCTTAGGATTTTTTAGAATATAACGTCCAGTACTTTTGGCTCTCTCTTTGTCAGACGGTTCAGAGTCATCGGAATCACTAGAGTCCTTCTTCTCACCGGTTTCTTTACCAGACCTCTGCGTTTCATAGCGAGCCCAAACTCGAGGGATAATAGGTCCCTCTTTGAGAATGGTTGGATATCTAGTATCCACTCCTTCCATGAATAGCATCATACGGCTTTTCCAAAGAGAAAAGTTGTTAGGATTAAACTTAGGAGGTTTTATAATGGAACCATTTTCAGAAAAGTTGTTTTGAAAAGCATTTTTAACAGTTGAAGAAGAAGAGGCAGCCATCGCAGATCAAGTTTATAAGTTAAACTTTCCTGCTCTGATACCACTTATTAGTCCCAGATGGATAAAACAAGTATTGTAGAAGGGGGGGTTGAATACAATACTCAAAATTTTCACAATTTTAATTCTATTATTGAAAAACTTTCAACAAGAATTACACATAGAAAACTTAAGACTGTTGCGGAAAAGAACAGATAAACTATTCTAACAATCTTACACTAAGTATACTAACAAAACAACTAAGAACACTTAGAACAAAGCTATAAAGTTTTTAAGCAATATGGAGATTTCTTGCACTGAGAGAGATTTCCAAAAAGCGTGGTTTGCATGGAGGCTTCTACTTCCTTTTATAGTGAAGATACAAGTACTGTGCATTAAATGCTCAGGACACTTGTCACAAGGAGATTAGATAGAAGGTGTAGTACTCTGAAAAGTTGATGTTTCCAAATCACCCTTTTCCTTGGAACCAGGAAGAATGTCCATGCTGATTTAGATGTTATCTAAAAGTGGAGAGAGTACTAAGTTGACACTTTTACCAACCACTGGATTATTGCCAAACCTGGAGGATCTTCTTGATGTGTTTTTCAAGACAATTTTATCGATGATGTTCCACCGATATAACTGTCATTGGTCTTTAAAATCATCTACAAGAAAATCCATTTACACGAAGATCCCACCGATTTGAGTATCCTCATCGGTGAGATGAAGTCCACCGATTTGAGTATCCTTATCGGTGGGATGATGTCCACCGATTCCTGAAGACAACATCGGTGGAATGAAGTCCACCAATTTGAGTATCCTCATCGGTGAAGAGGATGTCCACCGATGTGTGATCGATGGACAATAACTTGTATATATCTTGAGAAGAGTCTTCTTGATTCCGCACAGAGAATCTCTTCAAGCTTGGTTTCGGTTGATCTTCGACTTCACCGAATAGTTGCTATCTTGTACAAGTTATTTAAAGAACCATGCTAAAATATTCTAAGTAAGATTTTAGGGGAAAAGATCGGTGAGTCAATTTCAAATCTTTGGTGACCCAACAGTAAGATCCCACATTGGTTGGGGAGGGGAACAAAGGTTGTCTTATAAGAGCAACTTGATACCTCGTCTATCAGACGCGTTTTAAAACCGTGAGTCCAGGTGGGTAAGATTCTCAACCCTTGTCATGTTCATTGAATAAGATAAATGACTTGGTTAGCATATAAAGGATCAAACTAACCAATCAATGGTAAAAAAATGAATTAGTTATAAGCTTTATTAAGTTCATTAAGCTCTTTCTAAATAACCCCTTAGTGACTATATAGAAAGACAACAAATCTTGATTAGATACAATTGCTCCTATTTGGCTTCAATAAGTTTTTTTTATATAAGTGAGGCTAATCTGATACCAAAAACAACAAACGAATTGAGATTCCAAAGGAGGGGTAACATAATTTTCAAACTGGCCAAAGGCCATTGCAAGAAGAATCATCCAGGGCCATTGCTTGAAAATGAAGTTGGACTAAAGCCAAGACAACAACTGATTAAAGGCCTTAAGCCATCTGGGGTATCAATTCCAACTAAGTACACACAAAGTCAATTGGACCACCCGATAATTCACCTGTTAGACCATTAATCGATTAAGAAACAATCACTTCAAAATCCAAAACCGAATAACCAAACAAATTACTATATTCTTTTGATTGGTTTGACCCCTACCTCTCTTGACATAACCCTCACAAATAATATTAATAATCAAATACTATTAGAATATGTGGAACCCCTATATTACTCTCCAAAAGAGCCCTTGAAGAGAGAAGGGAGGTTCCAACATATATAGAGGAGAATTTGTCCAAGTCTAGCTGATGTGGGACTCTAACACGCCCCCTCCAACTGAGGCTAGATGGGCAAAGATGTCCCAGAGTGCCGAGTCACTGGCAAAGATGTCCCAGATGGTAGACCTTGGCTCTGATACCATATTAGAATATGTGGAACCCCTATATTACTCTCCAAAAGAGCCCTTGAAGAGAGAAGGGAGGTTCCAACATATATTGAGGAGAATTTGTCCAAGTCTAGCCGATGTGGGACTCTAACAAATACTTTCCAAATTCCACCAAGAGTGGGTTCTGATAGGTAAAAAACCTAGTTTTGCAAGTAGATAATTTTTTCTAACTGTACCGGTAGACATTTAGTATTAAGTTAAGCTAAAAGTTGGAACATACGATATTATTAGTTCGGTTTTGTATGAATGAAAAATTACATTAGTTGGTAAATTTGTTAGGAACATTTAACAGTGGTAATGCATAAAGTAAAAAGGTAAGAATATAGTCGTTGCACTTTATGAAAGCATGTTGTATATACAATATATTAATCAAAATGAATTTGGATGATGAGATAGAAGATTAATGCATCTTTTTACACTAATAGTTCACTGCAGGTCCAAATTCCCTACCGCACCCCATAAAAATGAGGATAAAGTTGCTCACTCTCTACCATATAAGCGGAGAGACAATAAAGGAGATTACAAAACCCACAAATAATATCATAAATCAACCTTGAAAGCTTCTTGAATCTGTGGATGTTGCTTGAATCTTAAAGAACAGGAACTATGTAAATGAAAACTTCATTAATATAGCTCAAAATAATAACAGTAAAAAACCCATCTGACAATCAGCCACCATATATTACTTAGAAAACTCATCACCATTAAAAGCATACATTACAAGCATACATGTATCCAAAATCAGTTCCTGCTCCATATCGACATCCTTCTTTGAACATAACCAAACTAATCAAAATGAACCAGACAGTCAACAAGTGTTGAGTGGTATCTTATTGAGTTTGTCAACTTTTAAAGAGAAATTTCAGATTCTACTCAAAACTCAGAAAAAAACATAGATTTTATGTAAGAATTTACACCAAAAAATGACTATATTGAAAAGTAGATAATGTTTTCTTTCAAACTTTACATAAAATTCGAAGGAAAATTGCAAGGTTTCAACTGCCAATTTGTAAAATCCATATCTTCCAACAATTCTTTCACCTCTAGCTCCGAGCCCCATGTTGTAAAAAAATATGCAGCTCAGGTTGTGTTGTAGCACAGTAATTGAAAGAACTTCAATTGGTTTCTCTATTTGATTTTTGCCATAACCATTTTCATCCTGGAATTAAATAAGAACTTGGATCACAGGATTAAGATTTTAAAATCTAATTTTATCAACACACAATAAAATATGAAAGCAAAGAAAAAATATTTGTATTTGATTGAAGTTGGTAGAATGCTATGCTAAAAAGAGGCTTGTATCCTTATTCTATATTAGGTCATTCAGGTTAGGTTCACATAACAAATGGTGGTTGCAACGGTGGGAATTAAAAAATAAAGAGTAAACTACACTTTTGGTCCCTGTGGTTTAGTGATTATAACACATTTGATCCTTACAGTTTAAAAATTACACTTTAGCCACTACAGTTTGCTACTTGGTCCGGATTTGGTCCCTCGTCGTCAAGTCCGTTAAAAAATCTCGTTAGAGGAGGGGTAATTTCGTCTTTTTCACTTTTACTCTATTTTTCTTTAATAAATAAACTGTAGGGACTAAATGTGTTATATAATAATTTTATTTTTTTCTTATTGAATCTTCATCTTCCCCAAATTATCAAGAACACCTATGATGAACATTTAAACCAAGATTTATATGCTTAATCAAGATCCAAAAAAAACTAAAACTAAACCCAGATTTTATCACTTTCTCACAAATTTGATCCAAAATCTCTCAAATTCACCTCTGGATTTTTTCAAACCCTATAAAAGTTGTCAGATTTCTTCAAGAAAACAATCAAGATTCGCCATAAAATTGGTTTCTTCCATTCTTGATCTGCAGCAAATGGGCAGTTGTTTCAGAAGAAAAATCGCCAAAACCCAAATTCCAATGGCTTCAGATCTTCAAAACATCAAAATTACCAACAAGTTTCTGAAAATCACCAAAAACCCACATCAAATTACACACAATCTCACCAAGAAACCCACCCCCACAACCAACCACCGCCACCGCCGCCACAACCCACCACCCCACCACCACCACAGTCGCCACTGCCGCCACAACCCACCACCCCACCACCTCCAAACCCTAGACCCACTCAACCCTCAAACCCTAACACCATTTTGGGAAAACCCTTTGAAGACAAGAACACCATAACATTTAAAACTAAAATCATACAAATTCAAACATAAGCCAAAAATCCTAACAAATCAAAATCATTAAACACATCAGAACCCAACTAAAAAAGAAAAGAGGCGATGAAATGAAGTAGGATTTGCGTTCTTATGCTTCATCCCTTAAATCAGAAGCAGATTTGTGTTCCTGTGCTTCGTCCTTTAAATCAGAAGTAGAAGCAGATTCATGTGCTTCGTTTAAATCAGAAGCAGATTTGCGTCCCTGAAGTCAAAGAATTAGAAGCAAATCTTTCTCTCTGATAGGGTTCGATCGAGAGCAAAAAACAACAGAAATCACATGAGGAGAATAAGAGGGATGCATCAAAATCTTGAAGAAATCATATGTGAAACCCATATATGATTTTAGGGCAAAAAGAGGGAGAAGGTGAAGTGGTTTTGATGGAGAGGGTGTTTCTTGTTGCAAAAAGAGGGAGAAGGTGAAGTGGTATTGAGGAAGATGAATATTGATTGAGGAGATAAAACCACCTGCACCTTTTGCTGTTTTCAACTTTCTAAAACCACCTGCACCTTTTGTTGTTTTCAATTTTTTTTTGATATAAGTTTGATTAGGGAAATCAATATGGGTTTAATTTTAGTTTTTTTGGATCTTGATTGAGGAGATAAATTTGGGTTTAAATGTTCATCATGGTGTTCTTGATGATTTATTTGATCATGGTGTTCTTGATGATTTATTTGATCATGGTGTTCTTGATGATTTATTTGGGAAGATGAATATTCAAGAAAAAAATATAATTATGGTATAACACATTTAGTCCCTACAGTTTATTTAATAAAGAAAAATAAATTAAAAGTGAAAAAGACGAAACTACCCCTCATCTAACGACATTTTTTAACGGACTTAACGACGAGGGACCAAATAGCAAACTGTAGTGGCTAAAGTATAATTTTTTAACTGTAGGGACCAAATGTGTTATAATCACTAAACCACAGGGACCAAAAGTGTAGTTTACTAAAAAATAAATGATGATTACTGTTTGTTGTATACCATCATACCAAACAACCAAATTGAAGACCTGAATTCTCATCAGCTTGACCTTCTTCACATTCTAATTGTCCTTAATGTTGATTGTATAAAACGTTACACCCTCCCCCTGCCGATAAGTAAATTGCTGCACACACTCCCATTTTGATAGACTAAAAATCTCAACCGGTTAGTGCCTACCGGGTAAATTGTTGCACATGATCCCGTTTTGATGGACTAATTAAAGTCTTACCCGGTAAGGTAATTGACAATGTTGAATCTTACCTGTAAGTTCTTAAAGGGTAAGTGTCTGGGTAAAACAACCCCCTAGGCGAGTAAGTATACATACATGAACTACAACTTTAAGAGCTTTCCCAAGGTGATTGGAATCCGGCCGTAGAAACCATTGAGATACAAATATAAACTCACTAAGTTTGTCAGATTTCCAAGGTCGTCGGGGATCAGACCACTTAAGTTATTGATGTATAGGTCTCTACAAAAAAACAATTTTAAGAAACATCATTGATTATTTACCATAAAGTTTACACCCTTAAAGAATATCATTAATATTAATCACAAGCTTGGTCCAGCAGCATAGTGTTTCAAACTTGGTCTAGCCCCCTCTTGACACTCTACGACAATTTGTTCTATCTATGCTCCGTTGGAAAGGCATGTTAGAATTCCACATCGGCTAGACCTAGACCCTTCATATATGTTGTAACCTCCTTTCTCTCCTCAGATGGATCTTTTAGAGAGTAGTCTAATAGATTTCAACATATTCTCACAAAGACCCAACCTATCATTGCTATTTTTTAGAGACCAAAATTATGGGTAACGAATGAAAATCAAACTTTTTCGAAAAATCCGACTTACAAGTACTGCAAATTCTTCAACAGACCAAGTTGCAAGACCAAAGTACCACAAAAGTGCCTCCTTTGCCAAATCACTGAGAAAAGTTACCAAGAAAAAAACATGTCATGGATCCATTTATGTTCAAAAATTGAAGCTATGTAACATGCATACATACATACATACATAGAAGATGGATGGTAACAACACCAGCGTACCTTATAACACTTTTATCATTATTGCGGGTAACATGAATCATGTGCAAGGGTTAACAAGAGTGGGATCCAAACTCTTAAGCACACTATTAGGATCCTCTAAGTTGGTCCTCAAACTATGCAAAGCATTCCCTGTAGACATAACCATAAAGTTATAAATACTTGGATCGAATCCACAAATATGCATTAGTTGCACAAAATGAAAGGCTTCTGTTTATGCAATGAATTCCAAAAAAAATCCAAACACCATAAACCCTATTCCCACCCTTTTTACTCCTAAAAACAGAGAAAATATCACCCAAATCAACTCCACATATTTCCAACTAAAAATGTACAAACTTCAAGAACTTGGTTTCATGGAGAGTCCGTTTTCAATTTTCAGAGGTGAATCCACTTTAAGTGAATAACATCGTTGAAATTTATAAATTTTAACTTCTTCAAATCCGACAAAAACACACAAAATAAAAGGGAAGCACGTAATTTGTCTAATTTCATCATTAACAACAAAACAGATGATGGAAGGATTTATGAAACCCTAGAGGTGAGAGTGGATTTGAGACAGAGGAGTACCTGGGATTCGTGAAGCAGTGAAGAGAGGTTTAAGACATTGGATTGTAAAACCGTCCCGGTGATCTTTGGTGGTCTCCGTCTCACACTGTATATATGCAACTTTTCGTATTGGGAGGCAGCAAGTAGCAGGTAGAAGCGTCGGTATGGCCTTAGACGTGAAGAGGTAGAAGGGGAGGTCAGAAGGTATGGTCATAAGTCATAACGTAATGTATAAGGGATGGAGGTATAAGGAGGGATGGAGGTCGATCAAGAGTTGGGCCGTACAAGGGATGGAGGAGAAAGCATGGGCTGGACGTGGACCGGTTTTAAACTTCTTAGCATGAATGAGTTGTACCTAATGCATCAAAATTAGTAATTAAGAGATTTTTGAATTTTCTGCATAAAATAGTTGTACTCTATGCTTCTTAAGTTGTCTTTAAGACTTTTGTCTTAAATGCTTATATATGTAGTATATATATATATATGGAATTTAGTATTATTGTAGAGCATGAAAGCCAAGGAATATTATAGAAAGTATGGATGGGGATTCTCATCGTCAAAAAATGATTAATTAATGTTTGAAACTATTGACGAGATGTACACACCACACCACACAGGCACACACATGCACCCAGCTACGTGCGTACCCCTTTGTATTTGTTTGAAAATCCAACAATTATAATGTAATATATAGTATAGATACTATACATTATAATACAAAAATTAAATACAAAATATATTATAACTAAAATGCCCTTGATTTAACATATTTCTAACAAAGTTAGTTTGTCACAAAAAAAACAACTACAAATTGCAAACCACGAAAACCATTAATGAGAAAGATAGAAAAGATGGAGAGAGAAAGAGAGAGAGAACTTTCGTATTTCTTATTATATGAGAAATGAAATATAAAGTTCTATTTATACAAATGAGACATGATTGCTGACATCATCATAACAGAATTCTAACAACCAACTAACTTCTTAACAACCACCAACTAACTCTTTTCTAAGCTACACTATCATCCCCCCGCAAGTGAAACACGTGGAACGATGTGAACCTTGGACTTGAGAGTAGAGAAACGAGTAGAAGTTAAACCTTTGGTTAAGATGTCAGCAATTTGAATGGTCGTTGGAACATATCAAATATGTAATTGATTGGCAATTATCATGTCTCGAATGAAATGAAGATCAATTTCCATATGTTTGGTTCGTTGATGAAAAACCGGATTCATAGCCAAGTAGGTTGCTCCAATATTATCACACCACATCGTCGGTATACAATCGAGTCGTAATTGTAACTCCGTCATCAAAGACCGAAGCCAACATAATTCGGTAGATGCAAGGCGTAACACCTTGAATTGTCGTTATATTATGTTTAATATGAATGGGGTCGGTTTGTATTTAGTCTAAGTTGTGGACTATTTGTAAATGTAAAACTCCAAGGTTGAAATTGCATTTTGGTCAAAATAAAAAGTTAATGTTGGAAATTAACTTGAGGGGTTGTGTAGTCATTTGTTGAAAGATGGGGTTACTTAAGGGATGGGTTAGGCTGAATTGAGATATTATCTCAATTCACCTGTTGGAGTCGGCAAAGCAGAGAGAAAGAAGAGAGAAAGAAGAAGAAAGGAAGAGAGAAAGAAGAAGAAATTAATCTGAAATCTTGGTAAAAATACAAAGGGTTTTGTAAGTTGGATTCCAGTAGCAAGATAGTATCCATAACATAATTTGATTTCATCTAGGTGCTGTTTGATTTGAAGTCTGATTGTGCAGAGAAGTGGGTCTAAGAACCAAAGGTGAGTTCATTCACTCTTTTTGATTAAATCCATGTTTTCTGTCGAATTAAACATTAAGACACTTGTATAAATTGTTTTGGGGCTGAATGAATGTGTTTAAACAAGCTGAATGGAACAAACATGGGTTTGGATTGTAATTTTAGGATGCAGGTCGAAGTTACCGGGTAAAAAGATAGTACCCGGTAACCTCTGTATGAAGGTATCCGGACAAGGCAAAGTTACCGGTAAGTTCTGTTTATTCTGTAGTTACCGGATGAATTAGTTACCGGATATCATCCGGATTGTTATGTATCCGGTAAGTTTTATGCACCTGGTAAGTTGTAAGTACCCGGTAAGTTGTAGGTACCCGGTAAGTTGTGTGTACCCGGTAAGTTGTGTGTACCCGGTAAGTTATGTATATCAGGTAACTTTGGGTTTTTGTTAACTTCTGGACTGGGTAGAATTGAGGAATTGAAATACAATTCTAGTAGCTTGAACATACCTACAGTTGGATGGTGGTATGTTATGATTGAAGATAGTTTTATTTGATACTATGCGGGTGTGTAATATGTGTAATGGATCCATAGGCACTAGTTTTTATGAACACATGGAATAGGCGTGGATTAATCGTAATTCCAGTGTGTATGATAAACGTGGAATAGGCGTGGACTAATCGTAATTCCCGTTTAGGTGAAATAAGGAATAGGCGTGGATTAATCGTAATTCCAGTGTGTATGATAAACGTGGAATAGGCGTGGACTAATCGTAATTCCCGTTTAGGTGAAATAATGAATAGGCGTGGATTAATCGTAATTCCTATTTCACATTGATGAGGAATCGTGGAATAGGCGTGGACTAATCGTAATTCCCGATTTCTAAGGAATAATAGGGATTGACATGTGTAATTGTAATCTCTACTTCCTTTAAAAGAAATTGACATGTGTAATTGTGATTTCTTGGATATGAGCATTAATCAAGAATCCGTGGAGATTCATTGTGGGCTCTTGAACATGATATCAGGATTGACTTGGTGTCGGTCTTATTCTTGGAATCGGGTTAAACCCCGTCATCGTAAGATGTTGATACATATGGTAAGAAAAAGGTAAACCAGGTTTGTTATGCCTTGTTTACATTGATTTTTAAAGTATTATTTTGAAACCGAATGTTCTGACTAGGCGTTAGCCTAATCGTTTCAAATTATATTTTCTTACCAGGTACTAGCTCGGGAAAGTAAAGGGCTGTGGGACGAGTGCATTCGAGTACATACTTTTGTGGAAAGTGGAGAAGTTAGCCTTAGTGAGGAGTTTTTGATAAATCCTAGATAACCGGTTTAATCTGATCTTAGTTGACAAGATTAGATTAATAGGTTATTTTATTTTGCATTAATGTATATATGAATCCTCAAGGTTAATTCTCTGTAATGTATAAAGTTTAGATGATTCAATGTTAATATTATCAGAATTTTTGAGGTTCAAATTGGCCCTGATTTTAGGGTGTTACAATATGGTATCAGAGCATTAGTTTAAGTGAACTAGGTATGATAGTGAGATACCTAGACTTAAGCTGAGATGAATTAAGTTATGATTCGTGAGATATGGGTAGAAGTACTAAGACGGGATAGTCTTAGAGTCGACATAAATACGTGAAATTAGTACTGTAACGATGGTAATGAGGATTCTCATGTATAGTATATTCACAATTTCAATTAGCTACTGTTATTATGAATATATTGTTACGCAAGCATGCTTATTTCTAAATTGTTACAGTGACTAATGATCGGTAAAGTACGTTTCGTATGTCTAAATATGTGTAACCATTCCTTATGGTTATTTCTTTGTGTTATGTCAGAACGATGGTGAATACGCCACCAAGGTCCCCTAATTCTTCGGAGGATAGGGCCGTGACCAGAGATGGTTGGGACTCATGAAAGTCCGCTGAGGTTACCATTTACGAGAGGAGCAGACAGTCAGGTACATAGAATGAGTACCAGTACCGTCAACCTGGAAACGCTAGAATCGACGATGGAGTCTCGCATGATGGAGAACATGACACGAATGATGAATACGACAATGTCACAACAAACAAAGATGTTTATGAAAGCTCTGAATGATCGAAGTTCGGAATTACGTCGAACGGAGACGGATACCGGGGTAATAAATCAGATTCGTAATCCCGCGACAGATATAAACAGGAGGGTAGAAAGAGTCTGCTAGTATAAAACGTTTTTAAGTTGTAAACTGCCAGAGTTTACAGGAGCAGACAATCCAGTGGCGTGCATGAATTTTCTTAGAGAGATGGAACAAGCTTTTCGAGCTTGTGAATGTGAATCGAAGGTCAGATTTGGGTCTCAAATGTTACGAGGTAATGCGTTGACTTGGTGGAATGTAGTGACGTCTACTATAACGGCTCCAGTCTTAGCTTCTATGACATGGGAGTGGTTTAAGAAAAAGATTTTGGAAGAATATTGCAATGAAAATGAAATGGATAGGATTAAAGAAGAGTTTCGGAATCTTAAGAAGGGTACTTCAACTGTCCGGAAGTACACTGAATCTTTCATGGAGAAGCTGAATTTAGTGGGGCATGTGGCTCCGACTGAGAAGGAAAAGATTAAAGCCTATTTTAAAGGTTTGCCAGCGGACATGATGGTGCGAAATGCTAAAGCCTCAACTGTAACATCCCCAGCCCACCGTACACGATATTGTCCGATTTGCGCATACCCTCTGCATAACAGCATATTGGTACAGCTCACGGTTTTGTTCTTGCCCGCACAGGCATACGCGAGACGCACCCAGATCGCACCCTGTGACAGGCAAAAGGCCTCATGCAAGGAAGGTATCCATCCACCCTTATAAGGAGGACTTCGTTCCCCCTCCTAGCCGATGTGGGATCTCACAATCCACCCAACCATGTGGGATCAACGTCCTCACTGACACATCGACCCGGTGACCGGCTCTGATACCATTCTGTAACATCCCCAGCCCACCGTACACGATATTGTCCGCTTTGCGCATACCCTCTGCATAATAGCATACCGGTACCGCTCACGGTTTTGTTCTTGCCCGCACAGGCATACGCGGGACACACCCAGATCGCACCCTGTGACAGGCAAAAGGCCTCATGCAAGGAAGGTATCCATCCACCCTTATAAGGAGGACTTCGTTCCCCCTCCTAGCCGATGTGGGACCTCACAATCTGGGGGGCATTCTGTAACATCTCCAGTCCACCGTACACGATATTGTCTGCTTTGCGCATACCCTCTGCATAACAACATACCGGTACCGCTCACGGTTTTGTTCTTGCCCGCACAGGCATACGCGGGACGCACCTAAATCGCACCCTGTGACAGGCAAAAGGCCTCATGCAAGGAAGGTATCCATCCACCCTTATAAGGAGGACTTCGTTCCCCCTCCTAGCCGATGTGGGATCTCACAATCCACCCAACCATGTGGGATCAGCATCCTCGCTGACACATCGACCCGGTGACCGGCTCTAATACCATTCTGTAACATTCCCAGCCCACCGTACACGATATTGTCCGCTTTGCGCATACCCTCTGCATAACAGCATACCGGTACCGCTCACAGTTTTGTTCTTGCCCGCACAGGCATACGTGGGACGCACCCAGATCGCACCCTGTGACAGGCAAAAGGCCTCATGCAAGGAAGGTATCCATCCACCCTTATAAGGAGGACTTCGTTCCCCCTCCTAGCCGATGTGGGATCTCACATCAACGTTGAGAGAGACAATTGAAGAAGCTAAAGTTATGGAAGAGGTTTATGCTAAAGACAAAGAAGAAAAGATGCAAGTGGGAGAGAAACGGAAATGGGAAGGCCGGTCAGAGTCTTCTCCGAAATCAAAAGTATCTGGTAAAAATATTCGTTATGAATCTCGTCGGGAGCCGAGTTGGTGCTCGAAGTGTCGGAGTAAACATTATGGTCCATGTCGGGTGACCACGCTGGAATGTTATAAGTGTGGTAAGAGTGGACATACTATGAATAATTGTCCTGTCCAAGGATCAACGTGCTACGAATGTAAACAACCCGGTCATTTCCGCCGGGATTGCCCAAAGCTGAAAAAGGGTGGAGACCAAAGCAAGAAAATAATTGTTCCCAAGTCAACGGGTCGGGCATTTCATATGACAGCTGACGAAGCCAAAGAATCGAAAGACGTCGTTTCGGGTACATTTCTCGTTAATTCCATTCCCGCGCGCATTTTATTTGACCGTGGTGCAAATTTATCGTTTGTGTCCAAGTCGTTCTATCACAAGTTAGCTATGCCTGTCACTACCTTGGAAGATGCCTTAGTAGTCGAGATAGCTAACGGGGGTCAAGTCTTGGTTCGTGAAAGACTTGAGGGTTGTTTAATTTCAGTAGGAGAAATGAAATTTCCAATCGACTTGTTGTTGATGGAAATTGGGGGATTCGATGTGATTGCGGGTATGGACCGGCTGACAGTCAACCAGGCAGAAATACATTGTGCAAAGAAATTAATCCGGATTTCGATGGCTGATAAGGATGATGTACTCATCTTTGGAGAAAAACGAAAAGGGGAAGTTCCATTAATTTCTGTTGCTAAAACGCGTAAATGTTTGATGAAAGGATGTTCATCCTATATAGCTTATGTTCTAAATGTGAGGTCTGAAAAGAGACAAGTGGAAGACATTAAGGTTGTACGTGAATTCTCGGATGTATTTCCCGATGATCTTCCAGGTCTACCGTCTAAACGACAAGTAGAGTTTCGTATTGATCTTATCCCTGGATCAGCACCAATAGCGCGTGCACCATATCGCTTAGCGCCGGCCGAAATGAAAGAAATGATGTCCCAGCTGCAAGAGCTATTGGACAAGGGGTTTGTAAGACCAAGTTCTTCACCTTGGGGAGCTCCGTTATTGTTTGTTAAGAAAAAGGATGGCACTATGAGAATGTGCATCGACTATCGCGAGCTGAATAAGGTGACGATTAAGAACATGTATCCGCTTCCAAGGATTGATGACCTGTTTGATCAACTCCAAGGTGCGGGATGCTTTTCAAAGATTGATCTGAGGTCAGGGTACCATCAAGTTCGAGTAAGAGATGAAGATATTCCTAAAACGGCATTCAGAACGAGGTACGAGCATTATGAATTTCTTGTAATGACATTTGGGTTGACAAACGCTCCAGCTGTGTTCATGGATCTGATGAACAGAGTATGTCGACCATTTTTAGACAAGTCTGTCATTGTATTCATTGATGACATACTTGTTTATTCGAAGAATGACGTAGATCATGAACGCCATCTCCATGAAGTCTTAGAAGTGTTGAGAAAAGAGAAATTATATGCAAAATTCTCGAAATGTGAATTCTGGTTAAAAGAGGTACAATTTCTAGGGCATGTGATCACCTCGGAAGGAGTCAAAGTAGATCCAGCAAAGATAGAAGCAATGACAAACTGGGAGACACCGAAGAGCGCGTCTGAAATAAGAAGTTTCTTGGGTCTAGCAGGTTACTACCGAAGGTTTATTAAAGACTTCTCAAAGATTACTTCTGCTTTGACCATGTTGACTCGGAAGAATGTAAAGTTTGTTTGGACTGAAAAGCAAGAGTCGGCTTTCAGAATTTTACGTCAAAAGTTGTGTGAAGCTCTTATTCTTGCTTTACCTGAAGGAACAAAAGATCTAGTTGTGTATAGTGACGCATCAAAGATTGGTTTGGGTTGTGTATTGATGCAACGAGGCAAGGTGATTGCTTATGCATCAAGACAACTTAAAGAACATGAGAAGAATTACCCTACCCACAATTTGGAATTAGCAGCGGTCATGTTTGCTTTAAAGTTGTGGCGACATTATCTGTATGGAACAAAGTGTACTCTTTATACTGATCACAAGAGTTTGAAGCATGTCTTTGATCAGAAGGAGTTGAATATGAGACATCGACGCTGGTTAGAACTACTTAAAGATTATGATTGTGAATTGCATTACCATCCCGGTAAAGCAAATGTTGTAGCTGATGCTTTAAGTAGAAAAGAATATAGTGGGTGCTTGAAAACGACCAACGCCAGAATTGTTGTAACATCAAGTTTAATTGAAAGGATAAAAGAAGCACAAGCGGAAGCCTTATTGGAAGAAAATCTGAAAGATGAAGTCATGAGCAAGCAACATCTTCAGCTGACTGAAGATAGCCGTGGAATTAAACTGTTTCAAGGTCATGTTTGGGTGCCAAAGGTTGGAGGAAATCGAGAGTTTATTCTCGAAGATGCCCATAAGTCTAAGTATTCTATACACCCTGGGAGTACTAAGATGTATAGGGACTTGAAGCTACACTATTGGTGGCCAACTATGAAAGTAGATGTGGCACGAATAGTAGAAAAGTGTGTGACATGTTCGTTAGTAAAGGCGGAACATCAAAAGCCTTACGGAATTTCCAATCTTTGGAGATTCCGGAATGGAAGTGGGAAAAGTTTACCATGGACTTTGTGACAAAGTTACCAAGGACGCAAAAGGGTAACGATACTATATGGGTAATCGTGGATCGACTAACCAAGAGTGCTCACTTTCTGGCAATGAAAGAAGCATCACCAATAGATAAATTGGCGAAGCTTTATATTGATGAAGTGGTGTCAAGACATGCTATACCGGTGTCTATAGTTTCTGATCGTGATAGTCGGTTTACCTCGAGGGTTTGGCAGTCACTACAAGAAGAATTGGGTACGAGAGTTAATTTGAGCACTGCTTATCATCAACAAACCGACGGGCAAAGTGAAAGAACTATTCAAACTTTGGAAGATATGCTCAGGTCGTGTGTATTAGACTTTGGAGGTAACTGGGATACGCATCTACCGTTAGTAGAATTTGCGTATAACAATAGTTATCATTCTAGTATCGAAAGAGCACCTTTCGAAGCTTTGTATGGTCGGAAATGCAGAACTCCAGTATGTTGGTTAGAGGCTGGAGAAAAGCAGTTTGCTGGTCCTGAACTTGTGCAACAAACGGCTGATAAAGTGAAAGAAATTCAGAAGCATGTGAAAGCGGCTCAAGATCGACAAAAGAGTTATGCTGATCCGAAAAGGAGACCAAAAGAATTCCAAGTTGGGGAGCGCGTAATGCTTAAGGTATCCCCTGGAAAGGTGTGATAAGCTTTGATAAATGTGGAAAGTTGAGTCCTCGATTTCTAGGACCTTTCACCATAACTAAGAGAGTTGGTTTGCAAGCATATCAGTTAGATCTTCCACCGGAATTGGAAGGAATCCAAATTACTTTCCATGTTTGCTATCTTCGGAAATGTTTAGCCGAAGAGAATGATGTGATTCCACTTACCGACGTAAGAGTGGATGAAAAGAGCCGTTGTGTAGAAGAACCAGAGTCGATTTTGGAAAGATCGGTTAGAAAGTTACGTAATAATAAGGAAGTAGTTATGTTAAAGGTACAATGGAAACATCATCAAGGTGCTAACATGATGTTAGAGTCGGAAGAGGATATGAAGACTAGATATCCTCACTTGTTTACCTAGCTTTGATTTCGGGGACGAAATCATTTTCAAGTTGGGGTGTATTGTAACACCTCGAATTTTCGTTATATTATGTTTAATATGAATGGGGTCGGTTTGTATTTAGTCTAAGTTGTGGGCTATTTGTAAATGTAAAACTCCAAGGTTGAAATTGCATTTTGGTCAAAATATAAAGTTAATGTTGGAAATTAACTTGAGGGGTTGTGTAGTCATTTGTTGAAAGATGGGGTTACTTAAGGGATGGGTTAGGCTGAATTGAGATATTATCTCAATTCACCTGTTGGAGTCGGCAAAGTAGAGAGAAAGAAGAGAGAAAGAAGAGAGAAAGAAGAAGAAATGAAGAGAGAAAGAAGAAGAAATTAATCTGAAATCTTGGTAAAAATACAAAGGGTTTTGTAAGTTGGATTCCAGTAGCAAGATAGTATCCTAGATAACCGGTTTAATCTGATCTTAGTTGACAAGATTAGATTAATAGGTTATTTTATTTTGCATTAATGTATATATGAATCCTCAAGGTTAATTCTCTGTAATGTATAAAGTTTGGATGATTCAATGTTAATATTATCAGAATTTTTGAGGTTCAAATTGGCCCTGATTTTAGGGTGTTACACAAGGGCCAATGCTCGATATTCGTCTTCCATACTCGATCGAGCCACAATGTGTTGTTTCATCGAACTCCAACTAATCAAATTGGGTCCAAGAAAAACACAATATCCACTACTTGATCTTCTATCATCCGAACATCCGGCCCAATCGGCATCGGAAATGCATCTCAAAAGAGGATGATTTTTGAATTAATAACCCATGTGAACTCGTACCTCGTAAATACCGTCAAATTCTTTTAACAGCTTCCCAATGTCGATGTGTCGGTGTTTGTAAAAATTGAGAAACTTTGCTAACCGCATAAGCAATTTCTGGCCGAGTAATTGCAAGATTGTAAAGCACCCACGGTACTACGATATAAAATTGGATCTGAGAGAGGGATTCCCGAAAAACGTGATAATTGTCTACCGGGTGAGACGGGAGACGAAATCGGCTTCCAATCGCTTAACCCAGTTTTCTTCAACAAATCAAGAAGATATCTTTCATGAGACAAATGAAGACCTTTATTTGAGAACTCGGCTTGCACTCCCAAGAAATAATTGAGTTGACCCAAATCTTTTAAGGCAAATTTAGCATTCAACTGTTTAATCAGGTCGCAGAGAAACACCGAAGAATTTCCTGTAATGATCACATCATCTACACACACCAAGACATAGGTTAGAATATCGGATATGGAATAAACGAACAAGGATGTATCGGAGACGTATTGTTTAAATCCCAAGGTAATCAACGTATGAGATAGCTTTGCAAACCACGCATGAGGTACTTGCTTCAAGCCGTAAAGTGCTTTCTTAAGTAAGCACACATGATTGGGTCGAGTAGTATCAACAAAACCTTGTGGTTGAGCCATAAAAATTGTCACCGTAAGATCTTCGTGTAAAAAGGCATTATTCACATCAACTTGCCTTATATCCCATCCTCGAGAATATGAAACCGATAATACTAACCGAAACGTTGTGGGTTTAACAACGGGACTAAAAGTTTCGGTATAATCAATGCCCTCGGTTAGAAGAAAACCTTTGGCTACTAAGCAAGCCTTGTAGCGACTAATAGAACCATCCGGATGTCGCTTGATTTTGTACACCCATTTACATCCCACTATATTTGCACCGAAAGGAGGTGTAACTAATACCCAAGTTCTGTTAGAGTGGAGTGCGGTCATTTCTTCTCTCATAGCATCCTACCATACATGCCATTCTTGTGCTTGGGAAAAATTCTGAGGTTCAGAATTTGGAACAAATTGAGTTTGAGCATTATAAACAACATGATCGGGAAATTTCTTTAGGACGATGTGTATGATCACGAGTACGAGTGACCATAGGATGAGAAGGAAGACTTGATGGAATATTTAGTGTCGGAGACGAAGGAGAAGAGTTCAAGATAGGAGACATGTGAGAATTAGAATCTGTTTCGTGCATGGAATTTGATTGATTTGAAAAGAATGGTAAACTAACCATGGATGGAGTAGTAGAAGATTCGTAATGGATAGATGGAAAAACAGATTCATGAAATTGAACATGTCTTGAAGTATATGTGGTGGATGAACAAGCATCATAACAAAGATATCCTTTGTGATGAGGAGCATACCCGAGAAAAATACAAGGCACAGATTTCAGAGAGAGTTTATCTTGACGAGTGGAACCAAGAAACGGATAACATAGGCACCCAAATGTGCGCAACGAACCATAATTCGGTGGTTGATTGAATATAAGCTGAAATGGATACATGTGAGATAGATTTTTAGACGGTAACTGATTAATTAAAAATGCCGAAGTAGCATACGCATCATACCAAAAAGATTTTGGTAAAGAAGAATGAATTAATAAAGCTCGAGCTATTTCGGACAAATGTCGATTTTACGTTCGACAACTCCATTTTGTTGTGGAGTATATGCACATGAAATTCGAATAGAAATTCCGGACTCGTCAAGATATTTTCGTAAAGGTCCTTTTGTTAATTCAGGAGCCCCATCACATTGAAATTGTTTGATTTTTGTTGAAAATAAATTTTCAACATGAGCTTTAAAATGACAAAATGAATCATAGGCTTGAGATCTAATGGATAATGGATATAGCCATGTAAAACGACTATAGTAATCTATAAAAGTAATGAAATAACGAAACCCGGTACGAGAAACAACGGGAGAAGGACCCCAAATATCCGAATGTATTAAATGCAAAGGATATTTACTTTGAGAATTGTGAACAGGAAATGGTAAATTAGTACTTTTAGACATGCTACAAGCACTACAATTTTTATTCACTTTATTTGAATCAAACGGAACACAAAAGTTTTTGAAACACATAGTTGGATGGATGTCCGAGAAGAGTATGCCACAAATCTGAAGAGATAGACATTGCGGCAGTGAGTGAATAGAGACTCCCATGTCTATGCGGAATGTGGTGGAGTAAAGTTCCCATTGGAGTCTGAATAGAAAGACCAAAACATGAGAACTTAACAGTTAGAGGATTATCGGCCACTAATTGACAAATAGATAATAAATTTCGAGTAAGCTCAGGTACAATTAGAACAGATTTAAGCACAAGACGACATTTGCGAAGAAAAATGAATGCATGGCCAATATGTGAGATGCGAAGAGATTGTCCATTACCTACGAACACTCTTTCAGGCCCGGTATAAGCAACAACGCCTTATACAAGATTTGGATTGGGTGTCATGTGTGTAGTAACACCCGAATCAGGAATCCAAGAATCAATCATAGCACACGTATCAGAAAAACTTGCCGAAGTGCCATATTGTTTTGCCCATTTATTAAAATGTACAGGTCCAAACTCAGCTGAAAAAGCCTCAGGCCCATAATTAACAGGCCCAACATTATTACCATATTGTCCAATATAAGAAGCAACAGGCCCAAGAGAGGAAACATGCCCAAGAGTTTGCTGCCCAAGAGTTTGTTGATAGTTATTTGGCCCAGATTGATTAGATTCATATGGCCCATATGTGAGGCCTGATTCAGTTCCAACGAAATAATCTACTTGACCAAGTTGGGAAAAATGAGGCGGCGACTGAGAATTAAAATGGGATGACGACTGTTGACCAAATCTTCCTCCAGCGGACATTGGATTAAATCGGTGGTTTCCAACAACATTCCTTCCAAATTGAATTCCTCTAAATCGACTTCCAGAAGAGAATCGGCCATATCCTCTATTTCGATTTCTAGAAGCATCATTCCACCTTTCTCCATTTTCTCTTCCTTGATTGCTTTCTGAATATCGATAATAACATTTATTTGCAAAGTGCCCCTGTTTTCGACAAATCTGACAGGTAATACTAACTTGAGGTTCTTTGAAACTATTATTTGGAAGAGAATCTCCTATCTTCAAAGCAGACATGGCAGATACAGTAACAGAAAAGGAATATCAGTGAGTAGAGAAGAAAGAACAAAGCTCTGATACCATAATGAGAAAGATAGAAAATATGGAGAGAGAAAGAGAGAGAGAGAGAGAGAGAGAACTTTCGTATTTCTTATTATATGAGATATGAGATACAAAGTTCTATTTATACAAATGAGAGGATTGCTGACATCATCATAACAGAATTCTAACAACTAACTAACTTCTTAACAACCACCAACTAATTCTTTTCTAAGATACACTATCATAATTAATGAAGATCAATTATGGAAACCGAGATTTGCATGTAACAAAAAAAATGTAACTTACTCCATCTCAAAAATTTGTTCATGGAAAAAAATGTAAGTTAAAAGATCGAAAACTGTTAAGCTACTTAAAAGCCTTTGTCAAGAACTAAATATGAGGGATGAGAAAAGAATATTTTTTATCTTGTTATGTAACAAGTCATCTAGCCATAGTGATTTTTAATGATATTAGCCATTACATGGGTGTAAGAAGATAAATGAGTAAATTTCAATTTTGGTCCATGTGGTTTGTTGTTTTTCTCACTTTTGGTTTCTACAAAATTTTTATTGCAAGAAAAATCACATGGCATGCAAAAGTGCTCGGTTTCGGTCCCTGATGACTAACACCGTTAGGTTGCTTCCGTTAGAGCCCCTCGTGTGACTTGCACATGAGGGCATTTTAGTCATTTTACAAACATCAGACCACACAGACCAAAATTGCAATTTATTTTTTAGTCTTATACCATTTATTTAAAATATAGCAATTATATTATATTATATAATTAATAAATAAATATCACATGATCGAAAAATAACATATTTAATGAAATGGCAAAATTTTAATCAAGTAATAATTTATTTATGTCGTCAACCAAAACTAATAAATTTGTTACTCTAAAATAATTATTTAATAATTTTTTACTCTAAAATAACTATTACTTAATTAATAATTTGTTTACTGTAATATTAATTAATTGATTGCAAATTTATTCTAAAATAATTTATATTTTTGTTTTTACTAAATTTCACTTGTAATATAAAATAAATTATTCAATAGAAATATTATAAAAACATGAAGTTTTTTATAAGAATTATGTTATAAATATTTGAGAAAGAGGATCAACAATAAAAACACAATAATGGGTTCATCGCTCTTTTTTTCTAAAACACCCCTAACAAAATTCACATCCTTTAATTTATTTAAAAATTTTAAAAGAAACTCAAGTTCAATATGATGTAAATTTAGTTATAATTACTCTTTTTAAATGTAATTTCATAAATCGTTTTTATATGCGCTAGATTTTGTATATTATATATTATATGTTATAACCAGTTTAATTGTTTTAAAAGTAAGGGGGTTATTGAGTAATTTATCTATTTTAGAAGGTCTAGTATGAAAGTAGTTGTTATAAAAGGCATCAACTTTTCTTTTCCACACACATACAGAGAGAGTCTCCTAAAGGTTCAAGAGATAAGCTTTTTGCTCAAATTTCCTTTCTTGCTGCGGTCTTAATTTTTTCAGGTATGATTTTCTCCTTTTGTTAAATTCTTTGTAGTTTTACAAGTCTAGAATTCCTTAATCGTAGTTCCTTTCTAAAGTTAGGGTTTATGGGTTTAGATGTTTTGGGTGTTTATATTTCAAATTTTTTTAGGATCTCCTTCTATTCTAACGATTTGATAAATTTGTAGTTTGATTGAACTAAGAGATTAAAATATTGATTTTTATATATATTTCGTAATTTGGTGATGATGGAGGAATTAGAAAAAAAAGGAATAATTATTTTTGAGTTTGCTTTTAAGTTCTTGAGTTTATATTGAATTCATGAATGAAGATTTTACATATCATTGAGTTCAATTTTTAGTTCCTTCCATTTTCATAGGTTAACCGTAAGTTTGGTTTATGATTTGAGTTTAATCTTTGAATAGGAAGTGTTAGGTTTGCAAAAGATTTTAGACGTTGGTTTGTTGCTTATTGTTCTTTTGGAAATTTTGATGGTTCAAAATGTTGATTTTTTGACCTTTTCTTCGATTTCGTTTCGGGGTTTTTCGGGGTATCGTTTAGGGTCATTATGGGTTGTTAAGGGTTCTAAAATAGATATACTCTATTTGTTAGTAACCGTAATTCCTTAATTCAGATTCGGGTGTTCGGTTGTGAAGTTCGATATTGATTTCGAGCGTTTGCGTCGGTTAAGCTATATAAATCATATCAAGGTGAGTTTTCTTTTTAACTATTTTCGAAATACAATGCATATATTGTTAAATGGTTAAATTTGTGATATGAAATGTTATTAATACGTGAAGGTTTGTTACCGTTGATTATGTTACGGTATTACGGTTATTACTGGTTGTGCTAGAATGCCAATCTTTTGACTAACATCGCGCTGTTCTAGAACGCCAGCTACACTATATCGCGCTGTGATAGAACGCCAACTACACTATTATCGCGCTGTGCTAGAACGCCAGCTATATTAATATCGTGTTGTGCTAGAACGCCAACTATGTTATCAGTTGAGTTGTGCCTGAGTGCCAACGAATGTGTTTTTGATAAATGTTTTATAGAAACTATTTTGGTACATTGATGGAAGTGACAGGGATTATCTCACTAGACCATTTGGTCTAACCCTCGGTTTGTTTCCAAAATATGCATTTCAGGGAATATACGTATAGCGGAAAAGGGGAAGGGAAAGTTGTGATCTTACTTGATTGAGTACTTTTTGTGAAGTCAGTTGAAGTCTATCTGCAAGTTGTTTTTGATCATTGTAAATAGATCTCCTGTATGACGTTAAGTTTAGCGAAAAATATGTAGTGACTTCATGAGATTGTATAGTTTTGAAGTATGAGACCTAATGTGTAGCCCTATATGGTTTGGTTTGTATGAAATATTCGTTTATATGTTATATGAAATGTCGGGTTGTTACATTATATATGTTATATTTTATAAAAATAATCAAAATTGCATATTTATATAAATAATTGCCTTTTGTGCAAGTCACATGAGGGGCTCTAACTGAGGTAACCTAACGGTGTTAGTTTTTTGGGACTAAAATCGAGCACTTTTACATACCACAGGGTTTTTATTGCAATAAAAATTTTATAGGGATCAAAAGTGAGAAAAACAACAAACCACAGGGACCAAAATTGAAATTTACTCAAGATAAATTCTCAAAAAAATCAAAATATAAATAAATGTGACAAGTTGTAACGCACACTTTTCTTTTTCATTTCTAGAAAGTTTAACACAATGGTCAAATTAACACCCCTCCTCTTCGTAGCAATTAGCAATTATATATACTATTGACCCAGGCTCGTGTAACTGAACCATTTAAATTCATCTAACTTTTAATCACAACCGTTCAAATTCATTTTATATCATCCAACTTAGCCCACTTTTTTAGCCCATTCACTCGGTTGTGACTTGTGAGCCCTGATTTCTCTCCACGACTGTGCTTCAACCTCCAGTCCTCCTCCTCATGGTTCTCTCACATGAACTCTCCCATCCCATGTTGCAGGTTTCTCTCCCCCTCTGTTTCACACCATCTTCTTCAACCTCCTCCCACGTTCTGAGTCCCCCACTAATCCCACTATCCCCTTTTGAGTAAAGCTTTTACCTATAAATATCAAATCTGGAGAATAATTCCATTTCCGCTGTTATTTTTGGAGTGCATCAATTTTGTAACTCTTTTTGGAGCTGTTCGGAGAAGAGAGGGAAGAAGAGATGGATGGGGATAGTCTCAGAAACCCTAAGGGAATGAAGGAAGTCTTGGAATTGCAAATTCCAAGCCAAAACTAGTGGAGAAAATAGGAGCAACTGTAAATGTTGGGCAAAGGATGAACCTAATTCTTTGATCAAATTGATATCTCAATTGCAAAGGAAGAGGTACTCGTTTTTTCCCTCTATTTGGTTTCTGGGTTCTAAATATTACTCATATTTCCTGTTTTGGTGTAATGTTATTTGTAACACCCTAAAAATTAAACAATAAATATCGGGAAAAATTCCGAAAAATGGGTAAATTTAAACTTCAAAATATAAGCCAACTAAATTACCCTTAAGTGGACTGGGGTAGTTTGGCCAATGTACAAATAAAAGAGTATTGAGATATAACATACAACAACCTATTAATCTAGACTATAATTAACTAGATTAATCTGGGTGTCACTATATCTCCAAAAGTGTCTCTCATCTCGATTCCCAAAAATGCCCGACCTTCCCAAGCTCCTAAGCATGGTCGGCAACATGATGATCTAGACGCCGCTAGGTGGAACCTGAAATCCACAACATATACTCAAGTGTTAGACCAAAAGTCTAATAAGAATTAAATTATTGATACACTATCAACGAATTATAACAATGTCAAAAGTAAAGATACCGGCTCCACTTAATTCCCACGTTACAAATTTCCACTAGTTATAGTGATCCACACCTATCATAAAATAAAAGATATAATTCTCTAAAACGGGGGAGACCCGTTACCATCTAGGTGACGAGAACACATGACTGGAGTCACCTTGATGTTGATGGATTACAACTCAAGTCCCGGTCTTAGTTCTCATGCCATAAAGACATCACAACCTCAAACCATAAATAAATTGCCTTTATTGCCTACTCCGTCGAGTTGCACCTCAAGGACTTACGGGGACCATATTGCCTATCCATCCTAGACGAGTTACACCTCAAGGACGAATGTCCCTTATTGCATACTCACTAGTAGCCACCCATGGCTTAACCGATACATACATATATTCCATAAAGGTCTAAATCCTCGTGTACAAGGAGATAGACCACAATAACCTCATAGCAAGATAAATCAATTTCCATAAGTAGAGGAGTTCACTATAATCATGATAAAGAGTCACACCATCTATTGCATAGCATGTAAATTCCATTTTATCCCTTGAATATTATTCACATAATCTTTACATACAAGCTTGGTATTTCATATTAGCACAAATCCATATATTTCTATACCAATACGTCATAGTGTCACATAGAGACATTTACACCTACACTTTCACTATTAAGAGACTCTCCATAAACATTTAAGAGACTTGCTAGTACACACATGTATGTATAATGCATTTATGCTTCAAGATGGTTGTTATCCCAAGTGTACACATATCCATACACTTCCATCAATATCTTGGGTAAACTCTATATTTGATCTTTTTCCAAGTATGAGTAAGATTCTCCACATTTATTATAAATAAGACGTAACTAAATCACAAGAAATGAGTAAAACTCACCAACTAGGGTTTGTGAGGTGAAAACCCCAAACCTTGAAGAACGCTAGTTTATATATAGAAATCTATGGTTAATTCCCCAACATAAAAGTAATCATAATCTGGAAATGGATATTTAATGCTAAAATAACATACCCAAGAGTTTGTAGGAAAACCCTAGTAAAATAGAAATCCTAGAGAGATGGTGTGAACACTTGGATCTTGAACTCTTGATGCTTAGAATCCCTTGTAGAGGTTTAATTAATGGTGATTGAGAGTAGGGTTTTGATAAATCATCCACATAAATGTTCAAACCCTAGCATTTAATAGGGAGAGGGGTGTGAGGAGTGAGAAGTCGACAACAGAGAGAGAGAGAGTGTTTTTGTTCCCAACAAAGGAAATGTGAATTCTCATTTAAAAGAAGTCAGCCGCTCCATTTATCCTCACCAATCAGGTCGCCAGCGAGAATGACAGGGCGGTTGTGACACGACACTATCGCCGGTCACTTCCACCGAGAGTGTACCGCAAGTACCCTGATTCCAGCCTTCTTCCTCCAGCGATTATGACACCTCGCGATTGTGACACGACATTATCGCCGGTCACTATCGCCACCATTGTACCGAGAGTCGAATGAAGCTGCAGTTTGATCCTCGCGAGAATGACACCCGCGAGAGTCCCTATGGCACACTCGTAGTGGCACTCTCGCCAAGCATGTACCGAGAGCCAAACTCAATTTTCTGGTGATTCGCGTGGGAAGGAGATGCATTGAGACGTTTGGTACGCAAGGTAGGTCTAACCGAACAGTCCGAAACGCGAAATTATAAGAGATTTCATGCGAGGGTTGGCTACGAGGAAACGACACACACACATACACACACACACACACACACACACCACATGCATGCACAAAATTTTGCGAAAAGAGAATACGAGGGTGGTAATAAAATCCGAGTCGAAGTCTTTTACCTGAAAAGAAAAAAATTAGCCGAGAAATCTGGGGTGTTACAATCTTCCCCTCCTTGGAATTGGTTTCGTTCCCGAAACCAAAACTTACGCGAAAAGATTTGGATAACGCCTTCTCATGTCCTCCCCTGACTCCCACGTCACGTTAGCACCCCTATGGTGTTTCCATTGCACCTTCACCATCCCTACCTCTTTGTGTCGAAGCTTTTTCGTTCCCCTTTCCAAAATAGATTTCGGTTCTTCTATGCATCGATTGTTGTCCACGCGGATTTCTGAAAGAGGAATAACGTCCTTTTCTTCCGCTAAGCACTTACGTAAATAGCAAACGTGGAACGTAGGGTGAATCCCACTCATCTCGGGCGGTAGTTACAACTTGTAGGCTTGAATTCCCACCCGCTCGGCGATTGGAAAAGGTCCAAGGAAACGGGGACCAATCTTCCCTCGCTTCCCAAACCTAATGATCCCCTTCTAAGGAGAAACCTTCAAAAACACATGATCCCCCACTTGAAACTCCATCGGTAGCCTCTTCTTATCGGCGTAACTCTTTTGACGGTCTTTAGCGGCTTTCGACCGCTCTCGGATGCCTTTCACCTTGTCGGCCGTTTCTTGCACAAGCTCGGGTCCGGCGAACTGCTTTTCACCCGCCTCAAGCCAACAAACGGGTGTCCTACATTTCCGCCCGTACAAAACCTCAAATAGAGCCACACCGAGACTTGAATGGTAACTGTTATTGTAAGGAAACTCCACTAATGGGAGGTGATAATCCAAGGTTCCCCCAAAGTCGATTACACACGCCCTCAACATATCTTCTAAAATCTGGATTGTCCGCTCTCTTTATCCGTCAGTTTGAGGGTGGTACGCCGTGCTCAACTTCACCTTCGTTCCCAATTCTCTTTGGAAGGCATTCTAAAAGTGAGAAGTAAAACGGCTATCCCAGTCGGATACAATAGACAATGGCACCCTATGCCTCAAGACCACTTTGTTGATATACAATCTTGCCAATTTGTCCAATGGTAGTGTTTCTTGCATAGCCAAAAAGTGAGCGCTCTTGATCATTCGATCCACAATTACCCAAATGGTTTCATGACCTTTCAAAGTCTTTGGTAGTTTTGTCACAAAGTCCATGGTGATATGATCCCACTTCCATTCCGGTATTTCGAGCGATTGCAAACTGCCATAGGGTCGTTGATGCTCGGCTTTCACTAGCGAACATGTGGTGCACTTCTCCACAACACCGGCTACGTCAAGCTTCATGACCGGCCACCAATAATTCAGCTTCAAATCTCTATACATCTTGGTACTCCCTAAATGTATAGAGTACTTTGACTTGTGAGCTTCTTCCATAAGTAACTCCCGGCACCCTCCAATTTTAGGCACCCAAATTCGTCCTTGGAAAAGTTTCAATTGTAACACCCTAGAATTTGGAAAGAGCAACTAAATAAAATTTCGATAAAATAATCACTTAAGAAATAAAATTCCTTCTACAAACCATTCCTGGAATTACTTCAGGGTAAACATAACAACTCTCACAATTTAAAACTCAAATCATACTACGAATCACTTAAGGTCGGGTGTTACTTATCACAAGTACAAGTTGCTAATCCCAAAATAAATGCAGAAGACTTCACTAAACAAATCACCTCTCGTGCACTCTACTAGCACTCGCCACATCACAGTGTAGCTAAAGCTACTCCCAACCTGAGACCTGTTGCACATGCCGACAAATAAAAAGGGTTAGGCTAACGCCTAGTGAGTTCAAGAGTTTATAGCTTGATTTATATAATTTGTAGAAAGAAGGTTTGCGACATAAATCATGATTTTCAAAAGAGTTTATGAAAGGATGTAAACGACTCATTTTCCAACGCACCCAAAATCTAGGAGAAAAGTTCCCAAAATGTATAAAGCGTTTTCTAAAATGAATTCCAACTCCAACTCACTCTAAACATGCTTAGACGTAAATATCCCAAGAATTATACACATGGACAAAATTCCAATATTTAAAACATCCAAATAAAATGAGGCATAAAACTCTGCCAATGAACCATGAAGACATTTCATATAAATGAAGTACGTCACCGAAAATATGGACCCAAAAACAACACCTTTCGGTGACGGGGGAGACCCGATTCCATCGAAAGTGACAGGCACACAAAGTTAAGTCACTCGTGATGTTACTGGATTACACCTCAAGTCCCGACCTTAGTTCCCATGCCATAAAGACATCACAACCTCAAGCCATAAATAGATTGCCTTTATTGCATACCCCGTAGAGTTACACCTCAAGGACTTACAGGGGATCATAGTGCATATCCAGTCTAGACGAGTTACACCTCAAGGACTTCAATGTCCCTTATTGCCTACTCGCTAGTGGCCCCACGGCCTGACGCATCTACCCATGCGTTCCCATAGTCCACTCCTCGTGCACAAAGAGATAGACCATCAAATAAAGACTGACTCACGTGCCTATGGATCCAATGCAACACAGTCTACAAAACATGCTCAACCCGAAATGACAGAAGCACCCAAGCATGTAAATACCAATAATGGGCAATAAAATGCATCAAGTTTCAATAAATGCAAACCATAAATAAGTCTCCACATTGAGCCATTTAAAACCGGACAAATGTCCCCAAACATTCTCAAAGACAAACCCTAGCAAAATGCTCCAAACTCGCTAGACCCATAAATAACGGTCATCATCGCATAAAATGTGTTTAAACAACAGTTGGGTAAACAAGTACCCCAAAATCGTTATTAATCCAAAACCCGACACAATTAAAGAAAAAGGGTTTTCCCAAAAGGACTAACGCCTTTAACATCCTCAAAATGAGCCTTGATATTAGTTTATACTTTTCCAGATGGTTTATAAAATCAATTACACTAACATGATTAAACCATTATATAGACTTCATTTTGAACAATCAATCTTTCAAAGACATATTATGATTTTTACACATCAAATATCCAAAAAATCCCAAATATGGGTGTTTTACAACATTTATGAAGATAAATACTTCAAAAGGGTTAAACTAATCAAATACCTCAACAATTGATATTTTCAAGTAAAACACACAAACATTTGGAAAATACTATTTTTGGCATGTACAAAGTTTTCACAAATCAACTTGAACTCACCTTTGCTAGATTTAGCTAAATCTAGATTTTTCCCAAACGTATGCTCCTTTGATGCACATGAATCCTCAAACCAAAACTTCAAAACCTAAATCCATAATTTTCCCACCATTAATAACCACATTTAACCATTTAGAATTGTTCTCCAAACATCAACCATCAAAATCTCCATTTATACCCAAAACCTCAATTTGACCTAACTTCTCCAAAATCATCCAAACCGAAATTGGATAAGCAAAATACTAGAAGATCATCAATGGAACATTTCTAACTCATATGAAAGTATAGAAGCTAGAAGGATGAACTCACCACTTAGGTGTTGATGAAAACCTAGAAAACCCCAAACATCTCTAGTGTTGTGGATGAAACTTGCTCTTGCATCAATGAATGAAATCACTAGCATAGAGTGGATAAGAAACACATTAATCTCCAAGAAAAGCTCCAAAATCAGTTAGGGTTTGTGAGGGAGGAAGGGAAAACGATTTGGGAGAGAAAGGGAAGAGATTTGAGAGACTTACCACCACCAAACACTCTTGAATCTTCCTATGAACTTCAAAACTCTTTCTAGATCCTTGAAGATCTCTCAAAATCGGAACCATAGCCACTTGAATCGCCAAAATCGGAGTTGAAATGAGAGAGATATGAAGAAATAAAGTTTGAGGTGTGAATTTCGTATTTGACAGCAACCAGGTACCCGTCCGCGACAATGACACGCGACAATGACACGGTCATAGTCGCTGGTCATAGTCGCACAAGGTGTACCGTAGGCTCTACCCTTGGAGCGACAATGACACGCGACAATGACATGGTCATAGTCGCTGGTCATAGTAGCTCCGCGGTACCGAAACTGTTTTGGCCATAACTTCTTCGTTATAGCTCCGTTTTTGCTCCGGAAAGAACCGTTGGATTCGTATTAGAATTCCTCATCCAACAAGACCATAAAATCAATGATTCAACTCAAAATCTTACTTTTCATATTTTTCTTAAAAGATCGGTTTCTCACTGATTCGAAATTATGCTTATCCGAAAATTACGGGTGTTACATCAATCCCCTACCATCTTCCGTTAATAGAAGGTGGTGCTTCACCATGGATTCACTCTTGAGGTTCGCCTCAAATAAAGCTTCAGCTTGAGCGTTCTTGATCATATCCACCAAGCTTGAGATGATCTCAATCCTCGCCAACGGCGTTTGCACTTTCCCAGTATACTCCTTCCGACTCAAGGCGTCCGCTACTACATTCGCCTTGCCCGGATAGTATAGCAGTTCGCAGTCGTCATCTTTAAGTAACTCTAGCTATCTTCGTTGGCGCATATTCAACTCCTTTTGATCGAAAACGTACTTCAAACTTTTATGATTGATGTAGAGCGTGCATTTCATGCCATACAAATAGTGTCGCCATAACTTCAAGGCAAACACGACCGCCACCAATTCGAGATCATGAGTTGGGTAATTCTTTTCGTGTTCTTTCAACTGTCTCGATGCGTACGCTATTACCCTCCCTCTTTGCATCAAAACATAACCTAAACCCATTTTGGACGCATCACTATACACAACAAAGTCTTCCGTTCCTTCGGGTAAGGACATAATTGGAGCCTCACAAAGTTTTCGTTGTAAAGTCCGAAATGCTTCCTCTTGCACATTAGACCACACAAATTTTATGTTCTTTCGAGTCAAAACCGTGAGTGACGAAGCAATCTTGGAGAAGTCTTGTATGAATCTACGGTAGTACCCGACTAGCCCCAAAAAGCTTCTAATTTCCGTAGGACTCTTCGGAGGCTCCCAATTCATCATTGCCTCAATCTTTGCGGGATCTACTTTTACACCTTCTCGAGTCACCACATGCCCGAGGAATTGCACTTCCCGCAACCAAAACTTACACTTAGAGAATTTAGCGTACAACTTCTCCTTCCTTAACACTTATGTTGATCCCGGTTTACTCAACAATGATATTAATCTCTCAAGTTCTAAACAGATTTATATGTGCGAAAGCGTTTTTGACAGAACAAGAGAAGATTACTTGGTAGAAGTAACACACAATCAAATACGTGATAACACAAAAGATTAACTCAATAATTCGTTGTATATTGATTAACCAAGAACACCAAGAACACCGAAGTTAGAATAAGAATTCTGCTCTAATGGGTGTGTGTGTTGTGCAAAGTTAATAGAAGAGCTCAACATGATCCTTCTATTTATACTGTAACGTCCCAAAAATTACAAGGAATTTAAAATTTTTAAAAGTAATACATTTCATTATAATCAAACCAAAAGTTAACAATTCCCATTACAATAAGAATAAACGTCGTTATTTAAAACCATCAATAAAGTTTAAGCAGCGGAAAAGTTATATAATTAAATCCCCTTTTAACAAAAGTTTAACTTAAACAATCCTCGCCTCGCGCCCGTGTGTACCGTCATGCCCGACTGCTACTCGCACCTGAAAACACAAGATTTTGGGAAGGGGTAAGCACGAAGCTTAGTGAATTCAACCACCATAATTAACACAGTTATTCCACACTACCCCTAAAACTGATAGTTGCATATAAACAAGCATACAAGTCTACGAACAAATCATAAACATGCATACCTACACCATCCCACCCAAAAGGCATACGTCGGTCCCACCGACCACACGATAACCGTGCAAGCATTACCCGGTCCCACCGAGTTCCTACGCCACCCGCGTATACAATTTCGGCCCCACCGAGTTCCTACGCCACCCGCGTATACAAATTTCGGCCCCACCGAGTTCCTACGCCACCCGCGTATACAAAGTTCGGCCCCACCGAGTTACTACGCCACCCGCGTATACAAATTTCGGCCCCACCGAGTTACTACGCCACCCGCGTATACATAACAATAAAGGTCCCACTAGACACCCCACTATCTAGTCCCACATCACAATTAAATAAAGCTACCACACACGTGCTATCGTAATGTAAAAGTAACCGATATTAAAAATAGTGAGAGAACTCACCTCGTAAGCGCGCCTAGCTCACAAACAATAATTCAAGCTCCACAAATCCAAGATCACTTCCCGACACCTAAACGAACGTTAAAACGTATCAATACGTGGCCCGGACCCTAAAACATGACGCACGATTAAACTGTCGCTAAAACGACTTTTTGGCTTAGAAAACCAGGTCTGTTCGGGACCTGTTTCGACCTCCTTAAACCCAGAAAATCCTCAATTAAAATTAAATACCCTCTAGGTCCGGGTCTTAGCTTTCCAGGGACGTATCGCACACGCTCTAACGATTTTTCTACAATTTATTATGGATTTTACAAAACTGGCTTGCTGCACAGTGAAAAACGGTACCTTTCAGTACAAAACAGCAGTTTGACACTAGCTATGGTCCGAACTGGTTTTTCCGCAAAACATAAGAAACTTACTAGACTCAGAATGGTAGATTTTGGCACTGGTTTTACCCCAAACACGACGTTCCTATAAAAAGTTATGGCTTTCCCAAAACAGTGGCAAAAACTGTGATTTTTTTTTAAAACGGAATGCGAAACTGTCAATTCCGGACCTGCTGTATAAACAGCCAATTTACGCCTAGCTAGAGGCCGAACCGGACTTCCGCTAAAACACGAAAAGTGTGCCCGGCACAGAATGTGAACCGTGGGCATTGGATTCGCCTCAATCCGAGCTACGACGAAAACGTTATGGCCGTCGCAAAACAGTGGCAGAAAAACGTTTTCACATGAAATGACAAAAGTTGTTTATAAACCCATTAAGCCCTTTCTTAACCCAAACAGACCCGAACAGCCTACAAGCTTACTGGAAAGGGCTATACTACGCTGGACAACAACCGTGCACTACCCACTGCCGCCTCCGGCGGTGGTGGTGGTTGGCGGCGGCGACGGTGGTTACGGTAACACCCTCCGGCGGAACCTCCCAACATCCACCGAAACGACACAACCGCAACCTCACCGCATACCCGCGCCTGCACACACCTGCACCACCCCTCTGCCGCCACCCCGGCGGCGTGCAGCGGCAGCCCCACCGCCGGCAGTCGTGGCTGCAGCGGTGGTGGTGGCGGTTTACGGCGTTCCGACAACGAAATCACAACGAAAGAGAACGGGAACACGGGATTACCTCAACGTGACTTCTCCTCCACTCCTTTCCGGCAGAAACGTGACGACTCTCTCTCTCGTCGCTGCTCTCTCCCTCTCTCTCTCCGGCAGACAGCGGCGCCGGCTGCACTTTTCGGCGGCAGCAGCAAGGGACGGTGGTTCTCGGTGGTAACGATGGAACGACAAAGAGGGGAGGGGAGATCTTCGGCCGTGAACAAAGGGGAACAAAATAGGGTTTTCTTGGTGGTTTGCTTGCATTCCACGAGACCAAAAACGAGAGAAGAGAAAAAGAGGCCGGTTTCTACAAGTT
This sequence comes from Saussurea involucrata, assembly GCA_033807775.1. Taxonomy (NCBI): domain Eukaryota; kingdom Viridiplantae; phylum Streptophyta; class Magnoliopsida; order Asterales; family Asteraceae; genus Saussurea; species Saussurea involucrata. Next base: position 1,510,861 of record CM066321.1, on the reverse strand, counting down.
ATCCCATGCACATTCCAGAAATGCAACTTTCAGCCCCTCGTTTCTATTACTTGCATAAAAATTGAAACTTAACCCAATTAGCCCCTCGACATAACGTTTCGACCATTCCCGTTAACAAACCATTATTTAAAGAAACATTGAACTAAAAAGTATTTAAATAAAATGTATATCGGGACACGGGCTTTACAACTCTCCTCCACTTGAATTAGACTTCGTCCTCGAAGTCTATGCCCGTGAATAGCTATAGCTGGTTCTCCCTCATCTCAACCTCAGGATCCCAAGTTCACACGGAACCCTTTCGGTGTTTCCACTGGACCTTCACTAACTGGAATCTAAAATTTCTCACACCGCCTAAAAATTTCCTGAATACTTATCTCACCACAAAATTCCTTCAAGTACACCGAAAATATGATCAGAAGAACACTCCAACAACTGGATTCATTCCTAGTCAAACGACTTCGATTGCCTCCCAACCTTAGATGTTCCATACATCCCGATTCAACTTTCAAGCTCTAACCATTCTAAAGGTGCTCACCAATATACCTTATAGGATACTCGAATCCGATCATTCCTACCATTACTGCCGATTACTTCTACGAGTTCTAATAGACTCCCAAAATTTATTTCACACGGGTCATCAAACCAGTAAACTTATAATCATCCACGAAGGTCATCCCACCATAACCATTCATCACAATTAAGCATCTCAGGGTTACTACTACCATCACCATCATTATTTAAAATCAGCTACAAATCTCCGATTACACTAAAGGCGTTTGGCCTTCAGCCCAAAAGTTGACACCTAAATATACTACTTACTTCAAAAAGGTTACTGCGCATTTATTCTATTAATTACAAAGGGCATCCTTCCCTTAACCGACACTATTCGGCCTACCGTATCAACACGTGTGGAATACCCAATCCTCCACCGTCTACTTATCCTCCACGCTCGCTCTAGGAAACCTAGCTACACCGTATCAAGATACACCTTAACGCCTACCTCCCAGGTACGTCTCAAGGCTATACCCTCCCAGTGCCTACTGGAAAGTCAAGGTCATAACACAAGAATACCAGGGTCCCACCCCGAGATACCCAACCGACCATTACCAACGATTGACTGACGTGACCAAGGATCCAATGCAAAACAGTCTACCAACAACATGCCTATCTCGGAATGACTCACTCACCCAACATGTAAATACTCAACGTGCAATAAGTGCAAAACTGTGCAACAAAACAACCTATCCACAAAACTCCACATCGAGCCATTAAAAACCGTGCAATTGACCCATGACTATCTCAAAGTCAAAACCGAGCAAAATGCTCCACGCTTGCTAGACCTATAAGTCGGTCAAAAACGCGTTTAAATAAAGTTAAAGCAAGCAATACTCTAAAATCAACATTAGTCCCAACCTCGACACGGGTTAAACCAAGGAGTTTTCCAAAAGGACTCACGCCCTTAAAATTCTCAAAATGACACATAATACTTATAAGCGCACTTCCCCAAATGGTTTACAAAATCATTTACAAAATATTTTCAACGTCAAGATTTTTCATTTCAAAAAGGTCGTAAGCAATAAAAACTACTATTACCAGGTCGGTAGTTACGCAAAAATGGACACGCTCGTCCCACATATGAAAATCATGTTGAAAATCATTTCATTGCAGCTTAGTTAACTCACAAAACGTAAGCGAAATAAATAATTTCTTTGAAAATGAACCTTCACGGTTCTAGTATGAATTGACTCATGACATGTATTTAAAGTAACCGCTCGACCTTACACCGGGTGCGACAAAAGTGTGCACATAATTTCAAAATCAGTTCCACGACATTTGACCACAAAATTCCACTTTTTCCAACATAAAATGTCGTGGCACAGGGTTCACCAACAAATCTTACGCGCGTCGGCTAGTCATACAAAACGATGAAACGGTTTACAAATATACTTTTGTTAAAACACAACTGTCTCGTGTAAATTTCAAACTTAAAAATAAAAACAAATCTGTTTTCATCATTTGAAAATATCGACTAAAACCTCATAAAATCTCAAAAGGTGGGGTTCTTTAAATTGATTTCCAAGATTTCCCCAAATGGTCACATAAACAAATAAGATATGCACCTCGTGAAATTAAACCCACCCGACTCAACCCGCCGTAAAACAAAACTTATTTTAACCAAATCACTCAAATAGCTTTATACAGACATCGTAGAATGTAACTTTTCGTCTCAACTCTAACATATGTGGAGGAGTTCCAATGTTAAAGTCACAAGCCGTAGTCACTTGCCCAACATTTTAAATACCACAAAACACGGATATCATCTTACCCGAAAGAACCGTTGGAAAAATAACGAACTGAGACAAATTCTAACAAAGTTTGCAACTCCCGTGATAAAACGATTTCATGCACTTTCAGAACCATAATTCAAAATCTTGTGTGTGTGCTGAACATTTCCCAAAATTCCAAAACACCAACCATAAAAGGATTTGAAACACAAGAATTTGTTAATGCAATCTATTTCAAAATCAAACTTTGTGCATGACTTAGTCGGCATTCTACGCCTCGACTCCTACTCCTCCAAATCTCTCTGGTCCAGTAACGTCATCCGGACATTTAAACCTCTTAGGCAAGTTGGGAAATTACGTCAAATAATCCCTACGATTTTTCCTCAAACCAAAGTCAGCGCTATAAGCCTATGATTCTAGCACAATCATCCATCTTGGCCCGAAACAAACATCATCCTTATCGTCACTCCAAGTGATTAATACTAGAATTGTCCTTTTATTCCAACGACTACTAATTTATAACCTTCGACACTACCCCAACGATCATCCCATCAAAGCAAATCAAGTACATACCTACCAATTTGCATTTCATTAATCTAAAATCTCCATTTTAAATATTGGTTGATATAAAATCTCAATTTTGAACTTGGTTCATTTAAAATCTAATTTTAAAATTTTTCGCTTCAACTTTAAACAATTTTAAATAAGCGTATTTGAACCAATTTTATGTTCTTTACTAGCATGCAATATCTTATATGTTAACGCATCAAAAAGAACATAATCAACCATAAACATGCAAAAGAATGTGCATAAAACAAAGTCATTTCTAATGACATTTCTTGTGAGCCAAAACAAGAAATGCCAAGTCCATTCCTAAAGGAAAAAAATAAAAAAATCAAGCTCCCACTTGCTTTAGCATCTCCATGCATACAAGACATCAAACTCCATCTTCAAGCTCCATGTTGGTCTTCATCTTGTTACATTTTATAAATAAAAAAACTAGTTCTAACAACTAATCTAATACTTACAAAATGAACAAGAGAACATGAAATAATAAAACCTATTTACTATTACAAACCAACATGAATAATAATAAAATTATAAACAAAATTAAAAGAACAACACAACAACCAACATATTAGTCTATGGCTTGTTTATGCACATATTTCTCATAAATAACATAAAACAACACTTTGTTTTTCTAAGGCAACTTTTATGTAACAAAAATGCATGTTAAAATTTTGTTACATAAAATATAAAAACTAGCACAAGCAAGTTGCCAAAGAAGCCATGCATGAATTTTTCATACAAAAATGAGATTTTACCCATGGCTTCCAAAAAGCAAGTTTTATCCAAATAAAACCTTTTTATCTAATCATGCATTATAACATAGGCTCTGATACCACTTGTTGGGATTTTATATTCAAAAACTTGGGTTTCAAAAACTCATAAGAGGTAAATATTTACGCAACGGAAGCAAAATTTTTGAACAAAACATAAAACCATTTATTCCCACCAAGGATCTTGTTACATGCAAGAAAAGATAAATAAGCAACATCCCAAGAGAGTTCAAGATTACAACCTTTGAAGACTTTGAATCCTCTCGGGAGGTTGGATGTTGGTGATGAATGTAGAACCCAAAAAGAACTCCTCTAGCGGTATCCACCACAAGCAATGACACCTTCCGAAATGCTAGTTCTTCTTATATCTTGATGCAAGAACTCTAACAATCACTACAATAGAACTTGAAAGAGAAGAACACAAAACACACACACACAATGTGTGTGTGTTTCGGCCGTTAGTAAGAAGAGAGGGGAGAGAGAGAGTGCTTGGTTAATGTGTTATGTTATAACTCTCTCTTGAAAATTGCCAAGTATATTAAAACAAGGGCAATTTCTATTGGACCATAAAAGGGTCCAATAAGGGTCCATGCAATATTACATAATTAACCCTCCTAATTTAAGATGTTTAAAATCATATTTTAAGTATCTTAAACTTTTCCTCAAGTCTCTCCTTTCTATTTTAGTTATAAAATGAATCCATCATATGTATTATTTTATTTTACCAAAATTTATTATTTGCATCAAATATTATAAATCATATTTATTAATATTTTTAAGAAGTAATTAATATTTATCAAGAATCAAATTCTTATAGATATCAATTCGGTGTCTACTTGTTTTTCGGTGTGACCCTATAGGATCATATATTACCGGTAATATTATTTTATAATCATTCTTGAGCACATAGAACCAACAATTTCTTCATTAAGGACTTCCTCGCCTTGATAGAGGAGATGATGGCCACCTCGCCCTTACGCTTTTCTCCGTACAAAAGGACAAAGTCTCCACTTAGGAGAGGTATCCTTATAATCTTCTTTGAGCACAAAATCTCCGCTTTGTGCTTAGCCAACCAATCCATCCCAATCACCACGTCAAAACTACCAATAGACATAGGGAGTAGGTCCACTTCAAAAATTTTGCCACTAATCTCGAGGCGACACTTTTCCAAGATTTCTCGCAAGACTACCTTTTCCCCATTTGCTACCTCAATGACTAAAGCATCTTGTAGTATACCACTAGGCACACTCAAAGACTTGCAAAACACATTTGAAACAAACGAACAATTTGCATCCGAATCAAACAATACTCTAGCGGGTAAAGAGTTGAGTAAGAACGTACCAGACACCACGTCGGTGGTTTCCTTCCCTTCTTCCTTCGTCATTTGGAAAGCCCTCCCTTGTGGTTTGGGAATGGCCTCTCGCCTCGGTTGACTTCCCGAACCGGTCCCTCTAGAGTCTCCTCTCAACTTGGGACAATCCCGCTTCACGTGCCCGACCTCCTTGCACTCAAAACAAATTGTCCCCTTAATGTGGCACTTCGGACTAGTGTGCCTTGTCTTCCCGCACTTGAAACAAGTAACTTGACCCGGATTGCAAGACCCGAAGTGCTTGCTCTTGAGATCAGGACACCACCTTGCCTCACGGCGGTTGTCCCCTCCTCTACCACTTGGTTGGAACCTCGACCTCTTGAACGAATTTTGTGGGCTCTCCCACTTTCTTTTCTCCCCAACCTTAGCTTTCTCCTCTTTGTCTCTAGCATAGACCCTTTCCATAACCTTGGCCTCTTCAGTAGTCTCCCGGAGATTAGTCACTTTGGAGTTCCGAATCATCGCCATCATATCGGCAGGTAATCCCTTCAAATACGCCTTCATCTTTTCCTTCTCAGTTGGGGCCACATGGCCCACAAGGTTCAGTTTCTCCATAAACAGTCGGGTGTATTCTTTGACTGACAAATTCCCCTTCTTGATTGACCGGAACTCTTCCTCGATCAAATGCATCTCTTGTTCGTTGCAGTACTCTTCTAAGATCTTTTTCTTACAAGTAGCCCAAGTCATCTTGGTCAGAATAGAAGTCTCTATGGTGGAAGTGTAGACATTCCACCAAGTCAAAGCCGAACTCCGAAGCATTTGAGAACCAAACTTCACTTTCTGGTTCTCTTCACAGTCACAAGCCCGGAAGGCCTGTTCAATCTCTCGAATCCAGTTCATGCAGGCAACCGGATTATCAGAACCGGCAAACTCCGGCGGTTTACAACATAGGAATGTTTTATAGAAGCATGCCCTTACCGTCGGTCTTGTCTCCAAAGTAATGAGCCCATCAGTCCGGTTTTCATCACCGGTTCCCCTGGATCCTCCACCTACATTTTCTTCGATTGTCTCATGACGACGCGGTTGTGCATCTCTATCTTCCAAAAGTTTCATGAACAACTCTTGTTGGTTAACCATAGTATCGTTCATGGCCCGCATCATGTCCATCATCTGAGTTTGAGGGGTCACTTCTATTATGACCGGGTTGGTAGAGGCAATATTTCTTCTCGGAATCTGTTCCACTCTCCATCCCAACAAAACGGGGAGTGGAGGAGGTAAAGCTGACGTGTCGTTGTTTGGTTGATCGGCCGTGGATTCGTTCATGGCATTATCTTCCTGAGTTCTGCCCCGAGTATTTACCATTTCTGTCTGTCTGTCACATCTGAGAATAAAGATAAGAACATAGACTACGAGATATATGTAAAGAAATGTACTAGAACAATCATTGATCCTCATAATCATAGCAACCAAGCATGCTCACGTAACAATATATTCATAATAGCAGTAGCTAATTGAAATTATGAACATACTACACATAAGAATTTTCATTACCACTTTCATAATTCACGATAATGTAATTTATGTTGACTCCGAAACGTCCCATCTTAGTGTTTCTACTCAATTTCCTCACGTTCCATCACCTAATGGTCTCAGCTTAAGTCTAGGCATCACACTAGCACACCTAGTTCACTTAAACTAGAGCTCTGATACCAACTTGTAACACCCTAAATTTTAAACAATAAATATAGGGAAAAATTCCGGAAAATGGGTAAATTTAAACTTCAAAATATAAGCCAACTAAATTACCCTTAAATGGATTAGGGTAGTTTGGTCAATGTACAAATAAAAGAGTATTGAGACATAACATACAACAACCTACTAAGCTAGACTATAATTAACTAGATTAATTCGGGTGTCACTATATCTCCAAAAGTGTCTCTCATCTCGATTCCCAAAAATGCCTGACCTTCCCAAGCTCCTAAGCATGATCGGCAACATGACGATCTAGACGCCGCTAGGTGGAACCTGAAATCCACAACATATACTCAAGTGTTAGACCAAAAGTCTAATAAGAATTAAATTATTGATACACTATCAACGAATTATAACAATGTCAAAAGTAAAGATACCGGCTCCACTTAATTCCCACGTTACCAATTTCCACAAGTTATAGTGATCCACACATGTCATAAAATAAAAGAGATAATTATCTAAAACGGGGGAGACCCGTTACCATCTAGGTGACGAGAACATGTGAATGCAGTCACCTTGATGTTGATAGATTACAACTCAAGTCCCGGTCTTAGTTCCCATGCCATATAGACATCACAACCTCAAACCATAAATAAATTGCCTTTATTGCCTACTCCGTCGAGTTACACCTCAAAGACTTACGGGGACCATATTTCCTATCCATCCTAGACGAGTTACACCTCAAGGACGAATGTCCCTTATTGCATACTCGCTAGTTGAAACACCCTAAAAACAGGGTCAATTTAAACCTTAAAATTTCCAAAAGTTATGATCAAAAACTTTCAAACTTATATAACATGAGGATCAAATGTAAGGTTTCTATATACAAACGTCATTACTTAAATAACTTATTAATCTAATCATAATACGACAATCAGATTAATCCAGTTATCTAAACAACCGTCCCAAAAGCATCAAAGAATATCTAGATCCTCCGGTATCTCTAAGTCTGAATCTTTCCAAAAGTTCTATTCTCTCATTCCCGCTACTTCCCGGAGCTTGTACCTGGTAAGAAGATTCAACTTGAAACATTAGGCTTTCCCCTAGTGAGGATACTCAAATCAAAATAAAATTTAATATTTAAAACATGAACAGATAACTCAAACCTGTTCTCACCCATCTTACCGTACGACAACTCCTTTTCAAAACGGGGAATCTACCCCACTCCCAATTTCCTACGACTAACTCATTTAATCGTAACAACAAAATAAGAGCTAACTATGAATCATTCCAGATTCACAATCAATATTCACACACAAGAAAATTACAAGTCAAAACTTGCCTATTTCTTAATCAGGAAGTAGAGATTACAAATTACTTTATGCCTATCTCTAATCTTCCTCTCATCACAGGGAAATCTCCGATCTTCCCAAATCGAAATGGGAATTATTAAGCAAAATCTGCTTATTCCACATTCCACCTCAGAATCAATGGTCCCCATGGGATTATAATATCGCGATACTCAAATCGAGACTCATGATTCAAGGTACACCCAATTACTAAAATTACACCCCTTTGGTCTATGGCGAGTAATCGGTTCCCATCGTACCGTACCCAAGTGCCCTCCATGACCGGATGCCTTTTTTAGTAAAAGCACATAATCACATAATATAATATATGTAATAATCGATACTACTATATGCGTCCGACATACAATATATCATTTCTCCGAACATATTCTATATACAAAAATAAAGAATATTAATAACCCTCATCTCAATCTCTTTACTATCCCTTCTCTTTAACTTAGCACGGAAGTTAATATCTCAATTGTTAATCTACATTTTGTACTCATAAGTAGATCTTAATAATTTATCTCAATAAAGCTTCAAATCGTATTCAAAATTCATAATCATATCACAGATTGCATATAGCAGATAATCATACTTAGCATACAAGAATAATGATAAATACTAGTTCATCAATCTTCATAGCTAGCTCATCTTAGAAATTTTAGCATGGAATCAACATAGCACAACTTTTAATCGACCTCTTGGCTTATCTCTGACTTAATCAAGTCCATATAAAAACATATTCATGCATACATATAAAACATCTAATTTCAATATTAATTACTGAATTTTAAAGAGAGTTGAATAAACTCACCTGATGCGTTATCACTCCTTTTTAACTCGCAAGGGCTCCTTTCTTCACTACCACAGCTTACTGTATTATTCAATTTACATATACTGATATTAATTTTCAAAACAGAAACCTCTACATCTGAGAATCCTTAATTTCTAAAAATTACATTTCAAGTCTCAATCAACTGAAGTCACAGTCGCCTATTGCAATCCCAATTCCAAATCGCAATCAACAGTTGCGATCTCAACTCCAAATCGCAACTCACCATTGCGATTCCACCCCAAATCGCAGTCCACTGTTGCGACTACAGTACCAAGTCGCAACCCTCTATTGCGATTCCAACCCAAGTCGCAGTCAACGGTTGCGACTCCAAAGCCAAGTCGCAACTGTCTATTGCGACAATCATGAATGTCGCAACTCAAGGTTGCGACTTCGATGATATTCATCCAAGTCTCAGTCCACTCTGATCAATCTTAAACCCAGAATTTTGCAGTTTTACTCTATGTTTGTTTATGCCAATTTGCAGATATGTTTAATACACTTATCTTAACATACTTATAAGTTCAGTTTCTCATAATCATCCCAAAATTATCAAAACTCATCTAAAACTTCATATAAACTTTTGCCTAACAAAAGATGAAAGACTCTGGAGATGTTTACCTCTTATGATTTCTTCAAGATTAATCCCAATAACCAGCTGATTGAAATCTATTCTTCTTTTCCTTCTCTTTACTTGGTCTCTCTATCTCTCGGCTCTCTTTTTCTTCAAACGAAAACACACACACAACACTCACACTCTTCACAATTAGTCACATACTTAGTCTCAAATGACTAACATTTGGACACCTCACCTAGCTAAACATGAGTCATAGAATTATTTCCAAAATAAACCTCTAACTTTAAATAATTACACAATTAACCCTCAAGTAATATTTCACAATTACTTTAAATCAATTTACCAAATGACCCTTATGGTTAATATTCTCAAAATCTTTAAACTTTCAACATTTGTATTTTAACCTTAATTGAATTATAATACTCTATACAATTCAGGGTCACTCCAAATACAAATACATTCTAAATCTTATTAAAATAAAAATAACAAAATTTAGGATGTTACAAGAAGAATGACACTACAACCCTCAAATTGAAAATCTACTTCAACCAACACTTTTAAACAATTACAAACTTAGCCCCCAAGTTAATTTGAAATTCACAAAATAATATAACGGAAATTCGGGATGTTACAATACTCCCCAACTTGAAAATGATTTCGTCCCCGAAATCAAAGTCAGGTAAACAAATGAGGATACCTACCCCTCATACTCTCTTCGGACTCTAAAGTTACATTAGTACTTCTATGATGTTTCCACTGTATTTTCAACATAACTACCTCTTTGCCACTACGTAGCTTTATAACCGATCTTTCCAAACCTCTGGTTCTTCTACACATCGGCTATTTTCATTTATTCTCACATCAGTGAGTACAATCACATCTTTCCTCTTTAGCCAAAATAGATCCGAAGATAACATACTTGGAAGGTATTATGAACCCCTTCCAATTCTGGCGGAAGATCCAAATGATATACTTATAACCAATCTTCTTAGAGTAATTGTTATCATCAAATCCATGTTTGACTACTTCTTAGTCTAGCATACCGTCATCATTTCTCTCTTTTTTACACGGAGTATCCACCACACAACTACAGTTCAAAAGGACAGTTTTTCTAAAAACGTCAGTTAAGATCTCTAGCCAAATCCTCGTAACACCGAGAACTGCATTCGATGTATTTCTTTTACATCTTCTGAATACCCCAACACTATAGCTTAACGGTTACAGTATTCTCTTCACCTAAAACCAATGGGATTGAGAAGAACAAGAGTCTTCCTTTCACCGCATCATCATCCCAACTCACTTTCCAGGTCTCAAAATAACATTAACATGTACTACCTGAATTTTTTTTTACGTACACCGTAAATTAAGCATACATGTTACTATTAAATACTTCAATAACCATGGCAGTCCATTATTACTTCTATGACTTACACATTTCTTTGATATAGAATGCTATTACTTCCTCACATCACTATCTCATCGCACAACCACAATACAACCAGGCACCAAAGTATTGAACATCAGAAGTGATAACTCTTATCGAACTTGCAATGTGATTATATTCTTAAGTCCCATCTTTCTATCCTTGCTTCCCCACGTTAGTATCGAATACTATTTTTTTAAGTATTACCTGTCTCTTTCTCCCAACTTTTCCACATATCGCTAGTATTTTCTCCTTACGAAACATAATTAAACAGTTTCACCAGTATCTCTAACTTTAAAACATTCAACCAAGTTATCTTGAAACGACATTACCGTTCGAAGTTATTACCATTCTTAGATCTTCAATTAATAATTTCTCTTACATTTCTTTCACACGTAAGGAGCAACTTATATTCCTTAACAATCTTGCCTTCGCTACACCACATTGACCTACATACTCATCATCTTTATTAAACTTCCAGTGATTCAAAATACAACTTAATTGGCAACTCATATCATCAAAATTTCTTTGGTTAAACACTCACCACTGCTCCGACATTCTAATTCGATATAAGCCATATTACCAAGTTATCTTACAAATCACATGTTCTATCAACTTTATTAACAAATAATATTTTCCAACCGGAATTCCCAAAAACTTCCATTCGAATACTTCCTCTTTCTAACATCACGTCTCATACTAGATGACACGTGTATCTTGGCAATTAATGCCACTACTCATTCATACATTCTCCACCCATAACATTTACCACAGACCATGTCTCTCATAGTCATTCGTACATATTTAATTTTTTTTATAATCATGTTTTCTCGTCCAAATACCCGAGTCTATATCACTAAATATCTCCTCCCCAACTTTAGTTGAACTACCACTCACGATTTTCTAATTAATCTCGAACTTATTCGTTCTTACTAGCTCTTTGTGACTCCAATATGTTGCATAGACAGGGTACAACTCTTCACAGATCAACACAATCTATACACCCCTTTTGTTCATCTCTAGTATTTCATCTTTTATAAATCTTCCACATCGTAAGTAAACACTTATCTAAAAGCAACATTCCTTCACTGTTCTAACAATCCCACAAAGTGATCCTTCAACTTTTAAGCTTCTGATTTAAACTTAACATTCATACATGATCCCAAAAGGATAAACAATGCATTCACGTTATATAAACTTAATTTTTTTTTATACCGATTATGCAAGTTCAACCCCAAGCCTACGCCAGCTTATCAAATCGGGTCAAAGTTCTTAAGATTTAACTGAATCCAAAACCCAGTCATCTACTCAAAGGATCTAAAGATTATTTATCAATATCAACTCACACAAATAAATACATCTAACTCACTTTATGCATCATACGCTCCGAGACGTGATAATCTTACGACCCCTCCATTGCTACTTTCCCAATGAAGTCAAATCATATGCAAGTACACGTAAATGCAACTCTTTTCATAATCCACAATGTATAACATATGCCCAGGTTCATTAGTTCCAAAGATACTAAGTAAAATATCAAACAGTCTTTACACCTAAGACCAACACTTAAACTGTCACTGGTTCAAATACAATGCAGTTAAGCATATAACACATCCAATACTCCATCTCGAATCACTAAACTGACAAACATACAAAAGACTCATTTTGAATATAAATCAGGCCTTTAAGGTCAAAACAAACGTTTGGTTAAACACGTGTCACTCACACGGTTACGTAAACCAAAATGCCTCTTTACTTAAAATCTTTACCTTATTAATCCTATAATTGGCCATCGACCCTAAAATAAAAGTTTATCACTCTTAAAACATTCACAATTCCCCAATTGTGTCGCACACACTAAAATCCACCTTGCGCATACCCTCTGCATAACAGCATACCGGAATCGCTCACTGTTTTGTTCCTACCCGTACGGGCATACGCGGGATGCATCCAGACCGCACCCAATGACAGACAAAAGGCCCCGTACCCTTACACAACTCTCGCCTTCAAAGTTAAAACTCGACATCTCAATACTTCCTTAACCCTGAACCTAATTCTTCCTCCAGACACGTCCGACCCTCGGCAACTGTATTACTAATCACCGAACAAGGGTACAGACCCTCGTATTATTGTTACTAAAGTTCACTTTCGACTCTCCCACTGTTCATCTCTCATTTGAATACAATTACCAAAACCACAAACTTTCTCCCAAGGTTTATTCAACACCTCTCTATTCTTGAAGTTCTTTCTTAGCTTATAGCGTAATACTCTACGACCTAGCGAGTTCATAGCCTTCATGCATGACAATATAATAAATAACTCAATCCACACTTTTCTCATTTAAATAAACAACATTCGAAACAACATAAGCACACACGCCCCAATCATTTACATAACTCCCATGTACTACACAACGATCTCAAAACCGTTTGTCTACAAATTTCCGTAAAACTCAATCTTTCTCAACCAGAAAAATGTTGTTACAACAATAATATCTTAAATGAAGATCTTTTCATATGACAAAAGTTTAAAATTTACTGACACAGAGTAAACTAGTCGTTTCTCACACTCATTTATATGATATCATCAAATCAATACCTTTGTTGGTTATAAAAACTTACTGATCAACACTTTCTTGACCTATTTGCTATCATATAACTTTTTTATATAAAGTATGAAGTATTTTGCAAATTTCTAAGCCCAAAATTTCGTTAGGTAGCGTAATTGAAATTGTCCTTTTTCTTTAAATACATACTTGCACATACTAACTCATCCTTGAATAAAATTGTTATTTATGCATTTTGATTTGAAATCAAGAAAACTCATGTAACACACACTAAAACATCATGTACAAAACTTACTCGCAATGAAGGCTATTTACTCAAACAAGGTCTATCGTTTTACTTACGTAACTTATCATTGACACTTTACTTCCGACCCGAAGTCGCCCTCTCGGCCTTATAATAATTGCTATAAATGCATTCCATGGCCCCCATACTCAACCATGTCATACTAATTCTGTCTTAATCAATCATCTCATACTCTATCTCTGCACCTATCAAATCACCTATTAAAGGTTGCCTTGGCAGACTTTCATTAGTCCCACCAATTCCAGGTTGTCCTTCAAACCCCCAATCATATACTGCTCTGTCCTCTAAAGGACCTTGGTGACGAATTCACCATCACTTTACTATAACTTATAGAGATAACCACGAGAAATGGTTATGCACTTACAAACATACAAAACGTACTTTACCGATCGTTAGTCACTGTAACAATTCAGAAATAGACATGCTCGTGTAACAATATATTCATAATAACAGTAGCTAATTGAAATTGTGAACATGTCCTACAGGAGAATCCCTGTTATCATTGTCATAGCACTAATTTCACGTATTTCCGTTAACTCTAAGACTATCCCGTCTTAACACTTCTACCCATATCTCACATATCATAACCTACTATATCTCAGCTTAAGTCTAAGTATCTCTTCAGCATACTTAGTTCGCTTAAACTAGTGCTCTGATACCATATTGAAACACCCTAAAAACAGGGTAAATTTAAACCTTAAAATTTCCACAAGTTATGATCAAAAACTTTCAAACTTATATAACCGGAGGATCAAATGTAAGGTTTCTATATACAAACGTCATTACTTAAATAACTTATTAATCTAATCATAATACGACAATCAGATTAATCCAGTTATCTAAACAACCGTCCCAAAAGCATCAAAGAATATCTAGATCCTCCGGTATCTCTAAGTCTGAATCTTTCCAAAAGTTCTCTTCTCTCATTTCCGCTACTTCCCGGAGCTTGTACCTGGTAAGAAGATTCAACTTGAAACATTAGGCTTTCGCCTAGTGAGGATACTCAAATCAAAATAAAATTTAATAATTAAAACATGAACAGATAACTCAAACCTGTTCTCACCCATCTTACCGTACGACAACTCCTTTTCAAAACGGGGAATCTACCCCACTCCCAATTTCCTACGACTAACTCATTTAATCGTAACAACAAAATAAGAGCTAACTATGAATCATTCCAGATTCACAATCAATATTCACACACAAGAAAATTACAAGTCAAAACTTGCCTATTTCTTAATCAGGAAGTAGAGATTACAAATTACTTTATGCCTATCTCTAATCTTCCTCTCATCACAGGGAAATCTCCGATCTTCCCAAATCGAAATGGGAATTATTAAGCAAAATCTGCTTATTCCACATTCCACCTCAGAATCAATGGTCCCCATGGGATTATAATATCGCGATACTCAAATCGAGACTCATGATTCAAGGTACACCCAATTACTAAAATTACACCCCTTTGGTCTATGGCGAGTAATGGGTACCCATCGTACCGTACGCAAGTGCCCTCGGTGACCGGATGCCTTTTTTAGTAAAAGCACATAATCACATAATATAATATATGTAATAATCGATACTACTATATGCGTCCGGCATACAATATATCATTTCTCCGAACATATTCTATATACAAAAATAAAGAATATTAATAACCCTCATCTCAATCTCTTTACTATCCCTTCTCTTTAACTTAGCACGGAAGTTAATATCTCAATTGTTAATCTACATTTTGTACTCATAAGTAGATCTTAATAATTTATCTCAATAAAGATTCAAATCGTATTCAAAATTAATAATCATATCACATATTGCATATAGCAGATAATCATACTTAGCATACAAGAATAATGATAAATACTAGTTCATCAATCTTCATAGCTAGCTCATCTTAGAAATTTTAGCATGGAATCAACATAGCACAACTTTTAATCGACCTCTTGGCTTATCTCTGACTTAATCAAGTCCATATAAAAACATATTCATGCATACATATAAAACATCTAATTTCAATATTAATTACTGAACTTTAAAGAGAGTTGAATAAACTCACCTGATGCGTTATCACTCCTTTTTAACTCGCAAGGGCTCCTTTCTTCACTACCACAGCTTACTGTATTATTCAATTTACATATACTGATATTAATTTTCAAAACAGAAACCTCTACATCTGAGAATCCTTAATTTCTAAAAATTACATTTCAAGTCTCAATCAACTGAAGTCGCAGTCGCCTATTGCAATCCCAATTCCAAATCGCAATCAACAGTTGCGATCTCAACTCCAAATCGCAACTCACCATTGCGATTCCACCCCAAATCGCAGTCCACTGTTGCGACTACAGTACCAAGTCGCAACCCTCTATTGCGATTCCAACCCAAGTCGCAGTCAACGGTTGCGACTCCAAAGCCAAGTCGCAACTGTCTATTGCGACAATCATGAATGTCGCAACTCAAGGTTGCGACTTCGATGATATTCATCCAAGTCTCAGTCCACTCTGATCAATCTTAAACCCATAATTTTGCAGTTTTACTCTATGTTTGTTTATGCCAATTTGCAGATATGTTTAATACACTTATCTTAACATACTTATAAGTTCAGTTTCTCATAATCATCCCAAAATTATCAAAACTCATCTAAAACTTCATATAAACTTTTGCCTAACAAAAGATGAAAGACTATGGAGATGTTTACCTCTTATGATTTCTTCAAGATTAATCCCAATAACCAGCTGATTGAAATCTATTCTTCTTTTCCTTCTCTTTACTTGGTCTCTCTATCTCTCGGCTCTCTTTTTCTTCAAACGAAAACACACACACAACACTCACACTCTTCACAATTAGTCACATACTTAGTCTCAAATGACTAACATTTGGACACCTCACCTAGCTAAACATGAGTCATAGAATTATTTCCAAAATAAACCTCTAACTTTAAATAATTACACAATTAACCCTCAAGTAATATTTCACAATTACTTTAAATCAATTTACCAAATGACCCTTATGGTTAATATTCTCAAAATCTTTAAACTTTCAACATTTGTATTTTAACCTTAATTGAATTATAATACTCTATACAATTCAAGGTCACTCCAAATACAAATACATTCTAAATCTTATTAAAATAAAAATAACAAAATTTAGGATGTTACAAGAAGAATGACACTACAACCCTCAAATTGAAAATCTACTTCAACAAACACTTTTAAACAATTACAAACTTAGCCCCCAAGTTAATTTGAAATTCACAAAATAATATAACGGAAATTCGGGATGTTACACTAGTAGCCACCCATGGCTTAACCGATACGTACATATATTCCATAAAGGTCTAAATCCTCGTGCACAAGGAGATAGACCACAATAACCTCATAGCAAGATAAATCAATTTCCATAAGTAGAGGAGTTCACTATAATCATGATAAAGAGTCACACCATCTATTGCATAGCATGTAAATTCCATTTTATCCCTTGAATATCATTCACATAATCTTTTTACATACAAGCTTGGTATTTCATATTAGCACAAATCCATATATTTCTATACCAATACGTCATAGTGTCACTTAGAGACATTTACACCTACACTTTCACTATTAAGAGACTCTCCATAAACGTTTAAGAGACTTGCTAGTACACACATGGATATATAATGCATTTATGCTTCAAGATGGTTGTTATCCCAAGTGTACACAAATCCATACACTTCCTTCAATATATTGGGTAAACTCTATATTTGATCTTTTTCCAAGTATGAGTAAGATTCTCCACGTTTATTATAAATAATACTTAACTAAAGCAAAAGAAATCAGTAAAACTCACCAACTAGGGTTTGTGAGGTGAAAAGCCCAAACCTTGAAGAACCCTAGTTTATATATAGAAATCTATGGTTAGTTCCCCAACATAAAAGTAATCATAATCTGGAAATGGATATTTAATGCTAAAATAACAAACCCAAGAGTTTTTAGGAAAACCCTAGTAAAATATAAATCCTAGAGAGATGGTGTGAACACTTGGATCTTGAACCCTTGATGCTTAAAATCCCTTGTAGAGGTTAAATTAATGGTGATTGAGAGTATGGTTTTGATAAATCATCCACATAAATGTTCAAACCCTAGCATTTAATGGGGAGAGGGGTGTGAGGAGTGAGAAGTCGACAGCAGAGAGAGAGTGTGTGTTTTTGTTCCCAACAAAGGAAATGTGAATTCTCATTTAAAAGAAGTCAGCCGCTCCATTTATCCTCACCAATCAGGTCGCCGACGAGAATGACAGGGCGGTTGTGACACGACACTATTGCCGGTTACTTCCGCCCAGAGTGTAGCGCAAGTACCCTGGTTCAGCCTTCTTCCTCCAGCGATTATGACACCTCGCGATGGTGACACGACATTATCGCCGGTCACTATCGCCACAATTGTACCGAGAGTCGAATGAAGCTGCAGTTTGATCCTCGCGAGAATGACACCCGCGAGAGTGCCCATGGCACACTCGCCGTGGCACTCTCTCCATGCATGTACCGAGAGCCAAACTCAGTTTTCTGGTGATTCGCGCGGGAAGGAGATGCATGGAGACGTTTGGTACACAAGGTATGTCTAACCGAACAGTCCGAAACGCGAAATTATAATCGATTTCATGCGAGGGTTAGCTACGAGGAAACGACACACACACACACACACACACACAAACCACATGCATAAACGCATGCATGCACAAAATTTTGCGAAAAGAGAATACGAGGGTGATAATAAAATCTGAGTTGAAGTCTTTTACCTGAAAAGAAAAAAATTACCCGAGAAATCTGGGGTGTTACATTATTCTGTATTTTTCTCTTCATATTTAATTTATTTTGGTCAAATTCTTTCTTTGGGTTCTCAAGATTATTCAGTCCTATTTTTTGTTTCTTTCTTTCTCCATTTCTGTTGTTTCTCTAATATTACTGGTTCTTTCCTTTAATACTACGTTTGTTGGTAGTCGTTGTTTGAGGTTGTCATTTCTGCAAAAATATTATGAATTACTTGAAGAGTTCATGTCCACAGCCAACGAATGTGTTTTTGATAAATGTTTTATAGAAACTATTTTGGTACATTGATGGAAGTGACAGGGATTATCTCACTAGACCATTTGGTCTAACCCTCATTTTGTTTCCAAAATATGCATTTCAAGGAATATACGTATAGCGGATAAGGGAAAGGGAAAGTTGTGATCTTACTTGATCGAGTACTTTTTGTGAAGTCAGTTGAAGTCTATCTGCAAGTTGTTTTTTATCATTGTAAATAGATCTCCTGCATGACGTTAAGTTAAGCGAAAAATATGTAGTGACTTCATGAGATTGTATAGTTTTGAAGTATGGGACCCAATGTGTAGCCCTATATGGTTTGGTTTGTATGAAATATTTGTTTATATGTTATATGAAATGTCGGGTTGTTACATTATATATGTTATATTTTATAAAAATAATCAAAATTGCATATTTATATAAATAACTGTCTTTGGTACGCAATTTTGATTATTTATATAACTATGCAATTTTGGTTATTTAGAGTAAACAAATTATTAATTAATTATTTCAGAGTAACAAATTTATTAGTTTTGGTTGACAAAACGTAAACAAATTATTACTTAATTAAAATTTTATCATTTTATTAAATATGTTATTTTTAAATCATGTGATATTTATTTATTAATTATATAATATAATTACTATATTTAAATAAATGGTATAAGAATATAAAAAAGTAAATTGCAATTTTGGTCCCTGTGGTCTGATGTTTGTAAAAGGACTAAAATGCCCTCATGTGTAAGTCACGTGAGGGGCTCTAACTGAGGTAACCTAACGGTGTTAGTTTTTTGGGACTAAAACCAAGCACTTTTGCATACCACAGGGTTTTTATTGCAATAAAAATTTTATATGGACCAAAAGTGAGAAAAACAACAAACCACAGGGACCAAAATTGAAATTTACTCAAGATAAATTCTCAAAAAATCAAAATATAAATAAATGTGACAAGTTGTAACGCACAATTTTCTTTTTCATTTCTAGAAAGTTTAACACAATGGTCAAATTAACACCCCTCCTCTTCGTAGCAATTAGCAATTATATATACTATTGACTCAGGCTCGTGTAACTGAACCATTTAAATTCATCTAACTTTTAATCACAACCGTTCAAATTCATTTTATATCATCCAACTTAGCCCACTTTTTTAGCCCATTCACTTGGTTGTGACTTGTGAGCCCTGATTTCTCTCTATGACTGTGCTTCAACTTCCAGTCCTCCTCCTCATGGTTCTCTCACATGAACTCTCCCATCCCATGTTGCAGGTTTCTCTCCCCCTCTGTTTTGCACACTCTTCTTCAACCTCCTCCCACATCCTGAGTCCCCCACTAATCCCACTATCCCCTTTTGAGTAAAGCTTTTACCTATAAATATCAAACCTGGACAATAATTCCATTGCCGCTGTTATTTTTGGAGTGCATCAATTTTGTAACTCTTTTTGGAGTTGTTCGGAGAAGAGAGGGAAGAAGAGATGGAGGGCGATAGTCTCAGAAACCCTAAGGGAATGAAGGAAGTCCTGGAATTGCAAATTCCAAGCCAAAACTAGTGGAGATAATAGGAGCAACTGTAAATGTTGGGCAAAGGATGAACCTAATTCTTTGATCAAATTGATATCTCAATTGCAAAGGAAGAGGTACTCATTTTTTTCCCTCTATTTGGTTTCTGGGTTCTAAATATTATTCATTTTTCCTGTTTTGGTGTAATGTTATTCTGTATTTTTCTCTTCATATTTAATTTATTTTGGTCAAATTCTTTCTTTGGGTTCTCAAGATTATTTTGTCCTATTTTTTGTTTCTTTCTTTCTTCGATTCTATTGTTTCTCTAATATTACTGGTTCTTTCCTCTAATATTACGTTTGTTGGTAGTCGTTGTTTGAGGTTGTCATTTCTGCAAAAATATTATGAATTACTTGAAGAGTTCATGTCTACTATCAAGCAGAATTGTGGTGAAAAAATCCTTGTGTAGGTAAATTATTTGTGGCTTGTAAAAAATTATTGCAAACCAGAATGCATTTGAGTTGCTTGTAAAATATGTAACCACTGATTTGGTGTTCAAAGATGACATACAAGTAGGTTTTTCAAGGATCCAAAATCCTTCGTCTTCTCTCTCTAACCACCCCTCTGTCCCCTTTCTTCTCAAAAGGCAAAATGTTGGGAGGAAATTTGTTTTTACCTTCTATGTGCGGCACCACAAGAGGTATCTTTTTTAATAAGTAAATTTGTTAGCCACATAATTTTCCAACCTGAGGCTAATATTTTCTTTTGTTATCAGGAAATTGACAAGTATCAGTTGGGAAGTCCAAAATCTTTTCACTATCTTAACCGGTCAAAATGCTATGAGTTGGTTGATGTTAATGATGCCCATGAATATCTTAGGACAATGAGAGCTATGGAAGTTGTTGGAATAAGTAATGAAGAGAAAGTATATCCCTTCGAATATTTTGTTCAATGACATCTGGAAGTTCTTACCTTTCTTTTACTCTCTCATGAAGCAATTTTTAGGGTTACTGCTTCTATTTTTCATCTTGGCAATATTGATATCTCTAAAGGGAGAGAGATCGATTCTTTAGTTCTAAAAGATGATAAAGCTAAAGTTCATTTAAAGATGACTGCATAACTTCTTATGTATATATGTTTCCAAATTCTATAAAATTTGAGAGTCCTATAGATCATTACAAGTCCTAGTGAATTTAAGAGCTTTATGCCATGTGTGATTCTGTGCGTTTGGAAGATGCATTGTATAAATGAGTGATGATCACTCCTGAAGATATTGTAAGAAGTCTTGATCCTCTTAGTGCAACAGTCAGCAGAGATGGGTTAGCTAAAACAATATATTCTAGATTATTTGATTGGTATGAAGGTGTCTCTAAGAATAATCTAAACAACATGTTCTGCAAGTTCCATCAGAAAGCCTCTTTGATAGACTTGAGGTGTTTTCTTAAATATTTCAGGTTGGTGGAAAAAACTAATGTCTCAATTGGACAAGATCGTACCTCATGGTGTCTAACTAGGGTAGGGATGGCAAGGGGGTGGGTATGGGGCGGGTTTGAGACCCCCCGACATGGACCTAAGTTTCGGCACTGATCCAGGAATCACATCATGTATAAATACCATGGTTTCGCACCAACACAACGATTGTTTTTGGGTATGCTACAATTTGTTGATCTTGAGAAAAGTTTTCAGTCTAATATCACATTTCCACAGAGTCAAATTACAAAGTTATGTGCACTCGGAAACGATAGGTAAGCGTTCATGGCGTCTAGGAGTCTATCAAATAGTGAATTGTGATAACCAAGGCTCGCGGTATGTCGAAATAAGAACTCTATGGAGAAAAATAGGAAATATGGAACTTCAGGGGTGATTATGAAAATTGTGTGAGAGGGTTTAAAACCCACAAGGAATGTCACAAAACCCTAGGTCATGCTATTTTACCTTGGGAGCGGCTGTGTGAGAGAA
Organism: Saussurea involucrata; assembly: GCA_033807775.1. NCBI lineage: Eukaryota > Viridiplantae > Streptophyta > Magnoliopsida > Asterales > Asteraceae > Saussurea > Saussurea involucrata. The sequence goes on along the minus strand of CM066321.1, from coordinate 1,488,673 downwards.
AATTGAAGAAATCAAGTTTCTAGCTACAACGTTTGAAGAAAGTCCAAGAGAGATTGGCGAGTTAAGATCATCTAGGTCAGCAAGTTTTCAATGTAAGCATCAATTCTCCATCTATCCCTCTCATTCTATTGATTGAAATCTTGAATGTTACGTTTTGGGGAAACTTTTGGGAGTTTGAATGGGTTTTAGAGGAGAGAACCATTTAATGGTGATTGAGTCTAATTTAGGTCGTTCGTATAATTTATACTTGATGTGCAAGTCCTCGTTTGGTTCATTTCTGTAAGAGAATCCTGTTTTGGGGCTATGTGCAGCGAAAACCAGAGATTTCGGACGAGGGTTCCAGACAAATACGTTCCCGGATGAAGCTCAGAGTCCGGACAAGAGTTTCGGAAGGCGTAATCCGGATAGTATTTCGGAAAGTGTAATCCGGATAGTATTCCGGAAAGTGTAATTCGGATAGTTCCGGAAGGTGTAGTCCGGATAGTTCCGGAAGGTGTAATCCGGATAGTAGAGAGTCCGGATGGTTCTGTCCGGACAGTAGAGTCGGAAGGCGGGAAGCTGTTGGGAAATGTAGTAGGTAATTAGGAGGTTCGGATTAAGTAACTTACCGATCTTGTATTTACTTTTACATAGGTTAGGCTCAAGGACTTGAAGTAAAAGTGGGTACACCGAGTAAGGACAGGTGAGTTCTCTAACTGTTGAAAGATTTAAATGCAAATTAATTCTAGATGAGTTTATGAAATGGTATGTTTTATTATATGATGATACATGTTGAGAAAGTAAATTATATGTATGCATACATTGAAAGCATGCGTGTATTGGCAAAGTCGGGGGGTGTGTCCCGCCAGTGCTCATACCGGGGGGTGTGTCCCGTTCATGCCATGGGAGGAGTGACCCAGTAAGGCAGTGTGAGACTGACATGTTGTCACTAATGTGTGACTTCAGTGTGCTATGTACATGTGCAGTTTTATGTGAAAGCTTGATGTATAAATTTCGTTGATTTATTTATTATGAAATGCTTTAAACATTTGATGATGAAACTGTTGCCACTAGAGGGAGCTCACTAGACCTCATGGTCTAACCCTCACATTTCCAAAACTAAACCTTTTCAAGAAAGCAGTTGGTAGGCAGTTTTGGCAAGAGCAAGAGGAAGGTCTAGCTTGAGGATGCTTCTAGATGATAGATGTTTCCGTTTATTTTATAGACTTTAGTTTTATTCTCAGTTGTGAATAGGTTGTTCCGCAAACCTAATTTTTGTTATTGTTGGAGATATGCCAATTGACACAAAATAATTAATTATTGGCATTATCCTATTCGGTCGCACACAAAGTCCAAACTAAAATTGCAAGAATTATATGGTTAAGGGGAAAGTTTGTTAAACATTATAAGTGTTGGTTTAACTAGAAAATAGAGAAAACTTTGAGAGACCAATGTTGTAAAATGGAGGAGACGGAAAAGTAAAAGTGTCATCATTTTGGTGAGGACCACACTCCATCTCTTCTCCTTTTTACTAAGCAAAACCGATTCCTCCCTCACTCTCTCTCCTAATTTTCGGCCAAAAACACACACTTATGTGTTTTGCATGTGAGAAAAAAGGTCATTTTCTCTCAAAAAGGCTAACTATTCTTTCTCTAAAAGTTTTTTTCTCTCAAAAGGTTTTGGTGAGAAGATCTCTTGCAAGCATTTGGAGCTTTGGGTGTGCACTTGATAGAGGGATTCTCTTTTGGATCCTCCAAAGTCATCAAGGGTATGATTTTTATCTTCCTCATTTTAGTTGCTAGTAACACTTGTACAATGGATCCTCCCTTAGAAGAAGAAGTTCGTTTTTCGTTTTTAAGTTATAAGCTTTCGTTGCATGTTTTTGTTGGGCAAAACTTCTTCTTCCAACAGTGGTATTAGAGCCACTTGTACAAGGTTATAGCACTCTGTCATCTTTTTTTCTAAGAAATCATTGTTGAATGTTTTGTACACATTTTCCCGGAAAAGATGTGTAAAGAACATGCAAAAAGATTTCTAAGGTTTTTCAAGTTTTAAGTTTTTTTTCTCCCTCTTGGACCTTCAATTTTGACACGCATGTTGAAAAAACGAAAGTTTTTTTTGATGTCATGGTCCAATATTCATAAAGATCAAAATTGCTGAATTTTTTTGATGGATCCAAAAATATCAAGAGATTTTATTTTGTTTAGATATAAAATAAATCGAAGAGGAATAAATAAATTAAAGTCTTGAAAACCTTATTTTACAAAACTAGTATTTGTAAAATAAAAGAAAATTTTGCTTTTTCCGTTAAGTATGGATTTTGGTTTTGTAATCCCAAAATATTTTGATTCACTTGCATGTTGTTGTTTGGATGGTTTTGTCATGAAAACCATACTTACAAAACATAAAAGTGTGTTTGTGTGTTTATGTTGTCAAAAGTTTTTTTTTATGGCATAGAAACATATAAACAAAGATTGATTTTGTTTAAGTGCCAAAAGTGTATGTTTAAATCAATCTTTATCAAAATATGGCTTACAAGGATTTTGGCACACCTTGTTTTGGTTCTTTTTGTGTTTGTATGGATCCGGTAACAAGTGTCTCTCTTGACCCATGTGATAGTGATGGTTGGTTAATATTCGATTTATTATTGGTTTGTAATAATTTGCGCGACTTGCATGTCGTTTCATTTATGCTATGTAAAAGTATTTGTAAAATAGCATAGAATAAAGTAAGAAATTATTTTCCAAAATTGTAAATCGAAGACGGTGCAACTAAAGGAGGCAAGTGCTGAAAAGCTGTCGCTGAAGGCAGGAAATTGAGAGCTGAAAACTGTCGTTGAAAGCTGAGAATTGAAAGCTGATGGTTGTCGTTGATGCTGAACCATCACTGATGCTGACAGAACCATCGCTGATGTTGACAGAACCATCGATGATGCCTGAAAACTGTCGCTGATGCTGCAAAACTGTCGCTGAAGCTGAAGGCGGGCCATAAGCCCAAAGGCAAGGGTAAGGGTAAGGCTAACTCTGCGATTCCTCAAGCGGAAACTCCTGAGGAGGTTACATGTTTCCACTGCATGGAGAAAGGACACTAGAGGCGTAGCTGTCCAAAATACCCGAAGGAGCTGAAAGAGCTCAAGGCCAAGGGTGTGGATGAACCTTCAGGTATGTATATGATTGAACTCCACAACACTTCTCTTCTAATTACTGGGTATTGGACACAGGATGTGGTACTCACATTTGTACTGATGTGCAGGGACTAAAATGAAGTACGAAGCTAAGACGCAGAGAGCTCGACCTAATCATGGGGAGCAAGCATGTTGCTCCAGTTGATAGGATTGGGAATTATGAGCTTACTTTTGAATCTGGTATGTCTGTGGTTTTATTGAATGTTTGCTACTCGGCCGAAATGGCCAGAAACATTATTTCTTTTAAAGCACTGTATGATGATGGTTTTGATTTTGTATTGATGATGGATCAATTCTTGTGTTTAAAAACGAGTTACTTTAATTTAAAACTAGTCCTTGTAATGGGATTTATGAAACCAACATCAGCTTAAGAAACAATAATAGTTCAATCCTTAATGTTGACTCGACTTCATCCAAAGATGGTTTGGATAAGACATATCTGTGGCACTGTCGTCTTGGCCACATTAACAAGAAACGCATTGCCAAACTCCAAGCGGATGGGATTTTGGAACCATTTGATCACGCATCTTATGATGAATGAGGATCTTCTTTACTTGGGAAGATGACTAAAGCACCATTCATAGGAAGCTGTGAACGGGGCAAAGATCTATTGGACCTTATACACACTGATGTGTGTGGACCCTTTAGATCAACCACAAGACATAGCGAAAGGTACTTCGTTACGTTTACTGATGATTTCAATAGATATGGATATGTTTATTTTATTAAACATAAATCTGAAACCTTTGAAGTGTTCAAGACAATCCAGAACGAAGTGGAGAATCAGTTGAATAAGAAGATTAAGATCCTTAGATCTGATAGAAGTCGTGAGTATCTTAGTATAGAATTCAGTGATCATATAAAAAATGTGGGATTATTTCATAGTTAACTCCACCCGGGACGCCACAACACAATGGTGTTTCCGAGAGGAGAAACTGAACATTCTTAGATATGGTTCGTTGCATGATGTGTCGCTCTACGCTTCCAATCAGTTTCTGGGGTTATGCCCTAGAGGCTGCCACAAAAATCCTTAACCTCGTTCCAACCAAGAAGGTTTCCAAAACACCATCTGAAATATGGAGTGGAAGAGTCCCTTCACTAGCATATTTAAAAATCTGGGGTTGTGAGGCTTACGTTCGTCGTAAGACTCAAGACAAGTTAGAACCCAGATCAGAGAAGTGTTATTTTGTTGGATATCCTACTAGATCTTTTGGATATTTGTTTTACAAACCTTCTGAGAACAAAGTCTTTGTTACTAGAAGGGTCTTCAGTGACCTCTCCTCTTCAACTTCTCCACATGGATTTGTTTGGCCCTGTCAACATCCAATCCATCGTTGGAAAGAAATACACACTGGTTATTGTGGACGAATTCTCTCGCTACACCTAGTGATGTTTCTTCGTGCTAAGAGCGACACCACAGAAGAACTTATATCCTTTGTCAGGAAAATGGAAGTCCTGAACAATCTTACTGTTCGCTCAATAAGTTGTGATCATGGAACTTAATTCAAAAACAGTTCCCTTGATAACTTCTTTGAAAGTAAGGGTATTTCTCACAACTTTTCCCAGTGAGAACACCACAACAAAATGGAGTCGCTGAAAGAAGAAACCAAACGATCATCGAAGCTGCATGTTCAATGCTCAACGATTCTCATCTTCCTACTCAATTCTGGGCAGAAGCTGTCAACATTGCGTGTTTTACGCCGAATATATCGATGATCGTCAAAAAATTCAACAAGACTGCCTACAAACTTTTCCATGGAAAAAGCCATCTATCAGCTTTCTTCATATCTTTGGTTGTCAATGTTTCATCTTAAACAACAGAGATACTTTTGGAAAGTTTGATCCCAAAGCTGACAACGAAATATTTCTTGGATATTCTTCTGTATCCAAAGCCTTCAGAGTCTTCAACAAGAGAAGACAAACTGTAGAAGAAACTATTCATGTCACCTTTGACGAATCCCGTTCAGCGAACTCAAGACGCTGATAACGAAGAACTTAATCAGTGGATGTTTTCTCATTTTGGGGATTCAGAAACTATTCCTAACCCTGACCCTCACGTCAACACACCTACCGCTAATGATGATCATGTCATCATTCCCAGCATGCAAACAAGTGAAGCTGATTCCTCATCTTGGGTCTCAGCTGTTCCAATCAACACTATGCCTGTTCCTAAACCATCATCTAATATTCCAACAACCTCTCAGCAATCAGTAAATGAAGTTTGATCTGTTCTGCCTATCGTGCCTCTATTACCTGACATCGATGAAGCTTCCTCTTCAGTGATTCTAGAAGTTCACTCTGAGTCAGTGGCTCATGCTCCTGCTCAGCGATGGACTATAAATCACCCCATAGATCAAATTCTTGGTGATCCAAACGTAGGTGTTCAGACTCGACGCAGTGCAGGTATCATTTGTCTATATGTTAATTTTATTTCACTGATTGAAACAAAGAAGGTTAATGATGCCCTCAAATATCCATACTGGGTCAGCGCTATGCAAGAAGAGCTGACTGAATTCGAAAGAAACAAGGTTTGGAATCTTGTTCCAAGACCATCTGTCAAGTCAGTGATAGGCACTAAGTGGGTCTATCGAAACAAGTTAGATGAAAATGGAACTGTAACCCGCAACAAAGCTCGTCTAGTTGCTCAGGGATACAGACAGGATGAAGGTATAGATTACGACGAAACCTTTGTGTAGACCTGGTCTTTCAAATTTTCTTCTATTTTTGAAAGCTCTTGTATTTTTAAATGACAGTTTTAAAGTTGTTCAGTTAAATCTACGTTTGGTTTTTCAGCTATGGTCTTGCCATTCATGGCATCGTATAAGTCAACAGTCAGCATATCGATTGCTTAAAGTCTATTAGCTTCAATGATAGCTGAAGTAGAGGTAGAAGAGATTGATACCTGAGAGTAAGAAGTGGAGGGAATTTCAGTTTCTTCTTCCTCCTCTTCTATTTTGGCTATGAGGCAGAGATTGGCCTCATCTTCTTCATCTGAATCTGATTCTTCATCAGACTCAGCCTAGTCATGATCTTCAGCGACCAGACCTTTTCCCTTCTTTTTGTATGCTTTCAGTTTAGCATACTTTTCTTTAAGCTTCTGGTACTTGTCATCTCTAGCCCTTGGGTTAGAGGATTTCTTGAAGGAAGAAGAGGGTTTGAAAACTTTCTTTGACCTGCATTCACTTGCAAAGTGTCCTACTGTTTCACAGTTAAAGCAGGTAGCATTAGCCTTATCAACAGGAGTAGATTTAGGCTTATCAGTGATTGAAAGAGGTTTATTTCTTCTGAAGTTACTCTTTCTGGCAAACCTCCTGAAAGAATTTGTCAGGAGTTCTAGAGATTCATCAAGTTCTGAAGGATCAGCGTCTGATGAATCATCAGAGTTAGATTCCATTTCAGTGATCGTGACAGTGGATCGCTGAGCAGGTACTGACTCTGAGGAGAGTAAAGCAACAGGTGTGCTTTTGGAATCTTTGACAAGATTCTTCTTAAGTTGACACGACTGCTCATGATTGAGCATAATGTCAAATAAGGTAGGGAGGGTCATAAATTTAAGATCCATAGATAGCTTAAGACACATGGTATAGTTGTCCCAGCTTTCAGAAAGACATTCCAAGAATTTTGTCAGAATCTCGGAGTTAGAGTAAATCTTACCAACAATTTTTAAATTAATAATTAAACAGTTGAAACGTTGGTGAACTTCAGAGAGAGTTTCATTCTTACCACAGATGAAACTTTCATATTGTCTTACCAGGTTTATTCTCTTGGATTCTTGTACATCTTCAGTACCTTCATACTGAACAAGTGTCAGACTGACACATTGTCACTAATGTGTGACTTCAGTGTGCCATGTACATGTGCAGTTTTGTCCGAAAGCTTGATGTATAAGTTTCGTTGATTTAATTATTATGAAATGCTTTAAACATTTGATGATGAAATTGTACATGTGCAGTTTTGAGAGAGCTCACTAAACCTCATGGTCTAACCCTCGCATTTCTAAAACTAAACCTTTTTAGGAAAGCAGTTGGTAGGCAGTTTTTGCAAGAGCAAGGGGAAGGTCTAGGTGAGGATGCTTCTAGATGATAGATGTTTCCGTTTATTTTGACTTTAGTTTTATTCTCAGTTGTGAATAGGTTGTTCCGCAAACCTAATTTTTGTTATGAATGTACTCGATTAAATTTTGGTACCCTTTTTGGGCAGTTCGCATTAATATTAAATGTTATGCGTGAGTTAAGATGGTGGGTTGTTACATGAACCTTAAACTCCAGTTTAATGTCTGCATTTCCTATATAAGCACACTAAAAGAAAATGTAATTGGCATTTTTTAAGTGTTAGAAAACTTTCCAGGTGAAAATGTGAATTTGTCCCAAGTACAATTCCCATATTTATCATTTATGGAAGACGGTGTTTTGGTGATCGAGTTAACCTGACAAATCGATTACAATTCTTGCGAGTTGACTTTTAACCTAACGCGTTCTAGGAGTTTATCTAGCAACAAGTTGACCAAACATTTATGGTATGATATTTTATAGGTTATTGCTCCTACATGGAACAAATCTATGCGGCTACTGCAAATAATAACAACCATTCAATTGAGCACAAAAGTTTGTTCAATTGCATAGTTTATTGCTTATGTTCATTTGTCAAATTTTTTTTCCAATTTATTAAAGAAACATGATTTTTCTGTGACGGTCTCTAAATGTGGCTATTTTAGTTTGATCAACGGCAGAAGCAGACTGTCTACCATCAAGTGAGGAGATGCAGAAACAGGACATTCCGAAGAAATTCATGGCTGAGGTGAATTTCTATCTCTTGTACTTACAGACAGTTACTTCTTTGTCGGTTGACAGATGTATGAACCATAATATGTTAAGCAAATAAAACATGTAAATGGAATTGGGATAAGTTAAAGGATGAGATTTCTGCTACTGCCCAAATAGCTATTTGTTTAATATTATGACTTTTGAATTAGTTTCTAATAGTTTATATCCCTTATTTCTCCTTTGTTTCAAATTAATTGATGTATATGATCATTTACAGTCCAGCTAACAACTTATAAATGTCTATTACATCAACAAAATTGTCAACACCCTTTATGTGTCCTCTTCTCGATCTAATTAGTTATGCCTCCATGTAATACCTCGGGTAAGGTCGTTATTTAAACCCTCTTATCGTTAAATTGAATAAGTTTATAATAATATATTTAGGGTAAAAATTTGGTTAATTTGTAAGTTTAGGGTGTTTAGGCTATTATTGATTAGTGTAAGGGCTAAAAGGGTAAATGTGGATAGATATTATCCTTAGAATGTCCAGGAAATCTGAATTATTCAGCAAAAATATCAAAGGGTGTGTGTATGTTTTGGAAGAAAAGAAGAAAGGAAGAAAAGCTAGCTTAAGAGATCATTTGGTGTACTTGGAAGAGATTACAGGTATGTTTCCTTTACAATTTATGTTTGTAAATGTTAATAGGAAGTTTCTGTCGGATTAAAATCATCAAAATCGATCTGGTATAAATCACAGTCGGATTCTGGGTAGAAATAGGGCAAACAGTCAGAGGTGTCCGGACACTATGAATGTGTCCGGGTGGTTTTGTTGGGAGTGTCCGGGTAACTTGTTGGTGGTGTCCGGATAGTGTTCTGCAGATTTCCGGACGAGTTATTTATCCGGGTTAGTCTTCTTTTCATTAAGTTCCGGTTAAAAATGGGTTACCGGATAGTATCCGGATTTCTTTAGTGTCCGGATGTTAACCGGATTAGTTGTGCTGTCCGGAAAAGCTGTGCTGTCCGGAAAAGCTGTGCTGTCCGGAAAAGTAGTGTTGTCCGGATAAACTTTGGTTTCCGGATACCTTGGCTGATTAATCAAATTGATGAGTTTAGATGCTTTTAAGTGTCCAGTAGCCTGAGTATTGTTAATTCATGGATAGGGAATGATCTAGGATCGAATGTACTGTGGACTCGACTTAAGTTCGGGTTTGGGGGTAACATTTAGGGACTAGAGTGTTTTAGAGTTCTTAATCTTGGTAAGACTTGTGTGATCAAAGTAGTAAGACAATACTTGTATATGATTGTTTCAGATTCTGTGAAATTGAAGTGAAGCTGAATTGTTTGAGAAAAGCTTGGTGGACATTTTGATAAGTCAAACAGGTGAGTTTTTACTTTAAAAACGTTTTTAAATGGAATACGTATATGTGTGGATTGGGAATGAAATAGTTGATGACTATGTGTTTATATGTGAATTATAATATAGTGAGGTATTATATTTACATAAGTATTATAATATGTTATAATACGTTGGCCGGGTTTAAGACCGGTGTGTTTGGCTATAGAATCTGTATAGCGTTGTTTGGCTGTAGATGTTGTACAGCGTTGTATATTATTAGTTGGCTTGCTACCACTAATATGGCCAGGAGGAAATAAGAAGGAAAGGTACACGATGTGTGAGTTTAAATTGGATATATGTAACCATGTGGCGTGATTTATATGATTGAAGTTTGTATAAATGGTTTTTAAACTAACAGGGGTTTCTCACTTAGACCAACAGGTCTAACCCTCATTTTGTTTTAAAAATATGTATTCCAGGTGGCGGATCAAGTAAGGACAAGTAAGTAGAGTATGATATGGATGGCTAGTAAGGAAGACTATAAGACGAAGCTTTTGACTTATTTAGTAGTTGTAATGGAATGTTAAGTGTTATGGATGCAAATAGCACAAGGATTGTATTTCAAATGTTTTCTTTCTATTTGTAAAAGACTACCGGACCGTACATGTAAAGTGAAGTTTGTTTGTTATATCTAATTGTGTTATATTGTGTGATATGTCGTGTATATGGGATAAGGGATGTTACAAATGGTATCAGAGCTTTAGTTTAAGGGATTTAGGTATTTGTATCTGTACCTAGACTTAAACTGCATGTGAAGTAGGATGTCCCTATCATTATAGAACCTTGGGATGATGAAGTATAAAAGGTAGAAGGAACATCATGTAAGGTAATTTCATATTACACCTGGCCAGTGTAATCGTGATCTTACAGGTACATGTTTGAACTGGAATACCTTGTTATATGGGGTATGTGCTTATGTGTATATTAATCTTGTTTAAATCTACAGAATGGCAAGTGGTACAAGAAATTCGAATCGAGGAGGAGGAAGAAATCCAAACCGAACTAATCCGCCAGTAGGAACAGGGGACAGGGGAGGCAGAACAGGGGGCAGAACTGGAGGTAGACTTCGAGGTGGAGTTGGAGGTAGAACCGGAGGTAGAACTCAACAAAATAGTACGGATTTCATTACCAGAGCTGATTTAATGACAGAAATGGGGAGATTACAAGACAATATTCAAGCTATGCTCAACCAAGCTCATAATACTGAAACAGAAAGACCAGACCCTACTCTTGAAGAGGAGATGCCAATTACCCCAACGGTCTTACCGGTAATGAGAAAATGTGATTACAAAATGTTTCTTAGCTGCAAGCCTCCGACATTCTCAGGGGATTGGGATCCGGTGAAAGCAATGAGGTGGATGAAGGAAATTGAAGCCATTTTTAAAACGAGTAAGTGTGCGGACGAAGATAGAGTATTGTACGGGGCAGCCATGTTGAAAGGAGATGCGTTGTATTGGTGGGAATCGTTTATTCATTCAAAAGGACCCGATGTTTATTCTACCCTCTCTTGGGAAGAATTTGTGATAGTCTACAGGAACGCATTTTGTCCCCAAGCAGCCGTCAAACAACTGGAAGGAGAATTTATGAATTTGCAACAAGGAAGCTTATCCGTTCGAGATTATACTGCTAGCTTTCTGGAAAAATCTCGATTTGCAGAATACTATGTCGCTACAGAAGCGATGAAGATAGAAAGGTTTATCTTTGGGTTGAACTCAGAGATTAGAAGGTTAGTGACTGCAAAGGGACCCGATACCTTTTCAGCTGCAGTTGATGCAGCGGAAAATGTTGAACGAGATATGAGAAGGGATACGGGAGATAAGAGTATCGGAAAGAGAAAGTGGGAAGGACCACAATATGATCCGAAGAGGTCCCGATTTCAGAGGTATGATAACCGTCCGCCGTTTCGACCAGCGGAAAGACCATGTCTGAAGTGCAACCGTGTCCATCAAGGAAACTGCCAAGGTGATTTGCGAGCATGTTATAAGTGTGGGAAGACTGGGCACGTCATTAAGGATTGTAAGGTAACGCGGCTATGTTTCTTATGCAATTCTCCGGATCATTTCCAGTCAAACTGTCTGCGAGGGAGGATGCAGCAAGGTGGGTCATCAGGCAGGCCAGCAAATGTTAAACCAGTAGTGCCAAGACTGGAACCGCCAGTAACCAGAGGTCGCGCATTTCAGATGACTGAGAAAGAAGCGGAGGAAACTCCAGATGTGGTCACAGGTACATTTTTGATAAACTCTACACGTGCTAAGGTGTTATTTGATTCTGGTGCAAACCGATCGTTTGTGTCTCCTGCATTTGCTGCTTGTCTGTGTTTGAAACCTAAATTGTTAGAACATGCTCTATTAGTGGATACTGCAAATGATAACCAAGTGCCGGTTAGTGAAGTATTTGATGGTTGTGTGATTAATATAGAGGGGTGTGGAGTGCCTATACAATTGTTTCCTATAACTTTGATAGAATTTGATGTAGTAGTGGGAATGGACTGGTTGGCTGAGAATCAGGCTAATATAGTGTGTGACAAGAAGATAATAAATGTTGTATTGCCTGAGAGAGGACCGATAGTGATTTATGGTGATCGTAGGAATCATCAGTCTTGTCTTATATCACTAGTAAAGGCACGTAAGTGTGTGAATAAGGGTTGTCAGAGTTACTTGGCTTACGTGATAGATGTTAAGCCGGAAAAGATTAGGATGGAAGATATTCCTATCGTTAGTGAATTCCCTGAAGTATTCCCTGAAGACTTGAACAGTCTTCCGCCAGTTAGACAAGTCGAGTTCGGTATAGACTTAATTCCTGGAGCCACTCCTGTAGCCCGTGCACCGTACCGTTTGGCACCTCCAGAGATGAAAGAGATGATGGCACAACTACAAGATCTATCCGATAAGGGTTTCATCAGACCTAGTTCTTCGCCGTGGGGAGCACCAGTGTTATTTGTGAAAAAGAAAGATGGGTCGATGAGAATGTGTATTGACTACCGAGAATTGAATAAGCGCACGATAAAGAACAAGTATCCGCTACCCCGAATTGATGATCTCTTTGATCAGTTAGTTGGAGCTTGCTATTTCTCCAAGATTGATCTAAGGTCCGGTTATCACCAGCTGAAGGTTAAAGAAGAAGACGTTTTAAAGACTGCTTTTCGAACGAGGTATGGTCATCATGAATTTTTAGTAATTCCATTTGGATTGACGAACGCTCCAGCTGCCTTTATGGATTTGATGAATCGGGTATGTAAGCCGTATCTCGATAAATTTGTAATTGTTTTTATCGATGATATTCTTATCTATTCTCGATCCAAGGAAGAGCACGCGCAACATCTTCGTTTGATTCTAGAGCTGCTGAAGAAGGAAAGGTTGTATGCAAAATTTTCAAAATGTGAGTTCTGGTTACGGAAAGTACAATTTCTGGGGCACGTGGTTTCTGAGAAAGGTATACAAGTCGATCCGATGAAAGTAGAAGCAGTTGAAAAGTGGGAACAGCCCAAGACAGCAACCGAGGTACGCAGTTTTCTGGGTTTGGCCGGTTACTATCGGAAATTCATAAAGGACTTCTCTCGTATCGCAACGCCTTTGACTAAGCTGGCCCGAAAGAATTTGAAGTTTGAATGGAAAGCGGAACAGGACGAGGCATTCAGAATATTGAAAGAGAAACTATGCAGCGCGCCAATTCTATCACTACCTGAAGGTTCTGAAGACTTTGTCGTTTACAGTGATGCGTCTAAATTGGGATTGGGTTGTGTGCTTATGCAGCGTGGAAAGGTTATATCTTATGCTTCTCGCCAACTGAAGGATCATGAACGGCAGTATCCTACGCACGATATGGAGCTTGCTGCAGTCGTTTTCGCGTTAAAGATTTGGAGACATTATCTGTATGGTTCCAAATGTCAGATTTATACTGACCACAAGAGTCTTCAACATCTCTTTGATCAGAAGGAACTAAATATGAGACAAAGGAGATGGTTGGAATTGCTGAATGACTACGACTGTGAAATCCTTTATCACCCGGGAAAGGCGAATGTAGTGGCAGATGCGCTCAGTCGTCAAGAAAGGAGTGGAACAATAAAAGTTATTTCGATACGAACTGAACTCCTACCCAACATATTTGACGAATTGCAGAAGTGTCAAGTGGAGCCTTATCAGGATGAACATCTGAAATCAGAACGGTTAGCGGGGATGTCAGCATTGCTAGTAAAAGATGATCGGGGGTTATTGTGTCTGGGAAACAGAGTGTGGGTACCTCGTTTGGGTGGGTTACGTGATCGTGTTTTACAGGAAGCTCATCAATCCCGTTTCTCTATTCACCCAGGTACAAACAAGATGTATAAAGATCTAAAGCGATTCTATTGGTGGCCGGGGATAAAAAGAGGGATTGCTCAGTATGTGGAAAGGTGTGATACTTGTAAGAAGGTAAAGATCGAACACCAAAAGCCATTTGGTCAACTGCAACGGCTAGAAATACCTATGTGGAAGTGGGAGCAGATTACCACGGACTTTATCACAAAGCTACCAAGAACTCCGAAGTGATTCGATTCTATTTGGGTGATCGTCGACAGGTTGTCAAAGTCTGTACACTTCCTACCAATAAAGGAAACCGATTCATTGGAGCGATTAGCTAAATTGTACATTAATGAAATAGTAACTCGACATGGAGTTCCAATCTCGATCATTTCTGATCGTGATAGTCGTTTTACTTCAAGATTTTGGAGAAGCTTTCAAAGGGAAATGGGGACTCAGATAAAGTTAAGTACGGCGTATCATCCTCAAACAGATGGGCAGAGTGAACGAACGATTCAGACCTTAGAAGATATGCTCCGGGCATGTATTGTTGATTTTGGGGGATCGTGGGATAAGCATTTGTCGTTAATCGAATTTGCTTACAACAACAGTTATCACTCTAGCATACAAGCGGCACCGTTCGAAGTACTGTATGGTAGGAAATGCCGAACGCCTCTGTGCTGGAACGAAGTGGGAGAAAAACAGCTAGCGGGGCCGTAAATTGTTCAGTTAACCGCCGATAAGGTCACTCAGATCCGAGAAAGATTGAAAGTCGCTCAAGATAGACAGAAGAGTTATGCTGATCGCCGTCGAAAGCCGTTAGAATTTCAAGTTGGGGATTACGTAATGTTAAAGGTTTCGCCGTGGAAAGGAGTCATCAGATTTGGTCGACAGGGTAAGCTTAGCCCAAGGTATATTGGACCATTTGCAATCACTGAAAGGATCGGGGAAGTAGCTTACAGATTAGATCTTCCACCAGAGTTGAGCAGAATTCATAATGCATTTCACGTGTCAAACTTCCGAAAGTGTTTAGTTACTCAAGATCAGGCAGTCTCCCTACCAGAGATACAAGTCGACGAAAGACTAAATTATATAGAAGAGCCAGAAGCTATAGTTGATTATAAGGTTAAAGTGTTGCGGAATAAGGAGATCAGGCAAATGAAAGTTCAGTGGAGGCATCATAGAGGTCAGGATGCCACGTGGGAAACCGAATCGGACATGAGAGCCAAATACCCTCACCTTTTTGCTTAACTGAATTCCGGGACGGAATTCTTTTAAGGGGGAGATGATGTAATACCCCGGGTAAGGTCGTTATTTAAACCCTCTTATCGTTAAATTGAATAAGTTTATAATAATATATTTAGGGTAAAAATTTGGTTAATTTGTAAGTTTAGGGTGTTTAGGCTATTATTGATTAGTGTAAGGGCTAAAAGGGTAAATGTGGATAGATATTATCCTTAGAATGTCCAGGAAATCTGAATTATTCAGCAAAAATATCAAAGGGTGTGTGTGTGTTTTGGAAGGAAAGAAGAAAGGAAGAAAAGCTAGCTTAAGAGATCATTTGGTGTACTTGGAAGAGATTACAGGTATGTTTCCTTTACAATTTATGTTTGTAAATGTTAATAGGAAGTTTCTGTCGGATTAAAATCATCAAAATCGATCTGGTATAAATCACAGTCGGATTCTGGGTAGAAATAGGGCAAACAGTCAGAGGTGTCCGGACACTATGAATGTGTCCGGGTGGTTTTGTTGGGAGTGTCCGGGTAACTTGTTGGTGGTGTCCGGATAGTGTTCTGCAGATTTCCGGACGAGTTATTTATCCGGGTAAGTCTTCTTTTCATTAAGTTCCGGTTAAAAATGGGTTACCGGATAGTATCCGGATTTCTTTAGTGTCCGGATGTTAACCGGATTAGTTGTGCTGTCCGGAAAAGCTGTGCTGTCCGGAAAAGCTGTGCTGTCCGGAAAAGCTGTGCTGTCCGGAAAAGTAGTGTTGTCCGGATAAACTTTGGTTTCCGGATACCTTGGCTGATTGATCAAATTGATGAGTTTAGATGCTTTTAAGTGTCCAGTAGCCTGAGTATTGTTAATTCATGGATAGGGAATGATCTAGGATCGAATGTACTGTGGACTCGACTTAAGTTCGGGTTTGGGGGTAACATTTAGGGACTAGAGTGTTTTAGAGTTCTTAATCTTGGTAAGACTTGTGTGATCAAAGTAGTAAGACAATACTTGTATATGATTGTTTCAGATTCTGTGAAATTGAAGTGAAGCTGAATTGTTTGAGAAAAGCTTGGTGGACATTTTGATAAGTCAAACAGGTGAGTTTTTACTTTAAAAACGTTTTTAAATGGAATACGTATATGTGTGGATTGGGAATGAAATAGTTGATGACTATGTGTTTATATGTGAATTATAATATAGTGAGGTATTATATTTACATAAGTATTATAATATGTTATAATACGTTGGCCGGGTTTAAGACCGGTGTGTTTGGCTATAGAATCTGTATAGCGTTGTTTGGCTGTAGATGTTGTACAACGTTGTATATTATTAGTTGGCTTGCTACCACTAATATGGCCAGGAGGAAATAAGAAGGAAAGGTACACGATGTGTGAGTTTAAATTGGATATATGTAACCATGTGGCGTGATTTATATGATTGAAGTTTGTATAAATGGTTTTTAAACTAACAGGGGTTTCTCACTTAGACCAACAGGTCTAACCCTCATTTTGTTTTAAAAATATGTATTCCAGGTGGCGGATCAAGTAAGGACAAGTAAGTAGAGTATGAGATGGATGGCTAGTAAGGAAGACTATAAGACGAAGCTTTTGACTTATTTAGTAGTTGTAATGGAATGTTAAGTGTTATGGATGCAAATAGCACAAGGATTGTATTTCAAATGTTTTCTTTCTATTTGTAAAAGACTACCGGACCGTACATGTAAAGTGAAGTTTGTTTGTTATATCTAATTGTGTTATATTGTGTGATATGTCGTGTATATGGGATAAGGGATGTTACACTCCACCTTTGAGATTTTTGTTTCTCTTTGGACATTTTTTTGTAACTAGAGTTGTTAATTTCTTTGGCCAGGGTCCAAATGGACGATATATTTGTGTCGGAGTATATCCTAATCTGCTAGCTCCTTACAAACTATGTTACTTGAATTAAATCAGAAAATTTTGCAATGCTCAGAGAGGGTCTGGATGCTGTTGCTCGAGGTGATTATTCAACAATGCTGCATGGTTTCATTGGAAAACATTAGTCCTCGATGTTCTATTTGTTTTTATACCGTGAATGTAGTTGAATTCATCAAAAGAACACTTGCCCAGGGTAGAAACGAAGACATGTTGATGAGTGCTGTTAAGATATTTGTTGGTGTAGATATAGAGAAATTTACTGTTAGATTCTTGGGAGCAGGTTAATGGTTTAGAGTTTCAATTATATGATAGTTTGGTTTCTGCCTTCCACCTGTATGCAAGTTACAATTTAAAAATTAGAAGTCTAGATTAAAGTCATATCGTGTACCCGACCAACGGACGGATATAACACTAGTTAGCAATTAGCATGCCACAAATCACAATAATAACCACCAAAAAGAAGTCAAATGTCCTCCTAACGGCTAGACTTTTTTATCCATCTATATATTGCATAAATGTACAACCCTCTATAGAGGTAAGATATTCCGGGTATCTAGATTAACATTTTTTTAACAAAGTTAGTTAGAGGAATGGAAATAACAATGCATTGGAGACCACTAATGAAAACATTAATTAAGAAGGATCAAGGACGGAAATCGAAATCTGCAAACCACAAAGGTTGTGGCGTACTGGTTAAGGCCCTGGGGGATGTGGTGGAATATCCCATCTGCCCAGGGTTCTAATCCAGGCGTACACAACAATTGTGGCCACTGAGGTTTAATCAGGGCTAATGTCCTATAGTCATAATTTGCCAAAGGATTAGTCTAGGCATAGCTTAGGACACCCTTCTCCAACATTTTTTTTTTCGAAATCTGCATGAAACCACGTGAACAAAAAAATATAGAGTAAATTACATTTTTGATTTCTATGGCTGAGTTGACACTCACTAATCAAGTGTACTCCTTACTATAAAAACTATTTACACTTTTGATCACTGTGGTTCACACTTTGTTTCAATTTTGGTCCCCGTGGCTAACGAATGTTAACAAGGTCCATTGACTTGAGAACATTTTTGTATTTTTGTCATTTATATACTTTTCTTCTAAAAATCTGAACAAAAATATTATCACATATAATCTTAAATATGTAAAAAATTTATGTTTAGTATTAAATATTAAATATATTATTATATTTATGTTTAGTTTTAGAGGAAAAGTATATTGATATTATTATGAGTTCGACCGGAATTGAAGTCAATGGCCAAAATAGGATGTTGTGTGATTGATTCATGTATATAACAAACAAAATGTGATTTGTTTCAGCAAGCAAGTACTAGTAATTAATTATTTTTTCAGAAAACAATTTATATCGGATCCAGGATTATTTCTTAATGGGTCCCTTATAAGGTAACTTAAATGCCCGTAAAATTGTCCGATATATTTTTAGCCTAAATCCAACGTTCGAGGGTTTTTTTGGTAGGTTTTAAGATATTTTTAAGTTTTTTTTGTCGATTTCAAGGGTTTTTTTTGGTTTTTTTTGTCGATTTTGAGAGTAACTTTGGTTTTTTATTGATTTCGAAACATTTTTTTTGGTTGATGGGGTCTCGGACGAAAAATTACTGGGGGCATAAAGGTAGAAAATTGAAAATTCTGTATTTTTAACCTAAAAATTTCAAATTTTTCGCTTTTTACTGGTGTCCCATCCCCCCATTAACCACACACTACTTCCACCACTGATCGTTGTTGCATGTTTCAGAATCCAACTCAATTAGCTCTTTCAAAATTAACTACAACCCTAAGCCTATATATATATATATATATATATATTGTTAAAGGACAACGAAAATAGAGAGAACCGAAAAGCTGTAAATTTTCATCAATCATAAGCCCTATAAATAGGGAGGATTACATAGAGAATACGATAAGTATGGAAGCAAGATTTACTCTATAAAATAACTCTAATATCTTATAATTATCTCTATCTCTATATTTATCTCGATCGTCATATCCTTTAGACGATGGCACATTTATCCTACAACACTCCCCTTGTGCCGAGTCAAAGGAGTGGTGGTCCATAATTGTTGCCTCGTTAAAACCTTACGCCAAAATAAAAAACCCAATGAGAAAAAAACAAAAATAGGACGAAGGAAAGAGTACAACGCACCAGTTTCTTTACAATACATAGACATTTACTTTAGTCTATTTTTCTCTTAGATTTGTACATTAATCATGAGAGTTAAGAAAACATGATGGTATATAAACTATTGCCTCACTAAAACCTTACACGAAGGAACAAAACCCAATGGGAAAAATAAAACCTTGGTTGAAGGAAAGAGCAAAACATACCAATATTACATATATAGTAGACTCCCCCTCTTGTCTACCACTCCCCCTGATTCGTGCATTAATCAAAGGAGGTTTAAAACATTTTCATTTTAATACTTTCTACATGTTTCCCCAATATGGTTTTACGTATTGATTTGGTAAACAAACATGTCACATTTTCCTAGCATCTTATTCAGTACACTTGAATCTTGAGGAGAATTGATTATATAAAAACTTAAGCAAAGTATGCTTTGTGTTATAACCCTTGATATATCTTACTTTCATTTCTTCGATACATGATGCGTTATTTCCATACATGCAAGTTGTATATTGGTTAAACTCAAAATTACTAGCTCATCTTATATGTGTAATGATAGTCCTTAACCATATACACTCTTGAATAGTCTCATGGAGAGTAAGATTGTTGATAATATAAGGAGATAACTATTAAGGGTTTGCTTAGTTTTACTTCCAAGCAATCGACATGTTCCATATGATAATTCCTTATCCAGTTTGGGAACCTTTATATGAGTCAAACATATACCTAATATCAGCAAATATATACCAAGGCATTGTTTGGTGTTTTTCTATAAGAGCCAGTATTTTTGCCGCTCACAATCTAAGTAGGTATTGAAGTTTCATTATCAATCCATTTTTCTCCATAGGGAAATTATAAGCCCACGTCAATGGTGCCAAAAGATTAATTTGAAATCATTCCAATGACGTTGCGTTGGCGCTGAGCTAAATCTAGCTAACAAGTTCAGTGAGAAGTACAATACGGTCAAGTGTATTATGTTGAGTACAATAATGAGCCTATTGTACTTAGGTATGGAATTCCAGCTCCCAATACCTCTTCATCCTAATCCTTTAGACGAAATGGATCTTTCCTTATATCCAACACTTTGACCGATCATGGGAGTGCTAATCGGATGCGCTTTGTCGATATTAGGTCGCCTGATCATATTCTAGACATATGCGGATCGGTGGATCAATATTCCACAAACTCGATTTCGTAGCTCAATTATCTAGATAAAACCAAGTTTTCCCAAGATCTTTTATCTCAAATTCAGATTTCAAATAACTTGTGTCTTTCTCTTATTTCATCAAGAGTGTCTATTATGTTCATAACATAGACATATAGAGCTACTATGAAAATCTAGAACTTTTTTTCTAAACAAATACGCAAGGGCACAGGTCATCGTTCTTATTTATCATTTCCCAATCAAGTACTCACTCAGGAGGGTATACCACATCCACATAGATTGCTTTAATCTATAAAGTGAGTGTTTCATATTTATTGTAATACGCACGGGCACAGTTCTGGAACATTTTTTCTAAACAAATACGCAATGGCACAGTTCATCGTTCTTATTTATCATTTCCCAATCAAGTACTCACTCAGGCGGGTATACCACATCCGCATAGATTGCTTTAATCTATAAAGTGAGTGTTTCATATTTATTGTAATCGCATTTCATAGTTTAAAGTTACTTGATATTGGTATAATGCCATGAAGCACTTTTATATATCTCTGAATTTAGATCCCCATAGAGATATGTAGTACTACATCGTTGAGCTGCAATTTCCAGTCCTTCGAAAACTACTTGGCTAATTTAATTAGCAGAACGTTGTCCATCACGAGAAAGTAAGTCTTATTGTGGTCAATCCAGTGCGTTGTGAGAAACCTTGCGCCAAAGGAGAGCCTTATATATTATGACTTAATTATTCTCATTACGCTTCCTTGACAAATGATTTATCTATGTCCTACAGGCTTTACACTTGGTCGGTTAGCACTACCGAACCAAATACCTGTTCATTTGTCAAATAATTATCCTGGATTGCTTCTTTTCATTTAGGCCAATTTGCTCTTTGTTGACATGTAAAGCCCGTATTCCGGTATGTATTTTATTTATTTATTTAAATTTTCTTCTCTTAACGAATTTATTAACGGGATTTGGCGGCAAGGACCAAAACGAGTTAATTTTGTGATATTTGGTTTAATTAGTAAAATCCTAACTTAAGTGGAATAAATGACTTAACATTTAAAAGCCAAGGACTAAAAGTGCAATTGGGGCTTGAGGGTGGCATGGGATCGGCCCATAGAACCGACCCCTCCCCTTATTGTTTTCGTTTTGAGCCTTACGCAAGAGAGCAATCGCAAAAACCCTAGTCTTCCCATCGTTTTCCCTTTTCTTTTGCTGCCACCGCCGAACCGCCGCAAGACCACCAGCGTCGCCGCCGTTAGCGGCTGCCGGCGAGAGGGAGAAGCAGCGATAGAGCGAGAGAGAGGGAAGGAGCCGACGAGTCATCTTGTTGCTGCTGCGTTTTTGTTCGTGGGGTAAGGTTTTCTCTTTTCTTCTCGTTTGCCTTTTCGTCGCCGTCAAACCACCGCGAAACCACCACCACCGCCGATGGGGGCTGCCGCCTCCACGCCGCCGTCGACCACCACTGCCGGAGGTGGCAGTGGGTGGTGCTTGACTTAGCCCAGCCATTAGTTGCCTAAACTCTAATCCTAATCCTAAACATGAAACCTAAACCGAGAAACCGAAGTTATCATTTTATGTGAAAACGCTTAATCTGTCCCTGTTTTGTAAAATTCATAGAACAATATAGGAAACTCGGATTGAGGTGAAACCAGTGCCCAGATCTCACAAATTGTGTCTAGTAGCTTTCTTATGTTTTGCAGAAAATTTAATTCGGCCTCTAGCTAGGGCCAAAATGGCAATTAATGCAGACTGGTCCGATTTCACTGTTCGGGTAGTCTGTTTTGAAAAATTCATATAAAATAGTAGGGAGCTCGTACGAACGCGTGCGATATGTCCCTGGAAACCTAAGACATAGAACTTTCTAATTATGGAATTATATTTCTGGTTGGATGGGTTTAAGGGGGGCTAAACAGGTCACGAGCAGACCTGCAAATCTGGACCAAATGCAAGAAAATACACGTTTAGACTTGTAGTTGTAATTTCGGGTTAGGACTTCACTTTGACACTTGATAACACTTCTTTAGATGGAAAGAAGTGAGTTGGAGTTGACGGGTCCTTGTCGCTGTTCGTGGTGTTCTGCTTTGCTTTTCGAGGTGAGTTCTCTCACTGCATAGGATAGGGATTATATGTGCATTGTGGTAGCTCGTGTGTGTTAGCTGATTTGGTTGTGGGTAATATCTGATTGTGTTAGTGTTCTAGCATAAGACCTTGGGTGTTGTATAAATCTCGGGGAGACCGAGGAATACGTACATGGGTGTTGTATGAACTCGGGGAGACCGAGGTATACGTGTATCGGTGTTGTATGAATTCGGGGAGACCGATGGATACATACACGTGTGTTCTTGCTTGAGTTTGCTTGTGTTCTTAGACTGACATGTGTTAATTGGTATATCTATCTGCTGATAGGGGTGGTGTTCATATGATTGCTATTTCATGTACGTGTTTGAATTCACTAAGCTTCGTGCTTACTCTTTCCCTAAAAATTACTGTTTCAGGTACGAGTGGCAGTAAGGCGTGACGGTACACACTGGCGCGCTGTGAAGACTTTCACGACTTTTTACTTTGAGACATTATGTTTAGAATTATTACATTTTTCCGCTGTGTTATTTGGATTTGGTTATTTAACTTAACGAGATTTTGATAAACGTTTAATTGGCTTTGAACACTTATGGTTTATTTAATTGAAAAGGTATTTTTAAAAAGTTCAAATTTATTGTAATTTTTGGGACGTTACATGACATTCTTCAACTGAGCATGGTTCGATGACATCGTGCTCTATTATCTCATAAGCAATGGTATATGAAAATATATCATCATTGAGTATGTATGATATGTCCATCGACTCGTATTCATTTGAGATTTCTTTGATCTCTAGAATCAGTATTAACTTCAGAGCGTTCTCCAGTAATGATTCATAGACATAGATTTAATCAGAGATAATCTCATGTATTGATGATATATAGTTGTGCCTTACTCTTCTCTTCCTTTAGATGAGTATCTATCGAACCAAGTAGCTTCCCCCATTTCCTTTTGGGAGCTACGACCTCAACCACACCTCCACCATGTGTGATTGCAACGTACTTCCAGCGACGTTGTGCCCTTGTTTGGGGACTTTTGACCTTGCGAGTATATTTGCAGCTCATATATGTGATCTTGTCACTCTAGATAATATTAAACGTATCAGGTATCGAGTCTGATTTGTTTGACTTCAACTTTATGTTGTGAAGCGTTTGGGGATCAAAATGAGACACAGTTGAAATATTCAATGACACTTCCTATCGTTCCCATGAAAAAACCTTTTTCCTATCTCCCCCAAACGACTGGAAGGTTGTCTCAACAAAGTGACAACCCACAAATCTATCGGTAAAGGGATCACTCGTCAAGGGTTCTAATTAGTGGATAATTGTTGGGGATTCATATCCAACATTTGATGAATCGTCTTTAAGACCCATTTTGGTACGCTGTGTGGGCGTAATTGGCACATATACAACACAACCAAACATACGTAAATGTAAAACATTAGGCTTATATCTAGTTACCAACTGGTACGCATAAGATTGGTTGGCTGGTTGTGGGTCTAAACACGAATAAGTAAAGTTGCATGTAATATTGCATAACCCCATGTAGATCTGGATAAATTTGTGCACATAATGAATGCCCTAGCTACCATCTATATTCTTTTGATGACAACTTTTATCATTCTACGAGACCATTTTATATGCACACAAGGGGTATAGGAAACTTTACATTAATCTCTATACATATGCAATAATCATCAAATCCTTATGATGTAAATTCTCCAGCATTCTAAGTCATGCAGACCTGATGAGAAAATCAGGGTGGTTAGTCCTTAAACGTATAACTAGTGCTAGGGGTGCAACATTTCATGTGGACAATAATATTGCACGTGTTCATCGTGTCAAAACTAGAAGCATAAAGTACTTTAATGGTCCGCATTCTGGATGTTTATGTCCATAAATATCACGTTGTATTCGTTGTAAGAATGAAATCTTTTTATATTATGTCTTTAGCTTTAGGATGATCTCATTATTGTCTTGGCTAAGAATCAGGGTATACAAAAGTTCGAGGTATTGGGGAGGGCATATGGTGGTGTTGCTTCTTGTGTAGTAGAAGTCAATAGTTGCAATTTGGTTAATTCCCTCGTTTTGTCTTTCACTCGAAAGAGAATGTGTCTATGTGTATTTTCCAATACATAGATCACTATGTCATGACCATGGTGTCCCACGTGGTCATGCCGAAACGTATATGTGTCATTGCCCAAAGTTCTTTATTGGTGACAAAATATGATTTAATAACATAGATGATCCATTAATTAATTTCTCTAATAAATTTTGCTTTCATATCATTAGAGTTGATGTACATATACCCATTTTCATTCTTATAATATGATTTCTCATTGGTACGAATATCTTAACAAGGTTCCTATTAATATAGTGCTTTAGCAACAAGTGACAGTCCTTCGTCAAAATGTTTGACGGAATTAAAAATAATAATTCAATGAATAATAATCTATTTCTTAGGATTGTATGAGATGCCACAAAAACAATCAAGTTCTCCTCGATACATTCCTACATGGAACGAAGAACATTGAGAGTTTTGCATTATTTTTGATGTGTTTTACATCTATAATGGCTATAAACTCAGGTGTATATATACACAAATGCAACTATTTTAACAGTTAAAGTATATTCAAATAAACTTATACTTAACCAATCTTAGATATGACATAACTTGTTCCATTTTCTATTAGGAGCTCGTTCCCGACTCCTGCCATGAATTTGACCCTTTCCACAACCTTGTCCATATGATACATATTTAGCATATGTGTGTGGATCAATATGATTAATTCACTATCTTTTAGAGTTCTTTCCACCTCCAATGCTTGCCTTATTAACCTTGAGAATTTTTTTTTATCCGGGTATGTCTAGCGTTGTTAAAAAAACATTGTTACATCTCTTAGCCACTTGTATTAGGTTAATGAGCTTGTTAACGGTTATATTGCAATTTATACCATTTCATTAGTATAATTGGTGGTATAGGAAAGATGAAAAGACGTTATAATTCAAATAATCTTTTGTGAGTTCTTTGCCACAAAGATTAAGATGCATTTTAAGACATGACATTTATTTGTTAAAATCATTTACCTTCTTGTAAGTAAGTAGGTTTCATTCCACTGTATGGTTAGTTTGAGAAATATATGATACTGAATATTCCCGAATTTCCTTTTTGGGACATCCTGCGGTTCTTGGGGGTTTCTAGTTATTCCCTCTGAAGATTGTGACTGATGTATCGTCTCAAAATATTCAAAGTATTACTAGTATCATAACATCTAGTTTTTTTCTTAGGGTCAAAAGAGTTTGATGATTTTTACATATTTTCTTGTGTTTTTCCAAACCTATCTTATGGTAATCAAATTCTTCCAAGTCAAAGATGTCGTAGAAAATGGGGAATATATTATTTTCTATAATAGTGAATTATGGTTTATAATTATTATGTTATGCATGAAATTTCATTATCATAATGATATTGGATTTTTGTATTCTTATATTTTGTTGATAATACTTCATCAATATTTCAATTTGTGAAGAAAACCCACTCAATCTATTGGATCTCTAGGTAGTACGGGAATCACGTGGATTAGTTAAAGCATAAATATTAAAGACAAAGATATGGAAGAAAAAAAACTTTTAAAGTAATGAAAAAATTCAAACCCTCGTGAACTCAGAAACTAATGGCCTAATGATTAGGGCTATGCATCATTTTTTAAAGGAAAAATTACAGTTTTTTTAATAAAAACCAAGAGTAAAAATAATAACAGGCTAAAATAAAATCATAAAAAAACATATTAGTCATCTAAAATAATAATGATTCAATGGATAAAAATAAATTTATAATCAATTATATTATGTTTAAACGTAAATTAATTAATGGCAAACTAAATGATAATAACTCCAAGTTTAGAATGGACAATCTTAACAAATTCAATAATAGTAATATAAAAAGGTATCTTAATTTAATAAACCATAAGTAACATAGATAAAATAATTAGATAGTAAAATATTCAAATATTCAAAAAAACTCATTCAAAAATGATTATCCATCCATAATTATAGATCTACCAATCAAATTAGTTAATATAAGTATAATGATAAATATGAATTTTGAAAAACAAAAAATCTTTACAAAAAATATATATATCCGTTATCATAAAGAATTTTTTTATTGGAGAACTTTAGAAAAAAATATATATTATTTTCTTGAGAAATTAATTAAAATACCCAAAGTTTGACTTCGACTTACCAAAATATCCACAATCTCGTTGAATTTACCAAAATACCCAAAATTTCTGCGGTGGGCCCAACGATCGCGGGCCACGGCCCACGTGTCACCACTGTTCGGCCAAAACTTCCGTGAAGGCCCTCAAGAATTTCCGCGGTACACTTTTGGCCCCTCAAGATTGGTCGCGGAAGCAAATTCGGCCCCTGTCGCACGGAGGTACCCCGCGGTGGTCCTGCGGTAAACCAAAATTACATTTTTGGCCCCTCAAGTTTGAGGCAAAAAAATTACATTTTTGGTCCCTGTAGTTTTTAGGTTATCATTTTATGTAGTTGAGGTTTTTAATGTATTGTTTCCTTTTCATTTTAATGTATTTAATATAGAAATTCATTAAAGAAAATGTTTTCCCCATTTTAAGTTATTTAATAAGGAAATTAATTAAAAGATCAGTTATTGCAAATCATCTTCCCAACCGAAACGGATACAGTGCAGGTAAACAAAGAAATTTATGACTGGAATGCGTCCTGAATTCCGGTGATGAAGTTAACCTTTTCCTTGATGACGTCCTCCATTCCCGTGTAGTCGTTTTCGATTTCTTGTAATTCATCTTCTACTTCCTTAATATGTCGTTGCACCTCCCGAACGTGAGCCCTAGTTATGGCCAGTTCTCGTTTCTTCTCCGCTAGATACTCCATTTTCCCCTGCTGAATCCCCCTGTTATGGTTCCACATACCTTTTACCTTTTCGATATCGACGTTCGCCTTATCAATGGATTTTTGCACAAAGGGAGTAATTTGTTGACTTTGTGGAAGAACCGTTGGCTGGGTACAATGATACATTGGTGGGGTAATTCTGTCATTATTGAATTGGTAATTCTCGCATGCCATCTCCCAGTCTTCTTCCTCCTCAGCCGTGAATGGATAATCGGCCGCAGTTCGCCCATAGTTTCTCCACTCCTCGTCTGTTTGTGGTACCTTCCAGGTACTCCGGCGAGCTCCATCGTTCAGTGGTTGGTAGGCTGTCGAACGTGAAGTTCCAGCCCCATTCGCCGACCTGTTCCCCCTTGATCTTGAACCTCCAGCCATAGTGTTAAGAAAAGCGAGAGAATGTTTGTAAACGGTGTAGAGGGTATAAAAGATAGATAGCAAGTTGTGAATTACTACTTCATCATGCCATCTACTTATAGCCGTGAAAATGTATGCTCTTCATCAGGGATGTGGATATGGTCAAAGATTTCGTCTGAAAAGTTGCCTGCATGATTCGTCTAAATAGTTCACTGCAAGATTCGTCTGAAAAGAGCCTGTAAGATTCGACTGAAAAAGTAACTGCAAGATTCGTCTGCAAAAGGAAGTATGCTCATGAATAAAGGTCTTTCATTAGGCTGAAAAGTAGTCTTTAAGTAGTCTAAGGATTAATGCACATGTGAATTGTAACATCCCGAATTTTCGTTGTATAATTTTGTGAATTATAAATTAACTTGGGGTTAAGTTTATAATTGTTTAAAAGTGTTGATTGATGTAGATTTGAATATTGAGGGTTTGTTGTGTAATTCTTTAAAAGTTGGAGGTCTATTTGGAAAGAGTCTTATGACTCATGTTGAATTAAGTGAGGTGTCACAATAATAAGTCATTTAGACTAAGTGTGAGTGTATGACTTGTGAAGAAGTGTGTGTGTGGTGTGTGTTTTTCGTTTGAGAAAATAGAAACCGAGAGAGAGATTGAGAAAGAGATATCGAGAAAGGGAAGGAGAAGGAAGAAAGGAATATCAGGAATTTATTCAAGCTGTTGTTGGTTTGAAGAATCATAAGGTAAACATCTCCTTTTAAATTCTTCATCTTAGTAGTAAAAGTGTTTTTAGAAGATGTTGATGGGTTTTGGGTAAATTATGATGATTATAAGAATCTGAGTTTTAGGATATGTTAAGATAAGTGTATAAAACATATCTGCAAATTGGCATAAACAATCATGGATTAAAAGTATAAAAATCTGGGTTTTTGATGAATTTAGTGGACTGAGACTTGGATGAATATCATCGAAGTCGCAACCTTGAGTTGCGACATTCATGATTGTCGCAATGGGCAATTGCGATTTGGAGTTGGAGTCGCAGTAGACCATTGCGACTTGGCTTTGGAATCGCAACAGTTGGTTGCGACTTGGGTTGAAATCGCAATGGGCAGTTGCGACTTGGTACTGTAGTCGCATCAGTTGACTGCGACTTGGAATTGGAATCGCAATAGAGGACTGCGACTCCAGTTCATTGCGATTTGGAAATGGAATCGCAACAGTGGACTGCGACTTCAGTTCACTGCGACTTGAAATGTATTTTTAGAAATTAAGGATTTTCAGTTGTAGAGGGTTCTGTTTTGGAAAATTAATATCAGTATATGTAAACTGAATAATACAGTAAGCTGTGGTAGTGAAGAAAGGAACCTTACGAGTTAAAAAGGGCTAAAAGAAGTGATAACGCATCAGGTGAGTTTATTCAACTCTCTTTAAAATTCAGTAATTAATATTGGATTAGACGTTTTATATGTATGCATGAATATGTTTTATATGGACTTGATTTAAATTCCGAGATAAGCCAAGAGGGCAATTAAAAGTTGTGCTATGTTGATTTTCATGCTAAAACTCCTATGATGAGTTAGTTATAAAGTTAGTGAGCTAATATTTATTATTATTCTTATATGCTGAGATGGATGCATTTTGCTATATGGTTATGAACACTAAATATGATTTGAAGCTTTATTGAGATAAACTATAAAGATCCATCCATGAGTTCAAAAATATAGATTAACAACTGATATATATATATTAACTCTCGTGTTAAATTACTATGAGGAGATAGTTAAGAGGTTGATGAACAAGAATTATTCATATTCCTTATAATGAGCAGGATTATCTGTTATATGCAATATGTTAGATGATTATGAACTCTAAATGTGATTGAGAAGCCAAATTGAGATATATTATAAAGGCCTATCTATGAGTTCGAAAATATAAATAACTAATGAGATGGTGATCCTCATATCAGATTTCATATAAGGGGTAATAAAGAGATTGAGATGTGGAGTAATAATATTCTTTATTTTATATATAGAATATGTTCAGAGAAATGATACATTCTATGCTGGACGCATATAGTAGTATCGATTGTATTATTATGTGATTATGTGCTTTTACTAAAATAGGCATCCGGTCACCGAGGGCACTTGAGTACGGTATGATGGGAACCGATTACTCGCCATAGACCAAAGGGGTGTAATTTTAGTAATTGGGTGAACCTCGAACCATCGTGAGTCCCGATTGAGTATCGCGATATTATAATCCCATTGGGACCATTGATGCAGAGGTGGAATGTGGAATAGGCGGATTTTGATTTGTAATTCCCATTTCGATTTATGGAAGATCAGAGATTTCCATTGTTTCGGGAAGATCGGAGATTTCCCAGTGATGAGAGGAAGATTAGAGATAGGCATAAAGTAATTTGTAATCTCTCCTTCCTGGTTAAGAAATAGGCAAGTTTTGACTTGTAATTTCTTATGTGTATGATTATTGATTGTAAATCTGGAATGATTCAGAGTTAACTATTATGTTGTTGTTGCGATTAAATGAGTTAGTCGTAGGAATGGGAGTGGGGTAGATTCCCCGATTTGGAAAGGAGTTGCCGTACGGTAAGATGGGTGAGAGCAGGTTTGAGTTATCTGTTCATGTTTTAATTATTAAATCTTATTTTGATTTGAGTATTCTCACTAGGCGAAAGCCTAATGTTTCAAGTTGAATCTTCTTACCAGGTACAAGCTCCGGGAAGTAGCGGAAATGAGAGAAGAGAACTTTTGGAAAGATTCAGACTTAGAGATACCGGAGGATCTAGATATTCTTTGATGATTTTGGGACGGTTGTTTAGATAACTGGATTAATCCGATTGTTACGTTATGATTAGATTAATAAGTTATTTAAGTAATGACGTTTGTATATAGAAACCTTACATTTGATCCTCAGGTTATATAAGTTTGAAAGTTTTTGATCATAACTTATGGAAATTTTAAGGTTTAAATTGACTCCGTTTTTAGGGTGTTTTAGTATGGTATCCAGAGCACTAGTTTAAGCGAACTAAGTATGCTGATGAGATACTTAGACTTAAGCTGAGACGTAGTAGGTTATGATATGTGAGATATGGGTAGAAGTGTTAAGACGGGATAGTCTTAGGGTTAACGGAAATACGTGAAATTAGTGCTATGACAATGATAATGGGGATTCTCCTGTATGATATGTTCACAATTACAATTAGCTACTGTTATTATGAATACATTGTTACACCAGCATGTCTATTTCTGAATTGTTACAGTGACTAACGATCGGTAAAGTACGTTGGTGTATGTATGTAAGTGCATAATCATTTCGCATGGTTATCTCTATAAGTTATAGTAAAGTGATGGTGAATTTATCACCAAGGTCCTTTAAAGGACAGAGCAGTATATGATTGGGGTTTTGAAGGACAACCTGGAAATTGGTGGGACTCATGAAAGTCTGCCAAAGCAGTCTTTAATAGGCGATTTGATAGGTGCAGAGATAGAGTATGAGATGATTGGTTAATACAGAATTACTATGACATGGTTGAGTATGGGAGCCATGGAATGCAGATGTAGCAATTATTATAAGGCCGAGAGGGCGATTTCGGGTCGAAAGTAAAGTGTCAATGATAAGTTATGTAAGTAAAATGATTGACCTTGTTTGAGTAAATAGCCTTCATTGCGAGTGAATTTTGTGCATGATGTTTTAGTGTGTGTTACATGAGTTTTCTTGATTTCAAATCAAATGCATAAATAACAGTTTTATTCAAGGATGTGTTAGTATGTGCAAGTATGTATTTAAAGAAAAAGGGCAATTTCAATTACGCTGCCTAACGAAATTTTGGGGCTTAGCAACTTGCAAAATACTTCATACTTTACGTAAAAAGTTGTATGATAGCAAATAGGTCAAGAAAGTGTTGATCAGTAAACTTCTTATAAACAACAAAGGTATTGATTTGATGATATCATATAAAAGAGTGTGAGAAACGACTAGTTTACTCTATGTCAGTAAATTTTAAACTTTTGTCGTATGAAAAGATTTTCATTTAAGGTATTACTGTTGTAACAACATTTTGATTGAGAAAGATTGAGTTTTACGTAAATTTATAGACAAACGGTTTTGAGATTGTTGTGTAGTACATGGGAATTATGAAAATGATTGGGGCGTGTGTGCTCACGTTGTTTTGAATGTTATTTATTTAAATGAGAAAAGTGTGGATTGAGTTATTTATTATATTGTCATGCATGAAGGCTATGAACTCGCTAGATCGTAGAGTATTACGCTATAAACTAAGAAAGAACTCCAAGAGAGGAGAGGTGTTGGATAAACCTTGGGGGAAAGTTTGTGGTTTTGGTAATAGTATTCAAATGAGAGATGAACAATGAGAAAGTCGAAAGTGGACTTTAGTATCAATAAAACGAGGGTCTGTACCCTTGTTCAGTGATTAGTAATACAATTGCCGAGTGTCGGGCATGTCTGGAGGAAGAATTAGGTTCAGGGTTAAGGAAGTATTGAGATGTCAAGTTTTGACTTTGAAGGCGAGAGTTGTAAGGTGTACGAGGCCTTTTGTGT
Source organism: Saussurea involucrata (assembly GCA_033807775.1). Lineage (NCBI taxonomy): Eukaryota > Viridiplantae > Streptophyta > Magnoliopsida > Asterales > Asteraceae > Saussurea > Saussurea involucrata. Next base: position 1,456,688 of record CM066321.1, on the reverse strand, counting down.
GTCACTGGGTGCGGTCTGGATGCGTTCCGCGTATGCCCGTGCGAGTAGTAGCAAAACCGTGAGCGATACCGGTATGTTGTTATGCAGAAGGTATGCGCAAAGTGAGTATTAGTGTGTGCGACACAATTGGGGGAATTTTGAGTTTGATTAATTATAACCTAAGTGAAAGTTATGTGGTCGAAGCATGTTTTTGGTATTTTGTGGTTGTATAATAATTTTTTTTGTCGTATTACATTTTGAAAATGTGAAGGTTTTGAGAGTGATAAACTTTTATTTTGAAGTCAATGGCCAATTAAAGGATTAATAAGGTTAAGATCTTGAGTAAAGAGAAATTTTGATTTACGTAACCATGTGAGTGACATGTGTTTAATCAAGTGTTTGTTTTGGCCTTAAAGGCCTGGTTTATATTCAAATAAGTCTTTTGAATATTTGTCAGCTTAATGATTCGAGATGGAGTATTGGATGTGTTGTATACTTAACTGCATTGTATTTGAACCGGTGACAGTTTAAGTGTTGGTCTTAGGTGTAAAGACTGTTGGATATTTTACTTAGTATCTTTGAAACTAATGAACCTGGGTAGATTATATACATTGTGGAGTATGAAAAGAGTTGCGTGTACTTGCAAATGATTTGATTTCATTTGGGAAAGTAGCAATGAAGGGGTCGTAAGATTTTCACATCTCTGAGCGTATGTTGCATAATGTGAGTTAGATGTATTTATTTGCATGAGTTGATGTTGATAAATAATCTTTTAATCCTTTGAGTAGATGACTCGGTTTTGGATTCAGTTAAGTCTTAAGAACTTTGAATCGATTTGATAAGCTTGGCGTAGGCTTGGGGTTGAACTTGCATAATCGGTATTGAAAATTTAAGTTTATATAACGTGAATGCATTGGTTATCCTTTTTTGGATCATGTATGAATGTTAAGTTTAAATCAGAAGTTTAAAAGTTGAAGGATCACCTTGTGGGATTGTTAGTACAGTGAAGGACTGTTGCTTTCAGATAAGTGTTTACTTACGATGTGGAAGATTTATAAAAGATGAAATACTAGAGATGAACAAAGGGGGTGTATAGATTGTGTTGATCTGTGAGGAATTGTACCCTGCCTATGCAACATATTGGAATCACAAAGAGCTAGTAAGAACGAGTAAGTTCAAGATTAATTAGAATATTGTGAGTGGTGGTTCAACTAAAGTTGGGGAGGAGATATTTAGTGGTATAGACCCGTGTACTTAGACGAGAAAATGGGATTGTAAAATTAAATAGGTACGAATGACTATGACAGACATGGTCTGTGGTAAATGTTATGGGTGGAGAATGTATGAACGAATAGTGGCATTAATTGCCAAGATGCATGTGTCATCTAATATGAGACGTGATGTTAGAAAGAGGAAGTATCCGAATGGAAGTTTTGGGAATTCCGGTTGGAGAGTATTATTTGTTAATAAAGATTGATAGAACATGTGGTTTGTAAGATAACTTGGTAATATGACTTATATCGAAATAGAATGTCGGAGCAGTGGTGAGTGTATCCAAAGAAAATTTGATGGTATGAGTTGCCAATTAAGTTGAATTTTTAAATCACTGAAAGTTTAATAAAGATGATGAGTATGTAAGTCAATGTGGTGTAGCGAAGGCAAGATTGTTAAGGAATATAAGTTGCTCCTTATGTGTGAAAGCAATGTACGAGAAATTATTAGTTGAAGATCTAAGAATGGTAATAACTTTGATCGGTAATGTCGTTCCAAGATAACTTAGTTGAATATTTGAAGTTAGAAATCTTGGTGAAACTGTTTAATTATGTTTTGTAAGGAGAAAATACTATCGGTATGTGGAAAGTTAGAAGAAAGAGATATGTATTACTTGAAAAAAAAAATATTCCATACTAACGTGGGGAAGCAAGGATAGAAATATCGGACTTAAGAATGTAATCACATTGCAAGTTCAATAAGAGTTATCACTTATGATGTTCAATATTTTTTTGGTGCCTGGTTATATTGTGGTTGTACGTTGAGATAGTGATGTGAGGAAGAAATAGCATTCTATATCAAAGAAATGTATAAGTCATGGAAGTAATAATAGGATACTGTGGTTGTTGAAGTATTTAATAGTATCATGTATGCTTAATTTTCAGTGTACGTAAAATTTCAGATAATACATGTTAATGTTATTTTTGAGATCTGGAAAGTGAGTTGTGATAGTGATGCGGTGTGGAAGAACCAGAGGTAATTTTGGAAAGATCAGTTAGAAAGCTACGTAGTAATAATGAAATAGCTATGTTGAAAGTACAGTGGAGACCATAGAGGTACTAATGTAACTTTAGAGTCCGAAGAGAGTATGAAAAGTAGGTATCATTTTTGTTTACCTGACCTTGATTTCGGGGACGAAATCATTTTCAAGTTGGGGAGTATTGTAACATCCCGAATTTTCGTTGTATAATTTTGTGAATTATAAATTAACTTGGGGTTAAGTTTATAATTGTTTAAAAGTGTTGATTGATGTAGATTTGAATATTGAGGGTTTGTTGTGTAATTCTTTAAAAGTTGGAGGTCTATTTGGAAAGAGTCTTATGACTCATGTTGAATTAAGTGAGGTGTCACAATAATAAGTCATTTAGACTAAGTGTGAGTGTATGACTTGTGAAGAAGTGTGTGTGTGGTGTGTGTTTTTCGTTTGAGAAAATAGAAACCGAGAGAGAGATTGAGAAAGAGATATCGAGAAAGGGAAGGAGAAGGAAGAAAGGAATAGCAGGAATTTATTCAAGCTGTTGTTGGTTTGAAGAATCATAAGGTAAACATCTCCTTTTAAATTCTTCATCTTAGTAGTAAAAGTGTTTTTAGAAGATGTTGATGGGTTTTGGGTAAATTATGATGATTATAAGAATCTGAGTTTTAGGATATGTTAAGATAAGTGTATAAAACATATCTGCAAATTGGCATAAACAATCATGGATTAAAAGTATAAAAATCTGGGTTTTTGATGAATTTAGTGGACTGAGACTTGGATGAATATCATCGAAGTCGCAACCTTGAGTTGCGACATTCATGATTGTCGCAATGGGCAATTGCGATTTGGAGTTGGAGTCGCAGTAGACCATTGCGACTTGGCTTTGGAATCGCAACAGTTGGTTGCGACTTGGGTTGAAATCGCAATGGGCAGTTGCGACTTGGTACTGTAGTCGCATCAGTTGACTGCGACTTGGAATTGGAATCGCAATAGAGGACTGCGACTCCAGTTCATTGCGATTTGGAAATGGAATCGCAACAGTGGACTGCGACTTCAGTTCACTGCGACTTGAAATGTATTTTTAGAAATTAAGGATTTTCAGTTGTAGAGGGTTCTGTTTTGGAAAATTAATATCAGTATATGTAAACTGAATAATACAGTAAGCTGTGGTAGTGAAGAAAGGAACCTTACGAGTTAAAAAGGGCTAAAAGAAGTGATAACGCATCAGGTGAGTTTATTCAACTCTCTTTAAAATTCAGTAATTAATATTGGATTAGACGTTTTATATGTATGCATGAATATGTTTTATATGGACTTGATTTAAATTCCGAGATAAGCCAAGAGGGCAATTAAAAGTTGTGCTATGTTGATTTTCATGCTAAAACTCCTATGATGAGTTAGTTATAAAGTTAGTGAGCTAATATTTATTATTATTCTTATATGCTGAGATGGATGCATTTTGCTATATGGTTATGAACACTAAATATGATTTGAAGCTTTATTGAGATAAACTATAAAGATCCATCCATGAGTTCAAAAATATAGATTAACAACTGATATATATATATATATATTAACTCTCGTGTTAAATTACTATGAGGAGATAGTTAAGAGGTTGATGAACAAGAATTATTCATATTCCTTATAATGAGCAGGTGTAACGTCCCAAAAATTACAAGCAAATTTAAATTTTTAAAATAAACATTTCATTGATAACAACTCAATAAATGATCCAAACGTTTCGTTTGCAAACACATAATTAATATCTTTATAAAATAAAACCAGCGGAATAAACGTTTAATTATTAAAATCATAAAGCAACCAGCTCTTCTCGCGCGCCAGTGTGTACTCGTCACGCCTTGGAGCCGCCCGTACCTGAAACCACAGTTTATTGGGAAAGGGTAAGCACGAAGCTTAGTGAATTCCAACACATGCGCAGATAGGAATTATATACACATCACCCCTATCCGCATATAAGCAACAACATCACAGATACATAAAACGAGTAAACATCTACAAGTAATTATGTATCCAACACCTCAGTACCATCGAGGCCTCGGTCCCACCGAATTGTAATGTATCCAACACCTCAGTACCATCGAGGCCTCGGTCCCACCGAATTGTAATGTAACCAACACCTCAGTACCATCGAGGCATCGGTCCCACCGAATTGTAATGTAACCAACACCTCAGTACCATCGAGGCCTCGGTCCCACCGAATTGTAATGTAACCAACACCTCAGTACCATCGAGGCCTCGGTCCCACCGAATTGTAATGTAACCAACACCTCAGTACCATCGAGGCCTCGGTCCCACCGAATTGTAATGTAACACATTTATACCAAGCATTCAAACCAATCAAATATTACACACCACAAACAACTAGTTCACACCACAAAAACAATAGTACATACAAACTATTATGACATGCATACAACCCCTAACCACACAGTGAGAGAACTCACCTCGAATGCGCGCTCAGCTTAATAACACAATTCAAGCTTCACAAATACGGTCACTTCCCAGCACCTAAATACATGTTAAAACGTGTCAATACGAGACCCGGACCCTATGACACGACACACGCTTAAACCGTCACTAAAACTATTTTTCCGTTCTCACTAAACAGGTCTGTTCGGGACCTGTTTAGACCCCTTTAAACCCGGAAAATTCCCAATATTATTTCGTGACCAGAAAGTACTCTGAGTTAGGGTTCCAAGGACATATTATACGCCTCCTAACGATTTTTCTACAATTTACTACGGATTTTACAAAAACAGTTTCCGGAACAGCGGAATTCAGCACCTTTCAGTATAAAACGACAAATCGACCCATGCTACGTCCCGAACTGGGTTTTGCACAAAACACAGAAAAGTTTCTAGACTCAAAAAGGGAACTTTTGACACCGGTTTCACCCCAAACCGAGTTACGAGCAGAAAGTTATGGTTTTCGCAAGATCAAGGCAGATTCCAGAAGTTTTCACATGAAATGACGAAATACCGAACTTGCGACCACTTTTCCGCCCAGTTAGAGACCGAACCAGTTTTTCGCTAAAACACGGAAAACGTGCTCGACCCTGAACTTGAACCGTGGGCGCCAGTTTCGGCTCAAACGGAGTTACGACGGAAAAGTTATGGTTACATGAAAACTGGACAGCACACTTTAATTTTCATAAAATAACGATTTTATAAACGGTAACGTGATTAAGGTTTCGGGTTAGGGTTTAGCTATTACGGGTTAACGAAACTGAACAACACCCGGCACCACCCACTGCCATCTCCGGCCGTGGTGGTCACCGGCGGCGGCGGTATTTCCGGCGACTCTTATATACACGCACACGCACGCACACCCTCACGCACACACCACTCCATCCTCACACCACCGCTCTCCTTACTCCCGATCGTCCCACGCAAAATGACACATACACCCACACAACCCTCCGCCCACCCACGGCCACCACAGCGGCGGCGTGCGGCGGTGGTTGTTCCACCGGAAAAACGAAAAAGGAAAGGAAAGCGAAACGAAACGAAGAGACGACTTACCTTGCGACGTCTACCCTCTTCCCCTCGACTTCTCCGACGAAAGGTGGTGTTGGCGGCGGCCTCCGGCGGCAGCAGCGACGATCCTCCGGCGTCTCTCTCTTCGTTTCTCTTGTTCTCTTCCTCTCTCTCTTCTCGCTACCTCTCTCTCTCTCGCTCACTCTCGGCTCTTTTTCTTCTTTCACGACCGGCCGAACACCAAGGGGAGGGGGGGGGGGGTGGCCGTAGGTTTTCTTATGGTTTCTAATAGGTTTTTTTTTTGCTTTCATGCCATTCACGCCACAAACACCAAGCCACAAATATGGAATTGGTTTAAGGAATCATGGGCCGAAATATAGTTTAAGTTTTGGCCCTTGACACAAATGGTCCCTCAACTTAACTTTCTCGCAACTAACCAAAATTCCGACATTTTTTTTCGATTAGGTCTAACTCGACTAACCCCGTTAACGGAAACCACCTTAAATCAAACTTAAAAGAAAAGAATTAATAAAAGAAATTACATACCGGGATACGGGCTTTACAACTCTCCCCCACTTGGATTAGACTTCGTCCCCGAAGTCTACGTCCGCAAACAGCTCTTAATAATTCTCTCGCATACTTCCTTACTAACAACACTCCTTCAAGAACACTGAAAACGCGATTGGAAGAACACTCCAACAATCGGAAACATTCTTAGTTAAACGACTTCGGTTGTCTCCCAATCTTAGATGATTCATACCTCCCGATTAAATTTCCAGCTCTAACCATTCTAAAGCTGCTTACAGAATACCCTACAGGATACTCGAAACCGATCATTCCTACCATTAACTGCCGATTAACTTCTACGAGTTCTACTAGACTCCCAAAATTCACGATGAATCACATTAACAAACACCGGCCCCCGCCGAACATCGGTCCAACCGAATAAATAACACACATCGGCCACCCGCCGAACATCGGTCCAACCGATTACAATAACTCACATAAGCGTGGTATTATCCTAGACACTACACCAATAGATATCCCCCACAACCAAATCAACTAACACACACGTTGGTCATTCCACCAGAACCATTCATCACAAGTGATCACTTCAGGGTTAGTACTACCGTCACCATGATTATCTTAAAATCGGCTACAACTCTCCGATTATACTAAAGGTGTTTGGCCTCAAGACCAAAAGTCGACACCTAAATATACCACCTACCTCAAAATGGTTGATGCGCATTTATTCTCTTAATAACAAAGGGCATCAATCCCTTAGCCGATACTATTCGGCCTACAGTACTAACGCGCGTGGAATACCTACCTTCCACCGACGACGTACCATCCACACTTGCTCTACGAAGCCAAGTCACACCGTATCGAGGATACACCTTGACGTCTACCTCCCGAATAACGCCTCAAGACCCAGCACATCGGAACTACCTCCCAGGTAAGTGCCCACAACTATATCCTCCTAGTACTTACTGGAAAGTCTAGGTTAAAACACATGAATACCGGGGTCACACCCCGAGAAACCCAACCGACCATTACCAACGACTGACTATCGTGTCTAAGGATCCAAAGCAAACATCCTACCAACAACATGCCTATTCCGGATTGACTCACTCACGCAAACATGTAAACACTCAACGTGCAAAGAATGCCAAACGGTGCGACAAAAACAACTCATCAACTAGACTCCACATCGAGCCATTAAACCCGGGCAATAGGCCCATGACTAACTCCAAGTCAAAACCGAGCAAAATGCTCCACGCTTGCTAGACCCATAGATCGGAAAATGCGTTTAAACAAAGTTTAAGCAAGCAATACTCTGAAATCAACCTTAGTCCCATACTCAACATGGGTTAAGCAAAAGAGTTTTCCAAAAGGACTCACACCCTAAAAATTCTCGAAATGACACATGACACTTAAAAGCACATTTCCCCAATTGATTTACAAAATCATTTACAAAATATTTTCAACATCAGGATTTTCATCTCAAAAAGATCGTATGTAATAAAACTACTATTACCTGATCGATAGTTACGCAAAACTGGACACGCTCGTCCCACAAAGGAAAATCATGTTGAAAATCGTTCCATTGCAGTTCGGTTTACTCACACAAAAGCAAAGCGTAATAAATAATTTCTTTAAAATGAACCGCCTAGATTCCAGTATGGATTGACTCATGACGTGCATTTAAAGTAACCGCTTGACCTTAAACAGGGTGCGACAAAGGTGTGCACATAATTCAAAATAAGTTTCACGACATTTGATTCAAAAATTCTTCTTTTTAATCTTAAAATGACGTGGTACAGGGTTCGCCACAAATTTTTCGCGCGTCAGCTAGTCACACAAAACGATGACATGGTTTACAAATATATTTTTGTTAAAACACAACTGCCTCGTGTAAGTTTCAAACTTGAAGACAGAAACCAGCCCGCTTCTATTAATTGGAAATATCGACTAAAACCTCATAAAATCTCAAACTGGGGGCAGGCATGCACGCTTGTAACACTTCCTCAAGTTTCGTACTTGGGACATATAACGTCAAAACATTATAGTTTAAAAATGTATTTATCGAAAATGCTCAAAATACTCGTTTCCTCCAAAGCAAAAGTTTTTTTTTTTTACTTTCCCAAAAAAAAATGATCGGTAATTCTAAATTAACCGAATGTCAAAAGTCTACGCATTTATATTTCCAAAATATAACACATTGTAATCGTATGCATGATGTTCACAATATTAAAACACTCCTTGGATCAAATGGTCTTTCATTTCGACAAAAAGGAACTAAAACATTTTCATGCACGACTCGTTCATCAAAATGTCGAGAACAAAGGTTACCCCAGTATGCATACCCCTAAGTCGATAAATCGCATTTTCATGAAAATGTCAATAAAACCTTTATCTGACTAAAAAGCGCACTAAACAATTCCTTATGACATGTTACCAAAATTCCTCCATGCATCACTTATGTCACGCATGAATCAATCCACACACTGAACCATTTGCAATAAAACACTTAGTAATACAAACTCTCGAACGAAAAGTTAAGCGACACTAGAATTCCAAACTCATTTTAGACAAATCACTAAAAATAGCCTTATACAGACACCGCGGGATGTAACTTTCCGTCTCAACTCTAACATATGTGGAAGAATTCCAATGTTAAAGTCGCAAACCGTAGTCACTTGCCCAACATTTTAAACACCACAAAACACGGATATCATCATACCCGAAAGAACCGTTGGAAAATAATCAATGATACAATTTTAACAAAGTTTGCAACTCTCGTGATAAAAAGGTTTCATGCACTTTCAAAGCCATAATTCGAAATCTTGTGTGTGTACTAAACATTCCCCAAAATTCCAAAACACCATCCCTAAAAGGATTTGAAACACCAGAAGTAGTTAATGCAATTTTATTTTCAAAATAAACTTTGTGCATGACTCAGTCGGCATTCCACGTCTCGACTCATACTCCTCCAAACCTCTCCAATCCACTATCGTCCTCCGAGCATTTAACCTCTTAGGGCAAGTTGGGAAATTACGTCAAATAATCTTACGGGTTTTCCTCAAATCAAAGTCGGCTCAAAAGCCTATGACCCAAAATGGTCTACTCAAAACAAACCACATCCTTATCGTCACTCCAAGTGATTGATACTAGACACGTCCTTCTATCCCAACGACTACTAGTTTAGAACCTTCGACACTACCCCAACGATCATCCCATCAAAGCAAGTCAAGTACTCACATGTACCAGTGGATCTACTATATTTGTCTCTCCTCGTGACGGCTATTCAGGGTAGATAATACAACGCGTTATTAGCACATAACAACGCACACTAACAACACTCACGCCCAACTCCTTGGATTCCTCGTGACTTCCCCGACTCGAGCATTGATCTTGTGCTTCCGGTAGTAGGAGCTCTACTACTACCTTCCACACCTATCATCGCTCGTTCCGAGTCTCATCCCGAGGGTCCAAGTAGTTTCTCGCCGAAACTATACACATAAAATAATTAATCCACACATGCCAGTTCAAGAACATATCCTAGACAGGCAACTCATACAACTACTGTATATATAACACCATCGGTCTCCCCGATCAGACAGCCACAAATGTATACTTAATAAACCATCGGTCACCCCGATCATACAACAACAATTAAATATATAATTAACCATATGCCTGCACCAACATATATATACATCCACCCTTCCTAGCTCCCTAGGAATTTCCTCTTATCCCACTACCCTTGCTACTACCGAATCCCTACTAATTATGACGAGTGACCTCGCGAATACCCGATTATATGCAGTGCGAAATAAATAGACAGTCGAATACAAGACTCTATCCTAGAACGGTTGGACTCAAACAAGAGCTGCGCAATAGAACTAAATCGAATATTCTAAGGCTATAAATCTCTTACTGCATACAACCTAGAGGGCATCCCCTTAGTAACCTATCATAATTCGCATAAATTCCTAATAGCAAGTAGTTCAACATACAGCATAGTGTCCACAACAGGCAATCTAGCATGCATACTCTATGATCTAGAAAGCAATAAAACACTAAGTACTGTACCTTTTCCCCTGGCTCCGGCTGACTGTACACACTGCGCCATCGATCACCGTTTCTCAAACGGGTTTTCCTTTCTTTTATTTTCCAAAAAGATTTAATAAAGAATTTGAAAATTTCCCCAGCCGCAACTTGAGACCAAACACACCGAGGTGCGTTTGATTCACTCAAGCTGTGCTCTGATACCAAGTTGTAACGTCCCAAAAATTACAAGCAAATTTAAAATTTTAAAATAAACATTTCATTGATAACAACTCAATAAATGATCCCAACGTTTCGTTTGCAAACACATAATTAATATCTTTATAAAATAAAACCAGCGGAATAAACGTTTAATTATTAAAATCATAAAGCAACCAGCTCTTCTCGCGCGCCAGTGTGTACTCGTCACGCCTTGGAGCCGCCCGTACCTGAAACCACAGTTTATTAGGAAAGGGTAAGCACGAAGCTTAGTGAATTCCAACACATGCGCAGATAGGAATTATATACACATCACCCATATCCGCACATAAGCAACAACATCACAGATACATAAAACGAGTAAACATCTACAAGTAATTATGTATCCAACACCTCAGTACCATCGAGGCCTCGGTCCCACCGAATTGTAATGTATCCAACACCTCAGTACCATCGAGGCCTCGGTCCCACCGAATTGTAATGTAACCAACACCTCAGTACCATCGAGGCCTCGGTCCCACCGAATTGTAATGTAACCAACACCTCAGTACCATCGAGGCCTCGGTCCCACCGAATTGTAATGTAACCAACACCTCAGTACCATCGAGGCCTCGGTCCCACCGAATTGTAATGTAACCAACACCTCAGTACCATCGAGGCCTCGGTCCCACCGAATTGTAATGTAACACATTTATACCAAGCATTCAAACCAATCAAATATTACACACCACAAACAACTAGTTCACACCACAAAAACAATAGTACATACAAACTATTATGACATGCATACAACCCCTAACCACACAGTGAGAGAACTCACCTCGAATGCGCGCCCAGCTTAATAACACAATTCAAGCTTCACAAATACGGTCACTTCCCAGCACCTAAATACATGTTAAAACGTGTCAATACGAGACCCGGACCCTATGACACGACACACGCTTAAACCGTCACTAAAACTATTTTTCCGTTCTCACTAAACAGGTCTGTTCGGGACCTGTTTCGACCCCTTTAAACTCAGAAAATTCCCAATATTATTTCGTGACCAGAAAGTACTCTGAGTTAGGGTTCCAAGGACATATTATACGCCTCCTAACGATTTTTCTACAATTTACTACGGATTTTACAAAAACAGTTTCCGGAACAGCGGAATTCAGCACCTTTCAGTATAAAACGACAAATCGACCCATGCTACGTCCCGAACTGGGTTTTGCACAAAACACAGAAAAGTTTCTAGACTCAAAAAGGGAACTTTTGACACTGGTTTCACCCCAAACCGAGTTACGAGCAGAAAGTTATGGTTTTCGCAAGATCAAGGCAGATTCCAGAAGTTTTCACATGAAATGACGAAATACCGAACTTGCGACCACTTTTCCGCCCAGTTAGAGACCGAACCAGTTTTTCGCTAAAACACGGAAAACGTGCTCGACCCTGAACTTGAACCGTGGGCGCCAGTTTCGGCTCAAACGGAGTTACGACGGAAAAGTTATGGTTACATGAAAACTGGACAGCACACTTTAATTTTCATAAAATAACGATTTTATAAACGGTAACGTGATTAAGGTTTCGGGTTAGGGTTTAGCTATTACGGGTTAACAAAACTGAACAACACCCGGCACCACCCACTGCCATCTCCGGCCGTGGTGGTCACCGGCGGCGGCGGTATTTCCGGCGACTCTTATATACACGCACACGCACGCACACCCTCACGCACACACCACTCCATCCTCACACCACCGCTCTCCTTACTCCCGATCGTCCCACGCAAAATGACACATACACCCACACAACCCTCCGCCCACCCACGGCCACCACAGCGGCGGCGTGCGGCGGTGGTTGTTCCACCGGAAAAACGAAAAAGGAAAGGAAAGCGAAACGAAACGAAGAGACGACTTACCTTGCGACGTCTACCCTCTTCCCCTCGACTTCTCCGACGAAAGGTGGTGTTGGCGGCGGCCTCCGGCGGCAGCAGCGACGATCCTCCGGCGTCTCTCTCTCTCTCTCTTCGTTTCTCTTGTTCTCTTCCTCTCTCTATTCTCGCTACCTCTCTCTCTCTCTCTCGCTCACTCTCGGCTCTTTTTCTTCTTTCACGACCGGCCGAACACCAAGGGGAGGGGGGGTGGCCGTAGGTTTTCTTATGGTTTCTAATAGGTTTTTTTTTTTTGCTTTCATGCCATTCACGCCACAAACACCAAGCCACAAATATGGAATTGGTTTAAGGAATCATGGGCCGAAATATAGTTTAAGTTTTGGCCCTTGACACAAATGGTCCCTCAACTTAACTTTCTCGCAACTAACCAAAATTCCGACATTTTTTTTCGATTAGGTCTAACTCGACTAACCCCGTTAACGGAAACCACCTTAAATCAAACTTAAAAGAAAAGAATTAATAATAGAAATTACATACCGGGATACGGGCTTTACAGCAGGATTATCTGTTATATGCAATATGTTAGATGATTATGAACTCTAAATGTGATTGAGAAGCCAAATTGAGATATATTATAAAGGCCTATCTATGAGTTCGAAAATATAAATAACTAATGAGATGGTGATCCTCATATCAGATTTCAGATAAGGGGTAATAAAGAGATTGAGATGTGGAGTAATAATATTCTTTATTTTATATATAGAATATGTTCAGAGAAATGATACATTCTATGCTGGACGCATATAGTAGTATCGATTGTATTATTATGTGATTATGTGCTTTTACTAAAATAGGCATCCGGTCACCGAGGGCACTTGAGTACGGTATGATGGGAACCGATTACTCGCCATAGACCAAAGGGGTGTAATTTTAGTAATTGGGTGAACCTCGAACCATCGTGAGTCCCGATTGAGTATCGCGATATTATAATCCCATTGGGACCATTGATGCAGAGGTGGAATGTGGAATAGGCGGATTTTGATTTGTAATTCCCTTTTCGATTTATGGAAGATCAGAGATTTCCATTGTTTCGGGAAGATCGGAGATTTCCCAGTGATGAGAGGAAGATTAGAGATAGGCATAAAGTAATTTGTAATCTCTCCTTCCTGATTAAGAAATAGGCAAGTTTTGACTTGTAATTTCTTATGTGTATGATTATTGATTGTAAATCTGGAATGATTCAGAGTTAGCTATTATGTTGTTGTTGCGATTAAATGAGTTAGTCGTAGGAATGGGAGTGGGGTAGATTCCCCGATTTGGAAAGGAGTTGTCGTACGGTAAGATGGATGAGAGCAGGTTTGAGTTATCTGTTCATGTTTTAATTATTAAATCTTATTTTGATTTGAGTATTCTCACTAGGCGAAAGCCTAATGTTTCAAGTTGAATCTTCTTACCAGGTACAAGCTCCGGGAAGTAGCGGAAATGAGAGAAGAGAACTTTTGGAAAGATTCAGACTTAGAGATACCGGAGGATCTAGATATTCTTTGATGATTTTGGGACGGTTGTTTAGATAACTGGATTAATCCGATTGTTACGTTATGATTAGATTAATAAGTTATTTAAGTAATGACGTTTGTATATAGAAACCTTACATTTGATCCTCAGGTTATATAAGTTTGAAAGTTTTTGATCATAACTTATGGAAATTTTAAGGTTTAAATTGACTCCGTTTTTAGGGTGTTTTATGAATCAAGAAATAAATGCTTGTTCATCCAATAATCTCTGTATTAGGATTACCGCAAGTTTCATAAACCTACTTACTAGGTACTAGAAAGATCAAATTATGGTAGCATGGTATTTAGTAATAGTGAGCATGGCGAAACATGGGAGGAGCATGATCATCATGATGCATGTACATGTTATCATGCACCATCATATGATCATCATGATGCATGTACATGTTATCATTTGGTCCCTCTAGTTTTTAGGTTATCATTTTATGTAGTTGAGATTTTTAAAGTGTTGTTGCATGTTTTTACTGTTTTTGTCACACTTTTTAGGCTTCAAGTATTCATATGTGCAATACTTTAACAAAATTATAACTTCAAGTTAAATATTTTGACAAAATAAGTTTACACTAAAAATAACAATCATTTAATGTTACATAAACAACCTAATCATCTTGCCGTGGAACACAATGCGCATAAATGGTCTCCGCCATATGCGAAAGTCCGTGGCCTCTCGTTCGGTGCGGGAAGGGTGTAAATCTACCACATCGCCTGAAATCAAGATGCTGACATTACGGCATACCCAGACACTGCAATCCGCATTCATCCCTTGCTGGTGTGGTGCATTCTTTTCGAACCTGTGACGGAAGTGCACTGAGTTTTCGCGACGGCCCACATCCCCGATCAGTCTAAAGAACTCCGACAACTCATCTTTAAATGTGGCAAGACGCTCATGCAAAGCGTCTGTGTAGACACTGGCAGGGTCGCTGTCATATATGATCATCAACATACGGTAAAGATCAAACACTCTAAGCACCGAATGTTTAGGATGAATGCAGATAGGGATGTACACCTGAAATATTACAATATTAGACAACTTAGTTAGCAACCAAACAACTTAAATAAAATAAGAGTAAAACGATTTACATACAGTATCGATGTACCGCCAAGAAACCCCTTCCACACCATTGCATGAGTTAGCCACGGAGGCGGGAATTCTTGAGGGGCCTCCGCGGAAGTTTTGGCCGAGCAGTGGTGACACGTGGGCCCTGGCCTGCGATCGCGGGGCCCACCGCGTAAATTTTGGGTATTTTGGTAAACTCAACGAGATTGTGGGTATTTTGGTAAGTCAGAGTCAAACTTTGGGTATTTTAATTAATTTCCCTATTTTCTTTGCTTAAAATAGATGCAAAGAAAATATCACAAGTTATCGCAATTTGGTTTTCTTTTTCCTTTTTTTATATATTTTTCAAATAAATTTACATTAGTGAAATTAAAATTGTACGTTTTGCCTTTTAAAATTTAAATAACGACAATAGATAACTTAAATAAATATATATTATTAATATAATTATTAAATATGTATAATAAAGAAATTGAAATTCATAATATTCATGTCTATAAAACCCGTAATGGATGTAAAATTTTGTTTGTGTATGATAATACAAAGGAAAAATATTAATGTATATATTGTTAAACAATTATCAAAACATTTTGCTAAAAGAAAAACATAAAGGTATCACTATCACATATTATGCAAGTTTTATAAACACAAATAATAAGTCAATTAGGATTTCAAGAGAGTGAAAAATCATATTTTGCATCTATAATATAAAGCATAGTAGAATAATGTTTACGGTTTAAACATTAAAAAAAATCAACATGTTTTAACGAAATAATCATATTTGTTCATATCATAATGCATCATATGGTGATGTTTTAAAACAAAAACATATAAAAGTTACTTGAAACATCAAATTTTAGTTTGATTTCACGATCATTTAGCTATAGGGAGCGTACGTGCTGATAACGTGTTAAAAGACAACGAAAATAGAGAGAACCGAAAAGCTGTAAATTTTCATTAATCATAAGACCTATAAATAGGGAGGATTACATAGAGAATACGATAAGTATGGAAACAAGATTTACTCTATAAAATAACTCTAATATCTTATAATTATCTCTATCTCTATATTTATCTCGATCGTCATATCCTTTAGATGATGACACATTTATCCTACAGCATATATATATAGAGGCGGGTTCAAACGAGGAGCGTACCAATTTAAGAGAACGTGAGGAGCAATTGATAGTTATGAATCACATGTGATTGGCAGTTGTGGATCACATGTGATTCACAACTGATCTGGAGGAGCAGTTGACAGTTATGGATCACATGTGATTGGCTGTTGTGGATCATTAATGATCCGCGACATGCACGCGTCGCGACCCACCTCGCGCCACTTTTGCGCGAATTTTCGATTAAATCCGTTTTTTTTGCGTTGTAAATCATATGTGATCAGAAGCATGAGAGTGCTCCTCACGTTCTCTTAAATTGGTACGCTCCTCGTTTGAACCTTTCTCTCTCTCTCTCTATATATATATATATATATAGAGAGAGAGATAGATAGATAGATAGATAGATAGATAGAGAGAGAGAGAGATAAAAGTTTAAACGAGAACGCTAACTACTTAAGAAAACACGAAAAATGTCACACATGTACAAAATCACATATGATTCACGTACAAAATCACATGTGATTCACACCTGATCGCGCGACTTGCCGCCCATGTACAAAATCACATGTGATTCACGTACAAAATCACATGTGATCGCGCGGCTTGCCACGCAACCTGTAAGCCGCGGCCTAGGCCGCGCGTGTCCAGGCAGTACAAAATCACATGTGATTTTGTACATGTGCGACCTTTTTCGTGTTTTCTTAAATAGTTAGCGTTCTCGTTTGAACACACCTCTATATATATATGTGTATATATATATATAGTGTTAGGTTCATTTGAGAAGTCTAAATATTTTGAGAAATAGAGAAGTGATCGTGACTCTTCGATTAAATGCGCTGATTTTGAACACGGAAGGGTATTTTGGTAATTAGCCATCCCGTTTACAAAAAACACGGGCTGAGTTCATATATGAATCTGTGTGATTCACATATGAACTATACGTTCATATATGAACCTTTGTAATTCACATATGAACTCTTTATAACTAATTCATATATGAATCTTGTGATTCATATATGAACCTTTGTGTTTCATATATGAAACTAATTAATTGTAGATTCATATATGAATCAGTTGAACCAATTAACTGATTCATATATGAATCTTTGTGTTCATATATGAACCTTTGTAATTTACATATAAACTTTTTTTAACTAATTCATATATGAACCTTTGTGTTCATATATGAACCTTAACGATTTATATATGAATTTTTTTACTAATTCTCATATGAACAAATTAACTGATTCATATATGAATCACAAAGGTTCATATATGAATCACAAAGGTTCATATATGAATTAGTTAAAATTATTTTATATGTGAATTATAAAGGTTCATATATGAACATAAAGGTTCATATATGAATCACACAAATTCATATATGAACCTGTCCCGCATATTTTTTACGAAACTACCCTAAATACCCCTGAGCGTCGTTTATTAATTAATGTGGACGCGCGCATTAATCAGGTGTAACGCGAATTTTTTGACCGTGGATTATTTAATCCAATGGATATGATCACTTCTCTATTTCTTAAAATATTTAGACTTCTCAATTGAACCCTTCCCTATATATATATATATATATATATGTCAACTTACATATTAAATAAAATATAAAATCTCAATCTTTTCCATTTTTCTTACTTTATATAAACCAATATCTAACACTCCGACTATGGGGACGTCACGAGGCAAAAGGGTGAAGGGGAGAGGGAGAAGATGAAGTGGGATATGTTTCTTAAAAAAGTTCAAATAAAATTAAAGTTATAATAATGTATTTCAAGACAAGAGGATTTAGTCAATATTTTCCATTCATTATTTCACAAAATTAAAGACAAATATGGGAAAACTTGTATGTTTGTATATTTTATAACAAGTTTTATACATGAAGTAAGAATATTTATATTCTAACAAAGAATATATTCAACATATTATGTTTTACATTTTATTTGTTCTTTAAATTTTATTATTGTATCTATTTTCTTTAAACTTTTAATTGGTATCTTCAAAATATTATTTTTATACAATTTTTATACTTCAGTTAACTTATTTAATGTATAAAATATTGATAATAAAGAAATTATACATAAAATGTATAAAATAAATATTGGAAACTAAATAAACTTTTTATTTTGGTGTATTTTAATTGCTTTGAAGAAAACTTTCTAATGACATATTTTACTATAAAATTATTTATTTTATTATAGTTTAATAAATCATATAAATCAATCAAATCTATATATCTATATATATAAAAGGAAAATCCACCAAGAATGACGTGACACCTTCTTAAAGTAGGATTCTTAGCTAGAATTTTTTTATTTTTTAAATTTTTTTTAAATATTAATTATGTTAAAGACTTCTATGCCCCTATATGAACAAATGTATTTTTTTTGCAATTAGGTCATTTTGGTAATCCTACGACCACGTTAATTACTTTTTACCTCCAAACTGTTCACCTTCCTCAAAGCCTTTTTACTTTCTCATCACTTAATCCATCCATAACCTCTAACCTTTTTACTCTATTTATCCCTTAATTTCTTCATTTTAATTCAGTTTTGTTTTTTCTTCTCATCTCTTAAGTTTTTTCATTTTGTTTCTGGTTTTTTTTATTCTAAATGATCTCCCAATCCCTCAATCTATGTTTTTCTTTTTCCTTACCAATTACCCCTACCGACAAAGAGAAGTAACCGGTACAACACTCAATTTGTTCATCTACGACATATATACGTGTTTTTGGAGCATGGATCTACTGAGACTTTAGAATTTTGGTAGAATTTTGTTTTACTTTTTATTTTTGTTGTCTTTATAGGTTGCGAGAATAAATATATGTTGGAGTTCGAGGGAAAGTTCTCGGTTCAATTACGCTAAATATGGATCCTCATCTATGTCTTTTATGTTTTTTATGCTTTATCAAAATTTTAAGCATCTCAATCCAAATTTTCTTTGTTCTCAAAATTTTCCTTTTTTTATTAATGTAACTATTATCAAAACATTAATTAATTAGACAATTCATTTTAAGCCAATTATAAAATTTGATGAGCAAAACATAATTATATATATATATATATATATATATATATATATATAGGGAGAGGTTCAAATGAGAAGTGCAAATTTTTTGAGAAATAGAGAAGTGATCTTATCAATTTATTCGGTCAAGATCGGCGGCTTTAACCGAGAAGCAGCGGATAATTCCTCGCGTGGTCTGCACAAGATAGAAGGGTAATTTCGTAAAAAATACGCGGGACGAGTTTATATATGAATCTGTGTGATTCATATATGAACATATAAACTCTTTTTAACTAATTCATATATGAACCTTTGTGATTCATATATGAACGTTTGTGATTCATATATGAATCAGTAATTTGTTCATATATGAACCTTTGTAATTTACATATAAACTTTTTATATGAATCACAAAGATTCATATATGAATCACAAAGGTTCATATATGAATCACAAAGGTTCATATATGAATTAGTTAAAATTATTTTATATGTGAATTACAAAGGTTCATATATGAACATAAAAGTTCATATATGAATCACACAAATTCATATATGAACCTGTCCCGCATATTTTTTACGAAACTACCCTAAATACCCCTGAGCGTCGTTTATTAATTAATGTGGACGCGCGCATTAATCAGGTGTAACGCGGATTTTTTGACCGTGGATTATTTAATCCAATGGATATGATCACTTCTCTATTTCTTAAAATATTTAGACTTCTCAATTGAACCCTTCCCTATATATATATATATATATATGTCAACTTACATATTAAATAAAATATAAAATCTCAATCTTTTCCATTTTTCTTACTTTATATAAACCAATATCTAACACTCCGACTATGGGGACGTCACGAGGCAAAAGGGTGAAGGGGAGAGGGAGAAGATGAAGTGGGATATGTTTCTTAAAAAAGTTCAAATAAAATTAAAGTTATAATAATGTATTTCAAGACAAGAGGATTTAGTCAATATTTTCCATTCATTATTTCACAAAATTAAAGACAAATATGGGAAAACTTGTATGTTTGTATATTTTATAACAAGTTTTATACATGAAGTAAGAATATTTATATTCTAACAAAGAATATATTCAACATATTATGTTTTACATTTTATTTGTTCTTTAAATTTTATTATTGTATCTATTTTCTTTAAACTTTTAATTGGTATCTTCAAAATATTATTTTTATACAATTTTTATACTTCAGTTAACTTATTTAATGTATAAAATATTGATAATAAAGAAATTATACATAAAATGTATAAAATAAATATTGGAAACTAAATAAACTTTTTATTTTGGTGTATTTTAATTGCTTTGAAGAAAACTTTCTAATGACATATTTTACTATAAAATTATTTATTTTATTATAGTTTAATAAATCATATAAATCAATCAAATCTATATATCTATATATATAAAAGGAAAATCCACCAAGAATGATGTGACACCTTCTTAAAGTAGGATTCTTAGCTAGAATTTTTTTATTTTTTAAATTTTTTTTAAATATTAATTATGTTAAAGACTTCTATGCCCCTATATGAACAAATGTATTTTTTTTGCAATTAGGTCATTTTGGTAATCCTACGACCACGTTAATTACTTTTTACCTCCAAACTGTTCACCTTCCTCAAAGCCTTTTTACTTTCTCATCACTTAATCCATCCATAACCTCTAACCTTTTTACTCTATTTATCCCTTAATTTCTTCATTTTAATTCAGTTTTGTTTTTTCTTCTCATCTCTTAAGTTTTTTCATTTTGTTTCTGGTTTTTTTTATTCTAAATGATCTCCCAATCCCTCAATCTATGTTTTTCTTTTTCCTTACCAATTACCCCTACCGACAAAGAGAAGTAACCGGTACAACACTCAATTTGTTCATCTACGACATATATACGTGTTTTTGGAGCATGGATCTACTGAGACTTTAGAATTTTGGTAGAATTTTGTTTTACTTTTTATTTTTGTTGTCTTTATAGGTTGCGAGAATAAATATATGTTGGAGTTCGAGGGAAAGTTCTCGGTTCAATTACGCTAAATATGGATCCTCATCTATGTCTTTTATGTTTTTTATGCTTTATCAAAATTTTAAGCATCTCAATCCAAATTTTCTTTGTTCTCAAAATTTTCCTTTTTTTATTAATGTAACTATTATCAAAACATTAATTAATTAGACAATTCATTTTAAGCCAATTATAAAATTTGATGAGCAAAACATAATTATATATATATATATAGGGAGAGGTTCAAATGAGAAGTGCAAATTTTTTGAGAAATAGAGAAGTGATCTTATCAATTTATTCGGTCAAGATCGGCGGCTTTAACCGAGAAGCAGCGGATAATTCCTCGCGTGGTCTGCACAAGATAGAAGGGTAATTTCGTAAAAAATACGCGGGACGAGTTTATATATGAATCTGTGTGATTCATATATGAACATATAAACTCTTTTTAACTAATTCATATATGAACCTTTGTGATTCATATATGAACGTTTGTGATTCATATATGAATCAGTAATTTGTTCATATGAGAAGTAGTTAAAAAAATTTCATATATGAATCACAAAGGTTCATATATGAACACAAAGGTTCATATATTAATTATTTAAAAAAAATTCATATATGAATCACAAAAGTTCATATATGAACACAAAGATTCATATATGAATTAGTTAATTGGTTCAACTGATTCATATATGAACCTACAGTTAATTAGTTTCATATATGAAACACAAAGGTTCATATATGAATCACAAGATTCATATATGAATTAGTTATAAGGAGTTCATATGTGAATTACAAAGGTTCATATATGAACGTATAGTTCATATGTGAATCACACAGATTCATATATGAACTCAGCCCGTGTTTTTTGTAAAAGTTACGAAATTGTCATTCTATTTTTGGAACAGCCGCAACTTTTGACCAGTCAAAACCACAACTTTTGACCAATTATAACCGATCTTGACCGAATAAATGGCCAAGATCACTTCTCTATTTCTCAAAAAATTTGCACTTCTCATTTGAACCTAAGGCTATATATATATACATATAGGGGAGGTTTCTTTTACAAACCAATGCATTTGTAGAAACTATAGAAAACCACTTCTTAATCAATCATTTCATTTAATTTAATTAAAATTAATTATTAATTAATATTATCACGAAGGGGTATGGACGTAATTTTATAAATTCAGTTTTTTAATTATTATTTAAAAATTTGTGTAAAGATGGTAGTTTCCATATTTCTTGCGATTTGTTGATATCCCATTAAAATTAATTGTAATCTCAATCCCTTAATATTAATGTGTTGGGTTCTTAATCTGTTTCATGTTCTTCATCATGAAACCTAAATACATCGAAAGTTTTCTGGGTTAAGAAACAAAAATGGATACAAAAATCATGAATACAAAAATGGATACAAAAATCATGAATCCAAAATCCATGTTGTATCATGAACCCAAATACATCATGAAACCAAAATCATGAAACCCAAATACATCGTAAGTTTTCTAGGTTTAGAAACAAAAATGGATACAAAAATCATGAAAATAATTTGTAGAGAAGAGAGAGAAAGGGGATCCATGAACCCATGAACCCAAGAACAAGAATCCATAAATCATCAACCCAGAATCATGAATCCATATAATCATCAACCCAGGATCATGAATCCATAAAATCATCAACCCAAAATCATGAATCCAAAGCGACGGTAGTGGAGGGGTGGTTGCCGGCGGCTGAATGTGCAGGGCTGTCGGTGCCGCTTCGAAATCCCCAATCGAAGAAGCAAGTGAAGATGATGCAGATCCTCCGTTCACGTCTCAGGGAGATTTGAACTTCTTGTTGAAGCTCGGAGCTGGATCATTCATGGCCACAACTGCTTTTGTGGATGATTTTGGGGATGATTTTGGTAGATGATTTTGGATCATTCATGGCCGCAGTGCAGATGATTTTGGGGATGATTTGGTAGAGAAGAGAGAGAAAGGGATCCCTTGATTTATGGGGATTACTTTACAAATAAATGAATGGAAGTTTTTTGACTGATATACCCTTGTACACGGCTTTTTGTTATGAAAATAATTCATCAATGACCAGTTATTACCATTAATGCCATTGGATGAATGTAGACCCTTGATCAAATTAATGGATGGTGATTAAGGTAGTTGTATAGTTTCTAACAATGGGGTGGTTTGTAAAAAATACCACCCCATATATATATATATATATATATATGACGATAATCAAATGAGAACCTAAAATAGGTTGAGAACCGTGAAAACCAATCTAAGCCGTTAATTGATTTTAATCTATGGACATTATTATAGGCAAAAATAGGTTGAGAACCGTGAGAACCTATGAATAATTTTTTATGTTTTTAACACCATAGGATCAAAACCAAATGACGGCTTAGATCGGTTCCCACGGTTCTCAACCTATTTTTGGTTCTCACATGATTTAACCCCTATATATATATATATATCAAAAGAAACAACTAAGAAATAGTTTCATATCAAGTGTAATATCTATTTATATTACTTTAATATCTAATATGTGTTCGTCAACCCATTTAACTTCAATAATTATATAAAAGATATAAACAACTCATTAAGAGTAAAATGATCATTTAATCTTTCGTGTCTTGTCTAGTTATGTGTGTTACCAAACACTGAACAACCTATTATGTAATGTTTTGTCTATCCTATTTTGTTCTCTTTGATCTGAATACCAAACACATCATTAATTTAACTATATTTTCATATTCAAAAGCTCACGCTAGTTTTATTTTCAAAATTTGTTGTAATAACCGGGTCTATTTTGAAGTGAATAATGAAGCAAATGCGAGTAGTGTGAGAAATGTAAGATGGAGGACTCTAGTGTAAATATGGAAATAGTGTTAAAGCCCAAAACCCTCATTTTTATTCCTTATTTTTGAGAAATGCAGCTAGAGTGCATTTGTGGGTGTGGAGAAATCTTGCAATCATGGAAGAAAAGCTTGGGAACTGAAGCATTGGAGGTGTGAATCGTCTTCTTCAAGGAAATCTCTTATCTCCCTAAACTTTTTATAGTCTTGAGGATTTTGGGTTGATTTTGGGTAAGTTCCTGTTGAATCGATACCCCTTTTTGGGTAAGGTTGTGGTTGTTTGATTGTTTTATGTAATAATTGAGTGGAAAGGATTAAGGGTGTTAGTGTATGCAATTAAAGGTCCCAAGACCAATATGTGGTGGACTGAGTTGGGATTTGAGGAATATTTCAGAAGGACTCTTCGTATCAGTGCGTACATCCGGAGATATCCCTAGCCGGAATTAAGTATCCGGGTGAACACCCGGATAACGTGTTGTCCGGAAGGTGGAGGGAGTATCCGGAAAAGTGAGTACCGAAATCCCTTGGGAATCCGAGTGAGATCTGGAAATCGGTATCGGAAGGGAGTACCGTAAGAGGTGAGGAGACCGGATGAGTACCGGTAAAGATGGATCCGGAAGTCATACCGAAAAATGAGGAAATCGGACACGTCCGGATTGTATGAATCCGGAATAGGGGACGGGATCCGGAAGGGTCCGGAAGTCAGTATCCGAAATCCGGATGTTTGCCCATGTCCGAGGCTATGTGTTGCCAGAAGCATGGTTAGAGAGTCTCAGGGTAGGAGGGACTTTCTGTGTGACATGTTAGGGTGACTTATCACTTCCGGGTTGTGTGGAAATGTAGGTGTGCGGTCTAAGAGAAGCGAGTCAAGTGAGAAAGGAGCTTAGCGTGGATGCCAGGTGAGTCTTTCTAAACCGAAGTTCTGACGATACTTGCTTTTATTGCTTGTACATTTTATATTGAATTGCATGTTTCCGTGTGGTTTAAATTATGCAAGTTGTAGGTGTGTTTTTAATGCGGTATGCATAGACCGGGACTAGGAGTGATTTACTATAATGCTATATGGGGAGTGTCTCCCATACAAAATATATGAACATGTTTTATATAACTATTAAGGGCGGGTGTGTGCCCTAACACGTTGTATCAAGTGTGTTCGCGACCAAAGTGTGGATCATCATCATACGTGTGTTTGTTTAAATTGATAAGGGCGTAATTGTTTATAATTTCATTTAAACTCGTTTTAATTGACATGTGTGGTGTGAAGTTGGTATCTTGAGGGAGCTCACTAGACCTCATGGTCTAACCCTCGCTTTTCAATTGTAAAACCCCTTTTCAGACCAACAGGTAGTCGAGAGCTTGAGTAAGGGTAAGGGCAAGATTTGAGCTGGAGCTTGCGTCCTGTGGAACTACAAGACTTTCCTTTTATCATTTTAGATACATTTCTCAACTGTAATTAGGGTTATTTCTGCGAACCTTAGCTTTGTAATCTCGATATGGGTGACCTATGTTGGGCCACTTTGGCGTTTATATTTAAAGTAGTGGTTTTTGGCGTGTTTGTTTGGTGTGGGTTGTTACAGTTGGTATCAGAGCGCTAGTTTAAGAGATTTAGGTGACCGGACGGGTCTAAACTTACACTATGGAATTATAAGGTACAACTGAGATATAGGAAGCCTATAGAGAAGACTTTGTTCATCGAGAATTTAGGACGATTGTAGTGAGAACTCTCATGTAAGGTAAATTCAAATCGCATCAGGCCAATGTCATTATTAATTTACAGGTGCATGGCTATGTTCGATTACTATTGTTCAGATGATCGATGGATGTGGCAGTGTGTAGCGAGTTCTAACATTGCATTAATAACAAAGGTTTAGTGTGTCTTACGAGATCGTCCTTGGTGTAGATGTCGATACCTTCTAGAAGAATTATTGTTTGACTTGTTGGTGGTCCGACGTGAGGTAGAACCTCTGGGGTTTATAAGGGAAGAATAACCGAATGGAGGTGAGCTCCTAGTTTCTAGTGAGTCTCTATTCTGGGAGTTGGTGATGTCTATCAATGGGGATCTTGAGATCTTCAACTCAAGAATCGAGTAGTAGAGATGAGTCTCTTGATTCTCTAGTCGGTGGAAGGGTGGCAAGGGTGGTTGAGAAGCGATAACCGTGATTGATTGTTATTGTGGGGCCAGGATAGGATGTATATGGGGCAATTGTTGGTTAGCCTATTTGGGTCGAAGTGTGTTGGTCCCGAAGGGTTATACAAGTTTGTAGAAGGGGGGGTTGAATACAAACACACAATTTTTATCTTTCTAAATTGTTTATTGATATAATCAACAATTTACAGTTTGTTACAGAATAAGACTAAGTATAAAACCTAATTTAAACAAACTATGAGAATCACACAGATTTCTTGCACTTAGAATAAGAATGAAAGAAGTTAAGAAAAGCTAAGGATAGTTTTCTTGGCACTAAGAAGTTCAGGGATGGAAGAGCACTTCAGAAATGAAGTAGAACTTCCTATTTATACTGCATGCATTTAATGCGTGTCAGTATGACTTTACACGTGTCAGCACTTGGTTGGTTGCATGATTCTGACTTTTGCAAGACATGCTCTTGGCGCATGATGAACAGTGTAGGTGGCAGAGTGGTTTGTACGATCCTGGACAAAGGCATGTCCTTCTGACAAATCGTACAAAAGTGTGCAAGGGGATAAGACAAATGTTCCTTGTAGAACATGCTTCATGATCAACGATCGTTGAGTTGATCTTTATCAGGGAATGATAAAGGTCAGCTCTCGCTGAATTCTTCTACTTAAAACTTCGCGTGAAATGAACAAGTCTTGGCTTCGCTGATATCCGCATCAGGTCATTAGTAGACTTAGTCACTTGTTCTTCAACTTGGTCTTCGATTTCAGCTTTGAACTTTGTTGTCGCGAATCTTTTCTTCAGGGATCATAAACAAACATTTACGTGATGAACATTCAGCGATCATCAGCGAGACTAAACATACTCAGGTCTCACTGATGTACATTTATCACTGAAGTAATTTAAAGAGCATATGTTTTCCATCAGCGATACTAAACAGACTTAGTATATTTTCTTAGATGGTGAAACACTGATACATAATGTCTACTTACAATTTTCACTAAGTGATTCTAAGGGTCATCATCAAATCACTGAAGGGTTTGGATCAACAATCTCCCCCTATTTTGTGATGACAAAGCAATAAAAGAAAATTGTTAAGTTAAAAACATAAGGATAAAGAGGACTCATATATACATGTCCCATTTACTGTTTTCTCAGGGATTTTTTCTAGTACTAATGGAGTAAAGTACTTCATTGAATTTTTTCATTAAACTTCGTAATCAGTTTAAAAGGTAAGTTGAAAAAATATAAGTACAATGAATAAAAAATTACAAGTACAAAAAGTTTACAGCTAATAAGATAGAAGAATTACAAGAGTGATTGTTAGTGCAAGAATTGTATTCAAGATTTAATGTGTAATTGATATTAGGCAAGCTTAGTCAAAGTCAATATAAAGGTCTTGTAATACTTGTAAATGGTCAAAGTCATAGGAAAGTCAATGTACTTATGTGAGAAAGTCAAGAGTATAAATAGGGAGTTGTTAGTGAATGTTTGTGAAAGACGTGTAACGTGAGATATTGTTGTATTAGAGGGATGAAATTCTAGAGAGAGAAGTTAGAGAGAGAAACTAGATCTAAAATCTCATCTTATATAATTCTCTCATCTAATTCAAGATCTTTTTTATTCTAGCATTGTTACTTGTTGAGATTGGACTCACAAGTGGTATCAGAGCAAGCAGATTCAAGCAAATTTCGAGCAGATCTGAGGATTTTTAGGACATTTTTGAACTTTTCGGACCTAAGATCAAATTGGATGATTTAGGATGTTTTGTGTTTGATTTTTGATACAAAGGAGTTCGATTTGATGAGGTATGAAGTGATCTGTGCAATTGGATTGATTGAAGGAACATTTTACAGTTGGATTCTATGGATATTTAGAAGTTTTTGTGAACCTACTGTTTTGGATCGAAAAGCATCAATTTTGTTAGTTTTGGTGTTAATTCCTTCACAAGATCTGTTCAGAATAGTGTTGCGAACCTTCGTACCAAATTTGGAATCAATTGGAGGTGATTTGAGTGATTTATGGACTTAGCAGATATTTTTGTTTGAAGTTCATCCTAGTCGCACAAAGAAGATCTTCAAAGATTCAAAGTTGTAGCATAGAGTGGTGTTCATCCTTATCACACAAAAGGTTGAGCGATTAGATTTTTAGTCGCACAAGCCTTGACCGACAAGCACTATTCACACTTATTGATCGCACAAGTGGTGACCGAGAACTACTGTTCATCGCTTAATGTTGACCGACAACTTCTTTCACCGCACAGTGTTTTGACCGATAACTTTTCTCATCGCACACCATATAGACCGAGCATAAGACCTGACCGATAACTATTGTTCAGAATCCTCATCGCACAAGTGTTGTGCGACTTCTATTGTTCATCGCATAAGTTTTGTGCGATAATCTTACTGATTTTGCTTGTGTTTCTGTTTAAAGATCATTTTTACTCTTTTCAGGTAACAATGCCTTATTGAGATGATGATGACTTGCATCATTTTCGCACGTTTTTATCTTATAATACACGAGCCAAAATTACCGCTTGAAGAAAGGTTGACGATTTTGATTTCAAATCAGAACTTTTAGAAGCTCAAAAAGTTACATTATAGAAATATAATCAAGATTTTCAACAACAACTTTCTGACCTGAAATCACAAGATGATCTGAAGACATGTGATTGCAAATCTAAAACCAGTCTGATGATTTCTTTAGAGGAGAAGAATACCGAGCTTCAAAACCAAGTGACAAAAGACAAAGAAGAGTTTGAAACGAAGGAAAATGTGTTAGGAGGTGAAAATGCTAATATGAAGAAGAAGAATTTAGAGTTTGCCAAAGAAATTTCTGTTTTGGAAACAAAGATGAGAAATGAAAGAAAAGTGTCAGAAGATTTATTGAAAGTAGAGATCAATACTTTACAGAAAAATAATCAAGTTCTCCTGCAACAACTTTCTGACCTGAAGACACAAGCTGATTTGAAGCAGTGTGACAGTGATTCCAAATCCCATCTTATTATCTCTTTAGAACAAAAGAATGTTGATTTATCAAATGCTTCAAATGATTTTAAAGAATAGATGATAAAGAAAACAACTGTTTTTGAAAAATAAAGAAATACTTTTGCAAATGAAAGAAAGATGTTTATACAAAAGTTTTCTGATTTTTCAAAGAAATGTTTTGAAGAAAAGAAAGCTGTACAGCTTAGATGCATAAAACTTTCAAAACAAAATTCTGATTTTGAAAAGGTTTTATTTCTTGAAAAGGAAAAGTTTGAGAAGGAAAGAGCGGATTTTGAAGTTCAAAGAAAATATTTTGAAGAAAAGATTATTGAGCTTTCACTGAAAATATCTAATTTGGAAAATGAATTAGACATCGAAAGAAAAGAATCTGAAAAGAAGAAAATTGAAGATTTTCAAGCAAAGAGTGTGAAAGATGTTTATGCGCATGAAAGACAAATCTTTCAAAATAAATAAGGAAACTGACAAGGAAGCTATCAGATTTAGCTACAGAGTGTATGAAGGAGAAGAAGGTTAAATATGATATTCAAAGAAAATTTGATTTGATGTCCAAAGAAAGAAACGTTTTGTCCAACAAAGTTAAAGAGCTTGAAGACATTATTTTTAAAGTTGAGGTTTCAAATGAAGCAAGTCCTGACACGTTTTTTCAGACTCCACTTATTGACTCAACTGGTTTTGAATGTTCATTCAAAACGACTTCAAGTTCAATTAATAATGATGTTTCTTCAAAGAGATTTACAAATCAAAGGTTTTTTCAAAAGATCAGATTCATCCTTCCAATCTCTTTTATAATCTTTCTGCTGATAAATCAAATACTTCTATTTCAAAACCTTCAGAAAATCTTGTTTTCAAAAGAGTGAAAATGGTTTGGAAAGCGAAAGGTTCTTCACCTAAAAAAGATGCTCCTAAATCATCTGTTCCTACACATCCAGTGTACAAGAAGAACAATGCTCAGAAAGGTAAGTCTTTTGTTAAACCTAATTCTTTCTGCAAATCATTTGATTAGGTTAGCATAAAAGCAAATTTGTTGTTCTTATTGTGGAACTCATGATTTTGTTAAGCAAGAAAATGTTCATTTTTGGTATGGTACTTACAATATTTCTTCAAATTGGACTACATATAACAAGTTTGGACCCAAGTTCTGTTGGGTACCAAAATCTACTTAATCTGTTTTGCAGGTCCATCATGAGTAGTGCTGAATGTCAGAATTATACCAAACGCATGACTGGAAAACAGAAGAGAAGTGTGCAGATCTTTGAAGAAGAGTACCCGTGCTTCCAATTTCATATGTTGAACTACTTGCATAATTTCAGGGGGAGAGATTCTATATTTTTTATATATATATATATATATATATATATGTGTGTGCTTATTGAAATATCTTTTTATGATTCTTTGTAGGGGGAGATTATTTGATTTTTAATATTAAAAATAATCATTTTTGGCGGAGCTTAAACATTTCTAACTGTAAGTATCTTCTGAACTTAATCTGATATTGTTTGAAAGAAGAACGACTTTCAAGCATGATAAATGTGTTCTTAAATGTTCAAACCACTTCTCTAATTCAAAAAGATTTTATAAATTTTGAAGTGTGATTTTAAATGTTTTTCATGTCAATCTCGAATTATTACATCATTATTTTTGACCGCGTGTTTCCAAAGATTAATATATATGTATTATCTTTTCTATACTTTCGAGTATTCATACACACCGGTTCAGCTTCTTATTGACTTTGTTATTACCATTTCTAAAAATGAAACATTTTTCGATGGTAATACTCCCTTTTGTTTCAAATTTTGTTGAGCATCATACATTCTTTCAGCGTAAGAACTTAAGCGTTTCATTCAAAGATTGTTTATATTTGTTCATATTGATAAAATATCCAATTCTTTGATACCCTAAACAATATATGATTATATTTTACATTTGTTCTGATTGATAGATTGTCAGATTCTCAAACAAGTCTTTCGAATTCATTTCATTCATTCAATATCATTGTTTTTGAGAAATCTTCAAAGATCAAATGCTCAAGTATTCATGATAATTCTTGAGGAGCATACACTCTGATGACAATGTCATTCAAAGGTTGAGATTTATATTTGTTCAAACTAAACTGTTGAACAACACATCTTTTTAGGACAAAATTTCATAGGATCAGTGTTAGCATACAGAACTTCTATGGATTCACGTTAACCAGTGTTTCCTATCCAATAAGTTATCCTTGAGTGATTGAGGGGTGAGGGGTCTACATCAAAGAGTAGGGGGTGATAGCTCATATGGTTGAGTAATCTCATTGTGCTGCGGTAAAATGTAAATGAGAGTTTGGGCAGAAGTGAGCGGATTAAAAACAGAAAGAGGGTGTGAGACCAGAGATAAAAGAATAAGAGAACTCTGCACCAACCATTTTCTAAGCCGGGCAGCCACATTACTGATTGGTTAACATTATTTGGTGACCATCATTGAAACAGGCAGTGAGCCCATGCCAACTCTTGCTTTAACCCCACCAGCTACTCATTTCTTTCTCAACAAAGAAATGTTTCAATTTTTCTTGGGGACGCAATAATCTATCTAATCTTCATTCGGAAGGTTTGGATATTGAAAAAGAAGGAAGTTTTCTCCACCTTTGTACTTCAATCATGCACATTGAGTCCGTGGAAAACTTGTTGCTATCTCAACAGTTTACACAATTTGAGCCTATTATTCAAGCATAAGTTGCTTCATTCCTTTCTACACTTGCACGTACACACAAGGAATATGTTTTCTTGTCTTAACGTTCATAGAAATTCCATTGTGTTTTTCGTTGATTGAATGGAAGCCCTGGGGGAGTGAACATCAAAAAGCTCCTTTCCAAAGTGCATTCGTTGTACTAAGTGGCTTTATGCAACTTACATGCATTTTAACTGATTCATTAGTTGTTTTAGGGTTACCACATTCATTCCATCTGAATTTGAAAAGATTCAGATACTTATATTTTGGAATTGATGGTTTATCAGGTAACATGAAGGAGATTGTTACCGGTACATTCAAAGATTGCTGATATTGATATTGAAGTTTTGATGATCATGATGCTCACAATCATTAAAAATGGGGAGAAACTATGAAAGTTTCAATTTCAAGATAAATAGAAGTTTTGTTACAGTCAAGAAGCTCGAGATAACAAGTCAAGATATTTCAGATGATTCGAGGAAGTTCAAAGTTCAAAGATTATTATTGTTCAAGAGATGAAGATACACAGTTCAAGATATTCAAAGCTAAAAAAATTTAAAGCTCAAACCCCGTCAAAGCTCAAAGACATGTTCATGATCAAAGACTAAAGATACTTGTCAAAGCTCAAAGATGCAAAGATCAGTGATACTAAGATTTGAAGATATGAACATTTTGTTTGAAGACTTTGATCAACACTACAAAGATTTGAAATCTATGATTCGAGACTTTGATGACTATTTGATTTTGAAGATCGAGATGAAGATTAAAGCAGTCAAAGTGTATTTATGAAGACAACGCTTATTTGAAGATTCTTAAGAGCTATTTTCAAAGATTGATCTTCCTTCAAAGCATAGAGGGAGATTCTTCAAAGTGGTGAAAAGCTGAAGTGCTAAATTGTCATAAATTGTTAAATCTTAAATCCAAAGGGGGAGACTGTTAGTGCAAGAATTGTATTCAAGATTTAATGTGTAATTGTAATTAGTCAAGCTTAGTTAAAGTCAATGTAAAGGTCTTGTAATACTTGTAAATGGTCAAAGTCATAGGAAAGTCATTGTACTTATGTGAGAAAGTCAAGATTATAAATAGGGTGTTGTTAGTGAATGTTTGTGAAAGACGTGTTGTTAGCTCCAACTTCTAGTCTAGAGAAGCATTGAAAAATAGGCTAAGGAAGAATACTGGCAGAAGCCTCTGCCAGACACCAAGAACACAAAGCCTTCAATTGATCCATCATCTGAAGACAAGAGACCATGGCCACAGAGCCTCTGCCATTCATGACAGAGACTCTGTGGAGTCAAACACAGAAGATGAAGATCAAGATTTTCTGAAGACAAGGACAAGCGTGCACCTTACGTGCCTCTGGTGTACGATAATTTGGAAGATCAAATAGTACAAAGCGTGTTCCCTCACTTTCCACATGTCATTCCACAAATGGGAGCAGCTTTTACAGTGTACTATTCATGGGCGCACTAAGTTTCCATTACCAGGAGGATGTCCCACGATCTTGTCCAGTGTACTACTTGTCCCCTTTGTCTTTGTATAAATATAATTGTAACCAAGCCATTTTTGGCAACGAAGCACAATACACACGCACCTACTTAGAGAGATTTTATTTGTGTATCACACACTGTGAGGAGTTCTTGGTGTAATCCTGAAGAATCAATAGAGATGAATCATTGTGCATCAATCTTGTTATTTACTACTTTCGTCTATCTATTTGTGTGTTATCTACCATTAATCTTAACCCAAACTGTTTTCTAAACGCTTCCGCACCTTAATATGAATTTACTCTGTTTTGAACATTTTGTGGTTAAATATCATTGTTGAGTCTAAAGTGGGATCAACAATTGGTATCAGAGCAAACTTTGATTCTCAATATCAAAGGATCCACCCTGCAATGATCTCGACTCGTTCTTGGTAGATTTATGGATTGATTTTAAACTTCATTCTTTAGTTTCAAAATAACCCCTGTTTTTCTGTTGTTTTCGACTAGTTCGACATTAACAGCTTAATAGGCATTGTTATCTTGTTAAAATCCTTCCATTTAGTGTTTTGTTCAATTCTTTGAAAGTTAGAACTCATACTTCAAGTCAATTCCATCAACTGAAAGTCTTTGCTCCACACTTTGTTTTCTGTTCCGTTTTTAAACTCTTTAAAAATGGCAAACGCTGCGAATTATTTCACTGCTGGTTCTCTAACCAAACCACCAACACTTCTCAGAGATGAATATCCACAGTAGAAAATTCGTATGATTCATTTCTTTGAGGTGTTGACTAAGAACTAATCACATATCTTCACAATCCACCATATGTCCCAATGGTCACAGTACCAAGAGTACCTGCAACTGGAACCACCCCAGAGGTTCCTGAGTATGACAAGCCGAAAGACATCGACAAATGGTCCCCACAGGATTGGGAGAAATATGAGTGTGCTAAGAAAACCAAGCGACTACTGATAATGGCCATACCTAATGATCTCTTTCAATCCTTAGATGCCTGTGAGACAACCCATGATCTGTGGAGAGAGCTGGAAAACAGCTTGAAGGTGAAGCTAAAACCCAGAAAAACTGAAGAGCTCAGTGTATAAATGAGTACTATGCATTCAAAGCTCTGCCATCAGAAACTCTGCAAAACACTTACGACAAATTCAACTCCTTGATAAACAAGTGCAAGAAGTTTGGTATTCACAGAACCTGTGAGGAAAACAATGTCATGTTCCTCAAGAGCCTGAATGATGAGTGGCTTCAACTATCCATGTCTTTATAAACAAATCAAGACTTGGACACTTGGACCCTCTCAGACCTCTATGGCACCTTGGCTGCACAAGAAAGTCAAATAGCCAAGACGAAAGCCCAGCAGGGTGGACCTCTGGCACTTGTAGGTCAAGCTACAGAGGTGCAAGAAAATCCAAAGAAGGAAAAGGCTCTGGAGGAGAAGGAGAGGAATAAAAAGAAAGTTCTGGTGGTTGATAGTGATGAAGAGGAATTGGTGGATGAGGATGAGGCAACAATGGCCTCAATATCTAAATCTCTAGCTTTCCTGACCAAAGAGTTTGGGAACAGAGTGTTCAGATAGAATCTTGATATGACAGAGATGGGAGAGACGACAGATATGGCAAGTATCAGAACTATAGGCCACCACAAGGGTATGAGCAGAGGAATCAAGGAAGAGAGGATTCCCATGACCAACAGAGGATGCATGACAGAGGTTATGAGCAGAAGGGAAGTGGAGATCACCAACAGAGGCAAAATGATAGAGCTGGCAATACACCACAGAACTTAGGGTGCTTCAACTGTGGCAAGCCAGGCCATTACGCAGCTGACTGTAGAAGCAAGCCCAACAGACCCCAAATAGACTCTGCCTTTTACAACAAGAAGGCAGAATACTATGCTCAAAACTCACTCTTGGTTGAACAGGAGAACTGGGTGTCTGATGAATCCTATGATGAGGAAGAAAAAAAAACATATTGTTTTGTGGGATGGCAGTGGTCAGCAGCTCCGACTCTGAAAGTGAGGTATCCACTTCTAACTCCTCCTCAAATGACATTGAAGTAAATCTTCTTAAACTAACAGAAAATTACAATGAACTTGAACTTGTGCTGATGTTAAGAAAAAACTTGCCTTCTATGAGAGAGAAGCCAGACTTCTCACTCAGGAAAAGGCAAAAATCTCTTTAGAAAAGGAAAATCTTGAAACAGAATGGTACAAAGAAATAAAACCTTTGAAATAGAAGATTTCTGATCTTCACTTAGACTTAAAAGTCAAAACCAAAGAACTTTCGGATAATGAGAGTGACAGGCTTAACATACTTGCTCTTAAAAACGTTTTTCAAAAAGAAAGAGAAGTCCTTCACCAAGATCTACTCGATAGAGATCTCTTATTTAAAAGGTATCAAGACGCACAGAAGGTATATGAGAAGGTAAATAACCAAATAGGAAGAAGGGGAATTAGCTTCTGTGACTTGGATCCTTATACAGGAACCAAAAGAGACAAGTCCCTGTCTTCTCTATTTTGCGTTGGAGATACTCTAAAACCAAGCTTTCCTAACTTTCTCTCTGTGAACAAAAGGAGAAAAACCTCTGGGGAACCTCATAAGAGGAAACCTCTGAAGATGATTAATGTGTGGTATCATAACACAGATTTACCATCTTCTGACTCTGTCAAAAGAGCATCCAAACCAAAGAAATATCTGAAAACTCAGGATCAGATAGGCCTCTTCAAGTTTGGGGATCCAGAGACTCAAACCCAAGTCGCCTTTGTATGCATGATAAACCCTGAAAAGGAGTTATGCGCAGAGGCACCTGAGTTCACACCTTCATCTACAAAAAATAGGCTGAAAAAATGACTCTAAAAATATTTTGAAAGCCTGTGAAAAACAATCTGTTGAAACTTGAAAGCCATGATAAGTCTTCTGCCGAACACGATCTGGGTAAAGAAGACTCTGTAAGCTTTTTAGAGTCAATAGAAGTCCCTTCTAGCACTTCAAAAGACACTGATTCTCTTAAAATCAAGGAAGAAAGTGAGCATGGCACATCTTCTGAAAATCCTACCTCTGACGACAGAGAATCCTGTGATCCAACCTCTGAATATGAGGATGACTTATCCTCTGTCGAGTCTGAGACTGACTCTGACGACTCAGAGATAGTTCCTGTTGGTCCCGAAGGCCTATACAAGTTTGTAGAAGGGGGGGGGGGGGGGGGGGGTTGAATACAAACACACAGATTTTACTTTTCTAGATTGTTTATTGATAAATCATTAACAATTTACAGCTTGTTGCGGAGACAAGATTAATGATAAACCTAAATCTAAACAAGTTGGAACACTAAGGTTTCTTGCACTAAGAAAGATAAGGAAATTACTAATAATAACCTATCTTGAGATAAGAGATATGAACTTGTCCAGAGTTAGCAAGTTACTTCAAAATGAAGTGAGTTCATCTCTTTATATACTACATGCATTTAATGCAAGTCAGTATATACTTTACACGTGTCATCAGCTGGTTGGTTGCATGTCATTGACCTTTGTTGACAACCTTAATTGCCGTATGGATGAACAGTGTAGTATTAGAGTGGTTGTACGATTTCAGACAGTCGGAGGTTCTTTTCTGACATTTCGTACGGAGTCGTGCAAGGGTGGTTAAGACAAAAGTACTTTGTACGGAGGACTTCATGATCAGCTTTCGTTGATTCAACGATTATCATTTACTATTCAGCAGATGATAAAGTTCAGCGATAGCTGAAGTCTTGTACTTGATACTTCACGTTGAGTGGACAAATCTGAGTCTTCGCTGATCCGCATCAGTTCATTAGGAGACTTGTCGCTGGTTCTTGAGCTTGATCTTCGACTTCAGCGTAGAACCTTTGTTGACGTGAAACTTGTCTTCAGGGATCATAAGTAAACAACTAACTTATCAGCGATCATCATAATGACTGAACAGACTCAGAGCATTTATGGTGAACAGTTTCGCTGAATGTTTAACTTAAAGAGCGAGAGTTCCTATCAGCGGTACTGGAAGATCTTAGTACTTATCAGCGATAGTAAAACTCTGATACATATTGTTTACTTACAATTTTCACTAAGTATTTAAGAGAGGGTCATTATCAAATCACTGAGGGTTTGGATCAACAATCTCCCCCTATTTGATTATGATATAGCAACAAAGAAAATTGCTATTTAATGAAAACATAAGGATAAAAAGAACTCATAAAATATTTGTCCCTTTTACTGTTTTCTAGGATCTTTTCAGTACTGATGGAGTAAAGTACGTTCGCTGAAATCTTTCTTTAAAATATTGAATCAGGTTACAATGAAGAACAGAAAGATTATAAGTACAAGCGAAATAATTTACAAGTACAGAAGGATAACTGATACAATAGAGAAAAAGGAGATTATATCAGTTTTCAAAAGGTTCTTCCTTAATGAGAAGTTCATCAAGGGTCGTCTTTTCAGTGGGGATCATCCAGTCAGGAACCGTTACGCCTTGTTTTCTTTTGTTCAGCGCTTCTTTAAAGATCAAGGGTTTTAGGTGTCGCGCCTGAATGTCTTTTCTGAAGTCACACCAGTAGATGAGATCTCTGAGCTGTTCGATTGGAGTGATTGGAAGCTCAGCGATCCGTTGAAAACATTTACGTCCGTCGTAGTCGAGAAAGAATACTCCATAAGGATTACTGATGACTTTACCAGGGACGAAAAGTTCACATGGTGGCAAAGAAATGTCAAGGGCAGATAGATCAGGGTCAGGACCAAGCACTTCAGCGCGAGAGAAACCAATTCCAGTTTCATTTCGTATGACAGGACCTGAGTTTGAATCTTGACGTTTCTTCTTTGGAGAGGCCCTTTTTCTTTTCGGCTTAAGACCAGGAAGAGGAGGAATGTCCACACAAGAAGATATCAAGTCGATCTGTCTGTTTATCAGCTTTTCGAAATGATCCTTGTACTTAGATTGTGACGATTGGATAGCTAACCTCATCTCCAACCATTCAGAGAGACCATACCTTTTTACAGTGTCAGCGCGAAAGGCTTCGGATTGGCCATCTTCTCTGAAAAGTTTGATGTCAACAATAGGTACTCCGATAGATGTTCTTCCAGAGATGAATACCTTGTTGATCTTCGCTGGACGATATCTGAAGTGGATTTTCTCTTTACACCAGATCAGGGTGGTCTGAGAAACTTCAGTTTTCTTTTCCACGATCTTCTGGGCTTCTTCCCAAAGCTTTCGTTGGATTTGAATGGGAACACGTTTCAGCTTGGGGTCTTTGACAGATTCTTGAGTAAGCTTGATGGCGTATTCTCTGTCTTTCTCTTCAGCTTCCTTTCTTTCAGCGATGAGGCGTTCAGCTCTGAGGTGTTCCTTGTATTCAACTTTTGAAATTTTGAACTTAGGAGGAACTGAAGGCAGTTGATCACGCCTTAGAATGATTTGCTGATCCTCGAATCGCTTTATTATTTCCTCTTTTCTCTTTTGATCCTCTTTACTCAGCTTTTGAGGAGCTGAGGAAGGTCTGTTTCTGTGCGA
Source organism: Saussurea involucrata (assembly GCA_033807775.1). Classification (NCBI taxonomy): domain Eukaryota; kingdom Viridiplantae; phylum Streptophyta; class Magnoliopsida; order Asterales; family Asteraceae; genus Saussurea; species Saussurea involucrata. Next base: position 1,417,835 of record CM066321.1, on the reverse strand, counting down.
GAGAGGTTGTTCTTCTGGTTCATCAGTCTCAGAGATCAAATCTAAGACTGGGATTATTTCATCAGCAGCAGCTGGCTTTATTTGTGAAGTCGCAGTAGTAGAACCTTCAGCGACATCCTCAAACAGGGGAGAGGACTAGCTGAAACGCAGCGATCTTACAAATAAGAACTGGGTAGAAGAACTTGGGTAGAAAAGATAGAAAAAGAATGTGGATGTGTAGAGAGGTTGTGGAGTAGAGAACTGATTGTGTATAGAGATGTTCAGGGAAGGAATATAAGTAAAGTTTATTGTACCTGGCAAACCGGCTTTTCAAGCAAGATCGCCAGATTTTCATCTTCAACGAGGCCTTTACCTTTGCCTTTCTCAGCGCAGAGGCTGAGGGCTTTGTCTTTGTCTTCTCCCCTGAAGGTTCTTTTATTGAAATACCTTTAAGAGCTTTGGTTCGAGGAGCAGGTTTGACAACAAAGAAATCATCGTCATCTTCATCATCATCATCCTTCCTTGGAGAGGAGGATGGTTCATCTTCAGGGATGTCGATGTCTTCATCTTCTTCTGCTTCAGATTCCTCAGCATCTTCTTCGAGTTGCTCCCCCTCAGATACAGAGGCGAGCTTCTCGGTTCCCTCAGGGTTTTCATCTCCCTGAGGTTTTTCAGCGATCAGATCTTCATTCCTCTCTCCCCTGATAGATTCATCATGGGAAAGGTCTTCAGCGCTCTTGTTCAGATCTTCAGCGCTTCTGTTTAGATCTTCAGCGCTCTTGTTTAGATCTTCAGCGCTCTTCTCACTGGAATGTTCAGCGCTCTTCTCCCCCTCTTTCTCATGATTGGGGGAGGAATGAGTAGACTCAGCATTGGTGTTATCTCTGTCTTCTGGGCTAGAGATTTTCACACAACCTTCAAGCTTTGCTATTCTGTCTTCTAGGCTAGAAATAGCAGGCGTGATTTTCTTCAGCTCTGTGCGATCCGCCGCTGTGAAAGATTCCAAAATAGGGGCAGGGGCAGGAGCAGGAGCTGGATTATTTGCCTTGTTGACCAGCGTCTCGATCATCGTCTTCATAGAACCAACGTCGGTCTTTACAGAGCCTAAGTCGGTCTTGACCGCTGACATATCACCCTCGAGTTTTCTAACCGATGTCTTCAGCGTTGTTACTTCGCTGGACACGGTCGAAACTGAGTTTTTGAGGCTGGTGTAGTCAGTGTAGATGTCAGAGAGCACCTTGGCAAAATCGCTGAGCGTATTATCAAGGCCCTTAATGTCATCTGTGGAAGCCTTCTTCTCCACCACCGTAGTCAGCTTTGTCAGATTCTCTCCAGCGTTTGTTACAGCTGTAGAGTTGTTGGAGAGTGTGGTGGTGAGATCAGTCAACTTAGTTTCCACGGACTTCAAAGACTCGTTGATGTCTCCCAAATTAGGACCTGTAACACATAAGTACTTGTGAACAAAGGAAAGCTCAGAAGTTTCAGGTTTAGTTACAGTGTATATGGGTTGATTTGTACCTGCAGAAGGATTGACGAAATCGTCAAAGTTGCGGATTCCTGAGTAATGTTCCATATCCTCTTCGAAAGTACGGTGAGGTATGGTGATCTCCGCAGGTCCTGTCTTCATCATTCGTTGAGAAGCGTCAGCGGTGGCTTCTGGAATGATGGCATATCCAGTGTTAGCTGGAGGAGTGTCCAAAGAAGTGGAGGGAGGAGCGAAGGATAAGAATGGGGTTCGGGTTGCGAGTTCAGCGTTGGATTCGCTGAGAACTACTTCATCAGTTTTTTGAGAGACTGAAGAAGGTTGGGTAGATTCCAAGTTTCTAACCTCAGCGTTTGGAGACGCTGAAGTCTGGATTGGAGGGATGGCTTGAACGGGTGTGGCAGAGCGTACCACGGAACTTTCCTTCAGCTCGTCAGAATGAGCTGAGGAGTCTTCAGCATGGAATTGCTGGGGTTGCTCCTTGGTTTTCTTGATCCTTTTAGAATCAAGAGGGGTAGTAGAGAGTTTCCTTTTCTTAGAAGGAGAGGGTTTTGTGGTCTTGGTATCAGCGATGGGTATTGTCGCTGAAGGAGCCACAGAAAGCGGAAAATTTAGAAGAGTGAGAAGAGTAGAGAGACGTACCTCGTTGGCGACAGGTTTGAAATCGAGCACCTTAGGGCCAACCTGAGAAAGTTTCAGGTCACCCTCTCCAGGATAGCTGTCCTTCAGGCCATATTGGAAGATGGCGCTGATGAATCTTGGGTAAGGAACCCATGCTGGTCGGTCAGCGGCAGAATCCACGCGTTGTACTAGGTCATCATATATAATAGAGGCCCAGTCAATGTTTAGACCTTTCAGCAGTGCGTATCCCATAGCTTGTGCGGCTTGATCAGAAGAGCCAGACTTCGCTGTCATGCAGCTGATCAGGTAAGCGAAGATGAAATTCATCTCGCTGGGCATTTTGGACTTCTTTATCAGCGTCAGCTTCTTCTCGGGCTTCTTGTCCCTTCCAATGTCCCAGATGTAACCCATTGTGTCGAGAAAAGCAATGATGGCATCTTTGTCAGCTTGCTTCTTATGGTCAGGGAATGGAACGAAGGGTTTTTCTTTGGTGGCATTGGGAAAGTTCAGGGCTTTTCGTATGATAGCGGGGGTTATCTTAATTGTACCATACTCAGTATCGCTGAGTATGCAATCGATGGTTTTGGATGCATCTTTGGCGGAGGGCAGCTGAGTGTGTCTGGCAGAGTACCAGAACTGGGATAGTAGTAGCTGACTTGCGGGAGGAGTGATGGTCAGGGCTGTTGAAATGCAGCAGTGTTTCAGGATATTCACAGCATCATCCAGATGTGTGACTTGCTTTCGAGGAGGAAACTCGAGAAGCGCAGAGAGGTTGTTGACCTTAGTCCAATCTAGTTGATCTAGCTTGAACTTAACCTGAGGGGCTTTGATGATGTCCACTTCCTCAGAGTCAGCGGAGATGGACTCAGCGGTGACATTGATCTTTGAAGATGCCATTTCTCTGTATTATCAGTTCAACCAAAGATGTTAACAAATAAGAATTGTCTTAGTATGGAAATAATTTCCATTAATATTGTTCGAATTTTGTCCATTTCATTCAGACATAAATGTCTTAATGAAGATTAGGGTTTTTCATGATTTTGAAACGAAATGTAAAACCCATAAATTCTTGTATTCCAGTTTCAAAAGAAAAATTGGATACGAATGAAGAACAAGTTTAAGATTTAGATTTAAAACTTGAAGAACAACCATGAAATGGTTGTGTTCATAAAACCATGAAAGAAAATGATTTTATTTTTAAGTTCTTTTGTTTGATCTTGTTTAAAACAAAGATAAGATCATAAACAAGTTATCTGCATTTGAAAAATAAGAACATATTAACCTTGAAGTTTTGATGATGAAGATGATGAACAGTTCTTTGAAGATTTGAGAGCACAAATGCAACAGTAATTTCTTTCTTGCGGAGGAAGAATGTTCGCGTAAAAGACAAATATAAACCAAGAGTTGTTTATATAGGGAGTTTTAGAGAGAGAAAACCTTGAGCGGGAAAAGGTTTTCATCATGACACGGACACGTGTTTGCATTTGATTGGAAGTTTGAGCGAAACGTGCAAACGTGTGTCAGAAAGAAATCGTGCCTGGTGTTATCCGTTGCAATGACGTCACAACTGTCCTTTCACATTCTTTTAGGATGTCTCTGAGGTTTTGAAAAATTCAGGGACTCTTTTGAAAAACATGAAGCACTGAATAGAAGATATCAGTGAAGGTTTTAAGAATTTTCAAAATATCGCTGTTAAGGAAGAGATATTCAGCGATGCATTTGTTTTTGAAATCTTGCATTTTCATGCGTTTGTCAGAGAGAGAAAACATACCTAGATATCAGTTTAACCAAGTTTATTCAGAGAGAAGATGATTGAATAGGTTATACGAGTTGATTTTATCCTTTCGCTGATTAATGTGAACCGCTGAAGATTTTACCCTTCAAAGTTCAGCATTCCAAGCTCGCTGATGAGAAAGTTGAATCTTGTCTCATCAAGAGGTTTGGTAAATAAATCAGCTAACTGATAATCAGTTGGGATAAAATGAAGTTCTATATCACCATTCATCACATGATCTCTGATAAAATGATATCTGATTTCTATGTGTTTTGTCTTTGAGTGTAGCACTGGATTGTTTGCTATAGCGAGGGCACTTGTGCTGTCGCAATAGATTGGAATTTTGGAGAGCTGAAGATCATAGTCTAGTAGCTGATTTCTCATCCACAAGACTTGAGAACAACAGCTTCAAGCGGCTACATATTCAGCTTCAGCTGTGGAAGTGGACACTGAGTTTTGCTTCTTACTTGTCCAACTTACCAGCTTTCCACCCAGGAGCTGACATCCTCCTGTGGTGCTTTTCCTATCCATTTTGCAACCTGCAAAATCACTGTCTGAATAGGCGGTTAGATCGAATCCTGAGTCTTTGGGATACCAAAGGCCTAGATTCGTTGTACCCTTAAGATATCGAAAGATTCGCTTTACAACTTTCATATGAGATATCTTAGGTTCAGCTTGATATCGTGCACACAAGCATGTTGCAAACATAATATCGGGTCGGCTAGCTGTAAGATACAATAGTGAGCCGATCATCCCACGGTACAGCGTGACATTGACAGGAACACCTTTTGTGTCCTTATCAAGTGTCAGCGGAGGTGCCATAGGGGTTTTCATAGCTGAACTTTCAGTTAAGTCGAATTTCTTCAGCATATCTTTAACATATTTTCCCTGATTAATGAAAGTTCCTTTTTCAGTTTGCTTAATCTGAAGACCAAGGAAATATGTTAGTTCGCCCATCATGCTCATTTTATACTCATCTTTCATTCTATTAGCAAAACGAGTACAAAGCTCAGGGTTAGTAGAACCAAATATAATGTCATCAACATATATTTGAACTAAAATGACATGACCTTTCACTTTTCTAAAAAATAGAGTTTTGTCAATCTTACCTCTCTCAAATTGTTCAATATGGAGATAAGTAGAGAGAGTATCATACCATGCACGAGGAGCTTGCTTTAAGCCATAAAGTGCCTTGTCCAGTTTATAAACATAACCTGGACGCTTAGGATCTGAGAATCCTGGAGGTTGTTCCACATACACTTTTTCATTCAGCTTTCCATTCAGAAACGCTGACTTAACATCCATCTGATGTACAGTGAAGTTTTTGTGTACAACATATGCTAAGAAAAGACGAATAGATTCGAGTCTTGCTACTGGAGCAAAAGTTTTGTCATAATCTATGCCTTCCTCTTGTCTGTATCCCTGAGCAACAAGACGAGCTTTGTTGCGAGTTACAGTACCATGTTCGTCCAACTTGTTTCGATAGACCCATTTAGTGCCTATCACCGTTTTGTCAGTTGGTCTACGAACGAGTTTCCAAACTTTGTTTCTTTCGAATTCAGCCAGCTCTTCTTGCATAGCGCTGACCCAGTTTGGATCTCTGAGGGCATCATCTATTTTCTTTGGTTCAGTTAGAGAAATAAAGTTAACAAATAAACAAATATTACCTGCACTTCTACGAGTCTGAATACCAGCGTTGGGATCACCAAGAATTTGATCGATTGGGTGATTTACAGTCCATCGCTGAGCCGGAGCATACGTCGCTGATTAAGTCTGAACTGGAGAAACTGAAGATGAGGCTTCAGCTACTTCTGGATTATCAGCTAAGAGAGGAATGTTTGCATTTGTCACTTCATTCACTGATTGCTGATAAATAGACGGAATTTCTGAGACATTTGGATCAACTGCAGGTATAGTGTTTATAGGCACAGCTGAGACCCAAGATGTTTCCGCTTCACTATTCTGCATATCTGGAATGATAGGAGGACCATCATTTTCTACGGTGTGAGCATGAGGAGTGGGAACTTCTTCTGAATCACCAAGATGAGAAAACATCCATTGATTCAGTTCTTCAGTATCAGCGGACGGTTTAGAGTTCGCTGAACGGGATTCGTCAAACGTGACGTGAATAGTTTCTTCTACAGTTTGTCTTCTACGGTTGAAGACTCTGAAGGCTTTGGAGACTGAGGAGTATCCAAGAAAGATTCCATCATCAGCCTTAGGATCAAACTTTCCAAGGGCATCTCTGTTGTTCAGTATGAAACACTGACATCCAAAGATGTGAAGAAAGCTGATTGAAGGCTTTCTCCCATGAAGGAGTTCATAGGCTGTCTTTTTGAATCTTTTAACTATCAGCGACCTGTTTTGCGTAAAGCAAGCAGTGTTGACAGCTTCTGCCCAAAACTGAGTAGGCAGGTGAGAATCGCTGAGCATTGAACGTGCAACTTCTATTATTGTTCTATTTCTTCTTTCAGCGACTCCATTTTGTTGCGGTGTTCTCACTGACGAAAAGTTGTGAGAAATACCCTTACTCTCAAGGAAGGAATCAAGAGAACTGTTTTTGAATTCAGTTCCATGATCACTCCTTATTGAGCGAACAGTCATATTGTTCAGAGTTTCCATCTTCCGAACAAAGGTGATGAGTTCTTCAGGGGTGTCACTCTTAGAACGGAGAAACATTACCCATGTGTAACGAGAGAATTCATCAACTATGACCAGCGTATATTTCTTTCCAGCGATGGATTGTTTGTTAACGGGACCAAACAAATCCATATGGAGTAGTTGTAGAGGAGATGACACTGAGGAGACTTGCTTTGACTTGAAGCTTGCCTTGGTCTGCTTCCCTTTTTCACACGCTGAACATAAAGACTCTTTGGCGTATGAATGCTGAGGTAGACCAGTGACTAACTCTTTGGAGGAAAGAGTATTCAGTGTCTTGAAATTTAGATGTGAGAGCCTCTTGTGCCATAGCCAGTTAACATCAGAAGATGCCTTTGAGAAGAAACCGGAGTTCTCAGTGGTTGTTGAGTCCATGTTTATTACATAAACATTTTCCAAACGATAACCGCTGAGAGCTATCTTCTCCTTTTTGTCAGAGACAAAGCAGGATTCCTTAGTGAAAATCACTTTGTTATCCAAGTCGCAAAGCTGACTGATGCTCAGAAGATTATGCTTCAGCTCTTCAACATATGCGACTCTTCTGAAGGAGGTTGTACCATTTGAAAGTACACCAAACCCTCGGGTGTGTCCTTTTCCATTTCCACCGAAAGTCACAGAGGGACCCTTCTCTTCCTTGTATTCAGCGAGCAGGTTTTTCTTTCCAGTCATGTGTCTAGAGCATCCGCTATCGAGATACCAGATACCCTTCTTAACCTGCAATACAAAGGAAGATTAGTTTTTCTTAGGTACCCACTTAACCATGTATACACGTTTGTCAGTGGAAGTAGTTAAAATGGAAGGTTCAGTGGTCTTCGCAGCATTTGAAGATTCAGCTTTGTCTTTCTTCACTTTGGTTAATTTCTTAACCTCAGTGGTAGGAGTCACCTTGACCTGATTTGCATCGGTGTTGGTCCTCTTTGCCTTGGGGGCAATCTTCACCTTAGCTATTTTTTCAGCTTTGGTGGCTGTGGGGCACTTACTAGCAATATGATCGGTAAGTCCACAGTGATAACATTTCCTATAACTAAAAATAGTTCTAGGACCACTTGTATGCTGAGCTTTTAATTTTGAATTAGAAGTGCCAGCACCAAGTAAGCTATTTGCTTTAGAAATGGTACAAACATTCAGTTCTTCAGATTTCTTACCAAGGACATCCACTCTGAGTCTAGGAGTAGATCGCTGAATAGATCGCTGAATAGATCCAGAGATCAGCTTTCTAGATCCAGAGGGGTTGGTCACTGAGGCTTTAGAAGCATTCAGCTTTGGTACTAAGGTACCCTTCTGAGGATTTTGATAAATAACAATTCCTTTACCTTTGTCTTTAGAGACAGAGGTAGGTTTTGAATAGACCATTTTCTCCTTACCTTTTGAGGAGGTAGGAGTTTCCTCAGGGATTGGTGTAATGGACGAGGAGTACTGAGATGATGAAGTGTCAGCGACTGAGGATACGAACGTTCCAAATTTAAGCATTGAACGTTCAGTGGTTGGTTTTGGAGTATCATATTTATAACCCAGACCACGTTTATCACTCAGAGGAATCTGAGCCTTAATTATCTCAGTGATCTTTGTTGAAGAATTACACCATCCTTCAACAGTAGCTTGTTCAGCTTTTAATGCAGCGATAGCTTCTGCTCGTTCGATTTTGACTAGCTGATTTAAATAGACTTGATCTTTAAAATTATCTTCAATTTTAGAAAGCTTTTCTATTTGAAGGTGGCAGTTTTTAAGCTTTTCAGCGAGATCAAGATTTTGGTTTTCAACCACAGTTTTGCCGTTCATGGCTTCGTATAAACTTCTAGTCAAGAGATCGATCTTACGGAGACTATCAGCTTCATCAATATTTGCAATATTGGTAAAGAAAGAAGGTTATACCTGAATGGCAGATGTTGAAGTGGAGGGAATGTCTGAACTTTCTTCCTCTTCTTCAATCTTGGCCATGAGACATTGATTTGCTTCATCATCTTCAGAGTCAGATGATGATGCTTCTTCATCAGAAGCAGCCCAATCATAGTCAGCCATCAGGCCTTTTCCTTTCTTCTTAAAACTTTTCAGCTTTGCATACTTCTCCTTCAGCTTTGAGTATTTGTCATCTTTATTCCTTGGAACAAAGTTTTTCTTTGAGAAAGCTGAAGGTCTCATGACTTTCTTTGACCTGCACTCATTAGCGAAATGACCTGTCTTTTCGCAGTTGAAACAAGTAGCAGTAGCCTTATCAACAAAAGCTGATGATTTAGGCTTGTCAGTTATGGAAAGAGGTTTGTTCTTTCTAAACATTTTCTTCTTGGCGAATCTCCTGAACTTTTTAGTTAGGAGAGCCAAGGATTCATCATCATCTGAAGAATCAGAGTCTGATGACCTTTCAGAGTTACTTTCTAACTCAGTGATAGTGACCGAGGGTCGCTGAGTAGAAGGTTCTTCTGAGATTAAAGCAACAGGAGTGCTTTTGGAATCTTTTACAAGATTCTTCTTAAGATGGCTAGATTGCTCATGATTCAGCAATGTACCATATAAGGTTGAAAGGGTCATTGATTTAAGATCCTTTGACAGCTTGAGACACATGGAATAATTGTCCCAGCTTTCAGGTAAACATTCTAGAAACTTTGTCAGCACTTCAAAGTTAGAATATTCCTTACCAACAGGTTTTAGATCTATAATTAAACAATTAAAACGTTGGTGAACTTCAGAGAGAGTTTCATTCTTACCAGAAATGAAGCTTTCGTATTGTCTTACCAGGTTGATCTTTCTTGAGTCCTGGACTTCAGACGTTCCTTCATACTGAACACATATTGTGTCCCACATGGCTTTTGATGACTTCAGGTTCTTGACGGAATGGTAGACTTCGTCAGGAAGGGCCATGGATAGTATGGATCTGGCTTTTGTATCTATAGCCACTTTCTTCTTATCTTCATCGGTCCACATGTGTATTTCCTTTGGAATCAGCCTTTCTGGAATAGCAGCTCTAGTTGCAGTGGCTGGAACTAAAGGATCAATTGTTACAGGGATGTGTGGTCCGTTTTCAAGATAGTAAGTCATAGTAGGGTCTACACCTTCTAAAAAGAGTGTCATCCTATTTTTCCACAAGTTGAAGTTGTCTCTGGAAAATCTAGGGGGTTTTGCAAGAGAACCATTGTCTATATAATGTGTGTTTGTGTTGGCCATTTTCAGATAATAGCAAGGAAGAGAAATATCTTAGATTAGATCTTGTTTATGAGATTAAACAAATCCGCTCTGATACCACTTGTTGGTCCCGAAGGCCTATACAAGTTTGTAGAAGGGGGGGGGGGGGGGGGGGGGGGGGGGAGGGGGGGTTGAATACAAACACACATATTTTACTTTTCTAAATTGTTTATTGATAAATCATTAACAATTTACAACTTGTTGCGGAGACAAGATTAAGGATAAACCTAAATCTAAACAAGTTGGAACACTAAGGTTTCTTGCACTAAGAAAGATAAGGAAATTACTAATAATAACCTATCTTGAGATAAGAGATATGAACTTGTCCAGAGATAGCAAGTTACTTCAAAATGAAGTGAGTTCATCTCTTTATATACTGCATGCATTTAATGCAAGTCAGTATATACTTTACACGTGTCATCAGCTGGTTGGTTGCATGTCATTGACCTTTGTTGACAACCTTAGTAGCCGTATGGATGAACAGTGTAGTATCAGAGTGGTTGTACGATTTCAGACAGTCGGAGGTTCTTTTCTGACATTTCGTACGGAGTCGTGCAAGGATGGTTAAGACAAAAGTATTTTGTACGGAGGACTTCATGATCAGCTTTCGTTGATTCAGCGATTATCATTTACTATTCAGCAGATGATAAAGTTCAGCGATAGCTGAAGTCTTGTACTTGATACTTCACGTTGAGTGGACAAATCTGAGTCTTCGCTGATCCGCATCAGTTCATTAGGAGACTTGTCGCTGGTTCTTGAGCTTGATCTTCGACTTCAGCGTAGAACCTTTGTTGACGTGAAACTTGTCTTCAGGGATCATAAGTAAACAACTAACTTATCAGCGATCATCATAATGACTGAACAGACTCAAAGCATTTATGGTGAACAGTTTCGCTGAATGTTTAACTTAAAGAGCGAGAGTTCCTATCAGCGGTACTGGAAGATCTTAGTACTTATCAGCGATAGTAAAACTCTGATACATATTGTTTACTTACAATTTTCACTAAGTATTTAAGAGAGGGTCATTATCAAATCACTGAGGGTTTGGATCAACAGTTCCTTATGAATCAGAGGGACTTAAGCTTCCCTCTGGCATTCTTAACAGAATTATTCCTCTAAAAGAAGAATTCACAAGCATTCCTATATGTCCAGATTTTCTAGATATGTGTATACAAGCAAAAACTTCTCTTGAGCTTGAGAAAATTAAAGAACAAAAAGAAAAGTCCTCTCAAAATCCAAAAGCCTCTAAACCCTTAAGACCAACTCAAGAAAAACTAACTTGGCAACAAAAGGGAAAATGGATTGAAAATAACAAGTCTTTTTCTTCTGTGACAGTGAAATCGGCAGAAGTTCACCACAGAAGATGGGTACATCAGAAGGCTACTCTAAAGAGAGATTTTTCAAAAAATAAATCTAGCCTAGATAGGTCATTCTGTAATAAAAAGTCTGATGCTAGGAGAGATTGCAAACATAAAGCCTCTGTACCCATGTTCGATGTTTTTAATGAAAAGTTTAACAGAATTTCTTCACATGTTGATTACTGTCATTGCTTTGAACTCATGTATCAATTAAATCAACATTTCTCCGGTCCTCACTGTTTCCTCTCTAAACCCAAAGCAAAGAATGCAAAATTCAAGGGTAAGAAGAAACCAAATGGTTCTTCAAAAGAAGCTAAAACCAAACCTAAGGATGCCAAGGCAACCTTAAAGCTCCCTAACAAAACCGGACCCATTTGGAAATGGATACCTAAATCTCTCTAATCATGTTGCAGAAGCAGTATGTGCCTATCTGGTACCTAGACTCCGGGTGCTCGAGGCACATGATTGGCGACAGAGGTTTACTATCCTCGTATAAAGACAAACTTGAAAGAGGATCTGTAACCTTTGAGGACAACAAAAAGGGGTACATCAGAGGCTACGGAGTCATAAAAAAGGAAGATATAACCGTGTGCAAAGTTTCTTTTGTGGATGGCCTCAAGCACAACCTCCTAAGTGTAAGCCAACTCTGCGACACATGTTTCGATGTAAAGTTCAAGAGAACTTATTGCTCTCTACTGGGGGGGACACAGAGATAAAGCTTCTGCGAGCTGAAAGAAGAGGCGACCTGTACCTCATAAATTTCAAAGCCAAGAACAAAGATGACAAGCTCTGTCTTGTCTCGTGCAAAAATGAAGAAGCATGGTTATGGCACAACAGGTTCTGCCATCTAAACTTCCATACCCTTGACAAACTTGTAAAGCTTGATCTGGTAAAAGGTCTGCCAAATGTTAAATTTAACAAGGATCATCTGTGCTCAGCCTGTGAAATGGGAAAACTCAAAAGAGCTTCCCATAAAGGCAAATCTGATGTGTCTTGCACTAGCCCTCTGTTTATGCTTCATGTCGACCTATGCGGTCCTGTTGCTACATAAAGCCTAGGTGGGAAGAAGTATATGCTTGTGTTGGTCGATGAATACTCGAGATACACATGGGTAGAGTTTGTCCGAAAGAAGTCAGATGTTCCAAACATCTTGATTAATCTAATGAAAAGAATCCAGGTTCTCTATGAGTGCAGGGTGCAGAAGCTGAGAAGCGACAACGGGACAGAGTTCAAAAACTCCACCATTGAAGCATATCTAATAGAGGAAGGAATCTCACAAAACTTCTCTGCTGCACGTACTCCACAACAAAATGGCGTGGTTGAGCGCAAAAATCGCACGCTTGTGGAGGCTGCCAGAACCATGCTAATAACATCTGGATTACCCATCTCTTTCTGGGCAGAAGCTGTCTCAACTGCATGCTTTACTCAGAATCGATCAACAGTGGTGAAAAGATACATCAAGACACCATATCAATTGATAAACTAGAGAAAGCTCAATATCAAGTTCTTTCATGTGTTTGGGTGTAGGTGCTTTGTCCTCAACGACAGAGAAACCCTTGGGAAGTTCGATCGTAAGGCAGATGAAGGGAAATTCATCGGATACTCTTCCACTTCTAAGGCCTACAGAATCTATGTTCTGCGAACTCGATCAATTATGGAAAACATTAATGTTTCTTTTGACGATTCATTCCAAAAGACTTCTGAACAAATCAGTTTAGAACTCGGGCTGAACAAACCTCTGGCGTATCTAAATCAAGAGAAGCAGAGATGAATCTGCTATTTGAAGATATGTTCAATGATGATGTTGATCTCTCTCCTGCAGTTCACAGTGCCTCTGGAGAGTCATTGATATGCGTTAAATATTAATGCATATCAAGTCTTTTTCTTTCCATTTTGAGTCATTTTATCTTTAAGATCCCTAAATTTGAGTCATTTTGTTTACTTGTTTTCCACTTTATTGTTTATTGGAGCTAGAGTAGTGAATGATCTATTTTATGATTGGGAATGGCTGATTGTTGTTCATTTTGACAGATTTCATAGTGCAGACCCATGCTGCAGCATCTCTGCAGCATGACTTGCCTGGGCAGATTACTTTTTGGACGTGGAGCTGAACTTTTGAAGACAAAATGGTTGTTTGGTGCTGAATCAAGATGCTTCCTGAATCAAGAAACAGGCTGGAATTAATTAATCTAAGTTATTTGTAAACTCCTTTTGTACTTTAAAGACTTTTAGTTTACTTTAGGTCTTTTTTGTTACTTTGGGAACAAGTAGTGTAATTTTTACCTTTATGCCCTTCCTCTTTTTTCTTATATAAGGAGAGGTTGGGTTAGTATTTAAATCCATCCTTGTTATTATTCTTATTGATCCCAAGTCCTTAGAGATTTTTGCTCTTGAAGTCTTGCATCATTAAGTATTATAATCCAAGTGCTTTTGTTTAGAATTCTTTCTCATTTAATTTCCATCTTTTAATTCTTGCAATCTACATTCCAAATCATTTATTATTCTTGCAATTTACATTCCGTCATTTACATTTCAGTCATTTACATTTATGCAATTTAATTTATGTCATTTATTGCTTTCTTTACTTTCCGTTATGAGTAGCTAATTTTATTAGTTCGGGTGTTAAACGGAAAGGTGGGATTTTAAACCAAAGAAAGGTGGACGTTGTTTCGCAATAACGATGTTCCATTATTTCATTCAAGTTTTATAAAAACCAATGACACTTCTTGACGAATTGATCACTTGCTAAAGTGTTAAAGTGCTGTGGACTTAGAGATAAGCCACTGAATGCATGTCAGTTTGAATGATATGGGAAGTAGACTTGAGAGAGTTACTGATAAAGTGACAGTTATCATCCATGTTTTTCTAAACTGATTTATTCTCGACAAGTTGGTCACGAATCAGAAGTGTTAAAGTGTAGTGGACTTAGAGATAAGCCACTTAGAACACACCAACTTGAATGATATGGGAATCGGCTCGAGAGAGCGGTTTTTGATACAAATAGATTTGGTCGTCCATATATTTTGAGAACTTTATCCCCCACTATAAATACCTGGAGACTACACAAAGATGTGTCTGGTTGAATCTAAACAGTAGTGGGAATACTGAAGTCCGAGAGGAATACTCTCAAAATAGATGGTGGATTTAGTTATGACAAGCATGGCCCGCTGGAATTTGTGTTTAAGTCCCACCTTAAAGTTTTACACTCGTTCTTGCTTTATTCCTTGTTAACAACATCAAGGTGACGATCCAAACAAAACAAATCAATCTCTTCAAATTCGCCATCTGAAATCATTTCCTTCTTCTACTTTTTATTAACCTTTTACTCCAATCTCTGTGGGACGATATATGGTATTTTACCACTTTATTACTTGAAAGACGATACTAGATATCATTGTATACTTGCTTTAAGGTTTAATTAGCACACGTCTATAGGTGTATTCTAAGCACTGTCAAGTTTTTGGCGCCGTTGTTGGGGATTGGCAAGCTAAAAGTTATAAAAAGTTTTAAAAAGAATTGATTTTCTAACACCGTTCGTTGTGAGTATAGTGTATGCCAAGGATACCACGTGGGGAACTTTTTGACTTAGATCCGGACATAGAAAGAACCTTTCATCATAGAAGGAGGATTCAAAGAACCACAAACTCTAGAAATCTTCCCGATATGGATGCACCACCAGGATTTGAAGTCAGACCACCAAGACAACCAATTATGGAAATAAGGCCTCCAGGTAGTCCACCAAGACCACCAATCATAGAAAACCTTAGAGGACCACAAAATTTTGCAAATCCACCACTGGTAGAGAACCAGGTGAGATCGCCAATCTTGGAAAATCCTAGGGCACCGCTAAACATTGGAAATCCACCAATTTTTGAAAACCCAAGAAATCCACCAAATTTTGGAAACCCACCAAACTTTGGAAATCATTATGTTCATAATTTTCCAGAACAACAAATTAATAATCATAATAAACATGATGATGAAGAATCACATGGTGATAATGAACGACTTATTATCATTGATCTTGCAAACTCTAAAGATGGGAGAATCATGGACTATGCAGTTCCTAATTTTGAGCAATTAAACTTAGGAATTGTAAAGCCAACCATGAACATTTTACATTTTGAACCAAAACCCATTATGTTTCATATGTTGCAAGCGAATGGTCAATTTGATGGATTACCATCGGAGGACCCCCATTCTCATTTGAGATCTTTTATGGAGATCACCGATGTTTTTTCTAATCCCTGGAGTTTCTCCTAAAGCCTTAAGGCTCACTTTGTTTCCATTTTCTCTAAGGGATAAAACAAGAGTTTGGTTCAATTCATTAACACCAGGTTCTGTTCCATCATGGGCCGACATGGCTGAAAAGTTTTTGCAAAAATATTTTCCACCTACCCGGAATGCTAAGTCCAGAAATGAAATTTGCATGTTTAAACAAATGGACGATGAAGCAATTCCCGATGCTTGGGAAAGGTTTAAGGAATTGTTAAGGAAATTCCCTTACCATGGTATTCCCTACTGTATTCAACTTGAGACGTTTTACAATGGGCTTGATCCCAATGCAAAACAAATTCTCGATGCGACATCAGGAAGGGCCTTTACTTCCAACACCTACAATACCGGGTATGAGATTCTTGAAAAGATTTCAACAAACAATGGACATTGGGCCGACCCAAGAGCTCCAACTCAAAAGAAGACATCTGGAATGCATGATTTAGATGCATATACTGCTTTGACAGCTCAGCTTGCTTCCATGACCAATATGCTGAAAAACATGACTACCGGTCAAGGAACACAGTCGACTGCCACTACACCTACTCCAGTTGTCCTCCCAGTGCAATGTGTTTGTTGTAGTGGGGAACATTCTTATGAACATTGCCCTCATAAATCTGAATCTGTGAACTATGTTCAAAATAGATCAGGGTACAACTCCAACAATTACAATGGCAGTTGGAAGCAACATCCAAATTTTTCATGGACAAGTCCTAGTTTGAATCCACCTCCACCAAAGCAACAAGGGAATTAAAATTTTCAAAATCAAGCAAACAGTTCTCAAAACCACTATCAAGGAAATAATCACCAAGGCAACCAAAATCAAGGCTTTCAAAATAACCAACCTCCTTTTCAAAGCAAAACCTCCTCACAAGCTGAACCTTCCTTGGAAGCAATGCTGAAAAGTTTCATTACTCAAACTAACACTGTATTTGCTCAAACCAATGCTATGGCCAACCAAACCAATGCTACACTCAACCAAACCAATGCTGCTTTAAGAAACCTAGAGACACAGGTCAGTCAAATTGCACTTAACCAAAATAACAGACCTACAAGGACTTTGCCTAGTAACACATAAATCCCAAGATCTTCAGAAAAAGAACATGTCAAAGCTGTGACTCTTAGTGGGAAAGACTTAGATGTAGCCTTAGACAAAGAGAGTGGACCAATAGTCAAAACCAATTCTGAAAAAAGCTCATTGTCTAAACCTCATGCTGCAGCACTGCCGACTATTGTTGAAAAACCATTTCAAACTATAGAGGGATTAGAACTGTTTGGGTAAAATTTCACCAGTCTCGACCACGACCATAAAAGGGAAAACATTTATTAAACTTTTTCAGGATAAAGATAAAATCATAAACACTTTATTGCCTGACCAAAGTTTAAATCGAAAGTTACTCATGACACTCGACCGTCGTAACATATCTTACGACCTCGATCGACTAACGTATGACGACTGTTAATGCCAAAAATCGCACCAAAGGGATAACTTAA
This sequence comes from Saussurea involucrata, assembly GCA_033807775.1. Classification (NCBI taxonomy): domain Eukaryota; kingdom Viridiplantae; phylum Streptophyta; class Magnoliopsida; order Asterales; family Asteraceae; genus Saussurea; species Saussurea involucrata. The sequence goes on along the minus strand of CM066321.1, from coordinate 1,401,016 downwards.
GGTCGATGTGGACTTAATCAACTAAAGAAAGGATCTTTCGACGAGACGTGCAACGAGGGAAAAAATAAACGAGACAAGGGATTTGATAACGCAGGAAAAACCTCAAACGAGAAAAAAACCTGCAGACGACAGTGGGTGTCATCGCTGCACTATGGTCGCCAATCAGGGACGACGTCCTTGGTACTGGCATCGGTCGTACGATGATTACAATACAAATGAAGGAAATGCTTCGAAATGTGAAGTACAAGTGTTTAAATGTGAAAACAGGTGTTTGTCGTGTGTGAATACAAAGTGTAAACTGTTGGTCGAGGGCTAATGTCGTGCGTTGAGAGCAATACTTGAGCTTTCCTTCGAGTGTTCTTGAGTTCGCTGTAAGATTCTGGCTTTCAGTACTTAATCTCCAGAGTTTGAATGTTCTTTACTATGAGTTTGGATGATTTTCTCTGCTGTTTGGTGATGTTCGCTGGAGTGTATTGGATGTTAACCGATGTTCCTTGAAATGAAGCTTTAGCTTATATTTTATAGCCTTCGCATCATTAATTAACTCCATTAATGATTCAATCAACGGCTACAACGGCTGGAAACGGTCGCCGGAGTGATTATCCATGATGATCTTCGTCCGTTACGGCTATCGATCGTTGATGGTTGTGTCAGTTATATCCGTTGTTCTTTAATGACTTTGACTCCTGCATTAAACACTTAACAAACGTAACAGTCAAGGTTAACGTTAGCTTTGGTCGAAGGTACAATGATCTTACGCGATGGTCGTACGGGACGGGCGATACTATGGTCGAGCGTCATGGGGGACGTACGACTTACCTTTTACGGGCGACGTCGGATGTGTTATGGGTTCTCGTCGAGACCTTATCTTAATACAAGATTTGGATTATGACGTGCGTCTTATCTTCTCCGGTCGTGGTCGTACGGCGTGGTTTTTTGCCCAAACAGTTTGCCTCCAAAATTTGAAAGAAGGATAGCAAATCCGAGTTTTAAATTTTTTCAGTCGAAAAAATATGACAAGTGATAGGAATTACCGTTGTTACCGTGGAATTAGGCTGGTCTGCTCTTAACTGAATGAGAAGTTAAAAAGGAAACGAGGTCGTGACGTCATACTGACACACGATGATGCTTACCAGCTGTCGAGGACAGGTGTCGACGATCCCTGTGGTCATACAAAAGGACGCGGATGCGCAGCGGTTATCCAGGGATTCGATCCAACCCTGTTTTTCGGTCTAAATAGGGATTTTGACGGATCACTTCCTTATTTCGCCCTTGAAGAGTTTGTGCTGTGATTTCCTTGCCGTCTTTTGTCTGATATCTTCCGATCTTGTGAAAATCTCTGACTTAGTTAGGCTTCTTCGAGGGTTAACGCGCCTATAAGTAAGGTACGATTTCTCTGCGTTCTGCAAATTTTGTTTAGAAATGTCGAGGGATCCTGAGAGTGTTATTCAAGAGTCATCGGACCTCCGGGATTTTAGAAAGTTAGCAAAAATTCTTGCGTGGGTCGAATTGATCCGTCCAGGCCAGATCCGATCAAACGAGTGTCCCAAGGGATACATCGTGATCTATGAATACCCTTTTAAGATAGGTTTCGAATGGCCTTTTTCTCCTCTGGCCAAGGCGTTTATGTTAGAGTTTGACTTGGCACCGAGTCAATTGATGCCCCAGTTCTGGCGAGTCGTACGAGTGATCGAGCGTGCTACTAGGAAATGGAATTCTCCCATGAACGTACATGACCTCTTCTCGGCTTATCAAGCCAAGATGGACGAAGTCATCGATGTAGTCTACATTCTAGATTCAAGGGCGATCGCGTTTTGGTCTTAGGAACGGGTGTGAACGACCGTGGGTGGAAGTCTCGATATGTTTTCGTGCGTAAGTTGTCCCTTGACTCTGAGAGTGAATGGATTAGGACGAGCCGGAATACGTCGGGTGAGCCTCGTTATTTCATCTGGCGTGCGCTGTAGATGATTTACATATGATTTTTGACTTGTTTTTTGCATGTTGACAGCCATAAAATTCGAGGTCGTGAAGCCAGACGTTAACTCTCAAGCGAAGATCAATTCGTTTTTAGAATTTAGCGTCGCCGAGAGGTCTTTCGTCGTGTGACACTCGGCGGATGACGACGATTTAGAATCTTCAGGAGAGAATCAGGGGGAGAAGTGTGAAGAGAAAGGAAAAGAAGAGGAAGAAGATAAGTTGAGAGGAAGGAGAGAGATGACGGGTAAGTTTTACTTTCCTTTTCTTCTTATGTTACCTCTAGTCTTTTTCCTTTGCGTGCTTTATGACATTCCTTTTTTCCAGGAGATTCTCAACCTAAAATGCTGAAGGTTTCTGCTAAGAGAGCAGCTGAGCTGGAGTGTGCTCGTTAGGGCAGGGAGAGGAGGCTAAAAGCCATGTCTGCTGGACCTGAAATTCCGAAGAAGACGAGGACGACGACTCCGAGGGAGTCATCGACTGGGGTTAATGACTCATCGAGGGTCGTTTCTCCTGAGAAGGTAGGGGTCAGATCACCTAAGAAGGTGATTGCAGCGACACCCATCAATTCTGCGCCTCCGGCGGAAACGGTGAAGTCCCCGTCTGCCGCATCGAATCCTTTGTCAGCCGACAAGGGTGAGGATCACTCGACGGGAGGGGAGAAGGTCACGACGGTCAACTTTTCGCTGCCATCGGACTTCATGATAGGTAATGTCCTAGACGGGACGGACCTGTTCCCTCACCTGGATAAATTCCTGCTTCCATCTTTCAGGGAGCATTTTGAGGGGTTTCCTATCGAGGAGACGGGTGCCCATATAGCCGGCTTGTCGTTCATGGTAAGTCTTTCTTTCAAGACTTAGTTTGTCTAGGCCCAGACTTCGTTTGTCGTTGTCGTTGTCGTTGTCCACTGATGATGTCTGTTTTTCATGTTTTTGCAGGCACTTCAGGCTTCCTTGGCCTCGCGAAGTGGAATGGCGAAGGTGAAAGATCTCTTGTCCGCCGCACGTGAAAGAGAGAAAGCGGCGCTGGACAGAGCGAGTGCCTCTATAAGTCGTGCTGAGGATTTTTCGAAGCGTCTTGACGATGCTTTAGAACATTTGAAGATCGTTCATCTTGCCAAGGAAGATCTTAGTCATCGTCTGAAGCAATCCTTGTCCATGACTGCTGAACAAAGGGAGGAGATGGCAAAAGTTAAGGAATCCTTGGTCGCTGTTTCAAAAGAGGCTGAGGATTATAAATCCAAGGTAGAGAGTTTGGAGAAAGAAGTGCAAGCTGCAAAGGACGAGGGTAAGTCGGTTTTTGCCATAGCTCGTCTGACTGCTCGGGCGGCGATCATGCGACGACATTTGCTGGGGAAGGACCCTCTTGCTTCGGCGAAGGAGGAGTTGGACATCTATCTGAATGGTGTTGGGACCGAGAGGGATCTTGACTCGGACGATGAAAAGGATGCTGAGGAGGAGGTGGCAGGTGAAAGCCTTCAGGACGAGACTTCGGGCATGAATGCCACGGATGCTCCTCCTTTAATTTAAGAATTTTATTTTGTTTGCTTTGCTGCTCGATCGTTGGTGGTCGAGCGTGTACCTGACGATTTCTTTTTAAATGCACTTTTTGTTAGAAATTGTGCTTTATTCAAATCACATTTGATTATATAGTCGAACATAAGATACATATGAAATCATGCGACTAAGGCATTCATTGTAATACGATGACAAGAACGTAAAACAAATATAAAAACACGCGATTAAAGCATCCATTCAGTGTATGAAAGTTAAGAAACTTAGGGGTAAAGTCGTTTAGACTCTGTGATCGTACGACCGATCGTACAGCGAGTTTGTATCGTATGCCCCTGTAGAGAAATAATCAAGTTAGAGACCTGATCGTTTATGTCGTTCGACCTTGCGATATTAAAGTCATATAGTAGACTTAATGATTACTGTCGTGCGACTCTGCGATAAAACGATGTCGGGGGTTGGTCGTTGGTTAGCCAACGACCCTCCGATGCTTAAGTCAGTAAATGTTTTGCGAGAAAAATCGAGAAAAAATCGTATGAGAAAGAGTTAGAGAACGTACCATTTCAGACTCTCTCTATTTGCCCCCTGTCATTTATTACCGTACTCTTTTTGGGAGGAAAAGACAGGTTTTAAATGATAGAATGACACGGAAAAATATTGTCCTGCGGTCGACTATGTTGTCGTGCGACGAGGCACCATAGTAGATTTATCCCTGTGGAAAAGATATTGTTAATTTAGGGATAGAAAAACGAACCTGTCGAGAGCTTGATCTTACAACTTCAGTTTATTTTCTCTTTTGATCTCCTGGATTCCCCATGGCATAGGGAATTTTAATTAATAACTTTTGCATGCTCGGGAGTCGACGGTCGATGGCTATTAGCTGGAATAGCGACATCGTCGATGATATCTTTGAGATTTCCTTTCGGAAAATGATATGCTAGTTCCTTCTTCAATGCGATACAGTCGTCTGTCGCATGACCATGATCGGCATGGAAGTCGCACCACTTTGATTTGTCTTTCTTAGCATCGTCCAGGTCAGACATCTTTGGCCATCGAATGGTAGCTTAGGAACTTTTCAGAGCTTCGACTAGGTCCTTTGTGGGTCCTTTGAATCCGTAAGAGGATATTTTGGGGTACTGAGTGAACTTAGCCGCGGTCTTGGCCTCTGCTTTCGTCTTGAAACGAACATTTGAAATTTGGCGCGTTGGCTCTACTCTAGAAACAGCCTTTGTCTTGAACTCTGGCTTTCTGACGCCTAGCGACTTCTTGTCGTCAGTATGCTTGCGATGAAAGGCTGCATCGTCTTCGACCCTCATATATGCTAAGGTCCGAGCTCGGACGTCTTCGAAATTCTCCGGGGGATATTTGGTCAGGTCGGTGTATAAACCCGAATTATCGTCCAGACCACGCTTATAGGCTTCGATTGCGGTTTTTACATCGCAATTGCAGATGCTGATCATTTCGGCATTGAATCTATTAAAATAACTTCGAATAGACTCATTAGCTTTCTGTACGATGTAATATAGGTCGCTGGTCTGCTTCTCCATCTTACGACTGCTGGCGAATTGCTGGGAGAATTGATTAACCAACTCAGCAAACGACCCGATGGATTTGGGTTTGAGATTGATTAACCATTGGAGAGCTGGACCAGTGAGAGTTGCTCAAAAAACTCTTACACATGCATACTTCCTGGTACATAAATGGGATCGAGATCGTCCACATGAGCTGCTTATATTGCGCGACGTGCTTAGTTGGATTGGTCACACCCAAATACTTGGGAGTGAAGGCAGGAATGTTATACTTCTTTGGGACCTCGATGGTGGCGATCTCGTCGATGAAGGGCGACACCTGATACCTCGAGCGAGGCTCGACGTCGACAGGCACGGCTGCCCCAGGCAACTTGGCGAGCAGGGACAGGACGCGCTCATTTTGGTCTTCTAACATCTTCAAACGATGAGCGACGGGATCGTTAAGATCGGGATTTCCCCTGTCGAGGGATTGGCCCCTGGGCTAGTACCATTACCATGCGACGAACCATTGGTGTCCCCGTTGAACGGGACGAAATATGGCTGCGACCCATAGTGGAATTGTTACGGTCCATTCTGAAACGGCTGCGATCCTTGCTGGAAAGGTTGCGATCCACCTTGAGATCCATTCTGAAATGGCTGCTGAAATGGTTGCGACCCTTGCTGGAAAGGCTGCGACCCTTGTGATGGCTGAGACCCATTATTCACGGGTGGTGGCCTTATGTGCTGAGGAGGAACTGTCCCAAACTGAGGATTTGGGTTGAACGTCCCTGGCTGTTGATTCTGCATGAACGGGCCTGGATACTGATTCAGCGCGGATGAACCTGGATTCGGGACAAATGGTCTAGGGCCATTCTGGTCGAACGATATTGGAATTGGATTCTGCAGGAACGGCCTAGGACCATTTTGAGGCCCAAGAGGATTTCTTAACCGCACGATCTCCTCAGCTGCTCTGCGATTCTGCTCCGCCATTGCATTGAGCTGATTCCTGACCACTTCGAGCTCCTGATACATCTGAGCGACGGCTTACTGCGGATTTCCAGAGGCTGCCATTTTCCTGCAACAGAAAATAGAAGAAACTCCAAGAAACTATTAGTAGGGTGCACGTTCGTCGAGGATTTTCTCTATATGAGGTCCCACGGATGGCGCCAAACTGTTAATGCCAAAAATCGCACCAAAGGGACAACTTAAGGTCGATGTGGACTTAATCAACTAAAGAAAGGATCTTTCGACGAGACGTGCAACGAGGGAAAAAATAAACGAGACAAGGGATTTGATGACGCAGGAAAAACCTCAAACGAGGAAAAAACCTGCAGACGATAGTGGGTGTCGTCGCTGCACTATGGTCGCCAATCAGGGGCGACGTCCTTGGTACTGGCGTCGGTCGTACGATGATTACAATACAAATGAAGAAAATGCTTCGAAATGTAAAGTACAAGTGTTTAAATGTGAAAACAGGTGTTTGTCGTGTGTGAATACAAAGCGTAAACTGTTGGTCGAGGGCTGATGTTGTGCGTCGAGAGCGATACTTGAGGTTTCCTTCGAGTGTTCTTGAGTTCGCTGTAAGATTCTGGCTTTCAGTACTTAATCTCCAGTGTTTGAATGTTCTTTACTATGAGTTTGGATGATTTTCTCTGCTGTTTGGTGATGTTCGCTGGAGTGTCTTGGATGTTAACCGATGTTCCTTGAAATGAAGCTTTAGCTTGTCTTTTATAGCCTTCGCGTCATTAATTAACTCCATTAATGATTCAGTCAACGGCTACAACGGCTGGAAACGGTCGCCGGAGTGATTATCCATGATGATCTTCGTCCGTTACGGCTATCGATCGTTGATGGTTGCGTCGGTTATATCCGTTGTTCTTTAATGACTTTGACTCCTGCATTAAACACTTAACAAACGTAACAGTCAAGGTTAACGTTAGCTTTGGTCGAAGGTACAATGATCTTACGCGATGGTCGTACGGGATGGGCGATACTATGGTCGAGCGTCATGGGGGACGTACGACTTACCTTTTACGGGCAACGACGGATGTTTTCTGGGTTCTCGTCGAGACCTTATCTTAATACAAGATTTGGATTATGACGTGCGTCTTATCTGCTCCGGTCGTGGTCGTACGACGTGGTTTTTTGCCCAAACAACGACTGTTATGATTTCTATGTTTAATGCAGGATCAACACCATTAATGGCCAACGGACATAACCGACAAGGTCAATTACGAGCATTAATACCAGCTGCCGTTACTCTTACATTCATGAGGGTCATTCAAGGCTACGAAGACTATAAGTACAAAGATCCTAGCCTCATTTGCGGACATCTGATTCCAAGGACAAGAATTACACAGCGAAAAACACTTGAATCAAAACTCTTTCTCGAAAGCATACGACGCACGACACATAGTTTCTACGTACGACGCACATACATTTATTCACGATTCACATGTTTACTTTACATTTAAAGTCTTTCTTTCATTTGTATTGTAATCATTGTACTCTCGACGCTTGGAACATATGGACGTCGCCCCTGTTTGGCGACCATAGTGCAGCGACGACATCCACAGTCGTCCGTGGGTTTTTCCCTCGTTGAGGTTTTCCCCGCGTCACCAAATTCTTCGCGTCTTATTTACGCTTTTTGTCTTTGTCACATTTCTTTGTCGAACGATTTCTATCTTTAGTTGTTAAGCTCCACAATCAACCTTAAGTTATCCTTCTGGACGATTTTTGGCATTAACAGTTTAGCGCCCACCGTGGGGCCCCACCTAGAGAAAGTCTTCGACAAACGTGCGTCCTACTAACATTTTCTTGGAGTTTCCTCTTTTTTCTGTTTCAGGAAAATGGCAGGTAATGGAAACCAAGAGCAGGTCATTGCCCAGTTGCATTGGGAGCTTGAAAATGTGCGCCGTCAGATCGATTACCTTGCTGACCAAAGCCGAAGGGCAGCCGAAGAAATCGTGCGGCTGAGGAATCCATTCGGACCACAGAACGGTGCCAGACCATTCATTCAGAATCCAGGTCTAAGATCGTTCGGTCAGAATCCAGGATACGCTCCATTCGTTCAGAATCTCGGACCAGGACCGTTCGGTCAGAACCAGCAGCAAGGTCCATTCATGTAGAACCAGCAGCAGGGATCGTTCATCCCAAATCCGCAGTTCGGGCCAGTTCCTCCTCAGCATCTGAGGCCACTACCCATGCACAATGGGTCTCAGCCATACTTCGTCCCTTTCAACGGGGACACCAATGGCTCGTCATATGGAAATGGCACCAGTTCAGGGGTTAACCCTCCAACGGGTGTAAATTCCGATCCTAACGACCCCTTCGCCCAGCGGTTGAAGAGACTGGAAGACCAGACTGAGCGTGTCCTGTCTTTACTCGCTAAGCTACCGGGGGCAGCCGTACCTGACGACGTCGAGCCTCGCTCGGGATATCAGGCGTCGCCTTTCGTTGACACGATAGCGATTGTCGACGTGCCGAAGAAGTATAACATCTCCACTTTCACGCCCAAGTATTCGGGAATAACCGATCCAATGGAGCACATCGCGCACTACAAGCAGTTAATGTGGACAGTCTCGATCCCGCATATGTATCAAGAATTGTGCATGTGCAAGAGTTTTGGGGCGACCCTCACGGGTCCTGCCCTTCAATGGTTGATTAACCTCAGGCCCAAATCCATCGGGTCGTTCGCTGAGTTAGTCAACCAATTCTCCCAGCAGTTCGCCAGCAGTCGCAAGATGGAGAAGCAGACCAGCGACCTGTACTATGTCGTGCAGAAGGACGGTGATTCTATCCGGAGTTACTTCAATAGATTCAATGCAGAGATGATCAGTATCCGTAACTGCGACGTCAAGACCGCGATCGAATCCTACAAACATGGCCTAGACGATAGTTCGGGTCTATACACTGATCTGACCAAGTATCCTCCAGACGATAGTTCGGGTCTATCCAGACGTCCGAGCAAGAACCCTAGCCTATATGAGGGTGGAAGACGATGCCGCCTTTCGTCGTAAGCATTCTGATGACAAGAGGTCGTTGAGTGTAAAGAAGCCAGAGTTCAAGAAGAAGGCAGTATCCAAGTCAGAACCTGCACTGCAAATCTCGAACGTCCGATTCCAGACGAAATCGGAGTTCAAGACCGCGACCGTGACCAAATTTCCTCAGTACCCTAAGATATCATCCTACGGATTCAAAGGCGCTACTAAGGACTTGGTCGAGGCCCTGAAGACCGTCCAGGCGACCATCCAGTGGCCAAAGAAGTCCGACAAAGACGACGGTAAGAAAGATAAATCAAAGTGGTGCGACTTTCACGTCGACCATGGTCATCTGACGGACGACTGCATAGCTCTCAAAAAGGAGCTTGCATACCACGTCCCGAAGGGCAACCTCAAGGATATCATCGACGACGTCGTTACTCCAGCTAGTGACGTTCGACCGCTGACTCCCGATCATGCAAAGGTCGTCAACTGCATCACTGGTGGTTCCGACGTGTGCGGTCTGACGTATTCTGCAGGCAAACGTCACGCCAGCCAAGCACCTGACGATCGACCTACCCCTCGTTCATCAAGACCCAAAGGAGATCTGGATTTAGAAGCCATAAAGATTTCATTCAATCAAGACGATCTCGACGATTCTTATCGAAAGCATCATAACGGGTTGATCATTCAACTCACGATTGGTAACTGTCTGACCCGACGAGTCTTGGTTGACGGAGGCAGTTCAATAAATGTCATCTTCCTTGATACCATCAAGGCCATGGGAATCGATCGATCGGAAATCACCCGACGCTCGACAACCTTGGTCGGTTTCGATGGAGACGCGACGAGTACCTTTGGAGAGATCACCTTGCCTGTCTATGCCGGAGGAATCAACAAGCAGACCAATTTCAACGTCATCGACTGTGCATCGGATTATAACATCATCTTTGGTCGACCATGGATCCATGACATGAAAGTTGTTCCCTCGACGTATCATCAGACCATGAAGTTCCCTACGCCGTGGGGAGTCCAGGAGATCAAAAGTGGGCCGAAAGTCGCCCGCGACTGCTATAAGTCGACCCCGAAGCCGCAAAAGCAGTCCATCTAGCAATTACAGGTCCAGGGTGCTCCTGGGACAGCCGGCGACTAACGCCTGGAGGAAGTCGTCCTGGACCAGAGCAAGCCTGACCAGAAGGTCTTTATAGGTTCGTCTCTCGATCCCTGCCTTAAAGAAAAACTGATATCTTTTTTGCAGGAACACGCCGACTGCTTTGCCTGGTCGCACGAAGACATGGTCGGCATAGACCCCAACGTCATTTCTCACAAGCTCAATGTCAACCCATCATTTAAGCCTATCAAGCAAAAGCGCCGCAAATTTGCTCCTGAAAGGAATAAGGTGATAAATGACTAGGTCGACAACCTCCTCAAGACAGGGAAGATTCGAGAAGTATAGTACCCTGACTGGCTTGCTAATGTCGTGGTCATGGCGAAGAAAAATGGCAAATGGAGGGTCTGTATCGATTTCACAGATCTCAACAAAGCTTGTCCAAAAGATCCTTTTCCATTGCCACATATCGATGCCATGGTCGACGCGACGGCAGGACATGAACTATTGACGTTCATGGATGCTTATTCTGGATACAATCAGATCCTGATGCACGTCGAGGACCAAGAAAAGACCGCATTCCTGACAGATCGAGGTATTTACTGTTATAAAGTTATGCCGTCGGTTTAAAAAATACAGGTTCTACCTACCAGCGTCTGGTAAATAAAATGTTCAAAGATCATCTCGGCGACACGATGGAGGTGTATATCGATGACATGCCCATCAAGTCGAAGCGAGCAGTCGACCACGTCGAGCATTTGAGGCAGTCGTTGGACATCCTTTGAAAGTATAGCATGAAGCTCAACCCGACGAAGTGTTCCTTTGGTGTCGGTGCTGGGAAATTCCTGGGTTATATGGTCACTCGTCGAGGAATTGAGGCCAACCCCGACCAGATCAAAGCTATCATCGAGATCAAATCTCCAAGAAATTTCAAAGAATTCCAAAGGCTCACTGGTCGGGTGGCAGCTCTGAACAGGTTTATTTCTCGATCCTCGGATAGATGTCATTTGTTTTATAACGTCCTCAGGAAAAATAAAGGCTTCAACTGGACCGACGATCATGAGCAAGCACTGCAAAAATTAAAAGAGTACATGACGTCGCCGCCCTTGCTCTTAAAGCCTTACGACCATGAGGTCTTGCAGCTACATTTGGCTGTTATTCCTAATGCAGTAAGTGTCGTCCTGACGCGAGAAGATGAAAAGCAGCAATTGCCGACCTACTATGTAAGTAAATCTCTCTTGGACGCTGAAACCAGGTATTCCTCTATGGAAAAATTGCTCTTGTCGCTAGTTACAGCCACAAAGAAATTGCGACACTATTTTGAATCGCATCCTATTATTGTCGTGACTAACTTTCCTCTTAAGTCTGTCTTAAGGAAACCTAAGTTGACAGGTCGATTGGCAAAATGGAGCATATATCTCAGCAGTTACGACATCGATTTCAAGCCCAGGACCGCGATCAAATCGCAAGCTTTGGCAGATTTCATTGCTGATTTCAGCCCTGAGCTGGAAAAAGAAGCAGAGCTAGAAGTGTCTACTGTGGCGACTCACGACGACGTACCCTGGACTCTACATGTCGACGGTTCATCCAACACTAGGGGTTCAGGACTAGGCATCGTCTTAAAGTCGCTACAAGGGGGCAAGATGGTGTATTCTGTGCGATGCGACTTTAAAACCACCAACAACGAAGCTGAGTATGAAGCCCTGATCGTGGGAATGAATATGGCCCACGACTCGGGGGCTACCAAAGATGACAGCGTACCTGAAGGTAGCAAAAGAAAAATCCGAAAAGTTCAAATCATTTTCTATTGAACAAATTCCAAGGGACCAGAACACTCAAGCCGACGCTTTTGCAAACCTTGGGTCTGCATTGGTCGAACCAATATTCGACAGTATTACCATGATCCACCTGGCGACATCGTCCATCAAAAACGACGACGTCGTCCAGATCGAAGACCATGAAGATGATTGGTTGTGCGACATCAGAAATTTTCTTATGCACGACCAACTCCCAGAAGACAAGATGGAAGCTCGGAAGGTCAGGTTCAAAGCATATAGGTATGTCGTTATCAGAGATAGACTCTATCGACGATCATCGACAGGCTTAAACCTGAGATGCGTCACCAGCAAGAGTCAAGTTCAGAGATTCCTTCAAGAGATGCACGATGGGGAGTGTGGCAATAACTCAGGAGGTCGCAGCTTGGCCGATCGTATCTCTCGACAAGGTTATTTTTGGCCCATATTGCGACAAGACGCCATCATGTATGTCCAGAACTGTGATCCCTACCAACGACATTCAGGTACGTCCCATAAACCTTCTGAACCTTTACACTCGACATTGATCCCATGGCCCTTCATAAGATGGGGGATGGACATTGTCGACAAGCTACCACCTGCCCCAAGGCAAAAGACATTTCTCCTCGTACTTACGGATTATTTTTCTAAGTGGGTAGAAGCGGCTGCTTTTTCCCAAGTTCGGGACAAGGAAGTCGTCTCTTTTATCCAGACTAACATCATATGCAGGTTTGTGATTCCATCCGAAATTGTCTGCGATAATGGATCCCAGTTCATAAGCAACAGGACTCGACAGTTCTATGAAGACCGCAATATCAAGCTGACAACCTCGACACCCAGGTATCCCCAGGCAAACGGACTTGCTGAGTCGAGCAATAAGACCATTATTGCTTCGATAAAAAAAAGGGTAAAGGCTGCAAAGGGAAAGTGGGTCAAAGTACTCCCTTCGGTCCTGTGGGCAAATCGCACGACGCCCCGCACGTCCACAGGACAAACCCCTTTCTCCTTAGTCTATGGTTGTGAAGCAGTTCTGCCAGTCGAGGTCCGACTTCCAACCTCGAGGCATACTTTCGTCGACCATAACCTGGTTGATTTAAGTTATGACCTCGACGCCCTTGAAGAACTTGGGGAATCAGCATTGATTAGAATGGCGTCGCAGAGGCAAGCGGTCGAACGACATTTCAACAAGAACGTCGAATCTAAAGTTTTAAACCAAGATCATTCAAGATAGAGAAGATAGAGAATTTGTCATCCAATTACATCAAGAACATGTTACAAGATATGAGTTCAGCACTGTTCTCTCTCAAGGTTCTCTCTTAACAGTTAGTGTAAGTGTTCTATTGTTACAAGATTAAACTAACCAAAGCCTATTTATACCTAGACCCACAAGGTATAAACCACACACTAACAACACAATAACATTGACTTTGACATTTGACTTTCTACATTAAACCTTGAAGACATATTAGCACTAACAATCTCCCCCTTGGATTCAAGGTTTAAACAAAATGAAAACAACAGTCTTTGGCATTCTCGAATCTTCAAAACTTTAAGACTTCGGCTCTTTGATTTTTAAAATTGCTTGTCAAAGTCAACATGTCACACAATCTTCAAACAAGAATTTACGGACTATCTTTCTTCGAACAGGACAATATGGATCTTCACACAAAGCATATTAATACACAAAAGCCCAAGTTCAAGAAAAAGAGATCACAAAATGATCAATCGATTTTTCTCAAACTCTTGAAGAATTCTCCCCTTATTCATTGACTTGAGAAATTCAAACTTCAGTATCGATATCTTCATAAAAGCACGAGTTCAAAAGAAAGAGATCACTAAATGATCAATCGATTTCTTATAAACTCTTGAAGAAGAAATCTCCCCCTATCCTTTCTTGAAACAAAGACTTCTTTCAACATTTCTCCCCTTTGACGTTAAAAAACAAATCTTTGACATGAAACGCTCTTTGACATGAAATTGATGTAGACATTTCTCCCCCTTTTTCGATGAAAATGAGCATCATGAGCATCGAAAATTCTTGTCAATTTCAGTCAAGTCCTTGTAAAACACAAACAATCTCCCCATTAACGAAAGATCTTGCTCCCCCTAAAAATAAGAATTATAGAGCAAATTGATTTTCTCCCCCTGAAAATTTGTACAAGGAAAAAAAAAATTAATTCATTGAACTACATTTTATAACTACTAACAATTAATCATTTGAACACCAAACAAAAGAAATTCAACTTAATGAAATGTAACAGATATTTCCATCAAGTGAAATCAAATGCATGCGTTTGGATTCAAAAACAAGACATCATTGCATATCAAGTTACAAAAGTTCAGTTTCAACTCCTTTATAAAATCTATTTGGTGTGCTAGCATGCGAAATATGATTAGCAACAAGCATATGCAATTCTGAAACCTATAAGAATACTTTGCTCTTACTCACACTATATGACTGAAAGCAGAATTTCCACAAATTTATAAGATTATCGCGACATTGTTATTTCTCCAAGATATAAGAGACGTGTGCTCATTGGCATCTTTTCATATTGTGCTCATTGGCATCTTTTATTTTGTGCACATTGGCATCTTTTTGTCAAAACGTTTATTAAGACTAAGATACACCGTAAACGTAACTTTCTATCTGGTTCTATAGCAGGATTTGGATCAGCCAATCCCAGACCAGTTGGCCTTAGGGGCTAGGTGTCGAGCACCCCTTGGAATTTACTCTCCCAAACCAGAAAGGCTACATCGATATATCCTAATCCCATCTGTACTAGTAGAACATGGCTTTCTATCTGGTTCTATAGCAGGATTTGGGTCAGCCGATCCCAGACCAGTTGGTCTTAGGGACTAGGTGTCGAGCACCGCTTAGGACTTAATCTCCCAAACCAGAAAGGCCACAGGCACAAACTTTCAAACTAAATGATTAGATTTAAAACTTAGAGCATCTCAATCACTTGGTTCTAAAACATAGTGCTTCTCCCATATTTTCGTTTCCATCCATCATTCTGACAAAAAGGCTTTTTGAGCATTATATTCTATATATGTCTAGAATCACATAGTTTTGAGCATTCATCATATTTTCTTTCATGTTTTGCTGACCTTTCGATTTATTTCAGAAGTGAAAGATGAAACAAATTTAACTCAGATAATACAAAAAACGCTTGTAAAATCACCCTTGACACACATTTCATTCATTGAATGAAAGTTGAAAAAAAAATTCCATCTCATTGAATTAAATTTGTAAAGATTCAAATTTTCAAAGAAGTAGAGATAAAACATAATGCAATGTTACCTTTTACTGCATGATCCTTGAAATAAAAAATATATGACAGTGAAAGATATAACCTAATAGGTACGAGTTCTAAACTGATGTGTTTAGAAGTCTTAGTCTTTGAAGTACGGGTCCTGAACTGAATTGTTCAGAAGCCATTGTCGTTGAAGCACGGGTTCTAAATTGATGTATTTAGAAACCAAAGTCGTTGAAGTACGGGTTTTGAACTGATGTGTTCAAAAACCAATAATCGGTGAAATGCGGGTTCTAAACTGATGTGTTTAGAAACCATATCTCTTTACTCCCCCTTAATGGCACAAGTAATCTTCTTCCAAGAGTTCAACGCTTTGCTTCTAAATCTGCAAAAACAGATTAAGTAGATTTTGGTACCCAACGTGTCTTGGGTGCTGGCTTGTTAAGCGGAGCTCTATAAAAAGGAAAATGATAAGTACCATACCAATATTGAACGTTATCATTTTTAATAAAATCATTAGTTCCACAATAAGAACAGCAAAAATTCTTTTGTGCAAACCTGATTAAATTATTTGCGGAATATATTGAATCAGGTTTAGCAAAAGATTTACCTTTCAGGTTAGTATTCTTTTTAGGAACAGACGATTTTGGTACATCTTTTTCAGGAGTCGTACCTTTTACTCTCCATTGCATGTTGACTTTCTTGTATGAAGGAAGATCAACAAATTGATACTTGGAAGAATTATCCACTGGATGATCATAGAAAAGATTAGACGGTCGAATCGGACTTTCTGAATAGCTTTTGGATTTGTTGAGTGACTTCACTTTGTTTGATAAGTCATTCCGTTCCTTGGTCATCAAATCAAGCTTCTTCTGAATGTCACAATTAACCCTCTTCTCTTTCATAATATCAGTCGATAACACGGCCAAATTCTTTGTCAGCTTTCGTATTTCTTGCTGAAATATCTTCCTCTCTTTAGAAAATTCGTCTTTATCGCACTTAGCTTGAAAGTCAG
Organism: Saussurea involucrata; assembly: GCA_033807775.1. Lineage (NCBI taxonomy): Eukaryota > Viridiplantae > Streptophyta > Magnoliopsida > Asterales > Asteraceae > Saussurea > Saussurea involucrata. The sequence goes on along the minus strand of CM066321.1, from coordinate 1,384,873 downwards.
CTTTCTTCATCTTTTCTAGCTCATGACTTTCCTTATCTAGCTCTTGTCTTTCCTTTTCTAAATCCTTTTGAAGATCAGAAATTTTCTTTGACAGTTTCGCATTCTTCGCTTCAAAGCTTTTCCTTTCTTTTTCATACTCGACCCTTTCCTTCTCCAATTTTTCTTTTTCCAGGAATAAAACTTTCTCAAAATCTGAATTTTGTTTGGAAAGTTTTCTGCATTTGAGTTCAAGAGCTTTCTTTTCTTTGTTGGTTCCCGTTTTGTTTTAAACAAGATTATCAGATCTATTAGTTCAAGTTTATGTTTGATGCGGATGCGTATTTGAAGAACTAACAAATATGATTAATAGATTTAGAACACAATATAAATAAACAGTGAACATGAAATAATATCTCAAAGTTTACTGAATATATATATATTAAGAACAGATTTAAAAAACAGTGAGTAAGTAAAGCTTTAAAACAGATATGACTCTCAAAGTATATAAGCTATATGTTCTTGATGTTTTTTTCTCTTAATTCTCTATTCTCTTAGGAAGAACTCAACATGAGTCTTCCTTATATACTACTCTAAGGGGACCATAAAGTTGAAGCTACTATTCAGAACGGACGGTATGAATAGTGGAACGGATGGCATGAACAGTTGGACGTGCTGTATTGCATTTAATGCAGCAGACGTCTATTATGTACTAAGCCCTATTGAATCCAATCAGAGTTTGACACGTTGAAGATGGACAGGGCATGCTACCATGCAAGTTGATGAACAGGTCCAGTAACAGTAGCAAGATATTATAAATATCTATAGGTCTTTTAGAGAGGACCACAGATGCTCTGTAAAGTGTTACAGAGGTTCTGCGGTCTGGTCCTTTGTAGAGCAGTCTTCACCGGATTCCGAGTCTTTGGTCTTCTTTGTGCGTATGACAGAGCTTCTGTAGGACGCCTCTTTAGCTTCTGTAGCTTCTTGACCTTGATCTCTCGGTAAGTTCGGCAGAGCCTCTGTAAGAGGCTTTCTTTACTTAGCCTATTTTTCACTACTTCTAAATACTTCTATGATTAGGAAGATTGAAGCTAACAATCTCCCCCTAAGTAGTGAAAAATAAAAAATTTGAACTTGAGTTAAGTTAGGCTAAGTTAGATAAAACAGAGGTTAAACAATACCTCGAAAGTTCTTTCATTTAGAAGTATGCCAGAGGCATTTTATATTTGAGTACAATGAAAGATAAAATTTAACATGGTTTGCAGAGATTGGTTGTTTGAGAATCAGATTTTGGCGTCTTTGAAATCGTTGAAGCTTCTATTGTCTCTTCCGACTTCTCTGATCTCTTTGTAGAAACTGATGCAGAGTTCTCTTAAGCGTATTGTAGCATCAATCTCTCTGATGAAGGTATCTGCAGCGTCTATATCCATTTGCTCGGTATCTCTGTATTTTACAAGGTTTGCTCTGAATTTGTTCAGAGTACTAGTTGCGTACTTCTGACAATACATGCTTACAAAAAGTTTGACTTCGCCTTGTGGGTTTTGAAATACTAACCCGAATCTTGGTTCTGTAATGATTGAGTTGGGCACGGCGTCAGGTGGGCAGCGATCCTCTGGTGGTCGTAGATTCAGATGTTTAAGACCAAGATCCTTTCCCAGCTGAAAGTCTGTCAGACTGTAGATTAGAAGCCTTTCCCTCATTGCTTTTCTCAACACTTGATAGGCTCTGGTGTTTGGCTCTGTGTTGTAGTTGTCCTTTGTCCATTGCAGAAGTTCAGGTAGATCATAGGGATTCAGATTCCTTATGTCAGCATCAGTGAAGGTGGTTTCTGAATTGTTTACCCTTTTGACTCTGTAAAGATTGTACCTGACTCTTGGATAGGTTCTTGTGAAGGAGAACCTGCAGAAGATTACCTTTTTGATTTTATGAATTGAGAAGACTTCTGCTTTGGTTCTTGGCTTTGTTCTGCTGAAGATGTTCTCAAATTCTTCTCTGATGTTCGGATTTGTGATTTGGTCTGTTGGATGGAGGTTCTGAAAGGGTTGTTTGTAGAGATATTTGTACACCACTTCTTCCATTTCTTCATATGTTGGACCATGTGGTGGTACTTGTCTTCTGAGACTCTCCATCTGTTGAACAACTTCTGCAGCTCTGCCAGTAAGTGGAATGTCTGACAGGGGCTTTAATCCATATGCCCAGTCCTCTTCTTCAGGCTTTGGAGTTTGAAAGGCATCAAAGGAGCTCTTCATCAGTTTTTCTGTAGGATTGGGCACTGATTTCTTTTTCTTGGGCTCTTCTGTCATTTTTGCCTTTCCCTTGTCTTTGGCTTTTGGAGGTGCAGAACCTGTTGCTTCTGTAGGTTTGGTTGTTGGTGCTTCTGTTGGAATGATGGGAGTTGCCTTTGTAGGTTTTGACACTTGTGTTTGAGAGGAATTTTGTGGCGTTGGTTCTGTTGGCTTGATTTGCTCTGTGACCTCTGTTGGAGGTTCTTTGGTGACTTCTTCTGTGAGCTCGGTTTCTGTTTGTGAAGGTTGGATATCAAATCTTCTTGCCATTTTGAAAGCTAATGTGAACCTGTGCCTTTCTTCTTCTCTCTGCGCCATTCGTTCAGTCATTGTTTTGTGCATATTCCTTAGAACAGAAGAAGCAGAGGTCGTTGCTCTTTTTGGTTTGTGGGCAATAGACTTTCTTCTTGGGATGGATTGGGGTTTTTCTGTTGGTTTTGTAGTTTGGGAGGGAAGATCTTCTTCTGTGGAGGATGACAGATGTTGAACATCTACTCCAAACCTTGTATGGAATTCCACAGAGGTGGGTGTTGCCTCTGTGGTCTTTTGAGCTTCTTGTACATGGGTTTCTTCAGCGGTTGATTCCACAGAGATGGTGTTGTCTATGTGGTCTGTTGAGTTTGTTGATCTTTGGTTTGTTGTGAAGGGGTTTGGCTGATTGGTTCTGCTGCGATTGGTGGAGCATGTAGTCCTCTGGTCGTAGCTTTCTCCCTTATATTCTCCCCCTCAGGATGATCTGATGGACCATGGTGGTCATGATCAGAGTCATCCTGACTCTTATTAGAAGTACCCTCTGCTCTGCAGGAAGCTTTGGGTTTTTTGGTAGTTCTGCTCCTGCGGCCATCAACTTCGTACATACATCATCACAGAGGCCGATTAGAGTTGCAAGCTCTGCTTCTGTGTTGAAGCGTATTTTGCCGACACTTTTTCTGAATTCTTTAACGTAGTTGGCATTTGCAGAAGTGAAGGAGACGATGACTTCTGTGACATGGTTTATCACATTTTGCCCGAGCTCTGTTAGCTGTGCTCTGGTCATGTAGTCTTTTGGCTGCATCAGTATTGTGCTGCTCATTGCTTCTGCTTGAACGTTTTGCAGAGCCTTCTGTAGATCTGTAGGTGTGAGGCTCTATGATTTGTTGGATTGCTTGTTCATTTGTTCAAGGAAATGCTTGACTGATTCCTTGAATGCAGATGTTGCAGCTATTCCGAAATCTTTAGCAGCAGAAGTGGCTGTAGTTGTGGCAGTTGTTTGAGCAGAAGACTTCATCTCTGTTATGGCGGATTTCACCTCTGTGGACAGATTGTCCATTTTGGTGTTCAGATTTCGTAAGGCTATTGATGTTGTCTCTACAAAAGATGTGAAAGAGCTTTGCAACTCTTTCATGGTTTGGTTCACAGAGTTGACAAGGGTTTGGAACTCATCCCTTGATACTTGTGTCCCTGTTGTAACCTCTGGAGGAACACATTCGTCTCCAGAGTGAGTCCCTGCTCCTGGGACACCTTCGTTCACCCTTGTTTATACGATGGGGGTGGAAGGATTTCCATCTGATCTTTGAGAAGAAACAAGAGTTTCAGTCTCTACAGATGTTCTGGGAAGAACAGTGTCCAAATCCACTCTAGAGGTGGGTATCAGAATGTTCTTCTGTTGACTTGGAGACTTGTCTAGAGTCTCTTCGTCTATGTGCTCACTACTTCTCTCTGAAAGAAGTGTTGGCCCTAATTTGTGCGTGGCAGAGGAAACGAATTCCTCTGTAGGGTGTTCTGATGTGATCTGGGGCGATTGATCACGAACTATAGGTGAGTCTCTCTGAGGAGACTCCCTAGGAATGGATTCCCCGGTTTCTGTGGGCGCAGAAGTCGAAAGAGTGACCTCTGGCTGGATGGGTTGGGGTTTGGATCGAGCTGTGCTGCTCTTTTTCAATAACTCCTTCTGCAGCTAGACCTGCGGAGTTAGATGTGTGGGTTGCACTGGGAGGGGGTGAAGGATGTGTGCCTTCTGCAACATCGGCATCTTTTCTTGTTTCTTCCTCTGTTAAGCATCCAAGCATCACTTCATTATCAATCATTTCAGCCTCTATCGCTATCCTTTGGCTTGGTGCTTCTTCCCTAGCTCCTGTTGAAGTTCCTTGCTCTGTGACTAAGAAGTCGTACATTGGATGAGAGCCGTATAATTGCATGACATGTGGATGATATAGACCTTTCCGGATTTGGTCAGCTTCTTCTTCATCAGAATCTACCTCTGAGACCTCTATACCTTCGACATCTTTTTCTTTTACTTTTTCTTTTCCTCCTATTCTTTCTAAAACCTCTGTAACCTCTTCTCTATTCCACTCAGCTTCTGAGGCCTGGTTTGGACTCCTTCTGTGGACGTCCAGTCCCTGTTGGATGAAGGGGTTCTGTAGAATGTTAGGGGTTTCAGATGGTTGATCTCTGGGGGTTTGATCATCTTCTTGCAGATTGGTGTCAATTCCAGAGATAGAGAAGTCTTGTTCTTCTGAGGTGTGGTGGTCAAGTGGTTGTGCCGTCCACCCAGCTGTATTTAGGGTGTTGGTAATTTCAGGGTGTTGAAGAAAATCATTCAAGCTGCCTTGATGAGCGAATCGATCTGCGGATTCATAAGGTGATTGATATCCCTCTTCTGCAACTTCGACTTCTGCAATTTCTTCTTCTGCAGTATCTTCGATCCGGGTTCCTGCGACCTCTTCTTCAACCACTTCTGCAGCTGCCTCTTCTGCGATGGTAACCATTTGATCAATTGATTTTCCATGCTTCTTTTTGGTCTTCCTCCTCTTGGGTTTTGGTGCTCATTCTTCTGTGGGTTTTGATTTTCTTTTCTTTGGTTTTGGAGAAGAGGGAGGAGCAGAGGAGCCAACTTCTGTGGCACGAGGAGGTGAAGGTTGATCTTCTGCAATGTTTGTAGAGGTGCCTTCTGCAGTTTTCCTCTTCTTTGTTTTTGGGGTAGAGGCAGAGGCTTTAGAAGAAGATCTCTTTCCCATGAGCTCGTCACGTTTGGCCATAAAACTTCGTTGGATTTCCAAATGTTTTGCCAGTTTCTTCTTCTTCGATTTTGTAGAGAGGGGTTCTACAACTATTGTTCCTAAGGGGACACCTAAACGCGGGGGTGTCACAGGGCTCGGTTCTGGAGTCCTGTGATCGTGTATATACTCTTTCTTAAGGGTTTTGTTCGTGGCATATTTCAGAAGCCTTTTTGAAAGAGGTCTGCAGTGGTTGTAGCCTTCTGCATGATCGGTGGGGATGTTCTTGTTCATCGGGAACTGTTTGGGAATTGGTCCTTCCTTGGCCATTTCTGCATCATTAGCAGAGGTTCGAACAGAACACCCAAGATTCTTTAGAATTGCAGAGGAGGTAGATATGTGGGATCAGTCTCTTTAGCCTTTAGGGTGTTGTTCTTTCTGTCGATTGTATTGATGATCTCCTGCAACATGATGGTCGAGTAATCGAGTGGGAGATCGTAGTAGACCCCATACATGATGGTTAAGATCTGATGTGAGCTTTGATCAATGCTGCCTATCTTCCCTGTCAGGCATCTGTTGAGGATCGAAAACAAGGTGTTCCACAGAGGTGGTAGTCTGCCTCTGATGAAGACATTTCTTTTCCTCAAGTGGGTGTTGTACCCAAGCGTTTCTACAAAACGACAGAGCTCATCGTCTGTAGGTTGTTCTGCATATTTTTTCAATCCCAGAAAACCTCTAGTTGGTAAATTGAACTCCAGAGAGAACATTGTTCTATTAAATTTGAGTTCCAGATGCTCTGAGTTGTCCGGCTTTGAGATGTACCCTTTGATCAAAGAATCATCTTTATCATATCTGCAGCTCTGCCAAAATTGATTCAAATACCTAACAGGTATTTTCTTTGGGGTTCTTGAAAGTAGAGGGAAGAGTATATGATTTTCCATTATGTGCAGAAGAATGGCATGGAATTCGCCGAAAGCAGTGGGTGAGGGGACCAAATAGCAATTGTTGGATTTGATTGGCAGTACCTTTTCGAAATGATCCTTTGCTATAAAGTTTTGAAGATGTGTGATCGGAGCAAGTCTGTTGTGTCGCCGGAATCTTCTTGTTCAATATTTTTGGCGAGATGGGGGTTTTCTGAATGTTCAGAATGAGCAGGTGAGTGTTCTGGTCAGTTCACCGGAGAGTGTGCAGGGGAGATAGCTTGAGAAGATGAAGCCATTTGGTAAGAAGAATAGGATTCTTGCAAGCGTTTGCAGGGTTTCGCCGGAGAAGAATGAGAGTTTGTAAAGGTTTTAAGAGAAGGTAAGCTTGGGTTTTATATGAGTGTAAAATGGTAGAATTTGGAAAGTGAAAATATATGGCAATGGATAGATATTTGGAATCCATACTCGAGTTAGAACGGCGGGTTCAACTTTCCATAGAAAACGCTCCATGTACGCCCAATGAAAAAGAGACACGTAGGCCATGTCAGAGGATGACAGGACGTCGTGCGCGGCCCATTAATGCTAGGCGCGTGGGATTGTTCTTAGACATATTAAATTCACTCTCAGTTAAAAGTAACCGTTATTTTTACAGAAATGCCCAAGTTGCATATTGACAGAACCTCTGTGGTTTACAGAAGCTTCTGTAATTTTGAAACACTTGATGTTCATTGCCTCATATATCTCATTGTTATCATGACTCTGTAGGTTCTTCTTTAACCAAAACATTTGTAAAGGCATTGGAGAGGATTAATAGGATTTTATTGAAGAAATTTCGTTCAGAGGTTTTGAGGCTCTGTAGGAACTTGCAGAAGCTCTGTCAGGGCCAGCAGAAGCTCTATGAAAGAAATTTCTTATAACTAAAAATCTATCAACGATTTTGATCATCCAAGTTTTGATTTGTACTCAGAAACGTTTTTCAGACACATTTGAAAGTTGGTGTCCGAAAAAAAACTGTTATGGAAAAAGTTTTGTTCGTGAAGGTCATGCTGTGTGTATTCGGTTTCCGAGATAACATTCCAAAAGATCGATAGAGGTTAAATTTGCGATCACAGAGCATATTTCTTGCAGAGCCTCTGTTGAGCTCAGCAGAGGCTCTATGACCTCAAATTTCTCATAACTTGAATTTTATGACACTTTTTGATCTTTTGATTTTTGGCATGTTATTCCTAGTATATTTAGGACATATTTGACAATTTGTGTCCCAGAAAACTGTTTTCAAAAACCTTTTGTACGAGAGACATACCTTTTTGGTTCTTCTTTTCTCGGCAGTGATGTCTGACTTCTGTCGATATAGATTCATCGGCACTCTTCTTTGGTTCCCCCTTGAAAGATTAACCTCTGTAAATTATTTCAAGGTCCCGTTTGCTCCCCCTTGATCTAATCACCTCTGTAGATCATGTAATTTCTTTTTGCTCCCCCTTGACCTATGCTTGGATCAAAAAAATGATAAGTTTTGCATAGAACATAGGTCATGTTTTTACAGAGGTTCTGTGGGGGTCGTCAGAGGTTCTGAGCAGACCCACATAAGCTCCGTGATATCAAGAACTATTTAAGATTGAGAATTTACATACAGAAAGAAATCAATCAAAGCATTTAAATAAAGTAGTAGAAATATATACTTACTCACAGAAGATAAAGCTATACTTACAGAGGATTTTCACGTCATATTAATCATTCCTAACTTACCCACCAAGAAATTGAATCTTTTCTCGTCTAATGCTTTAGTGAATAAGTCCGCGAGTTGATATTCTGTGGGCACGAAATGCATCTCGATTGTACCGTGTTCAACATGATGTTTCAAGAAGTGGTACCTTATATCGATATGCTTGGTTTTGGAATGTTGCACAGGATTGGCAGAGATGACAATGGCACTTTTGGAATCACAGAAGATGGGTATTTTGAATAGAATGTGGCCGTAGTCTTTTAGCTGAGTCTTCATCCACAGAACCTGAGAACAACAGCTAGCAGCAGCAACGTATTCAGCTTCTGCCGTAGATGTTGATACACAGTTCTGCTTTTTGGAGGTCCAACTGACTAGCTTACCACCTAGGAATTGACAACTCCCAGAGGTACTCTTTCTGTCGAGCATGCATCCTCCATAGTCTGAATCTGTATAAGCTTTAAGACAAAAGCCAGAGTTCTGTGGATACCAGAGACCAAGATTTTTGGTCCCCTTTAAGTATCTAAAGATTCTCTTAACAGCATCATAATGTGATTTTTTAGGATTAGCTTGATAACGTGCACAAAGACATGTGGCATGTATAATGTTAGGTCTGCTTGCAGTTAAGTATAACAGAGATCTAATCATGCCTTTGTAGAGAGTGCATTCTACAGAGATGCCATATGGATCTAAGGATAACTTGTTTCCAGTGGCCATTGGAGTTTTTATTGCAGAGGTATCAGAAAGGCTATATTTGCAAAGAATGTCAGAGACATATTTGGCCTGATTTATAAAAATTCCTTCTGATGATTGTTTGACTTGGAGTCTGAGGAAGAATGTTAATTCTCCCATCATACTCATTTCAAACTCACTCTGCATGAGTTGTTCAAAACTTTTGCACTCCTCTGTATTATTAGACCCAAAAATTATGTCGTCCACATAGATTTGTACAAGCATTATTTCACTGTTTTTACGTTTATAGAATAAGGTAGTATCTGTTGTACCTCTGTCGTAGCCATTGACTAGAAGAAAAGTAGAAAGTCGTTCGTACCATGCTCTTGGAGCCTGTTTCAGTCCGTACAGAGCCTTTTCAAGGTAGTATACATGCCTTGGGAACTTTGAGCTTTCAAACCCTGGTGGCTGATTTACGTAAACCTCTTCTTGAATTTCACCGTTGAGAAAAGCTGATTTTACGTCCATCTGATAAACTTTAAATCCTCTGTGGGCTGCGAAGGCTAAGAATATTCTTATTGCTTCGAGCCGTGCGACAGGGGCAAAAGTCTCATCGTAGTCTATGCCTTCTTCTTGTCTATATCCCTTGGCCACTAATAGTGCTTTGTTTCTGATGACCACTCCATCTTCATCCTTCTTATTTCTGTAGACCCACTTAGTCCCAATGGCCTGTTTCCCTCGTGGCAGAGGTACTAAAGTCCATACTCTGTTATGCTCAAACTGCAGAAGCTCTTCTTGCATGGCGTCTACCCAGTTTGGGTCATCTAGGGCTTCAGAAATCTTCTTTGGTTCTATCACACTAATAAAATTTGTAAAGAAACAAAAATTAGCAGTGGCAGACCTGGTTTTTATCGTGTCAGAAGGTTCGCCGATTATTTGGCTTGGAGGATGGCTTTTTGTCCACTTAGTTGTGCGTGGAAGGTGGTCACCAATGTCATCGAATCTTTCTTCAGAGGCTTCTTGTTGTTCTTCTTCTTCTTGTATAGCCTCTGTAGTAGTGCGTGCCTTTGTAGTTGATCCTACAGCTTGTGGAATGATTAGTATGAGAGGTGGTGGAGTTTGTTCTTCTGAGGACGTATATACTTGGTCCTCTATATCCTCTGTAATTGGTTCCTCTGTGGATTGTGAAGTTTGATTTTCAGCAGCTTCTGTGGTCGTTTTCCTTGTTGTTTCATCTTCTGCGATCTCTACCTCGGCATTTGCATCTGTAGTATTTACAGAAGAAGATGAAGCATTATTTGGTCCAGTTAGAGTCATACTTGTTGGATTTTGACCGATGGAAGATGGTTCTTCAGAAGCTCTGATGGTTCCAACAGAGGGATCAATGTCATCGTGGAACATCTCAAAAAATAGAAGATTTAAGTCTTCTTTTGCTTTTGAGATGCTAGAGGATTCCCCTTTAAGTCCGAGTTCTGAACTGATTTGTTCAGAAGTCTTCTGGAATGAATCATCAAAAGAAACATTGATGCTTTCTACAATTTTGCGAGATCTTGTAAGGAATGCTCTGTAGGCTTTGGAGGTGGCAGAGTATCCAATGAATTTTCCTTCGTCAGCTTTTACCTCAAACTTTCCTCTGGAATCTCTGTCGTTTAAAACAAAGCATTTACATCCGAACATATGGAAAAATTTGATGTTTGGCTGCCTTTTGTTGATTAATTCGTAAGGAGTCTTGAGGTGTCTTTTCACAATGGTTGAACGATTCTGTGTATAACAAGCAGTAGAAATCGCTTCTGCCCAAAAGTTCATCGGTAATCCGCATGCTGATAGCATAGCTCTTGCGGCCTCCACAAGCGTTCGATTCTTTCTTTCGACTACGCCGTTCTGCTGTGGAGTGCGTGCGGCAGAGAAGTTCTGTGATATTCCTTCTGTAGAAAGATAGGCTTCAATGACAGAGTTTTTAAATTATGTGCCATTGTCACTTCTTAACTTCTGTATTCTGCATTCAAAAAGAACTTGGATTCTTTTCATTAGATTTATCAAGATGATTGGAACATCTGATTTCTTTCGAACAAATTCAACCCATGTGAAACGCGAATACTCATCAATTAAGACAAGTATGTATTTCTTGCCACCTAGGCTCTGTATGGCAATGGGACCGCAGAGGTCAACATGAAGCATGTACAGAGGTCTAGTGCAAGACACATCTGTTTTGCCTCTATGGGAAGCTCTTCTGAGTTTTCCCATTTCACAGGCAGAACACAAGTGATCTTTATTAAATTTAACATTAGGTAACCCTTTAACTAGATCAAGTTTGACCAGTTTATCCAAGGTGTGAAAGTTCAAGTGACAGAACCTGTTATGCCATAACCAGGCTTCCTCTCTTTTGCAGGCTACAAGGCAAACTTTGTCCTTGTTCTTGGAACTGAAATTCATTAGATACAGATCACCTCTTCTTTCGGCTCGCAGAAGTTCCACTCCTGTGTCTTCACTTTGCAGAGAGCAGAAAGTTCTTTTGAATAAGACATCAAATCCTGTATCACATAGTTGACTTACACTGAGTAGGTTGTGTTTAAGGCCATTCACATATGCAACTTTGTATACATAGACGTTTTCCTTCTGTATGACTCCATAGCCTTTGATGTGTCCCTTTTTGTTGTCTCCAAAAGTTACAGATCCACCATCGTGTGTTTCTTTGTACGTGGATAGTAAACTTCTGTCGCCAGTCATGTGCCTTGAGCATCCGGAGTCAAGATACCAAATTGGCACAAACTGCTTCTGTAAAATAATCATAGAGACTTAGGTACCCATATCCACATGGGTCCAATATTGTTAGAATTTTTCAAGTTTGCCTTAGCATTCTTGAAATACATTTTATCTTTTGTAGAAGAATCAGATTGTTTCTTTCTAGGTTCTGACTTTGGAGTTTGAATTTTAGTGGAGAGAAAGCAATCTGGACTTGAGAAGTGATTATTCAATTTGAACATAAGATCAAAGCAATGACAGTATTGAATATGAGACGTGATTTGCTTGAACTTTTCATTGAATTTATTGAACTGAGCCACAGAGGCATTACATTCTTTCTTAACATTAGATTTCCTATTACAAGAAGATATATGAGTACTAGAATGTTGATTGCAAAAGCTTTGTTTAGTTCTTGCCTTCTGTGAGTCTCTTCTGTGGTGAACATCTTTCTTCACTGTCACGAGGAAAAAGATTTGTTAACTTTAGGCCATGTTCCCTTTTGTTGCCAAGTGGGATTTTCGTTAATTTGCCTTAAAGGTTTTAAAAATTTTGAACTTTTAAGATCTACAGAGGTCTTCTTTAACCTATCAAGCTCAGCAGAGGTTTTGACTTGTAAATACATGTTCAGAAAATCCGGACAGATAGGTATCTCTGTGATTTTCTCTTTTGGAGAAATAGTTCTGTTAAGAACTTCTGAGGAGAATTTAACATCCCCTGTGTCATAGTGAACTATCCCTGACGTAACATCAGTCACTGAGTCGTCAGAAGATGAATCGTCCTCATATACAGAGGTTGATTCATCTCTTTCGACAGAGGATGGAGTTTCCGAGCATGTATCATACGAGCTTTCTTCCTCTGTAAAATAATTTTCATAGATGGCAGAGGTTTCTGATAAGATCTCTTCAGCGAGAATTTTATTTACAGAAGATGTACAAAAGTTTTCTACAAGGTTTGTTTTCCATACTTCCCAAAATTTCCTTTTCAATTGTTTCTGTAAGTTTTTCTTCTGAAAGAGTGGGTGTAAACTCATGAGCTTCTGCTGATAATTTCTTTTCAACATTTATCATACAGACAAAAGCAACCTGCGTTTGAGTCTCTGGTTTACCAAACTTAAAGATACCAATCTGATCTTGCGTTTTCAGATATTTCTTTGGTTTGATTCCTCTATTGACAGAGGTTGAAGATGATGAATCTGTGTTTTCAAACCACACATTGATCATCTTCGTATGTTTCCTTAAGTGAGGTTCCACAGAGATTTTAGCCCTTTTACTTACAGAGAGTAAGTTTGGAAAATCTGGTTTGTTTGTTTTTCCCAACCCAAACAGAGAAGACAGAGGTTTAATTCTTTTGCCTTCAACACCTAGGGTAATATCATCGTACCCTATACCTCGTCTTCCTATTTGTGAGTTTACTTTTTCATAAACCTTCTGTGCATATTTATAGTTTTTGAGTAAAACTTCTCTTCTGAGTAGATCTTGCCAAAGTACCTCTCTCTCTCTCTCTTTGAAAGTATTCCTTGAGAGCTCTTATGTCAGTAGTTTCACTCCTGGAAACTGAAAGTTCTTTTGTTTTGATTTTTAACTCCGAGGATAATTCAGAAATTTGTTTTTTTAAAGGATCTAGATTTTTGTTCCAATTCTTTTCTATTCTCACTTTTTCTTCAAAATTTTTGGCTTTTTCTTGAGTGAGAAGCCATACTTCTCTCTCATTAAAGGTGAGTCTTTTCTGAATGCCTACATTTAATTCTTTTAGTTCAATCAGTTCAATAAGTTTAAGTGAATCATCATCTACGGAATTAGTACAAGAGGTAGAGTTTGAAGTGGATACCTCAGTGTTAGTGCCGGAGTCGACTTCTGCCATTCCACAGAATAGGGCATTAGTTGTGTATTCTTCGTCAGAGGTAGAGTCTGACTTGAAGTCCTCTTTGTTCGCCTCAAAATGCCCTTTGTTCGCCATTAGGGATTTTTGTGCATAATACTCAGCCTTCTTTTTGTAAAAAGCTGAGTCCTTCTGTGGGCGATTTGATCTGCTTCTGCACTCATTAGCGAAATGGCCTGGCTTCACACAGTTGAAACAGCCTTGGGAAGTGTTTCCAGCACGATCGTCGATTTTTTGTCGGTCTCCACCTTTCTCCGATCGGCATTCGTTTGCGTAATGACCAGGATTGCCACATTTGTAGCATTCTTGTTGTATGTGGCTCATCTTGTCATCTGTCCTCTGTCGGTCACTACTTCTGTAGTTTCTGTCGCTTGACCTCTGTTGGTCAATTCTATCATCTGACCTCTGTCGGTCACTTGATTCTTCTCTTCTTCCGTTATCTCTACTGTCACCTTGGTTGTCTCTGCCATATCGATCATTTCTTAAACCTCTTTGGTTTCCTCTGAACTCTCTTGTCAACAGAGCTAAGAATTTAGCTAATGACGCAAGAGTTATCTCTTCTTCTATCAGCTCGTCTTCTTCGCTATCAATCATCACTATCTTCTTCTTTTCCTTTTTCTTCTCCTCTGTTGCTTTCTCATTTCTTGGTCTCTCTGTAGCCTCTGTAGATTTACTAACCAATGCATATGGTGCAATGGTTAGTGTTTTAGCCTGTGCTATTTGAGGTTCTTGTGCGGCTAGTGTTCCATAGAGATCAGAGAGAGTCCAGGAGTCTAGATCTTGGTTTGTTTGTAAGGACATAGACAGCTGGAGCCATTCATCATTCAGGCTTTTTAGAAACATGACATTATTTTCTTCTGAGGTTCTGTGAATGCCAGACTTTATACATTTGGTTATGAGAGAGTTGAACCTGTCGTACGTCGTTTGTAGAGATTCTACTGCAGAGGCTCTGAATGCATGATATTCATTTATGTACTGTGCCCTTCGGTTCTTCTGTGTTTTAGCACCCCCTTCCAACTGTCTTTCTAATTCTTTCCAAAGATCGTGCGCAGTTTTGCATGCATCTAAGGATTGAAAAAGTTCGTTGGGGATAGCCATTATCAATATTCTTTTTGTTTTCTGTGCAACTTCATCTTCTGCCTTATCTTCATTTGACCATTCTTCTTTTGGCTTCGGTTTTTGATGTTCAGGGATTTCAGGAGATTCAGCAGTAGCTGGTACTCGGGGTACTAGTATCATGGGAACATGAGGAAGGTTGTAAAGATATTGTACTAGATTTTTTTCAGTACCCTCAAAGAAATGGACCATTCTTATTTTCCATTGAGGATACTCATCTCGAAGGAGAGTAGGAGGCTTGGTGAGTGAACCCGCAGTAAATAAGTTATTTGTATTTGTCATTGTAAAGGATCTGAAAAGATAGTATGATTAAAGAGTATGAGTCTGATGATCTGGAAAGTTTTCTGGGTTTGAACAGTTCCCAGAGTACACTTTAATGGAGTTTTAACCTAGAATTGAGGAATAGGTTAAAAAGGAATGATGTCTATCACCAATCTTGTAACAAAGAGGATCACTTGATATTGAAAATCAAGATAGGCTCTGATACCAATTGTTGGTTCCCGTTTTGTTTTAAACAAGATTATCAGATCTATTAGTTCAAGTTTATGTTTGATGCGGAAGCGTATTTGAAGAACTAACAAATATGATTGATAGATTTAGAACACAATATAAATAAACAGTGAACATGAAATAATATCTCAAAGTTTACTGAATATATATATATATATATATATTAAGAACAGATTTAAGAACAGTGAGTAAGCAAAGCTTTAAAACAGATATGACTCTCAAAGTATATAAGCTATATGTTCTTGATGTTTTTTTCTCTTAATTCTCTATTCTCTTAGGAAGAACTCAACATGAGTCTTCCTTATATACTACTCTAAGGGGACCATAAAGCATAAGCTACTATTCAGAACGGACGGTATGAATAGTGGAACGGATGGCATGAACAGTTGGACATGCTGTATTGCATTTAATGCAGCAGACGTCTATTATGTACTAAGCCCTATTGAATCCAATCAGAGTTTGACACGTTGAAGATGGACAGGGCATGCTACCATGCAAGTTGATGAACAGGTCCAGTAACAGTAGCAAGATATTATAAATATCTACAAGTCTTTTAGAGAGGACCACAGAGGCTCTGTAAAGTGTTACAGAGGTTCTGCGGTCTGGTCCTTTGTAGAGCAGTCTTCACCGGATTCCGAGTCTTTGGTCTTCTTTGTGCGTATGACAGAGCTTCTGTAGGACGCCTCTTTAGCTTCTGTAGCTTCTTGACCTTGATCTATCGGTAAGTTCGGCAGAGCCTCTGTAAGAGGCTTTCTTTACTTAGCCTATTTTTCACTACTTCTAAATATTTCTATGATTAGGAAGATGGAAGCTAACATTCTTCATTATCTTTCTTCTCCGTCTTTGAAGCTTGTTTAAGTTTCTGGGAAAGAGAAAGAATTTGCTTTTTGTCATCTGAACGAGCAACTCTTTCTTTACTGTATTTTCCTTTTTCCTCTTTTAGCAAATTTTCCATGTCTGACAGCTTCTTTGTGAGCTCAATAACCTTTTCTTTGAGATCTTCTTTTTGAGCTTCTGACAAGTTCTGTTCCGAATCCTCTTTCTCAGCTTTCTTTTCTTCTTCCTTTCTCTTAAAAGCAACTTCAGATCCAAGCATTTGCTTTGTTAACTCGTTCCACATAAGCATTGGATTGTTTTTGAAACATTCAACGCGTTTGAAGATGTGTTGTGGAAGTTTGTAAAGTGCGAAGATCAAGTTAGATGAAGCTTATTTGTCAGCTTTCTTTCTTTTAATCTCCTCTTCTGTAAAATCAGTCTCCATTTTATATCTGATCATTGGACCTTCGAAGAAATATTTTATCATATTCTCTCCATTTTCGCTACTCGCAATAAAGTCGATGAACGAAATACTCCATCGTTCAAAATAAGATTCTTTGATCAGCACTGGAAGTCGGTTCATATTCGCTTGACAATCAGAAAAGTAGCCTTGGACAATGAAAGAAATCTGGCAACTCACTTTTCGCAAAAGAAGCTTGCGAAAAGTTTTAGAATTCGGGTCATTGGGATGCGAAAAGCTCTAAAACTCGGGTCAGTTGGTTGCGAGATGTAGACTTGAACGAAGACCAATACTCAGATCGATGAAGCTTGCGAAAAGTGAGATGAATGTTGCGAGAAGTTTGGATCTTGCAAGATTCTTCCAAAAACGACAGAAATTACTTAAAACTCAAGATCACTGAAATCAAACTGTGCAGATCTGTTCGAAATATGAATTCGAACACTTCTTCTTCATATACAAACCTCTGAAAACCTCTGAATCAGAAGATTGAAGACTGATCAGTAGCAACTTCGAACAAACCAAAAAACTCAGAAAATAGCAAAATTGATCTTGAAATCCTTCGAATTAGATCTCAATCCTTGAATTAAATATGCTCTAAACAGAAATCCGAATCCAAAGAACCAATTTTCAGAACAATTCGATCAAAAACCAGAAAAATTTGATCAAATTTCAAGAAAATGAGATTTTCTTGATAAATCCAGAAAATCAATCGAATTTTCTTGTAGAATTCACCAAAGTTTTCGTGATTGATCACTGAAAAACTCCTCTAAATCTCGAATCCTGCTCTGATACCAATTGTTAAACCAAGATCATTCAAGATAGAGAAGATAGAGAATTTGTCATCCAATTACATCAAGAACATGTTACAAGATATGAGTTCAGCACTGTTCTCTCTCAAGGTTCGCTCTTAACAGTTAGTGTAAGTGTTCTATTGTTACAAGATTAAACTAACCAAAGCCTATTTATACCTAGACACATAAGGTATAAACCACACACTAACAACACAATAACATTGACTTTGACATTTGACTTTCTACATTAAACCTTGAAGACATATTAGCACTAACATAAAGTCTTTCAAGAAGGCGACTACGTCCTCCGACGAGTGTTCCAGAGCACTCAAGAGCTCAATGCAGGTAAGCTTTCTACCAAGTGGGAAGGTCCTTATCGTATCTCAGAAGTCGTGGGTAAAGGTGCCTATCGGCTCCAAACCCTCGACAATCGAGATGTCCCACGTAGCTGGAATGCAACTCATCTGAAAAGGTATTTCTTCTAAACCCTTTTTCCATACGATTTTTTATTCATCACGACGGTTACAGTTCTATGAAGACCGCAATATCAATCTTACAACCTCGACACCCAGGTATCCTAAGGAAAACAGACTTGCTGACTCGAGCAATAAGACCATTATTGCTTCGATCAAAAAAGGATAAAGGCTACAAAGGGAAAGTGGGTCGAAGTACTCCCTTCGGTCCTGTGTGCAAATCGCACGACGCCCCGCACGTCCACAGGACAACCCCCTTTCTCCTTAGTCTATGGTTGTGAAGCAGTTCTGCCAGTCGAGGTCCGACTTCCAACCTCGAGGCATACTTCCGTCGACCATAACCTGGTTGATTTAAGTTATGACCTCGACGCCCTTGAAGAACTTAGGGAATCAGCATTGATTAGAATGGCGTCGCAGAGGCAAGCGGTCGAACGACATTTCAACAAGAACGTCGAAGCTAAAGTATTTCAAGAAGGCGACTACGTCCTCCGACGAGTGTTCCAGAGCACTCAAGAGCTCAATGCAGGTAAGCTTTCTACCAAGTGGGAAAGTCCTTATCGTATCTCAGAAGTCGTGGGTAAAGGTGCCTATCGGCTCCAAACCCTCGACAATCGAGATGTCCCACGTAGCTGGAATGCAACTCATCTGAAAAGGTATTTCTTCTAAACCCTTTTTCCATATGATTTTTTATTCATCACGACGGTTACTGACTTAAGCATCGGAGGGTCGTTGTTTAGCCAACGACCAACCTCTGACATTGTTTTATCGCAAAATCGCACGACATAAGTTGCTAAGTCTATTATACGACTTCAGTAAACTTTTGCAGGATCGCACGACTTAAGTTCGTCGCATGATTCAATTGTACGATCGTAAGGCCTAACGACTTCACGATCTAAGTGTTTTGACTTAGAAAAATTTTCATGTTTTGGATGAATGCTTTAATCGCACATACTTATGTTTGTTTTACACGGTTTAAAGGTCTAAAGATCTTATGACTTGTGTTTTGATCAGTGTATTATGATGGATGCCTATGTCGTACGTCTTATGTACATTTTTATGCGATGTATGTTTACTTAGTAAATTTATGTGAGTTCCAGATTCGTGCAACGAACAATAAAGAAATCAATACATAAGAACAGGTTTTATCATTTCAACTGGTCATCCGAATTACTTTCAATAATGCAGAGAGTTTACAATAAGCTTTGAGAAAGTAAAATGACAACTAGCCTAAAACTAAGGCTAAACAAAACATTATATATGTTGGGCCCATGGTAACAAGCCCACGGTCCTTTCATAATTAAGGCTCAAATATGATTAAATAACATTTAGCCCTTGAACTTCTATTCAACCAAATATTGCCCTAACAATCTCCCCCTTTGAATTGAAGTTCGAGTTCGCGCCAGTTATCGACATATCTCTTTCAAAGCGCAAAGTGAATCTCGAACGTTCTGATGGCTCGGCGGTAGTCAATGCGTTCTTCAATCACTGCTAAGGCTTTTTGAGCAGTTATCTCGTTGGAGTTGGGAAGATACGAGAGATTTCAATTTTCGGATTCAAAAGTGATGATGTTTCGAAGAGCATTTTGAACTTTAAAGAGCGTGCCATCGCAAAATCTGTCGACCTGGATGAAGCGGATAAACCTCTTTTCTTTCTGTTCATTGAGGTATACAATCCTAAATTCTGGTTCAAGAAGCAGTGCGTTCTCGGGATACATCTTCACTTCAGGCGCTTTCAGATTCGGTTTTATTAGGTTTACCTTCTTTGCGCGGTTCGCGATTCCCATTTGGAAGTATGTGAGATAAGACATCATAATTGAGTGAATCAAGAATCGACAAACAGCTTCGAGCGCCTTTGTCACTTGAAGCGGTCGGATGGTTCTGGTTTGGAGATCTTTCAGTATAGCAAGTAAGTCGAACGGTCTAAGATTCTTAAAGTCAGCTTCAGAAATTTTCCATTCATTACCGTCTTCTCGTCGGACAGTGAAAACTGGATACATGACTCTAAGGATTCGGTCGGTTTGGATGTTAAGCACTTCAATGATCTTGTGCTTGGTTCGGACTTGGCTAACTGGTAGACACCGCTTCATGGCATTTATGTATTGACCTTGGTATTCTTTGTCGAAGTGAGAAATCCCAAGGCAAAAAGTCGGCTCGATAGGGCGTAACCTGTGAACATACAGCTTCTTTAGAGATTCCTCCAGGTGAGGAATAAATATCATGATCTTCTCCCATCGGATTTGTTGCTGTTGAGGAGGAGGATGATCTGAAGCTGTTGGTTGTTGAGGAGATTTCGAATTCTCAGCAGTTGTCGTTTTGGGTCTTGTAGAAGTCTCGGCGGCTTGAGTAGAGTGAACGGGTGTACCATAAAGATTTTGCAGCAGAAACTGGTCGTAGTCAACGTTGTCGTCTTCATCAGTAGGAAAGATCAGGTTTACCTGGAGATTTATAGCACTGGCGGCTTTTTCGTACCATGCATTTTTGGTCTCCGGGTCGACCTGCGAGTTTGGATCTATCAGTTGTAGTGCGGTCCTGTCTGATGTGTCATAGTTGACCAATTCCTGTGTTGCTCCCTCGGGCTTTTCAACCGTCGGGTTTTCGTCGTCGGAGATGTCCATATCTATAACCATCTCGACTAAGGTCAACTCGGCGTCATGTTCTTCTTCAGTTGTAGTTGCCACAGTTGATGGTTCTGGTTGAACCACAGTAGTTTCAGGGATGATCGGGGCGGTCTCGACTAATCTTTGTCTTTTATTCTCTTCCTCACGGTGATCAGGATCATCCTGATCATCGTGTCTTCGCTTTAAACCGCCGGCTTGACTCTTGCAGGTTTCTTCCATGGAGACGACTCTATCGGACAGCGTTGTGAGCGTTTGTTGAACGTCTTTAAGAGTCGTGTCAAGCTTATCCAGTCTGGTGGTTATGGACGACGAAGGAGCAGTGACCTGGGATTTCAGAACGAAGATCAGGTCTACTTCGGTAGAGGCAACGGTTTCAGATTGTTGGAGTAGCTGAGCTAGAAGAAAGGTCTTCAAGTTGTCCACCGTAAAATATGGCTGAACAGGAGCCGGTAGAGGTGTCGGTGCGGTTTCAGGTTCGACCATCTTCTCTTTACCTTTGATCAGGCTTTTTAGTTTATCGAGCTCGTTGGTGAAGCGCTGCTCCATGGCCTCGCGGACAGCCTTTAGGGCGCAGTCCAGATATCCCTTCGACACAAAGTCGGGTAAAATAACTTCGGGGTCACTTAGAGCACCCGTTGAAGTATCTACCTTAGAGGCAGAGCCACCTACGTTCACGGTTGGCAAAAGGGTAGCCGTGGTAGAATTTCCCTCCGATCCTCGCGTTCCACTTAAATGCGGAGACACTACGGAGGTTCCGATTGAAGTAACATTAACAAATGGCTCTAGACTCAATAGTGCTTCCAAAGAAGTCGAGACCGGGGGCTGCTGGTCTCTATTTTGAATACCAGTACTCTCTGATTGAGAGACCGGTAGATTATGTGCTATATCCCCGTGCAAAAATGAAACATTCGTCTTTTGAGAGACGGATGAGTGGCTTTGGAGGTTGTGCAATTGTGCCGCTGGGTCCACGACGGCTTCTTCAATACCCCGTCCCAACGGATGAGACGGGATAGCAGATGTGGCTACCCGGGCGACACTTGGATGGATTCGCTTAGAAGCCTCTTTATTTTTACGGCTTATTCGCTCTTGATTCTTTTTAGACCTGACTTCACTCAGTCTCATCTCTTCTGCATTTTCAACTAAAACTCCCTCCACTCTCCTTGTATCTCCCGTAAAAGGCTGGGTAGGAGGGATTAGGGGGTTTGTGGGTGAGTCGGAAGGAATTCCTTTGGTCAAGTCTGGGTTTGGTCCGATACGGGGAGGTATCAAGGATGCGCGTGTAGCACGATCCGTATCGGATTCAGTGGAGTCAGATTCCACGTCTTCAACTTGTCGGGTAGGCGAAGGAGGATCAGATATGTAGGGCTCCGGGTCATGGTGACGCATTGGTCTTGACGATGTACCTGCTTCGCCCGTCGGTCGGGTGGTGGGAATGGGTTGTTGGCTTGGTCCGGCTTGGGAAGTACTGGTTCGCGTATCCACTGCACCGCCCACGCCTGTTCCCCTCCCGTGTAATCTCAACACACCCCACCCGGGAGCCCCTGCTGCCCGAGCCCTTCCATCTCTTGTCCTAGGACCCTCACGTCCCTCGGTTCTATGTCCCTGGGGAGGTCCCTCCGACGCTGGCTGGACCATGGGATTCCCTAACTCTCGCCTATATTCTACTACACTCGGTGCAGTGGGGTCCGCGTGTGCCAGTAAGGCTTCAGGTATAGGCATGGATGGGGTACCAGATGGGTTATGAATCACCAAGTATTGTTGATTGTGATGAGGACATACCGGATGATTGAGTCATCGTAGGATCAGAGGGTTCACATCCATATGTTGTCGAACAGCTAGAGCAAAGAACCGCGGAAATGGAAGGAACTTCTTTTTGGTACCGCCGGTCTGTCTGATGGCTAGCACCAATTCACGCCAAATGACGGCTGCATAGTCTATGTGCCGATTGTAGACAACCGCGTGAAATAAACGTAGGAAGTCTACGGTGCATTGGTCTATCCCCTTCCATCGAGAGGATAGACACCGGTTTAGGATGGAGAAAAGAGTGTACCAGACCGGGACGATGTATTTTCTGTTGAAGGCGGACGGGCGGTCGGGGTCTTGGAGATATCCAAGATCACGTACCTCAGCACACAGATTGACATCATCGATGGTAGGTGCGTATGCGGCATGACCTCCGGCATTCGGTTCCGGAAGGGACAGTAGTCGACGGAAGGATTCCAGTGTGAGAGTGAACGGATGGTGATCGATGTTGGAAGTGATGGTCTGGACGTTGTTGACAGTGGAAACCCTCGCCGTGTTCCATACTTGATGCACATATATAAGAGGTACACTGGTTGTCGCGGTCAATGCTCCGCGAAGCGGGTGGCCGGGCAATATGTCAACTACCACTCTATGATCGGGTCGGAATGCGGCCGCGTCAAGGTGGTGGTTGTTCGGATTGATCTCAATTAACTGGTCCACGGGAACCAAGGAATTGTCGGCCTCGTCCTCTATGACATCCTCAGGAGGAGGGATGTTTTGCTGTGGTTGCTCTTGTTGGTCCGCCATGTATAATACCAGAAAAGTATAGTGTTAGATTGTGGACCGGATAACATCACCTTCAAAGCATACCTTAGCATTCAAATGGCTCAATCAGCGATTGATTGAGGACTGGCTGTAAAAGCAGGACATTGGGATTGCCAATGTGTGAAAAATGCAAAGATATGGGACTCGAGCAGTGTCCGGATAAACAGGGTATCCAGACAGGCAAAACTGACCTAACAGACAGGGGTTACCGGGTAAGCATAGTGGTTACCGGGTATATTAAGGTTACCGGATCAAGAGGGTTACCGGATCAAGAAGGTTACCGGATGGATATGTGTTGATCCAACCCCTCAGTGAGTTGATAATGACCCTCTCTTATATACTTAGTGAAAATTGTAAGTAAACAATGTGTATCAGAGTTTCACTATCGCTGATAGGTACTAAGATCTTACAGTACCGCTGATAGGAACTCTCGCTCTTTAGATTAAACATTCAGCGAACACTGTTCACCATAATGTTCTGAGTTTGTTCAGTCCTTATGGTGATCGCTGATAAGTTAGTTGTTTACTTATGATCTCTGAAGACAAGTTTCACGTCAACATAGGTTCTACGCTGAAGTCGAAGATCAAGCTCCAGAACCAGCGACAAGTCTCCTAATGAACTGATGGATCAGCGAAGACTCAGATTTGTCCACTCAACGTGAAGTATCAAGTACAAGACTTTAGCTATCGCTGAACTCTATCATTCGCTGATATAGAATGATAGATCGCTGAATCACCGAAAAGATGATCATGAAGTCCTCCGTACAAAGTACTTTTGTCTTAACCACCCTTGCACGACTCCGTACGATACTTCAGAAAAAGAACCTCCTTATTGTTTGAAATCGTACAACCACTCTGATACTACACTGTTCAAACATGCGGTTACTAAGGTTATCAACAAAGGTCAATGACGTACAACCAATGAGCTGCTGCCACGTGTAAAGTATAAACTGCCATGCATTAAATGCATGCAGTATATAAGAAGAAGAACTCACTTCATTTTGAAGCAACTTGCTAACTCTCGACAAGTTCATCCTTCTTATCTTGAGATAGGTTATTATTAGTAATTTCCTTCTCTTTCTTAGTGCAAGAAACTTAGTGTTCCAACTTGTTAAGATTTAGGTTTATCCTTAATCTTGTTTCCGCAACAAGCTGTAAATTGTTAATGATTTATCAATAAACAATTTAGAAAAGTAAAATCTTAGTGTTTGTATTCACCCCCCCCCCCCCCCCTTCTACAAACTTGTATAGCCCTACGGGACCAACAAGTGGTATCAGAGCGGATTTGTTTAATCTAATAAACAAGATATAATCTATACTAAGATTTCTCTTCCCTTCTATTTCTGAAAATGGCCACCAACACAAACACAAACTATATCGACAATGGTTCTCTTGCTAAACCCCCTAGATTCTCCAGAGATAATTTTAATCTATGGAAAAATAGGATGATTCTCTTCTTAGAAGGTGTAGACCCTACTATGCCTTACTATCTTGAAAACGGCCCATATATTCCTGTAAGAATTGATGCTGCAGTACCAGCCGCTGAGAATAGACCTGCTATTCCATAAAGGCTGATACCCAAAGAAGTTCATATGTGGACTGACGAAGATAAGAAGAAAGTGGCTATCGACACAAAAGCCAGATCCATACTATCCATGGCTCTTCCTGATGAAGTTTACCATTCCGTCATGAACCTGAAAACCTCAAAAGCTATGTGGGACACAATATGTGTTCAGTATGAAGGTACGTCTGAAGTCCAGGACTCTCGAAAGATCAACCTGGTAAGACAATACGAAAGTTTCATTTGTGGTAAGAATGAAACTCTCTCTGATGTTCACCAACGTTTTAATTGCTTAATAATAGATCTGAAAACTGTTGGTAAGGAATATTCTAACTTTGAAGTGCTGACAAAGTTTCTAGAATGTTTACCTGAAAGCTGGGACAGTTATTCTATGTGTCTCAAAAGCACCCCTGTTGCTTTAATCTCAGAGGAACCTTCTACTCAGCGACCCGTGGTCACTATCACTGAGTTAGAAAGTAACTCTGAAAGGTCATCAGAATCTGACTCTTCAGATGATGATGAATCTTTGGCTCTCCTCACTAAAAAGTTCAGGAGATTCGCCAAAAAGAAAATGTTCAGAAAGAATAAACCTCTTTCCATTACTGACAAGCCAAGATCATCAGCTATTGTTGATAAGGCTACTGCTACTTGTTTTAACTGCGAAAAGATTGGACATTTCGCTAACGAGTGCAGGTCTAAGAAAGTTTCGAGAAACTCAGCGTTTCCCAAGAAATCCTTTATTCCCAGGAATAAAGATGACAAATACGCTAAGCTGAAAGAAAAGTATGCGAAGCTGAAAAGCTTTAAGAAGAAAGGCAAAGGCCTGATGGCTTATGATTGGGCTGCCTCTGATGAAGAAGAATCATCATCTGACTCTGAAGACGATGAAGCAAATCTATGTCTTATGGCCAAGATTGAAGATGAGGAAGAAAGCTCAGACATTCCCTCTACTTCAACGTCTGCTATTCAGGTATCACCTTCCTTCTTTACAAATATTGCAAATATTGATGAAGCTGATAGTCTTCGTAAAATCGATCTCTTGACTAGAAGTTTATATGAAGCCATGAATGGCAAAACTGTAGTTGAAAATCAAAACCTTGATCTCGCTGAACAGCTCAAAAACTGTCACCTTCAAATAGAAAAGCTTTCTAAAATTGAAGAAGATTTTAAAGATCAAGTGCATTTAAATTAGCTAGTCAAAATCGAGCGAGAAGAATCTATCTCTGCTTTAAGAGCTGAAAAAACTACTGTTGAAGGATGGTGTAATTCTTCAACAAAGATCACTGAGATAATTAAGTCTCAGATTCCCCTGAGTGATAAACGTGGTCTTGGTTACAAAGATGATAATCTAGAACCAACCACTGATCGTTCCATGCTCTTGTTTGGAACTTTCGTATCCTTAGTCGCTGATACTTCATCCTCTCAGTGTTCCTCGTCCAGAACGCCTATCCGTGAGGAAATTTCTACCTCTTCAAAAGGTAAAGAGAAAATGGTTTATCCAAAACCTACCTCTGTCTTTAAAGATAAAGGTAAAGGAATTGCTTTTAACCAAAATCCTCAGAAGGGTACCTTAGTACCTAAGCTGAATGCTTCTAAAGCTTTAGTGATTCATTCGTCTGGATCAAGGAATCAGATCTCTGGATCTACTCAGCGTAGATCTATTCAGCGATCTACTCCTAGAATCAGAGTGGTTGTCTCTGGTAAGAAATCCGAAGAACTGGATGTTCCTCCCATTTCAAAAGCCATAAGCTTACTTGGTGCTGGTACTTCTAATTCAAAATCTAAAGCTCAGCATTCAAATGGTCCTAGAACTACTTTTAGTTATAGGAAATGTTATCACTGTGGACTCACTGATCATATTGCTAGTAAGTGCCCCACAGCCACCAAAGCTGAAAAGATAGCTAAGGTGAAGATTGCCCCCAAGGAAAAGAAGACCACTGAGGTTAAGAAATTAACCAAAGTGAAGACTGACAAAGCTGAATCTTCAAATGCTGCGAAGATTGTTGAACCTTCCATTCCAACTACTTCCACTAACAAACGTGTACACATGGTTAAGTGGGTACCCAAGAAAAACTAATCTTCCTTTGTGATGCAGGTTAAGAAGGGTATCTGGTATCTCGATAGCGGATGCTCTAGACACATGACTGGAAAGAAAAGCCTGCTCGCTGAATACAAGGAAGAGAAGGGTCCCTCTGTGACTTTTGGAGGAAATGGAAAAGGACGTACCCGAGGGTTTGGTGTACTCTCTAATGGTACAAAAACCTTCAGAAGAGTCGCATATGTTGAAGGGCTGAAGCATAATCTTTTAAGCATCAGTCAGCTTTGCGACAAGGATAACAAGGTAAACCTTACCAAGGAATCCTGCTTTGTCACTGACAAAAAGGAGAAGATAGCTCTCAGCGGTTATCGTTTGGAAAATGTTTATGTAATAAACATGGACTCAAAAACCACTGAGAACTCCTGTTTCTTCTCAAAAGCCTCATCTGATGTCAACTGGCTATGGCATAAGAGGCTCTCTCATCTAAATTTCAAGACACTGAACACTCTTTCTTCAAAAGAGTTAGTCACTAGTCTACCTCAGTACTCATACGCCAAAGAGTCTTTATGTTCAGCGTGTGAGAAAGGGAAGCAGACCAAAGCAAGCTTTAAGTCAAAGCAAGTCTCCTCAGTGTCATCTCCTCTGCAACTTCTCCATATGGATTTGTTTGGCCCTGTTAAAAACAATCCATCGCTGGAAAGAAATATACACTGGTCATAGTTGATGAATTCTCTCGTTATACATGGGTTATGTTTCTCCGTTCCAAGAGTGACACTCCTGAAGAACTTATCACCTTTGTTCGGAAGATGGAAACCCTGAACAATTTGACCGTTCGCTCAATAAGGAGTGATCATGGGACTGAATTCAAAAACAGTTCTCTTGATTCCTTCTTTGAGAGTAAGGGTATTTCTCACAACTTTTCATCAGTGATAACACCGCAACAAAATGGAGTCGCTGAAAGAAGAAATAGAACAATTATTGAAGCTGCACGTTCAATGCTCAGCGATTCTCACCTGCCTACTCAGTTTTGGGCAGAAGCTGTCAACACTGCTTGTTTTACGCAAAACAGGTCGCTGATAGTCAAAAGATTCAATAAAACAGCCTATGAACTTTTTCATGGGAGAAAGCCTTCAATCAGCTTTCTTCACATCTTTGGATGTCAGTGTTTCATACTTAACAACAGAGATGCCCTTGGAAAGTTTGATCCTAAGGCTGATGATGGAATCTTTCTTGGATACTCCTCAGTCTCCAAAGCCTTCAGAGTCTTCAATCGAAGAAGACAAACTGTAGAAGAAACAATTCACGTCACGTTTGACGAATCCCGTTCAGCGAAATCTAAACCGTCCGCTGATACTGAAGAACTAAATCAATGGATGTTCTCTCATCTTGGTGATTCAGAAGATATTCCCACTCATACTCATACAGTTGAAGATGATAGTCCTACTATCATTCCAAATATACAGAATAGTGAAGCTGAAACATCATGGGTCTCAGTTGTTCCTTTAAACACTATACCTGCTTCTGAACCCAATGTCTCAGACATTCCATCTACTTCTCAGCAATCAGTGAATATAATGACAACTGCACCCATTCCTCTCTTAGCTGATACTCCAGAAGTTGTTGAAGCCTCATCTTCAACTCCTCCAGTTCAAGTTGAGTCAGCGTCTCACACTCCGGCTCAACGATGGACTGTAAATCACCCAATTGATCAAATTCTAGGTGATCCAAACGCTGGTATTCAGACTCGACGAAGTGCAGGTAATATTTGTTTATTTGTTAACTTTATTTCTCTGACTGAACCAAAGAAAGTAGATGATGCCCTCAAAGATCCAAATTGGGTCAGCGCCATGCAAGAAGAGCTGACTGAATTCGAAAGAAACAAAGTTTGGAAACTTGTTCGAAGACCAACTGACAAAACAGTGATAGGCACTAAATGGGTCTATCTAAACAAGTTGGACGAACATGGAACTGTAACCCGCAACAAGGCTCGTCTTGTTGCTAAGGGATACAGACAAGAGGAAGGCATAGATTATGACGAAACATTTGCTCCAGTAGCAAGACTAGAATCTATTCGTCTATTCTTAGCATACGTTGTATACAAAGACTTCAAAGTATATCAGATGGATGTTAAGTCAGCGTTTCTAAATGGAAAGCTGAATGAAGAAGTCTATGTGGAACAACCTCCAGGATTCTCAGATCCTAAGCGTCCAGGTTATGTTTATAAAATGGATAAGGCACTTTATGGCTTGAAGCAAGCTCCACGTGCATGGTATGACACTCTATCTACTTATCTCCATATTGAACAATTTGAGCGAGGTAAAATCGACAAAACTCTATTTTTCAGGAAAGTAAAAGGTCATATCATTCTTTTTCAGATATATGTTGATGACATTATATTTGGCTCTACTAACCCTGATCTTTGTACTCGTTTCGCTGATAGAATGAAAGATGAATATAAAATGAGCATGATGGGTGAACTAACATATTTCATTGGTCTACAAATAAAACAAAATGAAAAAGGAACTTTCATTAATCAAGGAAAATATGTTAAAGATATGCTGAAGAAATTCTACTTAACTCAAAGTTCAGCTATGAAAACCCCTATGGCACCACCGCTGACACTAGATAAGGATACTAAGGGTATTCCTGTTAATGTCACGCTGTACCGTGGGATGATCGGCTCTCTCTTGTATCTTACAGCTAGCCGACCCGATATTATGTACACAACCTGTTTGTGCGCACGATATCAAGCTGAACCCAAGATATCTCATATGACCGCTGTAAAGCGAATTTTTCGATACCTTAAGGGTACTGCGAATCTAGGTCTTTGGAATCCCAAAGACTCAGGATTTGATCTCATCGCCTATTCAGATAGTGATTTTGCAGGTTGCAAATTGGATAGGAAAAGCACCACAGGAGGATGTCAGCTCCTGGGTGGAAAGCTGGTGAGTTGGACAAGTAAAAAGCAAAACTCAGTGCCCACCTCCACAACTGAAGCTGAGTATGTAGCCGTTGGAAGCTGTTGTTCTCAGGTCTTGTGGATGAGAAATCATCTACTGGACTATGACCTTCAGCTCTCAAATATTCCAATCTATTGCGACAACACTAGTGCCATCGCTATAGCCAATAATCCAGTGCTACAGTCAAAGACAAAACACATCGAAATCAGGTATCATTTTATCAGAGATCATGTGATGAATTGTGATATAGAACTTCACTTTATCCCAACTGATTATCAGTTAGCTGATCTGTTCACCAAACCTCTTGATGAGACAAGATTCAACTTTCTCATCAGCGAGCTTGGAATGCTGAACTTTGAAGAGTAGAATCTTCAGTGATTCACATTTGATCAGCGATAATCTAAAATCGACTTGTATAACCCATTCTATCATCTTGTCTCTGAATAAACTTGATTCGCTGATATTGAGGTATGTTTTTCACTCTGACAATGGCATGTAAATGCAAGATTTCAAAATAAATTGCATCGCTGAATATCTCTTCCTTAATCAGCGATACTTTGAAATTCCTATAACCAACACTGATATTTCCATTCAGTGCTTCTTGTTTTCAAAAGTGTCCCTGAAGTTTCAAAACCTCAGAGACATCCAAAAATATGAAAGGACAGTTGTGACGTCATTACAACGGATAAGCCCCAGCACGTTCTTTTTTCTGACACACGTTTCGTTTACCTTCCAATCAAATGCAAACATGTGTCCGTGTCATGATGAAAATATTTTCCCGCTCAAGATTTTCTCTCTCTCTAATCTCACTATATAAACTCATTCTGGGTTTATATTTTTCTTTTACGCGAACTTCTCCTCCAAGCAAGAAAAAAAAAATTACTGTTGCATTTGTGCTCTCAAGTTTTTCATTTTTTCAAGAACTTCATCTTCTTCAACGAACCAGGTTAATAATTCTTTTATTTTACCTGTTTTTTCAAACTTGTTAATGATCTTCTCTTTGTTTTCACAAGATCAAACAAAAGAACTTCTTAAAATGAAATCATTTCTTTCATTGTTTTATGAACACAACCTTTCATGGTTGTTTTTCAAGTTTAAACGCAGAATCTTAAACTTGTTCTTCACACATTCGTTTTTCCAGAATCCTTATTCTCAAAAGAAACTGGAAAACAAGATTTTCTTTGCGTTTGCATTTCGTTTTTAAGACAAGAAAAACCCTAATCTTTATTAAGACATTTTTGTCTGAATGAAATGGACAAAATTCGAACCATCTTATTGGAAAATCTTTCCACATTAAGATTATTCTTATTTGTTAATCTTTGGTTGAACTGATATACAGAAAATGGCATCTTCTGACATTTCCTCTGCCAAGAACACCATCGCTGAGAACACTGCTGCTGATAATATTACTGAGGAATTGGATATCATCAAGGCTCCTCAGGTTAAGTTCTCTCTTGAAGAACTAGATTGGACAAAGTCAAATAACCTCTATGCGCTTCTCGAGTTTCCTCTTCAAAAGCAAGTCACACATCTAGATGATGCTGTGAAATTCCTGAAAAATTGTTGTCTATCTACAGCCCTGAAAATAACACATCCTGCACATCAGCTACTGCTATCCCAATTCTGGTACTCTGCCAGACACTCTCAGCTACCATCAACCAAAGACTCCTCAAAGACAATAGACTGTATCCTCTGTGATACTGACTATGGCACTATGAAGATCACCCCTGCTATTATCCGCAAAGCCCTGAACCTTCCCTTGGCCACCAAAGAAAAACCTTTTGTTCCTCTCCCTGACCACAAGAAACACTCAGATAGGGAAGCCATCACTGCATTCTTCGATGCAATGGGCTATGTATGGGAAACTGGGAGGGACAAGAAGCCTGAGAAGAAGCTGACCCTCATCAAGAAGTCTAAAATGCCCAGCGAGATGAATTTCATCTTCGCTCACTTAATCAGCTGCATGACTGCAAAGACCGGCTCCTCTGATCAAGCCGCTCAGCCTCAACAAGCAATGGGATATGCCTTGCTGAAAGGTCTACATATAGACTGGGCATCGATAATCTACGATGATCTGGTACTCAGAGTAGACTCCGCCGCTGATAGATCTCCATGGGTTCCTTATCCTCGATTCATCAGCGCCGTCTTCCAAACAGGCCTGAAGGACAGCTACCCAAAAGAGGGTGACCTGAAACTCTCTCAGATTGGCCCTAAGGTTCTCGACTTCAAACCAGTGGAAAACAAGGTACGTCTTTCTACACTTTTAACTCTTGTCAACCCTACTTCTTCTACTTCTGCAGCTCCTTCAGCGGACAAACCCACCGCTGATACCCAGGCTGCAACCTCCATTCCTTCTCTTAAAAGGAAACACTCTCATACCCAACTTAGTTCCAAAAGAACTAAGAAAACCAAGGAGCAACCCCAGCAATCTCTTGTTGAAGACTCCTCAGGTCATCTCAAAGAGCTGAAGGAACATTCAGTTGTACGCTCTGCCACAGCTGAACAAGCCACCCATTCTATCCCAGCTTCAGCGTCTCTAAACGCTGATGTTATAAACTTGGAACCTACCCAACCTCCTTCAGAGTCTCCACACACTGTAGAAGCATTTCTTAGTGAATCCAACGCTGAACTCCGCACCCAACCTCCATTCTCAACCTTCGCTCCTCCCTCTACTCAATTGGACTGTACTCTAGTTGTCACTGAAGCACCTGTCATTCCTCCAGAAGCTAAAGATGATACTCAAGGAATGATGGATGTAGGACCTGCAGAGCTGACCATGCGTACACGCACTCTCGCTGACGACATGGAACTTTTCTCAGGACACCGAGATTTTGATGAATTCACCAATCCTCCTGCAGGTATACACCAGCCCCTATATACTGTAACTGAACCCCAAACTTCTGAGCTTTCCTCTGTTCACAAGTTCTTATATGTTACAGGTCCTAATTTGGGAGACATCAACGCCTCTCTGAAGACAATAGAGACGAAGCTGACAGGTCTCACAACTACTCTTTCCGACAACTCTTCAGCTGTAAAAAACGCTGGAGAGAATCTTACAAAGCTGACAACCGTGGTCGAAAAGAATGCCTCCAAAGCTGACTTGGAGAAGGTTGATAAATCTCTCAGCAACTTTGCCAAAGTTCTCGCTGACATCTACACAGACTACCTCGCCATCAAAACTTCAGTTCACACCATGTCCAGCCAGGTCACAACGCTGAAGACATTGGTTGGAAAACTCGAAGGAGAGATGGCTGCTGTAAAGACTGAAGTCAGTTCAGTAAAGGGTGATATGCGTTCTGTGAAGACCGACGTCAATACAATGAAGAATGATGTCACTTCTATGAAGACAATGATGCAGCAGATCCTGACCAACACGACCGCCCCTGCTCCTGCACCTTCATCTTTTACTCCGGCGGATCGTGCTGAACTCGTGAAGATCAATCCTGGTATTTCTGGTCTAGAAAACAGATTAACATCGATTGAAATTTGTGTGGGGATCCCTGGCTAAGAAGACAGGGAACCCAAATTTACTGCTGAATCCTCGCATTCCTCCCCCACTCATCATGAGGAAGGGGGGGAGAAGAGTGCTGAAGACCTTCCCCATGATGAATCTATCAGGGGGGAGAAGAATGAAGACCTTACCCTTGCTGAAGAGGGTGAGAAGACAATTGAAGAAACAGCCGCTGGACCTCAGGGAGATGAAAACCCTGAGGGAACCAAGAAACTTACCTCTGTATCTGAGGGGGAGCAACTCGAAGAAGAAGCTGAAGAATCTGAGTCTGAAGCTGAAGATGAAGAAGCCATCGACTTATCTGATGATGAACCATCCTCTTCTCCAAAGAACGATGATGATGAAGATGATGAGGATGATGACTCTTTTATAGTCAAGCCTGCTCAGAGGTCTAAAGTTCTTAAAGGGATCGTGATAAACGAACCTTCAGGGGAGCGGACCAAATCAAAGCCTTCAGCGTCCGAAGCTGACAAGGGCAAAGCAAAAGGTGTCGCTGAAGACAATGACAATCTGATGATCTCGCTTCCAAAGCCAGTTTGTCAGGTACACTAAATCTTCCTTACTCTCATCCCTCCTCTATACACATTATCAGCTCTACTCTCCACAAAACCTCTATACACAACCACATTCTTTATCTATCTCTATTCTACCCAAGTTCTTACTCGAACGATCGCTGTGTTTCAGCTAGTCCTCTCCCCTGTTTGAGGATATCGCTGAAGTTCCTACAGCTGCGACTTCACCAACAATAATCCCAGCTCCCAAAGCTGAAGAAATAATCCTGGTCTTAGATTTGATCTCTGAGACTGATGAACCTGAAGAACAGATGCCCTCTCACAAAAACAGACCTTCCTTGGCTCCTCAAAAGCTAAGTGACGAGGATCAGAGAAGAAGAGATGAGATGATAAAGAAGTTCGAGGATCAGCGAATCACTCTGAAGCATGATCAACTTCCTTCTATTCCTACAAAGTTCAAACTTTCAAAAAGGGAATACAAGGACCACCTCAGAGATGAACGTCTAATCGCTGAAAGAAGGGAAGCTGAAGAAAAAGACAGAGAATACGCCATCCAGCTTACTCAACGATCAGTAAAAGACCCTAAGCTGAAAAGAGCTCCAATCGAAGTTCAACGTCAGTTATGGGAAGAAGCCAAGAAGATCGTTGAAGAAAAGAGAACTGTGTCTCAATCTACTTTAGCCTGGTGCAAAGAAAAGGTACACTTCAGACATCGACCTTCCAGAATAATCAAGGTACTCATCACTGGAAGATCAACCCTCAAAGTTTCTATCGCTGAAATCGAGATATTCAGAGAGAATGATCAATATGAAAAATTCTATGCTGAAGCCATCACGCAGTACGGTCTCTCTAAATGGTTGGAGATCAGATTAGCCATCCAGAAGTCTCAGTCTAAGTACAAGGATCATTTTGAAAAGCCGATAAACAAGCAGATCGACTTAGTCTATTCTTGTGTGGATATTCCTCCTCCTCCTCCTCTCGAAAGTCAGAAAAGAAAGGCCTCTGCAAAGAAAAAGTCTAAATCTTCAGAAGATGGTCCTCAGATACGAAACGAAACAGGTATTGGTTTTTCTCTAACTGAAGTCCTTGGTCCAGAACCTGACCTTTCTGCACTTGACACATCTCTTCCTCCTGATGAGACTTTCATCCCTGGGAAAGTCTTAAGCAAACCCTCCGGGATATTCTTCAATGACTGGGATGGACGAAAGCGTTTTCAACGTATCTCTGAACTTCCCATCACTCCCATCGAACAACTGAAAGATCTCATCTACTGGTGTGATTTCAAGAACGACATTCAGGCATGACATCTTAATCCCTTGATTTTTGAAGAAGCGTTGGACAAAAGAAATCAAGGAGTAAATGTCCCTGACTGGATGATTCCCACATCAAAGACCCTTGATGAACTTCTCATTAAGGAGGAACCTTTATAAACTGATATGATCGCCTTATTCTTCTATTGTATCAGTTATTCTTTTGTACCTGTAATTGTATTCGCTGTACTTGTAATTTTTCCACTTCCATCTGTAATCTTTACGAAGTTTAAAGAAAAATTTCAGCGAACGTACTTTACTCCATCAGTACAGAAAAGATCCCAGAAAACAGTAAAAGGGACAAATATTTTATGAGTTCTTTTTATCCTTATGTTTTTCATTCAATAGCAATTTTCTCTATTGCTATGTCATAATCAAATAGGGGGAGATTGTTGATCCAAACCCTCAGTGATTTGATAATGACCCTCTCTTATATACTTAGTGAAAATTCTAAGTAAACAATATGTATCAGAGTTTCACTATCGCTGATAAGTACTAATATCTTACAGTATCGCTGATAGGAACTCTCGCTCTTTAGATTAAACATTCAGTGAACACTGTTCACCATAATGTTCTGAGTCTGTTCAGTCCTTATGGTGATCGCTGATAAGTTAGTTGTTTACTTATGATCTCTGAAGACAAGTTTCACGTCAACATAGGTTCTACGCTGAAGTCAAAGATCAAGCTCAAGAACCATCGACAAGTCTCCTAATAAACTGATGCGGATCAGCGAAGACTCAGATTTGTCCACTCAACGTGAAGTATCAAGTACAATACTTTAGCTAACGCTGAACTATATCATTCGCTGATATAGAATGATAGATCGCTGAATCAACGAAAAGCTGATCATGAAGTCCTCCGTACAAAGTACTTTTGTCTTAACCACCCTTGCACGACTACGTACGATACGTCAGAAAAAGAACCTCCTTATTGTCTGAAATCGTACAACCACTCTGATACTACACTGTTCAAACATGCGGCTACTAAGGTTGTCAACAAAGGTCAATGACGTAGAACCAATGAGCTGCCGCCACATGTAAAGTATAAACTGCCATGCATTAAATGCATGCAGTATATAAGAAGAAGAACTCACGTCATTTTGAAGCAACTTGCTAACTCTGGACAAGTTCATCCTTCTTATCTTGAGATAGGTTATTATTAGTAATTTCCTTCTCTTTCTTTGTGCAAGAAACTTAGTGTTCCAACTTGTTAAGATTTAGGTTTATCCTTAATCTTGTTTCCGCAACAAGCTGTAAATTGTTAATGATTTATCAATAGATAATTTAGAAAAGTAAAATCTTAGTGTTTGTATTCAACCCCCCCCTTCTACAAACTTGTATAGCCCTTCGGGACCAACAATATGACATACCGTATTCAAGTAGGTTACCGGATCTTGAGCTTACCGGATACGAAAGTATCCGGACGACATGTGTTACTGGGGATCAAGGTGATCGGATCATATGAAAATAGGAACTTACCGGGTGTCTTGGAAGATACCGAATAACTTGCTAGTTACCGGGTAACATGAATGTTACCGGGTAACTAGGATTTCCAGGTATGACACTGTGGTACCAAAATTCAACCAAAACAAGTACCAAAATTAAATCTACTCGGTTACGAACGTTCTAAACATAAAAATAGACTACAAACCAAGATTTAACTACAAAAGATGGTCTGTAAGTGAGTCGATGTAAGACTGGGGTTTTGAAAAACCCATTTTGGTGACGGAAGTGATCGATGCAATAGGGATTCGCGGATGTGAGTGCGTGAAACTAATAGAATAATGTCGAGGTGTAGCAGAGAGATCATACCTGAGAGTTGGGATTGTGCGATGACCTAGATCGAAGTAAACCGAGAGTGACCGAGTCGAGAGGTTTTAGAGAGAGTTTGGAGATGTGGTTTCCGGGTAAAGTAACTTCAAAGTGACCGGATGCTTATATATATGGGTGGACCTTACCAGGTAGATGACTCGGTAACTTACCGGGTAAGCACCCAAAAACCGAAAATTTTGAAAAAGTGGACCCTCCCTTAGGAAATTTTCCCGCTCCCCCTCAACCTATGCATAGGTATTCCCTTGCTCCCCCTCGGAACAGGAATGTGAGTGCTTTGGAAGACGTAAACATAAAAACTTTTATAACTTTAAGAAAAAGAAATTGACGCTCCCCCTCAAATGATGAACACAAATGGTAGTGCTCCCCCTCAAAATGTGCACGGAGTGTGATGTGAAGTGCACTCGGGAATGCCCACACACACAAAAAAAAACTTTTCTGACAGTTAAAGAAAAACGTGTGTGACACTCCCCCTCAACAGTATAATAACTTACCTGATAGCTGGTCATGCTCCCCCTGAACACATGAACACTTGTGAAAGCACAGATATAAAACCAATTAAACTAGACGACAGTATGAAATAAGAGAAACACACGTAGAAAGAAAGTAAACAAACGAAATCTACCTAGTAAATACAGAGACTCAACCTAACTGTGTAGTGGATACAAGTAGAATACAGGTGCGAGAAAGTGTATGCTCAATCATCAGGAGTGTGAACAACAGATGGTGAGTAGACAGTTTCTCGTAGATGTATGGAACCTGTATCGGGCACTCAAATAGATAAAGTCTTCCGATTTAGCATACCTAGCTTGGACACTAGAGTATTAAAACGTTTTTCGTCCAAGGGTTTGTAAACAGGTCTGCTAATTGATGTTCTGTATTTACAAAATAGAGTTCGACTGTACCTCGTTTAACGTGATCCTTAATGAAATGGTACCGAACGTCTATGTGCTTTGTCTTCATATGCTGGACCGGATTGCTTAATATTGCAATGGCGCTCTTCGAGTCGCAGTAGATAGGCACCTTTTTACGTATGTAAAGTCGTAGTCTTTGAGTTGTGTCCGCATCCAAATCACTTGAGAACAGCAGCTGGCGGCGGCCATGTATTCTGCCTTGGCAGTCGATGTAGAGACGCACTGCTTCTTGGATGCCCAACTCACCAAGCTATCGCCCAAGAACTGCACATGCGCCGATGTGCTCTTCCGATCCATCATGTTGCCCGCGTGGTCCGCATCAGAATAAGCGGATAGCTCAAAACCTGTCTCTTTCGGGTACCACAAGCCAAGATCAGCAGTACCACGTAAATAACGAAAGATTCGTTTGACAACTATTAAATGAGACTCTTTTGGTTTTAATTGAAATCGGGCGCATAGAAACGTGAAAAACATGATATCCGGCCTACTCGCAGTTAGATACATCAAAGAGCCGATCATTCCCCTGTACGTTTTAGTGTCCACATCCTTTCCGTTAGGATCGGCGTGTAACTTTGTACCGGGTGCCATGAGAGTTTTCATTGGTGAGGACTGTTCCATCTGGAATTTCTTAAGAATATCCCGGATGTACTTAGCCTGGTTTATGAATATCCCGGTCGACAGTTGTTTAACTTGAAGACCGAGAAATAAATTCATCTCACAAAGCATACTCATTTTAAAAAAAATTGTTCCATTAGTTTGGAAAAGTTCTTAGCATATTGAGGATTAGTAGAACCGAAAATTATGTCATCTACATACACGTGTACTAGGACAATATGACCTTTTTCGTTTTTGATAAAAAGAGTGGACTACTCGCGTGAATTCCGATTTTATCAAAAACTTCGTTAGAGTATCATACCAGGCCCGTGGAGCTTGCTTCAATCCGTAGAGCGCCTTGTCTAGTATATAGATATGATCAGGCTTCTTCTCGTCCACGAACCCGTCCGGTTGCGACACGTACACTTCTTCCTTGAGGTCGCCGTTAAGGAATGCGGTCTTCACATTGATAGGCGGGTATCACCCCCCCCCCCCTAAATCTTACCGCAAGTGTACGGGTCGAAGTCAAGTATCGAATCACAGGGAACTAGGAACTAAGTATCACAATGACTATAATTACTATTAACTGAACGGTTGCAAATTGAGAGGTTGGTTTATAAACTACTTAAATGCAGAAATTAAATCAAACACAAGACAGGAACAACTTTGGAAACTTCAGATAGAGAAAACAGTTGAGGGTTGGAATTCCTTAGGTTTTCACATACGAATATCAGACTTAAAACGATTACCAGTTATTCCCTTAATGAGTACCCAATCTTTAAAAGTCACCATTATTCTCTTTCGAGCAACAACGGGTTTTATTTTGAAAAGGGCAAGTTTTATCTTTCGATCTCAACGTATGGATTTCAAAACACATTAAGTTCAAGATGTTAAACGGGACCAAGGTTTACCTGGTATATCTCTATCACCAGTTTCTCACCTTAGGCATGCAATTTCTAGTTCTAAGTAACAGTTAATTCTCTCGAACTTAATTGAAACAAACAAATCAGATGTAAATTGGCCAAATTCACAAAAGCATTAAAAACTAAATCACAAGCTTCATTAAAATAAGAAAAACTGATAAAAGTCATTCCTCATCCGTTTATATGTTCAAACCTAATTCAATCCAACCCCCAACATCTTAAATTTAGTTCATGATGTTGGGGAATAAAAACGTAAGAAAAGGAGATGAAAAAGTGTGGGAAAAGATGATAAACGTGAACTTGAAAGATGTAATGATGAACTCCCTTCTATCCGCTTTAATCCAATTCGTATCGTGAACGTCTCCTCGAATCGTCCTCTATCGTGGCTCCAAAGTCACCGAAAAGGCTCTGAAAATCGCCCCTAGAGCTGCTGCTCCCATCCTCCGAAACGTGGTATCGCGATAATAACCTAAAATCTGAAAAATCAGCCTTAAAAACGCCAAAACCGTGTGTGCCGCGGTTTGTAAACCGCGCGCCAAACCGCGCGGTGGCGTGGAACAGTGTTTGCCGCGGTTTGGGAACAGTGTGCCGCGGTTTGGGAACAGTGTGCCGCGACATGGAACAGTGTGTGCCACGGTTTGGGCCGCGGTTTTGGACTTGGATCTCGGGCTTCCGTTGGCTTCGTTTGGGACTCGTTTTGGGCTCTTTTCCGCTTCTTTTCTCGAAATTTGTCATCCTTTTACATTACCTGCACATTTCACTCAATAAACCGTAAAACTTCGCCTTTTTCCAGGAACACAAGCCAATCTCATTGGTTTGAGAACCGAAAATAACGCCAAAAGGTGGCGTTATCAACAACCCCAAACCGAGCGTTGCTTGTCCCCAAGCAAATTAGCGATAAAATAGACTAAAAGCACACATCAGTGATATATAATAACTGCACAACTCCCAATTGGTACCACGTGATGCATCGGTGATTTCCCATACCCGTGAATGCTTATCTTACTCTCGGCTCATCCTTATTCTGTTTGATCTATGACCTTCCATTGTAAGTTGAACTCGTGACGGCTCCGATTACACTAAGGTTGTTCTAGGTCCTGCCATACTAGGGAAAACATTTCTCTTCGACCCTACCTCACAGGGTACTCTCGTTTCACTCGAACCTAGGTTGTCGCACATGTTGTCATGGTTAGGAGGTTATGTACAAGAATACTCGAAATTCACATGACAACTAAACTGAAAGACGCACAAATGTCCAAAAAATCGATCTAAAAAAGAATCAAGTAGCAAGACAGGGAATATCAGTAAAGGTGGTAGCATACCGTACTCACATTTTCCAGAAGATCATCCAGGTCTTTACACGGGTTGTAACGGGGCTATGGTTATGGCTAAGAAGTGAAGGGTAAAACGGTACAAAGATCCTTGGTGTGTCAAGCTTTAGCAATTCTGAACTTCCTAGCTTTATGCTCTATCATTTGGCCCTCTTTGTCACTAATGGAGTCGCTTTGACTCTCTTATTTCTGTTGTAAATAATATCTGAAATAACTTTTTTTTGGGACTTCATTTGTCCTCTTTATTCAAGTTGGGGCTGCATTGGCCCTCTTTTCTATTTCTTTTCATGACTGGCCTGATTTCCTTCTTTTTCGCTCTAGCTTTTTCAGTTCATTACCGCTCAGATTGACACACTTTCGGATAGGGTTGGCTAAGGCTTTTGGCTCGGGTTTAAAGATGGGTCTGAATGAAAAGGTGAGTGTATGGCTATAAAGGGGGCTATGGTTACACACAAATGGGTGAAAAGGGTACGATAGCTAAAAACAGGGTTAAACAAACACACAATGCCTGGAATCATCTCTTAAGGTCCACACGATATGGTATACTACACCCTTTCCCAATATACCGATGGTCGTCCTTGCTACTCAATGCAATAACATAGCGAGATCATTCTATATTCACGACAAGGAACTCGATAAAGTGTATAAGAATTAAGTGTATGAATCTCTCGAAGTGAAAGACGTCTTTTAGGCTCAAATCTCGCTAATGGGTGGTCTCCACTAATGTCCCTAGTCATGTCCTTTCCCGATCCTTCCCTAGCGGTCATGTCACTATCACAAGATTCTTCCCACAATGGTCGGTCTCAATCATTCAAAACAAAAATTTAGCTCAGGTGATCTAGGTACTCAGAGGTGCAGGAAATCTACGTGCATAACGTGGGCCCGATTGGGCAACACCAAACCTTACCCACACATTGTCCCCAATGTGCAAGTGTCGGCATAGGCGATACTAAAACAAGTATCGTTGTGCGGTTATTACAGGTAGCAGACAGGCAAAACATAACATTAAGTACAAGCATCAAAGAGCTATTCTCATTCAACTATGGCCACCCCAAACCTAGGCTGTGGCCTAGGTTTGTCAAAACAAACGCCAACCCCAAACCTCGGTGAAACCGAGGTTTGCACAGGATTAAAAGTATAAGTGTGTAGACGTTGAAAAGATGAGGCACCCCAAACCTAAGTGAAACTTAGGTTTGCTGCATCTCGCTAACTAATAGGAAAACAAAACATCATACACCACTCGTTAACTACAGAGTTTAGAACATACCTATTTGCCCGGACGAAGAAAATTCTCTTGAAAGATTGGAGCGACCTCGAACGAGAGATATCGGAGAAGGAGGGAGAGAAAGAAATGCACAAACCAAAGAAACAAAGCAAAGAAACGAAACACACAAAGCAGAAAAAGAAAACACAGCACGAAAACAAAATAGGGGAGCCGCGCGGTTTGGCGCGCGGTTTGGAAACCGCGGAACAAGCCGCGTAACTCCCTGCTTCAGAAAACAAACAGAGGACCCCACGGTTTGGCACGCGGTTTGTAGGCCGTGGCACAAGCCGCGTAAGTCCCTGTTTCAGCTATTTTTTTGATTTTTCGTTTTTTCATTTTTTTATGGTTTTTCATAAATAAGAACACACTCAAAACAAGAAATTAAAAGAAAACTAACCTCGGTGGGTTTCCTCCCACCCAGCGCCGTAGTTAAAGTCGTGGCACGACTATGTGGTTCTCAACTCGGCTCGGTATCCGCGGACTCGGCTCGCCCACATTTGCGATTCTCCGCGGATTCTTCCTCATCCGGTTTTCCTTTACCAATTCCGGATCCCTCTTCACTTCGACCTCTCACCTTCTCGAACATCTTGAATGTCACCCTTTCGCCGCCAACTCTTAACGTCATCTCACCTTCTTCCATGTCAATCAGAGCTCTGCTAGTGGCCAGAAAAGATCTTTCCAAAATCAGTGGGACTTCTATGTCTTCATCGATGTCTAGCACCACGAAATCCACCGGGAAGTAGAATTTGCCAACTTTGATCAACACATCTTCTACCACTCCATACGGGTACACGATCGATCGATCTGCGAGTTTGAGCGTCATGTACGTCGGCTGCACTTTTCCCAATCCCAGTTTCCTGAACACAAATAAAGGCATTAAATTAATACTGGCTCCTAAATCACATAATACCTTATCAAAAGAAAACTTCCCGATTTGAATAGGGATTGAAAAACTCCCTGGATCATTAAGCTTCGGGGGGAGCTTGTTCTGGATGATCGCGCTACACTCTTCAGTAAGTGCAACGGTGGATTGGTGATCGATTGCCCTCTTCATGGATAAGATGTCTTTCATAAATCTTGCATATGAGGGCATTTGTGCCAAAGCATCTGCAAAAGGAATGTTAATGTGCAACTTTTTAAATATATCAAGAAATTTAGAAAAATTAACATCATCCTTATGTGATTTAAGTCTGCTCGGATAAGGCACTCTCGGTACCACCGGCTTGACCGGTCGTTGCTTTGGTTTCGTCGCTTCACTCTTCTTGCTCTCTTCAACCTTTAAGTTCTCTTCACTCACCACCTCTTCATCAACCTCTAGCTCATCCACATCTACAACCTCTTTCTCTTTAGTCTTGGTTTCCTTTGATGACGGTTCACGTGTAGGCTCTCCATTCAGCTCCTTGCAACTTCTCAGATAAATGGCATTACACTCCTCTCGGTTCTTCTTTTCAGTCATGCTCGGGAATGTGCCGGAAGGTCGGGTTTGTAGTGCTTCCGAAATTTGCCCCACTTGCCTCTCCAAGATCTTGATGGATGCGGTGTTCTGATCAGTGGCCTCCTTTACCGTGTTCACCGTGCTCGCCAACTCTACAACCGTGTTGTCCATCTTTTCCATAAACTTCATCATCATATCTTCCAGCCCCGGTTTCTTCTCACCGGATGGTCCTTCGTTCCTTTGGTTGAAACCTGGAGGACGGTAAGCATTGTTAGTATTAGAATAATTCGAGGAGTTAGAAAAATTACCTTGTTGTTGACCGGGTTGACTCCATGAAAAATTGGGGTGTTTCTTCCACCCTTCGTTATACGTATTGGAGAAAGGGTCGTTTCTCGGCTGGTGATTTCGGTTCTGTAGGAACAGAACTTGCTCGGGCTCTTGCGGACTACCTCCTTTCAAGTGATTCGTGATAAAAGCTAGTTGAGCTTTTAGTTCCTTCAGCTCATCCGATTCTTGAATGCTCGCGACTCTTCTTACAGCTGATCGTGGAGTCGAGAAGCTATGTTCGGCCAAGTTCTCGATCAGCTTGCATGCTTCTTCATACGATTTATCCATTAGTG
Organism: Saussurea involucrata; assembly: GCA_033807775.1. NCBI lineage: Eukaryota > Viridiplantae > Streptophyta > Magnoliopsida > Asterales > Asteraceae > Saussurea > Saussurea involucrata. Next base: position 1,341,550 of record CM066321.1, on the reverse strand, counting down.
CTCCACCCGATGCGGCAGTGATATCGTTTTTGAACCGCGGGTGGAGTCCACTATAGAATGTCTGGATTATGACCCATCCGTGCAACCCATGGTGAGGACATTTCTTCAACATATCCTTTTATCGCTCCCATGCCTCGTATAAGGTCTCTTGTTCCCACTGAGCGAAGTGGGTGATATCGGCCATTAATTGAGTAGTTCTTCCCGGTGGGAAGAATTTCTGTAGAAATGCGGCCTTCAGGTCGGCCCAGGTGGTGATCTGATCCACTGGTAAACTCTCTATCCAGATTTCAGCTCTCCCTTGAGTGAGAAGCTGAACAATCTTAACTTGACGGCATCCTCGTTCATGCCATTAATCTTGAAGGTGCTGCAAATCCTCTCGAATGCACGGAGATGTGCATGAGGATCTTCGGTCGATGCTCCTCCATATAGATTTTGTTGTACCATCACGATGGTGCTCAGTTTGATCTCGAAGTAATTCGCCGCAGTAGCGGGCGGTTGGATGCCTATCCGTGCGATTGCCACGTTTGGGTTGGCAAATGACCGCATCGGAACTCTCGCCGGAGGAGGCGGAGGATTGTTGCCAGATGGTCTATTGACGGGCATTTCGTCACCCATCTTTAACTGTCTTTGGGCTTTGGACGCTTTTCGCAGACGGCGGGCGGTTCTTTCGATCTCCGGATCAAGTGGCTCAATTTCCTTCTCTCGGGTCTTCCTTGGCATAAACCAATTAGTACCTGAAAAGAAAGTAACAAAAGCAGTAATCCAGAAATTGAAGGTGACAAAATGAAATAACAGAAAAAAAATTCGCAGACGGCGGGTAGTGCTATCAGTTGCAACTAGTTTCCCGGCAGCGGCCCCAAAAACTTGATAGGCGGGTATCACCCCCCCTAAATCTTACCGCAAGTGTACGGGTTGAAGTCAAGTAAAAGTACTTAGAAAGTACGAGTATCGAATCACAAGGAACTAGGAACTAATTATCACAATGACTATAATTACTATTAACTGAACGTTTGCAAATTAAGAGGTTGGTTTATAAACTACTTAATTGCAGAAATTAAATCAAACACAAGACAGGAACAGCTTTGGAAACTTCAGATAGATAAAACAGTTTAGGGTTGGAATTCCTTAGGTTTTCACATACGAATATCAGACTTAAAACGATTACCAGTTATTCCCTTAATGAGTACCCAATCTTTAAAAGTCACCACTATTCTCTTTCGAGCAACAACGGGTTTTATTTTGAAAAGGGCAAGTTTTATCTTTCGATCTCAACCTATGGATTTCAAAACACATTAAGTTCAAGATGTTAAACGGGACCAAGGTTTACCTGGTATATCTCTATCACCAGTTTCTCACCTTAGGCATGCAATTTCTAGTTCTAAGTAACAGTTAATTCTCTCGAACTTAATTGAAACAAACAAATCAGATGTAAATTGGCCAAATTCACAAAAGCATTAAAAACTAAATCACAAGCTTCATTAAAATAAGAAAAACTGATAAAAGTCATTCGTCATCCGTTCATATGTTCAAACCTAATTCAATTCAACCCCCAACATCTTAAAGTTAGTTCATGATGTTGGGGAATACAAAAGATGATAAACGTGAACTTGAAAAGTTAATCCAATTCGTATCGTGAACGTCTCCTCGAATCGTCCTCTATCGTGGCTCCAAAGTCTCCGAAAAGGCTCTGAAAATCGCCCCTAAAGCTGCTGCTCCCGTCCTCCGAAAAGTGGTATCGCGATAATAACCTAAAATGTGAAAAATCAGCCTTAAAAACGCCAAAACCGTGTGTGCCGCGGTTTGTAAACCGTGCGCCAAACCGCGCGGTGGCATGGAATAGTGTGTGCCGCGGTTTGGGCCGCGGTTTGGGAACAGTGTGCCGCGGTTTGGGAACAGTGTGCTGCGGCATGGAACAGTGTGTGCCACAGTTTGGGCCACAGTTTTGGACTTGGATCTCAAGCTTCCGTTGGCTTCGTTTGGGACTCGTTTTGGGCTCTTTTCCGCTTCTTTCCTTGAAGTTTGTCTTACCTGCACATTTCACTCAATAAACCGTAAAACTTTGCTTTTTTGCAGGAACACAAGCCAGTCTCATTGGTTTGAGAACCGAAAATAACGCCAAAAGGTGGCGTTATCACACATCCATTTGGAAGACCGTGAATATCTTGTGTGCGGTGAATGCAAGGAACATACGTATAGATTCTATCCTCGCCACCGGAGCGTATGTCTCGTCGTAGTCAATCCCTACTTGCTGACAGTATCCCGTAGCCATGAGACGCGCCTTGTTGCGGACTACGATGTTGTCCTCGTCCTTCTTGTTCTTGAAGATCCACTTGGTGCCGATCATCGTCTTGTGGGTTGGACGTGGGACAAGTCGCCATACCTTGAGAGCCTCGAATTGGTTGAGCTCCTCTTGCATGGCTATGACCCAGTCTGGATCTTCGAGTGCTTCGCGTACGTTTGTTGGCTCGATCTTACTCAAGAAACCAGAGAAGACGCATAAATTGACTGATGCGCCTCGCATTTGGACTGGTGTGGAGGGATCACCGATGATTTGTTGCAGGGGATGAGCTTTCGTTCATTTGGTGGTGTGCGGAAGCGGCTGCTGAGTTGAATGTGAGGCATCCGGATCCACATAATTACCAGATGGAAGGTCTTGAACAGCTTCAAATATCGCAGGTTGATTTCTCGGAGGAGACGGGGGAGGATTCGTCGAAGGTTGAGCAACTTCTGGTTCTGAGGAATGCATAGGTTGATCATCGATTGTAGCTGATGACGAATCATTAGGAGCGATCTCCGGATGTAGTACAGGTTCCTCCGGGGGAATAGTAGTATCAGATGAAGTTGGTGAGGATGATGGTTGAGTTGTCTCCACAGTAATGGAAGGCGTGCTTGTCGAAGGCGGCGGACCGGATAGATTCGCCAAATCCTCGATGCGAGCAGCTTCAAGTCTTGATTGTGCTGAAACATTAGGAGTAGAATTGTTAAGCACATCATCATAGAAATATTGGAACAATAAATCTAAATCTGAAAGATCAGCATTCGACGTAGATGCATGATTCGGATTTACTGTCGCTTGTGCAGATCCCGAACGTGGAATTTCAGAAGCTAGCACGCCAGTTAAACCGGGTTCTGAACTAATTTGTTCAGAAGCCAAATCTGCGGCTTCGTTGAATGTCACGTTTACACTCTCGGTAACGGTTTTAGTCCGTTTGGTGTAAACACGATACGCCTTAGCCTGCATGGAGTATCCTATGAATACTCCCTCATCCGCCTTGGGCTAAATTTGCCGAGATCGTCTTTGTCGTTGAGAACGTAGCACGTGCATCCGAACACGTGCAAATATTTGATGTTCGGAACACGATTGTTGATGATCTCATACGGCATCTTGTTGAACCGCTTATTGATGATGGAGCGGTTTTGCGTGTAGCAAGCAGTAGACACCGCTTTGGCCCAGAGAAACAGCGGTAGTTTCGATTGAGAAAGCATGGTGCGAGCTACTTCGATGAGGGTACGGTTGCGTCTTTCCACCACTCCGTTTTGTTGAGGAGTGCGTGCCACCGAGAAGTTTTGCGAGATACCGACAGAAGTCAGGTAGTTGCTCACCATTTGATTCTTGAATTCCACCCCGTTGTCGGTCCTGATAGACTGAACCTGACTTTGAAGGTTCAGTTGGATGGTCTTCAAATGATTGATGATCAGCTCCAGAGTTTCATCTTTCGTGCGAAGGAACTTGATCCAAGTGTAGCGTGAGAAGTCATCCACCATCACCAGGACGTATTTGCGCTTGTTGATGCTCTGAACACGCATCGGTCCACACAAATCCATATGGATAAGTTCAAGGGACCGGGACGTGCTCGGAGCGGCCTTTAGCTTATGCGTCGCCCACTTCATCTTTCCCATTTTACATGCCCCGCAGAGTCGATCCTTCACGAATTGAAGATCGGGCATGCCTTTCACGTGTCCGCCCAGCACCAGTTTGTTGATACTCTTCAAATTCTGGTGCGATAGTCGTCGACGCCAAATCCATGCTTTTTCGGAATTAGCCTTTGACATTAGGCAGACAGGATTATCGGTCTTCATGGATGCGAGGTCGATGGTGTAGAGGTTGGTCTTGCGCTTTCCAACCAGTAGCTCCGTTCCGTCGTCGGTGAGAATGCTACACCTTTTGGCTTTTAACCGGACCTCGAGATCTTTGTTGCAAAATTGGCCGATACTGAACAGATTGTGTCCCAATACCGCGACGTGCGATACCTTCTTGATAGTGATATTGTCTTGGACAATGTCACCGTAGCCCAAAATTGGCGCCTTGTCGTCGTTTCCAAATCTCACGTCTCCGCCATATTGTTCTTTGTAGTTCGTGAGAAGCTCCCTCCTTCCGGTCATGTGCTTGGAGCATCCAGAGTCTAAGTACCACACATGACTATCCTGCAAAAACAAGTTTAACAGACTTTAGGTACCCATATTTGCATGGGTCCTGGAGGGTTAGGTTTGACACCTTTCGGAGGAACTTGCTTTGAAACAGGGTGCCTCTTGGGTGTAGGATTTACACCTTTTGGAGGAACTTGTTTCGGCGCAGGTTGCCTCTTGGGTGTCGGTTTAACCTCAGTAGGAGGAACCCGTTTTGAAGTGGGTTTCCTATCTTGCTGTGGTTTAACCTCTGATTGGGAACCCCGTTTAGTATGGTGTTTCCTTTTGTTTTTACGGGGTTTGCTTTTGGGTGTATGATTATATATATGATATGACCCAAACCAATCATTATTAGTAATATCATCAAAGTCATCCCAACCACAATTAGAACAACACAAACAATCATGCGATAATTTAATCAATTGCTGAATGGAATAAAGCTTAATTGGAAAATTAACATCGCGTTTAACAAAATCATTCCTATGATTTCAAGCACAATCGTTTTTGTTCATTCTAGGGTAAAAAACAATATTGAAAGACTTTGATGCAGCATCCTCGACAGATTCCTTAGCTAGCCACTTTGGTTTTTCTTGTTTAGTGCGACCGGTTTTATCTGAAACAACATGGACAACATGGTCAGTGACTTTTGAGGAAGCATAATTTTTGACAGTCAATCGCTCGGTCTTTTGCCTCGGCTGTGACTGATTTTGAGAAACAGATTTTGTTTTGGAAATCTTAATCACAGTCGGGGTCTTTGTTTTAGAACATTCACCCTTTAGAAAATTGACCGGTCGATTGACAACTGGTGACAGAACATCAGTATGGCTTGGAAGAGGTTTGTCGAAAGGGAACGACTCAAACTCTTCATCAGAATTGCCTTCAGAGTTCATGAATTCTGAAAAATCGACATCCGGAATTACAGGACTTGGATCGGTCAAGGAAGGCGAGGAACACTTAGCGTCAGTGTGCTTTGGGGAATTTGGTGCGGAAGCTAGGAAAAAATCAGAGTTCAAATTCCGTAAAACACTCTTATCTTGAGTTTCGTGACCGTCTCGTGTAGAAAAGATTTTTCCAATGAAAGCTTTACACGAAGACGTATCAGATGAATTGGAAGAAGTTTCGGGTGAAATCTGCTTATCAGACTGGAGTTGGTCAATCTGCTCTTGGAGTTGACCATTTCTCGTATGCTCCTTCATCGCATCTGTTGCCAAGGCAGCCAGGTTTGATGTGAGCTTAGTGATTTCACACCGAAGGATTTCCTGTCCTTCATCCGACACATCTTCGGTTTTGACGGATTTTAAATTCTCAATTTCTGTGATTTGCGCTTGCTTTTCCTTTTGAAAAACTGACCTTTCTTTCTCGATTGACTCCTCGAACTCGACTATCTTTGTTTCCAAGATGAGAGGGGGAACATAGATCTTGAACTCATCCATCTCAGTCTTGGTTTCGGTTGCTTGGACCTCATCCTTTTTGGAGGAATCCCTGGGCGTTACAACCTTATAGCAGTCAAAGTAGTCATTCGAGAGATACTTCTTTTGCTTTTTCTCATAGTAATAATTCAAAGGCTCATAACAAAAAGGAAGTTGCATTTTAGACGTGTGTGCGCGCTTGTATTCCTCAGTTTCCTCTTCCTTTTCAGTTTCAAGACGACCAGTCCATTTTATAGCATATTCTGGGTATATTTTCTCTATTCCAAAACAACCAAAATCATACAGTGTAGGTCTTTTGGATATACCCCTTTTTAAGTAGTGTGGGTTATCGTATCTGTCAGGATCGATTCCAAACAAGAATAATTATACTTAGAAATCAGAATTAAAGAATCTTGCGGAATAGAACTTTAATTCAAACACACTCAATGAACAACTTAATCAGAAAACACAATCTGTTTGTATTCAATACTTCAACTCACAAGTTTACAACTAAACCTCAATCTTGTTGAACAGGCTCAACAAGACGACTTCTACTTCTCTAGAAATAGGGTTCTAAACCTTGAGGTTAATTCTCTCTAAAACAAAAACGAATTCTCACAAAATTACTTACCGAATAGCTATCTATCAACATCTATTTATACTAAATAATTACAAGATAACTATCAAAACAAAATTGATCTTCAGAATATTCTTTCATGCTTATCTTCAATCATTCCATCTTTATCTCCAACATTCTCGCATTCCATAATTATGATCACCAGCAGTATTAACAACGTTATGCACAAACAGTACTAACATTGTTCCAGCAGCATTAACTTTTACTTGCAGTACTAACTTTGCTCTGGCAGTACTATTGTTGTTCTGGCAGTACTAACCATATTGTTGCTCTGGCAGTACTATTGTTGTTCTGGCAGTACTAACCATACTTGGCAAATCTTCAGTACTAACCATACTTGGCAAATCTTCAGATGATGCTTCCAAAACCTAATCATGAACACATAAATCAGGATTCAAACCCAGGCTTTGATTGATAATCCTTCTCACCAAGTATCTTCCCATTTCAGAATCCTTGTTGCAAGCCAACTTAGCATGTAGCATTCCATTCAACCTTTTCTTGCTGTTCTTGTATGCAACATCCACCAAATAATACTCATGATATGTATAGTCAAGTGTGATGACATACACTCCACATTTTTCAATGAGCATCCAGTTGGTAATGGCTTGAAAATTTCTTTCTATCATATACTGAACTGCTTCTGGTTTGAACATTAGGCACAGGTATTCAAGAACCATTTTGGTGATAGACATCCCTTTCTCATTTAGCATATTTCCATACAGCTTCATTCCAACCTTGTACATCTCCTCTACGTCAGATCTAGAGCACATTCTGATAAGTCTTCCCCATGTAGAACAGACCTCAAACTTCCCATCTGCTCTTTTGACTCTAATGTACTCCTTTCTCTGATCTACCAAGGTATCCAAGAAGATGATCTCAGGAGGCATGGAAGATAATGGGTCAACTTTGATTGGATCAGTATCAACCATAGTGATATACATATCACATTGAGCATTACTTGGTTGACCTGATGGAGATGCTACTTTTTCTTCAGCAACCTTTGTATCATCTTTCTTTTCTGGAACATCCTCTTCTTTTTCTTCTTCTACCACTGGTTCTACCCTAGGTTTCTTGACAACTTTCCTCTTGGTAGCTATAGACTTGGTTCTTGTTCTTTTCAGTGACGCCAGCTTTTCACCCAGGGTTTCTTCTTGCTTTTTAGGAGTGTCATGTTTGGCTTTAATCAAAGCCTCTGCAACTTCAACTTCTTCCAAAGTAGGCTTTTTAGTTTCTGTTGCTTCCTTTGTTTCTGCTGCTTCTTCCTTTGTAGATACTGCTTCTTGCATGGTTTCTGCTGCTTCTTTTGTTTCTGCTGCCTCTGGAATGGTTTCATCAGTATTAACCGTTTCTGCTGTTGGTTCAGTTTCTGCTTCTTTCTGAATTTCAGCAGCATTAACCGTTTCTGCTGTTGGTTCAGTTTCTGCTTCTTTCTGAATTTCAGCAGCATTAACCGTTTCTGCTGCATGATCAATTTCTGCTTCTTTCTGAATTTCAGCAGCATTAACCGTTTCTACTGCATGATCAGTTTCTGCTTCTTTTGCAATTTCAGCAGCATTAACCTTTTCTGCTGCATGATCAGTTTCTGCTTCTTTTGCAATTTCTTCAACACACTCATTCTCCCCCTTTTCCTGTGCACTCGCCATGTTGAATTCAGCTTCTGACTCCCCCTTTTTGGGAGCATCATTGTTGGGGCTTCTTCTTTTAAGAACATACTGAGCTTTCTTCTTCCTGTGCATCAACATTGTAATCAGCTTCTTATGCTTCTCAAGCTGTGTTTGTTGATATAGGACCACTTTCTTGAGTCCATCTATCTCTTTTTGCTGACTTACAACATCTGTGTTGATATTGGCAATGGTTTCCATCAATTCCTCATATGTATATCTATCCTCACCTTGTTTAGGAGTTTTTACTTCCTTTAAAGGATCACTGGAAATTTTAGTAGGTGTCTTTTGCCTAGCAAAAGCACTGCCTACCCCCGTGGTTTCTTGGCACCTGGGACCTCTGAATGATTTCTCATTCTGAGTTGCCATGAGGAAGGTCTTAGTTATGTTACCACTGTCCTTCTCTGTGCTAGCAGAAGTAGTGGCAGCCTTGCTACTCACATGCTCAACCTTCTCCTTAGTGAGCACCTTCTTGGGGTTGGGAGACACCCCTGTGGTTTCCCTTTCGATATTCTCTATTGGAGAATGCTCCAATAGAGGGCTTAAAGGCTTTGGGCTTGTAGGAGGTACATCAAGGGAAGGAGCCTTGTGTACCATTCGTCTTGAAAACTTTTTGGTTATGTGAGGAGTGGGTCTTTGAAGAATGGACTGAGGAATTTCTTTGGTGATTGAAGGTGGGGTTTGGCTATCAGTGGCTTGGTCTAATGAGGGCCTTGACCCTGATGCCATACCTTATTGTGTGTGGGACACACCCATCATTGTAGAGAACAATGGAGTGTCAACTCCTTCCGAGTCCATGGAAGTTCTTCTCATATTTGAGAAGACCTTTCCTTTAGGGGGTTTAGGTACATATACCTCAGAAAATTGAGGCAAATCCGTCAATTCCTGAGTAATCACTGCTTGGACAAACCTTGGGTACATATAAAAACTCTTTTTGGATTCCAGGTTTGACACAAGATCATTGAAAATCATTTGTGAAAAATTAAACTTCCTGGCAGTGGCCAAGCAGACCAAGGCATAAGCAATGGTACTGCTAAACTCACTCCATCCAGTAGTTTTCTTTGAAATGCAATGCATTAAGGTATGAACAAAGAATCGCCATTGTGTAGAAAATTTAGACTTGAAAAACTTAAAGATTCTAATGGGACCTTCATACCCCATTCTTGTTAAATTTGAGTATAGATCGTCATTAGGAATAGACGTCATACCTGAGGCATCATCCAATCGAAGAGTGATGCGAATAAGCTCCTCTGTAACATTCAAGGGTTTGTCACACACCCTTGTTTTGATGATTTTCTGCCCATCTTCAGACACCACGGTGGCATTTTCCCAGAACTGCTTTTGATGCTCGGTGTAGATTGTCGGGGTCACTGTTAGGGCATAGGAGATATGCGTGGACTTGAGGAAATCCACAATGTCGTGAAAACCTGCGGACTGTTTTGGCTTCTGGAGCATGGCAATCTCGTTGTGTTCGTCGATAAACTCCATTGTACCTGAGGATTCTTGACAGAAAACAGAGATTCTTGGGAGAGAATAGTTAGAAAGAGAGAGAGATGAATAGAATTCAAAGAGGCGTTATGAACTTTGGTAGGCTGAAAGAGGTATTTATAGCAGTATTAGCCCTAGTTTTTCTTTTAAAGCAATATTAAAGACACATGCAATATTAAGTACGAATCAGTATTAACTATGTACTGGCAGTAGTAACTATGCACGGGCAGTAGTAACTATGCACTGGCAGTAGTAACTATGCACTGGCAGTAGTAACTATGCACTGGCAGTAGTAACTATGCACTTGTCAATCTGAGTCATACAGAAGATCCTGAGAAGAAGAGTTAGTAGTACCAAATATAGAAGGAAATACAGGTATAAAAACTGAAAATCATGACTTTATTCAAGGTTGATCATGCCCACACTTGTTACCAAGAAAGTGAATCTACCCACATCGAAAGCTTTTGTGAATAGATCAGCAAACTGGTCATTGGTATGAACTTTAGCAACTTGAATTAATTTCTTGTCATTACAATCTCGAATAAAGTGATACATGATCTCTATGTGCTTTGTTTTTGAGTGTTTGACTGGATTGTTAACAATGCTAATAGCACTGTTGTTGTCAATGAAGATTGGAGTGTGAAGAAATGTTACCCCATAGTCCAACATCTGATTCTGTATCCATAGAACCTGAGAGCAGCAGCTTGCAGCAGCTATATACTCAGCTTCTGTTGTAGATAAGGACACTGTGGTTTGTTTCTTACACTGCCAGGATACTAGTCTTGCACCCAAAAACTGACATCCACCTGAAGTAGACTTCCTATCCATGTTAGCTCCACCCAAGTCACTATACGAGTATGCAAGTAGATCAAAGGATGATTCATAAGGATACCAGAGACCTAATCTAGGTTGCCCTCTTAGGTATCTAAATATCCTCTTGACTGCATGAAGATGTGATTGCTTTGGTGTAACTTGAAATCTGGCACATACACATACTGGAAACATAATATCTGGTCTAGAGGCTGTGAGATACATGAGTGATCCAATCATTGATCTGTAATGATGGACATCCACATCCTCCCCCTCAAGATCAGCATTGATTTGTTTGTGTGTCTCCATTGGTGTGCTTGCTGGCTTTGAGTCTGATAATCCAAACTTATCCAGGATGTCTTTCACATATTTGGATTGGCATATGAAAATCCCATCCTTCTTCTGTTTCACCTGAAGCCCAAGGAAGTAAGTAAGTTCACCCATGGAACTCATCTTGAAGCTCTTGTGCATTAACTCCTCAAAGTCTTTACACACGTGATCATTTGTGGATCCAAAGATAATGTCATCCACATAGATCCGAACAAGTAGGGTGTCCTTCTTTTTCCTTTTGATGAATAAGGTCTTATCAATGATTCCTCTTTCAAATTCATTTTTCAAGAGATAGGTAGACAGGATGTCATACCATGCTCTTGGGGCTTGATGTAGACCATAAAGTGCCTTCTTTAACTTGTACACTCTGTCAGGATACAATGGATTCTCAAATACAGGGGGTTGACAGACATACACTTCTTCATCAATAGTCCCATACAGAAAAGCACTTTTTACATCCATCTGGTAGACCTTGAACTTCATATATGAGGCATAGGCTAGAAACAGCCTAATTGCCTCAATCCTTGCAACTGGAGCAAAGACTTCCTCATAGTCTATACCCTCTTCTTGAGTATACCCTTGTGCAACCAGCCTGGCTTTGTTCTTGATCACAATTCCTCTCTCATCCTTCTTATTTCTGAAAATCCACTTGGTGCCAATTGCCCTATGACCTTTTGGAAGGTCCACCAAGTTCCAAACATTCTGTAGCTTGAACTGTAGCAGCTCCTCTTGCATTGCTTCTATCCAACTTGGATCTTTCATAGCATCATAAGCCTTTTTGGGCTCAATTTGGGATAGAAAGCAAGTGAGTACAATATTAACTGTATTTTGCTGATCTTGTAGCTCTTGAAGTCTGATTTGATTCCTAGTCATCATGGGAGAAGCAATGTCTCCAATTACCAACTCAGGAGGATGATTTTTCTGAGTTCTTGATGGATGACCAGATTCCTCTTGTAAGATCACATCCAAATTTGACTCATTTAAGTCTGGATTTTCTTCAGCTTCTTCAGTCACTTCAGACTCTCTGGAATTTGGACTTGAAGGCTGATTTTCCTCTATTCTTCTCTCTTCTTCATTCTGAATGGGTTCAGCTTCCTTTTCTTGTTCACAGAAGTCAACAGGATCAATGGTAGGGAGTAGAAATATCACAGACTGAATTCTGTGATCTGATGGTGGTGCATCCCTTTGTCCTGCATTTACATCACTACTGATACCCAAAGAATTAGTGAGTGAATCAATGTCAAATAGCCAATCATGACCTGAACTAATAGGATTTGGTGTGTTCTCATTGCATTTGACATTGTCACTTTCTTCAATTATTCTAGAAGAGGTATTAAACACTCTGTAAGCCTTACTCTGAGATGAGTAACCAACAAGAAAACCATCATCTGCTTTGCTATCAAACTTACCTAAGTGAGATTTGGTATTGAGAATTGTACAAGGACACCCAAATGGTTTGAAAAATCCAATAAATGGTTTCTTTTTCTGAAAAAGCTCATAAGGTGTCTTGTTTTTAGGCTTTATTACTAAAACTCTGTTTTGGACATAACAAGCAGTATTAACTGCTTCTGCCCAAAAAGTAGTGGGTAATTTTGAATCAGCTAACAGAGATCTAGCATCCTCAATCAGTGTCCTATTCCTTCTCTCAGCAACACCATTCTGTTGTGGAGTCCTAGGAGCACTGTATTGTCTCTCAATTCCTTTTTCCTCACAAAAGGTGTTTAGATCAAGGTTTTTAAATTCAGTCCCATTATCTGATCTAATGACTTTCACTTTTTGATTTGATTGGTTTTCAATTCTAAGAATAAAAGATTTGATCAGTCCACTTGTCTCATCTTTAGTTCTCAGAAAATATACCCAAGTAAATCTAGAGTAATCATCAATAATAACTAAACAGTATGACTTCTTGCCAATGCTCATGACATTTGTAGGGCCAAACAGATCCATATGCAACAACTGAAGAGGATTTGAGATAGTGTTTATCTCTTTGGACTTATGAGAAGTTTTGTGTTGTTTGCCTTTGAGACAAGCAACATAATGATCATCACATGAATAAACTTTTGATGGTAAACCCCTAACAAGATTATGTTTAACAAGTTTATTCATTGTTTTAAAATTCATGTGACACATCCTTCTGTGCCATAGTGATGATTCATCCATTGAAGCTTTTGATACCAAACAGTTTAGGGATGAATCAGATGAAACACTTTCTAAATCTAAACAATACACATTATCCTTTCTAGGAGTTCTCAATAGTATCATGTTTTCATCAACTACTTTGAATCCAGGAGCAAGAATAATGCATTCAGAATCAGTAAATAATATACTATGTTTCTTGTCACAGACCTGTGATACACTTAACAGGTTGTATCTCAATTGCTCAACATAGTAAACATCCTCAAATGTCATCTTACCTTTTGATACATCACCTTTACCACTTATGTTACCTCCTGCAGGATTATTCCCAAAAGCAACATGTCCTCCATCAATTCTTTTGAAATTCTTGAGGCAGGCCATGTTACCTGTCATGTGCCTGGAGCAACCACTATCAACATGCCCGATGCTCTTCCCCTTGAGCTGTTGGTTGCCCTGCACATAAGATAAATCAATTAGTTTTTATTGGGAACCCAAGCCAAAGTGGTCTTGGGTCTCCCTTGCTTATCAAAGTACTTACATTCAGTTTGGATAATTTTTTCAACCTGAGGAACTTCAGTACTGGAGTACTTTGTCAAGATGATTGGTCTAGCAGCACAAATACTAGAAGCAGTATTATCTTTAGAAGAAGTACTAAAAGTGTTAGCAGTACTAACACTGCTAGCAGCAGTATTGCTTCTAGAAGAAGTACTAACAGTGTTAGAAGCACTAACACTGCTAGCAGCAGTACTATCTGAGGCAGCAGTACTAACACTAGTGCTTTTAGGAACCCACATTGTGACACATTCTTTTTCAGTCTTTTTCCTCATGTGGCTTTTGGTTTTAACTTGTTTCTTAGCCACATGGTTTATTACAGGCTTCCTATAACCATTTGATTTTTGAAAAGTTCTTTGAAAATTTATCCTTTGGTTAATAGGATTGAAATAACAGTGTTTGGCAAGGTGATTCAATTTGCCACAGATAAAACAAGGTTTTGGTCTGTTAATCCTTTGCAGATCAACTCCTTGTTTTTGAGCCCACTGATTATTCCAGTTTCTTTGATTTCCCCTCTTTTTATCATGTTTTTGGTGTTCATTCTTTTGAGAATTTTTGCAAGAACAATGTTCACAAGTATTGGAATTCACAACAGTGGTCTGTGTATAATGAACTCCCTTTCCTTTTTCAGATCTTTTCATCTCATTGTTCTTATCCCAGGGACTTCCACCTTCCTCATTAGTCTTGATGTAATTCTCTAAGGGGATCTCACCACTGACATTCTTGTTCCTTTTCTTAGACTCTTCTTTTTCAGTTTTATCCTCAACAACAACTTCATCTAATGGATCTACTTTAGTAGCTCCTTCAGGTAAGTCCTTCCTATCCATGGTTTCTAACAGGTCTGACCTAGGAGGGATGTATGTGTTGTTGTAGGGTGGGGGTGTGGCATTGTACCCTATGCCTGGTTTCATCTTACTGTGGATTTGAGCATTTATTATGGTGTCCATGACTTTAGAGGCACATGAAAACTTTTCAACATCAAGTTTTACTTTCTCAAGTTCTCCTTTTAATTTCTCACATTCCTCCCTAGACTCTTTCAGTTGAAACTCCAGACCATTCTTTTCCCACTTCCAGTAGTTTGTATCATATGAGTGTTGAAGTTCATTGGCTTGAAAAGCCTTAATTTGTTCTTCAAACCTCTCAACAATCACTACATAATCTCTTCTATCCTTTTCTAATCTCTTAAGGTCATCACACATTCCCTGGTTGTGATCTCTATACTTTTCACAGTGTCTATACAAGCTTGAGAACAGAGATTAGATTTTACCTCAGTAGGAAGATCTGAGACTTCTGCCATGAGTGCATGATTCTGAATTGCCTCTTCTGCTTGATCACTCCAATCAAATCCCATTCCTTGTTGAGAAACAAGGGCTTGAACAGAGTTTCTGTTCTGGTTGAAGTTTCCAGTCTGAGCTTGTTGATGATTGTTTTGAGATACTCCACCTCTGCATTCTCTGGCAAAGTGTCCCATCTTATGACACTTGTAGCATTCCACCTTAGACTTATCAAACCCAGCACCATCTTCTCTTCTTTGGGAAAAGTTGTTTCTCCCAGTCCTCTTTATAAACTTCTTCACCCTCATAGAAAGCATAGCCATCTGCCACTTGATATCCATCTCCTCAAGATCATCAGCATTAATCTGTTCTATGTCATCATTAATTAATGAGGAGTTAACATGACTAGAAAAGAAAGCTTCTAGTACAGAATCATTGGCCTTCTCCTGATTGACTCCACCAGCAGTACTAACTGATTCAGGGTTAGCAGTAGAATCAGTTGATGCTGATAGGAGTGTAGCATTATACACATATCCTGAGGGCTTCTTCTTGGCTTCAACCTCTGCTTCAAATACCCTAAGATCATTAGAAACTTCCTGTTTACATCATCAGCCTCCATATGAACTCCAACTGTAGCCAATTCTCCAATCAACTTATTAAATCTATCAAAAGTTTGAGTCATAGACTCATTCTTTGTAGAAGTAAAATTTTCATATTGTTGCTTAAGAATTGCCTTCTGGTTCCTCTTGGTGCTCTTGGTACCAGTGAATCTGTTTTCCAATGCATTCTATAAAATCTGAGCATCAGTGCAGTGATGAAATTGGTGCTGATACTCATTGGGAATAGCCAAAAGCAGAGTGCTTAAGGCTTTCATCTCTGTTTGTCTAACCTTTCTTTCTGCATCAGTCTTTGGAGGGGGTCTATTGCCATCTGGTCCAACTTTTCCTTCAGCACATGGAACTTTCTCTATAATATCCCAGATGGAAATCAGTAAGCAAAATATACTGCTTGATTCTAATCTTCCACATGTCAAACTCATTAGGCCTGAGCATGGGAACCTTTGAAACAAGAGTACAGTTTGATTCAACTGTGTTGTCCATAATGATTGTAGATTTCTAAGAAACCAAGCTCTGATACCACTTGTCAGGATCGATTCCAAACAAGAATAATTATACTTAGAAATCAGAATTAAAGAATCTTGCGGAATAGAACTTTAATTCAAACACACTCAATGAACAACTTAATCAGAAAACACAATCTGTTTGTATTCAATACTTCAACTCACAAGTTTACAACCAAACCTCAATCTTGTTGAACAGGCTCAACAAGACGACTTCTACTTCTCTAGAAATAGGGTTCTAAACCTTGAGGTTAATTCTCTCTAAAACAAAAACGAATTCTCACAAAATTACTTACCGAATAGCTATCTATCAACATCTATTTATACTAAATAATTACAAGATAACTATCAAAACAAAATTGATCTTCAGAATATTCTTTCATTCTTATCTTCAATCATTCCATCTTTATCTCCAACATTCTCGCATTCCATAATTATGATCACCAACAGTATTAACAACGTTATGCACAAGCAGTACTAACATTGTTCCAGCAGCATTAACTTTTACTTGCAGTACTAACTTTGCTCTGGCAGTACTATTGTTGTTCTGGCAGTACTAACCATACTTGGCAAATCTTCAGTTCCCAACAGTATCCGATTCCCCATTTCTTGTTAAAATAAGTGAACTCCTTGGGTTTGTTTATGGATGGTCTGATCAGTTTGACCTCGTTTGTGGAGTTTGGTCTCAAGATCAAGTATTTTAGCGACAAACTCCTTGTGTTGAATTTGAAGAGCAGAGCATTGATAAACAATTTCTGCTTTCTCATTCATACACTAGTCAAACTGTGACTGTAGTTCAGATATTTTGGCCCCTAAGTCCTTAGGTGCTATTGAAAGAATTTTGCATCTGTCTTTTAAATTAGCATTTTTGGACTTGTATTTCTCAGTTATTCACGTTTGAACATCTAGCTTTTTAGATAGTGATCTAATTTCAAGCAGTCGTTCGTTAGAGGTGGCCTTGTGGGAATCTATCCGTTCAGCAAGAGATTGCATTTGATTAAAGAAATCTTAAGGAGTAGATTCACATACCTGACTTGACTTTGCCTTTTCTTCATCAGCAAGAGAGTGATATCCCATGAAAGCATCAGCACCATCAGATTCGCTATCATCATCAAAATGACCCAACCAGTAGTCGTCTTCCACAAACAGAGCTGCTCCTGCTTCTTTCTGTTCTGCCAGAGCGAGCTTAGCCTTGTAATAGTGAGCATTCTTTACAACAGGCTTCCGACAATCTTTCGCAAAGTGACCAAGCTTCCTTCAGTTATAACAAGTCACGGGTTCGTCTTTCTTCTTGCGGTCATCTTTCTCTGTCTTCTCCTTCTTTCAGACTGACCAGGCTCATCGGCTTTCTTCTTTCCTTCATATTTGTCCTGATAATCATGGCGCTTGTTGGAGGAGGTGGAGTAGCGCTGATTATTAGACATCAGCTTCTTATAGAACTTCTGTTGTTGGAAGGATTTGGAGAGCAGGGCCATTGCTCTATTAATGGAAGATAATTCAGGATCAGAATCACTGTCTTCGTTTTCTTCAGGTTCTGACTCTGATTCGCTTTGCTTTTGGGCACGTTTGGAGTGACGGCCAGAAGACTTCCCTCGTTTGGAGGACATCAGGGCTAGAGGATCAACAGCAGGCTTGGATGCAGATTTCTTCTCGTTCAGATTCTCCATCACTTCATCCTCATCTTGCAGAAGCGTCTCATAGAGCTCGTGGATGTCAACTTTCTCCATTAAGTGGTTGTGCTTGACATGCGATGCGACTACTTTCCACTCAGGCAGGAGGTTGTTGAGGAATTTAAGTGCGTTCTCAGTGTTGGAACGAGTGATCTGGTTCTTGTGGAGCTCATTGAGAAGAAGACAGAAGCGTTTATAGGTCTGAGAGAGGGGTTCGCCGGTGCGCTTCTTAAACCCATCGAACTTGGTTATGGAGCTGTTGATCTTTATCTGATTCCCGACTTCGCTCCCGCGCATCATCTTCTCCACCTGAGCCCACATGCCCTTTGCTGTATTTTTGTAGCTATCAATGGCAGTGTAGATCGTGTTAGGAAGAGCTTGGACAAGATACCTCTTAGCATGCTTTTCTCCCTCAAGCATGCCTCTTTCGTCGTCAGTCATGTCGGTGAGTGTCTTTTTCACGATGCGATGTTCACCACCTTCTTCAGCTGGTGGAATGGTCTTCATTGGTTCAGGAATTGGCCCGTCTCGTAGAGCTCGCCAGATATACTCGAAGTTGTCCTTCGACTCTATGAAGATTATAAATCTGTCCCGCCACTGACTGTACTCACCTTGATAGAGGCAAGGTGGTTTGGAATCGGTGCCAATAGCAAGAGCGTCACACGAAGACATCTTCAATTGCACTTGATTGATCGTCGGACGATTTGTTTGATTCAGAGTGATAACCTAACGCAAGGCACTAAGAGTGAAATCCTAACGCATGTTCTAAGAGTGGATTAAACTAGAAACAGGTAAGAAATGACCAAACAGAGCTTACCGGATAGGAATCCAGATGAAAGCTATCTGATCTGGAGGTGTCCGGATCAGATTATGAAGCACATGTAACTTGGCAGAAGGTTACCGGATGATCTTGAGTTACCGGGTAACAGAGGTTACCGTGTGAAACAAGATACCGGATAGATTAATACTGAGCAAAAATTGAGACTTACCTGGTCGAAGAGGTTACCGGATGATGAGACTTACCGGGTGTAGGTAGTTACCGGATGTGGCAACTGAAATCAAAGGTTACCGATAACAAAGAAACACAAATAATAATCTTACCGGATGAGATGACTTACCGGATTGAAACGTGTATACCGGATGGAAAATTACTTACCGGATGAGAGGGCTTACCGGTATCTAGGACTTACCGGGAGTTATGTCCGATAAGTACTGAGAATATCCGGTAACTATTAGTTACCCGGTAACACGAAGGAATAAAGACTTACCCGGTAACAACTGTGTGAACCCGGTAACCACGGTTGTGGTATCCGGTAACTGCGGCTGTGGTTTCTAATTCGATTGAAAGTCGATTAGGGTTGCTCAAAATCGTTCCTGAAAGATTAGAAACTCGACCAAACACAAAAATAACATTACCCAAATCGATTTTGAAGCAAAAACAACAAGTTTTGATGGTAAAAATTCGATTTTTAGCAAGAACATAGATAAAACTTGAAAATTTTGATTTTGCTAATAACCCAATCAAACAGTCGAATTAAGGTGTGTAAACTTGCAGATTTTCATATAATGATGATACTAACCAAGTACGATATACGAAATCAATCAATTTTGTCAAAATCAAAATATGAGATTTTCAAGAAAACAAGAACACAGTCGACTTTTGAATAGAAATTCTTACCAGAAATCAAGAATCACTTTGAATCGTTTAGTCCGTCTGCTCTGATACCAATTGTGAGTTCCAGATTCGTGCAACGAACAATAAAGAAATCAATAGATAAGAACATGTGTTATGATTTCAACTGGTCATCCGAATTACTTTCAATAATCCAGAGAGTTTACAATAAGCTTTGAGAAAGTAAAATGACAACTAGCCTAAAACTAAGGCTAAACAA
Source organism: Saussurea involucrata (assembly GCA_033807775.1). NCBI lineage: Eukaryota > Viridiplantae > Streptophyta > Magnoliopsida > Asterales > Asteraceae > Saussurea > Saussurea involucrata. Next base: position 1,322,164 of record CM066321.1, on the reverse strand, counting down.
AACATTATATATGTTGGGCCCGTGGTAACAAGCCCACGACCCGTTCACAATTAAGCTCAAATATGATTAAATAAAATTTAGCCCTTGAACTTCTATTCAACCAAATATTGCGATTACATGAGTTTAAAAGAAATATATTTTTTCATTCATGAACAGTCGATTACATCCAAATGACTCGACCACCAACGGTCGAGCAATAAAAACAAAACTAAAAATTAAAATTTCCTAAGGCTGAGGAGGATCGACATCTGCGTCCTTGCAAGAAGCCTCACCGTTTGAGCCCTCGTCCACCTCCTCCTCATCGATCTCCTTCTCGTCATCCGAGTCGAGATCCCTCTCAGTCCCGACGGTCGATAGGAAGAACGCCAGCTCATCCGACACAGAAGCAAGGGGATTCTTGCTCGATAAGTGTTGTCGCATGATCGTCGCCCGCGCGGTCTGTCGAGCAAGAGCAAAGACGGACGTCGCCTCGTCCTTAAGTTCCTTTACCTCCCCTTCCAGCTTCACCGCCCTAGACTTGGAATCCTCGGCTTCTTTTTCAATCGCAGCCAATGATTCCTTAGTCTTGTCCAGTTTCGCCCTTTGTTCGGCGATCAGGGACTGCTTCTAACGATAGTTTGCCTCATCCCTTGCACGCCCGACGGCCTCCGACTCGTTCTGGACGTCATCGAGTCGTATCGACAGGTCCTCGACGCGCGCCAGAGCCGCCTTCTCCCTGTCCAATGCCGCATTCTCTCTCGAGAGAGAAGAGGACATCAGACCTTCGATGTTCGCCGTTTCGGCGTGCAGAGCTAGGGAGGACTGGAATGCCTGTAAAACACAAAAAACATGATTAGTGAACACTCGACAAAGTTAACAACGTCAAAGAAAAACAAGTCTTGAAAAAAAAACATACCATAAACGCCAGTTCGGCAACATGCGATCCCGTCTCCTTAACGGAGACCCTCGGAAACGCTCCTTGAAAGACTGGAGCTGGTATTTCCCCAGATGGGGTAAAAGTTTCGTCCCGTCTAGGATATTGTCGCCCATGAAGTCTGACGGCAACGTAAAGTTGACCGTCATGACCTTAACCTCTCCAGTCGCATGACCCTTGCCCTTGTCGGCCGATGAAGGGGTCGATGTTGCGGACGGAGGCACCGTCGTTTTCTCCGGAGGCACATAACTAACAGGCTCCGCGTCAATCGTATATGAAGATGTCCTCGTCTTCTCCGAGGACACGATTGACACTTTCGCCTTCTCAGGCGTGACGACTCTCGACGAGCCGCCCGTCTTCGAAAACGATTCCCTTGGGATCGACATCTTTGTCCTCTTCATGACCCCCAACCTAGTTGTCATGGCCCCCTTCCTCTTTTCTCTTGCCTTGCGAGCCATTTCGGCCAGGGCCGCCCTCTTGGCCATCACAGACGACGACTTGACATTGGATTCTCCTGAAAACAAAGAAGAAAGGAGCATCGTAAGATTGGAATAACAGAAAGACTATGTCGAGCAGAAGGAATAGGGTACACTTACCAGTCATCTCTACTTCTTATTCTCTCGACTCTTCTCTCTCCTCTTCCTCTGTCTCCTCCTCTTATTCCTCCTCTTGTCTCTCCTCTCGATTTTCACCCAAGTAAACCACGTCGTCGTCCTCGTCCAATAGATGTTGTGTGACAAACGATCGGTCGTCGGTGCTGAGTTCCAAAAACTTCTCGATCTTAGCCTTGGAGTCGTCTTCGGGCTTCATGTCTTAAAATTTAATATCTGAAGGCACAAAGAGAGAAGATTAGTTGAGAAACAAAGCAGTAAAGGTAATAAAAAATGCTCGACCAAAGCTAAAAACGCACCCGCCTTGTTCCAACCGGACAAAATCCAATCGCTATCGGGGTCTAGCGTCGCTACACGCACGAATGCATACCTGGTCTTCTACTTGCGGTCGTTGACCGCAGTTTTTACAACCAAGGTACGATCGCCTTTGTGTTTTGAGAACAGGATATAGCGACGGTACCCGTCCATCTTGACCTGATAGGCTGTCAAGACGTCGTTCACGTTTATCGGCGACTCCCAATTCGAGGTAAGTCGCTCGATGACCTGGATAACACGTCAGAACTGGTGCATTAGTTGCCCCGGCTAGATTTCGAACTCGCACATGAAGGATTTGGCTAGAGGCGAATAGGGCCATTGGAAGCCTATCTTAAATGGATATTCGTATATCACGACATATGCATCGGGGCACATCTCCGGTCGAATCTGACCAGCCTTACTCAATGAAATCCCCGCAGGGATTCTTGCTAATTTCCTAAGGAAATCTAGATTGTCTTGATCTCTAAGGGAACTCTTTGGTTCAGTGGACATTGGTAACCCTGTTAACCAAATGTGCAGGTCTGAAAAACCCCAGATATCCCAGTTTTTCCTAGGTTTTCTAGCGATAGACTTACGACACATACAAATGAATGAGGAATCGTACCTTATATAGGCGCTCTAAAACCTCGAAAACTCTAAGTCTAATCAAGATTTTGCAGGTTTGGAAACGATTCGCTAAAAGAAGGCAAGGATCGATGGAAGAATCCTCGCTCTAAAACTCTCTGAAAGCGTAAACTAGAAAAGATCCACTAAGGGTCGTTATTTATGCAATTGATCGTGTCAGGTCGAGTCACTCGATGATCGACACATGGCCACATCTTTTCGAAAGCTCGACGGATCATCGACACCTGGCGTTTACAGCTGTTAGGCACGATCGCACGTTAGCATGATATCGCGATCTTATCCCCTTTTCAACTTCCCCTTTAGTTAAGATCGAACCGATTCAGTTGCCAAACTAACGACTTTCGTCACATGTCACCCCCTGGACATTCTTTTAAACAAAGATTTTTCTCTGACAAAAATTTGAAATTCAAACTTGAAAATTGCCTTTTTATTTTAAATTTTGGGGGCAAAGTGTTTGGGTAAAATTTCACCAGTCTCGACCACGACCATAAAAGGGAAAACATTTATTACACTTTTTCAGGATAAAGATAAAATCATTAACACTTTATCGTCTGACCAAAGTTTAAATCGAAAGTTACTCACGACACTCGACCGTCGTAACATATCTTACGACCTCGACCGACTAACGTATGACGACTGTTATGATTTCTATGTTTAACGCAGGATTAACACCATTAATGGCCAATGGACATAACCGACAAGGTCAATTACGAGCATTAATCCCAGCAGCCGTTACTCTTACATTCATGGGGGTCATTCAAGGATACGAAGACTATAAGTACAAAGATCCTAGCCTCATTTGCGGACATCTGATTCCAAGGACAAGAATTACACTGCAAAAAACACTTGAAGCAAAACTCTTTCTCGAAAGCATACGACGCACGACACATAGTTTCTACGCACGACGCACTTACATTTATAAACGATTCACTTGTTTACTTTATATTTAAAGTCTTTCTTTCATTTGTATTGTAATCATTGTACTCTCGACGCTTGGAACATAAGGACGTCGCCCCTGTTTGGCGACCATAGTGCAGCGACGACATCCACAGTCGTCCGCAGGTTTTTCCCTCGTTGAGGTTTTTCTCGTGTCACCAAATTCTTCGCGTCTTATTTACGCCTTTTGTCTTTGTCGCATTGCTTTGTCGAACGATTTCTATCTTTAGTTGTTAAGATCCACAATCAACCTTAAGTTATCCTTCTGGACGATTTTTGGCATTAACAAGAACCTGAGATCCCTAAGGAAAAGAAAATAGAAGGTAAAGAGTCCAACCCTAAGTTTCCAATCAAATATGGTATAACAAAAGGCATAAAAGATCCTAGTTTGAGGGTGGAGGAATTCTACCCATCCAGCTCAAAACAAACAGAGAAAGCCATAATTGAACCAATTCCTTCTTATGTTCCTTATCCTCAAAGGTTAAAGAATGACAAGGAAGAATTGCAATTCAAGAAATTTTTGAATGTGTTTAAACAATTACGTATCAACATACCCCTTGTTGAAGCAATTGAGCAAATGCCTAGTTATGCCAAGTTCCATAAAGACATCTTAAGCAAGAAGAAGAAGTTGACTGCGTATGAAACTGTTGCCATGACTGAAGGTTGTAGTGCCCTCCTAACTAACAAAATTCTCCCTAAACTCAAAGATCCAGGGAGTTTTACCATTCCTTGTTCAATAGGTGGGAAAGAAGTTGGAAAAGCCTTGTGTGATTTAGGAGCTAGTGTCAATCTTATGCCCTTGTCCATTTTCAATAGCCTAGGCATAGGAGATGCTAGACCCACCACAGTCACACTCATCCTAGCTGACAAAACAGTTGCTTATCCCAAGGGAAAGATTGAGGATGTTTTAGTTCAGGTTGATAAGTTCACCTTTCCAACAGACTTTATCATTTTAGACTTTGAGGCTGATCAGGATATTCCTATTCTTTTAAGAAGACCATTCTTAGCCACAAGTAGAACATTGATAGATGTCCAGAAAGGAGAGTTGACCATGAGACTCCAAGACCAGAAAGTCACATTTAATGTCTTTAATTTTTTAAAGTACCCAGATTATTTGGAAGACTGTTCTAGATTATGTGTGATTGAAACATCATGTCATGAAGAGGGAGTTAAGCAGACCTGTAGGATGGAGGAAGTTGATGAGGAATATGATGATGATGATGATGATGTTGATGATAGGAAGATAGATGAGATTGTGCCCTTACATGTTGCCAAGTTTGAGTCTTTGGAAAATACTGAGCAAAAGAATTTCACACCATCTGTCATATCACCACCTGGCCTAGAGTTGAAACAACTCCCATCTCATTTGAAATATGCTTTTCTAAAAGATGAAAACAAATTGCCTGTTATCATTTCATCAACTCTAGAATTGCATCAAGAAAAGAAACTTGTGGAAATGCTGAAGTTGCATACTAAAGCCTTAGGATGGACCATTGCTGACCTTAAAGGGATTAGTCCCTCTATTTGTCAACATAAGATCATTCTAGAAGACAAGAACTTCACATCTGTTGAACCACAAAGAAAGCTAAATCCTGTCATGAAAGAGGTAGTGAAAAAGGAAGTTTTGAAATGGTTAGATACAGGAATTATATTCCCAATAGCCAGTAGTTCTTGGGTTAGTCCAGTCCAATGTGTCCCAAAGAAGGGAGGGTTTACTATTGTCCCAAATGATAATAATGAACTTATCCCAACTAGGATAGTCTCCGGATGGAGAATTTGCATGGACTACCGTAAACTAAGCAATGCTACCCAAAAGGACCATTTTCCCTTACCTTTCATTTACGAAATGTTGGATAGGTTAGCCAGTAAGGAATATTACTGCTTTTTGGATGGATACTCCGGTTACAATCAGATAGCCATATCACCCGAGGACCAAGAAAAGACCACATTCATCTGTCCCTATGGTACTTTTGCTTTTAGGAGAATTCCATTTGGACTTTGCAATGCACCTGCAACCTTTCAAAGATGCATGATGTCCATATTTTCTGACATGCTTGAAAAATCCATAGAAATTTTTATGGATGATTTTTCTGTATATGGTTCATCTTTTGATCAATGTTTGGAAAATTTGAAAAAGAGTCTTAAAAGGTGTGAAGAAACTGATTTGGTTCTCAACTGGGAAAAGTGTCATTTCATGGTTACAGAAGGTATTTTCCTTGGACATGTAGTTTCCAAGAGAGAGGTTGAGGTAGACAAAGCAAAAATTGAAATAGTTGAAAAACTACCTGAACCAACCACTGTTAAAGGAATTAGGAGCTTTCTTGGTCATGCTGGCTTTTATAGAAGATTCATTAAAGACTTTTCAAAGATTTCAAAACCTTTGTGTCTTCTATTACAGCATGACCACAAATTTGATTTCAATGAAGAATGCAGAAATGCATTTCACACTTTAAAGAAAGCTTTGGTAACTGCACCAGTGGTTATTACTCCAGATTAGGAAAAAACTTTTGAAATCATGTGTGATGCCAGTGATTGGACTGTAGGAGTAGTCCTAGGTCAAAGAAAAGAAAAGATTTTTCATTCAAATTATTATGCAAGTAAGACTTTGAATGAAGCTCAAATTAACTACACAACCACTGAAAAAGAATTATTAGCTGTTGTTTTTGCATTTGAAAAATTCAGGTCATATTTAATAGGTGCAAATGTCATTGTTCACACTCACCATGCTGCCATCAAATATTTGATTTCAAAGAAAGATGCTAAACCAAGGCTGATAAGATGGGTTTTATTGTTACAAGAGTTTGACCTAGAGATTGTGGATAGGAAGGGGGTAGACAACCAAGTGGCAGACCATTTGTCTAGGATTGAGAAACCTAAAGAGGACAAACGAGAAGGAGACATCATTGAGACCTTCCTTGATGAGAGGATTGTTATGCTACAGCATGCTGAACCACCATGGTTTGTTGATATAGCAAATTACTTGGCTTGTGGCATAAGACCCTATGGAATAACTGGCCAAATGTTTAAGAAATTTCTCCATGATACTAAAACTTATTTATGGGATGGCCCTTTTCTGTTTTAAAATGGTGCAGATCAAGTTTTAAGAAGGTGCATTCCTGAATATGAAGTGGCAGGAATCTTGCAGCATTGCCATCAATCACCTTATGGAGGACATTTTGGAGGCCAAAGAACAGCAGCTAAAGTACTTCAATCGGGATTCTATTGCCCAACTCTCTTCAAAGATTCCCATAACTTTGCACGTAGATGCAATGAATGTCAAAGAAGTGGCTCTATTTCTCAAAGAAATGAGATGCGACTAAATGTGATCTTGGAAGTAGAGTTGTTTGATGTGTGGGGTATCGACTTCATGGGACCCTTTCCTCCATTAAACCAATACCAATACATACTAGTTGTTGTTGATTATGTATCAAAGTGGGTGGAGGCAGTAGCATGTGTTTCAAATGAAGCTAAAACTGTGGTGAAATTCCTTCAGAAACAAATATTTACAAGGTTTGGTGATGAGGGTACCCAGGGCACTAATTAGTGATGAGGGTACCCACTTTGTAAACAATTTGTTTCAAAAAGTTCTTGAAAAATACAACATTCACCACAGGATTGCTACTGCATACCATCCAGAAACCAATGGATTAGCTGAGCTCTCTAACAGAGAAATAAAGGGAATTTTGGAAAAGGTTGTCAAGCCAAACAGAAAAGATTGGGCCTTACATTTAGATGATGCTTTATGGGCATATCGGACTGCTTTTAAAACACCAAATGGTATGTCCCCATACAAGCTAGTCTTTGGCAAAGCTTGTCACCTCCCTTTAGAACTTGAACACAAATCATTTTGGGCTATCAAAAAATTAAACATGTGCTTAAATGATGCCGTAACCAAAAGAAAACCGCAACTTTGTGAGATAGAGGAACATAGGAACATGTCCTATGAGAATGCCAAGATCTATAAAGAGAAAACCAAGAAATGGCATGACAAAAAAATCCAGCACAGAGATCTGAAAGTTGGTCAGCAAGTCCTCTTGTTTAACTCTAGGTTGAAACTTTTCCCTGGAAAACTGAAATCTAGATGGTCTGGGCCTTTTGTTATTCATCATGTTTACCCTTATGGTGCCATAGATCTAGTTAACCCTGACGACAACACTGTGTTCAAAGTTAATGGACAAAGAGTCAAAGCCTACCATGATCCGGTGACCATCCCAGAGCCTAGCTCTGTGGATTTGGTCACAATGTGCTAAAAAGTTTCAAAACCATGTTTGTAAATAGTTTCTAATTATTTAAATGCTTTCTAGACTAGTTAAGTTTAATTGTTTATTTAAGTTTGCAGCCTGGATCAAAGATGGAAGAAGGGAAAAAGAGCAGGGAAGAACTGAAGAAGGTGAAATCTGACCTGGTGGGAAAATTCAAGAAAAGGGCCAAAAAGATGAGAGCTCAGATCAAGGAACTAGAGGCGGAGAACAGGGCTTTAAAAGCAAAAATGGATGAACAATCCAGTGTTGCATCAACTCCACAATATGACACACAACCTACTCCTCAGGAGTAGGACAGGTTCATTCATGCCCCTTTAGCTCCAATTTTTCTGTTTATTTTACACTCTTTGAGTTTGGGATTGTATTTATATTTTTAGGATTTTATTTCTTGCAAAATGAGCATATGTGATAGGTTTAAGCATGCATACATAGCCACCGTAATTTCTATAGTCATGATCCTTAATCTAATGGTATAGTTCTTGCTAGAACTAGCATCACTTTGCTTGGGAAAACAATTTGATCCACATTTCACAAATCTAAGAAATGATCAAGGCCATCCTTTGTTACTCCAAATGAGCCACTTGTATCCACCCATACACTTTATATCTCCATAACAATGAGGACATTGTTGAGTCCTAGTTTGAGGGTGGGAAGTCCATCATGGCAAGAAAACATACATAAATAACTCATAAAAAGAGCATAGCTCTTCAAAGTTGCCATGATTGGACCATAAGCACTAAAAAAGTCCTATAGGTGCTAAGTGCATTGCTTTCAACACAAAAGAGCACAAAAGTGCCAAAAATTGAAAAACATTTCATACATGTTGAAGTAAAAAGAGAAAAGAAAGGGCAAAGTGAGACAAAATGTGCCAGAAGAGTGAACCTATTACTTCAAAGTCCTTTTGATCTTAGATGTGAGGTGTGTAGACCATAACAAAGAGAAAATATTTCTAGCTTATAGTTCATACTCACTGTTAGACTAAGATTGTGTTACTTGGGATTTACGAATGGTTATGTTTTGTATCCTTGCATCTATCATGACATTGTGTGCACTTATTGCTCTCATTTTTGCAAATCTTACCAACTTGAGTCATTTTTTTATCGTGTCTTAGTTGCTTGGGGACAAGCAACAGTTCTAGTTTGAGGGGGTGATATGCGTTAAATATTAATGCATATCAAGTCTTTTTCTTTCCATTTTGAGTCATTTTATCTTTAAGATCCCTAAATTTGAGTCATTTTGTTTACTTATTTTCCACTTCATTGTTTATTGGAGCTAGAGTAGTGAATGATCTGTTTTATGATTGGGAATGGCTGATTGTTGTTCATTTTGACAGATTTCATAGTGCAGACCCATGCTGCAGCATCTCTGCAACATGACTTGTCTGGGCAGATTACTTTTTGGACGTGGAGTTGAACTTTTGAAGACAAAATGGCTGTTTGGTGTTGAATCAAGAAACAAGCTGGAATTAATTAATCTATGTTATTTGTAAACTCATTTTGTACTTTAAAGACTTTTAGTTTACTTTAGGTCTTTTTTATTACTTTAGGAACAAGTAGGGTAATTTTTACCTTTATGCCCTTCCTCTTCCTTCTTATATAAGGAGAGGTTGGGTTAGTATTTAAATCCATCCTTGTTATTATTCTTATTGATCCCAAGTCTTTAGAGATTTTTGCTCTTGAAGTCTTGCATCATTAAGTATTATAATCCAAGTGCTTTTGTTTACAATTCTTGCTCATTTAATTTCCATCTTTTAATTTTTGCAATCTACATTCCAAGTCATTTATTATTCTTGCAATTTACATTCCGTCATTTACATTTCAGTCGTTTACATTTATGCAAATTAATTTATGTCATTTATTGCTTTCTTTACTTTCCGTTATGAGTAGCTAATGTTATTAGTTCGAGTGTTAAACGGAATGGTGGGATTTTAAACCAAAGAAAGGTGGACGTTGTTTCGCAATAACGATGTTCCATTATTTCATTCAAGTTTTATAAAAACCAATGACACTTCTTGACGAATTGATCACTTGCTAAAGTGTTAAAGTGTCGTGGACTTAGAGATAAACCACTGAATGCACGTCAGTTTGAATGATATGGGAAGTAGACTTGAGGGAGTTACTGATAAAGTGATAGTTATCATCCATGTTTTTCTAAACAAATTTATTCACGACAAGTTGGTCATGAATCAGTAGTGTTAAAGTGTAGTGGACTTAGAGATAAGCCACTTGGAACACACCAACTTGAATTATATGGGAATCGGCTCGAGAGAACGATTTTTGATACAAAGAGATTTGGTCGTCCATATATTTTGAGAACTTTATTCCCCACTATAAATAGCTGGAGACTACACAGAGATGTGTCTGGTTGAATCTAAACAGTAATGGGAATACTGAAGTCCGAGAGGAATACTCTCAAAATAGATGGTGGATTTAGTTATGACAAAACTGCATGCTGCAGCATTCCTGCAGCATGGCCCGCTGGAATTTGTATTTAAGTCCCACCTTAAAGTTTTACACTAGTGCTTGCTTTATTCTCTGTTAACAACATCAAAGTGACAATCCAAACAAAACAAGTCAATCTCTTCAAATTCGCCATCTGAAATCATTTCCTTCTTCTACTTTTTATTAACCTTTTACTCCAATCTCTGTGGGACGATATCTGGTATTTTACCACTTTATTACTTGAAAGACGATATTAGATCTCATTGTATACTTGCTTTGAGGTTTAAATAGCACACTTCTATAGGTGTATTCTAAGCACTGTCAGTCATCCTTTGCTGACCAGACAAATCAAGGTATATCTCTTACTGCTCCCTCAAATTCTTCACCGTCTTCCATTAACTGTGCAGGAAAAAATGTTGAGGGGGAGCAAGCAGAGGATACCGTCAACAATGGCTCCACGACAGAGGCACTGGAAATTCCAACTCCTGTGACAACAGAGGAATTAACACCAGAGGAAAATGAGGATTATGTTTCCACATCTTCAGAGGATTCAATACCTACTCTTATTGAAATACCTCAAGCTGAAACTCTAAGCACAAGCACAGAAGTACCATCAACCACAAAAGTTACACTAGAACCATCATGTGCAACGACAGAAGTTCAACTCGATGCTACAAATGACCATCTCCCACGAATGTCCAAATGGACAAAAGATCATCCTCAGAGCCAAATAATCGGCAGTCCTTCCGACAATGTCAAGACTTGATCAACAACTGCTAACTTTTGTTTCTTCACAAATTTTATCAGTATGATCGAACCTAAGAAAGTTTATGAAGCTCTGGAAGATCCAAATTGGGTGGAAGCAATGTAAGAGGAGCTTCTCCAATTTGAGAGAAACAAAGTGTGGTCCATCGTTCCTCCGTCGAGAGGGAAAACTGCCATTGGGACCAAATGGGTCTTCAGAAACAAGAAGGGTGAGGATGGGGTGGTCATAAGAAACACGGCAAGACTGGTGACTAAGGGATACTATCAAGCAGAAGGTATTGACTACGAGGAGACCTTTGCCCCTGTTGCACGACTCGAAGCAATAAGAATCTTCTTAGCCTTCGCAGCCCACATAGGTTTTAAGGTATACCAAATGGACGTCAAATCTGCCTTTCTCAATGGACAGATTCAAGAAGAGGTATATGTCCCACAACCACCAGGGTTCAAAAGCGCTAAATATCCAAATCATGTCTACTATCTAGATAAGTCCCTGTATGGACTCAAACAGGCCCCAAGAGCATGGTATGAACGCCTTTCAACTTTCCTCCTTGTCAACAAGTTCAAAAGAGGTACCACCGATACAACTTTGTTCTATAAAAGAAAAGGTGATGAGATTCTACTTGTCCAAATATATGTGGACGACATTATTTTTGGCTCTACTAATGCAAATCTTTGCACAGATTTTGAATAACTCATGCAAAGTGAGTTTGAAATGAGTATGATGGGAGAATTGAACTTCTTGCTCGGACTCTAAGTAAAACAATCATCAGAAGGAATTTTCATAAATCAGTCAAAATATGTCTCTGACATACTCTCAAAATTCAAACTCTCTGATTCCTCTGTCATGAAGACCCCCATGGCCACCGGATCTAAGTTACATTCAGATCCAGAGGGTAAATCTGTTGAGTGCAAGCTCTACAGAGGCATGATCGGGTCTCTTCTATACTTAACTGCTAGTAGGCCAGACATCACGTATGCCACGTGTCTTTGTGCAAGGTATCAAGCTAACCCCAAAGAATCCCACCTATTTTTTGTCAAGAGAATCTTTAGATACCTCAAAGGAACCAAGAATCTTGGTCTCTGGTATCCAAAGAGCTCTGGCTTTGATCGTTTGGCTTATACAGATTAAGATTACGGAGGATGCAAGCTAGACACAGAAAGTAGCTCTCGGAGTTGCCAATTCCTAGGTGGTAAATTAGTAAGCTGGACTTCAAAGAAGCAAAACTGTGTGTCCACATCCACGGCAGAAGCGGAATACGTTGCTGCTGCAAGCTGTTGTTCACAAGTTATGTGGATGAAGACTCAGCTTAATGACTATGGTCTGAGTATTCAAAAGATACCCATCCTCTGTGACTCCAAAAGCGCCATTGCGATCTCTGCCAACCCCATACAACACTCTAAAACAAAGCACATAGATATCAGGTACCACTTTTTAGAGCATCATGTTGAAGAGTGCACAATAGAGATGTACTTTGTGCCTACAAAATATCATCTTGCGGACTTATTCACCAAAACACTTGATGAGAAAAGATTTCTATTCTTGTGCTCTACTTATCATTATATAATCCAAGCATAGGTCAAGGGGGAGCAGAATGAGACCTTCTAATGATCTACAGAGGTTGATCATTCAAGGGGGAGCCAAAGAAGTTCTTTTATCATAGTAATCAACAGAAGAAGGTAATCATGCCGAGAAAACTGAGAAACTTTGGGTAAGCACTTCGCACAAATAAGTTTTCCAAAGCAATTTTCTCGGACATAATTTTCAAAATATGTCCTAAATTACCTGTTTAAACTAGTAAAAACCTTGGGTGATCAAAATCTGTTGAGAGTTTTCCACAATTAGAAATTCTTGGTCATAGAGCCTCTGTGCAACAAGGTCTCTGTGATCATGAATTTTCTAGTGGAAGCTCTCTCGATCATCCCATTGTTTCTTCAAATATCTTTTGGTAAAGAAAAGATGCAATTCTGGTGTTTGTTGAAGAAGACCTCAGACCACAGAGCTCACTCCACCACAGAGCTTCTGTAACTTCCAACATTTGTGTGCTTTGAAATCTTTTGAGGTGTGGGTTATTTTCAAAGTGACAATCATTTGTGTTTAGCAACTGCCACGCGCTCAGCATTAATGGGCGCCACACGACGTTCCATCGTGCACCGCCACTTCTGACGTGGCACGCTTCTATTGGACGTGAGTTTCAGACGATAGTACTGAAATGTTGCCTACAACTGTGTACTCGAGTGCGGACCCCAAATATTATGAAATTCACTTTTTACCGCCTAAATTCTATCCTCTTTTACCCACTATAAAACCCTCTTTTACCTTTCTTCTTCAATTTTACAAACCCTTTCCTCTCTAATTCCTTCGGCGAACCTGCAACTCTAAAGAACAAACCTGCAAATCAGTGCTATTTCATCAAGAACGTCCCCAATGGCCTCCAACACTTCACCTGCTAACTCCCCTGCTCCATCTGAGCATTCTCAAAACCCTGCAACTCCACAAAACCATCAAGAATAAGCTAACAGTGGAGATTCTGTCCACCATCAACCCACAACAAACCTGCAAAACTTTATAGAAAACGACTAATTTGAGAACCCTTTGCCCCTGAAACGAAACAATCATTATCTGGTCCTCAATAGAAACAACTTTGAGGAAGGACAAGCTATTCTATTGAACATACTGGAGAACCACCCTCTAAGACCCCTTCTAACAAGGAATGTGTCCAAGATCCCTGCCAGATATCTTCACCAGTTCTGGCAGAGCTGTTACTTTGACTCTGAAACAAACACTATTAATGGCTATGTGTCCAAACCAGATAACTCCCAGAACATGAACATAAGATTCAACAGAACTATGATCTCCTTTATGTTTGAGCTACCTACCATAAGTATGCTTGGGATTATGCAGTATGCAAAGGAACCCTCAGATTCTGACCTCTGTGCCTTTGCAATAATGCTTGGATATAACACCCCTCTGACCAAAAGAAATGACTTCAGGAGAAATAGACTTCCCCCTCTGTGGAACACACTTTTTTCCATCCTCAACAGATTCCTCACAGAGAAAATCGGAAGCCCTGGCCAGAGCTCGCATAAAATACTATCCATTATGTTTGGAATCTACTACGATTTTCCTTTGGACTATGCTGCCGTGGTTATGACAGAACGCATCGCCACCATCGAGCACAAACAAGCCACATAGAAGGCCAAGGGTAAGGGTCAACTCCCATACCTACAATTCCAGAGGATTATGGGAATAATTCTTGAACCTCTACTAGAGGGTGAAGGATGGTCACTTGAAGGACCAATTGTCAAGACGTACCCTATGCAGAGGATGACTCCCACCCTACACCCAGATGGCTACCCACATTGCAGACCTCTGAGCGAGAAAATGCTCGTCTACGCCTCTGACGAAGACCTAAAGAGTAAGTACGTGCGTATACACATAACTCCCCAACCGAGCCCTGTAACCCCCCCACGCTTAGGTGTCCCCATAGGAACAGAAGTAGTGGAAAGGATGAGTGATGAAGAATGGGCAGTAGCTCTGGAGAAGCACAGGTTGAAAGTAGAGAAGGTTAAGTTAGCTAGGTCTGCACCAAACGCTATCGAGGTTACCTCTGCTGCTCGAGCCACAAAATCTGAACAACAACCTCAGCATGTGGAGAAAAGAAAGAAGGCCCCAAAAGCCAAGTCTACAACAGAAACCACCTCTGCTAGAACTGCAAACCCTTAACAACCCCCTCAGCAAGTGGCACAGAAAAGGCAGAAGGAGTCAAAAGCCAAACCCACAAAAAAAGCCACCTCTGCTATCCCTGTCGACCCTCGACTAGAACAAACAATGGTTGAATCCTCTGCACCTCCTCAGAAGGAGAAGAAAAAGAAGAGAAAACACAAGCACAAATCCTCTGAGGAAGGAGCCTCAAAGCATAAGAAGAGGAAAACCCACAAGCACAAGTCCCCTCTGCAAACCATCACAGAGGATGTGACTATGGTCGAACCCAATCTCCAATCACCCACCCCTCTGAGGTTCGTAGAGACTGGAGCCCAATCATCCATTCTAGAAGCTGTAGAGGGCCCCCAGACCGTAACCCTTGATTCTTTCCTCGAAAGAAGTCAACTGGATATAAGCCTGGACACTTCTGGATGGAATGCAGAAACCATCCCCATTTTTAACACCAATACCCCAGAATTCACAATAGCAGATGTGGATTCTGATCTAGAAATGGGAGATAGAACTCTAAAGGGGATCTCAGCAGAAACTCCAAAAGCATCTGTCTGACCAGAACTTCTTGCCTCTCCTACATAGAGTTACGATCCTAACTTAGAGCATACAGAGGAACTTGTGGCAACAGAGGCAACATGGGATGAAGAAGTAGAGTCTAGGATAGAAACCCCATAAATTCTAGGACATCCAACAGAGGTTGTAAGTGTAAAAGATGCCGAAGGCAGAAGTGGCACATATCCTAACCTCCCTCCTTGTGCAACCCATATTTCTAGTCCTGCCAGTCTAGTGCCAGAAAGGACTATTGAAACAAAGCCGCACAGCTTGAACCCTACCCTGACAGAGCAGGCATAGGAGCCTTTTTCTTCCTCTGTGCCTGCACAAACCGTGGAATCGCCACAGAAGATGTCCTCTCAAAAGGACACCCTTCTTATTCATGACTCTTCCTCCCAAGTCAAATCTGACATCTCAACAGAGGAATTCATTTCGTCTGGCACGCACTTAAACATAGAAACCAACCGCTCTTCAGAGGAGCGTCGAGTGCACAATGACGAAGGGACTCTAGACAAGTCCCTGAGTCCAATAAAGGATACCTATATCCCCATCTCTGGAGTGGATCAGAATCGGGTCCTTGACAGAACATCTATAGAGCATGAGGCCTCAAAAACCTCAACTCAAGGATTGGATGGAAGTCCTGCCAATCTCAACGTCCAAACAGGATTGAAAGCCTGCACCTCAAGAACAGAGGTCCACTCTGGGGAAGGAGGTGTTCCCCCAGAGGTTACCCTTGGTTCACATGTCGCAAAGGGTGAGTTTCAAACCTTTGTCACCTCTGTGACCAACACCTTGACTGAGTTGAAAAGCTTGGTCAACTCTGTTGTAGATAAAACTCAGAAGGTTATTAATGACCTATCCTCCAAGGTTGAATCCTTATCTACAGAGGTCAAAAATAGCAATACTTTGCTGAGATCACTTACAAGTGTCCCTGGACAGAGCTCTGCATCTTCTACTACCCAGGCCTCCATATATCAGCTGACAAAAGAACTCCAAGAAGCCAGAGATATTGCCAAAGCTCTGTAACAGAAAAATCCTGCAACCCCAGCCTTAAACTCTGAAGACTTAAGAAAGGCTTTGGAAAAAGTTCAGGAGTCCACCACAGAGCAAATGTAGGCTCTCAAACCCCAAGACTATATTACAAGGGCCCAGTTGACATAACTTGGTCAGGGTGTATTCAAGGAGTTCCAAGCTAGTGTGGGCAAACTCAGGTTCAACTCCGAGGTAGAGGTGGCCTATCTACTGGGAATTTGTGAGGACCTCTGCGCAAAGATGCTTGCAGCAGAAGCAACTCAGCCAAAGAAGCCCCCAACATCATGCACAACAGAGGGTGGCAAAGATTCGGGTAAGCATGATGACTCTGATGGCGATTCAGACGGGCTCTCAGGTCATCATGAGGGGAGAATCAGGGCAGAGCTACTCATCAACAACTACCTCTGGCAATCAAACCTCTGCAATAGGTACCTCTCCAAACAACCAACTCACCAACCAAGAAGACCACAGAGGAAACACCCACCTCTGTAGAAGACACACATGATGAAGACCTACCATCACCCACACCCAAATCTCCAATCTCTGAAGAACCAAAACTATCGTCACCAACACCCACTGACAATCAACCAAAACCAACCCAAAGAATGAAATCCCTTGCCCACAAATCGAGTAGAAAATATCTGAAGAAACCCACACCCACAACAGAGGAAATAATAAACCAACTTTAACAAAAGTAGCAACAGAAACAACAATCATGCAAGGCATGGGTAAAGACATCCACAACATCAGAAACAATCCTCCAACAGCTACATCTACAAGAATCAACAGAGGCAACCAATAACCCATTCACAACAGAATCCCAAACCAAACCCCCAACAGAAGTTGAACCAAAAGACCAAACCCAAGTCACACTTCAGAGCATCACTGAACAAACCAAATCTGCAAAGGCACCCCCGATGAAACCAAAACAAAATCCTCTAAGTGCTCAACAGAAGCAAAATTTTATAGAGGTACCCCGAACCAATCCAACCACCAAGGATAAGGGCAAAGTCATCACCATAGAGGATCCAAAACCCAAGAAATCTAAGCCTCAACCATCTGAGATGCTAATGAAGAGTGCTTTTGACGCCTTCATTATGCCCAAACCCGAGGAAGAAGATTGGGCCTTCGGAGCTCCTCTGTCAGCCATTCCTATCATTGACCCTAAAGATAAACCAACAAACGATCGAGTTTCCCAAGTCCTCAGAGACTTTGAAGCTCTGAGGAAACCAATGCCCCCTCCCTCTGCCCCAAAAATTGATATGGTTGAACAAGTGTACAACTACTTGTACAACAGAGGAATCAATGACCCTCTGCCCAAGCCTATTTTAAGCCAGGACATCATCGAGCAAGAGAAAGATAAATTCTTCAAAGACAAGGCCAAAAGCATTAAGGATGTGTTCTCCAACTCGAAGATCAAATAAGTTCTAAGCTGCAAACTCTCACACACAAAATGCAGAAACTTCTGGTACAATCTCTATCACGTGGTGAGACAAGACAAAACTCAAATGAAGTTCTCAGACGCAGATCTAAGAAACCTCCATCCATTTGACTTCTCAGAACTATAAAGCTGGACAGAGAGCAATTATATGAACAGACTTGAGCATCATAGAGCCTGTGACGCCATCAGAAAGGCTATGAGGGAAAGAATTCTGCTCTACAGTGAAATTGACTTCCAAGTGGCTTTGGACCTTGGAGTCAAAAAGATATCCCTGACACCTCCAGATGACAGATGCCCTTCCTCTGCTAACATTAGACCACACACCATCATTCGCAGCCCCATAGTTGGTTATGTCTTCGTGGATCCTAAAGGAAGAAAGAAGCTGTTTGTTGAGTATGACTGCTAGAAGTATGCGACAGAGACTCTTCTCCAATGTTCTGAATTTGTTAACCTTGAGATTGCGAATAGACTGATAGAGGCAATAGACGCAACAATCCACTTCAGAGACCTATGCGTGTTCTTCTATCGAACTCTCAAGAAGGAAGGAGTATTCGGAAAGAAGATCAATGATTTTCCAAATGCCAGAATATAGGATCTGGAAAATATTTTTGTACTTAAGATTTTTTAAGTCTTGTAACCTTTACCTTTTTCCCAAAAGCTCATGTAAATGTCTCTCGCATGAACCTGAATGAAAGTCTCCATTTACAGAGGATGAATCATTCACCTCTTGTTCTTATTAGCATAAGATACATGCAAGTTTCATATTTTTAGTTTTTCAATACTTAGGGGGAGATTGTTAGCTCCAACTTCTAGTCTAGAGAAATATTGAAAAATAGGCTAAGGAAGAACACTGGCAGAAGCCTCTGCCAGACACCAAGAACACAGAGCCTTAAATTGATCCATCATCTGAAGACAGGAGACCAAGGCCACAGAGCTTCTGCCATTCATGACAGAGCCTCTATAGAGTCAAAGACAGAAGATGAAGATCAAGATTTCTGAAGACAAGGACAAGCGTGCACCTCACGTGCCTCTGGTGTACAATGATTTGGAAGATCAAATAGTACAAAGCGTGTTCCCTCACTTTCCACATGTCATTCCACAAATGGGAGAAACTTTTACAGTGTACTATTCATGGGCGCACTAAGTTGCCATTACCAGGAGAACGTCCCACGATCTTGTCCAGTGTACTACTTGTCCTCTTTGTCTTTGTATAAAGAGAATTGTAACCAAGCCATTTTTGGCAACAAAGCACAACACACACACACACACACACTTACTTAGAGAGATTTTATTTGTGTATCACACACTGTGAGGTGTTCTTGGTGTAATCCTGAAGAATCAATAGAGATGAAACATTGAGCATCAATCTTGTTATTTACTGTTTTCATCTATCTATTTGTGTGTTATCTACCATTAATCTTAACCCAAACTGTTTTATAAATGCTTCCGCACCTTAATACTCATTTACTCTGTTTTGAACATTTTGTGGTTAAATATCATTGTTGAGTCTAAAGTGGGATCAACACGTGTAACGTGAGATATTGTTGTATTAAAGAGATGGCATTCTAGAGAGAGAAATTAGAGAGAGAAACTAGATCTCAAATCTCTTCTTGTATAATTCTCTCATCTAATTCAAGATCTCTTTGATTCTAGCATTGTTACTTGTTGAGATTGGACTCACAGTGATCCTATCAACTAAGCGGGTTCATCTTTGAAGAAGAGTTCATCAAGGGTATCAGTTTTAGGAATCATCCAGTCAGGGACTTATCTCTCTGTTCTCTTCTCAGTTTGTCTTTTCTATAGATTTGAGGCTTCATGAAGACTCCTAATCTGGATCGAGCACACCAATATATCAGGTATCTGAGTTGTTCCACTGGAGTGATGGGCAACTCTGACCAGCATTGAAAGCATTGGCGATCAATGTATTCTAAGAAGAAAATGTCAACACGTTCACTGACCACTTTTGCAGCTTCGAATTCTTTACCAGGTGGCAGCGATATGTCGAGGGCAGAAAAATCAAGATTTGGACCGAGCACTGCTTCACGGGAAAATTCGATCCTTGTTTTGTTCCAGATAGCAGTCCCTGATGATGACGTTGCTTTCTTTTTCTTTTGAGTTCTTTGGTTTTGGTGGAGTTCTGGAGGAGGAGGCAAGTCGATCATTGAAGAAACTTGATCGATCAGTTTGTTTATAAACCTTTCGACACAAGGCTTGAAGCTTGATAGGGATCGCTGAATTGCAACTCGAATTTCCAACCACTCATCTAACCCATAGTTTTCAATTGCAGAAAGGTAGCAAGTCTTCATCACTCCATTTTCTCTGATTGTAGTAACCTTAATCACTGGAACACCTCTGACATTTCTGCCATTCAGGTTTACATTGATAATTCTGCTTGTAAGATTCCTGAAGTCGACTTTCTTCTTACACCAAGCCACAGTGGGGTCACTGACATCTGATTTCTTTGTCTTCTCACCGGCCTTTTTGAGAAGTTCTTGTTGGACTACGAAGGGAAAGTGTTTCAGCTGCTGATCGTTCACTGAACTCTGGGCAACTTTAAGAGTGAACTTTTTGTCTTTAATCTCATTCCTTTGTTGTTCAACTATGAGTTTTTCAGCTTTGAGGCTTTCAGCGACTTCCTCAGGAGTCAAAAAGTTAAGACCGGTTGGAGGGATGAGCCGCTGATTTTCTAGCCGCTGGATCGTAGCTGCTCTTCTCTTTAATTCATCATCTTCTGATCGCTGAAGCAATCGAGAAGGTCTATTGGGGTGTAAGAGCATCTCTTGTTCTTCATCTTGTTCATCAATCTTGTTCACAGAGACCGGGATTATTTGTTTTTCATCAACTTGGACAGCTGGGATTCTTTGCAGTGAAGGAGGAGCTTCAACGACATCCTCAAGCAGGGGAGAGGACTAGCTGAATCAAAAGGTCATAAAGTTAGATATTTTATGGGTAGAAAAAGATAGATAAAGAAATTTGGCTAAGTGTTTAGAGGTTTCAAGTTATGGAGAATAGAAGTAGTGAAGGGGTGAAGGATAGAAGCAGTGTAAGGGAAAAGAGAGTAGCATACCAGAAAAGTTGGCTTGTTGAGAAGAATAGCCAAGTTTCCTTCAGTGGCGAGCCCTTTTTGCTTGCCATGAGAAGTCTTCTTTGCAGGAGACTTCTGGGTCTTCTCCCATGCTTCATTTATTGATATGCGTTTTGGTGCCGGAACCCTGATTGCAGTGGGTTAGAACTAAAAGTGCTCATCTTCATCATCATCATCATCATCATCATCATCATCACCATCCTTAGAATCAGGATGGAATGATGGTTCTTTATCTTCGATCTCCACCTCTTTCTCCTCTTCTTTCCTCTTCATCAGAGAGAACCTCTACAGGTTCTTGCACAATATGAGAGAAGGGTGGAGTAGGAGCTTTTTCCTCTCCGCTTTTCTCCCCCTCAGAGAGAGAGGGGTCTTCAACGGTTCCATCCTCAACAAGGGAGGGGTTTTCAGCATTTACCTCCCCCTCAACGTTTTGGGGAAGGCCTTCTTGGTTCTTCTCCCCCTCTTCATCAAAACGGGGGGAGGGAGGAGCAATATCAGCAACAGCAGCAGGAACTGTTGATTCAGGAGCCCTATCTTTGAGGCCAGGGGTACCTGAACCGGAGGCCTAATGCTTCTCAAGATTTCCAACTCTGTGTTCTAGGCCAGGGAGGAGAGAGGTACCCTGATCATAAAATCCGCTATCATCCCTATGAGGTTTCGATCACCATGAGAAAAGAAGGAGACAGGGACTGTGGGAGCGTCCATGCACTCAAGGATCTTGGTGAGAAAAGAATTAGAATCATTTACCTTGGAAACCAAGTTGCTTACCTCACCTTGCAGCCCGGAGAGGTCGGTCTTCAGCATTCCAACTTCACCGCTGAGACTCGTGAAGTTAGAGGAGAGAGTTGTAGTTGTTGGAGTCATCGGCAACGCTGGTGGCTAGGGACTGAATGCTGTTCACATCCCCGTGAAGGGTCTTCACCTGCTCTGTCAGCTTAGAAACACCATGGTTGGAAGCTTTGCTGTCGAGAGAGGTGCCAATCTTTTTCAGCGTGTCTCCAATATCATTGCCCGTCGTTGTGTTGGTGGAGAGGTTGGTGGTCAGCAAGACCACTTTATCACTCACATCCTTGAGGGATGTGGTGATTGTGCCCAAGTTAGGACCTGTAAAAGAATACAACTGATGAGCAAAGGAAAGCTCAAGAGAGGGAAGAGGAGTAGACGTAGAAATGTTAAAGGTCTTAATACCTGTAGGGTTTGAGAAAGCAGAGATCCCTATTTCCTCCAAAGTATTCCACGTCGTCCTCAAACGAACGAGTAGGAATAGTTGTTGAAGTACCTACAGGTCCTGAAGAGTTTCGCTGCATGAGGTTTTGTAGCAGGGCAGGGCTAGTATCCATCAGCGAGGACGCTGGTGCAGTATTGATTGTGGAGAAGACCATCTAAGGAGTGGAAGAAGTGATGGATGAGAGAGTTGTTGTTGCAGGTTCAGTGCTGGTGTCGCTGAGGAAGATCTCGTCAACGCTTTAAGGCACTGAGGATGTTGGGGAAGGTACCAGCAGTTCATCAGCGAACTGAGGCACTGAAGTGGTTAAGGGGATTGTTGCTGCAGGTGTGGAGGAATGTTCTACGAAACCATCAAGCGTTGCCTGGGAAGGGGAAATCGCTGAATCTAATGCCGGAGAAGGTTGGGGCTTCTCCTTAGAAATCTTATTGGTCTTATGGGTGCCAAGGGGTTGTTAAGAGGGCTTCCTCTTCTTCGAGGATTTAGATGTTACAGCGTGAGTGTCAGCGGTGGGTTTGGCCGCTGAGGGAGCCACAGAAGTACAAGAATTTTGTAGAACAGAGAGAAGGGAAGAAAGACTTACCTCGCCAGTGATCGTTTTGTAGTCGAGGATTTTGGTGCCGACATGGGAGAGTTTGTAGTCTCCCTGCTTGGGATAGTTTTTCCCAATCATCATTTGCAGGAGGACAGAGATGAAACGAGGGTAGGGAACGTTCATATATCATTCAAGCTTCTCGACCTTCTCCATCAGGTCTTCGAAAATTATAATGGCGTAGTCGACCTTACGCCCTTTCAGCAGAGAGTACCCCATAGCAACCTAAGTTTTGTTGGCCTGGTCAGTAGAGCCCACCTTCGCTGTCATGCAAGAGATGACGTGGGTGAAGATGAAATTAAGTTCAACGGCATCTTTGCCTTGAGGATTTTTGTGAGGCGCTTGTCATCTTCTTCAGTGCGCCCCTTCTTGTCCCATGCATACTTCATGAGATCAAGGAAGTGTATCAGTTCCTCCTTGTTTTCAGTTTCGTTGGGGAGGGGTTCAAAGGGTTTTTCAGGGAGCTTGAGGGCAGTGCGAATCGCTGCAAGAGAGATGCATCCGTGACCATATTCGGTTTAGAATCCGATGACAGTGAATTCTTTACCGATGTGGTTGGAGGTTTGAGTGGTTCTTTCAGTGGTGAACCAGAATTATTGAATCTAGTATCCTTATGCATGAAGATAATCAATTCGGTCATTGTGGCCGGACTCTATTATGGATTTCTGACCACATTCTCCATAGGACCCTCCTATCTCTTGCCATACGCAAAAGGGAAGAGACTCATAGAATGGTAGAGGCAAATAGAGCTTTTGCTCAACTCGTTTTGTATCCCATTTGAATCTACGATATCTAACTGAATAAGATTTCTCGTAGATCTATCCATTGAAGAAGATGGAGGTGTGCAGGTGGTGAATGGTCATTGCAGTGTATAGTGGGCATTGTTTGATGAATACAACCGCTTCAGCAAGGTAGGGAGGGGCTAGGTTTCTACTTGGGGAATTCAAGTAAGGTCAGGTGGTTGTTTGCAGCGATGGTGATGTGGTGCAGTTCACCACTCATTTTCGAGGACTTGACCATGGTGGTAGGTCTAGTAGCAGTGGTAGTTGCAGCATCAGTATTGGTAGATGCTATTTCTGATCAAATAATCAAAAAAATAGAAAGAAGATGAAGAAACTTCTTAAAATGGAAAGTTATTCCAAAAATAAGGGTTTTGAGGTTTTGAGGTTTTAGGGTTTTTACAGTTTCCTTTTTAGGGAAGAAAAAGTAAAATAAAGGTTTTCTAGTTTTGAGAAGTTAAAACTAGTGTAGAAAGATGATTTTCCAGTTTCCTTTTAAGGAAGGGATTTTGGAAAAACGTATGAAGTTTTAAGTTTAAGATTTTTATTTTAAACTTAATAGCAAAACTATATTTCAAGTTTTGGCCATAAAATCATGAAGAAGATGATTTTATGTTTAGAAACACGTTTGTTTCGATCTTTTAAAAAACAAAAGAAGATGATCAAAACAAGTTTTGAAGAAGATTAAAGAGTAGAAATGGTTAAAAATAAGAACCTGTTAATTTGAACGTTTGAAGATTCTAGTAGCAGGTTTCAAATTTAATCAGAGAACAAGTAGGCAAAGGAAGGATTCTTGCTTGAGAGAGTCTAGTGCGCGTAAAAGGTAAAAATATAAACTTGAAGAGTTTATATAGTGAGAGTAGAGAGAGAAAGTGATGAGCAGGAAAAACACTCATCATGACACGTGACACATCCCACGAAGCTTATTGGACAAGAATTCGAAACGGATGAACGTGTCAGATGAAAAGTCGTGCCATGGATTATCCATTTGATGACGTCATAGTCAGAAACGTCTTTTCATTTCAAAAGATGTCTCTGAAGGTTTTGAAAAACTTCAGAGATGATTTTGTTTAATGAAGAGTCACTGAGTAAAAATATCAGTGATGAGTTTTGTTATTTCAAAGGAATCACTGAAGAAAAATGTCAGTGATCAATTTGTTTTTGAAAAACAACATACTGAAGTAAACTTCAGTGATTAGGAACAGAAAAACATACCTTGTTATCAGCGAACATTTTGTTCAGAGATTAGAAGATAAATAAGGAGATTGAATTTCTTTTATCACTGACATAATGCATAACCACTGAAGAATTACTCTTCAGGGTTCAGCATGCTAAGCTCGCTGATGAGAAAGTTGACAAAGAGATGACCTATATTCAGATTTCATTCTTTCAGTGAATTGTTCACAAAGAGATGGGTTAGTAGAACCAAATATAATATCATCGACATATATTTGAACAAGAATGATATGACCTTTTACTTTCCTGAAAAATAGAGTGTTATCGATTTTACCACGCTCAAATTTTTCGATAAGGAGAAAAGAGGATAGAGTGTCATATCATGCACGAGGTGCTTGTTTTAACATGTAAAGATCCTTATACAGTTTATAAACATAACCTGGATGCTTAGGATCAGTGAATATTGGAGGTTGTTCAACATAGACTTCTTCATTCAGCCTTTCATTAAGAAATGCTGACTTGACATCCATTTGATGAACTTTGAAGTCCCAGTGAACTACATATGTTAGGAATAGTCGAATTGCTTTGAGTCTTGCCACAAGGGGCAAAGGTTTCATCGTAGTCTATGCCTTCCTCTTGTTTGTATCCTTGAGCAACTAGACGAGCATTGTTGCGAGTTACAGTTCCAAATTTATCTAACTTGTTTCGATAGACCCACTTAGTGCCTATCACTGACTTGTTAGATGGTCTGGGAACAAGAGTCCAAACTTTGTTTCTTTCAAATTCAGTCAGCTCTTCTTGCATAGCAGTGACCCAGTTTGGATCTCTAAGGGCGTCATCAACTTTCTTTGGTTCAATCAGTGAAATAAAATTAAAAAATAAGCAAATATTACCTGAACTTCCACGAGTCTGAATGCCTGTGTTTGGATCACCTAGAATTTGATCAATGGGGTGACTTATTTTTGAGGTATTTCTAAGGGTGATTTGTATAAGGCATTTTGTCCTTATTCGATTATTAAATCAAAGTTTTTTTTAGTTGCTCTGTCCAATTTTGAGGGTGTTACAGTTGAAGTCTCTAAAGGCTTTGGACACTGAGGAGTATCCTAAGAAAATTCCATGGTCAGCTTTGGGATCAAACTTTCCAAGAGCATCCATGTTGTTTAAGATGAAACATTGACAACCAAAGATGTGAAGAAAGTTGATAGATGGCTTTCTTCCATGGAAAAGTTCATAGGCTGTTTTCTTGAATCTTTTAATGATCAGTGACCTATTTTGAGTAAAACAGGCAGTGTTGACAGCTTCTGCCTAGAAATGAGTTGTAAGATGAGAATCGATGAGCATTGATCTGGCAGCTTCAATGATTGTTCTATTTCTTCTTTTAGCGACACCATTCTGCTGTGGAGTTCTTACTGCAGAGAAGTTGTGAGAAATGCCCTTACTATCAAAGAAATTATCACGAGAACTGTTTTTGAATTCAGTCCCATGATAACTCCTTATTGAGCAAACAATCATATTGTTCAAGACTTGCATTTTCCTGACAAATGAGATGAGTTCTTCTGAGGTGTCACTCTTAGCACGGAGGAACATCACCCAGGTATAGTGAGAGAATTCATCTACTATGACCAGCATGTATTTCTTTCCAAAGATGGATTGAATGTTGCCAGGGTCAAATAAATCCACGTGGAGGAGTTGAAGAGGAGATGTCACTGAGGACACTTGCTTGGACTTGAAACTTGCTTTTGTTTGTTTTTCTTTTTCACACGCTGAACAAAGAGATTCCTTAGCGTATGAATGTTGAGGCAAGCTAGTGACCAACTCTTTTGAAGAAAGAGTGTTCAACGTCTTGAAGTTAGGATGAGAGAGCCTTTTATGCCATAACCAGTTGACATCAGAAGAGGCTTTGGAAAGAAAACAAATATTTTCAGTGGATGTTGAGTCCATGTTTATAACATAAACATTTTCCAAGCGATATCCACTTAGAGCAATTCTCTCTTTCTTATCGGTGACAAAGCATGCTTCTTTAGTAAAGCAAACCTTGTAATCCTTATCACATAGTTGACTGATGCTAAGAAGATTATGCTTCAGTCCTTCAACATATGTGACTCCTCTGAAGGTGGTAGTACCATAGAAAGTACACCAAACCCTTGGGTATATCCTATACCATTTCCTCCAAAGGTCACTGAGGGACCTTTCTCTTCCCTATATCCAGTGAGCAGGTTTCTTTTTCCAGTCATGTGTCTAGAGCATCCACTATCGAGATGCCAGATACCCTTCAAGACCTGCAAACAAAGAAAGATTAGTTTGAAATAGGTACCCATTTTACGATGGGTCCACACTTGTCAGTGGTAGAGGATGTAGAAGGATCAGCGATCTTCACAACATCTGATGACTCAGCGTCAGTGGTAATCTTCACTTTGGTTAATTTCTTAACCTTAGTGGCATTTTTCACCTTGGCTTGATTTCCACCAGGTATATTCTTCTTTGCCTTGGGTGCAGTGATCTTCACCTTAGCTAACTTCTCAGCTTTGGTGGTTGTGGGGCACTTACTAGCAATATGATCGGTAAGTCCACAGTGATAACATTTCCTATAGCTGAAAGTAGCTTTAGGACTATAGGCATAATTATTTGATAATTTCAAATGGACATGGAAAATACCTTTGGCATCAGAGATCGGAGGAACCTTTGGTTCTTCAGATTTCTTGCCAATAACATCCACTCTGATTCTCGGAGTAGATCGCTGAACATGTTCATGGATCTAGTTCATTGAAGTAGAGGGATGATTAGCTGAAGGTTCAGAGTTCTTCAGCCTTGGTACTTTGGTACCCTTTTGAGGTTTTTGAATAACAACTTTTTCTTTTCCTTTAAGTTTAGGGCTTAAAGTAGATTTATCCTTAGGGATTGGATTATTAAAAGAAGAGCACTTAGATGATGAGGTGTCAGGGATAGAAGACACGAACATTCCAAACTTAATCATGGAACGATCAGTATTTGGTTCTTTAGCGTTAGCTTTGTAACCAAGACCACTTTTGTCATTGACAGGGATCTGAGAACCGATTATCTCAGTGATCTTTGCTGAGGATTTATACCATCCTTCAACAATATCTTTTTCTGCTTTCAGTTCAGTGATAGCTTGTTCGCGCTCGATGCTGACAAATTGATTTACGTAGACCTGATCTTTAAAATTTTCTACTAATTTTGAAATCTCTTAAATTTTCAAATGACAGTTTTTAACCTGTTCAGTTAGATCTTAATTTTGTTGTTCAGCTTTGGTTTTGCCATTCATTGCATCATATAAATCAACAGTCAGTAAATCGATAGCACGATGTCTTTTAGCTTCAGTGAGAGCAGTAGAAGGAGAAGGAGAGAGTGATACCTGAGAGGTAGAAGTAGAAGTAGAGGGAATTTTAGCATGTTCTTCCTCTTCTTCTTTGAATTTGGCCATGAGACAGAGATTGGCCTCATCTTCTTCATCAGAATCTGATACTTCATCAGACTCAGCCCATTCATGTTCTTCAGCGAATAGAACTTTACCTTTCTTTTTGTAGCTTTTCAGGTTCTCATACTTTTCTTTGAGTTTCAGGTATTTGTCATCTCTAGTCCTAGGAGTAGAGGATTTCTTGTGGGACGAAGAAGGTTTGAATACTTTTTTTGACCTGCATTCACATGCAATGTGTCCTACTTTTTCACAGTTAAAGCACGTAGCAGTAGCCTTATCAATATGAGTAGATTTTGGCATGTCAGTGAGGGTGAGAGGTTTATTTCTTCTGAAGTTACTCTTTCTGGCAAATCTCCTGAAAATATTAGTCAGGAGTGTCAGAGATTCATCAAGTTCTGTAGGGTCAGCTTCTGATGAATCATCAGAGTTAGATTCCAACTCAGTGATAGTGACAGTTGACCGCTGAGTGGGCGTTAACTCTGAAGAGAGTAAAGCAACATGTGTGATTTTGGAATCTTTTACAAGATTCTTCTTAGGAATACATGATTGCTCATGATTGAGCATAGTGCCAAATAAGGTACTAAGGGTCATACATTTTAGATCCTTTGAGAGTTTAAGACACATGGTATAATTGTCCCAACTTTCAGGAAGACATTCCAAGAATTTTGTCATGATCTCAGAGTTAGCATAAGTCTTACCAACAGTTTTTAAATCAATGATTAAAAAGTTGAAACGTTGGTGAACTTCAGAGAGAGTTTCATTCTTACCACAAATGAAACTTTCATATTGTCTTACCAGGTTGATTCTCCTGGATTCTTGTACATCAGCAGTACCTTGAGATTCATGATGGAATGGTAGACTTCATCAGGAAGAGCCATAGAGATGATGGATCTGGCTTTTGTGTCGATGGCCACCGTCTTCTTATCCTCTTCAGTCCACTGAGAGACTTCCTTGATGATTGTCCTTTTAGGGACAGTAGGAGTGGTAGCAGTGGCTGGAACAGGTCCTTGGACCATATGTGAAACAAAGGGTCCATTTTCCACGTAGTAAGGTGTAGTAGGATCCACACCTTCTAGAAAGAGCATCATTCGGTTCTTCCAAAGATTGAAGTTATCTTTGCTAAATCAAGGTGGTTTGGCAAGAGAGCCATTATCAATGTAGTTAGTGTTTGTGTTGTTTGTCATATTGAAGAATAGCAAGGAAGAGATAGTATAAGCAATATCTTGTTTATGGGATTAAACAATCTGCTCTGATACCACTTGTTGGTCCCGAATGATTATACAAGTTTGTAGAAGGGAGGGTTGAATACAAACACACAATTTTTATCTTTTTAAATTATTTATTGATATAATCAATAATTTACAGTTTGTTGCGGAATAAGACTAAGTATAAAATCTAATCTAAACAAACTATGAGAATCACACAAATTTCTTTCACTTAGAATAAGAATGAAAGAAGTTAAGAAAAGCTAAGATAGTTTTTCTTGGCACTAAGAAATTCAGGGATGGAAGACCACTTCAGAAATGACATAGAACTTCCTATTTACACTTCATGCATTTAATGCATGTCAGTATGACATTACACGTGTCAGCACTTGGTTGGTTGCATGATTCTGACTTTTGAAAGACATGTTCTTGGCCGCATGATGAACAGTGTAGGTGGCAGAGTGGTTGGTACGATCCTGGACAAAGGCATGTTCTTCTGACAAATCTGTTAGACAACCTAGGGGGGGTAAGGTTGTATTTAAATAATTTTACTTTCAAAAAACCTTTTATAAAAATATCTTAATAATGTAAATACAACAGAGTATATGAAAACACAACAGATATGTATAAATACAGGATAGTATAAATACAGTAAATAAAGCAGAGTATATATACAATAATTATATAAACAGATATAATTAAATGCACAGCGGAAATATAAAGAGATGAGGGATAGAGATACTTGACACGGAGATTTAGTGATCTACCACAACTTGGTAAATCACTAGCCGAGACACTTCCCGACACGATCCAATAAAAGTATTCTTTACGGTAGAATACAAACCAAATACAAAGGAAAGCATTAGGCTCTCAAGCTCCAGCTTATTGAGATATACAGGATCACACACCCGTTATTCAAACACTTACAAGAGGAGTATAACTCACAATGGAAATCACTCTTGTATAATATTTATCACTTGGATATTTTATAAAAACGTTTTATAAAATAAATATGTAGTGATAATATGTAGTATGGAATATTAGTTGGGAGAGATCAGATGAGGAGATGGCTGTTGGTTTGTATCTGTTATTTTATTCTTCTCCACCATCGCATGCATTATATAGCAACTCTTCCAACGGAAACAATGCATCCGCGGTATACCGCCAAAAGCACGCGGTATACCGTGCAGTAATAAAAGTACTTTTGCAGAAGAGAAAGTCAACCCTGCAAAACAAACGTAAACTTGTACCCGCGGTATACCTGCTAAACACCGCGGTATACCGCCCAGACAAAAGTACGACCAATCAATCAGAGATCTACAGTAAGCCGCCGCGGTATACCTGCTGAACCTCGCGATATACCTGCGTCAGAAAAGGACAGTTTCTCAAAAACCTTATTTAATTAAAATCATTTATGGTTTTTAGAAATATCCAAGTGGTATATTATTTTAGGGTGTTTATCATTATAAATTATAAACACTAATGACAACGTAAATCTTCCGTCTTGAACTCTTCAGATAAAATCTTCGTGTTCTTCAAGAACTGTACACTTGGATAGAATTGTTAGATAAACAATAATACGGTGTGTTTGTAATCATCAAAATAAATATATATAGATATATAGAGATGTGGTACACTTGCACCAACAATCTCCCCCTTTTTGATGATGACAAACACAACCGCTAAGCATGAGCATATGCGGTTTCTCTCCCCCGTTTGTCGAAACAAAAAGGGTCAAGAAAGACGGTATGCTTCCCCTCGAGAGATGCTCCCCCTCAAAATATGCATATATTTGAGAGAGCATAATCTCATGGGTAAAAGATAAAAAGCTCCCCCTCAAAAAAAATAACGATTTATAAAATTTGAGGGACAATAAAATATGCATAAAAAAGCATATAATAGACATAAAGCAAAATAACCAAAAAGAAACACTTGCACCAAAAAAGGATCTTAAGGTTTCGATTTTTCGGTTAATTTTATGTGAGCAAAAAAATTACCACGTATTATGACCTCGTCAGGGAACACGTATTATATCCTCGTCAGGAAACACGTATTGTATCCTCGCCAGGAAACACGTATTGTATCCTCGCCAGGAAACACGTATTATATCCTCGCCAGGAAACACGTATTATATCCTCGCCAGGAAACACCTACAAAAGGCAAAGAAAATATTTCGTGGTACCCTTTTCTTATGGGTCCTTTTAACAGTTAGTATAAAACATAAACTGCAAAAAAATTAAAATATGTTGTCGACATAAAATAAAACATGACAACATACAATCCACAAAAATTTGTTTAAAACCGCAAACGCATCCCACTGGGATTGTCAACATTAAACATTCCTTTCGGAATCCATTTTCTAACCATTTTAATTTTGCGATTGTATTTATCATACACATAAAATGAAGCATTTATATTCGCATTATTTTTAGGTCTAGAAAAATTACTATTATACATACGAGCATACGGTTTCCTCCCATAATTCACATTTTTCATTTTTGACATATATGGGGGTTTTTATGTATCAACTTTAGGAGATGCAAAAAATCTTTTAATGGGTTTACACGAGCATTTATCAACACATGTATCAGAACCAATGCCTTTTCGACAATTAATGCGATTCGACATATTTAGCATTTTAAGCATTTTATCATTGCTATTTTAAAAAGCTTTAGCTAATAGATTATCTTTTTCATATAAATCGCAGTTAGCTTTTAAATAAATATTTTCATTTTCAAGCAAATTACATTTTATACATGCAACACTTTCATATGTATTTTTATTTAAACATGCAATTTTATCATTTAAAATAACACAAGATTTACAATCATTTTTCTCAATTGGTTTTTCTTTTAAGCATGAAATTTCATTTTTTAAAATATCACAAGATTTGCAAACATCTTTTTTACTTAATTTATTTTCTAACTTAGTGATAACATCTAAATCATAAGTAGATTTTTGTTTACCGTCATCTATTTCCTTTTTATATGCAGATACGGTTTCTTTTAATTTAGTGATTTCATCTTTATACTTATTTGCAAGAGCGGCCATGTCATTGAATGATTCATATAATAATTCAAGGTTATTTTCATTATCACTATCATAATAATTATCACTATAATTACTATCATAATTATTGTCATGAAAACATGATGTAGATACCTCATCATCACGGTCGGCCATGAGACAAATATTCTTGTCTTCATCTTCGTTTGCGCTCCACGCGGCTCCGACGAAGGCTTTTGGTGTGTTGATTTGTTTAGCACGTTTTGGACACATATTTGCATAGTGATTTTTATCACCACACACATAGCAAAAGCCTTTCTTTTTATTGGCTTTTTCATCGTCACTAGATTCGTCATATTTGTTATGGACGTTGCGACTTTGATTTTTACCACCACGATGGTAGTCTCCATTTCTTTGAAACCTATCAATATTGGCAAACTTTTTGTTAGATAAAAGTTTAGAGAGTTTTCTTACCATCTCGATTAAATCGTCAAGACTTTCGGATTCGTCATTTGAGGAACTTGCTTCTTCCTCCTCTTCTTCTTCCTCATCTTTAGGGGCAACGACTTTGAGAGCTATGGATTTCTTTTTGACTTGATCCCGAACTTGATTTCTTTTTAGTGCAATTTCGTGCACTTTAAGATTGCCGACAAGATCGTCGAGCTTCATTGTTGAGAGATCTCGGGAATCTTCTAACGATGTAATCTTTTGCATCCACTCCGAAGGTAGTGCTCGAAGAATCTTCCTTACATAATCTTCATTAGGATAAGTACGACCTAATCCTTGTAAAGTAGTCATTATGAGGTTAAATCTTTTAAACATAGAATCGATAGACTCATCTTGAGTCATCTCGAACATTTCATAATCGTGAACTAGAATATTTATTTTACTGCTTTTGACTTGCGTGTTTCCACGATGAGTGTCATTTAAACTTTGCCAGATTTCATTAGCAGTTTCATAAGAAAAAACTCTTTCTATTTCATCAGAATTTAAAGCAGCATATAACATGTTTTTAGCTTCAAAATTTAAACAATACGAAGCTTCATCAGTGGGAGTCCACTCTTTAGAATCTTTTTCAACAATAAGATCATTTACGATTTTGGTTGGAATAAAATTTCCTTTTTCAATAATTTCCCACATCTTTCTATTTTTGCCACGCACGTGACATTCAAATAATTTTGCCCAAATACCAAATTTTTCAGTATCAATAATAGGAGGTTTTGAAAACAAAACAGTTTGTTGAGCCATTATATAAAAGATATAACTTTAAAAATTTAAACAGATAATTTTTGAAAGCCCCGCTCTGATACCAATTGTTAGACAACCTAGGGGGGGTAAGGTTGTATTTAAATAATTTTACTTTCAAAAAACCTTTTATAAAAATATCTTAATAATGTAAATACAACAGAGTATATGAAAACACAACAGATATGTATAAATACAGGATAGTATAAATACAGTAAATAAAGCAGAGTATATATACAATAATTATATAAACAGATATAATTAAATGCACAGCGGAAATATAAAGAGATGAGGGATAGAGATACTTGACACGGAGATTTAGTGATCTACCACAACTTGGTAAATCACTAGCCGAGACACTTCCCGACACGATCCAATAAAAGTATTCTTTACGGTAGAATACAAACCAAATACAAAGGAAAGCAATAGGCTCTCAAGCTCCAGCTTATTGAGATATACAGGATCACACACCCGTTATTCAAACACTTACAAGAGGAGTATAACTCACAATGGAAATCACTCTTGTATAATATTTATCACTTGGATATTTTATAAAAACGTTTTATAAAATAAATATGTAGTGATAATATGTAGTATGGAATATTAGTTGGGAGAGATCAGATGAGGAGATGGCTGTTGGTTTGTATCTGTTATTTTATTCTTCTCCACCATCGCATGCATTATATAGCAACTCTTCCAACGGAAACAATGCATCCGCGGTATACCGCCAAAAGCACGCGGTATACCGTGCAGTAATAAAAGTACTTTTGCAGAAGAGAAAGTCAACCCTGCAAAACAAACGTAAACTTGTACCCGCGGTATACCTGCTAAACACCGCGGTATACCGCCCAGACAAAAGTACGACCAATCAATCAGAGATCTACAGTAAGCCGCCGCGGTATACCTGCTGAACCTCGCGGTATACCTGCGTCAGAAAAGGACAGTTTCTCAAAAACCTTATTTAATTAAAATCATTTATGGTTTTTAGAAATATCCAAGTGGTATATTATTTTAGGGTGTTTATCATTATAAATTATAAACACTAATGACAACGTAAATCTTCCGTCTTGAACTCTTCAGATAAAATCTTCGTGTTCTTCAAGAACTGTACACTTGGATAGGATTGTTAGATAAACAATAATACGGTGTGTTTGTAATCATCAAAATAAATATATATAGATATATAGAGATGTGGTACACTTGCACCAACAAAATCGTATAAAAGTGTGCAAGGATATAAGACAAATGTTCCTTATAGAACGGGCTTTATGATCAGCGATCGCTGAGTTGATATTTATCAGGGAATGATAAAGGTCAGCTCTCGTTGAAGTCTTCTACTTGAAACTTCGCGTTAAATGAACAAGTCTTGGCTTCGCTGATATCCGCATCAGGTCATTAGTAGACCCAGTCACTTGTTCTTAAGCTTGGTCTTCGATTTCAGCTTTGAACTCTGTTGTCACGAATCTTGTCTTCAAGGATCATAAAGAAACATTTACATGATGAACATTCAGCGATCATCAGCGAGACTAAACACACTCAGGTCTCACTGATGTACATTTATCACTGAAGTAATTTAAAGAACATATGTTTTCCATCAGCGATACTAAGCAGACTTAGTATATTTTCTTAGATGGTGAAACACTGATACATAATGTTTACTTACAATTTTCACTAAGTGATTCTAAGGGTCATCATCAAATCACTGAAGGGTTTGGATCAACAAAGTGAACCCGCATAGTTTTGCAAATCAGTAGTCAAGGTGGTAATTGGGTAATTGAGACATATCAGTATGTTGGAAAGCACTGACACCAAAGGTTGTTGCAAAGGAGAGAAACCGGATCGTGTGGTCGGAAGTAGGGCGCTAGTGATCAATTTGTTGTGACTGCAAACAGTTGACCTTCCTAGAGCAAATAGCCTTCAATGTAAAGTGAGTCATGCATGGTGTTTTCAAACAAGTCACATGAGCATTTGATGTCAAAAGATATGTGTGTGTGAGTGTATGTGTGTGTGTACCTTGTGAGTTTGTTGTTTCTAAAATGAGTTGGCGTGTGCAAGCGTGATTTTGAAGGAAAAGACAAATTTATTTTCCTTGTGTGATAAATTTTGGAACTTGGGGAAATGGTGAATTATTTTAGCTCTTTTATTAGTGAGTTAACTTTATGGTGGAAATCATGACAACATTTGATCGCATGGTTCATAAGCGAAATTGGTATGGACACGTTGTTGTCATATCAATGAGTGTGAGAGTCGACTGACTTGCTTAGTAAGAGTAGTTTTTCCGTATTTTTATAATCGCATGAAAGGAGTTTCAGTGAATACATTTTTGGTTGCATCGGCATCAATTTGGCTATTCTTGAGAATGGGTTGTGAGTGAGCGATCCTTGAGATCGATATGGGTGTGGCTATTCTTATGGCGGTGTCATGTCATGCATACCTAACCTTGTTTCACGGTGTTGTACTTGTTAAATTTTCAAATGTGCGAAACAATTTAAATCATTGTGTTGTCGTGCATCAAGGCTATGAACTCGCTAGGTAGTGGGAAATATCGCATTTAAGGATGGAGAAAGGTTTTGAGAGTGGAAATGTGTGGTTGATCCGTCGTTGGTCGATTCGTGACCTTGACGTTCCTGTTTGTGGACAACGATGAATAACAGAAATTCCAGTCTTTGATATTAGTGATGTTTGTATTATGGTAGTTCGTGCTCTTGTCCAAGTAATTTGAGGCATGGTTGGCGGCGAGGTGTGTGTCTCGGGTGAAATTCGAAACAGGCAAGATACTTCTAAAAGTAGCGTTGTAGTATGATGAAAAATGGTATCGGCGTGAAATTCGAAACAGGCAAGATACTTCTAATTGTCAAGTAAGTCTTATGCCTTAATCATGTGAGGACTGTGGGGCACAAGGTTAGTTACGACGTGCGAGTAGAAGTAGATTCTGTTGGAAATTCTCGTTTGTCGGAGGCACCGTTGAAACATCATCGTCATGATGGCCGTTGATGATGAAGTCAACGACTGTTGTTGATATCATGGTCGGGAGGCTGGAAATGGAAAAGGTAACTCTGGTGTGATTATTTTGTCTGATTTATACACGGATATAAGGGTTCAGTTAGGAAAGGTGTGTATCTGACAGGATGTTGGGCTGCCTTATGAGAGTGTTATGAAAGTGGAGGATCGCTGGTTGGATAGGTGATTTTCCTATGTGGTTGATGTTTCATTTATGAATGAAGTAGTTCGCACAACTCAAGTGAGACACGTGGATTAGGTTGGTCTGCAAGGGAGCGTCTCACCGTTTGGTTTATTTGAGCATGTTTTGTGTGGATCCCGAAGAGTTTTGTTGGGAACAAGGACTTATTCTAGTGAAGTAGACATCTTAATTATGTGGCTCATCTATATTTGTGGAAGTCAAAGTCGTGAGATTACTTTATTTCAAATATATGTTACGGTTGGCATGGAGAAGGCAAGGTCTATGGTGTGTACGATTGATCATGAGGGTTGTGCCTCTAGTGTAATGTTGGGGTGTGGATAAGTTAGTGGTAACTTATACAAAGTAGATGTGCAACTTATTGGTTGTAATGAGTTGTTGTGAGGTTAAGTGGTGGGTTGGATTTGTTGATATGCGATAAGCGTAAGTGGGAATCTTTGCTCGGAGATTGCTGTTAAGTTATTCAAAGGTGGCATATATGTGTGTTGAGAGGCATGGATGTTTGGTTGGTGTTATGGTATTGCTAGTTTGAGAATAAAAGAGTGGAGTAGTAATTGGTGGCTACCCAAAGGAGAAAATCGTGTGCTCCTTGGTCGCGATGAGGGATTGGCGAATTTATCTTGTGCCATTGAAATATTTATGAAGGTGTCGGATTGGTTAATTCATGATGGTTCGTAGTAGATACGAAATCTTTGGGAAGGTGGAATCATTCCTTGTGTGTAAAGAAATTCATAGGCGTGGGTTAACCCCGTTTGTGAAACGAGAAGTGTGTGGTGGCTTCGAGCATTGGGTGTTATTTCGGAATGACTTGGTTGAATTTCTCGTGAGAGATGTGGTGAAACTGTTGGAATTGCATGTATGGAGTGGTCAACGTTGGACAGACAATGTTCCATACTAGTCTAAGGAGGTGGGGATGGTATGTTGAAATAAATGAGTAAACTGGAAACAGAAAGTTTGGCAAGTGACAGAAAATTGGAATCAATGGTTATAGAGTGACATCGTCGAGTACATAAACTCCTAGTGGGAGTATGAGAAAGAGGATTTGCGTGTATGTGATGGTTTAAGGGTCGAGGAAAGCTAGTATGTGTGGTTGGTCAAAAGTGTGCACCATCTAGTGAGCCGTTCTTTGGAACCATGTTCTATGTTTTGAGAAGGAAGTAGAAGACGGAAGTTGAATGTAGTGCTCGGAATGAAAGACCATTGGATTAGACTTGGTAGTAGTGTGGGAAATATTCCAAGTGATCTTGTCGTTCGATGTTAAACTACTGGAAATAGTATGGTGTGAGCATCGACACTCCTTCCTGTTGAGTGGGTGAAACTTGAAATTTATTTTACGCGAACTTTGCTGGGGTAAGAGTTGTAGTTAATCGAAAGTGTGATAATTCGTTGGTATACACTCTATTGTTGAAGGATTGTGCATAGTGGGAATAATAGAATCCTTAGAGAAGCAAAAAGATTGGCATGTACAGTTATCTGTGAATCTTCGAAGGATAAAGATGTATCGTGGGAAAGAGGCATTTGGTGAGACCGGAGGTAACGGGGTTGACCGCCAATAAGTCAACCGGATTCGCGAGAAGTTAAGGGTGGCTCAAGACCGCCAAAGGATATATGCAAACAAAAGGAGGAAACCAATTGGATTCCTAGTGGGTGATAAATGTTAGGAGTAATCAATCATATAATTGATCTTGTATAGAAATAACAAAGAAATGGGTAGAAATTTGTATAGAACAAATCCTTTATAATCACAATTCCAATACCAAAACGACAATAAACGTAAAGCTTACTTGAATTTCGTAGATATTCGAAGATAACGTGTTGATTGAGGCCTGCACGGAAGCGGTGTCCTAAGACGAAAATTCGCCGGTGGTATTGGCGTTTGTCCCAAGGATACAACAATCGTATTCAAGTTTCGTACTTGAATCTAGCGAATCATCTTATGTTTGAGTATGGAAGGAGATAAGAGAGAACCCTGAATGTGTCTGATTTTTGTGTCAAAAACGTCCAGCAAACGAAGAGGAATTGATGAGGTTTTTATAGATTTTTGTCACAAACCGCCAAAACTGCCAGACGTTCCGCGCGAGTGGAGGCGCTAGTGAACTCGCGTCGGGAGTCACGCCGAGCACTGTCCGACAAACATTCAGTGTCTCGCACGCATGGCGCCGCGGATCAAAGCGCGCCGTCTCCCGCGCCGGGCTCTATTCCAAAGACCCACGCGCATCGCCACGCAACCTTGGTCGTGCCGTGAACCACGCCAAGCGCTGTACCTACACCACATCGATCCTCAATCGTTAATCTCGACCCCATCGAGACCCCAAGGCCCAAGGCCCAATCTTTGACATTTAAATATCTATATTTATGTCAAAGAGAGCCCACCAAGAACACCACATTCCAAGCCCAAGCAATTAAGTGATTCATTTAATGATCTCTATCTTGGGTTAATTAAGTGTTCTAAACGTTGCCTTGGCTCCTATGTGGGACAAGGTTTCTCACCTCTATACTAAGTTCCAACAATACCCCACATTTTCTATTCAAACCCAAATAATATCCCACATTTGAATAGAAAATAAGCAATATTATGGAACTTATGTTTCTATCTCCAAGCTAATTATAATATGCATCGGAAAAGGTGTCTTTTGGACTTGAACTATTCCTAGTGAATACCTATCGGATCTACTTCGTGGATAGTGAACTAAAGTCTTGAACTAGCCACTTTTTGTAGTAAATCGAGACAATAGGCCTCACACATATTATAGCTATACATAATTTAATTCTTACCGTTGTGTTCATTTCGGTCGTGAACATATTCTTTCTTCATGAGAGTTTTAGAAGACGTAGTCATCTCCGTCCTCAAAGATGCGACCACACATCAGTCTCACATAGGTAATGCCGATCAGGAATAATCCGTTGTATTCCACTATAATAGCTATCAGCATTATTAAGAATGTAACATTCAACCATATATCATCAACGGAAAAACAAAGGAAAAACATCATAGGAATAGGCATACCTTGGTTTAATTGCTTCTTGAGTTGTCCCCGACTAGTTTTCCTATTGAACCTAGACCATGGGATCTCCAATTTCGCTAGGTTAGGTTGCCGCCGAGGAAACTCATTGTATTGGCTTTAAGCCCATTCCCCTCGATGTGAAGGATACTTGCTCTCTACTTAGGCCTTTTGTCAAAGGATCGACAATATTCTCCTTTGACTTTACGTAGTCAATGGAAATGATTCCATTTTTCAGCAAGTCCTTTATAGTGTTGTGGCGCCTTCGTATGTGTCAGGACTTCCCATTGTAGATTTGATTCTTCGCTCTAGTGAGAGCGGCCATACTATCACAATGGATACCAATAGTAGTCACCGGTTTTGGCCACAACGGAATACCCTCTAGGAAGCTTTTTAGCCATTCGGCTTCTTCAGCGGCTTTGTCTAATGCGACAAATTCTGCTTCCATAGTCGATCTGGTATTCACCATTTGTTTAGAAGATTTCCAGGAAATCGCAGCACCACCAAGTGTGAATACATATCCACTTGTGGACTTACTCTCCGAGTGGTTGGAAATCCAATTAGCATCACAATACCCTTCTAGAACGGGAGGGTATTTCGTATAATGTAACCCATAACCCATTGTGTATTTCAAATATCGAAGCACCCTTACTAGTGCATACCAATGGTCTTTTCCCGGGTTATGTGAGTATCGACTAAGTCTACTCACACTATACGCTATATCCGGTCGTGTACAGTTCATGATATACATCAAGCTTCCAAGAACTTGAGTGTATTCCAACTGAGCCACGCTTTCTCCTTGATTCTTCTTCAATTGACTTGAAGGGTCAAATGGAGTCACAACCGGTTTGTCATCATAATGGCCAAACTTTCGCAACACCTTCTCAACGTAGTGAGTGGGTAAGGATGTAACCATTTGTGTTCCTTTGAATCTTTATACCAAGGATAACATCAGCAACTGCCATATCTTTCATATCAAAAGCAGAGTTTAACATCTTCTTGGTTTGGTTTATCACATCCAAGTTTGATCCCATGACGAGCATATCATCAACATATAGACATATGACAACATAAGCATCTTTGTATTGTTTCACATAAACACACTTATCACATTCATTTATGTGATAACCATTTGACAACATCGTGTTATCAAACTTTTCATGCCACTGCTTTGGCGCTTGTTTAAGTCCATAAAGAGACTTAATCAACTTACATACTTTGTTCTCTTGGCCTTTTACAACCAAACCTTC
This sequence comes from Saussurea involucrata, assembly GCA_033807775.1. Classification (NCBI taxonomy): domain Eukaryota; kingdom Viridiplantae; phylum Streptophyta; class Magnoliopsida; order Asterales; family Asteraceae; genus Saussurea; species Saussurea involucrata. Next base: position 1,281,357 of record CM066321.1, on the reverse strand, counting down.
CGGTTGTTGCATATATATCTCTACTTCTAATTCACCATTCAAGAACGCGGTTTTCACATCCATTTGATGTATTTCTAAGTTATGTATAGTCGCTATTGCAATCAACGTCCTTATAGACATGATCCTAGTAACCGATGAAAATGTATCGAAGAAGTCTTGACCTTCCTTTTGACGGTACCCCTTGGCAACTACTCGAGCTTTGTATTTCTCTATAGTGCCATCGGGTCTCAATTTCCGTTTGAAGATCCATTTGTGGCCAATCACTTTATGACCCAGAGGCAAATCAACCAATTTCCATGTGTTGTTTTGCACAATGGAGTCAATTTCGCTGTGGATGGCCTCTTCCCAATAAGGTGCCTCGGATGATTCAATGGCTGCCTTATAAGTGAGAGGCTCTCCTTCAACATTAAAAGCCATAAAGTCCGGTCCAAAGTCTTTGGCGATTCTTCCCCTTTTGCTTCGCCTAGGTTCCATCTCTTCTTGAACCTTAGAGGTTTCATCATTCCCCGATTGATCACTCTTAGTTGAATCAATGTTCACATGAGAGTGTGTATCATCAATCGGTCGTTTACCTCTATTAGAGGTATTTCCCTCTTTTTCTTTGTATGGGAAGATCGTCTCAAAGAACTCCGCCTCAGCGGATTCTATAATTGTATTATTGCTTATGTCATCCACATTCGATTTATAGACTAAAAATCTATATGCAGCACTATTAAGGGCAGGTCCAATATATACACAATCAATTGTTTTAGGTCCAAGTTTAGTCCTTTTAGGTAAAGGGACTTGAACCTTGGCAAGGCAACCCCACACTTTCATCCTTTTGTAGGAAGGTAATCTCCCTTTCGAAAGTTCATAAGGAGACTTGTCACTTTTCTTGTGGGGAATCCGATTTAGGATCATACTTGCAGTAAGACACGCCTCACCCCATAAATGATGTGGAGCTCCGGACGTGATCAACATTGAATTCATTATGTTCTTCAATGTTCTATTCTGCCACTCGCCCACTCCATTTTGTTGAGGAGTGTATGGAGCGGTTGTTTGATGCACAATGCCATGTGTAGCACAAAATTCTGCAAAGTCACGGGATTCGTATTCTCCTCCCCGATCCGACCTTAGAATTTTAATTTTCTTGTCGAGTTGATTCTCGACTTCAGCCTTGTATGTTTTAAACATATTTAAGGCCTCATCCTTTGTATGGATTAAGTACACATAACAATACGTACTACAATCGTCAATGAAAGAAATATAATAGTTATTTCCTCCTCTTGTAGGAGTTGCCTTGAAATCACACAAATCACTATGAATCAATCCAAGAACCTCATTTAATTTTTCAACCGATTTATGTGGATGGTTAGTGTATTTTGCTTCTACACATACCTCACACTTAGATAAATTATCAAAGGAACACTTGGGCAACATGTCAAGTTTGATCATTCTTTGTAATGACCGAAAGTTGACATGTCCCAATCTCGAATGCCAAAGGTAAGAAGGATCAACAATATACACATAACTAGCAGAGATAGTGCTCACCTTATTATTATTTACAATGGCGGCATCGATGTCAGTTACAACACTTAATTTAAAGAGCCCCTCATTGAGGTAACCCTTACCCACATACACACCACCCTTGGTGATGAAAAACTTGTCCGATTCAAATACAACTTTGAACCCTTTCTTACTAAGAATAGGGCTAGAGATCAAGTTTTTAGTTAGTGAGGGTACATGTAACACATCCGTCAACATCAGATCCTTCCCGGACGTCAGTTTCAATATGACCTTCCCTTTGCCTTCGATCTTGGCAATCGAAGCGTTTCCCATGAACATCGGTTCTCCATCATCCATCTTTTGATAGCTTGCAAACAGGCTCCTTGAATTGCATATGTGCCTTGTAGCCCCGGTGTCGACCCACCAATCAATAGTATTTGAGACCATGTGAATCTCAATTACACCAACAAATTGGTTTGGAGATTGAGTGAGGTTGGCGTGGCTACTTGTGCTCACATCGGCCCTTTCATTCATCTTGTTGTCCTCCTCCACACGAATCTTGAGGAGTAATTGTTCGAGAGTGATTTCCTCTGTTAAATGCTTCAAGTATAACTTGAAGTTCTTCCACGAGGGAGGCAACTTCTCGATCATCGATCCGACAACAAAATTGATGTTTAAGCCCATGCCTTCCACATCAAGTTCATGGACAAGCACTTGCAATTCCTCAACCTGTTTCAACACAGATTTATTATCAGTCATCCGATAATTCAGAAATTTCTCTATCGCAAACCTCTTGGAACACGCCACTTGCGTTTTATATTTTGCGTCCAAGGAATCCCATATCTCCCTTGCCGTTCGAAACGAGGAGTATATGTCATATAGGGAATCGTCGAGAGCGTTAAGAATATAGTTTCGACAACTATATTCGTTAGACCTCCAATTCTCGACAGATTTCTGATTCGCGGAGACTTGTATCTGCGTTGACGCAGCCCCGTCCGCTCCTACCGGTGGATTTTCTGGTGGTTCTTCTTCCGTTAGTACGTTGGCAACCCGCAAAGTTGTCAAGTAGAACAACATCTTTTGTTGCCAACGACGGAAGTCTGAACCCTTGAATTTCTTTGGTTTCTCCACATGATTCTTCAACAATGATTGATCCATCGCTCCTTAACAAAATTTTTGTCTTAGATTGTTAGGAGTAATCAATCATATAATTGATCTTTTTATAGAAATAACAAAGAAATGGGTAGAAATTTGTATAGAACAAATCCTTTATAATCACAATTCCAATACCAAAACGACAATAAACGTAAACCTTACTTGAATTTCATAGATAATCGAAGATAACGTGTCGATTGAGGCCTGCACGGAAGCAGTGTCCTAAGACAAAAATTCGCCAGTGGTATTGGCGTTTGTCCCGAGGATACAACAATCGTATTCAAGTTTCGTACTTGAATCTAGCGAATCATCTTATGTTTGAGGATGGAAGGAGATGAGAGAGAACCCTGAATGTGTCTGATTTTCGTGTAAAAAACGTCCAGCAAACGAAGAGGAATTGATGAGGTTTTTATAGATTTTTGTCACTAACCGCCAAAACTGCCAGATGTTCCGCGCGAGTGGCGGCGCTAGTGAACTCGCACCGGGAGTTGCGCCGAGCACTGTCCGGCAAACATCCAGTGTCTCGGACGCATGGCGCCGCGGCTCAAACCGCGCCGTCTCCCGCGCCAGGCTCTGCTCCAAAGACCCGCACGCATCGCCACGCGACCTTGGTTGCACCGTGAATCGCGCCAAGCGTTGTTCCTACACCACATTGATCCTCAATCGTTAATCTCGACCCCATCGAGACCCCAAGATCCCCAAGGTCCAAGGCCCAATCTTTGACATTTAAATTTGTATATTTATGTCAAAGAGAGCCCACCAAGAACACCACATTCCAAGCCCAAGCAATTAAATGATTCATTTAATGCTCTCTATCTTGGGTTAATTAAATGTTCTAAACTTTGCCTTGGATCCTATGTGGGACAAGGTTTCTCACCTCTATACTAAGTTCCAACAATAGAGTGATGCTTAAGGTATTGTCGTGGAAAGGCGTCGCGCATTTTGGAAAGAAAGGGGAGCTAAGACCTTGATATGTCGGGTCGTTTGCCATCACCGAGCGAGTGGGTGAAGTGGCATATAAGTTGGAGTTGCCCCAGGAACTTTGGGGAGTTCATTCGACCTTTCACGTGTCGAATTTAAGGAAGTGCTTGGTCGGGGAAAGTATGGAAGTACCATTGGAAAACATTCATGTGGATGAGACATTAAATTATATCGAGGAACCGTTGGAAATCATGAATCGTAAGATCAGAAAGTTGAGAAGAAAAGATATTCTCTTGTAGAGGTTAAGTGGCGCTTCCATAAGGGTCAGGAGGCGACTTAAGAGGTGGAGTCGAACATGAGGTCCCAATACCCACAGTTGTTCGAAGATGGAATTTCGGGGACATAATTCTTTTGAGGGGATGATGTGGTAATAACCTGGTCTATTTTGAAGTGAATAATGAAGCAAGTGTGAGTAGTGTGTGAAATGTAAGAAGGAGGACTTTGGTGTAAATATGGAAATAGGGTTAAACCCCAAAACCCTCATTTCTATTCCTCATTTTTTAGAAATGTGGCTATAGTGCATTTGTGGGTGTGGAGAAATCTTGCAATCATGGAAGAAAAGCTTGCGAACTGAAGCATTGGAGGTGTGAATCGTCTTCTTCAAGGTAATCTCTTATCTCCCTAAACTCTTTATGGTCTTGAGGATTTTGGGTAAGTTCCTGTTGAATCGATACCCCCTTTTTGGGTAAGGTTGTGGTTGTTTGATTGTTTTATGTAATAATTGAGTGGAAAGGATTAAGGGTGTTAGTGTATGCAATTAAAGGTCGCAAGACCAATCTATGGTGGACCGAGTTGGGAGTTGAGGAATATTTCAGAAGGGCACTTCGTATCAGTATGTACATCCGGAGATCTCCCTAGCCGAAATTAAGTATTTGAGTGAACATCCGGATAACGTGTTGTCCGGAGGGTAGAGGGAGTACCCAGAAAAGTGAGTACCAGATTCCCTTGGGAATCCGGGTGAGATCCGGAAACATGTATCAGAAGGGAGTACCTGAAGACGTGAGGAGACCGGATGAGTACTGGAAAAGATGGATCCGGAAGTCATACCGAAAAATGAGGAAACCGGATACGTCCGGATTGTATGAATCCGGAATAGTGGACGAGATCCGGAAGGGTCCGGAAGTCAGTATTCAGAATCCAAATGTTTGCCCATGTTCGGAGCTATGTGTTATCAGAAGCATGGTTAGAGAGTCTCGGGGTAGGAGGGACTTTCGGTGTGAGGTGTTAGTGTGACTTATCACTTCCGTGTTGGGTGGAAATGTAGGTGTGCGGTCTAAGTGAAGCGAGTCAAGTGAGAAAGGAGCTTAGCGTGGACGCCAGGTGAGTCTTTCTAAACCGAAGTTCTAACGATACTTGCTTTTATTGCTTGTACATTTTATATTGAATTGCATGTTTCTGTATGGTTTAAATTATGCAAGTTGTAGGTGTGTTTTATAATGCGGTATGCATGGACCGGGACTAGGAGTGATTTACTATAATGCTATATGGGGAGTGTGTCCCATATGAAATATATGAACATGTTTTATATAACTATTAAGGGGGGTTGAATACAAACACACAGATTTTACTTTTCTAAATTGTTTATTGATATGTATCAAACAATTTACAAGTTGTTGCGGAACAAGATTAAGGAATAAACCTAATCTAAACAAGTTAAGAGAATCACTAAGATTTATTTCACTAGAAATAAGTTAGAAAGGAGATAAGAATATTAAGTATAATATTCTAACACAAAGTAGTAGACAGAAGAAGATGGCCAATCACTTTATTTATTAAGTATGGTTTCTTCTTATATACTGCATGCATTTAATGCACAATAGTATTACTTTACATGTGGCTGCAGCTGATTGGTTGCATGTTTTGACCTTGGTAGACAACCTAGTAGCCGCATGATGAACAGTGTAGAATCAGAGTTGGTTGTACGATTCTGGACAAAAGGGATGTCCGTTCTGACAAGACCGTACGGAGACGTGCAAGGGGGTAAGACAAAGGTAACTTGTAGAGGAAACTTCATGATCAGCGTTCGCTGAATATATCTTTATCAGTGAGTGATAAAGTTCAGCGTTCGCTGAAGTCTTCTACTTGAAACTTCACGTTGAGTGGACAAATCTTGGCTTCGTTGATATCCGCATCAGTTCATTAGTAGACTTGTCACTTGTTCTTTAGCTTGATCTTCGACTTCAGCGTAGAACATAGTTGACGTGAAACTTGTCTTCAGGGATCATAAGTAAACAACTAAGATTATCAGCGATCATCAACGAGACTGAACAGGCTCAGGGCTTGCTGATAAACAGTATCGCTGAATGTATAAGTTAAAGAACATGAGTTTCCTATCAGCGGTATTGTAGAGACATAGTACCTATCAGCGACAGTGAAACTCTAATACATATTGTCTACTTACAATTTTCACTAAGTGTTTCTCAGAGAGTCATTATCAAATCATTGAGGGTTTGGATCAACAATCTCCCCCTATTTGATTATGACATAGCAATAAAAGAAAATTGCTAAGTAAGAAAACATAAGGATAAAAAGAACTCATAAAATATTTGTCCCTTTTACTGTTTTTTGGGATCTTTTATGTACTGATGGAGTAAGTACATTCGCTGAAATTTTTCTTTAAACTCTGTATAAGTTACAGAGGGAAGTAGAAAAATTACAAGTACAGCAAATAAAATTTTCAAGTACAAATGATATAAGCTGATAAATATAGAAGAATTACAGGGAATCCTATAAGCTATACAGGTTCATCCTTAATAAGAAGTTCATCGAGGGATTGTGTTGTAGGAGTCATCCAGTCAGGGACTGGTTCTCCAAGTTCCCGTCTATTCTTTGCTTCTTTGAAGATCAGGGGCTTCATGAAGTATCCAAGAAGATCATTCCTAAATCCGCACCAATAGATGAGATCCCTGAGTTGTTCGATAGGAGTGATGGGTAGCTCAGAGATGCGTTGAAAGCGTTCTCGTCCATCGTAATCTCTGAAGAAGATACCATAGGGATCGCTCAAAACTTTTCTAGGAACAAAGCGTTCACGAGGAGGCAGGGAGGTGTCGAGGGCTGAGAGATCAGGTTTAGGACCAAGTACTTCTTCGCGTGAAAAGCCGATTTTGGTTTCGTTTCTGATAGGAGGACCTGAGTCTGAAGGTATTATCATTTTCTTTGCAGAGGCCCTTCTTTTTTGAACTGGAGAAGGAGGAGGAATATCCACAGCAGATTAAACTAAGTCGATTTGAGAGTTCAGAATCTTCTCGACATGATATCTGAAGGCTGAGCGTGATCGCTGAATTGCTATTCGCATCTCCAACCACTCAGAGAAACCGTACTTCTTGATCGTAGAAACATAGATGGTTTCCTTGGTACCATTTTCTCTGAATATGTCAGCTTCAACTACAAAACATTTATGGACATTCTTCCCTTGATGTTCACTTTGTTGATTCTGGAGACATGGAATCGAAAGTTAATTCGTTCTTTGCACCATTCCAAGGTAGAGTCAGATACATTGGTCTTCTTTTCGACTATCTTTTTGGCGTCCTTCCACAATTGACGTTGGACATCAATGGGAGTCTTCTTCAGATCAGGATCTTTCACCGAACTTTGAGCGAGCTTGATAGCATAAGCTTTATCTCTTTCTTCAGTTCTTCTTCGTTCGGCGAGTTGTTTTTCAGCTTTGTGATGTTCAGCGATTTCCTTTCTTGTGATTTTGTATCGAGGAAGGATGATTCGCTGATCTTCAAGCTGTTTGATCATTGCATCTCTCTTTTTCTAATCTTCTTCACTTAGCGTTTGAGGAGACAAGGAAGGTCTAAGACTGGGATTATTTCTTCTTCTTCTTGTTCATCAGTCTCAGCAAGGTCTAAGACTGGGATTATTTCTTCAGCAGTAGGAGCTGGATTTATTGGAGTTGCAGCAGAAGGAACTTCAGCTGGATCCTCAAGCAGGGGAGAGGACTAGCTGAAACACAACAATCGCTTAAGTAAGATCATTTAGGAGAAGGATATAAGAAAAGAATGGGGTATAAGTGTATAGAGGTTTTATGGAGAGGAGAACTGAGGTTGAGAAGGGATAGAGGAGGGATGCAGTGTAAGGGAAGAGTGTGTATGTTACCTGACAAACTGGCTTCCTGAAGAGAATAGCCAAGTTGTCTTCAGATGAAAAACCTTTGTTTTTGCATTTGTCAGCTTCAGTCGCTGCAGGCTTTTTCGTTGTCCCCTCCCCTGAAGTTTCATTGATGATGACCCTTTTTTTAGCAGGGGCTCTTTTGATTGGCTGGAAGGAGTAGTCGATACCATCATCATCGTCATCATCATCATCATCATCATTATCAGGTGATGATGATGGTTCGTCGTCAGCGATATCGACGTCTTCATCGTCTTCTTCTTCTTCTTCAGCTTTAGATTCTTCCTCATCAGCATAAGGTTCTGTGACATCAGCATCAGCTTCAGCTTCCTCTTCGAGTTGATCCCCCTCAAACTCAGAGGGAGGTTTCTCGGTTCCCTCAGGGTTTTCAACTCCCTGAGGTTTCTCAATAGTAGCAGCAACAGCAGTTGTCTCCCCCTCAACATTATAGGGAAGATCTTCTTGATTCTTCTCCCCCTCTTCCACATGATGGATAGGGGAGGTAACTGGAATATCAGCAGCAGCAGCATCAGAATGCTTTGGGTCACTCTCTTCCAGGCCAGTGATCCCAACGTATGTTTCAATCCTAGTTAATCTGTCTTCCAGGCCAGATATAGCAGGACTGCTCTGTTGGAGTTCCTCTCGATCCGTCTGAGTGAAGTGTGAGGGTGCACATGTGGGAGCATTCAGACGTTCGAGGATTTGCTGCAGAAGACCGGTTGCAGTGCTTACATCCGTCTTTAGGGAAGACACCTCTGTCTTCAGCGATGTGACTTCGCTGGACAGGGCTGAGAAGTTGGTGGAGAGGGTGTTGTTGGTGGAGTTGAGATTGTTGATGGAGGTGGAGTTGTCAGCAAGAGCCTGAGTAATCGTGGAAAGATATTCGTCCACCTTTTCCAGATCAGCACTGGATGCTTTGTCTTTCACCTCAGTGGTGAGTGTCTTGAGGGCCTCTCCAGCGTTTGTAACCACTGAAGAGTTTGCTGAGAGAGTGGTGGTGAGAGATTCCACCTTTGTTGACAAATCTTTCAGGGATTTGTTGATATCTCCCAAATTAGGACCTACAACAGTGTTGATCCAAACCCTCAGTGATTTGATAATGACCCTTTAAGAAACACTTAGTGAAAATTGTAAGTAGACAATATGTATTAGAGTTTCACTATCGCTGATAAGTACTATGACTCTACAGTACCGCTGATAGGAACTCTCGCTCTTTAAGTTTAATATTCAGCGAACAATATCCACTATAAAGCTCTGAGCCTATTCAGTACTTTTGGTAATCGTTGATAGTTTAGTTGTTTACTTATGATCCCTGAAGACAAGTTTCACGTCAACAAAGGTTCTACGCTGAAGTCGAAGATCAAGCCCAAGAACCAGCGACAAGTCTACTAATGAACTGATGCGGATATCAGGGAAGTCATAGAATTGTCCACTCAACGTGAAGTATCAAGTAGAAGACTTCATCAATCGCTGAGCTTTATCATTCGCTGACAAGGAACAGTTCAACGAAAGCTGATCATGAAGTCTTCCTCTACAAGTTACTTTTGTCTTACCCCCTTGCACGTCTCCATACGAAATGTCAGAACGGACATCCCTTTTGTCCATAATCGTACAACCAACTCTGATTCTACACTGTACACCATGCGGCTACTAAGGTTGTCTACAAAGGTCAAAACATGCAACCAATCAGCTGTTGCCACGTGTAAAGTAATACTGACATGCATTAAATGCATGCAGTATATACGAAGAACCCTACTTCAGATTTGAAGTGCTCGACCATCTTCTTCTTTCTCTCTTAGTGTTAGAATATTACTCGTAGTATTCTTATCTCCTTTCTGTCTTAATTCTAGTGCAAGAAACTTAGTGTTCTTAACTTGTTTAGATTAGGTTAATCCTTAATCTTGTTCTGCAACAAGTTGTAAATTGTTTGATTATATCAATAAACAATTTAGAAAGTAAAAATCGTGTGTTTGTATTCAACCCCCCCCCCCCCCCCCCCCCTTCTACAAACTTGTATAACCCTTCGGGACCAACAAGTGGCATCAGAGCAGATTTGTTTAATCTCATAAACAAGATCTTATCTATACTAATCTTTTCTCTTCCTTGCTATTTCTTAAAATGGCTACCAACACAAAACAAACTATATTGACAATGGTTCTCTTGCTAAACCCCCTAGATTCTCCACAGATAACTTTAATCTATGGAAAAATAGGATGATACTCTTCTTAGAAGGTGTAGACCCAACTATACCTTATTACATCGAAAATGGTCCATACATCCCCGTCAGAATTGATCCTGAAGTTCCAGCTACTGAGAATAGAGTTGCTATTCCAGAAAGATTGGTTCTAAAGGAAATTCATATGTGGACTGATGAAGATAAGAAGAAAGTGGCTCTCGATACCAAAGCCAGATCCATCCTTTCCATGGCCCTTCCTGACGAAGTCTACCATTCCGTCATGAATCTGAAAACCTCCAAAGCCATATGGGACACAATATGTGTTCAATATGAAGGTACGTCTGAAGTCCAGGACTCATGAAAGATCAACCTGGTAAGACAGTACGAAAGCTTCATTTGTGGTAAGAATGAATCTCTCTCTAAAGTACATCAACATTTTAACAGCTTAATTATAGATCTGAAAACCGTTGGTAAGGAATATTCTAACTTTGAACTTCTGACAAAGTTCTTAGAATGTTTACCTGAAAGCTGGGACAGTTATTCAATGTGTGTCAAGCTGTCAAAGGATCTAAAATCTATGACTCTTTCTACCTTATATGGCACGATGCTTAATCATGAGCAATCGAGTCATCTTAAGAAGAATCTTGTAAAAGATTCCAAAAGCACCCCTGTTGCTTTAATCTCAGAGTCACCTTCCACTCAGCGATCTACTATCACTATCACTGAGTTGGAGACTAACTCTGAATGCTCATCAGATCTTGACTCTTCAGATCTTGATGAATCTATGGCTCTCCTTTCTAATAAATTCAGGAGATTCGCCAAAAAGAAAAATTTCAGAAAGAACAAACCTCTTACTATTACTGACAAACCAAGATCATCAACTCCTGTTGATAAGGCTACTGCTACTTGCTTTAACTGTGAAAAAATAGGACACTTCGCTAGTGAATGCAGGTCAAAGAAAGTCTATAAACCCTCAGCTTTCTCCAAGAAATCCTCTAACCCCATGTCTAGAGATGACAAGTATCAAAAGCTGAAAGAAAGGTACGCAAAGCTGAAAGGCTTTAAGAAGAAAGGCAAAGGCCTGATGGCTGATTATGATTGGGCTGCTTCTGACGAAGAAGAATCATCTGACTCTGAAGATGATGAAGCCAATCTCTGTCTCATGGCCAAAATCGAAGATGAGGAAGAAAATTCTGACATTCCCTCTACTTCAACCTCTGCTACCAATGTATCACCTTCCTTCTTTACCAGTATTTAAAATATTGATGAAGTCGATAGTCTTCGAAAGATCGATCTTCTGACTATGAGTTTATATGATGCTATGAATGGCAAAACTTTTGTTGAAAATCAAAATATTGATCTCGCTGAACAGCTTAAAAACTGCCACCTTCAAATAGAAAAGCTTTCTAAAATTGAAGAAGACTTGAAAGATCAAGTTCATATAAACCAGCTAGTCAAAATCGAGCGCGAAGAAGCTATCGCTGCATTAAAAGCTGAAAAAGCTATTGTTGATTGATGGTATAAATCCTCGACAACGATCATTGAGATAATAAAGTCTCAGATTCCCCTGAATGATAAACGTGGTCTTGGTTACAAAGCTGATACTCCAGAACCAACCACTGATCATTCCATGCTTAAGTTTGGAATGTTCGTATCCTCTATCCCTGACACTTCATCCTCTCAGTGTTCCTCTTCAAAACCTCCTATCCCTGAGGAAAAACCTACCTTAGTCTTTAAAGATAAAGGTAAAGGAATTGCTTTTAACCAAAAACATCAGAAGGGTACCTTTATACCAAAGTTGAATGCCTCTAAACCTTCAGTGACTCATCCCTTTACTTCTAAGAACATGATCCCTGGATTTATTCAGCGATCTACTCCTAGAATCAAAGTGGATGTTATTGGTAAGAAATATGAAGAACTGATAGTTCCTCCTATTTCCAATGCCAAAGGTATACTTGGTGCTGGCCCTGCTCATTTAAAATTAACGGGTAAGCATGCAAATGGTCCTAAAGCTACTTTTAGTTATAGGAAATGTTATCACTGTGGACTTACAAATCATATTGCTAGTAAGTGCCCTACAGCCACCAAATCTGAAAAGATAGCTAAGGTGAAGATCAATGCCCCCAAGGCAAAGAAGACCACTGAAGTTAAGAAATTAACCAAAGTGAAGACTGAAAACAAAGCTGAATCTTCAAATCCTGCGAAGACTGCTGAACCTTCCACCTCTTCTACCCCTACTGACAAGTGTGTACACATGATGAAATGGGTGCCCAAGTCAAACTAATCTTCCTTTGTTTGCAGGTTAAGAAGGGTATCTAGTATCTCGATAGCGGATGCTCTAGACACATGACTGGAAAGAAGAACCTGCTCCTGAGTATAAGGAAGAGAAGGGTCCCTTTGCGACTTTCGGTGGAAATGGAAAAGGCTATACCCGAGGGTTTGGTGTACTCTCTAATGGTACAACTACCTTCAGAAGAGTCGCATATGTTGAAGGATTGAAGCATAATCTTCTAAGCATCAGTCAGCTTTGTGACAAGGATAACAAAGTGATTTTCACTAAGGAATCATGCTTTGTCGCTGACAAAAAGGAGAAGATAGTTCTCTGCGGTTATCGTTTAGAGAATGTTTACGTTATAAACATGGACTCAACAACCACTGAGAACTCATGTTTCTTCTCAAAAGCCTCATCTGATGTCAACTGGCTATGGCATAAGAGGCTCTCTCATCTCAACTTCAAGACACTGAATACTCTCTCTTCTAAAGAGTTAGTCACTGGTCTACCTCAACACTCATACGCTAAGGAGTCCGTATGTTCAGCGTGTGAAAAAGGAAAACAAACCAAAGCTACTTTCAAATCTAAGCAAGTTTCCTCAGTGTCATCTCCTCTACAACTTCTCCATATGGATTTGTTTGGCCCTGTTAACAAACAATCCATCGCTGGAAAGAAATATACACTGGTCATAGTTGATGAATTCTCTCGCTATACCTGGGTTATGTTTCTCCGTTCTAAGAGTGACACCCCTGAAGAACTCATCACCTTTGTCAGGAAAATGGAAGTCCTGAACAACATGATCGTTCGCTCAATAAGGAGTGATCATGGGACTGAGTTCAAAAACAGTTCTCTTGATTCCTTCTTTGAGAGTAAGGGTATTTCTCACAACTTTTCCTCTGTGAGAACACCGCAACAAAATGGAGTCGCTAAAAGAAGAAATAGAACTATCATTGAAGTTGCACGTTCAATGCTCAGCGATTCTCACCTGCCTACTCAGTTTTGAGCAGAAGCTATCAAAACTGCTTGTTTTACTCAAAACAGGTCGCTGATCGTCAAAAGATTCAAAAAGACAGCCTATGAACTTTTTTATGGGAGAAAGCCTTCAATTAGCTTTCTTCACATCTTTGGATGTCAGTGTTTCATACTGAACAACATAGATGCCCTTGGAAAGTTTGATTCTAAGGCTGATGATGGAATCTTTCTTGGATACTGTTCAGTTTCCAAAGCCTTCAGAGTCTTCAATCGTAGAAGACAGACTGTAGAAGAAACTATCCACGTCACGTTTGACGAATCCCGTTCAACGAATTCTAAACCTTCTGCTGATAACGAAGAACTGAATCAATGGATGTTTTCACATCTTGGTGATTCAGAAGAAATTCCCACTCCTCATACTCATACTGCTGAAGATGATGGTCCTACTATCATCCCTGGCATGTAGACTAGTGAAGTTGAAACATCATGGGTCTCAGTTGTTCCTCTAAACACTATGCCTGCTTCTGAACCAAACGTCTCACACATACCATCAACTTCTCAGCAATCAGAGAATGAAATGACATCTGCACATATTCCTCTCTTGGCTGATATACCAGAAGTTGCTGAAGCCTCATCTTCAGCCCCTCCAGTTCAGGTTGAGTCAGCGACTCATGCTCCTGCTCAGCGATGGACTATTAATCACCCTATTGATAAAATTCTTGGTGATCCAAATGCTGGTGTTCAAACTCGACGAAGTGCAGGTAACATTTGTTTATTCGTTAACTTTATTTCTCTGATTGAACCAAAGAAATAGATGATGCCCTCCAAGATCCAAACTGGGTCAGTGTTATGCAATAAGAGCTGACTGAATTTGAAAGAAACAAAGTTTGGAAGCTTGTTGCTCGTCCATCTGACAAGTCAGTGATAGGCACTAAATGGGTCTATCGAAACAAGTTGGATGAACATGGAACTGTAACCCGCAACAAAGCTCGACTTGTTGCTCAGAGATACAGACAAGAAGAAGGTATAGATTACGACGAAACCTTTGCTCCAGTGGCAAGACTAGAAGCCATTCGTCTTTTCTTAGCTTACGATGTACACAGAGACCTCAAAGTTTATCAGATGGATGTTAAGTCAGCGTTCCTAAATGAAAAGCTGAATGCAGAAGTCTACCTGGAACAACCTCCAGGATTCTCAGATCCTAAGCATCCAGGTTATGTTTACAAACTGGATAAGGAACTCTATGGCTTAAAGCAAGCTTCTCGTGCATGGTATGACACTCTATCCTCTTATCTCCTTATCGAAAAATTTCAGCGTGGTAAAATCGACAAAACTCAATTTTTCAGAAAAGTAAAAGGTCATATCATTCTTGTTCAAATATATGTCGATGATATTATATTTGGTTCTGCTAACCCTGACCTTTGTACTCGTTTCTCTGAAAGGATGAAAGAAGAGTATAAAATGAGTATGATGGGTGAGCTAACATATTTCCTTGGTATTCAGATAAAACAAAATGAAAAGGGAACTTTCATTAATCAGGGAAAATATGTTAAAGATATGCTGAAGAAATTTGATCTAACTCAGAGTTCAGCTATGAAAACCCCTATGGCACCGCCGCTGACACTGAACAAGGATTCTTCTGGTATACCTGTTAATGTCACGACATACCTAGGGATGATCGACTCTCTTCTGTATCTTACAGCTAGCCGACCTGATATTATGTACGCAACATGTTTGTGTGCACGATATCAAGCTGAACCTAAGGAATCTCATATGATCGCTGTAAAACGAATCTTTCGTTACCTTAAGGGTACTCCCAACCTAGGTCTTTGGAATCCCAAAGACTCAGGATTTGATCTAATCGTCTATTCAGATAGTGATTTTGCAGGATGCAAATTGGATAGGAAAAGCACCACAGGAGGCTGTCAGCTCTTGGGTGGAAAGCTGGTGAGTTGGACAAGTAAGAAGCAAAACTCAGTGTCCACCTCAACTGCTGAAGCTGAGTACGTAGCCGCTAGAAGATATTGTTCTCAGGTCCAGTGGATGCGAAATAAACTATTGGACTATGACCTTCAGCTCTCAAAAATTCCAATCTATTGCGACAGCACTAGTGCCATCGCTATAGCCAACAATCCAGTGCTACACTCAAAGACCAAACACATCGAAATCAGGTATCACTTTATCAGAGATCATGTGATGAATGGTGATATAGAACTTCATTTTATTCCAACTGACTTTCAGTTAGCTGATCTTTTTACCAAACCTCTTGATGAGACACGATTCAACTTTCTCATTGTTGATCCAAACCCTCAGTTATTTGATAATGACCCTCTCTTAAACACTTAGTGAAAATAGTAAGTAAACAATATGTATCAGAGTTTCACTATCGCTGATAAGTACTAAGACTTTACAATACCGCTGATAGGAACTCTCACTCTTTAGATTAGATATTCAGCGAACACTGTTCAACATCATATAGCTCTAAGCCTGTTCAGTCTATGAGATGATCGCTGATAAGTTAGTTGTTTACTTATGATCTCTAAAGACAAGTTTCACGTCAACCAAAGTTCTACGATGAAGTCGAAGATCAAGCTCAAGAACCAGCGACAAGTCTACTCATGAACTGATGCGGATATCAGCGAAGCAAGACCTGTCCATTCAACGTGAAGTATCAAGTAGAAGACTTCAGCAATCGCTGAACTTTATCATTCGCTGATAAAGATCTGACTCCACGAAAGCTGATCATGAAGTCTCCCTGTATGTAACTATTGTCTTACCTCCCTTGCACGTCTCCGTACGAACTGTCAGAACGGACATCCCTTTTGTCTGTAATCTTACAACAACTCTGATTCTACACTGTGCACCATGCGGCTACTAAGGTTGTCTACAAATGTCAATGACATGCAACCACTCAGCTGCTGCCACGTGTAAAGACATACTGTCATGCATTAAATGCATGCAGTATATAAGAAGAACCTTACTTCAGTTTTGAAGTGTGCTCGGACCACCTTCTTATTTCTTATTGTTAAGTTATTATTCGTAATTTCTTTAACTCTTTCTAGTGCAAGAAACTTTGTGTTCTTAACTTGTTAAGATTAGGTTTATCCTTAATCTTGTTCCGCAACAAGTTGTAAATTGTCTTGATTTATCAATAAACAATTTAGAAAAGTAAAAACGTGTGTTTGTATTCAACCCTCCCCCCTTCTACAAACTTGTATAGCCCTTCGGGACCAACAAGTGGTATCAGAGCGGATTTGTTTAATCTCATAAACAAGATCTGATCTATACTAAGATTTCTCTTCCTAGCTATTTCTTAAAATGGCTACCAACACAAACACAAACTATATTGACAACGGTTCTCTTGCAAAACCCCCTAGATTCTCCAGATATAATTTTAATCTATGGAAAAATAGGATGATTCTCTTCTTAGAAGGTGTAGACCCTACTATGCCTTATTATCTTGAAAACAACCCATATATTCCTGTAAGAATCTATGTTGCAGTTCCAGCCGCTGAGAATAGACATACTATACCAGAATGGCTGATTCTTAAGGAAATTCATATGTGGACTGATGAAGATAAGAAGAAAGTGGCTATCGACACCAAAGCCAGATCCATACTCTCCATGGCTCTTCCTGACGAAGTCTACCATTCCGTCATGAACCTGAAAACCTCAAAAGCTATGTGGGACACAATCTGTGTTCAGTATGAAGGTACTTCTGAAGTCCAGGACTCTCGAAAGATCAACCTGGTAAGACAGTATGTAAAGCCCGTGTCCCGGTATGGTTATTTCTTGATTAATTATTGTTTAATATTTTTCTCGTAAGCGAAATGTTTATTAACGGGGTTAACGGAATTGACAAAATGTTAAAATCCTAAGTTATGTTAGGAAATGAAGATACCTTAAAAACCTAGGGACTAAATGTGGTTTTTGCTTTCCAAGTTTGCATGGAACGTTTTTTTGTTACTTAAGAACCGACCCATTTCTTTTTTTTGGTAACTCTCGTTTGTTTCACTCTCGCAAACAAGCAACGTGAAACCCTACGGCTCCCCTCCCCTTTGTTGTCGTCGGCCGGAGAAAGAAAGAAAGAAAGCCGAGAGAAAGAGAGAGTGAGCCGAGAGTAGAGAGAGATAGAGAGTTCGCCGGAGAAGAGAGAGTTCGCCGGAGAAGAGAGAGTGACGCCGGAGAAGAGAGAGAGACGCCGTCGTTTGCTGCCGGAAGCGGGGAGAAGGAAGAGTCGCACCGAGGTAGGTTCGTTTTCTTCTTGTCGTTGTCAATTGCCATTTTTCTGCCGTGAACCGCCGCCACCACCGCCGCAGCCGCAGCTGCCGGCGGTGGGGCCGCCGCTGCATGCCGCCGGGGTGGCGGCAGAGGGGTGGGTGCAGGTGTGTGCAGGCGCGGGTGTGTGCGGGGTGAGGTTGCGGGTGTGTCGTTTCGGTGGATGTTGGGAGGTTCCGCCGGAGGGTGTTACCGTAACCACCGTCGCCGCCGCCAACCACCACCACCGCCGGAGGCGGCAGTGGGTAGTACACGGTTGTTATCCAGCGTAGTACAGCCCTTTCCAGTAAGCTTGTAGGCTGTTCGGGTCTGCTTGGGTTAAGCTATGTCTTAATGGGTTTATAAACAACATTTGTCTTTTCATGTGAAATTCACAGTTTCTGCCACTGTTTCAGGAAAGCCATAACTGTTTCTAGGGACATCGTATTGGGGTGAAATCGGTGCCAAAATCTCCCATTCTGAGTCTAGTAAGTTTCATTTGTTTTACGGAAAAACCAGTTCGGACCATAGCTAGTGTCAAACTGTTGTTTTGTACTGAAAGGTCCTGTTTTTCACTGTGCTGCAAGTCGGTTTTGTAAAATCCATAGTAAATTGTAGAAAAATCGTTAGAGCGCGTGCGATATGTCCCTGGAACCCTAAGACATGGGAATTTGTGATTATGGAAAAATATTTCTGGATTTATCAGTTTATAAGGGGTTAAACAGGTCCCGAACAGACCTGTGTGTTGAGAGTAAAAACTAGAAAATGTATTTTATAATTTAGTAGTCGTGGCTTTGGGTTGGGGCGTCACTTTGACATTTGATAACACTTATTTAGGTGGAAAAAGGTGAGCTGGTGTTGGCCGGTTCGTGTTGCTGTTGAGGACATAAGCTTTGCTTTTGAGGTGAGTTCTCTCACTATATAGGATGGGAATTATATTTGTGTTACTATAGCTCGAGTGTGATAGTTATGATTGTTTGTTGATATTATTGTGTTATGGGGTATATATAGTTGTGTATATATATTGAACTGTGATTGATGTACTTCTTGATGGTTGTTCCAAGAAGTATATGTGTTTGTATAATAAGTTGCGATTATACCTTCTTGATGGTCGTTCCAAGGAGTATAAGGCTTATTGTTAATAGTGATATATTTTCTTGATGGTTGTTCCAAGAATTATATGTGTTTGTATAATAAGTTGCGATTATACCTTCTTGATGGTCGTTCCAAGGAGTATAAGGCTTATTGTTAATAGTGATATATTTTCTTGATGGTTGTTCCAAGAAGTATATGTGTTTGTATAATAAGTTGCGATTATATCTTCTTGATGGTCGTTCCAAGGAGTATAAGGCTTATTATTAATCGTGATATATTCTCTTGATGGATGTTCCAAGAAAAATATGTGCTGGTATATTTGGTGTATTTGGTATATATAAATTTGGGTGCAAGACGTGATTGCATGGTATGAGTTGGTTGCGATAACTAGCTGTTTAAGGGTGATGCTGATATAATTGCGATCCTATTTATGGTTTGAATTCACTAAGCTTCGTGCTTACCCTTCCCAATATCTTATGATTTCAGGTGCGAGTAGCAGTCGGGCATGACGGTACACACGGGCGCCAGACGAAGACTGTTTAAGTTAAATTTTTATTAAATGGGGATTTAATTTTATAACTTTTCCGCTGCTTAACTTTGTCTGACGGTTTAAATCAACGACATTTATTTTATTGTAATGGGATTTGTTAACTTGTGGTTTGATTATAGTGAAATGCATTATTTTTGAAAATTTAAATTCCTTGTAATTTTTGGGACGTTACAACTTGGTATCAGAGCACAGCTTGAGTGAATCAGACACATCTCGGTGTGTTTGGTCTCAAGTTGCGGCTATGAAATTTTAAATCCTTTTACTAAAATCTTTTCGAATGAAAGAAAAAGGAAAACCCGTTTGGGAAACGGTGATTGAGGGCGCATTGTGTACAGTCAGCCGACGCTAAGTGGGAAGGTACAGTACTTAGTGTATTTATCGCTTTCTAGATCATAGGGTATGCATGCTAGATTGCCTATGTTGTTTACACTGTACTGTATGATGATTGCTTGCTAGTAGGAATCAATGCTAGTTATAGTAGGTTGTTAAGTGAAGGCCCTATAGGTGGTATGCAGTAAGAATCATATAGCCTTAGAATATTTGATTTAGTTCTATTGCGCAGCTCTTGTTTGAGTCCAACCGTTTTAGGATAGAATCTTGTATTCGAATGTCTATTTGATTCACGCTGCGTGCAACTGGGTATTCGCGAGGCAACTCGTTATGGCTAATAGGGATTCCGTGGTAGCAAGGGTAGTGGGATGAGATGAAATTTCTAGTGAGCCGGGAAGAATGTTTATATACGATTATGTATGCTAGATTGCTTGGTGCTTATTACACAGTACTGCGTGTTTGTTGCTTGCTAATAGGAGTTTATGCTAGCCTTGATAGGTTGTTAAGTGAATGCACTATAGGTTGTATGCGGTAGGAACCGAATAGCCCTAGAATGTCGGATTTAGTTCTATTGCGCAGCTCTTGTTTGAGTCCAACCGTTGTAGGATAGAATCTTATATTCGAATGTCTATCTGGTTTTACGCTGTGTGCGACTGTGCATTCGCGAGGCGACTCGTCATGACTAGTGGGGATTTCGTCATAGCAAGGGTAGTGGAGTTGGGTGGAATTCCTAGGGAGCTAGGCAGAGTGTGTACCTATGCCGGTGCGGGCATATGTGTATAGTTTTCGGCAAGGAACTACTTGGGCACTTCGGGACGGGACTCGAAACGAGTGAGGATAGGTGTGGAAGGTAGTAGTAGAGCTCCTACTATCTGAAGCACAGGATCCGTGCTCGAGTCGGGGAAAGTCACGAGGAATCCAAGGAGTTGAGCGTGAGCGTTGTTAGTGTGAGTTATTATGTACTAATAACTCGTTGTAATATCTACCCAGGATAGCCATCACAAGGAGGAACGATTATAGTAAACCTACTAGTACATGTGTGTACTTGATTTGCTTTGATGGGATGATCGTTGGGGTAGTGACGAAGGTTAAAAATTAGTAGTCGTTGGAATAAAAGGACGATTCTCGTATTAATCACTTGGAGTGACGATGAGGATGATGTTTGTTTCGGGCCAAGATGGATGATTGTGCTAGAATCATAGGCTTATAGAGCCGACTTTGATTTGAGGAAAAATCGTAGGGATTATTTGACGTAATTTCCCAACTTGCCTAAGAGGTTTAAATGTCCGGATGACGTTAGTGGACTGGAGAGATTTGGAGGAGTAGGAGTCGAGGCGTAGAATGCCGACTAAGTCATGCACAAAGTTTGATTTTGAAATAGATTGCATTAACAAATTCTCGTGTTTCAAATCATTTTATGGATGGTGTTTTGGAATTTTGTGAAATGTTCAGCACACACACAAGATTTTGAAATATGGTTTTGAAAGTGTATGAAATCGTTATATCACGGGAGTGCAAACTTTGTTAAAATTTGTCTCACTTCGTTATTTTCCAACGGTTCTTTCGGGTAAGATGATATCCGTGTTTTGTGGTGTTTAAAATATTGGGCAAGTGACTACGACTTGTGACTTTAACATTGGAACTCCTCCACATATGTTAGAGTTGAGACGGAAGTTACATTCCACGATGTCTGTATAAAGCATGTTGAGTCGTGTGGGTTTAATTTCACGAGGTGCATATCTTATTTGTTTATGTGACCATTTGGGGAAATCTTGCAAATCAATTTAAAGAACCCCACCTTTTGAGATTTTATGAGATTTTAGTCGATATTTTCAAATGATGGAAACGAATTGGTTTTTATCTTTAAGTTTGAAACTTACACGAGACAGTTGTGTTTTAACAAAAATATTTGTAAACCGTTTCATCGTTTTGTATGACTAGCCGACGCGCGTAAGATTTGTTGGTGAACCCTGTGCCACGACATTTTATTTTGAAAAAGAGAAATTTTGGGGTCAAATGTCGTGGAACTGATTTTGAAATTAAGTGCACACTTTTGTCGCACCCGATGTAAGGTCGAGCGGTTACTTTAAATACATGTCATGAGTCAATTCATACTAGAACCGTGACGGTTCACTTTCAAAGAAATTATTTATTTCGCTTTACGTTTTGTGAGTAAACTAAGCTACAATGAAATGATTTTCAACATGATTTTCATATGTGGGACGAGCGTGTCCATTTTTGCGTAACTACCGACCTGGTAATAGTAGTTTTATTGCTTACGGTCTTTTTTAAATGAAAAATCTTGACGTTGAAAATATTTTGAAAATGATTTTGTAAACCATTTGGGAAGTGCGCCTATAAGTGTTATGTGTCATTTTGAGAATTTTAAGGGTGTGAGTCCTTTTGGAAAACTCTTTTGTTTAACCCGTGTCGAGTTTGGGACTAATGTTGATTTTAGAGTATTGCTTGCTTAAACTTTATTTAAACGCGTTTTTGACCGACTTATGGGTCTAGCAAGCATGGAGCATTTTGCTCGGTTTTGACTTTGAGATAGTCATGGGTCAATTGCACGGTTTTTAATGGCTCGATGTGGAGTTTTGTTGATGGGTTGTTTTGTTGCACAGTTTTTCACTTATTGCACGTTGAGTATTTACATGTTTGGGTGAATGAGTCATTCCGGGATAGGCATGTTGTTGGTGGACTATTTTGCATTGGATCCATAGGCATGTTAGTCAGTCGTTGGTAATGGTCGGTTGAGTATCTCGGGGTGGGACCCCAGTATTCATGTGTTATGACTTTGACTTTCCAGTAGGCACTAAGAGGATATAGTCTTGGGCACTTACCTGAGAGGTAGTTCCGATGTGCCGGGCCTTGAGACGTACCTGGGAGGTAGGCGTTAAGGCGTATCTTGATACGGTGTAATTAGGTTTCCTAGAGCAAGCGTGGAGGTTTAGTAGACGGGGGAAGATCGGGTATTCCACACGTGTTGTTAGTGTAGAACGAATAGTGTCGGTTAAGGGAACGATGCCCTTTGTAATTAAGAGAATAAATGCACAGTAACCTTTTTGAAGTAAGTAGTATATTTAGGTGTCGACTTTTGGGTTTGAGGCCAAACACCTTTAGTGTAATCGGAGATTTGTAGCCGATTTTAAAATAATTATGGTGATGGTAGTAGTAACCCTGAGATGCTTAATTGCGATGAATGGTTATGGTGGAATGACCTTCGTGGGTGATTATAAGTTTACTGGTTTGATGATCCGTGTGAAATAAATTTTGGGAGTCTATTAGAACTCGTGGAAGTTAATCGGCAGTAATGGTAGGAATGATCGGATTCGAGTATCCTATAAGGTATATTGGTGAGCACCTTTAGAATGGTTAGAGCTTGAAAGTTGAATCGGGATGTATGGAACATCTAAGGTTGGGAGGCAACCGAAGTCGTTTGACTAGGAATGAATCCAGTTGTTGGAGTGTTCTTCCGATCATATTTTCAGTGTCCTTGAGGGAGTTTTGTTAGTAAGAAGAGTATTCGAGGATTTCTAGACGGGGTGAGAAATTTGGATTCTAGTTGAGGAAAGTCCAGTGACCGCACCGAAGGGGTTCGAGTGGACGTGGGAACCCGAAGCGGAGATGCGCGAGTACTTTTCCGAGTTATTCGCCGGTCTAGACTTCGAGGACGAAGTCTAATCCAAGCGGGGGAGAGTTGTAAAGCCCGTGTCCCGGTATGGTTATTTCTTGATTAATTATTGTTTAATATTTTTATCGTAAGCGAAATGTTTATTAACGGGGTTAACGGAATTGACAAAATGTTAAAATCCTAAGTTATGTTAGGAAATGAATATACCTTAAAAACCTAGGGACTAAATGTGGTTTTTGCTTTCCAAGTTTGCATGGAACGTTTTTTTGTTACTTAAGAACCGACCCATTTCTTTTTTTTGGTAACTCTCGTTTGTTTCACTCTCGTAAACAAGCAACGTGAAACCCTACGGCTCCCCTCCCCTTTGTTGTCGTCGGCCGGGGAAAGAAAGAAAGAAAGCCGAGAGAAAGAGAGAGTGAGCCGAGAGTAGAGAGAGATAGAGAATTCGCCGGAGAAGAGAGAGTTCGCCGGAGAAGAGAGAGTGACGCCAGAGAAGAGAGAGAGACGCCGTCGTTTGCTGCCGGAAGCGGGGAGAAGGAAGAGTCGCACCGAGGTAGGTTCGTTTTCTTCTTGTCGTTGTCAATTGCCATTTTTCTGCCGTGAACCGCCGCCACCACCGCCGCAGCCGCAGCTGCCGGCGGTGGGGCCGCCGCTGCACGCCGCCAGGGTGGCGGCAGAGGGGTGGGTGCAGGTGTGTGCAGGCGCGGGTGTGTGCGGGGTGAGGTTGCGGGTGTGTCGTTTCGGTGGATGTTGGGAGGTTCCGCCGGAGGGTGTTACCGTAACCACCGTCGCCGCCGCCAACCACCACCACCGCCGAAGGCGGCAGTGGGTAGTGCACGGTTGTTATCCAGCGTAGTACAGCCCTTTCCAGTAAGCTTGTAGGTTGTTCGGGTCTGTTTGGGTTAAGCTATGTCTTAATGGGTTTATAAACAACATTTGTCATTTCATGTGAAATTCACAGTTTCTGCCACTGTTTTGGGAAAGCCATAACGTTTTCTAGGGACATCGTATTGGGGTGAAATCGGTGCCAAAATCTCCCATTCTGATTCTAGTAAGTTTCATATGTTTTACGGATAAACCAGTTCGGACCATAGCTAGTGTCAAACTGTTGTTTTGTACTGAAAGGTCCTGTTTTTCACTGTGCTGCAAGTCGGTTTTGTAAAATCCATAGTAAATTGTAGAAAAATCGTTAGAGCACGTGCGATATGTCCCTGGAACCCTAAGACATGGGACTTTGTGATTATGGAAAAATATTTCTGGATTTATCAGTTTATAAGGGGTTAAACAGGTCCCGAACAGACCTGTGTGTTTGTTAGTAATAGAACCTACGATTGAAAAAAACACAGCCAAATATGCCAACTGATATGCAATGAAAGACACACAAGATGGGGCAATTTTCTGGGATATATATTTGCTTGAAAGAAAACGAATACAGCAAAGAACACAAAATGAGAAACACAGGCTACTTCTATCTATCTAAAACTGAAAAGAAACTCCTACTTAAATATGAAAGGAAAGACCACAAATTAAGCCACGTTAACCCCACTTACTCCTAATAATTTGCCAACCACTTTTTCCACTACGTACTCCACCAAACTCGGTCAAACCAGAGACCAAGTCAGAATTAATTTCAACACTCTCCCCTTTAATTCTGATTTTTTCCTCCCAGATCTTCAACACCCAACAGGTTCCGCATTTCTATGAATTTCACTCGTGGGAGTGCCTTGGTCAGAATATCCGCCCTTTGTACTTCTCCACTTACATGTTCAACGTAAATCAACCCTTTTTCAACGCATTCTCGAATGAAGTGATACCGGGTGTTAATGTGTTTGCTCCTTCCATGGAACACCGGGTTTTTCATCAGCTCAATTGCGGATTTGTTGTCTACCAGAAGCTTCACACAACTTGCTTCAGAACCTGTCAGATATTTCAACAAGCTTTGTAGCCACAAAGCTTGTCATGCCGCTGATGTTGCCGCCATGAACTCGGTCTCACAAGACGACAAGGATACCGTTTGCTGTTTCTGAGAACACCATGTTATCAGGTTGTCTGAGAAATAAAATGCCATCCCGGACGTACTTTTCCCATCATTACGGTCCCCGTTATGACTGCTGTCACTGTAGCCAGTTATCTTTCCGTCTCCTCCTTTCTGGTACACCAACCCATAGTTGATAGTTCCCTTGATGTATCTCAGAATTTGTTTGACAGCCTTGAGGTGGCTTTCTCGAGGCGACTCCATGTATCTGCTGACCACTCCCACGGGATAGCCAAGGTCTGGTCTGGTATGGATTAGGTAGCGTAGACTCCCAATAAGACACCTGCAATGCTTAGCGTTTACCGGCACCCCTTCTTCATCTTTGTTCAGGTTGAGCTTTGGTTCCATGGGACTTCTTGCTGAATTACATTCAGACATACCAGCTACCTGCATTATCTTTTGTGCGTACCTTGCTTGGCCAATAGAAATTCGATTCTTGCTTTGCTGAACTTCCAGTCCAAGATAGTATGACAACTTTCCCAAATCACTCATATCGAATACTTTCTGCATCTGCCTTTTGAATGCACAAATTCCCTCTTCACTTGAGCCTGTTACAATCAAATCATCAACGTATACTCCCACTATTAGTAACGACTTTTGGTTCTGGTGCTTATACACAGCCTGTTCTTGAGGACACTTCTGAAAGCCCAACTCCTTGAGTGTTTTATCAAGCTTTATGTTCCAAGCTCTTAGCGCTTGCCGCAAACCGTAAAGAGCTTTGTTTAGCTTGTACACCATGTGTTCCTTCCCTGCAATAACAAAACCGTCTGGTTGAGTTACGTACACCTCCTCTTGTAAATCGCCGTTCAAGAAGGCTGATTTTACATCGAGGTGGTGAACCAGCCACCCTTCTTTTGCTGCCAAAGCTAACAGCAACCGTATGGTTTCGATACGAGCTACAGGTGCGAACACTTCATCAAAGTCGACTCCCTTTCGTTGCACATATCCTTTTGCGACCAACCTCGCTTTATGTTTCGTTATGTTACCTTTAGCATCCTTCTTCAATTTGAAAACCCATTTTAACGCAATGGGTTTATGTCCATGAGGCAAATTAGTCAGTCTCCATGTGTGGTTCTTTTCGATTGACTCAAGCTCGCTTTTCATTGCGCCTTGCCAATCACGATCACATGCCGCTTCTATGTAAGTTGTGGGTTCATCTCCAGCAAGCATTAGCTCATCTTGAACATCTTCTACCGGTTGTGTCTCGGCATAAATGTCTGATAACAACCGAAACCCTCGAACCGGTGTATAATCATACATTGAAGGACTCACTCCCTGACTATTTCCGGAAGATGTGCTTGATGTGAGAGGAGATGAATTTGATGAATTACCTGTATCATTCCCTGTCAATGATGGAGTCGGAAATGGTGACTGTGGGTCATTTGACTCAAACCTAGAGGTAGGGGTTTCACTCTCTTCGCCACTTTCAGGATCGCTTTGGATTTCCCCTCCTCCTGCGACAACGACTTGTACATTAAACCAATTTGGATTGGTTGTACGCTGACTGTCTTGGGCTCCAGCCCAATTCCACTTGACATTTTCTTCAAAAACCACATCACGGGCCACATGTAGTCGATTCTTCTTAGGATCAAATAAACGAAAAGCTTTACTTCCTGGTTCTACACCAAGGTACATCATCGCCTCACTTCTGTCGCTCAGTTTTGTGAGATGATTTGCTAATCGTTTTGTATGTGCAACGCAACCGAAAACCTTCACATGTGCAAGTGTTGGTTTCCTCCCCTTCCAACCTTCATACGGGGTCATATTTTTCACGCCCTTTGTCGGAACTCGGTTGAGCAGGTAAACAGCATGACGGACAACCTCTCCCCATAGGATTTCTGGTACATTCATAGCCTTTAGTAAAGACCTCGTGACTTCCAGAATAGTTCGATTACGGCGTTCCACCACCCCGTTTTGTTGCGGGGTGTAAGGTGCCGTTAGTTGCCTACGAATCCCTTCATTGTCGCAGAAGTCATTGAACTTTTGTGAGGTGAACTCACCTCCTCTGTCCGTCCGCAACGTTTTCACCTTGTAGCGACCTTCATTCTCAACCTCGGCTTTGAATCGTTTGAACATCGGAAACGCCTCATCCTTTGTTTTGATCGGATACACCCACATGTACCTGCTGTAATCGTCAACTATTAGGAAGAAGTGACGATTACCTCCTATGGTTTGTGGCGATATCGGTCCACATAAATCTGCATGAATCAGCTCGAGTGGCCTGCCTGCACGCCACTGTGCTTCCTTGGGGATTGGATTTCGCGTCTGTTTTGCAACCAAACAGCCGTCACAGACCTGTGCAGGATGCTTTATACAAGGTACTCCCTGTACCAATCCCTTTTGAACCATCGATTCTATTACCTGGAAATTTATGTGACCCAACCTAGCGTGCCATAACCACGCTTTATCATCGACGCTTGTAGCTAGACACACTGGTTGAGTAACATGGAGGACGATCCTGTACAACCGATTTTTTGATCGTTTCACCTTCATGATTAACCTCCCGTTCTCATCGTGAACTTGCAAATATTCATGTAACATCTTTATCTTGTACCCAACTACCGTCATCTGCCCAAGGCTTAGAATGTTGCTGTGTAAGGCGGGAATAAAGTACACATCTGGTATAACTTGTTGTTCTCCGTTTCTACACTCCAGCAAGATGGACCCTTTTCCCTTTATCTGGACCTTAGAACCGTCTCCAAAACGTACCTGACCCGTTATAGTGTCATCGAGCTCAGCAAAAAATTCCTTAACACCGGTCATATGATTGCTCGCGCCGTTATCTAAATACCAAATATCTTCCCCCTTTTCATCCTCTGCGTCGTTGTGGCCCGGAAACACTTTATCTTCATTTAGCAACACCATGGTAACAGCCTTCTCTGTCTTCTCGCCACACACACTTAACAACAACGCCGGTTCCTCCTCTTGTGCTTGCGTCAAGTTTGCTTCGTCACCATTTCTCTTTGATGCTTTGCATTCGGCCGCAACATGCCCATACTCGTCATAATTAAAGCATTTTATATGTTTCTTGTCTCTCCCTCTTTGATAATTGCTCCCTGAACTTCGTCGCCCGCCGAAACCTCCCCGGCCTCCTCTGCCACGGTTGCAGCCTCTACCACGTCCACCACTACGACCTCCTCTGTCATGGAATGATGAACCACGACCTCGTCCACCTGATGACGAACTCCCTCCCGAAGTTTTCTGATTGGATTGACTATCCAAATTAGCGAACATCAGATTATTTTCACTGGTGGAATTCTCATAACGAAGTCGTAAGCGGTCTTCGTAGGCCTTCAATCTACAGATCGCTTCCTCGAATGGCATGGTGTCCACGTCCGAATATTGCTCGATTTATGCTACCAACTGCAGGTATTTGACGGGGACCGAATCGAGCAATTTCCTCACTAACACGCTGTCTTCAATAGTGGCTCCAAGGCTGTTGTGTTTGGATACCATACCACTTAACTTTCCCGCAAAATCGTCTATGGACTCTCCATCTTTCATCCGAAGAGCCTCAAAATCGCTCTTTAGTGCGTGTAGCCTTGCCTTTTGCACTCGGTCAATACCGAGATATCTCATCTTCAGGGACTCCCAGACCACTTTGGCCGTTTTCTTCTTAGCAACTTGCAAAAGAATGTCTTCTGGCACTGCTTGGAAAATAAAGGCTCAGGCTGACTTGTTCTTCTTCTCGTCCACAGCCACTCCGGCTGCGGGTTCGATGGATTCCCATACCCCTTGCGCATCCATGATAGCCTCCATCTTTATTGCCCAGGTTGTGTAATTTGTTGCCGTTAGCATCGGACACTGAAACGGGATGCTTCCGCCTTCTCTTCCCTGCTGCGCAATAATCGACATCGTCTCAAATCTGGGATATTTTGGCATGAAATGGGGCTCTGATACCAATTGTTAGAAATAGAACCTACGATTGAACAAAACACAGCCAAATATGCCAACTGATATGCAATGAAAGACACACAAGATGGGGCAATTTTCTGGGATATATATTTGCTTGAAAGAAAACGAATACAGCAAAGAACACAAAATGAGAAACACAGGCTACTTCTATCTATCTAAAACTGAAAAGAAACTCCTACTTAAATATGAAAGGAAAGACCACAAATTAAGCCACGTTAACCCCACTTACTCCTAATAATCTGCCAACCACTTTTTCCACTACGTACTCCACCAAACTCGGTCAAACCAGAGACCAAGTCAGAATTAATTTCAACAGTGTTGAGAGTAAAAACTGGAAAATGTATTTTATAATTTAGTAGTCGTGGCTTTGGGTTGGGGCGTCACTTTGACATTTGTTAACACTTATTTAGGTGGAAAGAGGTGAGTTGGTGTTGGCCGGTTCGTGTTGCTGTTGAGGACATAAGCTTTGCTTTTGAGGTGAGTTCTCTCACTATATAGGATGGGAATTATATTTGTGTTACTATAGCTCGAGTGTGATAGTTATGATTGCTTGTTGATATTATTGTGTTATGGGGTATATATAGTTGTGTATATATATTGAACTGTGATTGATGTACTTCTTGATGGTTGTTCCAAGAAGTATATGTGTTTGTATAATAAGTTGCGATTATACCTTCTTGATGGTCGTTCCAAGGAGTATAAGGCTTATTGTTAATAGTGATATATTTTCTTGATGGTTGTTCCAAGAAGTATATGTGTTTGTATAATAAGTTGCGATTATACCTTCTTGATGGTCGTTCCAAGGAGTATAAGGCTTATTGTTAATAGTGATATATTTTCTTGATGGATGTTCCAAGAAAAATATGTGCTGGTATATTTGGTGTATTTGGTATATATAAATTTGGGTGCAAGACGTGATTGCATGGTATGAGTTGGTTGCGATAACTAGTTGTTTAAGGGTGATGCTGATATAATTGCGATCCTATTTGTGGTTTGAATTCACTAAGCTTCGTGCTTACCCCTTCCCAATATCTTATGATTTCAGGTGCGAGTAGCAGTCGGGCATGACGGTACACACGGGCGCCAGGCGAAGACAGTTTAAGTTAAATTTTTATTAAATGAGGATTTAATTATATAACCTTTCCGCTGCTTAACTTTGTCTGACGGTTTAAATCAACGACGTTTATTTTATTGTAATGGGATTTGTTAACTTGTGGTTTGATTATAGTGAAATGCATTATTTTTGAAAATTTAAATTCCTTGTAATTTTTGGGACGTTACACAGTATGAAAGCTTCATTTGTGGTAAGAATGAAACTCTCTCTGAAGTACACCAACGTTTTAACTGTTTAATAATAGATCTAAAAACTGTTGGTAAGGATATTCTAACTTTGAAGTACTGACAAAGTTCTTAGAATGTTTACCTGAAAGTTGGGACAGTTATTCTATGTGTCTCAAGCTGTCAAAGGATCTAAAATCAATGACCCTTTCTACCTTATATGGCATGATGCTGAATCATGAGCAATCGAGTCATCTTAAGAAGAATCTTGTAAAAGATTCCAAAATCACCCATGTTGCTTTAATCTCAGAGTCACCTTCCACTCAGCGATCGACTATCACTGTCACTGAGTTGGAAACTAACTCTGAAAGATCATCAGACTCTGACGTTTCAGATAATGATGAAACTCTGGCATTCCTGGCTAATAAGTTCAGGAGATTTGCTAGAAAGAGTAATTTCAAGAAGAATAAACCTCTTGCTATTACTGACAAGCCAAGATCATCAACCCCTGTTGATAAGGCTACTGCTACTTGCTATAACTGTGAAAAGATAGGACATTTTGCTAGCGAGTGCAGGTCAAGGAAAGTCACTAGACCCTCAGCTTTTCCCAAGAAAAACTTTATTCCTAGGAATAAAGATGAAAAATATAAAAAGCTGAAAGAAAGGTATGCAAAGCTGAAAACCTTTAAGAAGAAAGGCAAAGGCCTCATGACTGACTATGATTGGGATGCCTCTACCGAAGAAGAATCATCTGACTCTGAAGATGATGATGAAGCCAATCTATGTCTCATGGCCAAACATGAAAATGAGGAAGACAATTCTGACATTCCCTCTACTTCAACCTCTGCAACTCAGGTATCACCTTCCTTCTTTACCAATATTGCAAATATTGATGAAGCTGATAGTCTTCGAAAGATCGATCTCTTAACTAGAAGTTTATATGAAGCCATGAATGGCAAAACTGTAGTTGAAAATCAAAACCTTGATCTCGCTGAACAGCTTAAAAATTGTCACCTTCAAATAGAAAATCTTTCTAAAATTGAAGAAAATTTTAAAGATCAAGTTCACCTAAATCAGCTAGTCAAAATCGAGCGCGAAGAAGCTATCGCTGCATTAAAAACTGAAAAGGCTACTGTTGATGGATGGTATAATTCCTCAACAAAGATCACTGAGATAATTAAGTCTCAGATTCCCCTGAGTGATAAACGTGGTCTTGGTTACAAAGCTGATACTCTAGAACCAACCACTGATCGTTCCATGCTCTTATTTGGAACTTTCGTATCCTCAGTCGCTGATACTTCATCCTCTCAGTGTTCCTCTTCTAAACCACCCATCCCTGAGGAAATCTCTACCTTAACTTCTAAAGGTAAAGAAAAAGTTATTTATCCAAAACCTACCTCAGTCTTTAAAAACAAATGTAAAGGAATTGCTTTTAACCAAAATCCTCAGAAGGGTACCTCTGTACCAAAGCAGAACGCTTCTAAAGCTTCAGTGACTTATCCCTCTGATTCAAACAATAAGATCTCTGGATTTATTC
This sequence comes from Saussurea involucrata, assembly GCA_033807775.1. Lineage (NCBI taxonomy): Eukaryota > Viridiplantae > Streptophyta > Magnoliopsida > Asterales > Asteraceae > Saussurea > Saussurea involucrata. The sequence continues at coordinate 1,249,572 of CM066321.1, read as the reverse complement.
AGCGTGGATCTATTCAGCGATCTACTCCTAGAATCAAAGTGGAAATCATTGGTAAGAAATCCGAAGAACTAAATGTTCCTCCCATTACAAAAACCAATAGCTTACTTGGTGCTGGTCCTTCTAATTCAGAATCTAAAGCTCAGAATGCAAATGGTCCTAGAACTACTTTTGGTTATAGGAAATGTTATCATTGTGGACTTACAAATCATATTGCTAGTAAGTGTCCCACATCCACCCAAGCTGAAAAGATAGCTAAGGTGAAGATCATTGCCCCCAAGGCAAAGAACACCACTGAGGTTAAGAAATTAACCAAAGTGAAGACTGACAAAGCTGAATCTTCAAATGCTGCGAAGACTGCTGAACCTTCCACCTCTTCTTCTAACCCCACTGACAAGTGTGTACACATGGTTAAGTGGGTACCCAAGAAAAAACTAATCTTCCTTTGTAATGCAGCTTAAGAAGGGTATCTGGTATCTCGATAGGGGATGCTCAAGACACATGACTGGAAAGAAAAGCCTGCTCTCTGAATACAAGGAAGAGAAGGGTCCCTCTGTAACTTTCGGTGGAAACGAAAAAGGACATACCCGAGGGTTTGGTGTACTATCTAATGGTACAACAACCTTCAGAAGAGTCGCATATGTTGAAGGGCTGAAGCATAATCTTCTAAGCATCAGGCAGCTTTGCGACAAGGATAACAAAGTAATCTTTACTAAGGAATCCTGCTTTGTCGCTGACAAAAAGGAGAAGATAGCTCTCAGCGGTTATCGTTTGGAAAATGTTTATGTAATAAACATGGACTCAACAACCACTGAGAACTCCTGTTTCTTCTCAAAAGCCTCATCTGATGTCAACTGGCTATGGCATAAGAGGCTCTCTCATCTAAACTTCAAGACACTGAACACTCTTTCTTCAAAAGAGTTAGTCACTGGTCTACCTCAGCACTCATACGCCAAAGAGTCCTTATGTTCAGCGTGTGAGAAAGGCAAGCAGACCAAAGCAAGCTTTAAGTCAAAGCAAGTTTCCTCAGTATCATCTCCTCTACAACATCTCCATATGGATTTGTTTGGCCCTGTTAACAAACAATCCATCGCTGGAAAGAAATATACGCTGGTCATAGTTGATGAATTCTCTCGCTATACATGGGTTATGTTTCTCCATTCTAAGAGTGACACCCCTGAAGAACTTATCACCTTTGTTCGGAAGATAGAAACCCTGAACAACTTGACCGTTCGCTCAATAAGGAGTGATCATGGGACTGAATTCAAAAATAGTTCTCTTGATTCCTTCCTTGAGAGTAAGGGTATTTCTCACAACTTTTCTTCAGTGAGAACACCGCAACAAAACGGAGTCGCTGAAAGAAGAAATAGAACTATTATTGAAGCTGCACGTTCAATGCTCAACGATTCTCACCTGCCTACTCAGTTTTGGGCAAAAGCTGTCAACACTGCTTGTTTTACGCAAAACAGGTCGCTGATAGTCAAAAGATTTAATAAAACAACCTATGAACTTTTTCATGGGAGAAAGCCTTCAATTAGCTTTTTTCACATCTTTGGATGTCAGTGTTTCATACTGAACAACAGAGATGCCCTTGGAAAGTTTGATCCTAAGGCTGATGATGGAATCTTTCTTGGATATTCTTCAATCTCCAAAACCTTCAGAGTCTTCAATCGAAGAAGACAAACTGTTGAAGAAACTATTCACGTCACTTTTGACGAATCCCGTTCAACGAATTCTCGACCTTCTGCTGATACTGAAGAACTGAATCAATGGATGTTTTCTTATCTTGGTGATTCAGAAAATATTCCCACTCCTCATACTCATACCGTTGAAGATGATAGTCCTACTATCATCCCAAACATGCAGAATAGTGAAGCTGAAACATCATGGGTCTCAGTTGTTCCTTTAAACACTATACCTGCTTCTGAACCAAATGTCTCAGACATTCCATCTACTTCTCAGCAATCAGTAAATGAGATGACATCTGCACCTCCAGTTTAGGTTGAGGCAGTGTCTCACGCTCCGACTCAGCGATGGACTGTAAATCACCCAATTGATCAAATTCTTGGTGATCCAAACGCTGGTGTTCAGACTCGACGAAGTGCAGGTAATATTTGTTTATTTGTTAACTTTATCTCTCTGATTGAACCAAAGAAAATAGATGATGCCCTCAAAGATCCAAACTGGGTCAGCGCCATGCAAGAAGAGCTGACTGAATTCGAAAGAAACAAAGTTTGGAAACTTGTTCGAAGACCAACTGACAAAACAGTGATAGGCACTAAATGGGTCTATCGAAACAAGTTAGACGAACATGGAACTGTAACCCGCAACAAGGCTCGACTTGTTGCTCAGGGATACAGACAAGAGGAAGGCATAGATTACGACGAAACATTTGCTCCAGTAGCAAGACTAGAATCTATTCGTCTATTCTTAGCATACGCTGTACACAAAGACTTCAAAGTATATCAGATGGATGTTAAGTCAGCATTTCTAAATGGAAAGCTGAATGAAGAAGTCTATGTGGAACAACCTCCACAATTCTCAGATCCTAAGCGTCCAGGTTATGTTTATAAACTGGATAAGGCACTTTATGGCTTAAAGCAAGCTCCTCGTGCATGGTATGACACTCTCTCTACTTATCTCCATATTGAACAATTTGAGCGTGGTAAAATCGACAAGACTCTATTCTTCAGAAAAGTAAAAGGTCATATTATTCTTGTTCAGATATATGTTGATGACATTATATTTGGTTCTACTAACCCTGACCTTTGTACTCGTTTTGCTGATAAAATGAAAGAAGAGCATAAAATGAGCATGATGGGTGAGCTAACATATTTCCTTGGCCTTCAGATAAAGCAAAATGAAAAAGGAACTTTCATTAATCAGGGAAAGTATGTTAAAGATATGCTGAAGAAATTCGATTTAACTCAGAGTTCAGCTATGAAAACCCCTATGGCACCACCGCTGACACTAGACAAGGATTCAAATGGAATACCTGTAAATGTCACGCTGTACCGTGGGATGATCGGCTCTCTCTTGTATCTTACAGCTATCCGACCCGATATTATATACGCAACCTGTTTGTGTGCACGATATCAAGCTGAACCTAAGGAATCTCATATGATCGCTGTAAAGCGAATCTTTCGTTACCTTTAGGGTACTATGAACCTAGGTCTTTGGTATCCCAAAGACTCAGGGTTTGATCTAATCGCCTATTCAGATAGTGATTTTGCATGTTGCAAATTGGATAGGAAAAGCACCACAGGAGGCTGTCAGCTCCTGGGTGGAAAGCTGGTGAGTTGGACAAGTAAAAAGCAAAACTCAGTGTCCACCTCAACTGCTAAAGCTGAGTATGTAGCCGCTGGAAGCTATTGTTCTCAGGTCTTGTGGATGAGAAATCAACTACTAGACTATGACCTTCAGCTCTCGAAAATTCCAATCTATTGCGACAGCACAAGTGCCATCGTTATAGCCAACAATCCAATGCTACACTCAAAGACAAAACACATCGAAATCAGGTATCATTTTATCAGAGATCATGTGATGAATGGTGATATAGAACTTCATTTTATCCCAACTGACTATCAGTTAGCTGATCTGTTCACCAAACCTCTTGATGAGACAAGATTCAACTTTCTCATCAGCGAGCTTGGAATGCTGAACTTTGAAGAGTAAAATCTTCAGCGGTTCACATTTGATCAGCGATAGGATAAAATCAACTTGTATAACCCATTCTATCATTCTCTCTCTGAACATAATTGATTCGCTGATGTCAAGGTATGTTTTCTCTCTTACTCGCTGACGTTCGCCTGTGAATGTAAGATTTCAAAACAAATTGCATCGCTGAATATCTGTTCCTTAACAGCGATACTTTGAAATTTCTTAAACCAACACTGATATTTCTATTCAGTGCTTCATATTTTCAAAAGTGTCCCTGAGCTTTCAAAACCTCAGAGACATCCTAAAATATGAAAGGACAGTTGTGACGTCATCGCAACGGATAAGCCCTGGCACATTCTTTTTCTGACACACGATTGCACGTTTCATTTACCTTCCAATCAAATGCAAACACGTGTCCGTGTCATGATGAAAATCTTTTCCCACTCAAGATTTTCTCTCTCTCTCTACTCTCTCTATATAAACCATTTTGGGTTTATATTTTTCTATTTACGCGAAAAAACTTCTCCTCCAAGCAAGAAAAAGATTTACTGTTGCATTTTGAGCTCTCAAAATTTCTAGAAACTGTTCATCTTTTTCTTTGACGAACCAGGTTAATACTCTTATTATTTACCTACATTACTTGTTTATGATCTTATTCTTTGCTTTTAACAGATCAAACAAAAGAACTTTTTTAAAATGAAATCATTTTCTGTTCATGATTTTATGAATACAACCTTCATGGTTGTTCTTCAAGTTTATATCAAAACTCGTAAACTTGTTCTTCATATGTTTTTCCAGAATTCCTTCTTCAAATGAAAACTGGAAAACACATAATCTCTACGTTTTGTAACTCTTTCTCAAAACAAGAAAAAACCCTAATCTTTCTCAAAGTGATTTTTGGCTGAATGAAATGGACAAAATTCAAAAACATCTTATTGGAAAATATTTCCACATTAAGACTATTTGTTTTGTTGATCTTTGGTTGAGTTGATTACAGAAATGGCTGCTCCTTCTACTGGTGTTCCAACTGCTGAGAACACTACTGCTGCTGAGGAACTTGAAATCACCAAGGCTCCTCAGGTCAAGTTCAAAATTGAGGATATCTCTTTTACAAAATCAAACAACCTCCATGCGCTGTTCGATTTTCCTCCGAAGAAACAAGTCAAACATCTAGACGACGCTGTGAATTTTCTGAAAACCTGTTGCCTCTCTACAGCCTTGACCATAACACCCCCTGCTCATCAGTTACTATTATCTCAATTTTGGTATACCGCCAGACACACTCAGCTACCATCATCCAAAGACCCTACCAAACTACTTGATGTCATCCTCTGTGACACTGATTTTGGCACCATCAAAATCAACCCTGCTATCATTTGAAAAGCACTGAAGATAAACACTCATTGCATTCTTTGATGCAATGAAGTACGTTTGGGATCAAGGGAGAGATGAAAAAGCCGAGAAGAAACTGACTACAATCAAGAAGTCAAAGATGCCCAGCGAGATGAACTTCATCTTCGCACACCTGATAAGCTGTATGACAGCGAAGAGTGGCTCCTCTGATCAAGCTGCTCAACCTCAGCAAGCCATGGGCTATGCATTGCTGAAGGGTCTCCATGTTGACCGGGCCTCGATAATCTACGACGATCTTGCGCTCAGAGTAGATTTTGCTGATCGACCATCATGGGTTCCATACCCAAGATTCCTCAGCGCCATCTTCCAAACCGGCCTGAACAATAACTACCCAAAAGTAGGAGACCTGAAACTCTCTCAGGTTGGCCCTAAGGTGCTCGACTTCAAGCCTCTACCAAACGAGGTACGTCTCTCTACTCTCTTATCTATTCTCAATCCTCCTTCTTCTACTTATGTGTCTCATTCAGGGGAAATCCCCACCGCTGATACCCCAGATGCAACCTCCACTCCTTCTAGAAAAAGGAAATAATCTACTACCCAACTTGGTTCCAAAAGAATCAAGAAAACCAAGGAGCAACCCCCGACATTTACATGTTGAAGACTCCTCAGCTCATCTTGAAGAGCAGATGGAAAATTCAGTGGTACGCTCTGCCACAGCTGAACAAACCACCCCTTCCATCCCAGCTTCAGCGTCTCTAAACGCTGAAGTTATAAACTTGGAAATGAACCCACCTCCTTCAGCCTCTCTACAGACTGAAGTGATTCTCAGTGGATCCAACGCTGAACCCCGCACCTAACCATCATTCTCATCCTCCATTCCTCTCACCTCTTCTTTGGTCACTCAATCTATTCCCCTATTCTCCTCAACAACCGTCATCCTCTGCGACACTACTGCTGAACATTTTCAGAGGATGATAGGACACACCACAGGACCTGCAGGTACTTCCAGTCATCTAGGAAATACTGAAGACGACTACGAAACTTTTTCAGGACATCGAGGTTTCGAAAACTTGGCATTTATTTGGGTTTGGATATCAGATTGAGTGTCTGGGAGTGGACCTTGTGATCGGAGGAGACTCAAAAAATCTACTTCTGAAGAAGTATCAGTGTTGGCTTGGGACATGAGCTTGTCTAGAAGAGAAGCTTTGAGATCGCCGATGCTCATGTCCTGTGGGGTTGGCTTGGTTTGCGGAGGTGGAATCGGTGTTTGGGATGGTGGCTCGGTCAGGACTTCTTTCCCTTTGATTGAGCGTTTGATAAAGTCCATTTCCTTCTACAATTTTTCAAAATCTCGGTTTAGATAGCCTTTAAGGCGCTATCCAGAGTTTCCTTGGAGACGAACTCCAGGACACTAACTCCTGGCTCACGTAGAATGCCAGTTGTAGTAACAACGGTGGAATGCACCGATGTACCACTTGCGCTCACGGTTGGCGTGATAGTAGCCATGGCAGGACTTCCACCTTGTCTTCGTAATCCACCTAGTGGTAGAGTTACTCGGGGCATTTCGGTTGAGTCATAGAGAGTCTCGACATTAGCCTCCTAGCCAAAGAAAGTATTGTCTCAAGTGGCTCTAGACTCGATAGTGCATCGAAAGAGGTCGAGAACTGGGGCAGGAGTTCTCTTGTTTCAACACTGAATCTCTCCAAGTGAGTGACCGGTGGAAGTTGTGCTACGTCCTCGTGTGAAAGTGAAACATGAGTGTGTTGAGAGACTGCTGAGTGGCTAGGGAGGGTGTTCGATTGCGTCGCTAGGTCCATGACGTCTATTTCAATACCATGTTCCAACAAATGAGACAGGGTAGATGAGTAGATTGCCTCTTCGCTCGATATCTCTCATTGTTTTGTTTGCTCCTTCTTTCCCTCACTCGCTCACTTTCATTTGTATTTTCAACTTGAACTCCTTTCGTTCTCCTTATCTCTCCAGACACGGCTTGGGTGTTCGGTATTGGTGCAAGACAAAATTGGTCGTCGTTTTGATTATCTGAGTCAGTTGACTCATCATCTGATCCGGGGGACCCTGAGCCAGAATCGGACTCAGAACCAGATTCAGATCCGGATTCTGATCCCGACTTTGAACCAGAGCCAAATCTGGATTCGGCGCCGGATTCAGTGATGGATGATGATGTTGGTTCTTCTTGTGCAACCACACGAGTATTATCTATGACATGCACATCATGTAGGTTTGGGTCATCATCCTGGATCTGCGTGGATGTGTGGGGTGGGGTGGCTGGGCAACGAAACGTGCTAGCTCTGCGTGTTAATCTTTTGTCACCTCCCGTGTATGTTCCCCTTACTATATCTTCTCTCATCACACCTTGTCCAGGAGCCCCTGCTCTCCAGACCCTGCCTCCTCGAGGTCTGGGACCCTCACGTCGCTCGGGTCGCGATCCTTGGGCAGCCAGATGGACCATCGGAGAGACTAAGTTGTGCTCTCTCCTATATGCTTCCACACTAGGTTCCGATTGATTAGCGAGAGCTAGCAGGCCTTCAGGGATTACCATCAGGATTATGCCTGCGATTTCTTGTTTATTTTGCACCCTGGTCATTCGGGTTAAAGAAAATACCTCATGTGTAGAGCGGCATGGGTCGTGGGATTGTCGGGTATGCGTCTAGGAAGTAGGCGACGATGAGTTGTAGGAATCGTGGGAATGGAAGGCACATCAGTCTCTTATGTCCCCCTTTCGCTTGAACTTTTTGGATTAGCTCGTGCCAGAGGAGCGATGCGTAATCCGTATATCGAGGGTACGCGACACCGTGGATAAGTCTGAGAAGGTTGGTGCTGGTCTGGTCGATGCCCTTCGTGATGGCCGTGAGGCATCGATTGATAATGGTAAATAGTGTGTCCCATACCAGCGTCAGGTGAGTGCGAGTGAAATGAGAAGGATGTGTGAGCTCCTTGGCGTATCCAAGTGCATGCGTTTCTTGGCAGAGAGTGGCATCCGTGACGAAATTATCAAATCTGACTCTGCCGGACATTGATGTAGCGTCAGGTAGTCGGAGGATCTGTCAGAATAGATCCTGAGTGATGATGACGGGTGTGACGTCGATACGGCCTTCAAGTACAGTCTCGGGCTCACGGACGACAGTGGCCAAGGATCTCTCGAGTTGTTGGACATGCACCTTCGGGACCTCCGCAGTTGCCGTTAGTGCATAGTTAAACGAATGACTATTCAGGATTTGTACTATGACTTGACATTGGCAAAGAATTGAAGCCGTGTCAAGATGGTAGTTGTTCGCCGTTAGAGGAAGGTTTGGCCCGGCTGGTAGGAGGGCGGCATTGGCATTGTGATCAACGATGTTCGCTAGTGCCATTTGAATGCATGTAAAAGTGCACATGTGAGATATCATTCTTGGATAGTGAGAATGGGACCAACCATGGCCGAACAGTGTCAAACACAAAGGTTGGAAAGGTTTCCTGGAGTTTAGGTTTTCCCAGGTTTTAATGGAACCAGGAAACAAAATGGAATCGGGAAACATTGTGGTCTAGGGCCAGGAAATCATAGGAAACTGGGACAAGTTTTACGGGTCCCGGGAGTGGCCAAACCCGGGAATAAAGCCGGGAATGGTGAAACCCCGGGAGCGGGAGCCTAATACAAAACAAAGGCCGGGAAAAGGTCCAAACCGGGAACCGCAACCCCGGTTACGACCCGAGAGAGGGAGGATCCCAGGATTCCAAGGAATCCGGGAAACGCAACCCCAGGACGGTTCCGGGAGATGGCGTACCGGGTATTCGGTCGATCGACTTCACAGTTAACACAAATCGGTATAAAAATTAACGAATTGAAACGCAATGTATGTGAAATCAATATTGTTGAATGTTATACGACCGAAATCGAGACCGATTACGATCGAAAGGGACGAGCCGAAGGGTTTTAAAACACTAACCGACCGACGCCACTCGATCTGATCGATCGATCAATCAGAATGCCAAATCAGGGACAAATGCGCGATCGATGATTGATTATGGTAGTAGAAAACATACCTGAGAAGAAATTGAGTGAAAATCGTAGAAGAAATCGATCAAATTCAGGAGATGTGAGCAGAAGTTCGTCTGAGAGAAGTTTGAGCGTGGAAATTTGAAGTTGTGAGAAGAAATGGAAAGAAGTCGGGTTTATATAGTGGGCGAACCCAGTCCCGAACTTCTCTCAACTTATCACAAATGACAACGTTTCCCCCTCAACTTTTCAAAATTACAAAACTCCCCCTCAACTTTTCAAAAATGTAAAACTCCCCCTCAAGTTTTCAAAAGTACAAAACTCCCCCTCAACTTTTAAAAAATGCAAAACTCCCTCTCAACTCGAGATTACTAAGAAGACTTACCCGATTTGTCGTGGAATTCGATGTGGAACCCTCAGGAGCAGGTGTTAGGATCGCAAGTATAATTAATAACAAAACCGAAAAATAAAAGGAACAAGGAAAACATGCAGAAAAGCGAAATATAAACGAAGTCTATCTAGAAAATACAGATGTTTATACGACGATGTACTCGAGACACCAAGAATATGGTGAGAGAGAAGTGTAACGTGAACATATCCGAATAAACTCAGGATATGAGTAAGAGACAATTACCTCTTAATGCATAGAAGGTGTTTCGAGTGCAGTGCAGTATTAAACTTTTAGATTGAGCATACCTAACTTGGACACAAGTTCATTAAGGCGTTTTTCATCCAAGGCTTTTGTGAATAGGTCTGCCAGTTGATTTTATGTATTTACAAAATAGAGTTCGATCATGCCTAGTTCAACATGATCCTTGATAAAATGGTATCGAACGTCTATGTCTTTGGTCTTCATGTGTTGTATTGGATTGCTTGTGATAGTGACAGCGCTCTTTGAGTCACCGTATATTGGAATCTGCGAGTAGTGAAACCCGTAGTCCTTCAGTTGTGTGTGCATCCAAATAACTTGGGAACAACAACTAGTTGCGACCACGTACTCCGCTTCCGTAGTGGATGTGGAGACACATGTTTGCTTCTTTGAATCCCTGCTAACCAGCTTGTCACCAAGGAATTGGACGTACCTCGTTGTACTCTTCCAATCTAGCATACTTCCTGTTTGGGCAAAAAATCACGTCGCCCGACTGTTTTGGCAAAAAATCACGTCGCTCGACCGCGACCAGAACAGGTAAGACACATGTCCTAAGCTATATCTTGTATTAAGATAGGGTCTCAACAAGAACCCAGAAAACATCCGTCGTCTCCCGTAAAAGGTAAGTCGTACGTCCCCCATGACGCTCGACCATAGCGTCGCCCGATCCACACGACTATTGTATAAAGACGTGCGACCTCGACCAAAGCTAACGTTCACCATGACTGTTACATTTGTTAAGTGTTTAATACAGGAGTCAAAGTCATTAAAGAGCAACGGATATAACCGACGCAACCATCAACGATCGATAGCCGTAACGGACGAAGATCATCATGGATAATCACTCCGGCAACCGTTTCCAGCCATTGTAGCCGTTGATCAAAGCATTAATGGGGCTAATCAATGACACGAAGACTATAAATACTAAGCTAAGTCTTCACATCAAGGATCATCAGTTAACAACCGAAGCAATATTCAAGAACACCTGAAGTGAAGAACCATTATTCTAAGTATCGCTCTCGACGCACGACAACAGCCCTCGACCAGCAGTTCACACTTTGTTTCGTACACGACAAACACCTGTTTTTACGATCAAACACTTGTACTTTACATTTCGAAGCATTTTCTTCATTTGTATTGTAATCACTGTACGATCGACACCAGTATCCAAGGACATCGCCCCTGATTGGCGACCATAGTGCAGCGACGACACCCCCTGTCGTCCGCAGGTTTTTTCCTCGATTGAGGTTTTTCCTGCGTCATCAAATCCCTTGTTTCTTAATTTTATTTATCGTCGCACGTCTCGTCGAAAGATTCTTTCTTTAGTAGTTTAAGTCCACATCGACCTTAAGTTGTCCCTTTGGTGCAATTTTTGGTATTAACAGTTTGGCGCCATCCGTGGGACTACATCTAGAGAAAATCCTCGACGAACGTTCATTCTACTAATAGTTTCTTGGAGTTTCTTCTATTTTCTGTTGCAGAAAATTGGCAGCCCCTGGAAATCCGCAGCAAGCCGTCGCTCAGATGTATCAGGAGCTCGAGGTTGCCAGGAATAAACTCAATGCAATGGCAGAGCAGAATCGCAGAGCAGCTGGAGAGATCGCGCGGCTAAGGAATCCTTTTGGACCCTAGAATGGTCCTAGACCATTCATCCAGAATCCAGGTCCGGGACCAGGCCCGTCCGCGCAGAATCAACATCCAGGTCCATTCATGCAGAATCAGCAGTCGGGTCCGTTCATTCCGAATCCCCAGTCTGGGCAGATTTCCCCTCAGCACATCCGACCACCACCCTTGAACAATGGATCCCAACCATTGCAAGGTGGCGCTCAGCCGTTTCAGAAGGGATCCCAGCCGTTTTCTCAGCCATTCCAAAGTGGTTCGCAACCTTTCCAGCAAGGATCGCAATCTTTCCAGCAGAGATCGCAGCCATTTCAGCAGGGACCACAATCGTTTCAAAATGGACCGTAGCAATTCCACTATGGGTCGCAGCCATATTTTTTCCCGTTCAACGGGGATACCAATGGTTCGTCGCATGGTAATGGCATTAGTCTAGGGACCAATCCCTCGACAGGGGCAAATCCTGATCTTAACGATCCCGTCGCCCAGCGTTTGAAGATGTTAGAAGACCAAAATGAGCGCATCCTGTCCTTGCTCGCCAAGTTGCCTGGGGCAGCCGTTCCTGTCGACGTCGAACCTCGCTCGGGGTATCAGGCGTCGCCCTTCATCGACAAGATCTCCACCATCGAGGTCCCAAAGAAGTATAACATTCCTACCTTCACTCCCAAGTATTCGGGTGTGACCGATCCAACCGAGCATGTCGCGCAGTATAAGCAGCTCATGTGGACGATATCGATTCCACACATGTACCAGGAAGTATGCATGTGCAAGAGTTTCGGGGCGACTCTCGCTGGTCTAGCTCTCCAGTGGTTGATCAATCTCAAACCCAAATCTATCGGGTCGTTCGCCGAATTGGTCAACCAATTCTCCCGGCAATTCGCCAACAGTCGTAAGATGGAAAAGCAGACTAGTGATCTGTGCTATGTCGTGTAGAAGACCAATGAGTCTATTCGAAGTTATTTCAATAGATTCAATGCCGAAATGATCAGTATCCGCAATTGTGACATCAAAACTGCGATCGAAGATTATAAGCGTGGTCTAGACGATAGTTCAGGTCTATATATCGATCAGACCAAGTATCCCCCAGAAACTTTCGAAGACGTCCGAGCTCGAACCTTAGCATATATGAGGGTCGAGGATGATGCCGCCTTTCGTCGCAAGCATACTGACGACAAGAAGTCGTTAGGCGTCAGAAAGCCAGAGTTCAAGACAAAGGCTGTTTCCAGAATAGAGCCAGCGCGCCAAATTTCAAATGTTCGTTTCAAGACGAAAGCAGAAGCCAAGACCACGACTAAGTTCACTCAGTACCCCAAGATATCCTATTACGGATTCAAAGGATCTACAAAGGACCTAGTCGAAGCTCTGAAAAGTTCCCAAGCGACCATTCGATGGCCAAAGAAGTCTGACCTGGACGATGCTAAAAAAGACAAATCAAAGTGGTGCGACTTCCACGCCGATCATGGTCATGCGACAGACGACTGTATCGCATTGAAGAAGGAACTAGCATATCATTTTCCGAAAGGAAATCTCAAAGATATCATCGACGATGTCGCTATTTCAGCTAACGGACATCGAACGAGGACCCCCGAGCATGTGAAGGTCGTCAATTGCATCACCGGTGGTTCAGATGTGTGTGGTCTGACGTATTCAACGACCAAGCATCATGCCAGTCAGGCGCCCGATGATCGGCCTATTCCTTGCTCATCTAGACCCAAAGGAGATTTGGAGCTAGAAGCCATGAAGATTGTGTTCGACATCGTCGACCTTGGCATCACGACGGGTTGATCATTCAGATCACTCAGATCACGGTCGGTAACTGTCTAACGCGTCACTCAGAAGCATCACGACGGGTTGATCATTCAGATCACGGTCGGTAACTGTCTAACGCGTCAAGTCTTGATCGACGGGGGCAGCTCAGCATATGTTATTTTTCTCAACACCATCAAAGCCATGGGAATCGATTGCTCGGAAATCACCCGACGTTCGACGACTTTGGTCGGTTTCAATGGAGAAGCGACGAGCACCTTCGGAGAGATAATCTTGCCCGTCTACGTCGGAGGAGTCAACAAGCAGACCAAGTTCAGTGTCATCGATTGTGCGTCGGCTTATAACATCATCTTAGGATGACCATGGATACATGATTTGAAAGCCGTTCGCTCGACGTATCATCAAATGTTGAAATTCCCTACGCCATGGGGAATCCAGGAGATTAAGAGTGAGCCAAAAGTCGCTCGTGAGTGCTACAAGTCTACCTTGAAGCCGCGAAAATAAACCAAAGTCACAAGATCAGGCTCTCGACGGGTTCGTTCCTCTATCCTTAAATTAATATCTTTTTCACAGAGATAAGTCTACTATGGTGCCCGGTCGCACGACAACATAGTCAACGCAGGACAATATTTCTCCGTGTCATTCTATCATTTAAAACCTATCTTTTCCTCCCAAAAAGAATAAGGTAATAAATGACAGGGGGCAAATAGAGAGAGTCTGAAATGGTACGTTCTCTAACTCTTTTTCATACGATTTTTTCTCACAAAACGTTTACTGACTTAAGCATCGGAGGGTCGTTGGTTAGCCAACGACCAACCCCCGACGTCATTTTATCGCAGGATCGCACGACAATAATCACTAAGTCTACTATATGACTTTAAATTCGCAGGGTCGCATGACATACATGATCAGGTCTGTGACTTGATCATCCCTCCATAGGGGCATACGATACAAACTCATTATACGATCTAATCGTATGTAACACCCGGAAAATCCTCGTAAGTACTAGTAAGTTTAATATTTCATGATATTTCGACTTTTTAGATTATGATTGATATCTTAAGTAATTTTTGTGACTTTGACTTGCTATTTGATAATTCTCGATAGAAATCGGTAAGTTTAATTCTTAAGAAAATTAATGAAAAATAGAAGATAAAGTAGAATATTAGATTTTATGGATTAGTTGGATGGGTAATTTGAATACGAGGCCAACGGTACTTTCCGGGGTAAAAACGGGGTTTTAACGAAGAAGTTACGGCTAAATTAGTGGAAGTTGGGAGTTTTGGCAAACAGAGGCTGGCGCCGATGGGGTGGCGCCGATGCATCGGCGCGGATGATCGGCGCCGAATACCTGACGTGCCAAAAGGGGGTTAAACCCACCTCTTATTTGTTATTCAGTATTCTCTCAATTTAGAACACTGCTGCTACTATCTTCAGGCGATTTCCAATCCTAAGCTTAAGGTAAGTTCTTATCCATCAATTTTAAACCAATTCAAGTGATTAGTAAATGAATCATACACAATTAAACTTCAATTAGGGCTTGGTATCTTCATTTCATCTTTATTGGAAGATTAGGGTTCAAGTCTTCAAGTAAGGTTATACCAATTGAAGATTAAAGGTGAGTAATCTGTACCTAAATGATTTCATTTTATTTATCTACCATTTCTTATCGTGAAATTGTGTTGTTAATGTAAAATCTTGAGTTATATGCTCTCAATGGTTAAGAGGGAAACAAGAGGAATTCAAGTAAGTTAATATGGATTAATTGTGGTTATTATTTAGTATGACATGATAAATATTGATGTTAAGAGTTTGGTTTGATTATATATCCATGGTATGTGAAATTGAGATGATGGCTTAATAGATGTCTTAATGATGAACTGATGGCTTAATGGTCCTAATGGACTTATTCTTGAATTGTAAACATGGTGGCTTATTATGGAATTCTTATTGAATGTGAATAAAGTACATGTGGATGTATGTGAACTACATGGATGTAGTATTGATTATGATAAATGGTTTGACCATTATTAAAGTGCTTAACATGTTTTGAATCTTATTTGGATTAACATATTTGGTATTCATATAATTGGAGGAGCACCTAGTATGCATTGGGGGATATATTCATATATACCGTGGGGTAAATGTATTTCGTTCATACATTCGGATGCCGTGGGGTTTCCCGTTGTGTTATGCCTTGTGATAGTGTCGTGGGGTATCGATCAAGGTATATCTCCAATTATGATGTAACTGGGTAGCGATATGGACCTTCTCCATGGAATCCAATTTATGAATGTATCGAATTGTTATTCCTACATGCTATGACTATGCTTTATGTGCTATGTGTAAACCTCACTTAGGCTTTAAAAGCCTAACACTTGCTATGTGTTTTATGTGTTACAGATATTAGTGGTACCGGGCACAAGAAGGTTTAGTACGGGGTGTGAGCTCGAGATTGATGTTGGAAGGTTAAAGAATTGGAAGATTGACATTAGAACTTCATGACATCCTTTTTTATCTTGGATTGCTATAGTATCGAGCAAACAAGCAAGTAGTCTTTTGGTAGTTATACATTAACTAAATATTTGTATTAATGGTATGGTAATGATGTTTATGAACACTTTTACTTTAGTAATGTGTACCACTCTTCCGTTTTATGGAAGTTTTTGTTAACCCCTATTTTGGGGTGTTACAAGTTGGTATCAGAGCTCTAGTTTAAGTGAACTAGGTATGACTATAGTATGCCTAGACTTAAGCTGAGAACAATAAGATTGAAATATTTTAAATGGGTAGATAACATAGGATGGGAGAGTGATAGGAATTGTGAAAATACATTGGTCAAAATGTTGTAATGATGGTAATAAGAATACTTGTATATTACTTATTCATAATTTCATCTAGCTAATGTTATTATGAATATGTTGTTATATAAGTGTACTTGATCTCTATTATTATGGTAATTGATAAGTGTATTAGTGCACAATATTAGTCTAATTCTTACTCTATTCTCGCGTGCTTGACAGTTTGAAATGGTAAATACTCGAAGTCAAGTACAGCAGCCGCGTGATGGTCAGTCAGCATCTGAATCTACTGCTGACCAACCTGGAATTCAAGCAACATTTAGACATTCTCCGAGACCACGTAATTTAGGCGGAGGAGCAGAAAATGTATCGAGACTTAACATTGGTCCATCGAACCCAGTAGTGGAAGAAGACGCGCTTGAAACTCGGTTGAGGAATAGTATGCTCAGAGCTATGGAATCTGCTATGACTCAACAGCATGAACGAATTATGAAGATGTTGGATGACAGAGATAACAGCATTCGGAAACGCGAGACGATAGCAGAAAATGCTTTGAATGGGCAAGGTAATTTGGAAAATACTTTGAATACGGAAACGGATACAACTATTCGGGAAGGAAGAAAGGAACGGAGATGCACATACAAGACGTTTTTTGGGATGTAGACCTCCAGAGTTTGCAGGAACTACTGATCCTACTAAGTGTATGAATTGGATTCGAGAAGTGGAGATGTCTTTTGAGGCAAGTGAATGTGAAGATTCTCAAAAGGTTAAATTTGCATCTCATCTCCTTAAGGGTGAAGCTCTTACATGGTGGAATCTTACGCGATCATCAATTGCACCGGCATTATTGGCCAAGTTCACTTGGGCAGCTTTTAAAAGGAAGATTTTGGAAAAACATTGCAGTGAGCGGGCACTTGATAAGATCGAAGATGAGTTCCGTGGGTTGAAGAAAGGAGACATGTCGATTATGGAATACTCTAGATTGTTTTTAGAGAAGTTAAATTTGGTCGAACACTTAGCCCCGGACGAGAAAACCAAGATAAAGACTTATCAAAGGGGATTACCGGCTAGTATGAAGATTGCTTTGAGGAATGCAAAGGTTTCAACCATTCAAGAAGCAATTGAAGAATCCTTACGGATAGAAGATGATATGGTTCAAGGAAAGTTAGAAAGTGGATCGGTAGGTGAAAAGAGGAAATGGGAAGGGCCATCGGGAAATGTTCGCCAACAAAGACCGTTCATGGGAAATAAAGGTGGACAGAATCATAATGAAGCAAAATGGTGTAATCGGTGCAGGAAATCTCATACGGGTCCGTGTAACACTCGTCAATTTCAGAGTCCTTTAACTTGTAGCAAATGTGGAAAGGTTGGGCACTTAATGCGGGATTGCTCCATAAAAGGAGTAATTTGTTTTGAATGCCGCGAGCCGGGTCACATGAAGAAAGATTGCCCAAGGTTGAAGACGGGCGGATCGGGAAAACCCAAGTCAGAACCACCGAAGGCAATGGGAAGGGCATTTCAGATGTCAACAGATGAGGCAAGAAGTTCAAAAGATGTGGTGTCGGGTACGTTTCTTCTAAACTCCGTACCTGCACGTGTTTTATTTGATTCTGGAGCAAGTTATTCATTTGTGTCATTATCATTTGTTCAAAAGTTGAATATGCCTGTTAGTCAGTTAGAAGAAGCCTTGTTAGTAGAATTAGCAAATGGTGAAAATGTGGTGGTGAGAGATGTTTTGCGGGGTTGTCCGCTAGAAATAGAAGGGAAAGACTTTCCGGTAGATCTAATGCCAATTCTGATTGGGGATTTTGATTTAGTAGTTGGGATGGATTGGTTAGCAGAATTTCAAGCTGAAATTGTGTGCGCTAAGAAACTAATTCGTATACCATCTTCTGACGGAAACCCTATTGTTATATATGGGGATCGGAGGAAGGGAGAAATGGCGTTCATGACTATGTTGAAGGCGTGCAAATGTGTACAAAAAGGTTGTAAAGCATTCTTGGCATATGTGATTGATGCTAGGATGGAAAAGAAGAAAGTGGAGGATGTGAAGGTAGTGTGCGAGTTTCCTGATGTATTTCCTGAGGAATTGCCAGGCTTACCGCCAGATCGTCAAGTAGAGTTCAGGATAGACTTAATGCCGGGAGCGTCTCCGATTGCTAAAACACCTTATCGCTTAGCTCCGTTGGAAGTAAAAGAGATGATGGCTCAGTTGCAAGAACTTTTAGATAAGGGATTTGTGCGACCAAGTTCGTCACCGTGGGGAGCCCCAGTTTTATTCGTAAAGAAGAAAGATGGCTCAATGCGTATGTGTATAGATTATAAAGAGCTGAATAAGGTAACTGTGAAGAACAAATATCCACTTCCCCGAATCGATGATTTATTTGATCAGTTGCAAGGAGCTACCTGTTTTTCAAAGATTGACTTACGTTCGGGTTATCATCAAGTAAGGGTGCAAGAATGTGATATTCCAAAAACGGCGTTTCGAACTCGTTATGGTCATTACGAATTCTTAGTAATGCCATTCGGTTTGACGAATGCACCGGCGGTATTCATGGATATGATGAATCGGGTGTGCCGACCTTTTCTCGATAGATTGGTAATCGTTTTTATCGATGATATCTTGGTGTATTCTAAGAATGAAGCGGATCACGAATTTCATCTCCGTGAAGTGTTGGAGACATTAAGAAAAGAGAAGCTTTATGCAAAATTTTCTAAGTGTGATTTTTGGTTGCAAGAGATTCAGTTTTTGGGTCATGTGGTTACTCGAGATGGGGTAAAAGTAGATTCTTCGAAGGTTGAGGCAGTTATGAAATGGGAACCGCCCAAGAGTCAGAGTGAAATACGAAGCTTCTTAGGATTGGCGGGATATTACAGAAGGTTTATCCAAGATTTCTCGAAGATCGCATCTCCTTTGACAGCTTTGACTCGGAAGAATGTGAACTTTATTTGGTCTAAAGCTCAAGAAGAGGCTTTCCGTACCCTTCAAAAGAAACTGTGTGAAGCACCTGTTCTAGCTTTGCCTGAAGGATCGGAAGACTTTGTGGTTTACAGTGATGCATCTAAATTGGGTTTGGATTGTGTCTTAATGCAAAGAGGAAAAGTAATAGCCTATGCTTCAAGACAACTCAAGGTGCATGAAAAGAATTACCCCACTCACGATTTAGAATTGGCTGCAATAGTTTTTTCATTAAAGTTGTGGCGACACTATCTGTATGGTACCAAATGTACTTTGTATACTGATCATAAAAGTTTGAAGTACATTTTTGACCAAAAAGAGTTGAACATGAGGCAACGAAGGTGGTTAGAGCTACTCAAGGATTACGACTGTGAACTGCTTTATCATCCTGGTAAAGCTAATGTCGTTGCAGATGCATTAAGCCGGAAAGAACGTGGTAAGGGACTACGAGCAAATTTTGCAAAAATTGACATCGTATCAAGCTTGATTGATCGAATAAGACTCGCGCAAGTCGAAGCATTGAAAGAGGAAAATCTTAAAGATGAAGTGATGGTGAAGCAGAAACAGTTGTTAACTGAAGATAGCCGTGGGGTTAAACTGTTCAATGGGCGAGTATGGGTGCCAAAGATCGGTGAGAATAGAAAGTTACTTATGGATGAAGTTCATAAATCTAAGTACTCTATTCATCCCGGAAGCACCAAAATGTATAGGGACCTAAAGCCGCATTATTGGTGGCCGGTTATGAAGTTGGATGTGGCGCATTATGTGAGAGAGTGCACAACTTGTTCACAAGTAAAAGCTCAACATCAATTACCTTATGGTAAACTGCAACCATTGGAAATACCCAAGTGGAAATGGGAAAAGATCACAATGGATTTCGTGACGAAGTTACGTAGAACTTTGAAAGGTAATAATACGATTTGGGTAATTGTGGATCGATTGACGAAAAGTGCGCATTTCTAGGCAATGCGAGAAACCTCATCAATGGACTCGTTAGAAAAACTTTATATTGATGATGTGGTTTCACGTCATGGTGTGCCTGTATCTATAGTTTCTGATCGGGACAGTCGGTTCACGTCACGATTTTGGCAAGCATTGCAAGAAGAACTTGGCACTAGACTGAATCTGAGCACGGCTTATCACCCCCAGACAGATGGTCAAAGCGAAAGGACCATTCAGACTCTAGAAGATATGTTGAGGGCTTGTGTAATCGAATTTGGTGGAAATTGGGACGCACATTTACCGTTAATAGAGTTCGCTTACAACAATAGTTACCATTCTAGTTTGAAGGCAGCACCATTTGAAGCACTCTATGGGAGAAAGTGTAGAACTCCGGCTTATTGGTTGGAAGCGGGAGAGAAACAGTTTGTTGGACCAGAAATGGTTCAAGAAATGGCAGACAAAGTCAAGATTATTAGAGAACGATTGAAAGCGGCCCAAGATCGACAAGTGAGTTATGCAAACAAGAAGAGGAAACCAATTGAATTCCAAGTGGGGGAGCGGGTAATGTTAAAAGTATCTCCGTGGAAAGGGCTGATCCGTTTTGGAAAAAGGGGAAAGTTGAGTCCTCGTTTCCTTGGTCCATTTACTATTTTGGAACGGGTAGGTTTGCAAGCTTACAAGTTAGATTTACCTCCCGAGATGAACGGAATTCACCCGACTTTTCATGTTTGTTATTTGCGTAAGTGTTTTGGTAATGAAGAAAATGTGATACCATTGTCGGAAGTAAGAGTGGAGAACAAACATTGTATAGAAGAACCTGAAGCTATTTTAGAGCGTTTGACTAAGAGAACTCGACGAAAAGAGATCAATATGGTTAAGGTTCAATGGAAACATCACCGTGGAGCTAATATCACATGGGAGACGGAAGAAAATATGAAGCGGCGATACCCACATTTGTTTTCCTAGTCTAAGATTTCGAGGACGAAATCTATTTCAAGTGGGGGAGAATTGTAACACCCGGAAAATCCTCGTAAGTACTAGTAAGTTTAATATTTCATGATATTTCGACTTTTTAGATTATGATTGATATCTTAAGTAATTTTTGTGACTTTGACTTGCTATTTGATAATTCTCGATAGAAATCAGTAAGTTTAATTCTTAAGAAAATTAATGAAAAATAGAAGATAAAGTAGAATATTAGATTTTATGGATTAGTTGGATGGGTAATTTGAATACGAGGCCAACGGTACTTTCCGGGGTAAAAACGGGGTTTTAACGAAGAAGTTACGGCTAAATTAGTGGAAGTTGGGAGTTTTGGCAAACAGAGGCTGGCGCCGATGGGGTGGCGCCGATGCATCGGCGCGGATGATCGGCGCCGAATACCTGACGTGCCAAAAGGGGGTTAAACCCACCTCTTATTTGTTATTCAGTATTCTCTCAATTTAGAACACTGCTGCTACTCTCTTCAGGCGATTTCCAATCCTAAGCTTAAGGTAAGTTCTTATCCATCAATTTTAAACCAATTCAAGTGATTAGTAAATGAATCTTACACAATTAAACTTCAATTAGGGCTTGGTATCTTCATTTCATCTTTATTGGAAGATTAGGGTTCAAGTCTTCAAGTAAGGTTATACCAATTGAAGATTAAAGGTGAGTAATCTGTACCTAAATGATTTCATTTTATTTATCTACCATTTCTTATCGTGAAATTGTGTTGTTAATGTAAAATCTTGAGTTATATGCTCTCAATGGTTAAGAGGGAAACAAGAGGAATTCAAGTAAGTTAATATGGATTAATTGTGGTTATTATTTAGTATGACATGATAAATATTGATGTTAAGAGTTTGGTTTGATTATATATCCATGGTATGTGAAATTGAGATGATGGCTTAATAGATGTCTTAATGATGAACTGATGGCTTAATGGTCCTAATGGACTTATTCTTGAATTGTAAACATGGTGGCTTATTATGGAATTCTTATTGAATGTGAATAAAGTACATGTGGATGTATGTGAACTACATGGATGTAGTATTGATTATGATAAATGGTTGGACCATTATTAAAGTGCTTAACATGTTTTGAATCTTATTTGGATTAACATATTTGGTATTCATATAATTGGAGGAGCACCTAGTATGCATTGGGGGTATATTCATATATACCGTGGGGTAAATATATTTCGTTCATACCTTCGGATGCCGTGGGGTTTCCCGTTGTGTTATGCCTTGTGATAGTGCCGTGGGGTATCGATCAAGGTATATCTCCAATTATGATGTAACTGGGTAGCGATATGGACCTTCTCCATGGAATCCAATTTATGAATGTATTGAATTGTTATTCCTACATGCTATGACTATGCTTTATGTGCTATGTGTAAACCTCACTTAGGCTTTAAAAGCCTAACACTTGCTATGTGTTTTATGTGTTACAGATATTAGTGGTACCGGGCACAAGAAGGTTTAGTACGGGGTGTGAGCTCGGGATTGATGTTGGAAGGTTAAAGAATTGGAAGATTGACATTAGAACTTCATGACATCCTTTTTGATCTTGGATTGCTATAGTATCGAGCAAACAAGCAAGTAGTCTTTTGGTAGTTATACATTAACTAAATATTTGTATTAATGGTTTGGTAATGATGTTTATGAACACTTTTACTTTAGTAATGTGTACCACTCTTCCGTTTTATGGAAGTTTTTGTTAACCCCTATTTTGGGGTGTTACATCGTACGATCGCAAAATCTAAACGATTTTACCCCTAAGTCTCTTAACTTAGAAAATGATTTAATCGCATGTTCACATATTTGTTTTACTCATCGTATTACAATGTATGCCTCAGTCGCATGATTTCCTATGTGTCCTATGTGTCTTATGTTCAAATTCATAATTAAACATGGTTTGGATAAAGCATAAAGTTCAAACAAAAGTTGCGTTCATTATATAAACCATCGAGTACATAATCGACCACTAACGGTCGAGCAACACAAACAAACAAATACATTTTTTCTAAGGTTGTGGAGGAGCATCGATCACAACCTTGTCCGATACCTCATCCTGAAAACCCTCGCTAGCCGCCTCCTCCTCGACCTCCTTCTCGTCATCCAAGTCGAGATCTCTCTCGGTCCCGACTCTCTCATAAAAGAGACGCAGCTCATTTGACGCTGAACCCAAAGGATCCTTGCCCTGTAGGTGACGTCGCATAACTGCCGCACGCGCAGTAAGTCGAGCATAAGAAAAGAAAGACTTATTCTCGTCCTTCAACTCATCAGACTCCTTCTTCAAATTTATCACCTTAGCCTTGATTCCCTCGACTTCCTTCCTCTTCGCGGTTACAGATTCCTTCATCCCCTCCAGCTCCTCTCTTTGGTCGCGCATCAAAGTCATGGACTCCTTCAAACGCGAGTTTATCTCGTCTCTTTTATGACCGAGGGCATCCAATTCGTCCAGAGCATGGTCAAGGCGCACCGACATCGCTTTTTCATGCTCCAAAGCAGCTTTCTCTTTACCTAACGTTGCATCTTCATCTTTGGTAACAGAAGCCGTTGAAACCTCTATATTCGTCGTTTCGGCCTGCAATGCCAGGGAAGCTTGGAACGCCTGAAGAATCATAATATGAGAGACATTAGTAAACAACGACAACGACAACGACAAACGACAAGTCTTGAAAGAAAGACTTACCAAGAATAAGAGTCCAACTGCATGGAACTCTTTCTTCTCGAAAGAAAACACGTCAAAACGCTCCCTGAAAGACGGAAGCAAATATTTTTCCAAATGGGGGAACAACTTCGTCTCGTCCAAGACATTGCCGTCCAGAAAACCCGACGGCAACGTAAAGTTGACCGTCGTTTCCCCCACAGGTCCCTTCTGCGCGCCTTTGCCCCTGTCGGCCGATGAAGGGCCGGATAGGACGATGGGAGACATTGTCGCCAGTTGCGCAGTATCCACAGATTTTGCGCCGGTCGTGTCAAACGTAACCGACGCCTTCGCCTTCCTGGACAAGGCAACCCTCGATGGGTTACCCGTCTTTAAAGACGGCTCCCTCAGAACGGACACCTTTGTCCTCTTTAAGAGGCCCGACCCGGCTATCGGGACCTCTTTTCTCTTCAGGACTCCCGACCTAGTTGTCAAAACGTCCTTCTCCCTCGCCTCGCGAGCTACTTCGACTTGGGCCATCTTCCTAGCAACAGAAGATGTCGCCTGCGCTTGAGATTCACCTGTACGGTAAAAGAAAGAAATTAGACGATTCAGAACAGAGAAAGACCAAGTCAAGCGAAAAGAAGACAAAAAAATACTTACCAATTATCTCTACCTCTGGTTCATCACTCTTCTCTTCCTCCTCAGTCTTCTCAGAGTCCTCCTCTTCTTCTTTCTCCTCTCGACCCATCCTCACTCTGTCGCTCAAGAAAACGGTGTCATCATCCTCGTCTATCAAATGACGCGTGACGTACGACCGGTCTTCAGTACTAAATTCCAAGAACTCTTCGATCTTAGCCCGGGAAGCATCATCCGGCTCTACCTTATCGAATTCAATATCTACGCATAAAAAAGAAGATCAGTCGAAAAAACAATCGAGCAACAGAATAACATGAAAATGTACAATCAAAGGCTCACCCGTCATATTCCAACCCTCCCTAATCCAGTCACTATCAGTGTCCAGCATCGACACCCGTACGAATACGTACCTCTTCTTCCATCCACGGTCGTTGACCGCAGTATTTAAAACCAGGGTACGATCACCCTTGAACCTTGAAAACAAACTATAGCGACGGTACCGGTCATTCTTGACCTTATACGCCGTCAGAAGGTCCCTCACATTCATCGGTGGATTCCAGATGGAGGTAAGTCGTTCGATGATCAAGATAAGTCGCCAGAACCGGGGCATCAATTGCCCCGGCGAAAGATCAAATTCACACATGAACTCTTTGACTAAAGGTGAATATGGCCAGTGAAAGCCTATTTTGAACGGGTATTCGTATATAACAACGTACCCCTCAGGGCACATTTCCGGTCGAACCTTGCCAACCTTGCTTACGGTTTTCCCCATAAGAATCCTCGCTAGACATCTAAAGTCGTCGAGATCTTCTTCGTTTTTAATGGTGCTTCTAGGCTCTGTCGACATTGCCAGCCCCGTTAAATTGATTTGCACTTCTGAAAGTCCCCAGATATCCCAGTTTTTTCTAGGCTTTCTAGCGATAGACTTGCGCCGCATACTCAAACTGGAGAGTCATATCTTATATGATCTCAGAAAAACTTAAATTAGGTCAAAGATTCTTGCAAGTTTTAATCGAGCGGAAATCGCCAAGAAAAGATCCATCATAATCTTTATTTATGCAGTCGATCATGTCAGGTCGAGCCCTTTGATGATCACCGCATGCTCTCGTCCTTTCGTATATCCGCGCAGATCTTCGACACCTGTCCTCGACAGCTGGTAAGCATCATCGCGCGTCAGTATGATGTCATAACTTTTCAACTTCTCGTTCAGTTAAAGGCGAACCGGTCTAGTTCCACGACAACCAAGTAAGTCCCTCAACCCAGGTCACAAGTCTAAGCGTTCGACAAGCAAAATTTAAAACTTAAATTTGACATTCAATTTTCAAATTTTGGGGGCAAACTGTTTGGGCAAAAAATCACGTCGCTCGACCGCGACCAGAACAGGTAAGACGCATGTCCTAAGCTATATCTTGTATTAAGATAGGGTCTCAACAAGAACCCAGAAAACATCTGTCGTCTCCCGTAAAAGGTAAGTCGTACGTCCCCCATGACGCTCGACCATAGCGTCGCCCGATCCACACGACTATTGTATAAAGACGTGCGACCTCGACCAAAGCTAACGTTCACCATGACTGTTACGTTTGTTAAGTGTTTAATGCAGGAGTCAAATTCATTAAAGAGCAACGGATATAACCGACGCAACCATCAACGATCGATAGCCGTAACGGACGAAGATCGTCATGGATAATCACTCCGGCAACCGTTTCCAGCCGTTGTAGCCGTTGATCAAAGCATTAACGGGGCTAATCAATGACGCGAAGACTATAAATACCAAGCTAAGTCTTCACATCAAGGCTCATCAGTTAACATCCAATACACATCGAATATCCGACGATTAACAACCGAAGCAATATTCAAGAACACCTGAAGTGAAGAACCATTATTCTAAGTATCGCTCTCGACGCACGACAACAGCCCTCGACCAGCAGTTCACACTTTGTTTCGTACACGACAAACACCTGTTTTTACGATCAAACACTTGTACTTTACATTTCAAAGCATTTTCTTCATTTGTATTGTAATCACTGTACGATCGACACCAGTATCCAAGGACATCGCCCCTGATTGGAGACCATAGTGCAGCGACGACACCCCCTGTCGTCCGCAGGTTTTTTCCTCGATTGAGGTTTTTCCTGCGTCATCAAATCCCTTGTTTCTTTATTTTATTTATCGTCGCACGTCTCGTCGAAAGATTCTTTCTTTAATTGTTTAAGTCCACATCGACCTTAAGTTGTCCCTTTGGTGCGATTTTTGGCATTAACACCGACCACGGCCAAAACAGGTAAGACGCATGTCCTAAGCTGTATCTTGTATTAAGATAAGGTCTCAACAAGAACCCAGAAAACATCCGTCGTCTCCCGTAAAAGGTAAGTCGTACGTCCCCCATGACGCTCGACCATAGCATCCCCCGTCCCGTACGACCATCGCGTAAAATCACTGCACCTTCGACCAAAGCTAACGTTAACCTTGACTTTTACGTTTGTTAAGTATTTAATGCAGGAGTCAAAGCCATTAACAGCAAGCAGCCGTAACGGACGAAGAACATTATGGATAATCACTCCGGCAACCGTTTCCAGCCGTTGATCAAAGCATTAATGGAGCTAATTAATGACGCGAAGACTATAAATACCAAGCTAAGTCTTCACATCAAGGATCATCAGTTAACATCCGATACACATCAGCAATCATCACCGAACATCACCGAACAGCGGAGAAAAACATTCAAGCTCATAGCTAAGAACCCTCAAACTCTGGAAATCAAGTATTGAAAGCCAGAACCCTACAACGAACTCAAGAACACTCGAAGAAAAGCTCAAGTCATCGCTCTCGACGCACGCCAACAACTTTCGACCAACAGTTGTTTACACTTGTATTCACACGACAAACACCTGTTTTACACTTTAAACATTTGTACTTTACATTTCGAAGCATTTCCTTCATTTGTATTGTAATCATCGTACGACCGACGCCAGTATCCAAGGACATCTCCCCTGATTGGCGACCATAGTGCAGCGACGACACCCCCTGTCGTCCGCAGGTTTTTTCCTCGATTGAAGTTTTTCCTGCGTCATCAAATCCCTTGTTTCTTTATTTTATTTATCGTCGAACGTCTCGTCGAAAGATTCTTTCTTTAGTTGTTTAAGTCCACATCGACCTTAAGTTGTCCCTTTGGTGCGATTTTTGGCATTAACACTTCCTGCATGATCAGCATCCGAGAATGCCGTTAATTCGAAACCTGTATCCTTTGGCTACCATAGGCCAAGATCAGTAGTACCTTTTAAATAATGCAATATGCGTTTGACCGCAGAAAGGTGTGACTCCTTAGGTTTGGACTGAAACCGAGCACATAGAAAGGTGGAAAACATAATGACTGGTCTACTAGCTGTCAGATACATCAATGAACCAATCATTCCTCGATAGGTCCTAGTGCCCACGTTCTTTCCGTTAGGATCAGAGTGTAACTTAGTACCCGGATACATTGGAGTCTTCATGGGCGCACAATTTTCCATCTGAAACTTCCGAAGAATATCCATGATGTACTTAGATTGATTGATGAATATCCCAATCGACAATTGTTTAACTTGTAAACCGAGAAAGAAATTCATCTGGTCCATCATACTCATATTAAAATGTGATTTCATGAGGACATTAATGTTATCATAGTATCTGGGGTTCGTTGAGCCGAAAATTATGTCATCGACATATATTTGAATAAAAATAATATCCTTACCTTCTCTCTTGATAAAGAGAGTTGTGTCTATTTTACCTTTCGAGAACCTTGCCTTTCGTGAGAAACAAGGATAGGGTGTTATACCATGCACGCGGTGCTTGCATCAGGCCATATAGAGCTTTGTCGAGTAGGTACACGTTGTTGGGATGCGAAGCACTTACAAAACCATTAGGTTGGGAGACGTATACCTCTTCCTTGAGTTTGCCATTGAGAAACGCCGTCTTCACGTCCATCTGGAAAACGGTGAAATTCTTGTGAGCGGCGTATGCTAGGAACATACGGATGGCTTCGATTCGAGCTACAAGGGCAAACGTCTCTTCATAATCTATCCCTTCTTGTTGTCTATACCTTTTGGCTACCAGTCTTGCTTTATTCCGAACGACAATCCCATTTTTGTCCTTCTTGTTCTTGAAGATCCATTTGGTGCCGATGATCGTCTTGTTCTTTGGACGCGGGATGAGGCGCCATACCTTAAGGCTTTCGAACTCGTTTAGTTCTTCTTGCATGGCAATCACCCAGTCAGGGTCGTTCAACGCTTCGTTGACCGTAGATGGTTCTATATTGCTCAAAAAGATAGAGAAGAGGCACTCATTTCCAGTGGAAGTCCATTTCTGGACGTTGCTGAGTAGTGTCGGGGTGGTGTCTTCAGACTCCACGGTGGCTCTAGTCTGGACTGGAGCAGATCTGTCGCCAGGAATCTGGTCAATCGGATGTGCCCTAGTCCACTTCCGGGTATGGGGTAGTGGTTCTGTTGACGATTGTGAATTATTTGGATCGAGATATGAGCCTGGTGGAAGGTCTTGAACAGCTTCCAGGGACAGAGTCGGATGTAAAGAGGTGACGACCGGTGGTTGTTCAGACAGAGTATTTGACGAGGAGGCTTCGGCCGTGTCATCAGTTGACTGAGTAGAGGATACACTATTACTGGCACCTGGAGAGGGTTGAGATGATGGAACTACTGAGGAGTCGGTTGTTGAGACCGTATTCGTGCTTGACGAAGGTGATGAGTTGATCACTGGTGTTGATCGTGAATCCTCCGACGATGTTGAGATGGGGGGGTGTGGAGGGACCAGTGATCTGCGAAGAAATAGCGACAACTCCATCTACATTCAAAAGGTCAACATTAGAAGTAGTAGGAATATAGAAATCATTGTAAAAATTCTCAAATAGTAGATCTAAGTCGGAACAGTGATTCTTCGACGAAGATGGATCTACTAGTGTGTGTGGATCCCGAACAAAATTGATCGGAAGCCAGCACACCGGTTAAAACGGGTTCTGAACTGAGGTGTCCAGAAGCCAATTCGACCAGTTCATCGAAGGTTACATTTACGCTTTCCATGAAGGTTTTCGTGGTCTTGTTGTAAACTCGGAACGCCTTTGAGGAAGTTGAGTATCCGATTAAGATCCCCTCATCTACCTTTGAGGTTAACTTGCTGAGATCGTCCTTGTCGTTCTTCACGAAGCACTTGCATCCAAATGCGTGAAAGTATTTGATGTTCGGGATACGTTTGTTGATGATCTCATAAGACGCCTTATTGATGCACTTGTTGAGGATGGATCAATTCTCCGTATAATATGCAGTATCGACTGCTTCGGCCCAAAAGAAAAGAGGAAGCTCGAACTGGGTCAGCATAGTGCGTGCCGCTTCTACCAACGTGCGATTGCGATGCTCCACTACGCCATTTTGTTCAGGAGTCCGTGCAGCAGAGAAAGTGTGTGAGATCCTAACCGATTTGAGATAGTCACCCAAGGTACGATTCTTGAATTCTCTGTCGTTGTCTGTTCGTATCGTTTGAACGGTGAGTTGCATGTTGTTCTAGACACTCTTAAGGTGGTTGATGATCAACTCTAGAGTCTCATCCTTGGTACAAGGAATTGGACCCAGGTGTAGCGTGAGAAATCGTCCACCATTACCATCATATACTTCTTGTGGTTGATAGTTTGTACCCAAATCGGACCGCAGAGGTCCATATGGATGAGTTCTAATGGCTTGGAGGTACTTGGAGCCGCTTTCGGTTTGTGAGTCACCTTCTTCATCTTGCCCATTTCGAAGGCCGATCATAGATGCTCTTTCCCGAACTTCAGCTCGGGCATTCCTTTAACTAGACCGCCGAGGACCAGCCTGTTGATGTTCTTGAAGTTGAGGTGTGATAGCCATCGGTGCCACAACAAATTCTGTTGAGTTGTTGTTTTGGACATAAGGCACACATCTTTATCGGTCTTCAGGGAGGTGGGATTGATGGTGTACAGATTCGTTCGACGAGTACCGGCGAGAAGCTCTCTTCCATCTTTAGTTCGAATACTACACCGCTTCGCCTTGAAATTAACCTCAAGATTCTTGTCGCAAAATTGGCCAATACTGAAATATTGTGACCCAGGCCTTGATGTAGGACACCCGTTTGATGGTTATGTTATCATGAACTAGATCACAGTATCCCATGATCGGGGCTACATTATCATTCCCAAATCGTACATCACCACAATATTTGTCTATGAAGTTGGTGAGTAGCTTCCTTTTACCAATCATGTGTTTGGAGCAACCTGAGTCTAAAAACCACACATGACCGGCTGCAAAACAAAGATTAAAGGGTCTTAGGTACCCATTTGTAAATGGGTTCTGATGAGTTAGGTGCAACACCAGATCTCGGAGCCCGTCTAGATTTGGGTCCTTTACGAGATAATGAGTAAGAAGAACGAGAATTATAAGCATGATATGTGCCAAACCAATCAGATGCATGTTTATGATCCACAAAATCATTCAATCCACACACAGAACAACAAACACAATCACGAGAAAGTTGAATTAATTGCTGAACTGAATAAAGTTTTAAAGGAAACTGAAAGCTTTGTTCAACAGTCTTATGAAAATCAAAACCATGATTGTTATTTTTTATCCTAGAATGAGAAAACGAATTAAATGATTGTGTCTTCACTGGGCGTGTCATAGGCTTCTTTTCTACCCACACTTGTCTGACCGCTTTCCCCCGACCCGTTTTATCTGAAATAGCATTAAAGTCATTGTCAAATGAGCTGGAGTAGTAAGATTGTCGTTTGTGAGTGTTACTTGATTTTAAACGTTTCTTAGACCGTCTTTTTGATTTAGATTTTGAAGATTTTGGTTTAGTAACGTTTTTGGAACACTCTCATTTCTCAAAATTTACCTGTGAAGGCATTTTGTCAAGAAATTGAACATGACTTACAAGCTTTGGGGCAAAGTCGATTTTAGCAATGTCATCATCAGGACAGACCCTGGAATTCATAAACGCTGAGAACTGGAGTTCAGTATCAAATTTAGCCTCATCGTCCGAGTCGGATGAGAAACCATGAAGATTTTGGAAGGAATCAGCAGCGAAAGGGTTTTCAAAATCATAGATGAGATTCCTTTTACAAAAATCTGTTTGAACCTCTTTACCCTTACTCAAAAATCTCAAAACCCTGTCATTTCCGTCAGAAGACACGCCTAAGAAGGCTTTGCACGAGGAACTATCTGAATTAGTTGTAGAAGGTTCAATTGAGATTGGGTCGGGGTTGCTATTTTTTATTGGAGTAACAGAATTATCCGGCAGATTATAGGAATCTGCCTTAGCAATCCTATCCATTAGAACTTCTGTCGCCAAAGCAGACAAGTTAGACGTGAGTCTATCAATCTCAGTTTTGAAGGTTTTTCTTTCAGATTCAGATAAAGGCTCAGTTTTGGTTCGTTCAAGCTCTTGAAGGGTATATAAAAGTACAATCCTTTTCATAGTCAAACGCTGCCTTTTCTCTTTCAATTGGTTCTTCGATTTAGAAAATAATATTTTCCAATATTAGAGGTGGAACATATTGTTTGTACACTAATGGATCAGAAGATCCCTCATCTGGTGTTGCCGTAACCGGAACGGGAGTGTCCGTTGCTTTTGCAACCGAACAGATGTCGAAATACTCATTTGAAAGATAAGGAGTTTTAGTTTTCAAATACGGAGCATTAAGTTTTTCATAGACAAAAGGAACTTGTATATTTATGTTTTTACGAGGTTGTTCATCATCCTTATTAGAATTGTCTTCATTAGGCTTTTTCAAAACTTTAGGCAAAGGAATGCATGTTTGTCTTTTGATTGTTTCTGATTCCTCATCCTCGGGAGACAATTTAGTCCATCTGATTTTGTACTCCGGATACCTCTTATCAAGTCCCAAAAAGTTAAATTCATAAAGAGTGGGGACTCTTGATAAGATCTTCTTCAGGTAACACGGATTGTCATATCCGAGTCCCCAAAGAGCGTTGTAATACTTGAATTCCTTAAGTTTGTTCAAATGAATCGTTTGGTCTGTCTGACCTCGCTTGTAAAGTTTGGATTCAAGATCTTTAAGCTTGTTAGTCAACTTATCATTTTCTTTTTGAATGGTTGAACGAAAATTGACAATCTTATTATACTCATCCCGAGACTTACTGAGCTTTTAAGAGATTTCAGATAATTAAGTCTCTAAGGATTCTGTCTATTTGGAAATGGTTGTACATTACGCTTTGTAATTTTCAATTATGCATTTATGTTCTGCCTTTTCGACAGTTAGTTTATCTATGGTGTCGTATTTTTGTTTGACATCGGCTTCTAGGTCAGTTATTTAGGCGTATTTGGTTTTACCCTTTTGCTTATATGAGTCTAATGTACACACCATAACTTGCATCTGTTTTATTAGTTTGTCACGAGAAGGAGCACATACTTGACATTCCGCTTTATCCGTGGACTTGTTCGGAGATTCATCTTCAGAGTCGGTATGTTCTGGTTGTGTTCACGTGTAGCACATGTGTGCTTCAGCATCTCCTTCTTCATCATCGGTGAGGCTCAACTAGTGATCATCTTCTGCCATGGGGGATTTTTTTGCCTCTTTCTGCCTAGCCAGTAGCATTTTGTTCTTGTAGTACTCCGCGTTGCGTACTACTGGCTTTCGGCAGTCTCTCGCAAAGTGGCCTAACCTCCCACAGTTGTAGCATTTGACAGGTTCATCTTCTTCTTTCTCTTCAGACTTTTCGTCAGACTTCTTCCCTTCATCATTCCACTTTCTTCCTTCATCACCTTTTCTCTTTCCTTCAAACTTATCTCTATAGTCGCGTCACTTGGTGTTGGTAGAGTACCTCTGGTTGTTGTTGGATGGTTTCTTGAAAAACTTCTTCTTGGCGTACTATTGGGACTGTAGGGCGCCTGCTTTCTTGATACCATCGAGTTCAAGATCGGAGTCACTTTCAGCTTCATCTTCCTCACGTTTAGTCTCACTTTGTGCTTCTTCTCAGTAAGAACTGCGTTGGACATGTTTTTTCCTCTTGTGTGAAATGAGAGCTAGAGGGTCTTCTTTGGTTTTCTCGGTAGGTTTCTGATCTCCCATCAGCTCAAGTACCTCGTCTTCGTCTTGAAGAAGAATCTCTTACAATTTGTGTAGAGGAACATTTTCTAGTATGTGATTGTGACGAACATGAGACACGAACCTCTTCCATTCAGGATGAAGATTGTTCATAAACTTGGTGTTTTTCTCCGTGTTCGTCTTGGAGATATTGTTTTTCTGGAGGTTGTTGATGAGAGTACATAACCTTTCGTATGTTTCTATCAACGTTTCTCCTTTTCGAGCCTTGAAAGCATCATAACGAGTAAGACAACTAGTGACCTTCAGTTGGTTCCCGACAC
This sequence comes from Saussurea involucrata, assembly GCA_033807775.1. NCBI lineage: Eukaryota > Viridiplantae > Streptophyta > Magnoliopsida > Asterales > Asteraceae > Saussurea > Saussurea involucrata. Next base: position 1,216,177 of record CM066321.1, on the reverse strand, counting down.
GGCTGCCTTGCATGATCTTTGCAAGTTGATCCCACATTCCTTTAGTCGTCTCCTTGTGGCTAACAATACTGCATTAGATGTTGTTCGGAAGACTGTATATCGTCTTCGCTAGTCTGTCGCCATCAGCCCTTCATTTCTCTTCAGCAGTCATCGCATCGTAGGTTTTGGGCACTCGTTGGCCTGGCGGTCCACCATCTTATTCCGGAACATCCATCAGTGGTGGCTTTTGTGGTCCTTGAGTCAACGAGAGAAGGATCTCGTGATAGAAGGGCTTTGATTCAGTAAATCACATGAATCGATCTCTCTACAAGTTGTATTCTCCTCTATATAGGATCGGTGGTTTCAGGTCTGATCCTATGGCTAACGCATCTTGAGTATTCATGGCTAAGGCACTTGAGTGATTGTGAGACAAAGTGGTAATCCAAAGGTAAAAGTGAGTTCCTAATGTGAGAAACTACAACCTAATGCGGTTGAACACTAAGTTTGGACTAAAAAACGCAAAAAGACTTATGATAGAATACAAGAAGAAAATAGCAGTGAAGAGCAAACAGACAAAATTTGACAGTAAAAACCAAACAAGAAACCTGGTGTTGACTTCAGGAGTCTGCACCTGGGAAAGAGGAAACCCGGTGTAGGAACCGAAATGGGGAATAACCGGGAGTTGGTTAGAGTTCCAGTGTTGGGACCGGGATCGGGCAATGACCGGGAGTTGATAAGCGGAATCGGGATCGGGTAATGACCGGGATCGGTAAGCGAAATCGGGATCGGGTAAAGTACCGGGATCCGATATGAAATCCGGTATCGAGTACAAAATTCGGGATCCGGTATTGGACAAAACCGGGACTTGATGGAATCTGGTATATGTTCGGTATTGGGACTCTAGAGAACCGGATTCAACCAAGTTGGGAGACAAGTCGGGAATGGTGAAGAACAGACGTACCTAGGTATGAAGAACACGATTCTGGGAGTGCTTTTCTCGAATTAAGCTTTCCTGAATACAACTTTCACAACCAAAATACCAAAATACCAAAATAACACGATAGATTGATCGATTTGACTCCTAAACACACCCTTTGATCAAGAATCAAGAAAAATCAAAAAACATAGACTTTGAAACCCAGTAAATCGATTTTCACAATTTGATGGTCAAAAACTTCAAAATCAGTTCCAAAACTTTGTAAAGATCGCTATAGGAATATTACCAACGATTTCTCAAGCAACAATTTTGTTTATAACACAAAAATCAAAGAACAAGATTTTAACATTACGAACACAGTGTTGATAAACTGAAAATAGGGAATGACTCAAAATTAATAAAGATTACCTTTTGATCGTTCGTCTCTCTGCTCTGATACCAATTGTAGATCCCAATATCAAGTGCAATCAAAGATTTAACACAATGAATCAACACAAACAAGATTGATTTGTGATTAAGCAGAAAATAGTTTCATAATCGTACAAAAGTGATTAGGTTTCTAATGGAGTCATTAACCCTAAAACTATACATGGCATCCCTATTTATACCCCAAAAGGGATATTTACAAGAATAGTCCCTGAACTTCTATTCAACAAACAAATTGAGACCTAACGTTCATGCTGACGCACGGCACGTGGATGACAGTGCGAAAGGTTGCTGCCACGTGTCAATCATCGAACGACTCGACTTGACATTGGAAACCGTATAAATAGGTGCTCTCGGTCGATCCTTTCGTTTTTTACGCCTTTGAGTATTCTAGAGAGAGATTCCATGTGATCTTTGCCAAAAATTGAATACTTTCCAAGTTCTATTCGAGGTTTAGGATCTTATTTAAGGTACGATTTCTCCATTTTTTATGCATATTAAGACTTTAGCAAAGAAACCCTCGAAGCAATGGGACGTTAGGGAATTATTCGTAGCCCAAGTGACAACCCCTGATTTTATCATGTCGAATGCACCGTCTAGTTCGATTGATGAGGGTGATGAACTTGATGCTTTTAGGGTTTTGGCCCAGATTCCTGTTGCGATAAGGTTGAATCTCTTAGATCAACTTCACCCTCAGCAGTGTGCGAAGGGTATTTCATTATGTACGAATATCCCTTCAAAATAGGGTTTAGATGGCCATACTCGCCGTTATCCAGGTCGTTCTTAAGTCGGTTCGATTTGTCTCCTGGTCAGACGATGCCTCAATTTTTGCGCATCGCCTACGTGATTCAAAAGGTAACGGCCGATTGGGAGACGCCTTTTACGATGAACGATCTCCTGGCGGCTTATTCAGTAAAAGGGGATAACAACCACCGGTATTGCCTGCATTCCGAATTTAGAGGGAACCGATCTTAGTCCAAAACACCGCGGTGAACGACCGCGGGTGGAAGGCCAGATATGCCTTTGGTCGGGTGCGATCTCTAGACTTAGTCAATGAGGATACGTCTTGGGTTATGGATGGATGGAACAATGACGATAGGCTTACGCTTTGTCGTGCGTTTTTATTTTGTAAGTTAATCTGTAGTACTGATTTATTGTTTTTGCGTTTCAGCTATTAATTTCGACGAAGTCCAGCCTCTTCTCGAGACTCAAGGGAAGATCGAGAGGTTTTTGAGATACAACATCGATGATCGCTCCTTCTTCATCAACCGTGCTCCTGCTGACGAGGACTCTGACGACGATATCGTCGAAGTCCAGGCGTTTGAATTGTCGGTCGCAAGGAGAGGGGAGGAGAGAGAGGTAGAAGAGGAAGAAAGAGAGGAAGAGAAGGAGATGACAGGTAAATTATATACCTTTCGTACTGTCACCCAGATATTTTGGTCGCACGACGCTTGGTCATATGACTCAAACTTTTCTTTCTGATTTTTTCTTGTTTTACTTCAGGTGGGTTGGCATCGAAACCGATGCGAGGTCTCTCCAAGAGAGAGGCACAGCTCCTTCTGGCCAAGAAGGCCATGGAGATGAAAAGGAAAGCTCCTCCATCCCCGTCGTCGAGGATGAAGAAGAGTAGGACAACTTTCCGGAAGGACCCGTCGTCCAAGAGTGGCGACCCTTCAACGGTTGCCACATCTGAGACGACGAAGACGTCTGCGAACGTAGTCGCCGCTGTGCCGGTCAATATGGCACAGCCCGCGACGACGGCGACACCCTTGACTGAGACGTCGGGACTTCAATCGTCCGTCCCCTTGGACAAGGAGAAGGGTCACCAGACGGGGGGTGATCCTAAGGTGACGGTTAACTTTACATTGCTGTCTAACTTTATGTCCAATGACGCCCTTGACAAGGCAAAAATCTTCCATGACTTGGGGAAGGTTCTCCTTCCATCCTTTCAAGGGTGGTATGAGGAAGTCCCCGTCGAGGAGATGGGATCCCAAGCTGTCAGGCTCTCCTTTATGGTAAGTTTTCTATTACGCTTTATACTCGTCCTTTGTCTTTTTGTCCGGTGTTCTAACCCTTTGATCGTATGTTTACAGGCGTTCCAGGCTACACTCTATCTGTACAACCCGATGGAGAAGGTTAGACAAGTGGCCCCTATGGCCATCGAGCGGATTCGACGGGCTAAGTAGGCGGAACGCAAAGCTCGCGAAGAAGAGTAGGCGGTGGTGGCCAGGGCGGAGTCCGTTTCGGTTAGGCTTGATAATGCACAAGATTCATCTAGAGGCCTCGAACCGAGAGAAGGTGGAGCCCTGGGAGCGTTTAAAAGAAGCCCTGTCGAAGGCCTCTGCATCTGAAGCAGAGGTCAAGACGACCAAGGAAGCTTTGACCGAGAGGAAAGTCCAGGTCGAGGACCTTAGGTCGCTCGTCGAGTCTGAGGAGAAGGTGATCGCTGATCTATAAGGGTGACTTGTCTTCTTTGAGGCGTTGACGCGCTTCAGGGTCAAGGCGGCGATCATGCACCGCCATCTGAGAAGGAAACCCTCATGGCCAACACCGAAGCTGAAGTCGCCACCTACATGGAGCAAGTTGGTGACGAGAAGGAGCTCGACCAGAAGGACGAGCTTGATGATGGGGAAGCTACGGGCATCGAGGCCGAAGATGACGGTGAGGACACTGCTCAGGACCAGGGGCCTCCTCAACCTTAGTTTCATTTTAGTTTAATTTTGTATTTTCCTTAGGCGTCGCCCGTTGGTGGTCGTGCCTATCACTTGTAATTTTTGCGACCTTAATACAAGTGTTTATTTTGTCTTATGAACTGTTGCCGCGTGAAATTTTTATCGTAAAAGATAGGATTACATTAGACGTGTGATAACTTGCGACGAAACTTAGAATGAATGCTAAGTAACTCAAACATGTAACTAAGGCTTTAATATTTAAGAAATTTGAAATACAGAATATGCAGCTAAGGCATTTTACAACGATCGTGCGACTTTGGCTTGGAATCTTATCAAAGTCTCGGACTTAGAATCGTGAGACCTGAGATTTTTCAACCGTCGAGTGGTCTTGTTTAAATGAACTCAATGTAGTTACTGACTGGCGTTTATGTGATCGTGCAATCCTGCGAGATATAAATCATTAGATGTTGGTCGTTGGCTTAACCAACGACCCTCTGATGCTTACGTCAGTAATCATCGTAATGAATAAATTGTAAGGAAAAAATAACTTAAAAGAAATATTTTTTCAAATGTACGGCATTCCAACTTCGTAGGATGTCTTGGTTGTCGATGGTTTGGAGCCTATAGGCACCTTTTCCTACGACTTCAGATATGCGATACGGTCCTTCCCACTTAGTGGATAACTTACCTGCATTCAACTCCTTAGTGTTTTCCAATGCACGTCGAAGGTTGAAGTTGCCTTCTTGGAAGACGTTGATCTTGACATTCTTGTTAAAATGTCATTCGACCACATGTCTTTGAGATGCCATTTTGATTAGAGCAGCCTCTCTTAGTTCTTCCAGGGCGTCAAGGTCATAACTTAGGTCTACCAAGTTATGGTCGACCGAGGTATGACTTGATGTCGGTAGTTGGGTCTCGATAGGCAAGGCCGCTTCACATCCACAGACTAAGGAGAACGGGGTTTGACCCATTGAAGTACGTGGTGTCGTACGATTAGCCCATAGGACCGACGAGAGTTCTTCGACACTTTTGCAGCTTTTAATCTCTTCCTTGTTGAATTGATTATGACTTTGTCGCTCGATTCAGCGAGTCCATTCGACTGGGGATATCGTGGTGTTGAAGTTGTATGTTTGGTGTTACGATCCTCACAAAACTGCTGAGTGCGATCACTTATGAACTGCGAGCCATTGTCGCATACGATTTCGGATGGGATTCCAAACCTGCAGATAATGTTAGTATGGATAAAAGAGATGACTTCTTTATCTCGGACCTAGAAGAAAGCCACTACCTCTATCCATTTAGAGAAATAATATGTAAGGACTAATAAAAATACGTTTTGCCCAGGGGCGGGTGGCAACTTACCAATGATGTCCATTCCCCATCGCATGAAGGGCCATGGGATCAAAGTCGTGTGCAAAGGCTCTGAGGGTTGATGAGACAAACCTGAGTGTCGTTGACAGGCGTCCTAGCCTGGGATGTACCTGATTGCGTCTTGTCGTAGGGTCGGCCAATAATAACTTTGTTGTGAGACTCAATTTTCTAGACTACGACCTCCGGAGTGATTGCCACATTCTCCATCATGCATTTCCTTCAGAATGGTTTGCACTTGATTATTGCTAATGACGCATCATAATTTTAGACCGGTCGACGACCGTCGATAGAGCCTATATCCGATCATAAGATATTTGGAGGCTTTGAACCTGATCTTGCATGCGTCCTTTCGATCATCCGGCAGTTGGTCGTGTATAAGGTAATTCTTGATATCACATGATCAGTCATTTTCTTCGTGGAGGACTTAGACGTCCTCATTAAGTTCGATAGATGGAGTTGCTAGGTGGATCATGGGGATGTTGTCGAACGATGGCTTTCCAAGTGCCGACCCAAGATTATCCCAAGGCATCTGCTTGCGCATTTTGGTTTGTTGGTCCCGAAGGGCTATACAAGTTTGTAGAAGGGGGGGGGGGATGAATACAAACACTAAGATTTTATTTTTCTAAATTGTTTATTGATAAATCATTAACAATTTACAGCTTGTTGCGGAAACAAGATTAAGGATAAACCTTAATCTAAACAGGTTAGAACACTAAGTTTCTTGCACTAAGAAAGAGAAGGAAATTACTAATAATAACATATCTCAAGATAAGAAGGATGAACTTGTCCAGAGTTAGCAAGTTACTTCAAAATGAAGTGAGTTCTTCTTCTTATATACTGCATGCATTTAATGCATGGCAGTTTACACTTTACACGTGGCAGCAGCTCATTGGTTGTACGTCATTGACCTTTGTTGACAACCTTAGTAGCCGCATGTTTGAACACTGTAGTATCAGAGTGGTTGTACGATTTCAGACAATAAGGAGGTTCTTTTTCTGACATATCGTACGGAGACGTGCAAGGGTGGTTAAGACAAAAGTACTTTGTAGGGAGGACTTCATGATCAACTTTTCGTTTATTCAGCGATCTATCATTCTACATCAGCGAATGATAGAGTTCAACGATAGCTAAAGTCTCGTACTTGATACTTCACGTTGAGTGGACAAATCTGAGTCTTCGCTGATCCGCATCAGTTCATTAGGAGACTTGTCGCTGGTTCTTGAGCTTGATCTTCGACTTCAGCGTAGAACCTATGTTGACGTGAAATTTGTCTTCAGGGATCATAAGTAAACAACTAACTTATCAGCGATCACCATAAGTACTGAACAGACTCAGAGCATTATGGTGAACATTGTTCGTTGAATGTTTAATCTAAAGAGCGAGAGTTCCTATCAGCGGTACTGTAAGATCTTAGTACTTATCAGCGATAGTGAAACTCTGATACATATTGTTTACTTACAATTTTCACTAAGTATATAAGAGAGGGTCATTATCAAATCACTGAGGGTTTGGATCAACAATCTCCCCCTATTTGATTATGACATAGCAACAAAGAAAATTGCTATTTAATGAAAACATAAGGATAAAAAGAACTCATAAAATATTTGTCCCTTTTACTGTTTTCTGGGATCTTTTCTGTACTGATGGAGTAAAGTACGTTCGCTGAAATTTTTCTTTAAACTTCGTTAAGATTACAGATGGAAGTGGAAAAATTACAAGTACAGCGAATACAATTACAAGTACAAAAGAATAACTGATACAATAGAAGAATGAGGCGATCCTATCAGCTTATAGAGGTTCTTCCTTAATGAGTTGTTCATCAAGGGTCATTGATGTGGGAATCGTCCAGTCAGGGACATTTACTCCTTGATTTCTTTTGTTCAACGCTTCTTCAAAAATCAAGGGTTTAAGATGCCGTGCCTGAATGTCGTTCTTGAAGTCACACCAGTAGATGAGATTTTCAGCTGTTCGATGGGAGTGATGGGAAGTTCAGAGATACATTGAAAACGCTTTCGTTCATCCCAGTCATTGAAGAATATCCCGTAGGGTTTGCTTAAGACTTTCCCAGGGATGAAAGTCTCATCAGGAGGAAGAGATGTGTCAAGTGCAAAACGGTAAGGTTCTGGACCAAGGACTTCTTCTGTAACATCCTGAATTTTTCAACAATAGTATCTTGATAAGATTTGGGATTTATTTATATTTTAGTTTAACCTTGAATCATGTTTTGATTTATAATTAAAATGAGGTTAAAATGTTAGTGATCAAAGTTAAGTGTCATTGTGGAAATAATGAAACCTAGAGGTGTGTTTGGTAAATTTTGAAAGTATGTATGGATAAAGCAAAAGAGTTAGTAGATATTTTCAGTATTTGGTACCTGGGTTGGTTAAGAGGCAGGGAGAAAGAGAGAAAAAGGAGAAAAGAGAAAAGAGAAGAAAAACAAGATTTTTGGTCTTCAATTGGTAAGAAACTGAGTTTGGTTTTGATAAAAATCAGTTGTAGTTGTATGATTGTAAACGAATTTGTGTGTTGAATTGATTTTCAGAATCCTTAACAGCAGATTTGAATCAGATTTGTACAGCAAAGTGGGTTTTTGCCAAAAAGGTGAGTTCATTCTTTATTTTGACCTAAATCTGTATTTTCTGTTAAATTAAACGTTAAGACATGTGTATAAACTGTATTGGGACTGAATGAAAGTGTCGAAACAAACTGAATAGAATAGATATGGATTTGGACTATAAAAATAGGCTGCAGGTCGTATTTTCCGGATAAAAGATCAGATAGCGGAACCCCCGTGCTAAGTCGTCGAAGGTGGGTAATTGAAGAGGAGGATACGATAGGTTATTTAGTAATCTTAGTGATGAGAATATGTTATGAGATATGATGTGATATGTTGTTAGGCATATACGCTAGTAAGTGTAATGGATCCATAGGCACGGTTATGCATTGTAACGAGGAATAGACATAAAGTAATTTGTAATTCCCATTGACCTGAAGTGAGGAATAGACATAAAGTAATTTGTAATTCCCATTTCTTAAAGGTGTTATGAAATGAGAATAGGCATGAAGGAACTTGTAATTTCTATTTCATAGAGTAGAAATTGAGGAATAGGCATAAAGTAAATTGTAATTCCTGATTTCTAGGGGAAGACCAGAGATAGACATAAAGTAACTTGTAATCTCTACTTCTGGGCCAAGAAATAGGCATAAAGTAACTTGTAATTTCTTGAATAAGAGCATTAATCTAGAATCTGTGATGACTTGTGGTAGGCTCTTGTTTGTGATAATATGACTTACTGAAGGTTAGTCATATTCGCGAGATTGGACATTTTTCCTGTTATTGAGGTGAGCACGTGTATGGTAAGAATGGTGGAGAACAGGTTTGTTTATATGTATTGAATATTCCCAAACTGTTAACGTTTAATTTGAATTTGGATGTTCTCACTAGGCGTAAGCCTAATTGTTCAAATTAATTTTCTTACCAGGTACCGGCTCGGGGAAGTAAATGGGATGTGTGCCGAGAGCTTTTGAAGTATCCAACTTAAGAGATAAGCGGAGGATGTCAGCTAAAGCAGTGGGACTTTTTGATGGATTACTTAGATAACTTAGTTAATCTAATTATAGTGGACATGATTAGATTAATAAGTTATTAGGAGAATTCCATGTTTGTAATTATGAAACCTCTTAGTTGATTCTCTTCTTATATAAAAGATTGGATGTTGTTATGTCATAACTTGTCACAAATTGAAGTTCAAATTAGCCCTGATTTTTAGGGTGTTACATCTTCCATAGAAAAACCAATACCTGTTTCGTTTCGAATACGAGGAGCATCTTCTGAAGATTTAGACTTTTTCTTTGCAGAGGCCCTTCGTTTCTGACTTTCGAGAGGAGGAGGAGGAGGAATACCCACACAAGAATAGACTAAGTCGATCTGCTTGTTTATCAGCTTTTCAAAATGATCCTTGTACTTAGACTGAGACTTCTGGATGGCTAATCTGATCTCCAACCATTCAAAGAGACCGTACTGCGTGATAGCTTCAGCATAGAATTTTTCGTACTTTCCGTCTTCTCTGAATATCTCGATTTCAGCAATAGAAATTTTGAGGGTTGATCTTCCAGTGATGAGTACCTTGATTATTCTGGAAGGTCGATGTCTGAAGTGTACCTTTTCTTTGCACCAGGCTAAAGTAGATTGAGACACAGTTCTCTTTTCTTCAACGATCTTCTTGGCTTCTTCCCATAGCTGACGTTGAAATTCGATTGGAGATATTTTCAGCTTGGGGTCTTTTACTGATCGTTGAGTAAGCTGGATAGCGTATTCTCTGTCTTTTTCTTCAACTTCCCTTCTTTCAGCGATTAGACGTTCAGCTCTGAGGTGATCCTTGTATTCCCTTTTTGAAAGTTTGAACTTTGTAGGAATAGAAGGAAGTTGATCACGTTTCAGAATGATTCGCTGATCCTCGAACTTCTTTATCATCTCATCTCTTCTTTTCTGATCCTCTTCACTTAGCTTTTGAGGAGCCAAGGAAGGTCTGTTTTTGTGAGAGATCATATGTTCTTCAGGTTCATCAGTCTCAGAGATCAAATCTAAGACCGGGATTATTTCTTCAGCTTTGGGAGCTGGGATTATTGTTGGTGAAGTCGCAGCTGTAGGAACTTCAGCGATATCCTCAAACAGGGGAGAGGACTAGCTGAAACACAGCGATCTTACGAGTAAGAACTTGGGTAGAACAGAGATAGAGAAAGAATGGGATAAAGTGTATGGAGGTTTTAGTGAGTGTAGAACTGATAATGTGTATAGAGAGGAGGGATGTAGTGTAAGGAAGATTAGTGTACATGACAAACCGGCTTTTTAAGCAAGATCGTCAGATTTTGCTCGTCTTCAACTACACTTTTTCCTTTGCCCTTGTCAGCTTCAGATGCTGATGGCTTTGTCTTTGTCCGCTCCCCTGTAGGTTCATTTATCAGAATCCCTCTAAGACCTGTGGTCCTCTGAGCAGGCTTAACGATAAAAGAGTCATCATCATCATCATCTTCATCATCATCATTCTTTGGAGAAGAGGATGGTTCGTCATCAGACAAGTCGATGGCTTCTTCATCTTCAGCTTCAGACTCAGATTCTTCAGCTTCTTCTTCGAGTTGCTCCCCCTCAGATACAGAGGTAAGCTTCTCAGTTCCCTCAGGGTTTTCATCTCCCTGAGGTCCAGCGGCTGCTTCTTCAATTGTTTTCTCACCCTCTTCAGTAAAGGTGAGGTCTTCACTCTTCTCTCCCCTGATAGATTCATCATGGGAAAGGTCTTCAGCGCTCTTCTCCCCCCCCCCCCCCCCTTTTTCATGATGAGTGGGGGAGGAATGCGATGACTCAGCAGCTGGTGGCGGTTCCCTGTCTTCTTGGCCAGGGATCCCCACACAAATTTCAATCGCTGATAATCTGTTTTCTAGACCAGAAATACCAGGATTGATCTTCACGAGTTCAGCACGATCCACCGGAGTAAAAGATGAAGGTGCAGGGGCAGGGGCGGTCGTGTTGGTCAGGATCTGCTACATCATTTTCTTCATAGAATCCACGTCAGTCTTTACAGAACTCACGTCGGTCTTTACAGCAAACATATCTCCTTCGATTCTGCCAACCGATGTCTTCAGCGTTGTGACCTCGCTGGACATGGTGTTAACTGAAGTTTTGATGGCGAGGTAGTCTGTGTAGATATCAGCGAGAACTTTGGCAAAGTTGCTGAGCGTTTTATCAACCTTCTCTAAGTCAGCTTTGGAGGCATTATTTTCGACCACGGTTGTCAGCTTTGTGAGATTCTCTCCAGCGTTTGTTACATCTGAAGAGTTGTCGGAAAGAGTAGCTGTGAGACCTGTCAGCTTCGTCTCTATTGTCTTCAGAGAGGCATTGATGTCTCCCAAATTAGGACCTATAACATATAAGAACTTGTGAACAGAGGAAAGCTCAGAAGTTTGGGGTTCAGTTATAGTGTATAGGGGTTGGTGTATACCTGCAGGCGGATTGGTGAATTCATCAAAATCTCGGTGTCCTAAAAAAAGTTCCATGTCGTCAGCTAAAGTGCGTAGACGCATGGTCATCGTTGTAGGTCCTACGCCCATCATTCCTTGAGTGTCAGCTTTAGCTTCTAGAGGAATGACAGGTGCTTCAGTGACAACTGGAGTAGAGTCCAATTGAGTAGAGGGAGAAGCAATGGTTAAGAATGGAGGTTGGGTGCGGAGTTCAGCGTTGGATTCGCTGAGAATCGCTTCGTCAGTCTTTTGAGAGACTGAAGGACGTTGGGTAGATTCCAAGTTTGTAACCTCAGCGTTTAGAGACGCTGAAGCTGGGATAGAATGGGTGGCTTGTTCAGCTGTGGCTGAGCGTACCATTGAACGATCCTTCAGCTCTTTGAGATGAGCTGAGGAGTCTTCAGCAAGAGATTGCTGGGGTTACTCCTTGGTTTTCTTAGTTCTTTTGGAACTAAGTTGGGTGGAGGAGTATTTCCTTTTAAGAGAAGGAATGGAGGTTGCAGCCTGGGTATCAGCGGTGGGTTTGTCCGCTGAAGGAGCTGCAGAAGTCGAAGAAGTAGGGTTGAGAAGAGTTAAAAGAGTAGAAATACGTACCTCATTTGCCACTGGCTTGAAGTCGAGAACCTTAGGGCCAACCTGAGAGAGTTTCAGGTCACCCTCTTTTGGGTAGCTGTCAGTCAGGCTTGTTTGGAATACGGCGCTGATGAATCGAGGATAAGGAACCCATGGAGATCTGTCAGCGGCGGAGTCTACTCTGAGTACCAGATCATCGTAGATTATCGATGCCCAGTCTATATGTAGACCTTTCAGCAAGGCATATCCCATTGCTTGCTGAGGCTGAGCGGCTTGATCAGAGGAGCCGGTCTTTGCAGTCATGCAGCTGATTAAGTGAGCGAAGATGAAATTCATCTCGCTGGGCATTTTAGACTTCTTGATGAGGGTCAGCTTCTTCTCAGGCTTCATGTCCCTCCCAGTTTCCCATACATAGCCCATTGCATCGAAGAATGCAGTGATGGCTTCCCTATCTGAGTGTTTCTTGTGGTCAGGGAGAGGAACAAAAGGTTTTTCTTTGGTGGCCGAGGGAAGGTTCAGGGCTTTGCGGATAATAGCAGGTGTGATCTTCATAGTGCCATAGTCAGTATCACAGAGGATACAGTCGATTGTTTTTTAGGAGTCTTTGGTTGAAGGTAGCTGAGAGTGTCTGGCAGAGTACCAGAATTGGGATAGCAGTAGCTGATGTGCAGGAGGTGTTATGGTCAGGGCTGTGGATAGACAACAATTCTTCAGGAAGTTCACAGCATCATCTAGATGTGTGACTTGCTTTCGAGGAGGAAACTCGAGAAGCGCATAGAGGTTATTTGGTTTGGTCCAATCCAGTTTGACAAGAGAGAACTTGACCTGAGGAGCCTTGATGATTTCCAATTCCTCAGTAGTATTATCAGCAGCAGTGTTCTCAGCGATGGTGTTCTTGGCAGAGGAAATGTCAGAAGATGCCATTCTGTATTATCAGTTCAACCAAAGATTAACAAATAAGAATAATCTTAATGTGGAAAGATTTTCCAATAAGATGGTTCGAATTTTGTCCATTTCATTCAGACAAGAATGTCTTAATGAAGATTATGGTTTTTCTTGTTTTAAAAACGAAATGCAAACCCAGAGAAAATCTTGTTTTCCAGTTTCTTTTGAGAATAAGGATTCTGGAAAAACGAATGAAGAACAAGTTTAAGATTTTGCGTTTAAACTTGAAGAACAACCATGAAAGGTTGTGTTCATAAAACCATGAAAGAAATGATTTCATTTTAAAAAGTTCTTTTGTTTGATCTTTTAAAAACAAAGAGAAGATCATTAACAAGTTTGAAGAAACAGGTAAAATAAAAGAATTATTAACCTGGTTCGTTGAAGAAGATGAAGTTCTTAAGTTTTTGAAAAACTTGAGAGCACAAATGCAACAGTAAATTTTCTTTTTCTTGCTTGGAGGAGACGTTCGCGTAAAAGAAAAATATAAACCCAGAATGAGTTTATATAGTGAGATTAGAGAGAGAGAAAATCTTGAGCGGGAAAAGATTTTCATCATGACACGGACACGTGTTTGCATTTGATTGGAAGGTAAATGAAACGTGCAAACGTGTGTCAGAAAGAAGAACGTGCCAGGGCTTATCCGTTGCAATGACGTCACAACTGTCCTTTCATATTCTTGGATGTCTCTGAGGTTTTGAAACTTCAGGGACACTTTTAAAAACAAGAAGCACTGAAATAGAAATATCAGTGTTGGTTTTAGGAATTTCAAAGTATCGCTGATTAAGGAAGAGATATTCAGCGATGCAATTTATTTTGAAATCTTGCATTTTACATGCGATTGTCAGAGAGAAAACATACATTGATATTAGCGAATCAAGTTTATTCAGAGAGAAGATGATAGAATGGGTTATACAAGTCGATTTTATCCTATCGCTGATCAAATGTGAATCACTGAAGATTTTACTCTTCAAAGTTCAGCATTCCAAGCTCGCTGATGAGAAAGTTGAATCTTGTCTCATCAAGAGGTTTGGTGAACAGATCAGCTAACTGATAATCAGTTGGGATAAAGTGAAGTTCTATATCACCATTTATCACATGATCTCTGATAAAATGATACCTGATTTCGATGTGTTTTGTCTTTGAGTGTAGCACTGGATTATTGGCTATAGCGATGGCACTTGTGCTGTCGCAATAGATTGGAATATTTGAGAGCTGAAGGTCATAGTCCAGTAGTTGATTTCTCATCCACAAGACCTGAGAACAATAGCTTCCAGCGGCTACATACTCAGCTTCAGCTGTGGAGGTGGACACTGAGTTTTGCTTTTTGCTTGTCCAACTCACCAACTTTCCACCCAGGAGCTGACAGCCTCCTGTGGTGCTTTTCCTATCCAATTTGCAACCTGCAAAATCACTATCTGAATAGGCGATTAGATCGAATCCTGAGTCTTTGGGATACCAAAGACCTAGATTCGCAGTACCCTTAAGGTATCGAAAAATTCGCTTTACAGTGGTCATATGAGATATCTTGGGTTCAGCTTGATATCGTGCACACAAACAGGTTGCGTACATAATATCGGGTCGGCTAGCTGTAAGATACAAGAGAGAGCCGATCATCCCACGATACAGCGTGACATTAACAGGAATACCCTTAGTATCCTTATCTAGTGTTAGCGGTGGTGCCATAGGGGTTTTCATAGCTGAACTTTGAGTTAAGTCGAATTTCTTCAGCATATCTTTAACATACTTTCCCTGATTAATGAAAGTTCCTTTCTCATTTTGCTTTATCTGAAGACCAAGGAAATATGTTAGTTCACCCATCATGCTCATTTTATACTCATCTTTCATTCTATCAGCGAAACGAGTACAAAAGTCAGGGTTAGTAGAGCCAAATATAATGTCATCAACATATATCTGAACAAAAATGATATGATGTAACAACCCAAATCCCATATACACAACAAATCACATAATGTAACATAACATTGATATAACAAACGAAACATCATATTACAAGTACGGTCCCATAGTCTTTTACAATCAGAAGAAGCCATTCTACTACAAACTTCATACTAAATACATACACAACATTTAATCATTTTAATACAACTGCTAAACATGCCAAAATCTTCATCATATATTCCTTCACAAAAGCCATCCCTCGATTACTCTAATTACTTGCTCTTACCCGATCCGCCACCTGGAATACGTATTTTAAAACAAAATGAGGGTTAGACCTAGTGGTCTAAGTGAGATAAATCCCTGTTAGTTTGAAATCATTTATATAAACCCTATTGATATAAATCACACAGCACAATCAAATATATCAATTTGAACTCACACATCGTGTACCTTCCCTTCTCATTCCTCCTGGCCATATTAGTTGGTTGAAAGCCAACTAATAATTTACAACGCTGTACAACATCTACAGCCAAACAACGCTATACAGATTCTATAGCCAAACACCCCGGTCCTACGCCCGGCCAACGTATTATAACACATTATAATACTCATGTAAATATAATACCTCAATATATTATAATTCACATATATCGCACATATAAACACATAATCACCAATTATCACATTCCCAAACCATACGTATATGTATTCCAGTTAAAAACGTTTTTTAAAGTAAAACTCACCTGTTAACTTAACAAAATGCTTCCGAAATCACCAAATTGGTCAAACAGCTAAAGTATCCGGATACCACATATTATCCGGACAACACAACTTTTCCGGACAGCAAGTCTTTTCCGGACAACATAAGTAATCCGGACATCATCCGGAAACCTAAGTAATCCGGACGCTATCTGGTATCCAATTCTATTCGGAAAACATAGGAAAAAGTAACTTACCCGGATAAGGAATCCGTCCGGACACTAGCAACCAGATTACCCGGACACTACCAACAAAACTACCCGGACACATTCAACCCGTGTCCGGACACCTCTGTCGGTTTGTCCATTTTTGACCCAGAATTGACAGAAATCAATACCAGACATGGAATCGCTTATTCTACTCCGATAGAAACAATCTATAAGCAATTACACACATAACTTACAAAGGAAACATACATGAATTTACTTCCAAATTCCCAATTGATGATTTAACCTAGTTTCCCCTCCTTTCTCCTTTTTGCTCTCAATACTCACACTTACACACACACACTGAATTTCTGTATTTTATGAAAATATCTGATTCCTACTAGATAATATACAGCATAATTACCATTTCAGCCCTCAAACTTTCCATTAATGACCAAAACTCCATTAACTTATAATTTAACTAACTTTTACCTTAAACATACTATTATAAACTTAATTAACTTTAACGGTAAGAGGGTTTAACTAACGAACTTACCCGGGGTATTACATCATCTCCCCCTTAAGAGAATTCCGTCCCGGAATTCAGTTAAGTGAACAGATGAGGGTACTTGGTTCTCATTTCTGCCTCTGACTCCCACGTAGCATCCTGACCTCTATGATGTCGCCATTAAACTTTCACTTGTTTGATTACTTTGTTCCGCAACTCCTTAACCTTGTGATCAACTATTGCTTCAGGTTCCTCTACATAATTCAGCTTTTCATCTACTTGTATATCTGGTAGAGAAACGGCCTGATCCGGTGTAACCAAACACTTTCGGAAATTCGATACATGAAACGCGTTATGAATCCTGCTTAACTCTGGCGGAAGATCCAACCTGTAGGCTACTTCACCAATCTTTTCGGTAATTGCAAACGGTCCAATGTACCTCGGGCTCAGTTTACATTGTTTCCCAAATCGGATGACTCATTTCCAAGGCGAGACCTTTAACATCACAAAATCCCCAACTTGGAATTCTAACGGCTTTCGGCGTCGGTCGGCGTAGCTTTTCTGTCTGTCTTGATTCACTTTCAATCTTTCTTGAATCTGATTAACCTTATCCGCGGTCAACTGAACTATATCTGGCCCCGCTAATTGTTTCTCTCCCACTTCATTCCAACACAGAGGCGTTCGGCATTTTCTACCATACAGAACTTCAAACGGTGCCGCTTGAATGCTGGAATGATAACTGTTGTTGTAGGCAAATTCAATCAACGGTAAATGCTTATCCCACGATCCTCCAAAGTCAACAATACAAGCACGGAGCATATCTTCTAATGTCTGAATCGTCCGTTCACTCTGACCGTCAGTTTGAGGATGATACGATGTACTTAGCTTTATCTGTGTTCCCATCTCTTTTTGAAAGCTCCTCCAGAATCTTGAAGTAAAACGACTATCACGATCCGAGATAATCGAAATTGGAACTCCATGTCGAGTTACTATTTCATTGATGTACAACTTGGCTAATCGTTCCAATGAATCAGTTTCTTTTATCATAGGAAGTGAGCAGACTTCGTCAACCTGTCAACAATCACCCAAATAGCATCAAACCCTTTCGGAGTCCTTGGTAACTTCGTGATAAAATCTGTAGTAATTTGATCCCATTTCCACATCGGTATTTCTAATCGTTGCAACTGACCAAACGGTTTCTGATGTTCAATATTCACCTTCTTACAAGTAGTACAGCCTTCTACATACTGAGCAATGCTTCTTTTTATCCCAGGCCACCAATAAAATTGTTTCAGATCCTTATACATCTTGTTCGTACCCGGATGAATAGAAAAACGGGACTGGTGAGCTTCTTGTAGTACCCGATCACGTAACCCACCCATACGAGGCACCCAAATTCTGCTTCCCAGACATAATAACCCATGATCATCTTTTTCTAGCAATGCTGACAATCCCACCAACCGTTCTGATTTCAGATGTTCTTCCTGATAGGCTTCTAATTGACACTTCAGCAATTCGTCAAAGATGTTGGGTAAAAGTTCAGCTCGTAGCGAAATAACTTTTATTATTCCACTCCTTTCTTGACGACTCAGCGCATCAGCTACCACGTTTGCCTTTCCCGGATGATAGAGAATTTCACAGTCGTAATCGTTCACCAGTTCTAGCCATCTTCTTTGTCTCATATTCAGTTCCTTCTGATTGAAGAGGTGTTGGAGACTCTTATGATCGGTATAAATTTGACATTTGGAACCATAAAGATAATGTCTCCAAATCCTCAACGCGAAGACAACTGCTACAAGCTCCATGTCGTGCGTAGGATACTGTCTTTCATGATCCTTTAATTGACGAGAAGCATAAGCAATAACCTTTCCCCGCTGCATAAGTACACATCTCAATCCCAGTTTTGACGCATCACTATAAACAACAAAATCTTCCGAACCTTCAGGTAGTGATAAAATCGGTGCGCTGCACAGTTTCTCTTTCAATAGTCGGAATGCCTCGTCTTGTTCTGCTTTCCACTCAAACATTAGGTTCTTCCGGGTCAGCTTAGTCAAAGGCGTTGCGATACGAGAGAAGTATTTTATAAATTTCCGATAGTAGCCGGCTAAACCCAAAAAACTACGTACTTCGGTTGCTGTCTTCGGCGGTTCCCACTTTTCAACTGCTTCCACTTTCATCGGATCAACTTGTATACCTTTCTCAGAAACCACGTGCCCCAGAAATTGAACTTTTCGTAGCCAGAATTCACATTTAGAAAATTTTACATACAGCTTTTCCTTCTTCAGTAGCTCCAGAATCAAACGAAGATGTTGCGTGTGCTCTTCCTTGGATCGGGAATAGATAAGGATATCATCGATAATCACAATAACAAATTTATCGAGATACGGCTTACATACCCGATTCATTAAATCCATAAAAGCAGCTGGAGCGTTCGTCAGTCCGAACGGCATCACTAAAAATTCGTGATGTCCATACCTTATTCGAAAGGCAGTCTTTAGAACGTCTTCTTCTTTAACTTTCAACTGGTGATAACCGGATCTTAGATCAATCTTGGAGAAATAGCAAGCTCCAACTAACTGATCGAAGAGGTCATCAATTCGGGGTAACGGATACTTGTTCCTTATCGTGCGCTTATTCAGTTCTCGGTAGTCGATACACATTCTCATCGAAACATCCTTCTTTTTCACAAATAACACTGGTGCTCCCCACGGTGAAGAACTAGGTCTGATGAAGCCTTTATCAGATAGATCTTGTAGTTGTGCCATCATCTCTTTCATCTCTGGAGGTGCCAGACGATAAGGTGCACGGGCTACAGGAGTGGCTCCAGGAATCAGGTCTATACCGAACTCTACTTGTCTAACAGGCGAAAGACTATTCAAGTCTTCGGGGAATACTTCAGGGAATTCACTAACAATAGGAATATCTTCCATCCTATTCTTTTCTGGCTTAATATCTATCACGTAAGCCAAGTAACTCTGACAACCCTTATTCACACACTTACGGGCTTTTATCATAGATATAAGGCTAGACTGATGATTCCTACGATCACCATAAATCACTACTGGTCCCTTCTCAGGTAATACCACATTTATTAACTTCTTATCACAAACTATGTTAGCCTGATTCTCGGCTAACCAGTCCATTCCCACTACGACGTCAAACTCTATCAAAGTTATAGGAAACAATTGTATCGGCACTCTACACTCCTCTATATTTATCACACAGTCATCAAATACTTCTTTAACTGACACTTGATTATCATTTGCCGTATCTACTGATAGAGCATGTTCTAGCATTTTAGGTTTCAAACACATGCAAGCAGCAAATGCAGGGGACACAAACGATCAGTTTGCACCGGAATCAAATAACACCTTAGCACGTGTAGAGTTTATAAAAAATGTACCTGTGACCACATTCGGAGTTTCCTCTGCTTCTTTCTCAGTCATTTGAAATGCGCGACCCCTGGTTACTGGCGGTTCCAGTCTTGGTATTACTGGTTTAACAATTGCTGGCCTGCCCGATGACCCACCTTGCTGTATCCTCCCCCGCGGACAGTCCGACTGAAGGTGATCCGGAGAATTGCATAAGAAACATAACCGCGTTACCTTACAATCTTTAATGATGTGTCCGGTCTTCCCACACTTATAACACGCTCGTAAATCACCTTGGCAATTTCCTTGGTGGACATGGTTGCACTTCTGACATGGCCTTTCCGCTGGTCGAAACGACGGACGGTTATCATACCTCTGAAATCGGGACTTCTTCGGATCGTGTTGTGGCCCTTCCCACTTTCTCTTCCCGATACTTTTATCGCCAGCATCATTTCTAATATCTCTTTCAACATTCTTCGCGGCATCAACTGCAGCTGAGAAGGTATCGGGTCCTTTTGCAGTCACTAGCCTTCTGACTTCTGAGTTCAGCCCAAAGATAAACCTTTCCGTCTTCTTCGCCTCCATAGCAACGTAGTATTCTGCGAACCGAGACTTTTCCAGAAAGCTAGCGGTGTAGTCTCGAACGGATAAGTTTCCTTGTTGTAAGTTCATAAATTCCCCTTCCAGTTATTTGACGGCTGCTTGGGGACAAAATTGTTTCCCGTAGGCTATCACAAATTCTTCCCAAGAGAGGGTAGAGTAAACATCAGATCCTTTAGAACGAATAAAGGATTCCCACCAATACAAAGCATCCCCCTTTAACATTGCTGCTCCATACAATACTCTATCTTCGTCAGCGCACTTACTCGTCTTGAAAATAGCTTCTATTTCCTTCATCCATCTCATTGCTTTCACTGGATCCCTGTCTCCTGAGTAGGTCGGAGGTCTACAGCTTAAAAACATTTTGTAGTCGCACCTCCTTTGTACTGGTACAACAGTCGATGTGATTGGCATTTCATCTTCCAGTCCGGGATCCGGTATTTCAGCTTCGTTATGACGGTTTCGATCAAACATTGTTTGTATGCTAGCCTGCAGTCTTCCCATTTCTGCCATTAGATCATCCCTGGTAACGAATTTTGTACCATGTGGCTGGACTCTGCCTCCGACTCGACCTCCAGCTCTACCCCCGTTTCTACCCCCGACTCTGCCCCCAGTTCTGCCTCCCCTGTCCCCTGTTCCTATCGGCGGATTAGTACTATTCGGGTTTCCTCCTCCTCGGTTCTTTCGTCTAGTACCACTTGCCATTCTATAGATTCAAACAAGGTTAATATACACTTAAGCATATACCCCATATAACAAGGTATTCCAGTTCAAACATATACCTGTAAGATCACAATTACACTGGCCAGGTGTAATATGAAATTACCTTACATGATGTTCCTTCTACCTTTTATACTTAATATCCCAAGGTTCTACAATAATAGGGACATCCTACTTCACATGCAGTTTAAGTCTAGGTACAGATACAAATACCCAAATCCCATATACACAACAAATCACATAATGTAACATAACATTGATATAACAAACGAAACATCATATTACAAGTACGGTCCCATAGTCTTTTACAATCAGAAGAAGCCATTCTACTACAAACTTCATACTAAATACATACACAACATTTAATCATTTTAATACAACTGCTAAACATGCCAAAATCTTCATCATATATTCCATCACAAAAGCCATCCCTCGATTACTCTAATTACTTGCTCTTACCCGATCCGCAACCTGGAATACATATTTTAAAACAAAATGAGGGTTAGACCTAATGGTCTAAGTGAGATAAATCCCTGTTAGTTTGAAATCATTTATATAAACCCTATTTATATAAATCACACAGCACAATCAAATATATCAATTTGAACTCACACATCGTATACCTTCCCTTCTCATTCCTCCTGGCCATATTAGTTTGTTGAAAGCCAACTAATAATTTACAATGATGTACAACACCTACAGCCAAACAACGCTATACAGATTCTATAGCCAAACACCCCGGTCCTACGCCCGACCAACGTATTATAACACATTATAATACTCATGTAAATATAATACCTCAATATATTATAATTCACATATATCGCACATATAAACACATAATCACCAATTATCACATTCCCAAACCATACGTATATGTATTCTAGTTAAAAACGCTTTTTAAAGTAAAACTCACCTGTTAACTTAACAAAATGCTTCCAAAATCACCAAATTGGTCAAACAGCTAAAGTATCCGGATACCACATATTATCCGGACAACACAACTTTTCCAGACAGCAAGTCTTTTCCGGACAACATAAGTAATCCGGACATCATCCGGAAACCTAAGTAATCCGGACGCAATCCGGTATCCAATTCTATCCGGAAAACATAGGAAAAAGTAACTTACCCGGATAAGGAATCCGTCCGGACACTAGCAACCAGATTACCCGGACACTACCAACAAAACTACCCGGACACATTCAACCCGTGTCCGGACACCTCTGTTGGTTTGTCCATTTTCGACCCAAAATTGACAGAAATCAATACCAGACATGGAATCGCTTATTCTACTCCGATAGAAACAATCTATAAGCAATTACACACATAACTTACAAAGGAAACATACCTGAATTTACTTCCAAATTCCCAATTGATGATTTAACCTAGTTTCCCCTCCTTTCTCCATTTTTCTCTCAATACTCACACTTACACACACACTGAATTTCTGTATTTTATGAAAATATCTGATTCCTACTATATAATATCCAGCATAATTACGATTTCAGCCCTCAAACTTTCCATTAATGACCAAAACTCCATTAACTTATAATTTAACTAACTTTTACCTTAAACATATTATTATAAACTTAATTAACTTTAACGGTAAGAGGGTTTAACTAACGAACTTACCCGGGGTATTACATATGACCTTTTACTTTCCTGAAAAATAGAGTTTTGTCGATTTTACCTCGCTCAAATTGTTCAATATGGAGATAAGTAGATAGAGTGTCATACCATGCACGTGGAGCTTGCTTCAAGCCATAAAGTGCCTTATCCAGTTTATAAACTTAACCTGGACGCTTAGGATCTGAGAATCCTGGAGGTTGTTCCACATAGACTTCTTCATTCAGCTTTCCATTTAGAAACGCTGACTTAACATCCATCTGATATACTTTGAAGTCTTTGTGTACAGCGTATGCTAAGAATAGACAAATAGATTCTAGTCTTGCTACTGGAGCAAATGTTTCGTCATAATCTATGCCTTCCTCTTGTCGGTATCCCTGAGGAACAAGACGAGCCTTGTTGCGGGTTACAGTTCCATGTTCGTCCAACTTGTTTCGATAGACCCATTTAGTGCCTATCACTGTTTTGTCAGTTGGTCTTCGAAAAAGTTTCCAAACTTTGTTTCTTTCGAATTCAGTCAGCTCTTCTTGCATGGTGCTGACCCAATTTGGATCTTTGAGGGCATCATCTACTTTCTTTGGTTCAGTCAGAGAAATAAAGTTAACAAATAAACAAATATTACCTGCACTTTGTCGAGTTTGAATACCAGCGTTTGGATCACCAAGAATTTGATCAATTGGGTGATTTACAGTCCATCGCTGAGCCGGAGCGTGAGACGTTGACTCAACCTGAACTGGAGTAGCTGAAGATGAGGTTTCAGCAACTTCTGGAGTATCAGCTAAGAGAGGAATGGGTGTTGTTGTCATTATATTTACTGATTGCTGAGAAGTAGATGGAATGTCTGAGACATTGGGTTCAGAAGCAGGTATAGTGTTTAAAGGAACAGCTGAGACCCATGATGTTTCAACTTCAGTATTCTGCATATTTGGGATGATAGTAGGACTATCATCTTCAACTGTATGAGTATGAGGAGTGGGAATATCTTCTGAATCACCAAGATGAGAAAACATCCATTGATTCAGTTCTTCAGTATCAGCAGACGGTTTAGAGTTCGCTGAACGGGATTCATCAAACGTGACGTGAATTGTTTCTTCTACAGTTTGTCTTCTTCGATTGAAGACTCTGAAGGCTTTGGAGATTGAAGAATATCCAAGAAAGATTCCATCATCAGCCTTAGGATCAAACTTTCCAAGGGCATCTCTGTTGTTCAGTATGAAACACTGACATCCAAAGATGTGAAGAAAGCTGATTGAAGGCTTTCTCCCATGAAAAAGTTCATAAGCTATTTTATTGAATCTTTTGACTATCAGCGATCTGTTTTACGTAAAACAAGCAGTGTTGATAGCTTCTGCCCAAAACTGAGTAGGTAGGTGAGAATCGCTGAGCATTGAACGTGCAGCTTCAATAATTGTTCTATTTCTTCTTTCAGCGACTCCATTTTGTTGCGGTGTTCTCACTGATGAAAAGTTGTGAGAAATACCCTTACTCTCAAAAAAGGAATCAAGAGAACTGTTTTTGAATTCAGTCCCATGATCACTCCTTATTGAGCGAACGGTTAAATTGTTCAGGGTTTCCATCTTTCGAACAAAGGTGATGAGTTCTTCAGGGGTGTCACTCTTGGAACGGAGAAACATAACCCATGTATAAAGAGAGAATTCATCAACTATGACCAGTGTATATTTCTTTCCAGCGATGGATTGTTTGTTAACAGGGCCAAACAAATCCTTATGGAGAAGTTGCAGAGGATATGACACTGAGGAGACTTGCTTTGACTTAAAGCTTGCTTTGGTCTGCTTCCCTTTTTCACACACTGAACATAAAGACTCTTTGGCGTATGAGTGCTGAGGTAGACCAGTGACTAACTCTTTTGAAGAAAGAGTGTTCAGTGTCTTGAAATTTAGATGAGAGAGCCTCTTATGCCATAGCCAGTTGACATCAGATGAGGCTTTTGAGAAGAAACAAGAGTTCTCAGTGGTTGTTGAGTCCATGTTTATTACATAAACATTTTCCAAACGATAACCGCTGAGAGCTATCTTCTCCTTTTTGTCAGTGACAAAGCAGGATTCCTTGGTAAAGATTACCTTGTTATCCTTGTCGCAAAGCTGACTGATGCTTAAAAGATTATGCTTCAGCCCTTCAACATATGCGACTCTTCTGAAGGTTGTTGTACCATTAGAGAATACACCAAACCCTCGGGTATGTCCTTTTCCATTTCCTCCAAATGTCACAGAGGGACCCTTCTCTTCCTTGTATTCAGCGAGCAGGATTTTCTTTCCAGTCATGTGTCTAGAGCATCCGCTATCGAGATACCAGATACCCTTCTTAACCTGCATCACAAAGGAAGATTAGTTTTTCTTGGGTACCCACTTAACCATGTGTACACGTTTGTCAGTGGAAGTAGTTGGAATGGAAGGTTCAACAATCTTCGCAGCATTTGAAGATTCAGCTTTGTCAGTCTTCACTTTGGTTAATTTCTTAACCTCAGTGGTCTTCTTTGCCTTGGGGTCAATCTTCACCTTAGCTATCTTTTCAGCTTTGGTGGCTGTGGGGCACTTACTAGCAATATGATCAGTAAGTCCACAGTGATAACATTTCCTATAACTAAAAGTGGTTCTAGGACCATTTGAATGCTGAACTTTAGATTTTGAATTAGAAGTACCAGCACCAAGTAAGCTGATGGCTTTTGAAATGGGAGGAACATTCAGTTCTTCAGATTTCTTACCGGAGACATTCACTCTGATTCTAGGAGTAGATCGCTGAATAGATCCACGCTGAGTAGATCCAGAGATCTGATTCCTTGATCCAGAGGAATGAATCACTAAAGCTTTAGAAGCATTCAGCTTAGGTACTAAGGTACCCTTCTGAGGATTTTGGTTAATAGCAATTCCTTTACCTTTATCTTTAAAGACAGAGGTAGGTTTTGGATAAACCATTTTCTCTTTACCTTTTGAAGAGGTAGAAGTTTCCTCAGGGATAGGGGGTCTGGACGAGGAACACTGAGAGGATGAAGTATCAGCGACTGAGGATACGAAAGTTCCAAATAAGAGCATGGAACGATCAGTGGTTGGTTCTAGATTATCAGCTTTGTAACTAAGACCACGTTTATCACTCAGGGGAATCTGAGACTTAATTATCTCAGTGATCTTTGTTGAAGAATTACACCATCCTTCAACAGTAGCTTTTTCAGCTCTTAAAGCAGAGATAGCTTCTTCTCGCTCGATTTTGACTAGCTGATTTAAATGCACTTGATCTTTAAAATCTTCTTCAATTTTAGAAAGCTTTTCTATTTGAAGGTGACCGTTTTTGAGTTGTTCAGCGAGATCAAGGTTTTGATTTTCAACTACAGTTTTGCCATTCATGGCTTCATATAAACTTCTAGTCAAGAGATCGATTTTACGAAGACTATCAGCTTCATCAATATTTGCAATATTTGTAAAGAAGGAAGGTGATACCTGAATAACAGACGTTGAAGTAGAGGGAATGTCTGAGCTTTCTTCCTCATCTTCAATCTTGGCCATAAGACATAGATTGGCTTCATCATCTTCAGAGTCAGATGATGATTCTTCTTCATCAGAGGCAGCCCAATCTTAAGCCATCAGGCCTTTGCCTTTCTTCTTAAATCTTTTCAGCTTCGCATACTTTTCTTTCAGCTTAGCGTATTTGTCATCTTTATTCCTGGAATAAAGGATTTCTTGGGAAACGCTGAGTTTCTCAAAACTTTCTTAGACCTGCACTCGCTAGCGAAATGTCCAATCTTTTCGCAGTTAAAACAAGTAGCAGTAGCCTTATCAACAATAGTTGATGATCTTGGCTTGTCAGTAATAGAAAGGGGTTTGTTCTTTCTGAACATTTTCTTTTTGGCGACTCTCCTGAACTTTTTAGTTAGGAGAGCCAAAGATTCATCATCATCTGAAGAGTCAGAATCTGATGACCTTTCAGAGTTACTTTCTAACTCAGTGATAGTGACCACGGGTTGCTGAGTAGAAGGTTCCTCTGAGAATAAAGCAACATGGGTGCTTTTGGAATCTTTTACAATATTCTTCTTAAGATGACTCAATTGCTCATGATTCAGCATCGTGCCATATAAGGTAGCAAGGGTCATTGATCTTAGATCCTTTGACAGCTTGAGACACATAGAATAACTGTCCCAGCTTTCAGGTAAACATTCTAGAAACTTTGTCAGCACTTCAAAGTTAGAATATTCCTTACCAACAGTTTTCAGATCTATTATTAAGCAATTAAAACGTTGGTGAGCTTCAGAGAGAGTTTCATTCTTACCACAAATGAAACTTTTGTATTGTCTTACCAGGTTGATCTTTCGAGAGTCCTGGACTTCAGACGTACCTTCATACTGAACACATATTGTGTCCCACATGGCTTTTGAGGTTTTCAGGTTCATGACGGAATGGTAAACTTCGTCAGGAAGAGCCATGGATAGTATGGATCTGGCTTTGGTGTCGATAGCCACTTTCCTCTTATCTTCGTCGGTCCACATATGAACTTCCTTGGGTATCAGCCTTTCTGGAATAGCAGGTCTATTCTCAGCGGCTGGTACTGCAGCATCAATTCTTACAGGAATATATGGGCCGTTTTCAAGATAGTAAGGCATAGTAGGGTCTACACCTTCTAAGAAGAGAATCATCATATTTTTCCATAGATTAAAATTATCTCTGGAGAATCTAGGGGGTTTAGCAAGATAACCATTATCGATATAGTTTGTGTTTGTGTTGGCATCCATTTTCAGAAATAGCAAGGAAGAGAAATCTTAGTATAGATTAGATCTTGTTTATTAGATTAAACAAATCTGCTCTGATACCACTTGTTGGTCCCGAAGGGCTATACAAGTTTGTAGAAGGGGGGGGGGGATGAATACAAACACTAAGATTTTACTTTTCTAAATTGTTTATTGATAAATCATTAACAATTTACAGCTTGTTGCGGAAACAAGATTAAGGATAAACCTAAATCTAAACAAGTTGGAACACTAAGTTTCTTTCACTAAGAAAGAGAAAGAAATTACTAATAATAACCTATCTCAAGATAAGAAGAATGAACTTGTCCAGAGTTAGCAAGTTACTTCAAAATGAAGTGAGTTCTTCTTCTTATATACTGCATGCATTTAATGCATGACAGTTTACACTTTACACGTGGCAACAGCTCATTGGTTGTACGCCATTGACCTTTGTTGACAACCTTAGTAGCCGCATGTTTGAACAGTGTAGTATCAGAGTGGTTGTACGATTTCAGACAATAAGGAGGTTCTTTTTCTGACATATCGTACGGAGACGTGCAAGGGTGGTTAAGACAAAAGTACTTTGTACGGAGGACTTCATGATCAGCTTTTCGTTGATTCAGCGATCTATCATTCTACATCAGCGAATGATAGAGTTCAACGATAGCTAAAGTCTTGTACTTGATACTTCACGTTGAGTGGACAAATATGAGTCTTCGCTGATCCGCATCAGTTCATTAGGAGACTTGTCGCTGGTTCTTGAGCTTGATCTTCGACTTCGGCGTAGAACCTATGTTGACGTGAAACTTGTCTTCAGGGATCATAAGTAAACAACTAACTTATCAGCGATCACCATAAGTACTGAACAGACTCAGAGCATTATGGTGAACAGTGTTCGCTGAATGTTTAATCTAAAGAGCGAGAGTTCCTATCAGCGGTACTGTAAGATCTTAGTACTTATAAGCGATAGTGAAACTCTGATACATATGGTTTACTTACAATTTTCACTAAGTATATAAGAGAGGGTCATTATCAAATCACTGAGGGTTTGGATCAACATGGTCTATTGGAATATGCTCGATCGAGAAGGACTTGAATTCTTTTGATTTTGATCTGGCTGCTTTAAGTAATGTCATCATTTTGGAATCTTTTGCCGCGAATTCCCCGTTCATCTGGTTCACGATGAGGAGGGACTCACTTTTAACGTGTAATTTGGTTGCCTTCAAGTCTCGTTCCATGCGCATGCCCACGATCAATTCTTTGTACTCGACTTCGTTGTTGGTGGCTTTAAAATCACATCGTATGTAGTACACCATCTTGCCCCTATGTGGCGACTTTAAGAAGACGCCTAGTCCTACCCCCTGGCGTTGGACGATCCGTTGACGTGGAGTATCCAAGGCGTGTCATCGAGAGTCGCCATGGTATCTGCCTGTACGTCTATGTTCAGTTCTGGGCTGAAATCAATGATAAAATCTGCCAGGACTTGTGATTTGATCGATGTCCTGGACTTGAAATCTCTGTTGTGGCTACTAAGGTAGACACTCCACTTCGCTAGTCAACCTATCATCTATGGTTTTCTTAAGACAGACTTAAAAGGATAATTAGTAACGACAGTTATAGGATGTGATTCGAAATAATGTCAAAGCTTTTTAGCAGCAGTGATTAATGCTAATAACAGTTTTTTCATGGACGAGTAGGGGTGCTCATGGGTTGGGTTGGCCGGGTTGAAGCCATTTGAACAACCCAACCCAATGTTTGCGGTTTGACAAATCTCAACCCAACCCAACCCAATCAAAACTACAACCCAACCCAACCCAAACTGTGCGGGTTGGGTTGGGTTGGTCGGGTCGAAGCTTTCGTATATTATTTTATAATTTAGTTAATCATTTGTGTTTGAACGAAGTAAAATAAAAACTAGAACATATCAAAAAGGCTAACAAACTAAAAAAGTTGAAGGTTCATGTGAGTAAGAAAATAAAACTACGGTTGAAATTGTAATATATATATATATATATAGAGAGAGAGAGAGAGAGGTGGGTTCAAATGAGAACACTAACTATTTAAGAAAACACGAGAACAGCCACCCATGTACAAAATCATATGTGATTTTACACTAACAGCAAAAAATGGATGCAGACGACTTTGGCCGCGACTTAAAAGTTGTGGGGCAAGTCGCGTGAATCGTATATGATTTTCTACGTGAATCATGTATGATTTTGTACATGGGCGACCATTCTCGTGTTTTCTTAAATAGTTAGCGTTTTCGTTTGAACCCACCTCTCTCTCTCTCTCTCTATATATATATATATATATATATTAATCAATAATTTAACAATCATATTAAACCTAAGTAACACATCGGGTTCATCGGGTTGGGTTGGGTTCAAGTTAATCTAACCCGTTTCCAACCCAATAGATGCGGTTTGGCGTAATTTCGTATCAACTATGTGTTTGGTTACCTCGGTTGGAGTTTTTTTGAGTTTTTTCTTGTTGGGTTGGCCAGATTGGTCGGGTTGGTCGGAATTTTGAGCACCCCTATGGACGAGTACCTAGTTTCAGCGTCTAGTAAAGACTTACTGATGTAATAGACCGGGAGTTGGCGTTTGTCATCCTCTCGGGACAAGACATCACTTACTGAATTGGAACTGACTGCCAAGTATAACTGTAGGATCTCGTTGTCTTTAGGCTTCGACAACAGGGGTGGCGACACCATGTATTCTTTCAGCTTTTGCAACGCTTGCTCGTGGTAGTTCGTCCACTCAAACCCCTGTTTTTCCTTAAGTCATTGTAAAAGAGGTGACACTTATTTGAAGATCGAGAGATAAACCTGTTTAATGCGGCTATGTGACCAGTAAGTCGTTGGACTTCTTTGAAGTTTCTTGGTGATTTAATGTCGACGGTCGCCTTTATTTGGTATGAATTGGCCTCAATCATGTGTCGTGTCACCATGTATCCTAGAAATTTCCTGGCGCTTACACCTAAGGATCATTTCATAGGATTCAGCTTCATCTGGTATTCCTGAGGACGTCGAACGACTTCTTCAAATGATTGATATGATCGTTCGCTTGCTTTGACTTGACGAGCATGTCATCGATGTATACTTCCATCGTGTTTCCAAGATAGTCTTTGAACATTTTGTTGACCAATCTCTGCCTCTCTGGTAGCAATAAATACCTTTGTCCATCATAAAGGCGTTTTTTCCTGGTTAGCAGTATGCATTAGTATCTGGTTGTATCTAGAATAGGCATCCATGAACGTCAGAAGTTCATGACCAGCGGTCGCGTCGATCATAGCGTCGATATGTGGTAGCGGAAAGGGATCTTTCGGACAGGCCTTGTTGAGGTCCATGAGGTCGATGCACACCCTCCATTTCCCATTTTTCTTTTGTACGACCACGACGTTAGCCAGCCAATCGGGATATTTTACTTCTCTGATTTTCCCTCTCTTAAGCAGGTTGTCGACCTCTACGTTAATCACTTTGTTTCACTCCGAGGCGACCTTTCGTCGTTTTTGCTTTACAGGCTTATACGATGGATCGACGTTCAACTTATGGGAAATGACATATGGGTTGATGCCTACCATATCTTCGTGCGTCCAAGCAAAACAATCAGCATGTTCCTGCAAAAAAGAAATTAGCTTGTCTTTGATGATAGGATCTAGTGACGACCCAACGAAGACGATTCTTTCAAGCTTGTCCTTGTCAAGAACGACTTCCTCCAGAAGGTAGGCATCGACAGTCTCCGGGACATCCTGGACTTGTAATTTCTAGATGTCCTTCTGTGGGGTTTCATCGTTGTTTTGTAGCATTCACAGGTGATCTATTGCTCTCTCTTGATCTTCTGGACTCCCCATGGCGTTGGGAATTTACCGTCTGATGATACATCGAAGGTACAACTTTCATGTCGTGGATCCATGGTCGAGCCAAAATAATATTGTAAGTTGAAGAGCATTCGATTGCGTTGAACTTGGTCTGCTTGTTGACTCTTTTGGCATATACAGGAAGAGTAATCTCCCCGACAGTGCTTGTAGAGTCTTCGTTAAATCCTACCAAGACTACAGATTGTCTTGTGATCTCCGATGTGTCGATCCTCATTGCCTTGATCGTGCTAAGGTATATGACATTCTCCGAACTTCCTCCGTCGATCAGGACTCTTTTGGTCGAACAATTGCCTACCGTTAACTGGATTATCAGTCAGTCGTGGTGTTTTTTCCGTGGTTCTTGGAGATCGCTTTGGTCGAACGTCAGTGGCATAGCCTCTAGTTCTAACTCTTGCTTAGACTTCGACGACCGTGAGATAGGCTGATCGCCGGGACCTCGACTAGTGTGCCTCTTTGCAGCGGAATAGGTTAGTCCACATACGTCTGATCCTCCAGTTATGCAATTACCTTTGCATGTGGGGATGTCGGTCGTGCGTTTTGCACTTCCGTCGCGTCATTGTCGATCAATCTTTTGAGGTGTCCCTTCGGGATGAGCCATGCTAGTTCTTTTCGTAGCTCCAGGCAGTCTTTTGTCATGTGTCCATGGTCACTATGGAAGTCACACCACTTAGATTTGTCTTTCTTGTCGTCGTCTTTGTCACTCTTCTTAGGCCACCGGATGGTCGACTTTACGTTTTTCAGAGCCTCGACTAGATCCTTGGCAGTTCCCTTGAATCCATAAGATGAGATCTTAGGATGCTAGGGGAACTTGGGGGTAGGGACGCTTTTCTTTTTCTCGAACCTGATGTTTGAAATCTGTCGCGCAGGTTCCGTCTTGGCGACAGCTTTAGCTTTGAATTTAGGTT
Organism: Saussurea involucrata; assembly: GCA_033807775.1. NCBI lineage: Eukaryota > Viridiplantae > Streptophyta > Magnoliopsida > Asterales > Asteraceae > Saussurea > Saussurea involucrata. Next base: position 1,184,114 of record CM066321.1, on the reverse strand, counting down.
TCTTCACGCTTAGTGATCAGTTGTCATCCGAATGCTTTCGAAGAAAAGTTGCATCGTCCTCGACCCTTATGTAAGCGAATTTCCTTGCTCGGACGTCCTCACAGTTTTCTGGTGGATACTTTGTCAGATCGGTGTACAGTCTAGAAGTGTAGTCCAAACGTCGTTTGTAAGCTTTGATCGCAGTTTTAATGTCGCAATTACGGACGTTGATCATTTTTGCATTGAAGCGATTGAAATAGCTTCGGATGGACTTTTGTGTTTTCTGAGTGACGTAGTATAAATCGCTAGTTTGCTTTTCCATCTTGCGACTACTGGCGAATTGTCGGGAGAACTGATTGACAAGTTCAGCGAAATTGCCGATGGATTTTGGTTTAAGATTGATCAACCACTGGAGGGTTGCTCCAGTGAGGGTCGCACCAAAACTCTTGCACATGGTTACTTCTTGATACTGGTGAGGTATGGACAGCGTCCACATCAATTGCTTGTACTGAGCAATATGTTATGTCGGGTCGGTGATACCTAAGTACTTCGGCGTGAAAGTGGGGATACTATACTTCTTGGGGACGTCAACCGTAGCTATCTCATCGATGAAGTGTGACGCTTGAAATCCAGAGCGCGGTTCGACGTCCACTAGCACGGCAACACCAAGTAATTTAGATAGTAGTGAGAACATTTTATTCATTATGATCTTCGAGAAGCTTCAGCCGCTGGGCGGCCAGGTCGTCTGGATTGGATCCTCTATTTATCGCAAGAATGGATCCATTACGATGCATCGAGTCAACAGCTTCCCCTTACGGCGGAAAGGTGAATGATGGATGAGGCATCGTCGGGATTGGGACGAAGGGAGTTTGGAACGGGATAGTGTGAAATGTCGTCGATGGCATGGGCATCGTTTGATTTTGAAACGGGATTGGGTGAAATGCATCAAACAACATGGGCATCGTTTGATTCTGAAACATCGATGGTGGTCTAAGATGCTATGGTGGAAATTGATCCTGGGGAGGAACTCCAGAGAATGGTCTTGGGCCATTCTAAGGACCAAAGAAGTTTCCAGCGTTCTGATTTGGACCACTCTGTTGAAAAACGTTTTCCTGACTTTGGTGCAGAATGCCCTGAGGACCATAGAAGCCTCCTGGATTCTGATTTGGACCGTTTTGTGGACCAAAAACGTTTCCAGTGTTGTGGTTCGGTCCATTTTGATTTCTCTGGGATGCGATCTCTGCCATTGCCTTAGGATTCTATTCGTTCAAGAAGTTAAGTCGGGTACGCGACATCCAATTATGCGTGTAACTGCGCGAGTTCATTGAATTGATGTCCTTGTCCAGACATTTTTCTGAAAAGCACAACAAACTCACGGAATAATTAGTAACACATACGTTTTATCGGAGATTTTCTCTAGATGGGGCCCCATGGTGGGCGTCAAACTGTTAAGGCTAAAAATCGTTCAAAGGAAGATTTAAAGTCGGTGTGGAGCTTTAAAAACTAAAGAAAGGTATCTCGCGACAAATCGTACGACAGGAAATAAAAACGAAAAGAGACAACAGAATTTGGTGACGCAAAAAACCCCGTCGAGGGTAAGAACCGCGGTCGACAATAGAAGTCGATGGTGCTCTATGGTCGTCAAACAAGGACGACATCCTTTGGTAATAAGTGTCGTGAGTACAATATATTAGAATTACATAAAAAACTTAATTGTAAAGATCTATCGTGCTTCGTGAGTAAAAAATGCTTCGTCGTGAGTTTCTTCATGTAAAAGTGTAAACAATCGTTTGAGAGCTTCGAGAATGCTTATGGAAATTCCTGTGTAAATTCCTCTGTGTGTCCAAAACTTATTTTTGAGTGTGGATTCGATCTTGATTTACATAGTCTTTGGCGTCATTAATGGTCTTCATAAATGTGGGAAACAGTTTTTGGCATTGAATGAGCTTGATTGCAGTCTTCAGTTATGACCGTTGTCCTTTAATGTGCTTGGCCTGCATTAAATAACCACAAAGAAAACGCTTGTCAGACGTTAGCAACTTACGATCAAGGATAATCTTACGACAATAGCTCGTTTCGGCAGGGATTCTGGTCGTACGTCGCGGATATCTTACGATCGATGTACCAAGTGACGACTATGATTATGATCGTACATAGATTACAGGACCTTATCCTAATACAAGACTTGTCGTACGAAATAAGTCTTTTGGTTTCTTGCGTCGGTCGTGAGGTGTGGTTTTTTTACCCAATCAATGACTTCCAAATAAAGCCAATCTAAAGCAAAAGAAATAAAATAAAAAATAAACCGGTCACAAAAGGTACTGCTTAGGCCATGCGTACCGGACGCTTACCCGAGAGCGGGTAGCGGGCGGCTTCCGATACGGGGGGGGGGGGGGGGGGGGGGGGAGTAGCTAGCGGGTTCAGCTACCGGGTTCCCCAACCCGCATACCCGTTGCCATTTTATTTATTTTTTTAATTTTTTTTAAATTTTTTGAAAAAAATGCCGTTGAACGGCTAGTTTGTTTAAAAAATATTTTTTTTAATTTTTTTTTTTTCAAATTAATCACACTATATATATTAATCCAAACATCTTATTTTTTTCACACCAAATTCTCTCAAATTCAATACCTTCTTCCACAATATGGATTCGCCACAACCCGCTTCATCGACCGCATCATCATCATCCATAGATTGAGAACGTTGGCATATACTTCATAACCCGGCACGCGGATGGCATCAGACAAGATTGAGAAACATTATGTACGCTTGTGTCATATTACACAATATGATACTCGAAGACGAAGACCAAGCCATTTGTGGTGGTGATGAAAACTACCTTTTCACAGATGATATCGAAACACAAATCAGTGAGGAACAACGCGCGGAAAATGTTCGAGAAGTCAAAAACCGGGACACTCATAATAACCTTCGGTCGGATTTGGTCGAACATATTTGGCGTATCCAAGTTCCCAACAATGACGATGAGTAGATTTTTAATATTTTGTAATTTTTAATTTTTTAATGAATGATATCAATTTTTATTTTTATTATTTATCTTATTTTTATTTATTAAAAAATATATAAATATTTTTATTTTGTTAAATAATTAAATGTATAAATAAAAGAATTAAAAGGGATGAGGTGGCAAGGGTTCAAAGGGTACTGGTACTCCACTTTTAGGGTTGAAAGGGTAAGAGAGAAAAGCTGATGTGGCGTTGAGGTGGCAAGGGTTCAAAGGGTACGAGTACTCATGGCCTTATACACATTATAAGTACGATTATCATTGCTACCCATGACGCACGAATTGCATGTATGTGATTTCCTAATCATAATTACATTTACATACACAGAAGCCAAAAGGTTTGTTAAGCACTTCATAGAAGAAAAGGTAAGGAAGTGTGTTTACATAAGAGCATTTTATTCGTGATCAATCCAACCATTCAAAATCATAATGTCTTTAGCTATGTTAAATTTTAAACCTATGACACCCTTCAATCAATTAAGAAGTATCGCAAATATATTCAGAATGCAATGGAGGTTGGGATTGCTTATTTAAATTGCTTATTAACTTATTCCAGTGTGGTACCGGTAATAAGAAGTTTTAGTGTTTGGATGGAAAAAAAACTGGTTATACCGGTTTTGGCACCGGTAATAAGAAGTTTTTTATAAGTCAATTCATTCGAATTTGTTAACTTATTTGGAATAAGTTATCATCTTTTTGGTCATTTTACATGTATAAGCAATCCCAAACACCCCCTTAGTTTTAGATTTTTTTTCCATTTAGCTATTTAAGTTTAAGGGTTAGGTTCCGGTAAGAATAAAAGTTATGATGCAAAGGGTAAAAAGAGATCTCCACCCTTGGATGAACATTAGGATGATATATTATACGATGCAAAGGCGATTTCATTATTGTTTGATTGCTACATTATCTACTATAGTCTATTGAATATTACTTCATTGGCCGCCAAAGACAAACACAAGAAAGTATGAATTTCGCATCAAAATTCAACTAACATTATACCGACAGTCATCTTTAACCGAGCCAAACACATCGATCTCAACGGCTTATAAATAATATTGCATTTTAATTTGCAATGTAGTCCATTTCTACAAGAAAAAAAATCTTCTTTATAGAATAATCAATGATTATTTATTCCATATTTTTAGTGTGAATTTTGGTCATCATGCAACGTGCGGTGCCAATCACCAGTTATATATAAAAATAATATGACATATAAAAATTATGGTTTTAATTGCCACACATAAACCATATACACACCCGATATCTCAATTAAAATAGAAAAAGAATGTAACCTAGCTATCTAAAATATTGAATTTTTAACATATAAAGGTTTTTTTCTTGAATTAGCAAAAACGTATCCCATCTTTTTGTTGAATTAGGCCGTCGGTACCCGGCTCGGGATGAAGGCGGGATGGGGCTCGGGATGGTGCGGGATGGGCTACGGTTGATGCGGGGTTGGCGGGGCGGGATGGATTCCGGGGATGGGATCCCGATTCATCCCGAAGCTTTATTAAAAAAAAATTCTTTAATTTTTAAAAATAATGCCGTTGAACGGCTCTTTTTAAACAAAAATAAATAAAAAAATTTCTCAATTTAATCTCACTATATATTTAACCCTCAACCTCTTATTTCTCACACCTCTCAAACTCTCTAAAATTCTCTCAACCTCTAATTTTTCACACCTCTCAAACTCTCTCAAATTCTCTCAACCTCTTATTTCTCACACCTCTCAAACTCTCTCAAATTCTCTCAACCTCTTATTTCTCATACCTCTCAAACTCTCTAAAATTCTCTCAACCTCTTATTTTTCACACCTCTCAAACTCTCTCAAATTCTCTCAACCTCTTATTTTTCACACCTCTCAAACTCTCTCAAATTCTCTCAACCTCTTATTTTTCACACCTCTCTCATCATGAATTCAAACAGAACACCTACATCCCGTCGTAACCGACCGAATACACCACAATCGCAAGAAGATCAAGAGCTTGGTTTCCAAGCGTTTACACAACAAGGTTATCGTCCGCAATGGTCGCAACAAATTCCGCCACAATGGTCGCAACAAAATCCGCCACAATATCCGCAACAATTTCCCCAACAATTTCACCAACAATTTCCTTACCAATTTACACGTCCCGGTTTGATTGAACAAGGTTTTACTCCGGCCAACTACAATCTTCCTTCACCCGCAATCAATCTCGACGACGACATTGTTCCGAAAACCCAACCTTCTACCCTGAACACACCACAATCTATCCCGACACAACAATCTAACCCGGAACCATCAAATTTGAGACCAACAAAAGCCACCAAACAAACGTGGAGTAAAGCCGAGGAACTCGCGTTAGTGTCGGCGTGGGTTGACGTTTCGGAGGACCCCGTTATCGGTAACGCACAAAGCGGTGGTAATTATTTTTATTGTTATTATTATTATTATTTTTATTATTATTATTATTATTCGTATACTTAATTTTACATAAATGTAGGAAGTTTTTGGGGCCGAATCGGGCATGTGTTCTTTACTCGCTTGGGTCGTCAACCAGGTTATAGATCAACCCATCAACTCAATAGCAAGTTCAACGACCTCAATAAAAAGAGTTAATTCGTTTGGCGGCATCTACAACAACTTGCTCAATAATAGATCAAGCGGGATGAGTGAGGCCGATATATCCCGAACGGCACACGAACGGTATCTAGCACGCTATAAAGTTGCTTTCACTCACGAACAAGCTTGGGACGTCCTAAAAAAATGTGGGGTTATATTTCTGGTACCAGTGTGAACCCAACAGGAGCAAAAGAAATTGAATCTTGGGAAGTTGAGAATTCAAAAATTATCACTTGGATAAATAATTCTGTTGAACCTTCAATTGGTGTTCAGTTGGCCAAATATGAAACAGGCAAGGAAGTTTGGGAACATCTTGAGAGACTGTATACACAGTCTAATTTTGCAAAACAATATCAGTTAGAAGCTGATATCCGAGCACTCGAACAGAGAGATATGAGTATTCAAGATTTCTACTCAACAATGACAGATTTATGGGATCAATTAGCTCTTACTAAACCTGCTGCTTTACGTGCATTTGAACCCTACATTGCCCGTAGGGAAGAACAGAGATTGGTGCAGTTTCTTATGGCTCTAAGAAGCGACTTTGAGGGACTTCGTAGTAACATATTGCATCGCACCCCACTTCCCTCAGTTGATTCAGTTGTAAGTGAGTTGTTAGCTGATGAAACTCGTCTGAAAACACAAACTGGAAAGGGTATTCTTCCTATACCAAGTCCTTCTGTCATGGCTGTTCCTCCTTATAGGTATCCTGCTCAAAATCAGAATAAGAGTCGTCCAAGAGTCGGATTTGATGAATGCAGCTTCTGTAAGAAAAAGGGACATTGGAAGTCTCAATGTCCAGAGCTTATGGGTCGAAATTCTTCTATGCAGTCCGGTCATCCGCGACAACCACATCGCTTCTCTCCTCAAGTTAGCACTGCTGCCGCCGTTCCTCCATCTCGGTCAACTACTAATCCTACTCTTGCTTCCATAACTGAACAACTCCAGAAGCTTCTTGATATTAAGTCTCATGCCATGTCCGTCTCTTCTCCCATAGGTCAGTCCATTGATAACGAATCAGGTATTAATCCAACTTCATGGATTTTAGATTCTGGTGCTTCTTTTCATATGTCTCCTAATGCTAAATTATTTGCTTCTGTAAAACCTATGCCATCCTTGCCTGTCACTACTGCTGATGGTACTCCTATGCCATTAGCAGGCCTTGGTCCTATTATGGGTCCAAAATTCTCTCTTCCTAATGTTTATCATATTCCAAAACTCTCATTGAATCTTGTGTCTGTTGGTCAATTATTTGATTCTGGTTATAAAGTATTCTTTTCTCTTGACTCTTGTTGTGTGCAGGATCCACGTACTTAGAAGCTGATTGGGACCGGCCGTAGGCGTGGGGGCTTATATGTGTTGGATGAGTTGCGGTTACCAGTAGCAGTTGCTCATACCGCAGATCTATCTTCTTTTAGTTTGTCGTCTAAGTCGTCTAGTTTCTATTTGTGGCATTCACGCCTTGGACATGTTTCTGCTTCTCGTTTAAAATACTTGGCCTCTTCTGGAATTTTGGGAAATTTGCAAACTCATGATATTTCTACTTGTAGTGGTTGTAAGCTTGCAAAATTTTCAGCTTTGCCTTTTAAATTAAGCAAATCTCTGTCAGTTGCACCTTTTGATTTGATTCATTCTGATGTATGGGGACCATCTCCTTTTCCTACAAAAGGAGGGTCTCGATATTATGTTTCTTTCATTGATGATTGTACTCGTTTTTATTGGGTTTTTCTCATGAAACATCGTTCAGAATTCTTTGATGTTTATTGTCGTTTTCGTGCATATGTTAAAACCCAGCATGATTCTGTGATTAAATTTTTTCGGTGTGATTTGGGAGGAGAATATACTTCCAATAAATTCTGTGAATTGCTTGCTTTAGATGGAACTAGTTACCAGACATCCTGTACAGATACTCCCGAGCAGAATGGTGTTGCTGAAAGAAAACATAGACATATACTTGAAACTGCTCGCTCACTCTTGTTGTCTTCTTCGGTTCCTAACCAATTCTGGGGTGAAGCCGTTCTTACTGCTGTCAATCTGATCAACAAAATTCCATCCTCAATTACCTCAGGTATCTCTCCCTTTCAGAAACTTTATGGTCGTTGCCCTGATTATTCCTCTATACGTGTCTTTGGTTGCACTTGCTTTGTACTTCGTCCACATGTAGAACGTGACAAATTATCTTCTAAGTCTGCTGTCTGTGTCTTTCTTGGTTATGGTGAAGGACAAAAAGGTTATCGTTGCTTTGACCCTACCTCTCAAAAATTATATGTTTCTAGGCATGTTGTGTTTCTTGAGCATATTCCTTTCTATTCCATTCCTAAAACTGAACACAACTTGACAAAGTCAGATGTCATTAATCTTGATCCGTTCGTTGAGCAAGTAAACTCTACTCAGACTTCAGATAATCTCCCAACGGACGAACATGCTACTGGTACTTCAATGCCTGACATTGCTGCCCCCTCCTACTGTCACTCAAGATGCACCTGAGAATGTGGATCCACCTCGACAATCTCAACGTACTCGTAAGTCTACTCGTCTACCAGAATTTGCTTACTCTACCTACTCTCCCTCTTTTACTTCCTTCTTAGCTTCTATACACTCTCTTTCTGAACCCTCATCTTATAAAGAAGCAGTTACTAACCCTCTTTGGCAGCATGCCATGAGTGAGGTGTTGATCCAAACCCTCAGTGATTTGATAATGACCCTCTCTTAAATACTTAGTGAAAATTGTATGTAAACAATATGTATCAGAGTTTCACTATCGCTGACAAGTACTAAGATCTTACAGTACCGCTGATAGGAACTCTCGCTCTTTAAATTAAACATTCAGCGAACACTGTTCACCATAATGCTCTGAGTCTGTTCAGTCCTTATGGTGATCGCTGATAAGTTAGTTGTTTACTTATGATCCCTGAAGACAAGTTTCACGTCAACAAAGGTTCTACGCTGAAGTCGAAGATCAAGCTCAAGAACCAGCGACAAGTCTACTAATGAACTGATGCGGATCAGCGAAGACTCAGATTTGTCCACTCAACGTGAAGTATCAAGTACAAGACTTCAGCTATCGCTGAACTTTATCATTCGCTGAATAGTAAATGATAATCGCTGAATCAACGAAAGCTGATCATGAAGTCCTCCGTACAAAGTACTTTTGTCTTAACCTCCCTTGCACGCCACCGTACGAAATGTCAGAAAAGAACCTCCGAAAATCTGAAATCGTACAACCACTCTGATACTACACTGTTCATCTTTACGGCTACTAAGGTTGTCAACCAAGGTCAATGACATGCAACCAATCCGCTGATGACACGTGTAAAGTGTATACTGAATTGCATTAAATGCATGCAGTATATAAAGAGATGAACTCACTTCATTTGAAGTAACTTGCTAACTCTGGACAAGTTCAAATCTCTCTCAAGATAGGATTTTATTAGTAATCTCCATATCTTTCTTAGTGCAAGAAACCTTAGTGTTCCAACTTGTTTAGATTTAGGTTTATCCTTAATCTTGTTTCCGCAACAAGCTGTAAATTGTTAATGATTTATCAATAAACAATTTAGAAAAGTAAAATAGTGTGTTTGTATTCAACCCCCCCCCCCCCCCCCCCTTCTACAAACTTGTATAGGCCTTTCGGGACCAACAAGTGGTATCAGAGCAGATTTGTTTAATCTCATAAACAAGATCTAATCTAAGATATTTCTCTTCCTTGCTATTATCTGAAAATGGCCTCCCACACAAACACAAATTATATAGACAATGGTTCTCTTGCAAAACCCCCTAGATTTTCCAGAGACAACTTCAACTTATGGAAAAATAGGATGATGCTCTTCCTAGAAGGTGTAGACCCCACTATGACCTACTATCTTGAAAACGGCCCACACATCCCTGTAACTATTGATCCTTTAGTTCCAGCCACTGCAACTCGAGCTGCTATTCCTGAAAGGCTGATTCCAAAGGAAATACACATGTGGACCGATGAAGATAAGAAGAAAGTGGCTATAGATACAAAAGCCTGATCCATACTATCCATGGCCCTTCCTGACGAAGTCTACCATTCCGTCATGAACCTGAAATCATCAAAAGCCATGTGGGACACAATATGTGTTCAGTATGAAGGAACGTCTGAAGTCCAGGATTCAAGAAAGATTAACCTGGTAAGACAATACGAAAGCTTCATTTCTGGTAAGAATGAATCTCTCTCTGAAGTTCATCAACGTTTTAATTGCTTAATTATAGATCTTAAAACGGTTGGTAAGGAATATTCTAACTTTGAAGTGCTGACAAAGTTTTTAGAATGTTTACCTGAAAGCTGGGACAATTATTCCATGTGTCTCAAGCTGTCAAAAGATCTAAGATCAATGACACTTGCTACCTTATATGGCACATTGCCGAATCATGAGCAATCTAGCCATCTTAAGAAGAATCTTGCAAAAGATTCCAAAAGCACCCCTGTTGCTTTACTCTCAGAGGAACCTTCTACTCAGCGACCCTCGGTCACTATCACTGAGTTAGGAAGCAACTCTGAAAGGTCATCAGATTCTGATTCTTCAGATGATGATGAATCCTTGGCTCTCCTAACTAAAAAGTTCAGGACATTCGCCAAGAAGAAAATGTTTAGAAAGAACAAACCTCTTTCAATAACTGACAAGCCTAAATCATCAGCTTTTGTTGATAAGGCTACTGCTACTTGTTTCAACTACGAAAAGACAGGTCATTTCGCTAACGAGTGCAGGTCAAAGAAAATCATGAGACCTTCAGCTTTTACAAAGAAATCCTTTGTTCCAAGGAATAAAGACGACAAATACTCAAAGCTGAAGGAGAAGTATGCAAAGCTGAAAAGCTTTAAGAAGAAAGGAAAAGGCCTGATGGCTGACTATGATTGGGCTGCTTCTGATGAAGAAGCCTCATCATCTGATTCTGAAGATGATGAAGCAAATCAATGTCTCATGGCCAAGATTGAAGAAGAGGAAGAAAGTTCAGACATTCCCTCCACTTCAACATCTGCCATTCAGGTATCACCTTCTTTCTTTACCAATATTGCAAATATTGATGAAGCTGATAGTCTCCGTAAAATCGATCTACTGACTAGAAGTTTATACGAAGCCATGAACGGCAAAGCTGTGGTTGAAAACCAAAATCTTGATCTCGCTGAAAAGCTTAAAAACTGCCACCTTCAAATAGAAAAGCTTTCTAAAATTAAAGATGATTTTAAAGATCAAGTCTATTTAAATCAGCTAGTCAAAATCGAACGAGCAGAAGCTATCGCTGCATTAAAAGCTGAACAAGCTACTGTTGAAGGATGTTGTAATTCTTCAACAAAGATCACTGAGATAATTAAGGCTCAGATTCCTCTGAGTGATAAACGTGGTCTGGGTTATAAGTATGATACTCCAAAACCAACCACTGAACGTTCAATGCTTAAATTTGGAACGTTCGTATCCTCAGTCGCTGACACTTCATCATCTCAGTACTCCTCGTCGGTTACACCAATCCCTGAGGAAACTCCTACCTCCTCTAAAGGTAAGGAGAAAATGGTTTATTCAAAACCTACCTCTGTCTCTAAAGACAAAGGTAAAGGAATTGTTATTTATCAAAATCCTCAGAAGGGTACCTTAGTACCTAAGCTGAATGCTTCCAAAGCCTTAGTGATTCATTCATCTGGTTCTAGAAATCAGACCTCTGGATCAGTTCAGCGACCTACTCCTAGACTCAGAGTAGATGTCCTTGGTAAGAAATCTGAAGAACTGAATGTTCGTCCTATTTCAAAAACCAATAGTGTACTTGGTGCTGGTACTTCTAATTCCAAATTAAAAGCTCAGCACTCAAGTGGTCCTAGAACTAATTTTAGTTATAGGAAATGTTATTACTGTGGACTTACCGATCATATTGCAAGTAAGTATCCCACAGCCACCAAAGCTGATAAGATAGCTAAGGTGAAGATAGCACCCAAGAAGACCAAACCAGTTGCAATTCAGGTCAAGGTGACTCCTACCGCTGAGGTCAAGAAATTGACCAAAGTGAAGAAAGACAAAGCTGAATCTTCAAATGTTGCGAAGACTGCTGAACCCATTCCAACTACTTCCACTAACAAACGTGTATACATGGTGAAGTGGGTACCCAAGCAAAACTAATCTTCCTTTGTATTGCAGGTTAAGAAGGGTATCTGGTATCTCGATAGCGGATGCTCTAGACACATGACTGGAAAGAAAAACCTGCTCGCTGAATACAAGGAAGAGAAGGGTCCCTCTGTGACTTTCGGTGGAAATGGAAAAGGACACACCCGAGGGTATGGTGTACTTTCAAATGGTACAACATCCTTCAGAAGAGTCGCATATGTTGAAAGGCTGAAGCATAATCTTCTAAGCATCAGTCAGCTTTGCGACATGGATAACAAAGTGATTTTCACTAAGGAATCCTGCTTTGTCTCTGACAAAAAGGAGAAGATAGCTCTCAGTGGTTATCGTTTGGAAAATGTTTATGTAATAAACATGGACTCAACAACCACTGAGAACTCCTGTTTCTTCTCAAAGGCATCCTCTGATGTCAACTGGCTATGGCACAAAAGGCTCTCACATCTCAACTTCAAGACACTGAATACTCTTTCCTCCAAAGAGTTAGTCACTGGTCTACCTCAACATTCATACGCCAAAGAGTCTTTATGTTCAGCGTGTGAAAAAGGGAAGCAGACCAAGGCAAGCTTTAAGTCAAAGCAAGTTTCCTCAGTGTCATCTCCTCTACAACTACTCCATATGGATTTGTTTGACCCCGTTAACAAACAATCCATCGCTGGAAAGAAATATACGCTGGTCATAGTTGATGAATTCTCTCGTTACACATGGGTAATGTTTCTCCGTTCTAAGAGTGACACCCCTGAAGAACTCATCACCTTTGTTCGGAAGATGGAAACTCTGAACAATATGACTGTTCGCTCAATAAGGAGTGATCATGGAACTGAATTCAAAAACAGTTCTCTTGATTCCTTCCTTGAGAGCAAGGGTATTTCTCACAACTTTTCGTCAGTGAGAACACCACAACAAAATGGAGTCGCTGAAAGAAGAAATAGAACAATTATTGAAGCTGCACGTTCAATGCTCAGCGATTCTCACCTGCCTACTCAGTTTTGGGCAGAAGCTGTCAACACTGCTTGGTTTACGCAAAACAGGTCGCTGATAGTTAAAAGATTCAAAAAGACAGCCTATGAACTCTTTCATGGGAGAAAGCCTTCAATCAGCTTTCTTCACATCTTTGGATGTCAGTGTTTCATACTGAACAACAGAGATGCCCTTGGAAAGTTTGATCCTAAGGCTGATGATGGAATCTTTCTTGGATACTCCTCAGTTTCCAAAGCCTTCAGAGTCTTTAATCGAAGAAGACAAACTGTAGAAGAAACTATTCACGTCACGTTTGACGAATCCCGTTCAGCGAATTCTAAACCGAACGCTGATACAGAAGAACTGAATCAATGGATGTTTTCTCATCTTGGTGATTCAGAAGATATTCCCACTCCTCATGCTCACACCGTAGAAAATGATGGTCCTTCTATCATTCCAAATATGCAAAATAGTGAAGCTGAAACATCTTGGATCTCAGCTGTTCCTATAAACACTATACCTGCAGTTGATCCAAATGTCTCAGAAATTCCATCTATTTCTCAGCAATCAGTGAATGAAGTGGCAAATGCAAACATTCCTCTCTTAGCTGATAATCCAGAAGTAGCTGAAGCCTCATCTTCAGTTTCTCCAGTTCAGACTGAGTCAGCGACGTATGCTCCGGCTCAGCGATGGACTGTAAATCACCCAATCGATCAAATTCTTGGTGATCCCAACGCTGGTATTCAGACCCGTAGAAGTGCAGGTAATATTTGTTTATTTGTTAACTTTATTTCTCTAACTGAACCAAAGAAAATAGATGATGCCCTTAGAGATCCAAACTGGGTCAGCGCTATGCAAGAAGAGCTGACTGAATTCGAAAGAAACAAAGTTTGGAAACTTGTTCGTAGACCAACTGACAAAACGGTGATAGGCACTAAATGGGTCTATCGAAACAAGTTGGACGAACATGGTACTGTAACTCGCAACAAAGCTCGTCTTGTTGCTCAGGGATACAGACAAGAGGAAGGCATAGATTATGACGAAACTTTTGCTCCAGTAGCAAGACTTGAATCTATTCGTCTTTTCTTAGCATATGCTGTACACAAAAACTTCACTGTACATCAGATGGATGTTAAGTCAGCGTTTCTAAATGGAAAGCTGAATGAAGAAGTGTATGTGGAACAACCACCAGGATTCTCAGATCCTAAGCGTCCAGGTTATGTGTATAAACTGGACAAGGCACTTTATGGCTTAAAGCAAGCTCCACGTGCATGGTATGATACTCTCTCTACTTATCTCCATATTGAAAAATTTGAGCGAGGTAAAATTGACAAAACTTTGTTTTTTAGAAAAGTGAAAGGTCATATCATTTTAGTGTAAATATATGTTGATGACATTATATTTGGTTCTACTAACCCTGAGCTTTGTACTCGTTTCGCTGATAGAATGAAAGATGAGTATAAAATGAGCATGATGGGTGAACTAACATATTTCCTTGGTCTTCAGATTAAGCAAACTGAAAAAGGAACTTTTATAAATCAGGGAAAGTATGTTAAAGATATGCTGAAGAAATTCGACTTAACTGAAAGTTCAGCTATGAAAACCCCTATGGCACCACCGCTGATACTTGATAAGGACACAAAGGGTGTTCCTGTCAATGTCACGCTGTACCGTGGGATGATCGGCTCACTATTGTATCTTACAGCTAGCCGACCCGATATTATGTTTGCAACATGTCTGTGCGCACGATATCAAGCTGAACCTAAGATATCCCATATGAAAGCTGTAAAGCGAATCTTTCGATATCTTAAGGGTACAACGAATCTAGGTCTTTGGTATCCCAAAGACTCAGGATTCGATCTAACCGCCTATTCAGACAATGATTTTGCAGGTTGCAAAATGGATAGGAAAAGCACCACAGGAGGATGTCAGCTCCTGGGTGGAAAGCTGGTAAGTTGGACAAGTAAGAAGCAAAACTCAGTGTCCACTTCCACAGCTGAAGCTGAGTATGTAGCCGCTGGAAGTTGCTGTTCTCAAGTCTTGTGGATGAGAAATCAGCTACTAGACTATGATCTTCAGCTCTCCAAAATTCCAATCTATTGCGACAGCACAAGTGCCATCGCTATAGCAAACAATCCAGTGCTACACTCAAAGACAAAACACATAGAAATCAGATATCATTTTATCAGAGATCATGTGATGAATGGTGATATAGAACTTCATTTTATCCCAACTGATTATCAGTTAGCTGATTTGTTTACCAAACCTCTTGATGAGACAAGATTCAACTTTCTCATCAGCGAGCTTGGAATGCTGAACTTTGAAGGATAAAATCTTCAGTGGTTCACATTTAATCAGCGATACGTTTATACATTCTTGTATAGGCTTCGAGATAAAATCAACTTATATAATCCATTTCATCATCTTCTCTCTGAATAAACTTGGTTAAACTGATATCCAGGTATGTTTTCTCTCTCTGACAATCGCATGTAAATGCAAGATTTCAAAATAAATTGCATCGCTGAATATCTCTTCCTTAACAGCGATATTTTGAAAATTCCTTAAACCTTCACTGATATTTCTATTCAGTGCTTCATGTTTTTTCAAAAGAGTCCCTGAGTTTTTCAAAACCTCAGAGACATCCTAAAAGAATGTGAAAGGACAGTTGTGACGTCATTGCAACAAACTACACTCGGCACGATTTCTTTCTGACACACGTTTGCACGTTTTGTTCAAACTTCCAATCAAATGCAAACACGTGTCCGTGTCATGATGAAAACCTTTTCCCGCTCAAGGTTTTCTCTCTCTAAAAATCCCTATATAAACAACTCTTGGTTTATATTTGTCTTTTACGCGAACAATCTTTCTCCACAAGAAAAGAATTCTCTGTTGCATTTGTGCTCTCAAAAACCTCAAGAACTGTTCATCATCTTGGTATTCAAAACTTCAAGGTTAATATGTTCTTATCTTTTATCAAATGCGTATAACTTGTTTTCGATCTTCTCTTTGTTTTAACAAGATTAAACAAAAGAACTTTATAAAATAAAATCATTTTTTTCATGGTTTTATGAACACAACCATTTCATGGTTGTTCTTCAAGTTTTAAATCTAAATCTTAAACTTGTTCTTCATTCGTATCCATTTTTCTTTTAGAAACTGGAATACAAGACTTTATGGGTTTTACTTTTCTTTTAAAATCAAGAAAAACCCTAATCTTCATTAAGACATTTTTTGTCTGAATGAAATGGACAAGATTCGAAATATCTTAACGGAAATTTCTTTCCACATTAAGATAATTCTTATTTGTTAACATCTTTGGTTGAACTGATAATACAGTGATATGGCATCTTCAAAGCTGAATGTTACCGCTGAGTCCATCTCCACTGACTCTGAGGAAATGGACATCTTCAAAGCACCCCAGGTTAAGTTCGAGCTGGATCAACTCGATGGGACTAAGGCCAACAACCTCTCAGCTCTTCTCGAGTTTCCTTCTCGGAAGCAAGTATCACATCTGGACGATGCTGTAAGCTTTCTGAAGAACAGCCCCATCTACACAACCCTGACCATAACACCTCCTGCCAGTCAGCGGCTCTTATCCCAGTTCTGGTACTCTGCCAGACACACTGAGCTACCCTCTGCCAAAGATCCATCCAAAACCATAGACTGCATACTCAGTGATACTGAGTATGGCACCATCAAGATCACACCAGCCATAATCCGCAAAGCCCTAAACTTCCCAAATGCCACCAAAGAAAAACCCTTCATTCCATTCCCTGACCATAAAAAGCATGCTGACAGAGAAGCAATAAAGAAACTCAGGTATCTCTCCCTTTCAGAAACTCAGATATTGGAAGGGAGAAGAAGCCTGAGAAGAAATTGACGCTGATAAAGAAATCCAAGATGCCCAGCGAGATGAATTTCATCTTCGCTCACCTGATCAGCTGCATGACAGCAAAATCCGGATCTTCTGATCAAGCCGCCCAACCTCAGCAGTCCATGGGATACGCACTGCTGAAAGGTCTAAATATTGACTGGGCCTCCATTATTTATGAAGACCTGATTCAACGTGTCGATTCTGCCGCTGACAGACCAGCATGGGTTCCTTACCCACGATTCATCAGCGCCATCTTTCAATATGGCCTGAAGGACAGCTATCCTGAAGAGGGTGATCTGAAACTTTCTCAGATTGGCCCTAAGGTTCTCGACTTCAAGCCTGTCGCCAATGAGGTACGTCTCTCTACTCTTCTCACTCTTCTAAATTCTCCGCTTTCTGTGGCTCCTTCAGCGACAATACCAATCGCTGATACCCCGGCCACAAAATCCTCTCCTTATAAGAAAAGGAAACCCTCACACACCCAACTTGATTCCAAAAGGATCAACGAAAACCAAGGAGCAACCCCAGCAATTCCATGCTGAAGACTCCTCAGCTCATTCTGAAGAGCTGAAGGAAAGTTCCGTGGTACGCTCTGCCACACCCGTGCAAGCCATCCCTCCAATCCAGACTTCAGCGTCTCCAAACGCTGAGATTAGAAACTTGGAAACTACCCAACCTCCCTCAGTCTCTCAAAAGACTGATGAAGTGATTGTCAGCGATTCCAACGCTGAACTCAGAACCCGAACCCCAATCTTAACCTTCGCTTCTCCCTCCACTCATTTGGACACTCCTCCAGCGAACACTGGAGATGCCATCATTCCAGAAGCCACCGCTGATGCTTCTCAACAAATGATGAAGAAAGGACCTGCAGAGTTCACCATACGTCACCGTACTTTCGAAGAGGATATGGAACACTATTCAGGAACTTGCAACTTCGACGAGTTCATCAATCCTCCTGCAGGTACAAATCCCACCTTAAACACTGTAACTAAACCTGAAACTTCTGAGCTTTCCTTTGTTCACAAGTACTTATATGTTACAGGTCCTAATTTGGGAGACATCAACGCCTCGCTGAAGTCCGTGGAAACAAAGCTGTCCAGTCTCACCACCACACTCTCCAACAACTCAACAGCTGTATCAAACGCTGGAGAGAACTTGACAAAGCTGACAACGGTGGTGGAGAAGAAAGCTTCCACTGAAGACATCAAGAGTCTTGATAAGACGCTCAGCGATTTTGCCAAGGTGCTCTGTGACATCTACACTGACTACACAAGCCTCAAAACATCAGTTTCGACCATGTCCAGCGAAGTAACAACGCTGAAGACATCGGTTGCAAAACTCGAGGGTGATATGTCAGAGGTCAAGACTGACTTAGGCTCTGTAAAGACCGACGTTAGTTCTATGAAGACGATGATCGAGACACTGGTAAACAAGGCAAATAGTCCAGCTCCTGCTCCTGCCCCTGTCCCTATTTTGAAATCTTTCACAGAGGAGGATCGCACAGAGCTGAGGAAAATCACGCCTGCTATTTCTGGCCTAGAAGACAGAATAGAAAATCTTGAAGGTTGTGTGAAAATCTCTGGCCCAGAAGACAGAGATAACACCAATGCTGAGTCTGCCCATTCCTCCCCCAGTCATCATGAGAAAGAGGGGGAGAAGAGCGCTGAACACTCCAGAGAGATGAATGAAGATCTGAACAAAAGCGCTGAAGACCTTTCCCATGATGAATCTATCAGGGGAGAGAGGACTGAAGATCTGACCACTGGACCTCAGGGAGATGAAAACCCTGAGGGAACCGAGAAGCTCGCCTCTGTATCTGAGGGGGAGCAACTCGAAGAAGATGCTGAGGAATTCGAAGTAGAAGAAGATGAAGACATCGACATCCCTGACGACAAACCATCCTTCTCTCCAAGAAAGGATGATGATGATGATGAAGATGACGATGATTTCTTTATCGTCAAACCTGCCCCAAGGATCAAAGCTCTTAAAGGAATCTCAATAAAAGAACCATCAGGGGAGAAGACAAAGACAAAGCCTTCAGCCTCTGGCGCTGAGAAAAGCAAAGACAAAGGCCTCGCTGAAGATGAAAATCTAGCGATCCTTTTTGAAAAGCCGGTTTGTCAGGTACACTAACTCAATCAGTTCTCTACCCAACAACCTCTCTACATCCACAATCTTTTTCTATCTTTTCTACCCAAGTTCTTCTACCCAGTTCTTATTTGTAAGATCGCTGCGTTTCAGCTAGTCCTCTCCCCTGTTTGAGGATGTCGCTGAAGGTTCTACTGTTGCGACTTCACAAATAAAGCCAGCTGCTGCTGATGAAATAATCCCAGTCTTGGATTTGATCTCTGAGACTGATGAACCAGAAGAAAAACCTCTCTCGCACAATAAGAGACCTTCCTCAGTTCCTCAAAAGCTGAGTGAAGAGGATCAAAAGAGAAGAGAAGAAATAATAAAGCAATTCGAGGATCAGCGAATCATTCTAAGGCCTGATCAACTGCCTTCAGTTCCTCCCAAGTTCAGAATTTCAAAAGCTGAATACCAGGACCACCTTAGAGCTGAACGCCTCATTGCTGAAAGAAAGGAAGCTGAAGAGAAAGACAGAGAATACGCCATCAAGCTCACTCAAGAATCTGTCAAAGACCCCAAGCTGAAGCGTGTTCCCATTCAAATCCAACGAAAGCTGTGGGAAGAAGCCCAGAAGATCGTGGAAAAGAAAACTGAACTTTCTCAGACCACCTTGATCTGGTGTAAAGAGAAAATTCACTTCAGATATCGTCCAGCGAAGATCAACAAGGTATTCATCTCTGGAAGAACCTCTATCGGAGTACCTATTGTTGACATCAAACTGTTCAGAGAAGATGGCACATCTGAAACCTTTCGCGCTGACACTGTAAAAAGGTATGGTCTCTCTGAATGGCTGGAGATGAGGTTAGCTATCCAACCATCACAATCTAAGTACAAGAATCATTTCGAAAAGCTGATAAACAGACCGATCGACTTGATATCTTCTTGTGTGGATATTCCTCCTGTTCCTGATCTAAAGCCGAAAAGAAAAAGGGTCTCTCCAAGGAAGAAACGTCAAGATTCAAACTCAGGACCTGTCATACGAAATGAAACTGGAATTGGTTTCTCTCGCGCTGAAGTGCTTGGTCCTGATCCTGATCTATCTGCCCTTGACATCTCTTTGCCACCATGTGAACTTTTCGTCCCTGGTAAAGTCATCAGTAATCCTTATGGAATATTCTTTCTTGACTACGACGGACGTAAATGCTTTCAACGGATCGCTGAGCTCCCAATCACTCCAATCGAACAGCTCAGAGATCTTATCTACTGGTGTGACTTCAGAAAGGACATTCAGGCACGACACCTAAAACCCTTGATCTTTCAAGAAGCGCTGAAGAAAAGAAAACAAGGTGTAACGGTTCCTGACTGGATGATTCCCACTGAAAAGACGACCCTTGATGAACTTCTCATTAAGGAAGAACCTTTTGAAAACTGATATAATCTCCTTTTTCTCTATTGTATCAGTTATCCTTCTGTACTTGTAATTTATTTCGCTTGTACTTGTAATCTTTCTGTTCTTCATTGTAACCTGATTCAAAGATTTAAAGAAAGATTTCAGCGAACGTACTTTACTCCATCAGTACTGAAAAGATCCCAGAAAACAGTAAAAGGGACAAATATTTTATGAGTTCTTTTTATCCTTATGTTTTCATTAAATAGCAATTTTCTTTGTTGCTATGTCATAATCAAATAGGGGGAGATTGTTGATCCAAACCCTCAGTGATTTGATAATGACCCTCTCTTAAATACTTAGTGAAAAATGTATGTAAACAATATGTATCAGAGTTTCACTATCGCTGATAAGTACTAAGATCTTACAGTACCGCTGATAGGAACTCTCGCTCTTTAAATTAAACATTCAGCGAACACTGTTCACCATAATGCTCTGAGTCTGTTCAGTCCTTATGGTGATCGCTGATAAGTTAGTTGTTTACTTATGATCCCTGAAGACAAGTTTCACGTCAACAAAGGTTCTACGCTGAAGTCGAAGATCAAGCTCAAGAACCAGCGACAAGTCTACTAATGAACTGATGCGGATCAGCGAAGACTCAGATTTGTCCACTCAACGTGAAGTATCAAGTACAAGACTTCAGCTATCGCTGAACTTTATCATTCGCTGAATAGTAAATGATAATCGCTGAATCAACGAAAGCTGATCATGAAGTCCTCCGTACAAAGTACTTTTGTCTTAACCTCCCTTGCACGCCACCGTACGAAATGTCAGAAAAGAACCTCCGAAAATCTGAAATCGTACAACCACTCTGATACTACACTGTTCATCTTTACGGCTACTAAGGTTGTCAACCAAGGTCAATGACATGCAACCAATCCGCTGATGACACGTGTAAAGTGTATACTGAATTGCATTAAATGCATGCAGTATATAAAGAGATGAACTCACTTCATTTGAAGTAACTTGCTAACTCTGGACAAGTTCAAATCTCTCTCAAGATAGGATTTTATTAGTAATCTCCATATCTTTCTTAGTGCAAGAAACCTTAGTGTTCCAACTTGTTTAGATTTAGGTTTATCCTTAATCTTGTTTCCGCAACAAGCTGTAAATTGTTAATGATTTATCAATAAACAATTTAGAAAAGTAAAATAGTGTGTTTGTATTCAACCCCCCCCCCCCCCCCCTTCTACAAACTTGTATAGGCCTTTCGGGACCAACATGAGGAACTTGAGGCTTTGCAAAAGACCCATACTTGGGATTTGGTTCCTCTTCCGGAAGGTAAACGTGCCATTGGTTCCCGATGGGTATATAAAATCAAGACAAAATCTGATGGATCTGTTGAACGTTACAAAGCCAGGCTTGTAGCTAAGGGCTTTACTCAGGAATATGGTTTGGACTTTGAGGAGACTTTTGCCCCGGTTGCCAAAATGAATAGAATTCGCACTCTTATTGTCGTTGCTGCTGTTCGCAAATGGAATATTTCACAAATGGATGTTCGAAATGCCTTTTTGAATGGTGACTTGAATGAGGAAGTATACATGGCTCCTCCTCCCGGTGTTCTTCATAAAACGGGTGAAGTTTGCAAGCTTAGAAAAGCTCTATATGGGCTTAAACAGGCCCCACGAGCTTGGTTTGAAAAGTTCTCTGATGTTATTCTGTCTCTTGGATTCTCTGCTAGTGAACATGATTCTGCTCTCTTTGTCAAACATACTTCTGCAGGTCGTATATTGCTTTCGTTATATGTTGATGACATGATTATCACTGGTGATGATCTTCAAGGAATTCATACCTTAAAGTCAGAGTTAGCTGCACAGTTTGAGATGAAAGATTTGGGACCTCTTAGATATTTCTTGGGTATTGAGGTTGCTTCTTCTCCCAGAGGTTATCTGCTTTCTCAATCGAAATATACTGCTGAAATTATTGATCGAGCTCGCCTCACTGACACTCGTGTTGTGGACTCTCCCTCTGAATTGAATGTCGAGTATTCACCAACTGATGGTTCTCCCCTCAAAGACCCTACCTTGTATCGTACTATAGTTGGCAGCCTGGTTTATCTCACGATTACTCGACCAGATATTGCATATGCGGTTCACATTGTCAGCCAGTTTGTTGCAGCTCCGACTTGTACTCATTGGACAGCTGTTGTGCGTATTCTACGTTATCTTCGAGGTACCATGTTCAGAAGTCTCTTGCTATCTTCCACATCTTCTCTGGAACTGCGGGCATACTCTGATGCTTCTTATGCACGCAATCCTACAGACAGACGATCGGTTACAGGTTTTTGTGTCTTCTTGGGAGACTCGCTTATCTCGTGGAAAAGTAAGAAACAGTCTGTGGTTTCTCTTTCTTCCACTGAAGCTGAATATCGGGCTATGGCATCTACTTCCAAGGAGATCATTTGGTTACGTTGGTTACTTGCTGATATGGGTGTTTTTCTTCACCATCCCACTCCTATGTATTGTGACAATCGTAGTGCCATTCAGATTGCTCACAACTCGGTTTTTCATGAACGCACCAAGCATATAGAGGTTGATTGCCACTTCACACGCCAACATCTCAAACGTGGCTCTCTTTCCTTACCGTTTGTAAGCTCAACTCTACAACTTGCAGACTTCTTTACGAAGTCTCGCCCGATCTCTCGCTTCCGCTTCCTTGTTAGCAAACTCTCGATGCTTCTTGCTCCCGCATCATGAGTTTGAGGGGGGATGTTAGATAGTATAGAGGCCTTATGGGCTGGGCCTTGCCATTTGGTTTAGTTTAGGCCTTTTGTATAGTTTTGCTTGGTATATAGTTTAGGGTTATTAGCTTCCTAGGGTTATTAGTTTTCATTCATTAGTTGTTCTTGTGCAGCATTCTTTCTATGAAAACCTAGAACCATTTCTTGTATTTCTCTCTTTGATCTCTCAAAGTTATCAATGTATATATATATAAAGCTCTATGACCTAATACTTTCCTATTTTATATAAATATATATCATAACCATAAATAAGGAAATCGACTTGTTATATATTCAATAAATAAATATAATTATATAACTAAAATAAATATTTTACCCACTTTAAAACATCAAATAAGTACTTTTAATATATCAATTATTACGGGACTTTGTTTTTCTATTCATTTAAAAATCAAACAAGTTTTCCCATAACGTATTTTAATTGCTGTCTCACTTTCATAAAATAGATAAAAACACAATATTCTTTAACGTATAAACATGTTTTAAAAGAGATTTTACTTCTTTATAAATAAACTAACCAATTACTCGTTCATCTGTATATATTTTATAAGAAGTTTTTATATATGAAGTAAGAATATTTATATCCTAATAAAAAATATATTTAATATATTATTTTTTACATTTTATTTATTCTTTAAATTTTATTATTGTATTTATGTTCTTTAAACTTTTAGTTATTGTCCTCAAAGTATTACCTTATAAAAGATTGATAATAAAGAAATTATACGTAAAATGTATAAAATTGAAATTGAAAACTAAATAAACTTTTTATTTTAGTGTCATTTTAAATGATTTGAAGAAAATTTATTTTTCTATAAAATTATTTATTTTATTATAATTTAATGATATATTTTTCTATAAAATTAATCAAAGTATATAAAAGATATAAACAACTCATTAGAAGTAAATTGGTCCTGACAGCTGGGTTTGGACTTTAAACACCTCCGGTCTATTTTCAACGAGTTCTCTAAGGAAAATCATCGAGAAATCAGTTTTGGGGGTGGGTGAAAAGGAGACGGTTTGGAATGGTTTGGCTCCCTCTAAAATAAATATATTTATGTGGCGGATCTTGCATGATAGAATACCAACCCGTGATAACCTTCGAAGGAGAGAGATAGACATTGACTCGGTGTTATGTCCGATGTGCGGTGTGGATATTGAAACTACTAGCCACGTAATGTTCGACTGTGACGTGGCCTCGGAGGTATGGCGGTTTCTTGAACAATGGTGGTCCTTCCCTTTTACAGCTTACAAGACGATGGAGGAAATGGTCGAAGGGATTAAATCAACAAATCAGCACGGTACAATCAAGAAAGCTATAGAAGCGGTGTTTTTCATCGGGTGCTATTGTCTTTGGTGTTTTAGAAATAATTACATTTTTAATTGTCATCCAACTCGTAAGGATACCTTAAAGGATCAAATTGTGGAGAAGTTCTTTAGTTGGGTCTTGGCTAGGAGTAAGGGGAGTGTTAGAGATCCTTTTTGTGGAGATTTCTTCCTATCAACTGCCTGAGAGGCTGATGTAATCTTTTGTTTTGCTAGCTTCTTGCTAGCGTTCTAATATATTGCGTCCGCTGTTTCAAAAAAAAATTTATCTTTTGCTTCATGTCTAGTTATTTCTTACCAAACACTGAACAACCTATTATGTTATGCTTTGTTTCGAAATACCAAACGCATCACTAATCAAACTATATTTTCAAATTCAAAAGCTCATGCAAATTTGAGTTTCAAAATCTATAAATTAAGCACGGATTTTATTAATCAGTACTTAAAAACTTATGATATATTATAAAATATTTAGGAAAAATAGTAATACACAATCCCTTTAATTTTAAATCTACAACTAATTATATCAAGTAAATTTTTTTAGTGTTTTTTAAGCTCATAAAAACTAACTAATTAATAACGCATAAATACATTCGAGTATTCGACTATTGTTGAGCTATGATAAAATATTCCATTATTTTTATGTAAATGTAAATAATACATATTCCATCTACGTTATATAGAACATTTAAAGTAAAGCATTTAAAATAACTTTTTTAGCATCAAAATATTTATTTATACATATTACTTAAAATTTCATATCACAAGTTAATTAAACATAAGTACACCTTACTGAAACTATCTTCAGAACCTAATAAATAAATAATAAACACTACAAGATAAAACACTTATTTTTATTTTCTATTAAATATATCATCTATTTGTTAAAATACTTAGTTTTAAATTATAACACAATATTAAATTAAATAAATTACACGAAACAAACGACAATTTTATAATATTTAATTTTACAAATATACTTTTATCATGGTTTTTTTTACCGGATAATGAATGAATTAGTAAGACTTGGGTTTGTAATGTTTGTTAATTAAACATAAAATTATAGGATTGCTTAACTTAATCATTAGAGAAACAAAAAAGTGAAAATAGTGGTCAAACAAATGAATAAATAAAAAACAAATTTGGATGAAATTTAATAAAGGAAAACATTTAAAAAAATCAAATATATAAAAATAAAAAATTGAAAGAATATTATCTCAATATATTGGGAAATTAATTAAAATACCCTAAGTCAAACATTGAGTTACCAAAATATCCTAAATTTTTTCAATTTTGCAAAAATACCCAAATTATCCGCGATGAGGTCCCGCGATCGCGGGATACGGTGACGTGGCACGTATTTTGGCCCCAAATGCCCCGCGAAGCCCCTCAACTTTGGCCGCGGTGCACTTTTGGTCCCTGCCCGCGATCGCAGCCCGCGATGACCCGAATTTTACACTTTTGGTCCCTGAAATTTACACTTTCAGCCCCTGAAAATTTACACTTTCAGCCCCTAAACTTAGACAAATCTTGCATGCTTTTACTGTTTTTTTCCACAATTATTGCACTTTAAAAACCGATTTGTGGTTGAAATTCATTTGCATGTTTGAATCAATGTTAAATCAATGTTTTTGGAATACCAGTTTGTGGATGAAATGAGAGATTGGTTTTCTGATATGTTGGTTGTTTCATTGATAAATAGACGTAAAATGCAAGCCATAATCCCCACACAACGATTTCATTGTTGCAATATTTCTTTCTGCAATATTTTGTGTTTGAGATACTACTGAAAAAATGAGTTCATCTGTTGCAAAAGCTAAGCTATATTTCTGTTTTGATGGTGAATGGGTGCAAGATAACAATGAGTGGAATTTTGCTTATAAATCTAAGCATGGTGTAAAAGTGTCCGTAAACTATACTTATCAGAAGTTTGTTGCATACGCCATGCAAAAATGTGGAATCAACTCTTCTGATGTTTGCAAGTTAGTGTTTAAAAATGGCGATGGGTCATTTGTGGATTTATCCAACGATGGGGTATCTCTACTTTTCTGCACCTTGCAGTCGATTCAGAAAGACCCCCATTACTCTTTGTGTATCCCGGCGTATCCGACGGTGACGACGACGGTGACGAGGAGGGTGACGACGACGAAGACCTCCAAATAGAGCAGCCAGATTCTCAACAACAACAACCACCACAACCACACGAATGGCGTACTGCTGGAGTTGCTGATGACAAAACCCACGTTTTCAGAACGGGTAATTCTGAAATAGACAGATCAGACACCGATAATGATGATCACGAAGAATATACCCCTAGTAGAAAATCATGTAGTCAGATGAATGACTTTTTTGATATGCCCCCTATTCTTCCAGACTCCCATACCCATACACAAAGCTACGAACCTACACCTTATATTCGCAGTGAAAGTTTAACAGCAGGTCAGATATTCGATTCGAAGGATCTCTTAGCAAGTCAGATCGGACTCAAGTTCTTGGAAGAGGGTTTCCAAAGTCGCGTGCGGGCATCTGACAAAAGCAAATACGTAGTTGAATGTGCTAGAGAAAAGTGTGAGTGGAGGTTGTACGCGATTCACACGGGTCCCAAAGGAGGGGCGATAATGATTAGAAAGTTGCACGACGTACACACTTGTACGAGGACGCAACTTAATCCCCACCACAAACAAGCCGACAAAAAGACTTTGGGTGCGATCCTGAAAAACAAATTTCTTGATGTTAGCAGGTCATTGCGTCCAAAGGACATCGTCCACGACGTTCACCGGCAGTTCGGCGTCACGATTGATTACCACCAAGCGTGGCGTGCGCGCTGCCATGCACTGTTTATGGTGAGAGGCACGTTCGAGGAGTCGTATGAACGACTCCCGACATATTTATATAATTTGCAGCTGCAAAACCCTGGTACTGTCACGCAGCTACGGACCGATTCACGTGGACGGTTTGAGATGTGCTTCGTGGCCCTTGGACCCGCAGTGCGTATTTTAACACGTCATATGTTTACACATTATAAACTATAACATTTACACATTATAAACTATAACATTTTAACCTATGTTTTTGCAGATCCGCACATTTCTGGCAAATCTACGTCGTGTCCTGATAATAGACGCAGCCCATTTAAAGGGCCGTTACTTGGGTATGATGTTCCTGGCGGTTGCCATGGACGGGGATAACTCCATCGTTCCAGTAGCTTTCGACGTAGGCAAGTCTGAAACCGGGGACGAGTGGACTTGGTTTATGTCCATGTTGAGACAAGCTATCGGAGACCCGCAAGGGTTGGTGTTTATGTCTGACAGGGCTCCTTCCATAAGCGCCGCAATCTCTGCCATGTACCCAAACGCCCCTCACGCCATATGCTGTCGACATTTGGAGATGAACGCCAAATCCAAGGACAAACGTATTACCACCTACAAGGATGTCTATTGGGCGGCATGCAGAGCATATACGGATCGGGAGTTTAACAAGTACATGAATATGCTACGATACAGTGTCAAGGAAGCAGCCAAAGTCTTTGACGATGCTGGACCGGAGAGGTGGTCCGCGGCCCATTTTCCTGGACAACGGTATGACATTCTGACCTCGAATAGTGCAGAGTCTGTGAATGCACTCTCTCGTTTTGCGCGTAGATGTCCGATTGTTAATCTTATGGACTACTTTCGGGCCTTTCAACAAGAGTGGTACCAAATTCGACGCCTAAAAGGAGCTGAGATGCAAAATGCACTCACACCAACGACGGAGAATATCGTTCAGTACAGGGCGCGTCGTGCGGCGACATGGCTGGTAAGAGCAATCGGGTATGGGAAGTACGAGGTGCATGATGACTATATTCACGCGATTGTGAATATGGAAGACCACCTTTGTTCGTGTCGCGAATGGGATAAATCTGGGTTACCGTGCGGCCATGCCATCGCTGCAGCAAGATATATGAGTCGTACAGATTGCAGCGACTTGGCTGTACCTTTCTTCACGTCCGAATATTACCGGAAAACATACGTGGAGGTAATAAACCCAGCTGGACCCCCTGCAGCATGGGTGTATCCACCCGACCCGCTTCCACCATGCTATCCACCTTTAATGGATAAGAACAGGGCCGGAAGACCGAGAAAGAACGACCGACGTCCATCACGTGGTGAAAGTTCGATACAACGAAGATGTACTCGGTGCCAATGCGTAGGACACACTCGTGGAGAGTGTCCAAATCCCGCCCCTTCAACCGTGCCAAGGAGACATTCTGTCAGTCATACCCCGGGCCCGTCACAGCTTGAACCATATGGAACAAACCCATATGATACTGTTGATCTAAACACTGATTTGTAAATGATATATATACACAGCTAGTTTGTATTCCATCCAACATGCTCTCCATCTTCAATCTTTCTGACCCTTCTTCAACGACTTCTGCTTTTGCAACCACGTATGGCCATTGTGTACCACAACCACACTTTAGCAAATGAGTTGAGGGTTGTCATATATTCTACAAGAGGAGTAGGCCCACGAATGAGGTAACCTCTGACTTGACCTTGCATGATGTATCCAACCTAACCGTGGTTCAGCGGCTTAAAAACTACTTTTTCAGAGAAATTAACAACAACAAAAAATACAAAACAACAACACAATAAACAAAATACAAACAACAACACAGTAAAAAAAATACAAAAAATATAAAATACAACCACCACCTACTTAAAAATTGATTTAGTTTCATCAATCCAAGCTTGCTTCTCGTTTACCTTCGCTTGAATAATTGCGAAGTCTTGCATAATATGGTGAATTGCTTCTTGTTCTCGACGAACACGAGCCTCCCGAGCTTTTATATCCCCTTTCATCCTTTTAATCTCCCTGTCTTCCTCTTCGATCTTTCTCAAATGGACTGCCTTCATGTCCATCATTTTTTTCCACTCTTCTGTTAGTTCATCTATCTCCTTTTCTTTTTTTGCTATGGCGACCTCGATTTTAGCTGGCATTTTTTCAGGAGTAGACTTAGGGTTTGATGACGATGTCATTTGTGGATGAAATGAGAGAAGAGAAATCAAGAGAGAAAGCAATTCAAAGAAAGAAAGCAAGAGAGAAATCAAGAAAGAAAGCATGAAACAAGTGTGAATTGTGAATTGCATATTACTGATATTTATGGATGAAATCTCAAAAGTGCAAATGAATTTCAACCACAAATCCGTCTTCAAAGTACAATAATTGTGAAAAAAACAGTAAAAGCATGCAAGATTCGTCTAAGTACAGGGGCTGAAAGTGTAAATTTTCAGGGACCAAAAGTGTAAAATTCGGGCCATCGCGGGTTGCGATCGCGGGTTGCGATCGCGGGCAGGGACCAAAAGTGCACCGCGTCCAAAGTTGAGGGGCTTCGCGGGGCATTTGGGGCCAAAATACGTGCCACGTCACCGTATCCCGCGATCGCGGGACCTCATTGCGGGTATTTTGGGTATTTTTGCAAAATTGAAAAAAATTAGGATATTTTCGTAACAGTTGGTCAAACTTAGGGTATTTTAATTAATTTCCCCAATATATTTACTTTTTATTAATTTAAAAAAGTGAGAAAACGTTTTTTTACATGTGAATCCAACCTCAATTGATTATTTCAACTTATAAAATTACTTGTTTTTCCTTCTCGACATTGATTTAATATGTTAACCGATCTATTTTGGCACTTATAATTATAATTTAAAATTAAAGAAATGAAAAGGGTGAAAAGTAGTGGTCTTGATATTTTACTAATCAAAGAATTAAATAGAAAAAGAACAATATTGGATGATATTCGATTAGAAGTATTTTAGTTCTTGAGCAGCACATTGCAAACTCTATATATACTAGTCTAATTTCTACTTGTGGTAAGAGTATAAAGGTTGATACAATTAATATTTAAGGTACGAGTTCCTTTTTTTGTTTTTTGGGGTAACCGTGAATCAGTTTACATACACTGACTAATCCCACGAATGGTGAACTTCCATGGCCACCATGGACGGACCTTTATAAGGGCACACGGTGGCACGTGCCACCGTATCATTTCTCCGGCGAAGGGTAAAAAATTTTGGTTTCGTGAAAGGTGCAACCGTATCGTTTTAGGAGGTGCTACCGTATTCTTTTGGAAGTGCAACCGTACCTCGTAATCAACTAAAAACAAAAAAAACCTTGAAATCAACCGAAAAAAACTCCTGAAATCAACCAAAAATACTGAAAAAGTCTCAAAATCGTTAAAAAAACATAAAAATACTTGAAATCAAGCCAAAAACTTTAAAAATCCCTCGAAACACCGAAATTTGGCTAAAAACATATCGATCGATATTGAACGTTGGTAAAAAGGATACACATGTATGAATAACCGTATGAAAAAATATGGTGTCACCGTATGAAAATGTTTCTAAGTCCGTCCCTGATGGCCACAAGGGCTTCGGAACTTAAACACTGGAAAATGAGATTTTCCACTACATTGCCAGACATATTGGACAATGGAAATAGAAACCAAATGATAAATGACACTATTGAATGCTTCGATTAACAACGAAAAGAAAGAACAAGTAGCATTCGAGAGGCTACCACTCTCCCATATAGAACCAGACTAATTTTCTACATACCTCTACTCTCCCACCACACTCCTATTTATACTATTTATTTATTTAGAATTACCAAAATAACCCTTCTTAACTATTCTAGAAAATTACTTAGAAATGGGCTTGGGCCTCTAAATTGATGCATGACATTACCCCACCCCCAATATCTCAAAGTGGATAGAAAAAATAGAGAAATCGGAGCAACCTGATTACAATATCTCCCCAACCAAGTGCCATTGAAGTCCATCCCTTGCATGCCAGCTTCCTGTCACCTTTACCTTCCAAAACCAGAGTCGGGTCCAGTGTTTTTCAGCCAATGTGCCACTCCCACAATTTTCCCAGGTTACAAACTCATCCAGATTCCCCTTTATCCAAATGTTCTTTTCCCAATTGTCGAGTCCTGCAACTTAAAACCGATTTAATAATCTTGTTCCCTCTTTTGCATGGTCTGTCCAACTCCAAAACTGTAACACCCTAAAATTTAAACAATAAATATAGGGAAAAATTCCAGAAAATGGGTAAATTTAAACTTTAAAATATAAGCCAACTAAAATACCCTTAAGTGGATTGGGGTAGTTTGGTCAATGTACGAATAAAAGAGTATTGAGACATAACATACAACAACCTATTAATCTAGACTATAATTAACTAGATTAATCCGGGTGTCACTATGTCTCCAAAAGTGTCTTTCATCTAGATTCCCAAAAATGCCCGACCTTCCCAAGCTCCTAAGCATGGTCGGAACACGACGATCTAGACGCCGCTAGGTGGAACCTGAAATCCACAACATACACTCAAGTGTTAGACTAAAAGTCTAATAAGATTTAAATTATTGACGCAATATCAAAGAATCATAACAATGTCAGAAGTAAAGATATCGGCTCCACTTAATTCCCACATTACCAATTTCCACAAGTTATAGTGGTCCATACCTGTCATAAAATAAAATAGACAATTATCTAAAACGGGGGAGACCCATTACCATATAGGTGACGAGAACACGTGAGTGGAGTCACCTTGATGTTGATGGATTACAACTCAAGTCCCGGTCTTAGTTCCCATGCCATATAGACATCACAACCTCAAATCATATAAAGAAATTTCCTTTATTGCCTAATCCGTCGAGTTACACCTCAAGGACTTACGGGGACCATATTGCATATCCATCCTAGAGGAGTTACACCTCAAGGACGAATGTCCCTTATTGCCTACTCGCTAGTAGCCACCAATGGCTTAACCAATAATAAACTCAAATTCCATAAGGGTCTAAATCCTCGTGCACAAGGAGATAGACCCCACAAAATCCCATACCATGATAAAGAAGACATATAATTAAGTTCCCACAAGTTATAATACCATAACGGTTCCCACACATCACCATATTTAGCATGTAACTCTCAATTCATAGTTAAACCAATACCTACATGTATGCATGAGTATTATATATATATATATATATATATATATATATATATATATATATATATATGTGTGTGTGTGTGTGTGTGTGAATGTACATATGTGTCTATATATTTATACATATACCTATATATGGGTATATATATATATATATATATCACGTTTATACATGGGGAAATACAAGTATACATATATAGGTACATTAACCAAACTCAAACAATTAGTTAACCCTAGTCCCTTGGACAAGGTCACAACCACATAAGTAAATATGCATTTTGTTAACAAAAAGTTTAGTTGTCAAATAAAGATGGAGAAACACTCTCCAAGTAGGGTTTGTAAAGTGAAAACCCCATGAAATGGTGGAAACCCTAGATTTAACAAAGATTCCAAGTTAACCTCCACTTCAAGTGTAAAATATAACTTAAGATAAAGTTGGTTGGTTAAAATAACTCACCTAAGGGTTTGGAAGTGAAACCCTAGAAAATATGGAAACCCTAATTCTTTAAGTTTGACTTGGATCTTTAAATTGAAGCTTGGAGATTCTCTTAAATGCTTGTAGTCAAGAAGTTAGAAACCCTAGGTGTAACCCTATGAATTACAACTAGCAATCAAGGAGGAGAAGTAAATGAGGTAAGAGATGTAAGAAGTTGAGGTCGCCACTTAGAGAGAGAAAAATGTCTTCAGTAGGCAACATTAGAATGAGAATTTTTTCCAAGGAAAGAGCTGCACCCATCGATCTTTTAAACCCAAAAAGGCAGTCGATGATTGTGCCATGGCGGTTGTGACACGGCACTATCGCCGGTCACTTCCGCCCACATTGTACCGCAAGTTTCCCGAGTGCAGCATCTCCTCCAGCCGCGATATTGACCTTGCGAGAGTGCCCATGGCATTCTCGCCATGGCACTCTCGCCATCCCTGTATCGAGAGCACAAACCGGTCTGCAGGAAAAGACTTCGGCGATGATGACCATGCGAGAGTGCCCCCGGCACTATCGCCGACCACTCTCGCCCTAACTGTACTGCCAGCCAAAAACTCAGATTTGCGACACATTTGATGCAACCCACAAAATTGAAGAAGGTTCCATAATCCCACGTGAGAGGTATGCATGCAAGGTATTTTTCCATACTAGACGAAAGG
The DNA here is from genome assembly GCA_033807775.1 of Saussurea involucrata. Lineage (NCBI taxonomy): Eukaryota > Viridiplantae > Streptophyta > Magnoliopsida > Asterales > Asteraceae > Saussurea > Saussurea involucrata. The sequence goes on along the minus strand of CM066321.1, from coordinate 1,150,832 downwards.
AAATTAATCTAATAAGCAAGAAAGCGAACTTGGAAATTCTTAGGATCAAGAAACTAATTAAAACGATTCGAGGCATGCAGAGTTTAGGGGAAAAACTTACTAGAAGATTTCGGGGTGTTACAATCCCTCCCTCCTTGAAGAAGATTTCGTCCTCGAAATCGAATGCTAAGTGAAAAGGTGAGGATAACGCCGCTTGATGTCCTCCTCCGCTTCCCACGTCACATTAGCGCCTTGATGGTGTTTCCATTGAACCTTCACCATTATTACCTCCTTGTGACGAAGTTTCTTCGTCTCCCTCTCAAATATAGATTCCGGCTCCTCTACGCATCGATTGTTGTCCACACGGGATAACGTCTCTTTCTTCCGCCAAGCACTTCCGTAAGTAGCAAACATGGAATGTGGGGTGAATCCCACTCATTTCGGGCGGTAGCTCTAGCTTGTAGGCTTGAAGTCCCACTCATTCTACAATTGGAAAAGGTCCAAGGAAACGGGGACTAAGATTCCCTCGCTTCCCAAACCTTATGATCCCTTTCCATGGGGAAACCTTCAAAAATACGCGATCCCCCACTTGGAACTAAATCGGTCGCCTCTTCTTATCGACGTAACTCTTCTGACGGTCTTGAGCGGCTTTCAACCACTCCCGGATGCCCTTTACCTTGTCAGCCGTCTCTTGCACAATCTCGGGTTCGGCAAACTGCTTTTCACCCGCCTCTAGCCAACAAACGAGTGTCCTACACTTTCGTCCGTACAAGACTTCGAATGGAGCCACACCTAGGCTCGAGTGATAACTGTTATTGTAGGTAAACTCTACCAATGGGAGATGAGAGTCCCAATTTCCCCCGAAGTCGATTACACACGACCTCAACATGTCTTCCAAAGTTTGGATTGTCCGCTCGCTTTGTCCGTCAGTTTGAGGGTGATAAGCCGTGCTCAATTTCACATTTGTTCCCAATTCTCTTTGAAAGGCATTCCAAAAGTGAGAAGTAAAATGGCTATCCCGGTCGGATACAATAGACAATGGCACCCCGTGTCTCGAGACCACTTCGTTGATATACAATCTTGCCAATTTGTCCAATGGTAGCGTTTCCCGCATAGCCAAGAAGTGAGCACTCTTGGTCATTCGATCCACGATTACCCAAATGGTGTCGTGACCTTTCAAAGTCCTAGGTAGTTTCGTCAAAAAGTCCATCGTAATGTGATCCCATTTCCATTCCGGTATTTCAAGTGATTGCAAGCTTCCATAAGGTCGTTGGTGCTCGACTTTCACTAGCGAACATGTGGTGCACTTCTCCACAACACCGGCCACATCAAGCTTCATGACTGGCCACCAATAATTCAATTTCTAATCTCTATACATCTTGGTACTTCCGGGATGTATAGAGTACTTTGACTTGTGAGCTTCTTCCATAAGTAACTCCCGGCATCCTCCGGCCTTAGGCACCCAAATTCGCCCTTGGAAGAGTTTTAGTCCTCTACTATCTTCCGTCAATAGAAAATGATGCTTCACCATAGATTCATTCCTGAGGTTCGCCTCAAGCAGTGCTTCGGATTGAGCGGTCTTGATCATATCCATTAAGCTCGAGATGATTTCAATCCTTGACAACGAGGTTTGCACTTTCCCGCTTTACTCCTTCCGACTCAAAGCGTCCGCTACCAAATTTGCCTTGCTCGGGTGGTATAGTAGTTCGCAGTCGTAATCTTTAAGTAATTCCAGCCATCTTCGTTCATGCATGTTCAACTCCTTTTGATCAAAGACATACTTCAAACTTTTATGATCGGTGTAGAGCGTGCATTTCGTGCCATACAAGTAGTGTCGCCATAACTTTAATGCGAACACGACCGCCGCCAACTCAAGATCGTGAGTTGGGTAGTTCTTTTCGTGCCCTTTCAACTGTCTTGATGCGTACGCTATTACCTTCCCTCTTTGCATCAAAACACAACCTAAACCCATTTTAGACGCATCACTATACACAACAAAGTCTTCCGTTCCTTCGGGTAAGGACAAAATTGGAGCTTCACAAAGTTTTCGTTGCAAGGTCCGAAATGCTTCCTCTTGCGTGCTAGTCCACACGAATTCAACATTCTTCCGAGTCAAAGCCGTGAGCGACGAAGCAATCTTGGAGAAGTCTTGTATGAATCTTCGGTAGTACCCGGGTAGCCCCAAAAAGCTTCGAATTTTTGTAGGACTCCTTGGAGGTTCCCAATTCAGCACGCTTCAACTTTTGCGGGATCCACCTTCACCCCTTCCCGGGTCACCACATGACCAAGGAATTGTACTTCCCGCAACCAAAATTCGCATTTTGAGAATTTAGCATACAACTTCTCCTTCCTTAACACTTCCAAAACTTCCCGAAGATGTTGCTCATGCTCCTCCTCATCTTTGGAGTACACCAAGATATCGTCGTTGAACACTATAACAGACTTATCCAAAAACGGTCAGCATACCCGATTCATCAAGTCCATAAAAATCGCCGGACTGTTCGTTAATCCAAATGGCATGACTAGGAACTCGTAGTGTCCATACCGAGTCCTAAACGCTGTCTTTGAAACAACTTCTTCCTTAACTTTCACTTGGTGGTAGCCGGATCGGAGATCAATCTTGGAGAAGCATCCGACTCCTTGAAGTTGATCAAAGAGGTCATCTATTCGGGGAAGTGGATACTTGTTCTTCACAGTTACCTTGTTTAACTCCCGATAGTCGATACACATCCGCATCGACCCATCTTTCTTTTTGACAAACAACACCGGAGCTCCCCAAGGCGATGAGCTCGGCCTTACGAAACCTTTCTCTAGAAGTTCTTACAGTTGTGTCATCATTTCTTGCATTTCTGTCGGAGCAAGACGGTAAGGTGCACGTGCTATCGGTGCCGCTCCCGGAACCAAATCGATCTTGAACTCCACTTGAAGGTCGGGTCGCAAACCCGACAAATCGTCGAGGAAAACGTCCGGATACTACTTGACAACTTTTACATCTTCCACTTTCTTTTTCTCAAGTTTGGTGTCCACCACATAGGCCAAGAACGTTCGGTACTTCTTCATTAAGCTCTTCCTTGCCTTGATAGAAGAGATGATGGCCACCTCGCCTTTACGCTTTTCTCCGTACACAAGGACAAAGTCTCCACTTATGAGAGGTATCCTTATGAGCTTCTTCGAGCACAAGATCTCCGCTTTGTTCTTAGCCAACCAATCCATCCCAATTACCACATCAAAACTCCCAATAGACATAGGGAGTAGGTCCACTTCAAATATTTCACCACTAATCTCTAGACGACACTTTTCCAAGATTTCCCGTAAGACTACCTTTTCCCCATTTGCTACCTCAATGACTAAAGCATCACATAAAGTAATAATAGGCACATTCAAAGACTTGCGAAACACGTCTGAAACAAAAGAACAATTTGCACCCGAATCAAACAATACTCTAGCGGGTAAGGAGTAACTTGACCCGGATTGCAAGACCTGAAGTGCTTGCTCTTGCACTTAGGACACCACCTTGCCTCGCGGCGGTTGTCCCCTCCTCTACCACTTGGTTGGAATCTCGGCCTTTTAAACGAATTTTGTGGGCTTTCCCACTTCCTCTTCTCCCCAACTTTACTTTCTTCTCTTTGTCTCTAGCATAGACCCTCTCCATAACCTTGGCCTATTCAATAGTCTCTCGGAGATTCGTAGCTTTGGAGTTCCGAACCATTGCCATCATATCAGCAGGCAATCCTTTCAAATATACTTTCATCTTTTCCTTCTCAGTTGGGGCCACATGCCCCACAAGGTTCAGTTTCTCCATAAAGAGTCGAGTGTATTCTTTGACTGACAAATTTCCTTTCTTGATTGACCGAAACTCCTCCTCGATCAAGTCCATCTCTTGTTCGTTGCAATATTCTTCTAAGATCTTTTTCTTAAAAGTGGCCCAAGTCATCTTGGTCAGAACAGAAGTCTCTATGGTGGAAGTGTAGACGTTCCACCAAGTCAAAGACAACTCCAAAGCATTTGCGAACCAAACTTCACTTTCTGGTTCTACTCACAGTCACAAGCCCGAAAGGCCTGTTCCATTTCCCGAATCCAGTTCATGCAGGAAACTGGATTGTCAGAACCGGCGAACTCCGGTGGTTTACAACATAGGAGAGTCTTGTAGGAGCATACCCTCCCCGTCGGTTTCGCCTCCAAAGTAACTATTCCATCAGTTCGGTTTTCATCCACCGTACCCCCGGATCCCACGACACCCACATTTTCTTCAATTGTCTCGTGACGGCGCGGGTTAGCATCTCTGTCCTCCCACAGTTTCATGAACAACTCCTGTTGTTTGACCATGGTATCATTCATGGCCCACATCATGTCCATCATCTGCGTTTGAGGGGTTACTTCCGTTATGACCGGGTTGGTAGAGGCAATATTTCTCCTTGGTATCTGTTAATGCCAAAAATCGCACCAAAGGGACAACTTAAGGTCGATGTGGACTTAATCAACTAAAGATAGGATCTTTCGACGAGACGTGCAACGAGGTAAAAATAAATAAGACAAAGGATTTGATGACGCATGAAAAACCTCAATCGAGGAAAAAACCTGCGGACGACAGGTGGTGTCGTCGCTGCACTATGGTCGCCAATCAGGGGCGATGTCCTTCGGTACTGGCGTCGGTCGTACAAGGGTTACAATACAGATGAAGGAAATGCTTCGAAATGTAAAGTACAAGTGTTTAAAGTGTAAAATAGGTGTTTGTCGTGTGAATACAAGTGTAAACAACTGTTGGTCGAAAGCTGTTGGCGTGCGTCGAGAGCGATGACTTGAGCTTTTCTTAAAGTGATCTTGAGTTCATAGTGTGGTTCTTGAGCTTGAATGATTGTAGTAGATTACTCTGCAGATGTCCTTCAGATGATCTCCAGATGTTCTCTACTTAGATGTTCGATGTTCCCCCCTGAAATGAGGATTCGGCTCTAGCTTTATAATCTTTGGGAGCTTTGATTAGCTCATTGATTGCTTCATTAACAGCTTTAATTGTCGCAACGGCTGCCGGCGTGATCATCCATAATGGTCTTCGTCCGTTATGAGTAACAGCTTGCGTCGGATAACGGCTTGCGTCGGATATAGCCGTTGCTCCTTTAACAGCTTTGACTCCTGCATTAAACACTTAACAGAACGTATCAGTCATGGTTAACGTTAGTTTTGGTCTAAGACGTATGGTTCGATGCGACAGTTATGCAGGACGGGCGTCACTATGGTTGTACGTCCTAGGAAACTCTCGACTTACCTTTTACGACGGACGACGGATGTTCTGCTGGTCTTGGTCGGGACCTTATATTAATCCAAGATCTCTTTCATGACGCGCGTCTTACCTTTTTTGGTCGTGGTTGTACGACGTGAATTTTTGCCCAAACAGTTTGCCCCCAAAATTTGAAAGAAGGATGGCAAATTCGAGTTTAAATTTTGTCAATCAGACGCGTAAAAATAGAGCAAGGATTAGAAAAAATTACCTTGACCGCCTTGTAACTGGGATGGTTTTCCTCTAACTGAACGAGAAGTTTAAAAAAGGAGAACGAGGTCGTGACTTCATGCTGACATACGATCGTGCTTACCAGCTGAATGTCGACGGAGCCCAGAGGTGCTATTAGAAATGAAAAAGATTTTGACGACTTTGGAAGTCTAGCAAGGATTTTCATATGTATTACCATAAGCAAGGTTGGCGAGGTTCGACCGGAGATGTGTCCTGATGGATATGCCGTGATATATGAGTACCTGTTTAAGATGGGCTTCCACTGGCCGTATTCGCCTTTGGTCGAAGTGTTCATGCGTGAATTCGATCTTTCACCGAGGCAACCGATGCCACAGTTCTGGCGAGTTATCCTGATCATCGAGCGACTTACCTCGCACTGGGAGTGGCGTATAAAGTCACGACCGATCAATATCGTCGTTATAGTTTACTTTCAGGACTTAAGGGTGATCGTACCTTAATTTTGAACACTGTTGTCGATGATCGCAAATGGAAGATGAGGTATGTGCTAGATACGGACGGTGATTGGATTGGATCTGTTGATACTGCATAACTGGCGACGATGTCTCATACTGCGCAACCGGCGACGGGGTCTCATACTGCGCAACTGGTGACGATGTTTCATACTGCGCAACTGGCGACGGTGTTTCATTCTGCGCAACTGGCGACGATGTTTCATATTGCGCAACTGGCGACGATGTTCTCTACATCCTCATCGACCCTTTTGTCAGCCGCCAGGGGCAAGGGTGTAAAGACGGGAGAGAATGTGGGAGAGTTTATGGCGACAAACAACATCTGTTGAAGAGATTGGACTGTGTTTAGCCGAACTAGCGTTCTTTGTAAGTTTTTCTTTCAAAACTTGTGTTATCGAAGTTCTTTCGCTGAGCATTTAGTATGTTTCTTTTGTAATTTGCAGATGCTTCTGTTTCCTCTCATTGAATATGTGAAGGTAGAGGAAATGCTGGAGTGGAGGTTGATCATTGAAAAGGATATATTCCTTCCTCCAACCTTAACATTAATCTTTAGAGCCATATTCTCAGAATGTCGAGGCGTAAGGAGTTGGAAGACCACTCCTAATTTACTCGTTTGATCCCTGCATCAGTTCTTCGGGATTGGCAGGGCTTCGAAGGTCGAGACTTTTGGGCAGAGCTTGCCATCGACGCTTTTCTCTAGGTTTAGGAAATGCTATGTCTTTTCATGTCTCGACCGTTGGTGGTCGAACCATTTTATCTTTGTATACTCGAGCGTCGGTAGTCGAGTTCTTTTGAATATAACCGACAATTTTGTAAATGAAACTTTGAACTTTTGTTTGAACTTGCGTTTTATATATTTGGTAAACAAATACCATATCAATTATGAAATTGAATCTGGGAATCATGCGACTAAGGCATTCATTGTAACACAATAACTGGTACGTAAGCCATAAGACTTTTAAATCGTGTGTATAAACATAAGCGTCAGTTGTGAGAAAAAATCGTATGAAAAAGATATAGGAACATACCGTTAGATTCTTTTTTTAGTGGGATATTGCCCCCCTGTCATTTATTATCTTATTCTTTTCAGAGGAAAGATAGGTTTTAAATGACAGGATGACACTGCGATCTGATGAGATATTGTCGTGCGACAGGGCACCATAGTAGACCTATTCCTGTGGAAAATATATATTTTAAAAGAACGAACCTGTCAAAGGCACCTGACTGTGGAGTATGTCAGACCATACATGTTTGAACCACCGGTGATGCAATTGACGACTTTTGTATGCTCGGGGGTCGACGGTCGATGGTTACTAGCTGGAGTAGCGTCATCGTCGATGATATCTTTGAGATTTCCTTTTGGGAAGTGATATGCTAGCTCCTTCTCCAGCGCGATGCAATCATCTGTCGCGTGACCATGATCGACGTGGAAGTCGCACCACTTTGATTTATCTTTCTTAGCACCATCCAGGTCGGACTTCTTTGGCCATCGAATGGTCGCTTGGACGGACTTAAGAGCTTCGACTAAGTCTTTTGCGGACCCTTTGAATCCGTAAGAGGATATCTTGGGGTATCGAGGAAATTTAGCCGCGGTCTTGGCCTCTGCTTTCGTCTTGAAACGAACATTTGAAATTTGGCGCGCGGGCTCGATTCTGGAAACAGCTTTTGTCTTGAACTCCGGCTTTCTGACGCCTAACGACTTCTTGTCGTCAGTGTGCTTGCGACGAAAGGCGGCATCATACTCGACCCTCATATATGCTAAGGTTCGAGCTCGGACGTCTTCGAAATTCTCTGGGGGATACTTGGTCAGATCGATATATAGACCTGAACTATCGTCCAGACCACGCTTGTAAACTTCGATCGCGGTCTTGATGTCACAATTGCAGATACTGATCATTTCAGCATTGAATCTATTGAAATAACTTTAAATAGACTCGATGGCTTTTTGCACGACGTAATACAGGTCGCTAGTCTGCTTCTCCATCTTACGACTGCTGGCGAATTGCTGGGAGAATTGATTGACCAACTCGGTGAACGACCCGATAGGCTTGGGTTTGAGATTGATCAACCATTGGAGAGCTGGACCAGTGAGAGTTGCACCGAAGCTCTTACACATGCATACTTCCTGATACATAAATGGAATTGAGATCGTCCACATAAGCTGCTTATATTGTGCGACGTGCTCGGTTGGATCGGTCACACCAGAATACTTAGGAGTGAAAGAGGGGATGTTATATTTCTTTGGGACCTCGACAGTTGCAATCTCGTCGATAAAAGGCGACGCCTGAAAGCCGGATCGAGGCTCGACGTCGACTGGCTCGGCTGCCCCAGGCAATTTGGCGAACAAGGACAGGACGCGCTCATTCTGATCTTCCAGCATCTTCAAACGCTGAGCAACGGGGTCATTATGACCGATGGCTGCCCCTGCTTGAGGGTTAACTCCTTAGCTGATGCCATTGTCATGCGACGAGCCATTGGTGTCTCCATTGAACGGGACAAAATATGGCTGCGACCCATGATTAAATTGCTGTGATCCATTCTGGAACGGCTAGGATCCTTGCTGGAAAGGCTGCGACCCATTATTCATGGGTGGTGGCCTGAGATGCTGAGGGGGAATTGGTCCGAACTGGGGATTTGGGTTGAACGACCCTGGTTGCTGATTCTGCGTAAACAGACCTGGATGCTGATTCTGCGCGGAAGGATCTGGATTCTGAACAAATGGTCTAGGACCATTATGAGGTCCGAAAGGATTTCTCAATTGTGCAATCTCCTCAGATGCTCTGCGATTCTGCTCCGCCATTGCATTGAGCTGATTCCTGGCGACTTCGAGCTCCTGATACATCTGAGCAACGGCTTGCTGTGGATTTCCAGGGGTTGCCATTTTTCCTGCAATAGAAAACAGAGGAAAACTCCAAGAAACCGTTAGTAGAATGCACGTTCGTCGAGGATTTTCTCTAGATGAGGCCCCACGGATGGCGCCAAACTGTTAATGCCAAAAATCGCACCAAAGGGACAACTTAAGGTCGATGTGGACTTAATCAACTAAAGAAAGGATCTTTCGACGAGACGTGCGATGAGGTAAAAATAAATAAGACAAAGGATTTGATGACGCAGGAAAAACCTCAATCGAGGAAAAAACCTGCGGACGACAGGGGGTGTCGTCGCTGCACTATGGTCGCCAATCAGGGGCGATGTCCTTCGGTACTGGCGTCGCTCGTACATGGGTTACAATACAGATGAAGGAAATGCTTCGAAATGTAAAGTACAAGTGTTTAAAGTGTAAAACAGGTGTTTGTCGTGTGAATACAAGTGTAAACAACTGTTGGTCGAAAGCTATTGGCGTGCGTTGAGAGCGATGACTTGAGCTTTTCTTCGAGTGTTCTTGAGTTCTTAGTGTGGTTCTTGAGCTTGAATGATTGTAGTAGATTACTCTGCAGATGTCCTTCAGATGATCTCCAGATGTTCTCTACTTAGATGTTCGATGTTCCCCCCCCCCTGAAATAAGGATTCGGCTCTAGCTTTATAGTCTTTGGGAGCTTTGATTAGCTCATTGATTGCTTCATTAACAACTTTAATTGTCACAATGGTCTGTAACGGTTGCCGGCGTGATCATCCATAATGGTCTTCGTCCGTTACGAGTAACAGCTTGCGTCGGATATAGCCGTTGCTCCTTTAATAGCTTTGACTCATGCATTAAACACTTAACAAAACGTAACAGTCATGGTTAACGTTAGTTTTGGTCGAAGACGTATGGTTCGATGCGACAGTTATGCAGGACGGGCGTCGCTATGGTCGTACGTCCTAGGAAACTCTCGACTTACCTTTTACGACGGACGACGGACGTTCTGCGGGTCTTGGTCGGGACCTTATATTAATCCAAGATGTCTTTCATGACGCGCGTCTTACCTTTTCTGGTCGTGGTCGTACGACGTGAATTTTTGCCCAAACAGTATCTGTTCCACTCTCTCGCCCAACAAAGGCGGAAGTGGATGAGGAAAGGCTAATGTATCAATGTTCGGTTGATCGACCGTGGATTCGGTCACGGCATTACCTTCCGGCAAAGTCTGAGTTCTATCCCGAGTATTTACCATTCTTGTCTGTCACATACGAGAATAAAGATAAGAACATAGACTACGAGATAACATAAAGAAACGTACTAGAACAATCATCGATCCTCATAAATATAGCAATCAAGCATGCTCACGTAACAATATATTCATAATAGCAGTAGCTAGTTGAAATTATGAACATACCACACATAAGAATTCTCGTCACCACTTTCATAATTCACAATAACGTAATTTCCGTCGACTCCGTAACGTCCCAACCTGATGTTTCTACCCAAATTCCTCACACTTCATCACTTAATGGTCTCAGCTTAAGTCTAGACATCAAACTAGCACACCTAGTTCGCTTAAACTAGAGCTCTGATACCAACTTGTAACACCAAAAAATTTAAACAATAAATATAGTGAAAAATTCTGGAAAATGGGTAAATTTAAACTTCAAAATATAAGCAAACTAAAATACCCTTAAGTGGATTGGGGTAGTTTGGTCAATGTACGAATAAAAGAGTATTGAGACATAACATACAACAACCTATTAATCTAGACTATAATTAACTAGATTAATCCGGGTGTCACTATGTCTCCAAAAGTGTCTCTCATCTCGATCCCCAAAAATGCCCGACCTTCCCAAGCTCCTAAGCATGGTCGGCAACACGACGATCTAGACGCCGCTAGGTGGAACCTGAAATCCACAACATACACTCAAGTGTTAGACTAAAAGTCTAATAAGATTTAAATTTTTGACGCAATATCAAAGAATCATAACAATGTCAGAAGTAAAGATACCGGCTCCACTTAATTCCCACATTACCAATTTTCACAAGTTATAGTGGTCCATACCTGTCATAAATTAAAGAGACAATTCTCTAAAACGGGGGAGACCCGTTACCATATTGCATATCCATCCTAGAGGAGTTACACCTCAAGGACGAATGTCCCTTATTGCCTACTCGCTAGTAGCCACCAATGGCTTAACCAATAATAAACTCAAATTCCATAAGGGTCTAAATCCTCGTGCACAAGGAGATAGACCCCACAAAATCCCATACCATGAAAAAGAAGACATATAATTAAGTTCCCACAAGTTATAATACCATAACGGTTCCCACACATCACCATATTTAGCATGTAACTCTCAATTCATGGTAAAACCAATACCTACATGTATGCATGAGTATTATGTATATATATATATATGTGTGTGTGTGTGAATGTACATATATGTCTATATATTTATACATATACCTATATATATATATAGGTACATATATGAATATGAGTTTATATATATGGGTATATATATTGTTGGGTCACCAAAGATTTGAAATTGACTCACCGATGTCTCCTAAATCTTACTTAGAGTATTTTGGATTGGTTCTTTATAATGACTTTGATAAGATAGCAATTGTTCGGTGAAGTCGAAGATCAACCGAAACCAAGCTTGAAGATATTCTCATTGTGGAAGTGATGAATACTCTTCTAGACAAATACAAGCCATTAGTCCACCGATGGTTGTCTCACACATCGGTGGACATCTCCCACCGATCCATCTCTTGGCCGGCCAACATGAGTCCCACCGATGAAAGCCTCAAATCGGTGGGATCTCAAATATCTTCACAGATGCTTTTCTTCAATTGTGACCCATTCCAAAACAGTCTCATCGGTGGAATATCTTCGGTGAAATGGTTCTTGGAATACACATCAAGAAGATCATTTATTATGGGACAATATCTATTGCCAGGTAAAAGTGACTATTTGTCGTTTTATCCATTATCAGATAACGACTCAATCAGCATGGATATTCTTCCTAGTACCAAGGAAAAAGGTGATAAGGACACATCATCTTTTCAGAAGTCAACACCTACAATTGAATCTCCTGATGACAAGTGTCCTCAGCATTTAATGCTTCTTGTTAATGCCAAAAATCGCACCAAAGGGACAACTTAAGGTCGATGTGGACTTTAACAACTAAAGAAAGGAATCGTTCGACAAAGGCGTGCGACAAAGACAAAAATGTAAATGAGACAGAGGATTTGATGACGCAGGAAAAACCTCAACGAGGAAAAAACCTGCGGACGACAGTGGATGTCGTCGCTGCACTATGGTCACCAATCAGGGGCGATGTCCTTGGTGTTCCGGGTGTCGATCGTACTGAGATTACAATACAAATGAAGGGAAAGACTTCGAAATGTAAAATACAAGTGTTTGAAATGTAAAAATAGTGTGCGTCGTGTGTGAAAACAATGTGTAAACTGTTGGTCGAGAGTGAATGTCGTGCGTCGAGAGCGATCTTCTATGAATGATCTCTTTGCTTCGAATGAATATTCTTCGAGTGTTTGTGTTTGCTTCTGTTGTTCGATGTTCGGTGTTCCGTGTTCGGTCCCTGGAACTGAGGTTTAACTTGATCTTTTATAACCTTCGGGTGCTTTGATTAGCTCATTGATTTCTTCGATAACAGCCATAATGGTCGCCAGTTGTAACTCTTCATAATTGCTCTTCGTCGGTTATGACCGTTTCCCATTAATGACTTTGACTCCTGCATTATTCATTGAACAAACGTAACCATCGTATATTGAGTTAGTCAAGGTCGTACGGTCTTGTACGAAGGTCGTGCGGAACGAGCGACGTCGAGGTCGAGTGTCGTGAGGAACTCTCGACTTACCTTTTAGGAGGGACGACGAAGGTTTTTTGGGTCTTTCTCGGGGCCTTATCTTAATACAAGATATAGTTCATAACATGTGTCTTACCTTTTCTGGTCGTGGTCGAGACCTGTGAAATTTTGCCCAAACAGTTTGCCCCCAAAATTTGAAAGTAGGATGGCAAATTCGAATTTTAAATTTTGCTTGTCGGGTGTTCAGGGTTTTGTGTTGAAAAATACCTTGGTTGTTTTGGAACTGAATCGGTTCAATTCAAACTAGAGAGGGAAATCGAAGAGAGGATAAAGTCGTGACGTCATGCCGACACACGATGGTGCTTACCAGCTGTCATTTAGAAATGTCGACGGAGCCCAGAGGTACTATTAGAAATGAAGACGATCGTGACGACTTCAGAAGTCTAGCGAAATATTCCATAGGGATTACTGTAAGCAAGGCTGGCAAGGTTCGGCCAGAAATGTGTCCCGAAGGGTATGTCGTGATATACGAGTACCTGTTTAAGATAGGCTTCCACTGGCCGTATTCGCCTCTGGACAAGGTATTTCTGTGTGAGTTTGACCTGTCGCCAGGGCAACTGATGCCCCAGTTTTGGCAAGTCATTCTAGTCATCGAGCGACTTACTTCGCACTGGGAGTGGCGTATAAAGTCACGAGCGATCAATATCGTCGTTATAGTTTTCTTTCAAGGCTTAAAGGTAATCGTACCTTAGTTTTGAACACTGTTGTCAATGATCGCAAATGGAGGACGAGGTATTTACTTGTGCGGGTGGCGATGCTGGATACGGACAGTGATTGGATTAGATCCGTTGATACTGCACAACCGGCGACGATGTCTCATACTGCGAAACCGGCGACGATGTCTCATACTGCGTAACCGCCGACGATGTCTCATACTGCGCAACCGGCGACGATGTTTCCTATTACCTCATTTGGCCCTTCGACGGCCGACAAGGGCAAAGGCGCGCAAACGGGCTCTGTGGGGGAAACGACAGTCAACTTCACGTTGCCGTCAGATTTCTTTGATGATAACGTCTTGGACGAGATGAAATAATTCCCCCACTTGGGGAAGTATCAGCTCCCTTTTTTCAGAGGATGTTTCAGCGGGGTTTCTCTCGAAGATATAGAGTCCCACGTTGCTGGGCTTGTGTTCATGGTAAGTCTCTTTTTCAAGACTTGGTTTGTTTGTCATTGTCGTTGTCGTATATTTTCTAACGATGTTTGCTTTATGATTCTATTAGGCGTTCCAAGATTCCTTGGCATTACATGCCGAGACATCGAAGGTTGTAGGTCTAATGGCTTTTGCCATTGAGGAAGAGGATGTAGCGTTGGGGAAAGAAAAATCCGCTCTGGAGCGCAAAGAGGCGATGTCAGTGCGTCTTGACGATGTTCTAAATGAGCTGGAAGCCATCAACCATACGAGGGACGAAGTGAACTCGCGCTTAAAGGAGTCCCTAACTCTGATGCATGATCAAAGGGAGAAGCTGGAGGGGATGAAAGAATCTTTGGTCATGAAGAAGAGAAAGACCGAGGAGTCTAAATCCAAGGCGATGAATTTAGAGAAGGAGCTAGAGGAGCTGAAGGATGAGAACAATCCATCTTCTCCTATGCCCGACTTACTGCGCGTGCGGCAATCATACGTCGTCTCTTGTTAGGCAATAGTCCTATGGCGTCTGCATTGGATGAGCTGTATCTTTTCTACAAAGAGGTCGGGACTGAGAGGGATCTCGAGAAGGAGATTGAGGAGGAGGAAGGTCTCCAGGGTGAGGCGTCAAGCAGGGACGCGACCGACGCTTCCCCTTTGCCTTAGGAAATGTCTTTGACATTTGTTGTTTCTTTTGCTGCTCGACTGTCAGTGGTCGAGTTATTTTGAATGTAAATGACAAACTATTCAGGGAATGAAATTTAAATTTCCGTCGCACTCGTGTTTTCTATATTCAGTAAATAAATATCATGTCAATTATGAAATTTATTGAGTATAATATAATAGAAATCATGCGACTTAGGCATCTATTGCAACGCAACAGCTTAGAATGTAAGACATAGCGCTTGTAAATCGTGTAAACAAACATAGGAATGTCCGACCAAAGCATATATTCAGAGTATGAAATTTTTCTAGGTTTAAGAAACTTAGAATGAAAAAGTCGTGTAGACTTTGCGATCATACGACTAAGTCGTGCGACGAGCTTGAATCGTGTGTCCCTGCAGAAGAGTGATCAAGTCGTAGACGTGATCGTCTATGTCGAGCAACCTTGCGAATTTAAAGTCACATAGTAAACTTAGTGATTACTGTCGTGCGTTTCTGCGATAAAATAATATTAGAGGTTGGTCGTTGACTAGCCAACGACCCTCCGATGCTTAAGTCAGTAATCGTTCGTGATGAGAAATCGTATGAAGGAAGAGAGAAGAAATTAGGATACGTACCTTCTCAGATTATTTCTTTTATTTGACGGGGTATTTGCCCCCTGTCATTTATTATTCTATTCCTTTCAGGAGGAAAATAGGCTTTAAATGACAAATCGACACAGGGATCTTGGAAAATACCATCTATGTCTGCGTCGACTGTGTTTTCGTGCGACAAGGCAAGATAGTCGGCATACTCTTGTAGAAAAGGCATGAGTTTGTCTTTAAGGATAGGAGGACGAACCTGTCGAGACCTTTTGGTCGTGTTGTGTCTGCTAGACGATTTACTTTTGCGGCTTCAGAGTGGATTTATAGCAATCACGAGCAACTTTCGGCTCACTCTTGATTTCTTGGATTCCCCATGGCGTGGGGAACTTCAGGGTCTGATGATACGTCGAGGGGACGGCCTTCATCTCATGGATCCATGGTCGGTCTAAGATGATGTTATAGGCCAACGCACAATCGATGACCCTGAATTTGGTCTGCTTGTTGATTCCTCCGGCGTAGACTGGCAATATGATATCTCCATAGGTGCTCGTCGCTTCTCCATTGAAACTGACCAAAGTTGTCGAACGTCAGGTCAGTGTATAAACCTGAGTTGTCGTCCAGACCACGCTTATAGGCTTCAATTGCAGTCTTGACGTCACACTTGCGAATACTGATCATCTCTGCATTGAATCTATTGAAATAACTTCGAATAGACTCATTGGTCTTCTGCACGACGTAATACAGGTCACTGGTATGCTTCTCAATCTTGCGACTGCTGGCGAATTGCTGGAAGAATTGGTTGACCAATTCAGCGAACGACCCGATGAACTTGGGTTTGAGATTGATCAACCATTGGAGAGCAGGACCGGTGAGAGTCGCACCGAAGCTTTTGCACATACAGACCTCCTGATACATGTGTGGGATCAAGATCGTCCACATGAGCTGCTTATACTGGGCGATGTGCTCTGTTGGATCGGTCACTCCTGAATACTTGGGCGTTATACTTCTTCGGGACCTCGACGGTCGCGATCTCATCGATAAAAGGCGACGCCTGAAATCCTGATCGAGGTTCGACATCAACGGGCACGGCTGCCCCAGGTAGCTTGGCGAGCAAAGATAGGACGCGCTCGTTCTGATCTTCTAGCATTTTCAATCGCTGGGCGACGGGGTCATTGGGGTCGAGATTTGCCCCTGTTTGCGGATTGATTCCGGAACTGGTGCCATTGCCATGTGTCGAGCCAATAGCATCTCCGTTGAAAGGAACAAAATACGGCTGCGACCCATTCTGAAATGGCTGCGATCCATTCTGAAATGGCTGCGATCCATTCTGAAATGGCTGCGATCCATTTTGCTGAGGAGGAACTGTCCCAAACTGGGGATTTGGATTGAACGGTCCCGGCTGCTGGTTCTGCATGAACGGACCTGGATGCTGATTCTGAGCGAACGGACATGATCCTGGACCTGGATTATGCGCGAATGATCGAGGACCATTCTGACCGAACGATCCTTGGCCTGGATTCTGAACGAATGGCTTAGGACCATTCTGAGATCCAGAAGGATTCCTTAGTCGTGCGATCTCCTCAGCTGCTCTACGGCTTTGCTCTGCCATGGCGTTGATTTGATTTCGAGCAACTTCAAGCTCCTGGTACATCTGGGCAATGACATGCTGCTGATTTCCAGGGGCTGCCATTTTCCTGAAATAGAGAACAAAGAAAACTCCAAGAAACCGTTTGTAAAACGCACGTTTGTCGAAGATTTTCTCTAGATGAGGTCCCACAAATGGCGCCAAACTGTTAATGACAAAAATCGCACCAAAGGGACAACTTAAGGTCGATGTGGACTTTAACAACTAAAGAAAGGAATCGTTCGACAAAGGCGTGCGACAAAGACAAAAATGTAAATGAGACAGAGGATTTGATGACGCAGGAAAAACCTCAACGAGGAAAAAACCTGCGGACGACAGTGGATGTCGTCGCTGCACTATGGTCACCAATCAGGGGCGATGTCCTTGGTGTTCCGGGTGTCGATCGTACTGAGATTACAATACAAATGAAGGGAAAGACTTCGAAATCTAAAATACAAGTGTTTGAAATGTAAAAACAGTGTGCGTCGTGTGTGAAAACAATGTGTAAACTGTTGGTCGAGAGTGAATGTCGTGCGTCGAGAGCGATCTTCTATGAATGATCTCTTTGCTTCGAATGAATATTCTTCGAGTGTTTGCGTTTGCTTCTGTTGTTCGATGTTCGGTGTTCGGTGTTCCGTGTTCGGTCCCTGGAACTGAGGTTTAACTTGATCTTTTATAACCTTCGGGTGCTTTGATTAGCTCATTGATTGCTTCGATAACAGCCATAACGGTCGCCAGTTGTAACTCTTCATAATTGCTCTTCGTCGGTTATGACCGCTGCCCATTAATGACTTTGACTCCTGCATTAATCATTGAACAAACGTAACAGTTGTATATTGAGTTAGTCAAGGTCGTAACATCTTGTGCGACGATCGTGCGGAACGGGCGACGTCGAGGTCGAGTGTCGTGAGGAACTCTCGACTTACCTTTTAGGAGGGACGACGGAGGTTTTTTGGGTCTTTGTTGGGGCCTTATCTTAATACAAGATATAGTTCATAACATGTGTCTTACCTTTTCTGGTCGTGGTCGAGACCTGTGAAATTTTGCCCAAACACTTCTCACTATAAAAGGAGGAAGAAGCTCCCCATGCAAACTACGCTTTCTGGATGAATTTTCTCAGTGCAAGCATTCTCCATTTCTCAAGAACTTTATAGCTTTGATTCTAAGTGTTCAAGTTGTTTTGTTTTCAGTATACTTTGTGAAAGATTGTTAGAATAGTTTTACCTGTTCTTTTCCGCAACAGTCTTTATTTTCTATGTGTAATTCTTGTTGAAAGATTTTCAATAATAGAGTTAAATTAAGTGAAAATTTTGAGTATTGTATTCAACCCCCCCTTCTACAATACTTGTTAAGCCATCTAGGACTAATATATATATATATATATATATATATATATATATATATATATCACATTTATACATGGGGAAATACAAGTATACATATATAGGTACATTAACCAAACTCAAACAATTAGTTAACCCTAGTCCCTTGGACAAGGTCACAACCACATAAGTAAATATGCATTTTGTTAACAAGAAGTGTTGGTTCCCGTATTTGATTAACAAAGATTATCTAATCTATTAGTTCAAATAAGATGTGTTGCGGAAGCGTATTTGAAGAACTAACATATATGTTTATATAGAAACAACACAGAATACCAAATAAACAGTATATGAAGAACAGATGAATATCTCAAAGATTACTGTATTTGATTTAGAACACTAAGAACAGATTTGATGTTAATTGTGTGCAAGTGTTTTTGCAAGGAAGATTATATCTATTGATTTTTATTGTTAAGGAAGAACTCAACATGAGTCTTCCTTTTATACTACTACAAAAGATCTATTCTAGACAAAAGGACTATTGCTACAGGAAAGAAGGGATGGTATGAACAGTTGGAAAACTGCATGCATTAAATGCGCTAATATCAACTTGGAAGGTGGTCCTATCGGAGTATGACACGTGTAGGAGTCAGACCATGCCTTGTACAAGTTGACGAACGTACCCTGGAACAGTAGCAAGATATTTCTGTAACAGTGGTAAGATATTCCTGTAACAGTGGCAAGATATTATAAATATCTTCCAAGTCTTCAGTCTTTTCCGCAGAGCTTCTGTCAAGGGTGGCAGAGGTTCTGTGACTTGATTCTTCTGATAGCAGTCTTCTGCAGTTCTGTCTGGTCTTGGTGTTCCTTGAAAGACCTTCTTGTTTACTTTGGCAGAGCTTCTGTGGCACTCCGCAGAGCTTCTGTGGAAGTCTTCTTTACTTGGCCTATTTTTCAATACTTCTAATATTATGAATATTTGGAGCTAACAATCTCCCCCTAAGTATTGAAAAATGAAAATTTGACTTTATGCATAATTTAGGCTAAGTGAAATAGACAGAGGTTAAACAATACCTCAAAGATTCATTTCATTTCTTTTTAAAGATTACAGAGATATGTAAATGAGACTCAGCCATTTGCATCTTTGTAGTCGTTGAAACTTCTATTGTCGAATCCCACTTCTCTGAGCTCGTGATAGAATTTGATGCAGAGTTCTCTCAAGCCAATTGTAGCATCTATTTCTCTGATCATTCTTTCTGCTGATTCTTGATCCATAAGCTCAGTACCTCTGTTCTCTTCTAGGATTGATCTGAATTTGTTCAGAGTACTGGTTGCATACTTCTGACAGTCCATTTCCACAAAGAGTCTTACTTGACCAGCAGGATCCTTATATACTAACCCGTACCTTGGTGTTGTCATGATTGAGTTGGGTACGACAGAAGGTGGGCAGTGATCCTCTGGTGGTCTTAGACTTAGATTTCTGACTCCAAGATCTCTTCCCAGTTGAAAGTCTATCATGCTATATAGCAGAAACTTTTCCCTCATCGCTTTCCTGAATACTTGATAGGCCCTTCTGTTAGCATCGTTGTCAAAGTTTTCTTTCGTCCAAAGTAGAAGATCTGGCAGATCGTAGGGGTTCAAGTTCCTTATATCGGCATCTGAAAATTGATTTTTGGACATGTTCTCCCTTTTGACTTTGTAGATGTTGTACTTGATCTTTGGAAAGGTTCTTGTTTGAGAGAATTAGCAGTAAATTACCTTTTCAATTTTGGACTCTGAGAAGACTTATGCCCTTGCTTTTGGCTTTGTTCTGGTGAAGGTGTTGTCAAGGTCAGCTCTGAGTTGAGGATCTTCGATGTGTAGCGGAGGATTGTTCTGATATTGTTGTCTGTAAAGATACCTATACACCACCTCTTCTATTTCTGCATGTCGTGTAGTCGGTGGTGGTATTGTTCTTCGCAAAGCATCTATTTCTTGTATTATCTCTGCAACCCTACCCTTTGTTACCTTTGCTTTTGGATCAAGGACCGGAATTTCTGACAGAGGATCTAAATTGAATGCCCAGTTTTCTTCAGGTTTAGGAGTGATAAAGGCATCAAATGAGCTCTTCATCAACTTCTCTGTCGTCTGAGGCATTGGATTTTTCTTCTTTGGTTCTTCTGTCATGATACCATTTCCTTTATCTTTGGCTTGAGGCTCAGAACCTGTTGCCTGTTTTGGACTATCTGGGATTGCTTCTTTTGGTTTGGGTGTAGAGGTTTCTTTGGGTATGATGGGGATTGCCTCTGTAGTTTTTGACTTATTAGTTTCTGAGAACTTTGGTGGGGATGGTTCTGTTGGTTTGGGTGTAGTAGAGGGAAGTTCTTCTGAGGATAAAGATGTCAGGATTTGAACTTGAGGGACATCTTTTTCAAAGATAGAGGTGGTTTCCACAGAGGCTGGTGTTTCCTCTGTGGGTCTCTGTTGAGTTTCCTGAGTTTGGGTTTGGGTTGGGGGTGCAGAGGAAATTGGCACTGCTAATATTGGAGGACTGCTTGCAGCTGTTTTCTTTTGTTTCTCCCCCTCAGGATGATCTGATGGACCATGATGGTCATCATAAGAGTCATCCTGATTTATATCTGAAGTACCCTCTGCCCTGCATGATGTACCTGATTTCTTTGGTGGAACCGCTCCTGCAACAATCATCTTCGCGCACAAGTCATCACAGAGGCCGAGTAGTTTTTCAACCTCTGCTTCTGTTTGGAAGCGCATTTTCCCGACGCTTGCTTGAAACTCTCTGACGTAGTTTGCGTTGGCAACTGTGAAGGCTCTGATGAACTCTGTCATTTGATCAAGGATTCCTTGCCCAAGTTCTGTGAGCTGAACTCTGGTCATGTAGTCAGAAGGCTTCATGGCTTGAGTGTTTTGCAGTGTTTGCTCTTGAACTTCTTCTAAGGCCTTCTTTAGGTCTTCAGGTGTAAGGCCCTTAGAAGTAGAGGATTGATCTTTTAGTTTTTGTAGGAAGTTTTTGACAGAGTCGTTGAATGCAGAGGTTGCACTTCTTTCGAATTCTTCAGCATGTAGTCTGGCAGAGGTTGTGACAGAAGTTTCGGTGGCAGTCTTCATCTGGGACAGAGCCTGTTGTACCTCTGTGGACAAGGTGTCCATTTTGGTATTTAGACTTGTGATGGCTCTTGAAGTTGTTTCAGCAAAAGATTTGAAAGAGCTTTCCAACTCTTTGATTGTTTGGTTCACAGAGGTGACAAGGGTTTGGAACTCATCCCTTGATACGTGTGAACTCGTTGTAACCTCTGGGGGAACACATTCGTCCCCAGAATGAGTCCCTATTCCTGGGACACCTTCATTCACCCGTGTTTTTATGTTGAGGGTGGAAGGATTTCCTTCTGATCCTCGAGGAGAAACTTGCGTTTCAACCTCTACAGAAGTTCTGTGAAGGTCAGTGTCCAAATCCACTCCAGAGGTGGGTATTGGAATGTCCTTCTATTGACTTGGAGACTTGCCTAGAGTCTCTTTGTCTCTGTGCTCTCTACTCCTCTCTGAAAAGAGGTTTGGCCCTATTGTTGTGTGCGTGGCAGAGGAAACGAATTCCTCTACGGGTATGTCAGATGTGATTATGGGCGATGAATCACGAACAATGGGTGAATCCTTTCGAGAGGATTCCCCAGGAATGGTTTCCCGGGTTATAATAGGCACAGAGGTTGAAAAAGTAACCTTTGGCTGGCTGGATGGGGTTTGGATCGAGTTGTGCTGCTCTTTTTCAATGATACCCTCCGCCGCTAGACCGGCGGTATCAGATATTTGGGTTGCACTGGGAGGGGGTTGGGGATGTGTGCCTTCTACTTCTGTGGCATCTTTTTCTGTAGAACCCTATGTGGTTTCTACTCTAACCTCTTCCTCTATTGTAATCTCTATGCCTACCTCTTCTTCTGCAGTTTCCACTATTGTCGTTTCTGCTTCTGATCTTAAGGAATCATATATAAAATGAGATCCTATCAGTTGTCGAACGTGAGGGTGCATAGGTTGTGTACCTTGATCCTCAGATATGACTTCTATTGAATGTTGAGGGGTTCGACGTTGAGTGTCAAAACTGGAATGAGGTGGAGAGATTTCTTCTGTTGTGCGCAGAACCTCTGTAGTCTGACTTTGAATGTTCCGATCCAAGGGTTCTGCGATCCATCCTGATGGATCTAAAGTGTGAGCTATGTCGGGATGGTTGAGGAAGGCATTAAAGTCTCCCTGTTGATCTGTATAGGTTATTGGGGAGGGAGGTTGCAGAGGTATACTCTGATATTCTTCTTCTTGTTCGACTTCCTCTGTAATGACCTGCAGAGGTGATGTTGGTTTCTTCTTCTTTGACTTCCTCTTCTTTGGTTTTGGAGCTCCCTCTTCTGTGGATTTGGTTTTTCGTTTCTTTTGTTTTGGAGGGGAGGGAGGTGCAGAGGATCTGGTTTCTGTCTTATCTGGTGGAGAAGAAGGTTGAGCTGCAGAGGTTGTAGTTTCCTCTGTGGTTTTCCTTTTCTTGCTCTTGTTTTGGGGTGTTGTTGCAGAGGTTTTTCTTTTGGGTGAAGAGGGGTATATGCTATTTCTTTAGGCTTTGAAACGGTCTTGTACTGAATGATGTTTTTCTAAAGATCTGGCCCATTCTTCTTCTGTCATCCTCTATACTATATCTAAATCTAAGGCTGCTCCTAGACGCGGGGGTGTCACAGGACTTGGTTCTAGAGTCCTGTGTGCGCGTATATAGTCTAACTTCCTGTCTTCATCGCTTGCATATGACAAAAGGTTCTTCGACAGAGGTCTGCAGTGGGGATAGTTGTCTTCATGCTCTGTAGGAGTATTTTTGTTCATGGGATAAAGTTTTACAGTTGGCCCTTCCATTGGCCATTTCTCCATTAGAAGTAGAGGCTCGAAAATGACTCCTAGAATTCTCTGATATTGCAGAATTGGCAGATATCCTGGTGTGTTCTTTTTGTCCTTTTGGGTTGCAAGCTTTCTGTCGATCGTATTTACTATCTCCTGTATCATGATGGTGGCATAATCGAGTGGAAGATCGTAATAGATCTCATACATGATGGTCAGGATCTGGTGTGAGCTCTGGTCAGGGCTGCCAGTTTCCCTGTTAGACAACGATTCAGGATGGAGAAGAGGGTATTCCACAGAGGTGGTAGTCTGCCTCTGCTAAAATCATTGTGTTTCCTTAGGGTTGTGTTATACGCTAACATCTCTACAAAACGACAGAGCTCCTCGTCCGTCGGAACCTCAACATATTTCTTTATTCCAAGTAGACCTCTGGTTGGCAGGTTGAACTCAAGCGAGAACATAGTTCTGTTGAACATGAGTTCGAGGTATTCAGATTTGTCTGGCTTCGAAATATAGCCCTTTATCAGAGAATCATCTGAATCAAATTGGTAACTTTGCCAAAATTGATTCAGATATCGAGCAGGGATTTTGGTTGGGGTTTTGGAAAGGAGTGGGTATAGGATATGGTTTTCCATGATGTTTAGGAGAAGGGCATGGGCTTCGCCGAAGGCTGTGGGTGAGGGCACGAGGTAGCAGTTGTTTGATTTTAATGGAAGAACATCCTCAAAATGTTCTTTGTTCAGAAAATGTTGAAGGTTGGTGGTTGGTGCAAAGTTTGCAGAGTCGCCGGAGTTTTCTGTTTCTGCATTTACGGCGATGTTAGGGTTGTGGGAGTGCTCTGAATGTACTGGGGATTGTTGAGGAGAGTTCGCCGGAGAGTTCTGAGCAGCGTGGGAACTGGAAGCCATTTTTGCAAAGAAGAATGAATATTTGAGAATAGTTGCAGGTTCGCCGGAGAAGAAAGTAAGTAAAGTTTTTGTGAGGAAAGGTAACTTGGGTTTTATACTGAGTATGTAACCGTAGAATCTGAAAGGGTTAATATTTTGAGGTAAATAATATTTGGGGTCCGCACTTGAGTGGTTACGGCGGGTTCAACTTTCCAGAGGCACGTACTCCATGTAGGTCCAATGAAAAGATGACACGTCATCTGTGTCAGTTATGACGATACGTCGTGGGTGGCCTTATTAAATGCTAGGCGCGTGGGCCTCTTTACCTCCACGTGATTCTCACTCGCAGAAAAGTTACCGTTACCGTTACTGTTACAGAAATCCCCAAAGCAAAAACTGACAGAGGCTCTGTTGATTTGAAAACTTTGTTTTTCTTGCCTCTGTAGGTTGTACCTTCACAAAAAAATGGTTGAAAACTCCATGGAGAGGATCGATAAATTATTAGCATAGAAACTCCTTTACATAGGTTTTTGGACCTCTGTCAGAGCCAACAGAGGCTCTGAGACAAAAATTCTCATATCTAACAATTTATAAACATTTTTGATCATCCAAGTTTTTGATTGTTTTTAACAATGTTTTTAGGACCTGTTTGATAGCTGGTGTCCTAGAAAATTGTTTTTGAAAAAGGTTTTGTGCAGCAAAAAGTCTTTAATAACAAGTGTTGGTCTACAGAAGTTTTATCTTGTTGAGAGAACTCTGTAACTTATGACTTCTGTTGCAGTGTATTTGTACGCGATGATTCTTTTTGAAATTGATACCTTAGGTGATCGACAGAGTTTCCAAGATTATTGATTTATGATCATAGCTTTTGCCTGCAGAACCTCTGTTGAACTCATCAGAGGCTCTGTGACCTTAAATTTCTAATAATGGAAAACTCAATATTCTTTTTGATCAAGTTTCATTTGGAATGCTTTTAATAATGTTTCTAGAACATATTTAGAAATTTGTGTCCTAGAAAATTATTTTCAAAAAGAATTTGTACGAGATACCAACCTTTTTGTTCTTCTTTGTCCGACAAAGTTCTTTTCTTCTTTTGATGTCATCTCTTCCTTTGCTCCCCCTTGACTTATAAATCTCTGTAGATTTAGCAAGGTCTCCTTTTGCTCCCCCTTGATCTAATCAACCTCTGTAGATCAAGTGTGTTCTCCTTCTGCTCCCCCTTGACCTATGCTTGGTTCAAATAATCAGAAGTAAATGTATATATCATAGGTCAAGTGTATCAGAGTTCTGTAAGGATCGTCAGAGGTTCTGAGGAGTCTTACAGAAGCTCTGTTGTTTTCAGAATTGAGTTTTTAGAATTTACAAACAAGAGAAAATTATTTACTAAACATTTATACATAATATTTAAAATGAAGATAAGATACTTACAGAGGTTAACTCATATTTATCATTCCTAATTTACCCACCAAGTAAAGGAATATTTTCTCATCAAGTGCCTTGGTGAATAAATCAGCAAGCTGAAATTCTGTTGGTACAAAATGCATCTCGATGGTTTGGTGTTCAACATGATACTTCAGAAAGTGATACCTGATATCTATGTGATTTGTCTTTGAATGCTGTACTGGATTTGCAGAGATGGCAATTGCACTATTGGAATCACGGAAGATGGGAATTTTGCAGATGATGTGACCAAAATCTTTCAGCTGAGTTTTCATCCACAGAACTTGAGAGCAACAGCTAGCAACAGCAACGTATTCATCTTCTGCCGTAGATGTTGAGACACAATTCTGTTTCTTTGAAGTCCAGCTTACTAATTTCCCACCTAGGAATTGACAACTCCTCGAGGTACTCTTTCTGTCGAGTTTACATCCTCCATAATCTAAATATGTGTAAGCCTTTAGTCCAAAACCAGAGTTATGTGGATACCAGAGGCCAAGATCTTTGGTCCCTCTGAGGTATCTGAAGATTCTCTTTACAGCAATATAATGTGACTTAGGATTAGCTTGATATCTTGCACAGAGGCATGTAGCATGCATTATGTCAGGTCTACTGGCTGTTAAGTATAATAAAGACCTAATCATTCCTCTGTAAAGTGTGCACTCGACAGAAATGCCATTTGGATCTGAAAAAAGTTTATTTCCAGTGGCCATTGGGGTTTTCATGACAGAGGCATCAGAGAGGCTATATTTTTCAAGTATGTCAGAGACATATTTTGATTGGTTTATGAAAATTCCTTCTGATGTTTGTTTGACTTGAAGTCCGAGGAAAAAGGTTAATTCTCCCATCATACTCATTTCAAACTCACTCTGCATGAGCTTTTCAAAATCTTTACATTTTTGTGCATTTGTAGACCCAAAAATGATGTCATCTACATATATTTGTACAAGAATAAGCTCATTTCCTTCTCCTTTAAAGAACAGAGTTGTATCAGTGGTACCTCTTTTGTAGTCGTTATCGAGAAGAAAGGTAGAAAGTCTTTCGTACCATGCTCTTGAAGCCTGTTTCAGTCCATATAGAGCTTTGTCGAGGTAATAGACATATCTTGGGTACTTTGAGCTTTCAAACCCTGGTGGTTGTTGGACGTATACTTCTTCTTGAATTTCACCATTGAGAAAAGCAGATTTTACATCCATATGATATACTTTAAAACCTTTATGGGCTGTGAAGGCTAAGAAAATTCGTATTGCTTCGAGCCGTGCAACAGGGGCAAAAGTTTCATCGTAATCTATGCCCTCTTCTTGGCGATATCCCTTGGCCACCAGTCTTGCTTTGTTTCGAATGATCACTCCATCCTCATCCTTTTTGTTCCTGAAGACCCACTTAGTCCCTATGGCCTGTTTCCCTCGTGGCAGAGGTACTAGAGTCCAGACCTTGTTTCGCTCAAACTGCAAAAGCTCTTCTTGCATAGCATCCACCCAGTTTAGGTCTTCTAGGGCCTCAGAGATCGTTTTCGGTTCGATCACACTAATAAAGTTTGTAAAGAAACAAAAATTTGCAGAAGTTGATCTTGTTTTTACCTTATCAGTGGGATTACCGATAATTTGGCTTGGAGGATGGCTTTTCGTCCATTGAGTTGTTCGTGGAAGATGATCATTTGAGTCATCAAGTTGAACTTCTGTGGTTGAAGTGGTTGATGGTTCTGCCCATGAATTTAGTTCAGCTTCTGTAGGAATGGGTATTAGTGTTGGAATTTCCTTCTCTGTAGGAATTGTGGTTTCATCTTCACTTCCCTCTGGTGTTGCTTCCTCTGTTGGATTTGTTAGCATTTGGATTACCTCTGTTGTTGAATCTTTTGTTGTCGTATCTTTTGTTTGATTTTCAGTAACTGTAGTAGTTGCAGAAGAGGATGCGGTATTAAATGGATCAGACAGAGAGATACTTACTTCGTTTACAGAAGGTGATTCTTCAGAGGTTCTGTTGGTTCTAGCAGAGGTATCGACATTGTCGTTGAACATCTCTTGAAATAGAAGACTTAAATCTATATTTGTTTTTGAGATGCCAGAGGATTCCATGTTTAGCCCGAGTTCTGAACTGAGTTGTTCATAAGTCTTCTGGAATGAGTCATCAAAGGACACATTGATGCTGTCTACTATCGTGCGCGACTTCAGAAGGTAAACTCTATAGGCTTTGGAAGCCGCAGAGTACCCGATGAACTTGCCTTGGTCAGCCTTTTCTTCAAACTTTCCTCTTGAGTCTCTGTCGTTTAAGACAAAGCATTTGCATCCAAACACATGGAGAAACTTGATGTTTGGTCACCGTTTGTTGATTAATTCATAAGGAGTTTTCATGTGTCTTTTCACGATTGTTGAACGATTTTGGGTATAGCAAGCAGTTGAAATTGCTTCTGCCCAAAAGGTCATTGGTAATCCGCATGCAGAAAGCATGGTTCTTGCAGCCTCCACGAGCGTGCGGTTCTTTCGTTCGACCACGCCCTTCTGTTGTGGGGTGCGAGCGGCAGAGAAGTTATGGGATATTCCTTCTTCTGTGAGATATGCTTCAATGACAGAGTTTTTGAATTTTGTGCCATTGTCACTTCATAACTTCAGAATTCTGCACTCATAAAGAACTTGGATTCTTTTCATTAGATTAATCAAGATGCATGGAACATCTGATTTCTTTCTGACAAATTCAACCCATGTAAATCGTGAATACTCATCAACTAAGACAAGTATATATTTCTTGCCACCTAGGCTCTGTATAGCTATTGGACCGCAGAGGTCAACGTGAAGCATGTACAGAGGCCTAGGACAAGACACATCAGTTTTGCCTCTGTGGGAAGCTCTTTTGAGTTTTCCCAATTCACAGGCAGAACATAAATGATCCTTATTAAATTTAACAGTAGGTAAACCTTTGACTAGATCAAGTTTTACCAGTTTATCTAGAGTATGAAAGTTTAAATGACAGAACCTGTTATGCCATAGCCAGGCTTCTTCACTCTTGCTTGCAACAAGACAAATGTTGTCCTTGTTTTTGGCATTGAAGTTCATTAGATACAGATCACCTTTTCTTTTGGCTCGCAGAAGTTCAATTCCGGTGTCTTCACTTAGTAGAGAGCAAAATGTTCTTTTGAACAGTACATCGAATCCTGTGTCACAAAGTTGGCTGACACTGAGTAGGTTGTGTTTTAGGCCATCCACATATGCAACTTTGTGTACGGTGATATTTTCTTTCTTTATGACTCCATAGCCTTTAATATGCCCCTTTTTGTTGTCTCCAAAAGTCACTGATCCACCATCTTGTTTTTCTTGGTATGTGGATAGAAGACTTCTGTTGCCAGTCATGTGCCTTGAGCATCCGGAGTCTAGATACCATATTGGCACATACTGCTTCTGCAAGACAATCATAGAGTTTTAGGTACCCATATCCATATGGGTCCAGTTTCGTCAGAATTTTTCAAGTTTGCCTTAGCATTCTTGAAATACATTTTATCTTTTGTCGAAGAATCAGTTTGTTTCCCTTTAATATTTGATTTGGGTGCAGAGAGAAAACAATTTGAACTACAGAAATGATTATTCAACTTGAACATTAGATCAAAGCAATGACCAGGCTTACCACACTTGTAGCATTCTTGTGGTGTGTAGCTTGCCTTGTCATCTGACCTCTGTCGGTCATTTCCTCTGTTGAATCTTTCACTCGACCTTTGTTGGTCGTTACTTCTGTCGTCTGACCTCTGTCGGTCAGCTGATTCTTCTCTTCTTCCTTGATCCCTGCCATATCTATCATTTCCAGAACTCTTTTGGTTTCCTCTGAATTCTCTTGTCAATAGAGCTATGGATGTTGCTATTGATGCCAGAGTGATCTCTCCCTCTTCCATAATCTCTTCGTCTTCGCTGTCAACTACCACCACCTTTTTCTTTTTCTCCTTCTTCTTTTCCTCTGTCGCTCTTTCTTTTCTCGGCCTCTCTGTGTTTTCTGTAGATTTGCCAACCAAAGCAAGAGGTGCAATGGTTAGTGTCTTTGCTTGTGCTATTTGAGGCTCTTGACCAGCTAATGTTCCGTAGAGGTCTGAGAGAGTCCAGGAATCTAAATCTTGATTGGTTTGTAAAGACATGGATAACTGGAGCCATTCTTCGTTCAGACTTTTGAGAAACATGACGTTATTCTCTTCAAAAGTTCTGTGGATGCCGAACTTCTTGCAATTACTGATCAGAGAGTTGAACCTGTCATACGTTGTCTGCAGAGATTCAGTTGTCAGGGCTTTAAAAGCGTAATATTCGTTTATGTATTGAGCCCTTCGGTTTTTCTGAGTTTTAACTCCCCCTTCAAGTTGTTTCTCCAGT
Organism: Saussurea involucrata; assembly: GCA_033807775.1. NCBI lineage: Eukaryota > Viridiplantae > Streptophyta > Magnoliopsida > Asterales > Asteraceae > Saussurea > Saussurea involucrata. The sequence goes on along the minus strand of CM066321.1, from coordinate 1,121,296 downwards.
TCTTTCCAAAGATCATACGCAGATTCGCATGCATCTAAGGACTGGAAGAGATCGTTGGGGATTGCCATGATCAAAATTCTTTTTGTTTTCTGCGCGAGTTCATCTTTTTCCTTATCTTGATCTGACCAACCATCCTTGGTTTTAGGTTTTTGATGCTCAGGAATTTCAGGAGTGTCAACTGTAGCTGGTACACGAGGTACTGTTAACATAGGGACATGAGGAGGATTATAAAGATATTGTACGAGCTCTTTATCAGTACCCTCAAATAAATGGATCATTCTTATTTTCCACTGAGGATACTCATTTCGTAGAAGAGATGGTGGTTTGGTTAATGAACCAGCTGTGAAGAAATTTTGTGCGTTTGTCATTTTAAGAGTAGAAAGTTTCAGAATAAAGATATGACACGAAAAAGTACGAAAGAATAATCTGGAAAGATTTTATGGGTTTGGAAGCTCTTAACAGTGCACTTTTATGGAGTTTTATCTAAAGAAACATTTTCTCTAGATTTACCAAATATTGAATAAATCGAAAATGGCTGATAAATAGAATCTGTTTGAAGGAGTGAATAACAGGTTAAAATCAGACCACGTTTCTATCAATAATCTTGTTAAACGAGGATCGCTTGATATTGAAAACCAAGCTTTGCTCTGATACCAATTGTTGGTTCCCGTATTTGATTAACAAAGATTATCTAATCTATTAGTTCAAATAAGATGTGTTGCGGAAGCGTATTTGAAGAACTAACAGATATGTTTATATAGAAACAACACAGAATACCAAATAAACAGTATATGAAGAACAGATGAATATCTCCAAGATTACTATATTATTTTTTAGAACACTAAGAACAGATTTGACGTTAATTGTGTGCAAGTGTTTTTGCAAGGAAGATTATATCTATTGTTTTTTGTTGTTAAGGAAGAACTCAACATGAGTCTTCCTTTTATACTACTACAAAAGATCTATTCTAGACAAAAGGACTATTGCTACAGGAAAGAAGGGATGGTATGAACAGTTGGAAAACTGCATGCATTAAATGCGCTAATATCAACTTGGAAGGTGGTCCTATCGGAGTGTGACACGTGTAGGAGTCAGACCATGCCTTGTACAAGTTGACGAACGTACCCTGGAACAGTAGCAAGATATTTCTGTAACAATGGTAAGATATTCCTGTAACAGTGGCAAGATATTATAAATATCTTCCAAGTCTTCAGTCTTTTCCGCAGAGCTTCTGTCATGGGTGGCAGAGGTTCTGTGACTTGATTCTTCTTATAGCAGTCTTCTGCAGTTGTGTCTGGTCTTGGTGTTCCTTGAAAGATCTTCTTGTTTACTTTGGCAGAGCTTCTATGGCACTCCGCAGAGCTTCTGTGGAAGTCTTTTTTACTTGGCCTATTTTTCAATACTTCTAATATTATGAATATTTGGAGCTAACAAGAAGTTTAGTTGTCAAATAAAGATGGAGAAACACTCACCAAGTAGGGTTTGTAAAGTGAAAACCCCACAAATGGTGGAAACCCTAGATTTTACAAAGATTCCAAGTTAACCTCCATATCAAGTGTAAAATATAACTTAAGATAAAGTTGGTTGGCTAAAATAACTCACCTAAGGGTTTGGAAGTGAAACCCTAGAAAATATGGAAACCCTAATTCTTTAAGTTTGACCTGGATCTTTAACTTGAAGCTTGGAGATTCTCTTAAATGCTTGTAGTCAAGAAGTTAGAAACCCTAGGTGTAACCCTATGGATTACAACTAGAAATCAAGGAGGAGAAGTAACTGAGGCGAGGTATGTAAGAAGTTGAGGTCGCCACTTAGAGAGAGAAAAATGTCTTCAGTAGCCAAAATTAGAATGAGATTTTTTTCCAAGGAAAGAGCTGCACCCGTCGATCTTTTAAACCCAAAAAGGCAGTCGGAGATTGTGCCATGGCGGTTGTGACATGACACTATCGCCGGTCACTTTCACCCACATTGTACTGCGAGTTTCCCGAGTGCAACATCTCCTCCAGCCGTGATATTGACCTCGCGAGAGTGCCCATGGAATTCTCACCATGGCCCTCTCGCCATCCCTGTACCGAGAGCACGAACCGGTCTGCAAGAAAAGACTTCGGCGATGATGACCATGCGAGAGTGCCCCCGGCACTATCGCCAGGCACTCTCGCCCTAACTGTACCGCCGGTCAAAAACTCAGATTTTTGACACATTTGATGCAACCCACAAAATTGAAGAAGGTTCCATAATCCCATGTGAGAGGTATGCATGCAAGGTATTTTTCCATACTAGACGAAAGGAAATTAATCTAATAAGCAAGAAAGCGAACTTGGAAATACTTAGGATCAAGAAACTAATTAAAACGATTCGAGCCATGCGGAGTTTAGGGGAAAATCTTACTAGAAGATTTCGGGTGTTACAAAAACCAAACAATATCTTTCTCCTCTTATTTCAAATCAATAAAATATTTAGTTTTCTTGATTTTAAACTCATGCCCCACACCTATTCCCTCTTTCCCATTTCCTGCCATTCTATCAAACTTGACACTCATATCATCCCTGTTTTACTCGTATTGGACAAGGGAGTAACAAAGTGTTGTATAAAACGCCCAAAACAATTGATTTGGAAGTTTTAGGTTTGGTTTTGAATTTGAATTCAAAGGTAGTTTTGGATCTAGATTATGTATAGTTATCAAATTGGTTGGGGTTGAATTCAAAGAGTACTTTGGATATGGATTAGGTCTAAAGCGGAATCTTGATAGGATTAGGCTTTGGCATATAGTATTATTGAGTTTAGCCAGAGGCGGAAATAATGAAGTTCTTACACTCAGAGTTCTTGATCGTTTCCCCATAATAATTGGAATTTCCTTGTAATTTGTTGTCGAAAATTTCTCCGTCATTGTTAATCTAACAATTTCCACAAGAGAACTTAATTGATTCATTCCCTTACGTGCTCCTTCAAATTTTCTAGTCCTTAACCCTTAAGCCTCTGCTTCCTCACTTTTCGTATCTCCATACTTGGCTTTGTACCTCCTCAAATAACCATACTCGGCGTTACAAACTCCCCTCAAATCGCTGCCACGATGATCAAAGGCTTGGTCGTTGAGAACGGAAGGATTCTGGCAAACAATTTTTCAGTTCTAATGCAACTGGCTGCCTTGGGCCCTTGCATGGACAATTTGTGGGTTGGGCAATCTTTGACCAACTTAATTTTCTCGGACTTGATCGTTGATGAATAATGGATTGGCGACTCCATTTGAATCAACGCCCCACTCTCCTTCAAAATCGGGGTTGGAGATGAATCCCTCGACGATCGAATATGAGGCGGTGGGGAATTTCCATCCAGCGGCTCTGGGTCTGGTTCAGGGCCGAGAATGAAAAACACAGAATCTGGGCGTTTAGTAAGATTATTCTTCTTCCTTGGTTCAAACCCTTCCATGTTGGATATAAAATCTATCGTCTCGTCTCTTAAGGTGATTTCTCTTTTACCTTCTATTATTAATCCTTCTTTGTTTTCTTCTTCACTTCTCCTCGTTCTTCTTCAATTGTCATTGTGACCATACTCACATCTAGAATCGATTTCGTTTCACTAAAGAAATAAAAAACCTGATTCTGAACGCCCTCTTCATTTCCAATGATGGTCATGATGTTGAGGTTACCATGATTCACATCAGGAGATTGAACATCCTCCTCACCAGTAAGGTTAAACATGCCAGATGCTCAATGGTGGAGAACTGCTTGGATTTGATGGATTAGCAATGTAGAAACGTGATTTGAATCGAATAGCACATACCTCTTCACGAATCATCTCCGTAACTTTCTGATTGAGCATGGTCATTTGGTCTTGAAGCTGCTACTTAAAGTTAGCAACAATGGAACAGATATGGATCGATGATCGATTCCTTCTTTCTGGATTCATGAATCACATCATTAGCTATGGCATCAAACACGCCATAGGAAAGTTGTAATTCCCTGTCCATGAACTCGTAGTGCTTCGATACCATTTGTTATGAACCATACAGATTGGACCATGGAAATATAAACCAAATGATAAATGACATTGTTGGATGCTTCGCTTAACAACAAATAGAAAGAACAAGTAGCATTCGAGAGGCTACCACTCTCCCAAATAGAACCGGACTAATTTTATGCATACCTCTACTCTCCTAGCACACTCCTATTTATACTATTTATTTATTTAGAATTACCCAAAATAACCCTTTTTAACTATACTAAAATATTACTTAGAAATGAGCTTGGGCCTCTAAATGGATGCATTACATCCCCCGAAGGCTTTACCAACCCAAGTGGTTAGTTCTTTGTATTGTTATTTGGCATTGTCAAGTTAAGTATAGTTGGGATTCAAATACTTTTTGTGGTTTTAAAATTATTATATAGTAAAACATTAATTTGAACCATTAATTATTCATCGTTTGGCAGCTAGCTTATAAGATAGTTTATTTTTTGGATATACATAAGTTAGCTTATAAGCTAGCCTTTTTATAAGTTACTTGGAGTAGAGTAGCTTATGATGAGCTTTTTGTGATAATTTCAATTATGCACTCACTAATATTAATTATTATATATTAACAATTAATTATAAATAAATATTAATTATTATTAATTAATAAAGATTAATTAATATTAACTAAAAGTTATTGATTAAATTTTCATATACATTGTAAATTTTTAATTTTAGAATTATGATTAAATGTATCAGTTATTATATATATATATATATATATATATATATATATATATATATATATATATATAGAGGAAGGTTCATGTGAGGAGCGCGTCAAAACGTGAGAACGTGAGGAGCACTCCCATGCTTCTGATCACATATGATTTACAACGCTAAAAAATCGGAACTTTCTCGAAAATTCGCGCAAAAGTGGCGCGAGGCGTGGCGCGATGCTGCAGGTCGCGGATCACATGTGATTCAACACTGTAAATCATTAATGATTCATAACTGTCAATTCGAGTCCAGATCAGTTGTGAATCACATGTGATCCACAACTGCGAATCACATGTGATTCATAACTGTCAATTGCTCCTCACGTTCTCTTAAATTGGTACGCTCCTCGTTTGAACCCGCCTCTCTCTATATATATATATATATATATATATATAATATACATATATATATTATTTTTTATTTTTTATTCGATTATGTTTTTCATATTATATGTATCGGTTATTTAAAATCGTAAGTCAATGTAGATTTTGTTCTCAATTTTTTTTAACAAATTCAAAATTTATAGTGTATTAAGTATATTACTATATACTTGTTTTAATTATATTATTAAATATTGTAGTTGAGTATTTTTCTCAAAATGCCATTTGTAGTTAAGCTAGTTTTTGCCAAACGTGACTTATAAATCAGCTAGGTTATCAATCATCAACTAGCTTATAATTCATCAACTAGCTTATCAGCCACCAACTAGCTTCTCAACCACCAACTAGCATATCAGTCATCAGCTAGTTTGCCAAACATAGCATTAGTTTATCGATCACTGCCTCTTTTAGTGTAAGTTCCATCCATCAACGTGTAAACCATAGAACGAGGATGGTTGTGCCTGATCGAACGAGTAGCTAGCTACAACAAAAAAAAAGAAACCAATCCAATCAATAAACACCAATCTTTGCAATAAACCATTTCAAAATCATGATATTATCCAACCCCTTTTCAAATTGCAAATATATATACATATATATATCTATATAGAGTCATCTTCAAATGTAAACCATCATTTTCGTGTAAACCGTTGATTTCATAAGTTTTTTTGATGAATTTTTTTTATAGAATTGTTTATTTTGATAAAATTGTTTCATATCATTCATTTCTTGATGAATTTTTTTTTATGAAATTTGTAGTTTCATAGGTTTTTTTTTCATTCTTATGAAACTGTTTCATACATTTTCGTTTTCACCTATGAAACTACAAATTTCGTAAAATCATTTCATCAAGAAATTAATGATATGAAACAATTTCATCAAAATAAACAATTCCATAAAAAATTATCAAAAATGTAATAACCGAGATTATTATTTGAGCAAAATAAGTTTTTGGAAGGAAGTTTCATGTTTTAAAGTCCAAGGGCTGAAGTTTCTTAATTTTAAAGTCTAGGGGTTAATTTGTAAATTGTTGAGAGGGTATAAAAACTCACATTTTGGGTTCAAAACACTAGAAGCTATTCAGTGTGTAAGTGTGTGTGACGACTGAGAGAGAGAGAGAGAGAGAGAGAGAGAGAACAGAGAAAGGGTTGCTCAAATTTGCAATTGGAGAAGAGAGCTTAGCAATCACCAAATTTCGAAGAAGAAGGAGTATTGAAATATGATTCTACAACCATGCTTATCAGGTAATCCCAAATCCCAATCTCTATTTTAGAGTTATGTCTGATTGTTTGGTTTTTATGGGATTCTTAATTTTAGAGTTTAAAGGGGATGTTTAAAAGGAATTAAATGTATATGATAAAGTTAGAATAATGGTAGATGGAAAAGAGTTTGATTAATCGATTCTAATGGTTTAAGTTTCAGTACTAAGAATTAATCTGTTCATCGCCATGTAAGTTCCGAAATTTAAGTAAAGAAGAACCGGAATTAGACTTAAATAAAAAGATCCGGAACTGGGTATCAGAAGTGGATCCGGAACCTCATTTATGGAATCCGGAATTTAATATGGTCCGGAATTTGATTTTTTAAGGAACCGGAATGGGAAACATTTCATGGACCGGAATTAATATGTAATTGGGCTGGAATTATGTGGATCCGGAATTGTAAGATCCGATATCGAGATCCGGAATTTGTTTATGGAACCGGAATCCTTTAAAGATTCGGAATCTAAAAGTGGAACCGGAATTGTTTAGATGGCCCAGCACTAGATCCGGAATTATTGGAATTGTAAGACCCGGAATTATTGGAAATAGAACTTTCTCAAAATCTGAAACTTGTTTTGAAAGTTATACACATCTTAGTTCAAGAGCTTTCTTTTCTGTAAAAAATTTAACATTTTCTAAAGAATCATTTGCAAAAGAATCAGTTGTAGTTGAAGATTTATTATGATCTTTTAATTCAGCTTGTTTTAAACATTTTTCACAAATCTTTGAAATCTTAGAGTTTGATATTTCATATAATTTGGATTCTAAATTTTGAATCTCACTCTTAAGGTCAATATTGACCTTTCGAGTTTGATCAAGGTCTAATCCAATGTTTTCATAATCATCCTCTAATTTTTCAAAGTTTAATTGCCATTTCGAAATTTGATTTTCTAAATCAACAATTTTGAGTAAAGCTGAATTCAAATCAGGAAATTCAGAAAAGATTTTATGAACAAACTCCTTTTTGTCAGAATCTGATTTTGTATTTGACTCCATTTCAACATTAGATTCAGTTTTAACAGATTCAGGTTTATTGACATTTGTATCAATTGTTTTAGCCATAGATTCATTTGAAAATAACAAACTAAATTCAGTTAGTTCAACCTTTTTGGTTTTGTAACTAGAATTTAGTTCATCGTATTTAAAGTTTGTCGTATTGAATCTAGGCTTTTCTTCTGAACCTTTATCCGTCTTTACTTTCTCTAAATTTGAAGTAGGAGTTGAAGGATTTGAAGCAACATCTTTAGCAAAAGTTTGTTTCAAATTTTCATTATTAGAGTTAACAAAAGTTTGTGTCATTGGAGGAACCTCCGTTATGATAGTTTGCTTTAAAACTTCATTACTTGATTTAACAAAAACTTGTGAAATTGGAGGAATCTCTTTTATAATTGTTTGCTTCAAAACCTTACTTTTAATTTCAGGTTCTTTAGTTTTAAGAGTTTCCTTTAAACCTTCACCCAATTTTTCAATTGTGTAAAGATTTTCAGGTGCATTTTTAAGAACCTCTACATCAGATAATCCTAGACCCATTTTTGGATTATAAAATCTAGTATCTTTTGGGTTGCTAGTTAATAATTTCAGAGTTTGCTCAGTCTGACCTCTTTTATAATTTAAATCTTCTAGTTCCTTGATCTTTGCAAAAACATCTTTTCTTTCTTCAGAAAGAACTTTGATTTTGAACTAAAAATCTATGTTTTCATCATTTATATCTTTCATTTTCTTCTTTAACTCAGAAATTTCAGTTTCAAGCATTTTAACTTTTGATCTGATAACTTCTTTTTCTTTTTCTTTTTCTTTATCTTCCGCTAAACATTTATAAAGAAGTACTTCATCATGATATTTCAACTTTGAACTTTTCTCATCTTCAAGTTTCTTTTGAACTTTATCAAGTTTCTTTTGAGCTTTTTCAAATTTTTCATTAAGTTCAAATATCACGATTTGCATCTCTTCATATCTAGCATTTTCAGTTTCAGACTCATTTTCAGAATTGTCATTATTATCAGAATTATTGGAAGGATATAGAGATGATACCTCGAATTCCTGGTCTTCTTCATTCATCTTTGCCATTAGACTGTACTTTACTTCAGTAAAATGAGCTTCTTCATCATCAGAAGAATCCATGAGCCAAATTTCTTCCTCAGCGTGGACTGGCTTTCCGCTTTCTTTGGCTTTTGCCAAGTGAGCTTTTCTCTTATAGTACTTAGAATCCTTGACTTTCTTCAGTGTACAATTGTTGATCCAAACCCTCAGTGATTTGATAATGACCCTCTCTTATATACTTAGTGAAAATTGTAAGTAAACAATATGTATCAGAGTTTCACTATCGCTAATAAATACTAAGATCTTCCAGTACCGCTGATAGGAACTCTCGCTCTGTAGATTAAACATTCAGCGAAACTGTTCACCATAATACTCTGAGTCTGTTCAGTACTTATGGTGATCGCTGATAAGTTAGTTGTTTACTTATGATCCCTGAAGACAAGTTTCACGTCAACATAGGTTCTACGCTGAAGTCGAAGATCAAGCTCAAGAACCAGCGACAAGTCTCCTAATGAACTGATGCGGATCAGCGAAGACTCAGATTTGTCCACTCAACGTGAAGTATCAAGTACAAGCCTTCAGCTATCGCTGAACTCTATCATTCGCTGATGAAGAATGATAGACCGCTGAATCATCAAAAAGCTGATCATGAAGTCTTCCGTACAAAGTACTTTTTGTCTCATCCACCCTTGCACGACTCCGTACGATATGTCAGAATAGAAACTCCTTATTGTCTGAAATCGTACAACCACTCTGATACTACACTGTTCAAACATGCGGCTACTAAGGTTGTCAACAAAGGTCAATGACATGCAACCAATCAGCTGCTGCCACGTGTAAAGTGTAAACTGCAATGCATTAAATGCATGTAGTTTATAAGAAGAAGAACTCACTTCATTTTGAAGTAACTTGCTAACTCTGGACAAGTTCATCCTTCTTATCTTGAGATAGGTTATTATTAGTAATTTCCTTCTCCTTCTTAGTGCAAGAAACTTAGTGTTCCAACTTGTTTAGATTTAGGATTTATCCTTAATCTTGTTTCCGCAACAAGATGTAAATTGTTAATGATTTATCAATAAACAATTTAGAAAAGTAAAATCTGTGTGTTTGTATTCAACCCCCCCTTCTACAAACTTGTATAGCCCTTCGGGACCAACAAGTGGTATCAGTACGGATTTGTTTAATCTCATAAACAAGATCTAATCTATACTAAGATTTCTCTTCCTTGCTATTTCTGAAAATGGCCACCAACACAAACACAAACTATATAGACAATTGTTCTCTTGCAAAACCCCCTAGATTCTCCAGAGATAATTTTAATCTATGGAAAAATAGGATGACTCTCTTCCTAGAAGGTGTAGACCCTACTATGCCTTATTATCTTGAAAATGGCCCATTTATTCCTGTAAGAATTGATGCCACAGTACCTGCCGCTGAGAATAGACCTGCTATTCCAGAAAGGCTGGTACCCAAAGATGTTCATACGTGGACTGACGAAGATAAGAAGAAAGTGGCTATCGACACAAAAGCCATATCCATACTATCCATGGCTCTTCCTGACGAAGTCTACCATTCCGTCATGAACCTGAAATCCTCAAAAGCCATGTGGGACACAATATGTGTTCAGTATGAAGGTACTGTTGAAGTCCAGGACTCTCGAAAGATCAACCTAGTAAGACAGTATGAAAGTTTCATTTGTGGTAAGAATGAGACTCTCTCTGAAGTTCACGAACGTTTTAATTGCTTAATAATAGATCTGAAAACTGTTGGTAAGGAATATTCTAACTTTGAAGTGCTGACAAAATTTCTAGAATGTTTACCTGAAAGCTGGGACAGTTATTCTATGTGTCTCAAGTTGTCAAAAGATCTAAGATCAATAACTCTTGCTACCTTATATGGCACAATGCTGAATCATGAGCAATCAAGCCATCTTAAGAAGAATCTTGTAAAAGATTCCAAAAGCACCCCTGTTGCTTTAATCTCAGAGTAACCCTCTACTCAGCGACCCTCGGTCACTATCACTGAGTTAGAGAGTAACTCTGAAAGGTCATCAGATTCTGACTCTTCAGATGATGATGAATCTTTGGCTCTCCTAACTAAAAAGTTCAGGAGATTCGCCAAAAAGAAAATGTTCAGAAAGAACAAACCTCTTTCTATAACTGATAAGCCAAGATCATCAGCTACTGTTGATAAGGCCACTGCTACTTGTTTTAACTGCAAAAAGATTGGACATTTCGCTAACGAGTGCAGGTCTAAGAAAGTATCGAGAAACTCAGCGTTTCCCAAGAAATCTTTTATTCCCAGGAATAAAGATGAAAAATATTCTAAGCTGAAAGAAAAATATGCAAAGCTGAAAAGCTTCAAGAAGAAAGGCAAAGGCCTGATGGTTTATGATTGGGCTGCTTCAGAAGAAGAAGAATCATCATCTGACTCTGAAGATGATGAAGCCAATCTCTGTCTTATGGCAAAGATTGAGGATGAGGAAGAAAGTTCAGACATTCCCTCTACTTCAACCTCTGCTATTCAGGTATCACCTTCCTTCTTTACAAATATTGCAAATATTGATGAAGCTGACAGTCTCCGCAAAATCGATCTCTTGACTAGAAGCTTATATGAAGCCATGAATGGCAAAACTATAGTTGAAAACCAAAACCTTGATCTCGATGAACAACTTAAAAACTGTCACCTTCAAATAGAAAAGCTTTCTAAAATTGAATAAGATTTTAAAGATCAAGTGCATTTAAATCAGCTAGTCAAAATTGAACGAGCAGAAGCTATCGCTGCTTTGAAAGCTGAAAAGGCTACTGTTGAAGGATGGTGTAACTCTTCAACAAAGATCACTGAGATAATTAAGTCTCAGATACCCCTGAGTGATAAACGTGGTCTTGGTTACAAATATGAAACTCAAGAACCAACCACTGATCGTTCCATGCTCTTATTTGGAACTTTCGTATCCTCAGTCGCTGACACTTCATCCTCTCAGTGTTCGTCCTCCAGACCGCCTATCCCTAAGGAAATCTCTGCCTCTTCAAAAGGTAAAGAGAAAATGGTTTATCCAAAACCTACCTCTGTCTTTAAAGATAAAGGTAAAGGAATTGCGCTGAACCAAAATCCTCAGAAGGGTACTTTAGCACCAAAGCTGAATGCTTCTAAAGCTTTAGTGATTTATTCCTCTGGATCAAGAAATCAGATCTCTGGATCTACTCAGTGTGGGTCTATTCAGCGATCTACTCCTAGACTCAAAGTGGATGTCCTTGGTAAGAAATCTGAAGAACCAAGTGTTCCTCCCATTTCTAAAGCCAAAAGCTTATTTGGTGCTAGTCCTTCTAATTCAAAATCTAAAACTCAGCATTCAAATAGTCCTAGAACTATTTTTAGTTATAGGAAATGTTATCACTGTGGACTCACTGATCATATTGCTAGTAAGTGCCCCACAGCTACCAAAGCTGATAAGATAGCTAAGGTGAAGATTGCCCCCAAGGCAAAGAAGACCACTGAGGTTAAGAAATTAACCAACGTGAAGACTGACAAAGCTGAATCTTCAAATGCTGCGAAGATTGCTGAACCTTCCATTCCAACTGCTTCCACTGACAAACGTGTACACATGGTTAAGTGGGTACCCAAGAAAAACTAATCTTCCTTTGTGATGCAGGTTCAGAAGGGTATCTGGTATCTCGATAGCGGATGCTCTAGACACATGACTGGAAAGAAAAGCTTACTCGCCGAATACAAGGAAGAGAAGGGTCCCTCTGTGACTTTCGGTGGAAATGGAAAAGGACATACCTGAGGGTTTGGTGTACTCTCTAATGGTACAACCACCTTCAGAAGAGTTGCATATGTTGAAGGGCTGAAGCATAATTTGTTAAGCATCAGTCAGCTTTGCGACAAGGATAACAAGGTAATCTTTACCAAAGAATCCTGCTTTGTCACTGACAAAAAGGAGAAGATAGCTCTCAGCGGTTATCGTTTGGAAAATGTTTATGTAATAAACATGGACTCAACAACCACTGAGAACTCATGTTTCTTCTCAAAAGCCTCATCTGATGTCAACTGGCTATGGCATAAGAGGCTCTCTCATCTGAATTTCAAGACACTGAACTCTCTTTCTTCAAAAGAGTTAGTTATTGGTCTACCTCAACACTCATATGCCAAAGAGTCTTTATGTTCAGCATGTGAGAAAGGGAAGCTGACCAAAGCAAGCTTTAAATCAAAGCAAGTCTCCTCAGTGTCATCTCCTCTACAACTACTCCATATGGATTTGTTTGGCCCTGTTAACAAACAATCCATCACTGGAAAGAAATATACACTGGTCATAGTTGATGAATTCTCTCGTTATACATGGGTTATGTTTCTCCGTTCCAAGAGTGACACCCCTGAAGAACTCATCACCTTTGTTCGGAAGATGGAAACCCTGAACAATTTGACCGTTTGCTCAATAAGGAGTGATCATGGGACTGAATTCAAAAACAGTTCTCTTGATTCCTTCTTTGAGAGCAAGGGTATTTCTCACAACTTTTCTTCAGTGAGAACACCACAACAAAATGGAGTCGCTGAAAGAAGAAATAGAACAATTATTGAAGTTGCACGTTCAATGCTCAGCGATTCTCACCTGCCTACTCAGTTTTGGGCAGAAGCTGTCAACACTGCTTGTTTTACGCAAAACAGGTCGTTGATAGTCAAAAGATTCAATAAAACAGCCTATGAACTATTTCATGGAAGAAAGCCTTCAATCAGCTTTCTTCACATCTTTGGATGTCAGTGTTTTATACTGAACAACAGAGATGCCCTTGGAAAGTTTGATCCTAAGGCTGATGATGGAATCTTTCTTGGATACTCCTCAGTTTCCAAAGCCTTCAAAGTCTTTAATCGAAGAAGACAAACTGTTGAAGAAACAATTCACGTCACGTTTGACGAGTCCCGTTCAGCGAACTCTAAACCGTCCGCTGATACTGAAGAACTGAATCAATGGATGTTTTCTCATCTTGGTGATTCAGAAGATATTCCCACTCCTCGTGCTCACACAGTTGAAGATGATGGTCCAACTATCATTCCAAATATGCAGAATAGTGAAGCTGAAACATCATGGGTCTCAGCTGTTCCTATAAACACTATACCTGCTTCTGAAACCAATATCTCAGATATTCCATCCACTTCTCAGCAATCAGTGAATATAATGACAACTTCATCCATTCCTCTCTTGGCTGATACTCCAGACGTCGCTGAAGCTTCATCTTCAGCTCCTCCAGTTCAGGTTGAGTCAGCGTCTTATGCTCCGGCTCAGCGATGGACTATAAATCACCCAATTGATCAAATTCTTGGTGATCCAAACGCTGGTATTCAGTCTCGACGAAGTGCAGGTAATATTTGTTTATTTGTAAATTTTATTTCACTAACTGAACCAAAGAAAGTAGATGATGCCCTCAAAGATCCAAACTGGGTCAGCGCCATGCAAGAAGAGCTGACAGAATTCGAAAGAAACAAAGTTTGGAAACTTGTTCGAAGACCAACTGACAAAACAGTGATAGGCACTAAATGGGTCTATCGAAACAAGTTGGACGAACATGGAACTGTAACCCGCAACAAGGCTCGTCTTGTTGCTCAGGGATACAGACAAGAGGAAGGCATAGATTATGACGAAACATTTTCTCCAGTAGCAAGATTAGAATCTATTCGTCTATTCTTAGCATACGTTGTACACAAAGACTTCAAAGTATATCAGATTGATGTTAAGTCAGCGTTTCTAAATGGAAAGCTGAATGAAGAAGTCTATGTGGAACAAACTCCAGGATTCTCAGATCCTAAGCATCCAGGTTATGTTTATAAACTAGATAAGGCACTTTATGGCTTAAAGCAAGCTCCACGTGCATGGTATGACACTCTTTATACTTATCTCCATATTGAAAAATTTGAGCGATGTAAAATAGACAAAACTCTATTTTTCAAGAAAGTAAAAGGTCATATCATTCTTGTTCAAATATATGTTGATGATATTATATTTGGCTCGACTAACCCTGATCTCTGTACTCGTTTCGCTGATAGAATGAAAGATGAGTATAAAATGAGCATGATGGGTGAACTAACATATTTCCTTGGTCTACAGATAAAACAAAATGAAAAAGGAACTTTCATTAATCAGGGAAAGTATGTTAAAGATATGCTGAAAAAATTCGACTTAACTGAAAGTTCAGCTATGAAAACCCCTATGGCACCACCGCTGACACTTGATAAGGACACTAAGGGTGTTCCTGTCAATGTCACGCTGTACCGTGGGATGATCGGCTCACTATTGTATCTTACAGCTAGCCGACCCGATATTATGTTTACAACATGCTTGTGTGCACGATATCAAGTTGAACCTAAGATATCTCATATGAAAGCTGTAAAGCGTATTTTTCGATATCTTAAGGGTACAGCGAATCTAGGTCTTTGGTATCCCAAAGACTCAGGATTCGATTTAATCGCCTATTCAGATAGTGATTTTGCAGGTTGCAGAATGGATAGGAAAAGCACCACAGGAGGATGTCAGCTCCTGGGTGGAAAGCTGGTAAGTTGGACAAGTAAAAAGCAAAACTCAGTGTCCACTTCCACAGCTGAAGCTGAGTATGTAGCCGCTGGAAGCTGTTGTTCTCAGGTCTTGTGGATGAGAAATCAACTACTGGACTATGACCTTCAACTCTCAAATATTCCAATCTATTGCGACAGCACAAGTGCCATCGCTATAGCAAATAATCCAATGCTACACTCAAAGACAAAACACATCGAAATCAGGTATCACTTTATCAGAGATCATGTGATGAATGGTGATATAGAACTTCACTTTATCCCAACTGATTATCAGTTAGCTGATCTGTTCACCAAACCTCTTGATGAGACAAGATTCAACTTTCTCATCAGCGAGCTTGGAATGCTGAACTTTGAAGGATAAAATCTTCAGCAGTTCACATTTGATCAGCGATAGGATAAAACCAACTTGTATAACCCATTCTATCCTTCTCTCTATCCTGATTCGCTGATATCAAGGTATGTTTTTCTCTCTGACAAATCGCATGTAAATGCAAGATTTCAAAACAAATCTCATCGCTGAATATCTTTTCCTTATCAGCGATACTTTGAAATTTCTTAAAACCAACTGATATTTCTATTCAGTGCTTCATGTTTTCAAAAGTGTCCCTGTGTTTTTCAAAACCTCAGAGACAACCAAGAATATGAAAGGACAGTTGTGACGGATAAACCCAGACACGTTCTTCTTTCTGACACACGTTTGCACGTTTCATTTACTCGCCAATCAAATGCAAACACGTGTCCGTGTCATGATGAAAATCTTTTCCCGCTCAAGATTTTCTCTTTCTAAAATCTCTCTATATAAACAAATTATTCGTTTATATTTTTCTCTTACGCGAACTTCTCCTCCAAGCAAAGAAAAAATTCACTATTGCATTTGGCTCTATATTTTTCAAGAACAACTGTTCATCTTCTTCAAACATCAAAGGTTAATATGTTCTTATTATTTACCAAATGCAAATAACTTGTTTCTGATCTTCTCATTGTTTTAACAAGATCAAACAAAAGAACTTCTTAAAATAAAATCATTTTCTTTCATGGTTTTATGAACACAACCATTTCATGGTTGTTCTTCAAGTTTAAATGCAAAAATCTTAAACATGTTCTTCACACATTCGTTTTTCCAGAATCCCTATCTTCAAAAGAAACTGGAAAACAAGATTTTTTATTGGGTTTGAAATTTAAAAAAAAAACACCCTAATCTTCATTAAGACATTTTGTCTGAATAAAATGGACAAAATTCGAACCATCTTATTGGAAAATCTTTCCACATTAAGATTATTCTTATTTGTTAATCCTTTGGTTGAACTGATAATACAGAGAATGGCATCTTCTGACTTTCCCAAGAACACCAACGCTGAAAACACTTCTGCTGATGACACTGCTGAGGAAATAGACATCTTCAAGGCTCCTCAAGTCAAATTAGCCCTTGACAAATTGGATTGGACTAAGGTGAACAACCTCTATGCGCTTCTCGAGTTTCCTCCTCGAAAGCAAGTCACACATCTAGCTGATGCTGTAAACTTCCTAAAGAATTGCTGCATCTCCACAGCCCTGACCATAACACCTCCTGCACATCAGCTTTTGCTCTCACAATTCTGGTCCTCAGCCAGACACTCTCAGCTACCCTCAGCCAAAGACCCCTCCAAAACAATCGATTGCATCCTCTGCGATATCGAATATTGCACCATGAAGATTACCCCTGCCATAATTCGCAAAGCTCTCAGCCTTCCCATCGCCACCAAGGAAAAACCCTTTGTTCCCCTCCCAGACCCCAAGAAAAACTCAGACAGGGAAGCCATCATTGCATTTTTCGATGCAATGGGCTATGTATGGGAAATCGGCAGAGACATGAAGCCCGAGAAGAAGCTGACGATTATCAAGAAATCGAAAATGCCCAGCGAGATGAATTTCATCTTCGCCCATTTGATCAGCTGCATGACTGCAAAGAGCGGCTCCTCTGACCAAGCCGCTAAGCCTCAGCAAGCAATGGGATATGATTTGCTGAAAGGTCTCAACATAGACTGGGCATTGATTATCTATGATGACCTGGTTCTCAGAGTGGACACCGTCGCTGACAGACCTCCATGGGTTCCATATCCTCGGTTCATCAGCGCTATTTTCCAAAGAGGCCTGAAAGACAGCTACCTAGAAGAGGGTGACCTGAAACTCTCTCAGGTCGGCCCTAAAATACTCGACTTCAAACCAGTGGCGAATGAGGTACGTCTTTCTACACTCTTGACTCTTCTTAACCCTACTACTTCTTCTACTTCTGCAGCTCCTTCAGCGGCCAAACCCTCCGCTGATACCCCAGCTGCTACCTCCATTCCTCTTAAAAGGAAACATTCTGACACCCACCTTAGTTCCAAAAGAACTAAGAAGACCAAGGAGCAACCCAAGCAATCTCCTGCTAAAAACTCCTCAGCTCCTCTTGTTGAGCTGAAGGAAAGTTCAGTGGTACGCTCTGCCACACCTGAACAAGCCATCCCTTTAATCCCGACCTCAGCATCTACAAACGTTGAGGTTACAAACTTGGAAACTACCCAACCTCCCCCAGTCTCTCAAAAGACTGATGAAGTGATTCTCAGCGATTCCAACGCTGAACTCGGTAACCAACCTCCTTTCTTACCCTTCGCTTCTCCCTCCACTCATTTGGACCCCACTCCAGTTATCACAGCTGCACCTGTCATTCCTCTAGGAGCTAAAGGAACGACGGAAGTAGGACCTGCAGAGCTGTCCATACGTCCACGTACTCTCGCTGACGATATGGAACTTTACTCAGGAACCCGTGATTTTGATGAATTCACCAATCCTCCTGCAGGTACTCACCAATCCCTATACACTGTTACTAAACCCCAAACTTCTGAGCTTTCCTCTGTTCACAAGTTTTTATATGTTACAGGTCCTAATTTGAGAGACATCAACACGTCTCTGAAGACAGTAGAGACAACGATGACTGGTCTCACGTCTACTCTTTCCGGCAACTCTTCAGCTGTAACAACCGCTGGAAAGAATCTCTTAAAACTTACAACCGAAGTCGGAAAGAATGCCTCCAAAGCTGACATGGAGAAGGTTGATCAATCTCTGAGCAACTTTGCCAAAGTTCTCGCTGACATCTACACAGACTACGTCGACATCAAGAAATCTGTAGACACCATGTTCAGCGAAGTCACAACGCTGAAGACATCGGTTGGCACACTCGAAGGTGATATGTCTGCTGTAAAGACTGATGTCAGTTCAGTAAAAACTAATATGAGTTCTGTTAAGACTGATGTCAACACGATGAAGAATGACATCTCTTCAATTCAGAACTTGGTGAAGCAAATTCTGACCAACACGACCGCCCCTGCACCTGCCCCTGCACCTCCATCTTTTACTAAGGCGGATTGTGCTGAACTTATGAAGATCAATCCTGGTATTTCTGACATGGAAAACAGATTATCAGCGATTGAAATGTATATAGGGGTCCCTGGCCAAGAAGACAGGGAAACCACCCGAGCTGCTGAATCTTCTCATTCCTCCCCCAGTCATCATGATAAAGAGGGGGAGAAGAGCGCTGAAGACCTCTCCAAAAGCGCTGAAGACCTTTCCCATGATGAATCTATCAGGGGAGAGAAGACTGAAGACCTCACCTTCACTGAAGAGGGTGAGAAGACAATTGAAGCTGAAGCAGCCGCTGGACCTCAGGGAGATGAAGACCCTGAGGGAACCGAGAAGCTCGCCTCTGTATCTGAGGGGGAGCAACTCGAAGAAGAAGCTGAAGAAACTGAGTCTGAAGCTGAAGATGAAGAAGCCATCGATTTGTCTGATGCTGAACCATCCTCTTCTCCAAAGAATGATGATGACGAAGATGACGATGATGATGATTCTTTTATCGTCAAGCCTGCTCAGCGAACTAAAGCTCTTAAAGGGATTCTGAAAAATGAACCTTCAGGGGAGCGGACAAAGACAAAGCCATCAGCATCTGAAGCTGACAAAGGCAAAGGAAAAGGTGTCGCTGAAGATGAAAATATGATGATCTTGCTTAACAAGCCGGTTTGTCAGGTACATTAATCCTACACAACATCCCTCCTCTATACACTTTATCAGTTCTCTACCTCCGCAAACCTATATACACAATCCCATTCTTTACATCGCTGTTCTACCCATGTTTTTACTTGTAAGATCGCTGCGTTTCAGCTAGTCCTCTCCCCTGTTTGAGGATATCGCTGAAGTTCCTACAGCTGCGACTTCAACAACAATCCCAGCTCTCAACGCTGAAGAAATAATCCCAGTCTTGGACTTGATCCCTGAGACTGATGAACCTGAAGAACAGACTCTCTCTCACAAAAATAGACTTTCCTTGGCTCCTCAAAATCTAAGTGAAGAGGATCAAGAAAAGAGAGATGCAAAGATCAAGAGACTCGAAGATCAGCGAATCATTCTGAAGCGTGATCAACTTCCTTCCGTTCCTCCAAAGTTCAGAGTTTCCCAAAAGGAATACAAGGAACACCTCAGAGTTGAACGCTTAATCGCTGAAAGAAAGGAAGCTGAAGAAAAAGATAGAGAATACGCGATCAAGCTTACTCAACGATCAATAAAAGACCCCAAGCTGAAAAGAGTTCCCATTGATGTTCAACGTCAGCTATGGGATGATGCTCAAAAGATCGTTAGAGAAAAGACTAAGGTCTCTGACACGACCTTGGGATGGGCTAAACAAACGTTGACCTATCGATCTAGACCATCCAAAATCCTCAAAGCAAACATCAGAGGAAAACTGTACGCCGACGTTCCTGTTGTTGAAGTGGATGTCTACAGAGATGACAAAACCAAGCAAACTTTCTATGCTGCTACCTTAGAAAAGTTTGGTCTCTCTGAATGGTTAGAAACAAAATTAGCCATTCAGGGATCGCACTCAAAGTTCAAAAGCCATGTCGAGAAGATCTTAAACAAACAGATCGACCTGCTTTCTTCTGCTGTGG
This sequence comes from Saussurea involucrata, assembly GCA_033807775.1. Lineage (NCBI taxonomy): Eukaryota > Viridiplantae > Streptophyta > Magnoliopsida > Asterales > Asteraceae > Saussurea > Saussurea involucrata. The sequence continues at coordinate 1,101,367 of CM066321.1, read as the reverse complement.
ATATTCCTCCTCTTCCTCAACAAAGAAAAGTCTCTCTGCTAAGAAGAAGAAAGTCTCTGATTCAGGTCCTCCTATACGGAATGAAACAGGTATTGGTTTCTCTCGTGCTGAAGTTCTTGGCCCTGATGCTGATCTCTCAGCGCTTGACACCTCCCTACCACCTGGAGAAACTTTCATTCCTGGCACAGTTGTAAGTGATCCATATGGTATATTCTTTCTAGACTACGATGGAAACCATCACTTTCAACGTATCTCTGAGCTCCACCTCGCTCCCATCGAACAACTCAGAGATCTCTTATACTGGTGTGAAGTCAGACGCGACATCAAAGCTAGACACCTGAAGCCCTTGATTTTTGAAGAAGCTCTGAAGAAAAAGAATCAAGGAGTAGATGTCCCTGATTGGATGATTGCCACATCAATGACCCTTGATGAACAACTCATTAAGGAAGAACCTTTTGACGGATAGGATCGCCTTGAAATTCTTTCTATCCTTATCTGTCTACATCTTTTGTACTTGTAATTTTATTCGCTGTACTTGTAATTTTTCCACTTCCCTCTGTAATCTTTACAAAGTTTAAAGAAAAATTTCAGCGAACGTACTTTACTCCATTAGTACAGAAAAGATCCCAGAAAACAGTAAAAGGGGCAAATATTTTATGAGTTCTTTTTATCCTTATGTTTTCATTATATAGCAATTTTCTCTGTTGCTATGTCATAATCAAATAGGGGGAGATTGTTGATCCAAACCCTCAGTGATTTGATAATGACCCTCTCTTATATACTTAGTGAAAATTGTAAGTAAACAATATGTATCAGAGTTTCACTATCGCTGATAAGTACTAAGATCTTCCAGTACCGCTGATAGGAACTCTCGCTCTGCAGATTAAACATTCAGCGAAACTGTTCACCATAATACTCTGAGTCTGTTCAGTACTTATGGTGATCGCTGATAAGTTAGTTGTTTACTTATGATCCCTGAAGACAAGTTTCACGTCAACATAGGTTCTACGCTGAAGTCGAAGATCAAGCTCAAGAACCAGCGACAAGTTTCCTAATGAACTGATGCGGATCAACGAAGACTCAGATTTGTCCACTCAACGTGAAGTATCAAGTACAAGACTTCAGCTATCGCTGAACTCTATCATTCGCTGACGAAGAATGATAGACAGCTGAATCATCGAAAAGCTGATCATGAAGTCTTCCGTACAAAGTACTTTTTGTCTCATCCACCCTTGCACGACTCTGTACGATATGTCAGAATAGAACCTCCTTATTGTCTGAAATCGTACAACCACTCTGATACTACACTGTTCAAACATGCGGCTACTAAGGTTGTCAACAAAGGTCAATGACATGCAATCAATCAGCTGCTGCCACGTGTAAAGTGTAAAGTGCAATGCATTAAATTCATGCAGTATATAAGAAGAAGAACTCACTTCATTTTGAAGTAACTTGCTAACTCTGGACAAGTTCATCCTTCTTATCTTGAGATAGGTTATTATTAGTAATTTCCTTCTCCTTCTTAGTGCAAGAAACTTAGTGTTCCAACTTGTTTAGATTTAGTATTTATCCTTAATCTTGTTTCCGCAACAAGCTGTAAATTGTTAATGATTTATCAATAAACAATTTAGAAAAGTAAAATCTGTGTGTTTGTATTCAACCCCCCCTTCTACAAACTTGTATAGCCCTTCGGGACCAACAACAATCTCTGGTAAAGTGACCGGGTTTTCCGCAGTTATAACAGTTTCAGTCATCTCTATCCTTCATTTCTTCTCTTTCCTTTTTCACAACTTTCTCCTCTTTCTCCTCTTTCTCTTCTTTCTCTTCCTCCTTTTTTTCATTCCTTTTTTCATTAACCTTCTTCTTTGGGGGGTCACCTTCTTCTTCAATCATCTCATTCACCACCTTTAGTGCAGTACCAAGCCTTCCATTATGCCGTTCATGTATCATCAGAAGATCAGGGATTAAAACCGAGTGCTATAATGCCAAGAATCGATCAACAAGATCAAAAATGATTGAAAGTGAAGAATAATAGATGAAGGATCAGAAATATTCGATGAACAGTAACTGATGAATGGTCCGAATCCTTCAATTCAGTGTAAAATTTCTTCAATTTGCTTCTTAATCTGCTTGAATCTTCTGTTTAGCTCTGATACCAATTGATAAACCCAGAATTTAGCAATGTAATATAGAGAGAGAATCTAGAGAGCAAAAGTCATCCATATATTGATCAATGAGTACAAAATGATAAATGCTACAAGTGTTCAGGAAATAACAAAGGAGTCTTCTTTATATAGTAGGGACATGACATGTCCATGTGTAAAGTCCGTGTCCCGGTACGTTTATTAATTAACTTTAATTATTAAAAATGTTTACCTTAAATTGTTTTTGGTTAGTGGGTTGGTGTCAAAAATGACCAAAATGCTAATCATTGTATGTATTTGTAATTGTTAGAGTTTGGACAAGTCAAGGGGCCATTTGTGCATTTAAATGAAAGTCAAAAGGTCACGTTCGTTTTTTTTTCTTCTTCTTGTTGATTCACAGCCACACCAAAAGAAAACCCCCAAGCAAACCCTATTCCTTCTTTCTCCTTTTGCTGCCAACGTGAAACCCCTCCCCATCCCCCCCTTGCGGCTGCCGCTAACCCATTCCCCTCCCCTTTTTTTGAGTGTTCGGCGACGAGAGAGAGAGAGCGAGAAGAGAGAAGACGAGAAGGCGAGAGAGAGAGAGAGATAGAGAGAACTCGCCGGCGGTCGCCGCTGTCTCCGGAGGTTGCCGCTATCACCTTTCTTCGCCGGAGAAGTCGAGAGGAGGAGGTTGCGGACACTTTTGCGTGATGTCGATAGGTACGTCGTTTGCGTTTCGTTCTCTTCGTTTCTTCCCTTCTTCCGGCAAGGACCGCCGTTCGCCGCCGCTGTGGTGGCCGGGGAATTGACGGCCGTGGTGGTGTGTCTAGGTGTGTGTGCGTTTATGGCGATCGAGAGAGAGGAGGAAGGTGGTGCGAGAGGGTGGTGAGGATGGTGTGCGTGTGTGTGTATTCGCTGCCTGAAAACGGCCGCCGTCGCTGGCGATCACCGCTGCCGGAGGTGGCAGTAGGTGGTGCCGGGTGTTGTTTAGAACTCGTATCCCGATCGTTGGTTTAATCGCAAAACTCTAACCCGTAACCGTAACCGCGTAACCGTTTACAAAATCGTCATTTTATGTGAATATTATGGTTCTGTCCAGTTTTTATTTCGTGCATAACTTTCTCGTCGTAGCTCGGATTGAGGCGAATCCGGTGCCCACGGTTCACATTCTGTGTCGGTCACGTTTTTGTGTTTTAGTGAAAGGCTGGTTCGGCCTCTAGCTAGGCGGAAAACTGCTTTTTTTACAGCAGGTCGGTAAACCGTGTGTTGTAATCTGTCACTGTCTTGCGTAAGCCATAACGTTTTGCTCGTAACTCGTATTGGGGTGAAATCTGTGCCAAATGTTCCCTCTTTGAGTCTATAAACCTTTCTGTGTTTTGTGCAAAACCCAGTTCGGGACGTAGCATGGCTCAAAATGTCGTTTTATACCGAAAGGTGCTGATTTTCGCTGTTCGGGGAACTGTTTTTCTAAAATCCATAGTAAATTGTAGAAAAATCGTTAGGAGGCGTATAATATGTCCTTGGAACCCTAACTCAGAGTACTATCTGACCATGAAATAATATTGAGAATTTTCTGGGTTTAAAGGGGTCGAAACAGGTCCCGAACAGACCTGTTTGGTTAGACCGGAAGGTAGTTTTAGTGACGGTTTAAGTGTGCGTCGTGTCTTAGGGTCCGGGTCTCGTATTGATATGTTTAACGTGCGTTTAGGTGCTGGGAAGTGGCCGTAATTGGGAAGCTTGAATTTGTATTGTTGAGCTAGGCGCGCATTCGAGGTGAGTTCTCTCACTATAACTAATGTCGGTTATTTTTACATTACGTTGTGTATGTATGTGGTAGTTCTATTTGCTTTTGATGCGGGGTTAAATAGTGGGGTGTCTAGTCGGACCTTTATTGTTGTGACTACGCGGGTGGCGTAGGAGTTCGGCGGGGCCGAGGATCACATACGCGAGTGGCGTAGTAATTCGGTGGGACCGAAGGTTGTATACGCGGGTGGCGTATGAACCCGGGGGTGCCGGGTTGCGTTTACACGATGGTCGTGTGGTCGGTGGGACCGACGTATGCCTATTAGGTGGGTTGGTGTGAGTATGCAGGTTTATGATTTGTTCGTAGACTTGAATGTTGTTTATGTGCAAATATCTGTTTATGGTGGTGTGGAAATAACTATGTTACTTATGGTGTAGAATTCACTAAGCTTCGTGCTTACCCTTTCCCAATAGATTGTGGTTTCAGGTACGGGCGGCTCCAAGGCGTGACGAGTACACACTGGCACGCGAGGAGAGCTGGTTGCTTTATGGTGTTTAATAATTAAACGTTTATTCCGCTGGTTTTTATTATGAAGATATTAATTATGAGTTTGCAAACGAAACGTTGGGATCATTTAATGAGTTGTTATAAATGAAATGTTTATTTAAAAATTTAAATTTGCTTGTAATTTTTGGGACGTTACAACTTGGTATCAGAGCACGGCTTGAGTGAATCAAACGCATTTCGGTGTGTTTGATCTCAAGTTTGCGGCTATAAAATTTTCTTTAAAGTTTTTGAGAAATAAAAAGAAGGAAAAATCCGTTCGAGGAACGGTGATCGAGGGCGCAGTGTGTACAGTCAGCCGGAGCCAAAGGGGGAAGGTACAATACTTAGTGTATTTATCGCTTTCTAGATCATAGAGTATGCATGCTAGATTGCCTATGTTGTTTACACTGTGCTGTATGATGATTGCTTGCTAGTAGGAATCAATACTAGTTATAGTAGGTTGTTAAGTGAAGACCCTATAGGTTGTATGCAGTAAGGATCATATAGCCTTAGAATATTTGATTTAATTCTATTGCGCAGCTCTTGTTTGAGTCCAACCGTTCTAGGATAGAATCTTGTATTCGAATGTCTATTTGATTCACGCTGCATGTGACTGGGTATTCACGAGGCAACTCGTTATGGTTAATAGGGATTCCGTGGTAGCAAGGGTAGTGGGATGAGATGAAATTCCTAGTGAGCTGGGAAGAGTGTTTACATATGAGTATGTATGCTAGATTGCTTTCTAGAACATAGGAGTATGTGTGCTGGATTGCTTGGTGCTTAATACAATGTATTGTATGGTTGTTACTTGCTATTAGGGACTTATGCTAACTTTGATAGGTTGTTAAGAGAATGCACTATAGGTTGTATGCGGTAGGAACCGAATAGCCTTCGAATGTTGGATTTAGTTCTATTGCGCAGCTCTTGTTTGAGTCCAACCGTTGTAGGATAGAATCTTATATTTGAATGTCTATCTGGTTTCCACTGTATACGACTGTGTGTTTACGAGGCGACTCGTCAGGGTTAGTGGGGGTTCCGCCCTAGCAAGGGTAGTGAGGTATTATGATTATTCCTAGGGAGCTAGGAAGAGCGTGTACATATGCCGGTGCGGGCATATGTGTGTAGTTATCGGCGAGAAACTACTTGGACCCGTCGGATGGAACTCGGAACGAGTGATGATAGGTGTGGAAGGTAGTAGTAGAGCTCCTACTATCGGAAACACATGATCAATGCTCGAGTCGGGGAAAGTCACGAGAAATCCAAGGAGTTGAGCGTGAGCGTGTTAGTGTGAATTATTATGTGCTAATAACTCGTTGTATTATCTACCCTGAATAGCCATCACAAGGAGGAACGACTATAGTAAACCTACTAGTACAGGTGTGTACTTGTTTTGCTTTGATGGGATGATCGTTGGGGTAGTGACGAAGGTTGTAAATTAGTAGTCGTTGGAATAAAAGGACAATTCTAGTATTAGTCACTTGGAGTGACGATGAGGATGATGTTTGTTTCAGGCCAAGATGGATGATTGTGCTAGAATCATAGGCTTATAGAGCCGACTTTGATTTGAGGAAAAATCGTAGGGATTATTTGACGTAATTTCCCAACTTGCCTAAGAGGTTTAAATGTCCGGATGACGTTAGTGGATCGGAGAGATTTGGAGGAGTAGGAGTCGAGGCGTGGAATGCCGACTGAGTCATGCACAAAGTTTGATTTTTTAAATAGATTGCATTAACAAATTCTTGTGTTTCAAATCAATTTATGGATGGTGTTTTGGAATTTTGGGAAATGTTCAGCAGACACACAAGATTTTGAAATATGGTTTTGAAAGTGTATGAAATCGTTTTATCACGGGAGTGCAAACTGTAACATCCAAAAAATTTCAAGCAAATTTAAATTTTTAAATAAACAATTCATTTATAACAACTCATTAAATGAATCCCAACGTTTCATTTGCAAACTCATAATTAATATCTTTATAATAAAAAAAACCAGCGGAATAAACGTTTAATTAATAAAACCATAAAACAACCAGCTCTCCTCGCGCGCCAGTGTGTACTTGTCACGCCTTGAAGCCGCTCGGACCTGAAACCACAGATTATTGGGAAAGGGTAAGCACGAAGCTTAGTGAATTCCAACACATGCGCAGATAGGAATTATATACACATCACCCCTATCCGCACATAAGCAACAACACCACAGATACATAAAACGAGTAAACGTCTACAAATAATTATGTATCCAACACCTCAGTACCATCGAGGCCTCGGTCCCACAGAATTGTAATGTATCCAACACCTCAGTACCATCGAGGCCTCGGTCCCACCGAATTGTAATGCAACCAACACCTCAGTACCATCGAGGCCTCGGTCCCACCGAATTGTAATGTAACCAACACCTCAGTACCATCGAGGCCTCGGTCCCACCGAATTGTAATGTAACACATTTATACCAAGCATTCAAACCAATCAAATATTACACACCACAAACAACTAGTTCACACCACAAAGACAGTAGTACATACAAGCTATTATGACATGCATACAACCCCTAACTACACAGTGAGAGAACTTACCTCGAATGCGCGCCCAGCTTAACAACACAATTCAAGCTCCACAATTACGGTCACTTCCCAGCACCTAAACGCATGATAAAACGTGTCAATACGAGACCCGGACCCTATGGCACGACACACGCTTAAACCGTCACTAAAACTACTTCCGTTCACCCAAAACAGGTCTGTTCGGGACCTGTTTCGACCCCTTTAAACCCAGAAAATTCCCAATATTATTTCATGACCAGAAAGTACTCTGAGTTAGGGTTCCAAGGACATATTATACGCCTCCTAACGATTTTTCTACAATTTACTACGGATTTTACAAAAACAGTTTCCGAAACAGCGAAATTCAGCACCTTTCAGTATAAAACGACAAATCGACCCATGCTACGTCCCGAACTGGGTTTTGCACAAAACACGGAAAAGTTTCTAGACTCAAAAAGGGAACTTTTGACACTGGTTTCACCCCAAACCGAGTTACGAGCAGAAAGTTACAGCTTACGCAAAACAGTGACAGAACTGCAGTTTCTTTTACATAAAATGACGATTCACAGAACTTACGACCACTTTTCCGCCCAGCTAGAGGCCGAACCGGTTTTCCGCTAAAACACGGAAAACGTGCCCGACCCTGAACTTGAACCGTGGGCGCCAGATTCGGCTCAAACGGAGTTACGACGGAAAAGTTACGGTCGCGCGAAAACTGGACAGCACACTAAAATTTTCATAAAAAGATAACTTTATAAACGGTTCGCGGCTTAAACGATTCGGGACTTACGCTAAGAGTGTGACACCCACTGCCACCGCCCTCCACCCACAACCACCGCAGCGGCGGCGTGCGGCGGTGGTGGTCTCGCCGGAAAAACGAAAAGGAAAAGAAAAGAACGAGACTAACGAAAACCACTTACCTTACGACGGCGTCTCACCACCACAACCAAGCCTCTCACCCTCGACTCCTCCGACGACAGCCGGTGGTGGCGGTCTCCGGCGACAGCAGCAGCGGCGGCGAGGGCTGATGCCGCTGGTCCTTCCCTCTCGTCCCTCTCCTTCTCGCGATCACTCTCCCTCTCTCTCGGTTCTTCTCTATTTCTCTCTTCTCGTGATCTCTCTCATCCACTACGGCCGAACCACACAAAGAAACAAGAAGAAAGAGTTGTAGGGTTTAGGATTGTTTGGGTTTTGCTTGAAACACAAGGAAAGGAACGAGAAAAAGGGGGTTTCGGTTCTTTAAGCAAAACAACAAACGCTCCATGAATTCTTGAAAAGAAAAACCACCTTTAGTCCCTAGGTTTATAAGATAATCCTCTTCTTGACCTAACCTAGGATTTTTAACATTTTGACAATTCCGTTAACCCCGCTAATAAACATTTCGCTACGAGAAAGAAAAAAAAATATAAAATAATAGTTAATCAAGAAATAACCATACCGGGACACGGGCTTTACAACTCTCCCCCACTTGGATTAGACTTCGTCCTCGAAGTCTACGTCCGCAAACAACTCTGGATAGTTTCACCATATCTCAACCTCGGGTTCCCAAGTCCACTCGGAGCCCTTTCTGTGTTGCCACTGGACTCTCCTCAACTAGAATCTAAATTTCTCACACCGTCTAAAAAAAAATTCTCGAATACATTTCTACCAACAACACTCCTTCCAGAACACTGAAATTATGATCAGAAGAACACTCCAACAACTGGAATCATTCCTAGTCAAACGGCTTTGGTTGTCTCCCAACCTTAGATATTCTATACATCCCGATTCAATTTCAAGCTCTAACCCTCCTAAAGTTGCTCACCAATATACCTTACAGGATACTCGGATCCGATCATTCCTACCATTAACCATCGATTATTTCCTACGAGTTCTAATCGACTCCAAAGATTTTCACTAACTTATAATAACAAAACATCGACCCCCTGCCGAACATCGGTCCAACCGATTACAATAACAAACATCGGCCACCCGCCGAACATCGGTCCAACCGATTACCATAACAAACATAAGCGTGGTATTATCCTAGACACTAACACAAATAGATATCCCCCACACCCAAATCAACTAACACACACGTAGGTCATTCCACCATAACCATTCGTCACAAGTGATCATTTCAGGGTTACTACTACCATCACCATGATTATCTTAAAATCGGCTACAACTCTCCGATTATACTAAAGGTGTTTGGCCTCAAGCCCAAAAGTCGACACCTAAATATACCACCTACTTCAAAATGGTTGATGCGCATTTATTCTCTTAATTACAAAGGGCATCAATCCCTTAACCGATACTATTCGGCCTACAGTACTAACGCGCGTGGAATACCTACCTTCCACCGTCGACGTATCATCCACACTTGCTCTACGAAGCCAAGTCACACCGTATCGAGGATACACCTTGACGTCTACCTCCCAGGTAACGCCTCAAGACCCAGCACACCGGAACTACCTCCTAGGTAAGTGCCCACAACTATATCCTCCTAGTACCTACTGGAAAGTCTAGGTTAAAACACATGAATACCGGGGTCCCACTCCGAGATGCCCAACCGACCATTACCAACGACTGACTAACGTGTCTAAGGATCCAAAGCAAACAGCCTACCAACAACATGCCTATTCCGGATTGACTCACTCACCCAAACATGTAAACACTCAACGTGCAAAGAATGCCAAACAGTGCGACAAAAACAACTCTTCAACTAGACTCCACATCGAGCCATTAAAACCGGGCAATTGGCCCATGACTAACTCCAAGTCAAAACCGAGCAAAATGCTCCACGCTTGCTAGACCCATCGGTCGGAAAATGCGTTTAAACAAAGTTTAAGCAAGCAATACTCTGAAGTCAACCTTAGTCTCAGACTCAACACGGGTTAAACAAAAGAGTTTTCCAAAAGGACTCATACCCTGAAAATTCTCGAAATGACACATGACACTTAAAAGCACATTTCCCCAAATGGTTTACAAAATCATTTACAAAATATTTTCAACATCAGGATTTTCATCTCAAAAAGACCGTAAGCAATAAAGCTACTATTACCAGATCGATAGTTACGCAAAACTGGACACGCTCGTCCCACATAGGAAAAAGATGTTGAAAATCGTTCCATTGCAGTTCGGTTTACTCACACAAAAGCAAAGCGTAACAAATAATTTCTTTAAAATGAACCGCCTCGATTCCAGTATGGATTGACTCATGACATGCACTTAAGGTAACCGCTGACCTTAAACAGGGTCCGACAAAGGTGTGCACATAATTCAAAATAAGTTTCACGACATTTGATTCAAAAAATCTTCTTTTTAGTCATAAAATGACGTGGCACAGGGTTCGCCACAAATTTTTCGCGCGTCAGCTAATCACACAAAACGATGACACGGTTTACAAATATATTTTGTTAAAACACAACTGTCTCGTGTAAGTTTCAAACTTGAAGACAGAAACCAGTCCGCTTCTTTTAATTGGAAATATCGACTAAAACCTTTAGCTGACTAAAAAAAACGTACTAAACAACTCCTTATGAAATGTTACCAAAACTCCTCCATGCATCACTTATGTCACGCATGAATCAATCCACACACTGAACTATTTGCAATAAAACACTTAGTAATACAAACTCTCGAACGAAAAGTTAAGCGACACTAGAATTCCAAACTCATTTTAGACAAATCACTAAAATAGCCTTTAAACAGACATCGTGGAATGTAACTTTCCGTCTCAACTCTAACACATGTGGAGGAGTTCCAATGTTAGAGTCTCAAGCCGTAGTCACTTACCCAACATCTTAACCACCACAAACACAGATATTATCGTACCCGAAAGAACCGTTGGAAAATAATCAAATGAAACAATCTTTTACAAAGTTTTCAACTCCCGTGATAAAACGGTTTCAAGCATTTTCAAAACTATAATTCGAAATCTTGTGTGTGTGCTAAACATTTCCCAAAGTTTCAAAACACAATCCATATAAGGATTGGAAACGCAAGGATTAGTTAATGCAATCCTATTTTCAAAATAAACTCTGTGCACGACTCAGTCGACATTCAACGTCTCGACCCATGCTCCTCTCTACCTTTCCAATCCACTATCGTCCTCCGGACAGTTAAGCCTCTTAGGGCAAGATGGAAAATTACGTCAAATAATCCCTACGATTTTTCCTCAAATCAAAGTCGGCTTTATAAGCCTATGACTCTAGCACAATCTTCCATCTTGGTTCGAAATGATCTGCTTACAACAAATATCATCCTTATCGTCACTCCAAGTGACTAATACTATAATCGTCTTTCTATTCCAACGACTGCCAGATTAGAGCCTTCGACACTACCCCAACGATCATCCCATCAAAGCAAGTCAAGTATACACATGTACCAGTGGATCTACTATATTTGTCTCTCCTCGTGACGGCTATTCAGGGTAGATAATACAACGCGTTATTAGCACATAACAACGCACACTAACAACACTCACGCCCAACTCCTTGGATTCCTCGTGACTTCCCCGACTCGAGCATTGATCTTGTGCTTCCGGTAGTAGGAGCTCTACTACTACCTTCCACACCTATCATCGCTCGTTCCGAGTCTCATCCCGAGGGTCCAAGTAGTTTCTCGCTGAAACTATACACATAAAATAATTAATCCACACATGCCAGTTCAAGAACATATCCTAAACAGGCAACTCATACAACTACTGTATATATAAAACCATCGGTCTCCCCGATCAGACAGCCACAAATGTATACTTAATAAACCATCGGTCACCCCGGTCATACAACAACAATTAAATATATAATTAACCATATGCCTGCACCAGCATATATATACATCCACCCTTCCTAGCTCACTAGGAATTCCATCCAAACCACTACCCTTGCTACTGCCAAACCCCTAATAGCAAGCAGCAGACATGCAATATAGTGTAACAAGCACCAAGCCAATTAGCATACATACTCCTATGTTCTAGAAAGCAATCTAGCACACGTACTCATACATAAACACCCTTCCCAGCTCTCTAGGAACTTCCTCTTATCCCACTACCCTTGCTATTACCGAATCCCTACTAACTATAATGGGTGACCTCGCGAATACCCAACGATATGCAGGGCGAAATAAATAGACAGTCGAATACAAGACTCTATCCTAGAACGGTTGGACTCAAACAAGAGCTGCGCAATAGAACTAAATCGAATATTCTAAGGCTATAAATCTCTCACTGCATACAGCCTAGAGGGCATCCACTTAGTAACCTATCATAATTAGCATAAATTCCTAATAGCAAGTAGTTCAACATACAGCATAGTGTCCACAACTGTAACGTCCCAAAAATTACAAGGAAATTTAAAATTTTTAAAACATACATTTCATTATAAAACAACCATAATTCAATAATTCACGTCTTAAGTGAAATTAACGTCGTTGACTCAAACCGTCAACAAAGTTTATGCAGCGGAAAATTATATAATTAAATTCAAAGGGTTCGAAAGTGAAAGTTTAACAATCTTTGGTACTCTGCGCTTGATGTGTGTACGGTCACGCCCGACTGCCGCCCGCACCTGAAATAACAACATATTGGGAAGGGGTAAGCTATAATGCTTAGTGAATTCAACCACACACGTAGGTAGCAACCCCACGCATATCGCCCCTACTCGCAAGTAGGAAACATCACCACTACCATGAATACGAAGCCACATAATGATTCATGCATACATACAAACCTCGGTCCCACCGAGTATACAAAGATATAGCAATACCAGCTCAGTCCCACCGAGCCCCTGGTCCCACCGAGTAAAGGTAAATAGTTGTACTAGCTCAGTCCCACCGAGCCCTCGGTCCCACCGAGTAAAGGTAAATAGATGTACTAGCTCAGTCCCACCGAGCCCTCGGTCCCACCGAGCCCCCCAGTCCCACTGAGGTGTACGCAAGCACAAATAATCGACATATAATTTCAACAATCACAGCTAAATCATCCCATCCAAATTGGTCCACGTAAACACGTAATAACACATAGCACAAAAACAACGATATACATGAAATTTCTAACTACGCAGTGAGAGAACTCGCCTCAAAGCAAACCGACGCGCTCCCGAGCCGCAACACCAGCACGTCAACCTTCCTCACTTTTTCCCACCTAAATACGCACTAAAACGTCAACGGGAAGTCCCAACTCACGACACTTTTACTAGTTTAGCAAAACTAAAATTCCAGCTTTTATACTAAAAACGCAGGTCTGTTCGGGACCCATTTTACCCCTGCTAAACTGATCAAACCAAAAACTTAATTCCACATCCAGGAAGTTCAATGTCTTATGGTTCCAGGGACGTATCGCACGCGTCCTAACGATATTCCTAGCACTCTATACGAATTTTACAAAAACATCTCGCAGTGCAGCTAAAACAGGACCTGTCAGTATAAAATGGCAATTTGACACTAGCTATGGCCCGAACTGGTTTTTCCACAAAACATATAAAAGTTACTAGACTCAGAATGGGAACTTTTGGCACCAGTTTCATCCCAATCCGACATTCCAAGCAAAGGTTATGCATAAAACAAAACAGGGACAGAAAGCTGGAAGTTTTTCGGACCAGGCTGTATAAACAGCCCCATAAGGCCCAGCTACAGGCTTAACCAGATTCTCGGCAAAACACGAAAAACTTTCCTGACTCGATTAGTGAACTTCGGCCACCGATTTCATTTCAATCCGAGCTACGAGTAAAAAGTTACGGCCACGACAAAACAGTGGCAGAAAAATCGTCATTCACATAAAATGACAAATCACCAAATTTGCGACAACTTTTTCACCTAGCTAGAAGCTGAATCGGTTTTCCGCTAAAACACGGAAAACGTGGTCGACCTCGAACTTGAACCGTGGGTACCAGTTTCGGCTCAATCGGAGTTACGACGGAAAAGTTATGGCCGTCGCAAAAACAGAAACGTAACGAGAGCCATACCTTACAACGACGACTCGCAACCGTGCCTGCAATCCCTTCTTCTCGACCTCTCCGACGAAGGACGTTGACACCGGTGGTTTTCCGGCGACGGCGTTTCTCCAGCGACCTCTCTCTCTCTCTTTTTCTTCCTCTCTCGGCTTCTCACACTCACGATCACCCTCTCGGCAAATCAAAAACTATGGAGCCAAAATAAGCAAATAACAAAAGAAAACTATATGTTGGTGCAATTTGGAAACCGCCGAGAAGAGGAAGAGGGGGGGGGGGGTCGGTTCCCCTTCCCTTGGCCGTTCAACCACCCAAACACCTCCATTGTCCACCTTTGACCCCTAGGCTCAATCCCTTTGACACTTTTGGTCCCTGAATTTCTATATTATTGCAAAAGGGAGTAAGGTTTGCCACACATAACATTCAAGGTCCCTTTTGACAACTTTCGTTAACAAGACTCGCTTTAAACGTCAATAAAATAATTACATTAATAATTTTAAAAACCCTACCGGGACACGGGCTTTACAACTCTCCCCCGCTTGAGTTAGACTTCGTCCCCGAAGTCTACACCCGCACACAGCTCCGGATAATTCTCTCGCATCTTCGCTTCAGGTTCCCAAGTTTACTCGGAGCACTTCCGGTGTTTCCACTAGACCTTCACTAACAGGAATTTAAGATTTCCCACACCGCCTAAAAATCTCTCGAATACTTTTCTTACCACAAAACTCCTTCAAGTACACCGCAAGTATGATCGGAGGAACATTCCAACAACTGGATTCATTCCTGGTCAAACGACTTCGGTTGTCTCCCAACCATAGATAGTCCAAACATCCCGATTCAAATTTCAAGCTCTAACCATTCTAAAGTTGCTCACCAATATACCCTACAGGATACTCGAATTCGATCATTCCTATCATTAACTGTCGATTAACTTTCACGAGTTATAATAGACTCCCACAATTTACTCCACATGAATTATCAAACTAGTAAATATATAATCATCCACGAAGGTCATTCCACCACAAGCAAACATCTCATGATTACTACTATCATCAACATAATTTCCTTAAAATCGGCTACAATTCCCCAATTACACTAAGGCATTTGGCCTCAAGCCCAAAAGTCGACACCTAAGTATACTATTTACCTCAAAAATTCTACGCATTTATCCTCTTTATTACAAAGGGCAGCATTCCCTAACCGATAATATTCGGCCTACAGTACCCACACGCGTGGGATACCCAACCTTCCATTAAGACCGAGAAATTGACCCATGACTATCACGGACAAAATTCGGAATTTTCCCCCGAAACTCTCTCGCGATTGGCATTTTCCACCGCTTCACAGCCGTAATCTTGGCCGGGTCCACCATAATACCATTCTGGTTCACGACATGCTCTCGAAAGTGGTCCTCTCGTAACCAGAACTCACACTTGGAGAGCTTAGCATACAGCTTCTCCCGCCTCAAAACTTCCAAAACTTCTCGCAAATGCATCTCATGCTCTTCCTTCGACTTCGATTACACAAAAATATCGTCGATGAACACGATCACCGATCGATCCCACATAGGGCTACATACCCGGTTCATGAGGTCCATGAACGTTGCGGGTGCATTGGTGAGCCCGAGAGGCATCACCACAACTTGTAAATGGCCATGACGTGAACGAAAGGTCGTCTACTCCGTATCCTCTCTCCTCACCCGCATCCGATGATACCCCGATCTCAAATCAACCTTAGAGAACCACGAGGCTCCCTGAAGCTGATCGAACAAGTCATCGATCCTTGGCGGAGGATAACGATTCTTCACCGTAAGCTTATTCAACTCACGGTAGTCTATACACATCCGTTGGGACCCGTCTTTCTTTTTCACAAACAGAATCGGGGCTCCCCACGGTGGACAACTCGGCTTGATGAACTCCTTTTCGATAAGTTCCTGCAACGAGTGTACAACTCCTTCATTTCCGATGGAGCCAGGCGATAAGGTGCCTTGGCCACCGGAGCAGCATCCGGAATCAAATCAACGTGGAACTCTACCTGTCGCTCGGGAGGTATCCCCGGTAACTCCTCGGGAAAATAATTCAGCAAACTCCCGTACAATTGGCACATCCTCCACAGACTTCTTCTCTCCGTCGTCGCGCATGTCGATCACATACGCCAAAAATCCCTGACCACTGTGCTGCAAGTACCTTCGAGCCCTTGCAGCCGAACATATCGCTGAGGTCCGCCTGGGCAAGCCGCCCTGAACTAGCATTTCTCCCCCGCTTGGGGTTCGAACTCGTACTTGTTTGCGACGACAAACAATCTCCGCATCATACGCATCCATCCAATCCATGCCCACAGTCACGCACAACTCCCGCATAGCGATCGGAATCAAATCAATCGGGAACCTCACACCAGAGATCTCCAAAGTGCACCCCGGGTACACGTCAGTAACCGTCAAGGTCCTGTCTTCAGCAACTGCAACCACAAGTGGACAGCCTAACCGTCCTACAACTCGGCCCCAAACACTCACTGACTATGTGAGACACAGAAGGATGAGTAGCCCCGCTATCAATCGTCACCACAGCAAGCACCGGGTTAACCAAGAACGTACCTGTCACCACTTTATACGTAGGTTGTGCCTCCTCCACTCCCAGTTGACGAACTCTACCTCAGGCCGCCTCCATCACTACAGCAAGTGAAGCATACTGCGCGGTACTCACGAACTCCCTGATCTTGGTACGTAACATATCCTTGCACCGTGTCCTCTTCATGTCCTCAAAAGCAGCATGCTAAGGATAGAATAATGTCATTTTCGTAAACTTTCGGTTCACCTCCTTTATGGCCTCCGTAGTCTGATAGAGCTCCAAGAACTCTTTGGCACTCCTCTCCATCTCCACTAGAGGCACATGCTCGACACGAAACATACGACGAACTCCTCCTAGGTCAAGTAGTGAGCCCGTTAAGCGTCAAAGCAATAGCACCCCAGTCCTTCGCTCCGTCTCGTAACAGATTCACCGCGAAGCGAACCTTCTAGTTCGCAGGACAACCACCGGTAAGGAATGTGCACTCTATAACCGATCCCGACCCTCTTGTTCGGGGCTGCCCACCCGCAGGGGGTGGAATCGCCGCGATGCGCTCCTCCATCGACACTATTACCTCATCACGAATGGCGGTAATAATATCGGGGATCGCCTCCTCAAAATATGCGTCACCTCGACCGCAAACATCTCACGAATCTGATCAGCAATAATTCCAGCATCAGCATCTGGATCAACATTGTTGTTTCTCCTTAACGAGCTACTAACACACATTAAAACCTGCTAACTACGCTCACACTCAACTCTTCGGATTCTCCGTGACTTTCCCCGACTCGAGCACGGATCTTGTGCTTCAGATAGTAGGAGCTCTGCTACTACCCTTCACACCTATCCTTACTCGTTTCGAGTCCTGTCTCGGGACGTCCAAGTAGTTGCTTACCACAAACAAACACATATGCCCATTCCGGCATATGCAAACACTTTTCCTAGCTCCCTAGAAAAGTCGTAATACCCCACCACCCTTGCTAGAATGGAACCCCCACTAGCCCTGACGAGTCGCCTCGTAAACGCACAGTCGTATACAGTCAAACCAGATAGACATTCGAATATAAGATTCTATCCTACAACGGTTGGACTCAAACAAGAGCTGCGCAATAGAACTAAATCCAACATTCTAAGGCTATTCAGTTCCTACTGTATACAACCTAAGGTGCATTCACATAACAACCTATCAAGGATAGCATGAGTTCCTAATAGCAAGTAACAAGTATACAGTACCACAAAATTCACGTAAGCAATCTAGCATACATACTCCTATGTTCTAGAAAGCAATCTAGCATACGTACTCATATGTAAACGCTATTCCCAGCACACTAGGAATTTTATCTCATCCCACTACTCTTGCTACAACGGAATCCATGTTAGCCATAACGAGTTGCCTCGCGAATACCCAGCCGCACGCAACGTGAATCAAATAGACATTCGAATACAAGATTCTATCCTAGAACGGTTGGACTCAAACAAGAGCTGCGCAATAGAACTAAATCAAATATTCTAAGGCTATATGATTCTTACTGCCTGCAACCTATAGGGCCTTCACTTGACAACCTACTATAACTAGCATTGATTCCTACTAGCAAGCAGTCATCGTACAGCACAGTGTAAACAACCTCGGCAATCTAGCATGCATACCCTATGCCTAGAAAGCAATAAATACACTAAGTGATGTACCTTCCCAATTGGCGTCGGCTGACTGTACACACTGCGCCCACGATCACCGTTTCCCAAACGGGCTTTCTCCGTTCATTTATTTTCAAAGATTTTAATAAGAGAGTTTAAAAACTTCATAGCCGCAACTTGAGACCAAACACACCGAGATGTGTTTGATTCACTCAAGTTGTGCTCTGATACCAAGTTGTAACGTCCCAAAAATTACAAGGAAATTTAAAATTTTTAAAACATACATTTCATTATAAAACAACCATAATTCAATAATTCACGTCTTAAGTGAAATTAACGTCGTTGACTCAAACCGTCAACAAAGTTTATGCAGCGGAAAATTATATAATTAAATTCAAAGGGTTCGAAAGTGAAAGTTTAACAATCTTTGGTACTCTGCGCTTGATGTGTGTACGGTCACGCCCGACTGCCGCCCGCACCTGAAATAACAACATATTGGGAAGGGGTAAGCTATAATGCTTAGTGAATTCAACCACACACGTAGGTAGCAACCCCACGCATATCGCCCCTACTCGCAAGTAGGAAACATCACCACTACCATGAATACGAAGCCACATAATGATTCATGCATACATACAAACCTCGGTCCCACCGAGTATACAAAGATATAGCAATACCAGCTCAGTCCCACCGAGCCCCCGGTCCCACCGAGTAAAGGTAAATAGTTGTACTAGCTCAGTCCCACCGAGCCCTCGGTCCCACCGAGTAAAGGTAAATAGATGTACTAGCTCAGTCCCACCGAGCCCTCGGTCCCACCGAGCCCCCCAGTCCCACTGAGGTGTACGCAAGCACAAATAATCGACATATAATTTCAACAATCACAGCTAAATCATCCCATCCAAATTGGTCCACGTAAACACGTAATAACACATAGCACAAAAACAACGATATACATGAAATTTCTAACTACGCAGTGAGAGAACTCGCCTCAAAGCAAACCGACGCGCTCCCGAGCCGCAACACCAGCACGTCAACCTTCCTCACTTTTTCCCACCTAAATACGCACTAAAACGTCAACGGGAAGTCCCAACTCACGACACTTTTACTAGTTTAGCAAAACTAAAATTCCAGCTTTTATACTAAAAACGCAGGTCTGTTCGGGACCCATTTTACCCCTGCTAAACTGATCAAACCAAAAACTTAATTCCACATCCAGGAAGTTCAATGTCTTATGGTTCCAGGGACGTATCGCACGCGTCCTAACGATATTCCTAGCACTCTATACGAATTTTACAAAAACATCTCGCAGTGCAGCTAAAACAGGACCTGTCAGTATAAAATGGCAATTTGACACTAGCTATGGCCCGAACTGGTTTTTCCACAAAACATATAAAAGTTACTAGACTCAGAATGGGAACTTTTGGCACCAGTTTCATCCCAATCCGACATTCCAAGCAAAGGTTATGCATAAAACAAAACAGGGACAGAAAGCTGGAAGTTTTTCGGACCAGGCTGTATAAACAGCCCCATAAGGCCCAGCTACAGGCTTAACCAGATTCTCGGCAAAACACGAAAAACTTTCCTGACTCGATTAGTGAACTTCGGCCACCGATTTCATTTCAATCCGAGCTACGAGTAAAAAGTTACGGCCACGACAAAACAGTGGCAGAAAAATCGTCATTCACATAAAATGACAAATCACCAAATTTGCGACAACTTTTTCACCTAGCTAGAAGCTGAATCGGTTTTCCGCTAAAACACGGAAAACGTGGTCGACCTCGAACTTGAACCGTGGGTACCAGTTTCGGCTCAATCGGAGTTACGACGGAAAAGTTATGGCCGTCGCAAAAACAGAAACGTAACGAGAGCCATACCTTACAACGACGACTCGCAACCGTGCCTGCAATCCCTTCTTCTCGACCTCTCTGACGAAGGACGTTGACACCGGTGGTTTTCCGGCGACGGCGTTTCTCCAGCGACCTCTCTCTCTCTCTTTTTCTTCCTCTCGAGGCTTCTCACACTCACGATCACCCTCTCGGCAAATCAAAAACTATGGAGCCGAAATAAGCAAATAACAAAAGAAAACTATATGTTGGTGCAATTTGGAAACCGCCGAGAAGAGGAAGAGGGGGGGGGGGGTCGGTTCCCCTTCCCTTGGCCGTTCAACCACCCAAACACCTCCATTGTCCACCTTTGACCCCTAGGCTCAATCCCTTTGACACTTTTGGTCCCTGAATTTCTATATTATTGCAAAAGGGAGTAAGGTTTGCCACACATAACATTCAAGGTCCCCTTTGACAACTTTCGTTAACAAGACTCGCTTTAAACGTCAATAAAATAATTACATTAATAATTTTAAAAACCCTACCGGGACACGGGCTTTACAACAACAGGCAATCTAGCATGCATACTCTATGATCTAGAAAGCAATAAAACACTAAGTACTGTACCTTTCCCCTTTGGCTCCGGCTGACTGTACACACTGCGCCTCCGATCACCGTTCCTCGAACGGGTCTTTACTTTTTCTTTTGTTTCCAAAAAGATTTAATAAAGAATTTGAAAATTTCCCAGCCGCAACTTGAGACCAAACACACCGAGGTGCGTTTGATTCACTCAAGCTGTGCTCTGATACCAAGTTGTAACATCCCAAAAATTTCAAGCAAATTTAAATTTTTAAATAAACAATTCATTTATAACAACTCATTAAATGAATCCCAACGTTTCATTTGCAAACTCATAATTAATATCTTTATAATAAAAAAAACCAGCGGAATAAACGTTTAATTAATAAAACCATAAAACAACCAGCTCTCCTCGCGCGCCAGTGTGTACTTGTCACGCCTTGAAGCCGCTCGGACCTGAAACCACAGATTATTGGGAAAGGGTAAGCACGAAGCTTAGTGAATTCCAACACATGCGCAGATAGGAATTATATACACATCACCCCTATCCGCACATAAGCAACAACACCACAGATACATAAAACGAGTAAACGTCTACAAATAATTATGTATCCAACACCTCAGTACCATCGAGGCCTCGGTCCCACAGAATTGTAATGTATCCAACACCTCAGTACCATCGAGGCCTCGGTCCCACCGAATTGTAATGCAACCAACACCTCAGTACCATCGAGGCCTCGGTCCCACCGAATTGTAATGTAACCAACACCTCAGTACCATCGAGGCCTCGGTCCCACCGAATTGTAATGTAACACATTTATACCAAGCATTCAAACCAATCAAATATTACACACCACAAACAACTAGTTCACACCACAAAGACAGTAGTACATACAAGCTATTATGACATGCATACAACCCCTAACTACACAGTGAGAGAACTTACCTCGAATGCGCGCCCAGCTTAACAACACAATTCAAGCTCCACAATTACGGTCACTTCCCAGCACCTAAACGCATGATAAAACGTGTCAATACGAGACCCGGACCCTATGGCACGACACACGCTTAAACCGTCACTAAAACTACTTCCGTTCACCCAAAACAGGTCTGTTCGGGACCTGTTTCGACCCCTTTAAACCCAGAAAA
Organism: Saussurea involucrata; assembly: GCA_033807775.1. Taxonomy (NCBI): domain Eukaryota; kingdom Viridiplantae; phylum Streptophyta; class Magnoliopsida; order Asterales; family Asteraceae; genus Saussurea; species Saussurea involucrata. The sequence goes on along the minus strand of CM066321.1, from coordinate 1,079,733 downwards.
TTCCCAATATTATTTCATGACCAGAAAGTACTCTGAGTTAGGGTTCCAAGGACATATTATACGCCTCCTAACGATTTTTCTACAATTTACTACGGATTTTACAAAAACAGTTTCCGAAACAGCGAAATTCAGCACCTTTCAGTATAAAACGACAAATCGACCCATGCTACGTCCCGAACTGGGTTTTGCACAAAACACGGAAAAGTTTCTAGACTCAAAAAGGGAACTTTTGACACTGGTTTCACCCCAAACCGAGTTACGAGCAGAAAGTTACAGCTTACGCAAAACAGTGACAGAACTGCAGTTTCTTTTACATAAAATGACGATTCACAGAACTTACGACCACTTTTCCGCCCAGCTAGAGGCCGAACCGGTTTTCCGCTAAAACACGGAAAACGTGCCCGACCCTGAACTTGAACCGTGGGCGCCAGATTCGGCTCAAACGGAGTTACGACGGAAAAGTTACGGTCGCGCGAAAACTGGACAGCACACTAAAATTTTCATAAAAAGATAACTTTATAAACGGTTCGCGGCTTAAACGATTCGGGACTTACGCTAAGAGTGTGACACCCACTGCCACCGCCCTCCACCCACAACCACCGCAGCGGCGGCGTGCGGCGGTGGTGGTCTCGCCGGAAAAACGAAAAGGAAAAGAAAAGAACGAGACTAACGAAAACCACTTACCTTACGACGGCGTCTCACCACCACAACCAAGCCTCTCACCCTCGACTCCTCCGACGACAGCCGGTGGTGGCGGTCTCCGGCGACAGCAGCAGCGGCGGCGAGGGCTGCTGCCGCTGGTCCTTCCCTCTCGTCCCTCTCCTTCTCGCGATCACTCTCCCTCTCTCTCGGTTCTTCTCTATTTCTCTCTTCTCGTGATCTCTCTCATCCTCTACGGCCGAACCACACAAAGAAACAAGAAGAAAGAGTTGTAGGGTTTAGGATTGTTTGGGTTTTGCTTGAAACACAAGGAAAGGAACGAGAAAAAGGGGGTTTCGGTTCTTTAAGCAAAACAACAAACGCTCCATGAATTCTTGAAAAGAAAAACCACCTTTAGTCCCTAGGTTTATAAGATAATCCTCTTCTTGACCTAACCTAGGATTTTTAACATTTTGACAATTCCGTTAACCCCGCTAATAAACATTTCGCTACGAGAAAGAAAAAAAAATATAAAATAATAGTTAATCAAGAAATAACCATACCGGGACACGGGCTTTACAACTCTCCCCCACTTGGATTAGACTTCGTCCTCGAAGTCTACGTCCGCAAACAACTCTGGATAGTTTCACCATATCTCAACCTCGGGTTCCCAAGTCCACTCGGAGCCCTTTCTGTGTTGCCACTGGACTCTCCTCAACTAGAATCTAAATTTCTCACACCGTCTAAAAAAAAATTCTCGAATACATTTCTACCAACAACACTCCTTCCAGAACACTGAAATTATGATCAGAAAAACACTCCAACAACTGGAATCATTCCTAGTCAAACGGCTTTGGTTGTCTCCCAACCTTAGATATTCTATACATCCCGATTCAATTTCAAGCTCTAACCCTCCTAAAGTTGCTCACCAATATACCTTACAGGATACTCGGATCCGATCATTCCTACCATTAACCATCGATTATTTCCTACGAGTTCTAATCGACTCCAAAGATTTTCACTAACTTATAATAACAAAACATCGACCCCCTGCCGAACATCGGTCCAACCGATTACAATAACAAACATCGGCCACCCGCCGAACATCGGTCCAACCGATTACCATAACAAACATAAGCGTGGTATTATCCTAGACACTAACACAAATAGATATCCCCCACACCCAAATCAACTAACACACACGTAGGTCATTCCACCATAACCATTCGTCACAAGTGATCATTTCAGGGTTACTACTACCATCACCATGATTATCTTAAAATCGGCTACAACTCTCCGATTATACTAAAGGTGTTTGGCCTCAAGCCCAAAAGTCGACACCTAAATATACCACCTACTTCAAAATGGTTGATGCGCATTTATTCTCTTAATTACAAAGGGCATCAATCCCTTAACCGATACTATTCGGCCTACAGTACTAACGCGCGTGGAATACCTACCTTCCACCGTCGACGTATCATCCACACTTGCTCTACGAAGCCAAGTCACACCGTATCGAGGATACACCTTGACGTCTACCTCCCAGGTAACGCCTCAAGACCCAGCACACCGGAATTACCTCCTAGGTAAGTGCCCACAACTATATCCTCCTAGTACCTACTGGAAAGTCTAGGTTAAAACACATGAATACCGGGGTCCCACTCCGAGATGCCCAACCGACCATTACCAACGACTGACTAACGTGTCTAAGGATCCAAAGCAAACAGCCTACCAACAACATGCCTATTCCGGATTGACTCACTCACCCAAACATGTAAACACTCAACGTGCAAAGAATGCCAAACAGTGCGACAAAAACAACTCTTCAACTAGACTCCACATCGAGCCATTAAAACCGGGCAATTGGCCCATGACTAACTCCAAGTCAAAACCGAGCAAAATGCTCCACGCTTGCTAGACCCATCGGTCGGAAAATGCGTTTAAACAAAGTTTAAGCAAGCAATACTCTGAAGTCAACCTTAGTCTCAGACTCAACACGGGTTAAACAAAAGAGTTTTCCAAAAGGACTCATACCCTGAAAATTCTCGAAATGACACATGACACTTAAAAGCACATTTCCCCAAATGGTTTACAAAATCATTTACAAAATATTTTCAACATCAGGATTTTCATCTCAAAAAGACCGTAAGCAATAAAGCTACTATTACCAGATCGATAGTTACGCAAAACTGGACACGCTCGTCCCACATAGGAAAAAGATGTTGAAAATCGTTCCATTGCAGTTCGGTTTACTCACACAAAAGCAAAGCGTAACAAATAATTTCTTTAAAATGAACCGCCTCGATTCCAGTATGGATTGACTCATGACATGCACTTAAGGTAACCGCTGACCTTAAACAGGGTCCGACAAAGGTGTGCACATAATTCAAAATAAGTTTCACGACATTTGATTCAAAAAATCTTCTTTTTAGTCATAAAATGACGTGGCACAGGGTTCGCCACAAATTTTTCGCGCGTCAGCTAATCACACAAAACGATGACACGGTTTACAAATATATTTTGTTAAAACACAACTGTCTCGTGTAAGTTTCAAACTTGAAGACAGAAACCAGTCCGCTTCTTTTAATTGGAAATATCGACTAAAACCTTTAGCTGACTAAAAAAAACGTACTAAACAACTCCTTATGAAATGTTACCAAAACTCCTCCATGCATCACTTATGTCACGCATGAATCAATCCACACACTGAACTATTTGCAATAAAACACTTAGTAATACAAACTCTCGAACGAAAAGTTAAGCGACACTAGAATTCCAAACTCATTTTAGACAAATCACTAAAATAGCCTTTAAACAGACATCGTGGAATGTAACTTTCCGTCTCAACTCTAACACATGTGGAGGAGTTCCAATGTTAGAGTCTCAAGCCGTAGTCACTTACCCAACATCTTAACCACCACAAACACAGATATTATCGTACCCGAAAGAACCGTTGGAAAATAATCAAATGAAACAATCTTTTACAAAGTTTTCAACTCCCGTGATAAAACGGTTTCAAGCATTTTCAAAACTATAATTCGAAATCTTGTGTGTGTGCTAAACATTTCCCAAAGTTTCAAAACACAATCCATATAAGGATTGGAAACGCAAGGATTAGTTAATGCAATCCTATTTTCAAAATAAACTCTGTGCACGACTCAGTCGACATTCAACGTCTCGACCCATGCTCCTCTCTACCTTTCCAATCCACTATCGTCCTCCGGACAGTTAAGCCTCTTAGGGCAAGATGGAAAATTACGTCAAATAATCCCTACGATTTTTCCTCAAATCAAAGTCGGCTCTATAAGCCTATGACTCTAGCACAATCTTCCATCTTGGTTCGAAATGATCTGCTTACAACAAATATCATCCTTATCGTCACTCCAAGTGACTAATACTATAATCGTCTTTCTATTCCAACGACTGCCAGATTAGAGCCTTCGACACTACCCCAACGATCATCCCATCAAAGCAAGTCAAGTATACACATGTACCAGTGGATCTACTATATTTGTCTCTCCTCGTGACGGCTATTCAGGGTAGATAATACAACGCGTTATTAGCACATAACAACGCACACTAACAACACTCACGCCCAACTCCTTGGATTCCTCGTGACTTCCCCGACTCGAGCATTGATCTTGTGCTTCCGGTAGTAGGAGCTCTACTACTACCTTCCACACCTATCATCGCTCGTTCCGAGTCTCATCCCGAGGGTCCAAGTAGTTTCACGCCGAAACTATACACATAAAATAATTAATCCACACATGCCAGTTCAAGAACATATCCTAAACAGGCAACTCATACAACTACTGTATATATAAAACCATCGGTCTCCCCGATCAGACAGCCACAAATGTATACTTAATAAACCATCGGTCACCCCGGTCATACAACAACAATTAAATATATAATTAACCATATGCCTGCACCAGCATATATATACATCCACCCTTCCTAGCTCACTAGGAATTCCATCCAAACCACTACCCTTGCTACTGCCAAACCCCTAATAGCAAGCAGCAGACATGCAATATAGTGTAACAAGCACCAAGCCAATTAGCATACATACTCCTATGTTCTAGAAAGCAATCTAGCACACGTACTCATACATAAACACCCTTCCCAGCTCTCTAGGAACTTCCTCTTATCCCACTACCCTTGCTATTAACGAATCCCTACTAACTATAATGGGTGACCTCGCGAATACCCAACGATATGCAGTGCAAAATAAATAGACAGTCGAATACAAGACTCTATCCTAGAACGGTTGGACTCAAACAAGAGCTGCGCAATAGAACTAAATCGAATATTCTAAGGCTATAAATCTCTCACTGCATACAGCCTAGAGGGCATCCACTTAGTAACCTATCATAATTAGCATAAATTCCTAATAGCAAGCAGTTCAACATACAGCATAGTGTCCACAACAGGCAATCTAGCATGCATACTCTATGATCTAGAAAGCAATAAAACACTAAGTACTGTACCTTTCCCCTTTGGCTCCGGCTGACTGTACACACTGCGCCTCCGATCACCGTTCCTCGAACGGGTCTTTACTTTTTCTTTTGTTTCCAAAAAGATTTAATAAAGAATTTGAAAATTTCCCAGCCGCAACTTGAGACCAAACACACCGAGGTGCGTTTGATTCACTCAAGCTGTGCTCTGATACCAAGTTGTAACATCCCAAAAATTTCAAGCAAATTTAAATTTTTAAATAAACAATTCATTTATAACAACTCATTAAATGAATCCCAACGTTTCATTTGCAAACTCATAATTAATATCTTTATAATAAAAAAAACCAGCGGAATAAACGTTTAATTAATAAAACCATAAAACAACCAGCTCTCCTCGCGCGCCAGTGTGTACTTGTCACGCCTTGAAGCCGCTCGGACCTGAAACCACAGATTATTGGGAAAGGGTAAGCACGAAGCTTAGTGAATTCCAACACATGCGCAGATAGGAATTATATACACATCACCCCTATCCGCACATAAGCAACAACACCACAGATACATAAAACGAGTAAACGTCTACAAATAATTATGTATCCAACACCTCAGTACCATCGAGGCCTCGGTCCCACCGAATTGTAATGTATCCAACACCTCAGTACCATCGAGGCATCGGTCCCACCGAATTGTAATGCAACCAACACCTCAGTACCATCGAGGCCTCGGTCCCACCGAATTGTAATGTAACCAACACCTCAGTACCATCGAGGCCTCGGTCCCACCGAATTGTAATGTAACACATTTATACCAAGCATTCAAACCAATCAAATATTACACACCACAAACAACTAGTTCACACCACAAAGACAGTAGTACATACAAGCTATTATGACATGCATACAACCCCTAACTACACAGTGAGAGAACTTACCTCGAATGCGCGCCCAGCTTAACAACACAATTCAAGCTCCACAATTACGGTCACTTCCTAGCACCTAAACGCATGATAAAACGTGTCAATACGAGACCCGGACCCTATGGCACGACACACGCTTAAACCGTCACTAAAACTACTTCCGTTCACCCAAAACAGGTCTGTTCGGGACCTGTTTCGACCCCTTTAAACCCAGAAAATTCCCAATATTATTTCATGACCAGAAAGTACTCTGAGTTAGGGTTCCAAGGACATATTATACGCCTCCTAACGATTTTTCTACAATTTACTACGGATTTTACAAAAACAGTTTCCGAAACAGCGAAATTCAGCACCTTTCAGTATAAAACGACAAATCGACCCATGCTACGTCCAGAACTGGGTTTTGCACAAAACACGGAAAGGTTTCTAGACTCAAAAAGGGAACTTTTGACACCGGTTTCACCCCAAACCGAGTTACGAGCAGAAAGTTACAGCTTACGCAAAACAGTGACAGAACTGCAGTTTCTTTTACATAAAATGACGATTCACAGAACTTACGACCACTTTTCCGCCCAGCTAGAGGCCGAACCGGTTTTCCGCTAAAACACGGAAAACGTGCCCGACCCTGAACTTGAACCGTGGGCGCCAGATTCGGCTCAAACGGAGTTACGACGGAAAAGTTACGGTCGCGCGAAAACTGGACAGCACACTAAAATTTTCATAAAAAGATAACTTTATAAACGGTTCGCGGCTTAAACGATTCGGGACTTACGCTAAGAGTGTGACACCCACTGCCACCGCCCTCCACCCACAACCACCGCAGCGGCGGCGTGCGGCGGTGGTGGTCTCGCCGGAAAAACGAAAAGGAAAAGAAAAGAACGAGACTAACGAAAACCACTTACCTTACGACGGCGTCTCACCACCACAACCAAGCCTCTCACCCTCGACTCCTCCGACGACAGCCGGTGGTGGCGGTCTCCGGCGACAGCAGCAGCGGCGGCGAGGGCTGCTGCCGCTGGTCCTTCCCTCTCGTCCCTCTCCTTCTCGCGATCACTCTCCCTCTCTCTCGGTTCTTCTCTATTTCTCTCTTCTCGTGATCTCTCTCATCCTCTACGGCCGAACCACACAAAGAAACAAGAAGAAAGAGTTGTAGGGTTTAGGATTGTTTGGGTTTTGCTTGAAACACAAGGAAAGGAACGAGAAAAAGGGGGTTTCGGTTCTTTAAGCAAAACAACAAACGCTCCATGAATTCTTGAAAAGAAAAAACCACCTTTAGTCCCTAGGTTTATAAGATAATCCTCTTCTTGACCTAACCTAGGATTTTTAACATTTTGACAATTCCGTTAACCCCGCTAATAAACATTTCGCTACGAGAAAGAAAAAAAAATATAAAATAATAGTTAATCAAGAAATAACCATACCGGGACACGGGCTTTACACAAACTTTGTTAGAATTTGTCTCATTTCTTTATTTTTCCAACGGTTCTTTCGGGTAAAATGATATCCGTGTTTTGTGGTGTTTAAAATGTCGGGCAAGTGACTACGGCTTGTGACTTTAACATTGGAACTCCTCCACATATGTTAGAGTTGAGACGGAAAGTTACATTCCACGATGTCTGTATAAAGCTATTTGAGTGATTTCGTTAAATAAGTTTTGTTTTACGGCATGTTAAGTCGTGTGGGTTTAATTTCACGAGGTGCATATCTTATTTGTTTATGTGACCATTTGGGGAAATCTGAGAAATCAATTTAAAGAACCTCACCTTTTGAGATTTTATGAGGTTTTAGTCCATATTTTCAAAGGATGGAAACGGTTTGGTTTTATCTTTAAGTTTGAAACTTACACGAGACAATTGTGTTTTAACAAAAATATATTTGTAAACCGTTTCATCGTTTTATATGAATAGCCGGCGCGCGTAAGATTTGTGGGTGAACCCTGTGCCACGACATTTTATGTTGAAAAAGAGGAATTTTGGGGTCAAATGTCGTGGAACTGATTTTGAAATTATGTGCACACTTTTGTCGCACCCGGTGTAAGGTCGAGCGGTTACTTTAAATACATGTCATGAGTCAATTCATGCTAGAACCGTGACGGTTCATTTTCAAAGAAATTATTTATTTCGCTTTACGTTTTGTGAGTAAACTAAGCTGCAATGAAATGATTTTCGACATGATTTTCATTTGTGGGACGAGCGTGTCCATTTTTGCGTAACTACCGACCTGGTAATAGTAGTTTTATTACTTACGGTCTTTTTGAAATGAAAAATCTTGACGTTGAAAATATTTTGTAAATGATTTTGTAAACCATTTGGGAAGTGCGTTTATAAGTGTTATGTGTCATTTTGAGAATTTTAAGGGTGTGAGTCCTTTTGGAAAACTCTTTTGTTTAACTCGTGTCGAGTTTGGGACTAATGTAGATTTTAGAGTATTGTTTGCTTAAACTTTATTTAAACGCGTTTTTGACCGACTTATGGGTCTAGCAAGCGTGGAGCATTTTGCTCGGTTTTGACTTTGAGATAGTCATGGGTCAATTGCACGGTTTTTAATGGCTCGATGTGAAGTTTTGTTGATGGGTTGTTTTGTTGCACAGTTTTGCACTTATTGCACGTTGAGTATTTACATGTTGGGTGAGTGAGTCATTCCGGGATAGGCATGTTGTTGGTAGACTGTTTTGCATTGGATCCTTGGTCACGTCAGTCAGTCGTTGGTAATGATCGGTTGAGTATCTCTGGGTGGGACTCCGATATTCATGTGTTATGACCTTGACTTTCCAGTAGGCACTGGGAGGATATAGTCTTGGGCACTTACCTGGGAGGTAGTCCCGATGTGCCGGGCCTTGAGACGTACCTGGGAGGTAGACGTTGAGGTGTATCTTGATACGGTGTAACTAGGCTTCGTAGAGCGAGTATGGAGGAATAGTAGACGGTGGAAGGTTGGGTATTCCACGCGTGTTGGTAATGTAGACCGGGTAGTATCGGTTAAGGGAATGACCTACGTGTGTGTTAGTTGACTTGATTGTGGGGGATATCTATTTGTGTTAGTGTCTAGGATAATACCACACTTATGTGATTCATTGTAATCGGTTGGACCGATGTTCGGCGGGTGGCCGATGTTTGTTTTGGTAATCGGTTGGACCGATGTTCGGCGGGTGGCCGATGTTTGTTATGGTAATCGGTTGGACCGATGTTCGGCGGGTGGCCGATGTTTGTTATTGTAATCGGTTGGACCGATGTTCGGCGGGTGGCCGATGTTTGTTATTGTAATCGGTTGGACCGATGTTCGGCGGGTGGCCGATGTTTGTTATGGTAATCGGTTGGACCGATGTTCGGCGGGTGGCCGATGTTTGTTATTGTAATCGGTTGGACCGATGTTCGGCGGGTGGCCGATGTTTGTTATGGTAATCGGTTGGACCGATGTTCGGCGGGTGGCCGATGTTTGTTATTGTAATTGGTTGGACCGATGTTCGGCGGGTGGCCGATGTTTGTTATTGTAATCGGTTGGACCGATGTTCGGCAGGGGGTCGATGTTTTGTTAATATAATTTATTGAAAATCTTTGGAGTCTATTAGAATTCGTAGAAGTTAATCGTCAATTAATGATAGGAGGGATCGTAATCGAGTATCCTGTAGGGTATACTGGTGAGCAGCTTTAGAATGGTTAGAGCTTGAAAGTGGATTGAGTTTGGGATATCATCAAATGCGAGAGAATTATTAGAAGCTGTTTGCGGACGTAGACTTCGGGGACGAAGTCTAATCCAAGTGGGGAGAGTTGTAAAGTCCGTGTCCCGGTACGTTTATTAATTAACTTTAATTATTAAAAATGTTTACCTTAAATTGTTTTTGGTTAGTGGGTTGGTGTCAAAAATGACCAAAATGCTAATCATTGTATGTATTTGTAATTGTGAGAGTTTGGACAAGTCAAGGGGCCATTTATGCATTTAAATGAAAGTCAAAAGGTCACGTTCGTTTTTTTTTTCTTCTTCTTGTTGATTCACAGCCACACCAAAAGAAAACCCCCAAGCAAACCCTATTCCTTCTTTCTCCTTTTGCTGCCAACGTGAAACCCCTCCCCATCCCCCCCTTGCGGCTGTCGCTAACCCATTCCCCTCCCCTTTTTTTGAGTGTTCGGCGACGAGAGAGAGAGAGCGAGAAGAGAGAAGACGAGAAGGCGAGAGAGAGAGATAGAGAGAACTCGCCGGCGGTCGCCGCTGTCTCCGGAGGTTGCCGCTATCACCTTTCTTCGCCGGAGAAGTCGAGAGGAGGAGGTTGCGGACACTTTTGCGTGATGTCGATAGGTACGTCGTGTGCGTTTCGTTCTCTTCGTTTCTTCCCTTCTTCCGGCAAGGACCGCCGTTCGCCGCCGCTGTGGTGGCCGGGGAATGGACGGCCGTGGTGGTGAGTGTAGGTGTGTGTGCGTTTATGGCGATCGAGAGAGAGGAGGAAGGTGGTGCGAGAGGGTGGTGAGGATGGTGTGCGTGTGTGTGTATTCGCTGCCTGAAAACGGCCGCCGTCGCTGGCGATCACCGCTGCCGGAGGTGGCAGTAGGTGGTGCCGGGTGTTGTTTAGAACTCGTATCCCGATCGTTGGTTTAATCGCAAAACTCTAACCCGTAACCGTAACCGCGTAACCGTTTACAAAATCGTCATTTTATGTGAATATTATGGTTATGTCCAGTTTTTATTTCGGGCATAACTTTCTCGTCGTAGCTCGGATTGAGGCGAATCCGGTGCCCACGGTTCACATTCTGTGTCGGTCACGTTTTTCGTGTTTTAGCGAAAGGCTGGTTCGGCCTCTAGCTAGGCGGAAAACTTCTGTTTTTACAGCAGGTCGGTAAACCGTGTGTTGTAATCTGTCACTGTCTTGCGTAAGCCATAACGTTTTGCTCGTAACTCGGATTGGGGTGAAATCGGTACCAAAAATTCCCTCTTTGAGTCTATAAACTTTTCTGTGTTTTGTGCGAAACCCAGTTCGGGACGTAGCATGGCTCAAAATGTCGTTTTATACTGAAAGGTGCTGATTTTCGCTGTTCGGGGAACTGTTTTTGTAAAATCCATAGTAAATTGTAGAAAAATCGTTAGGAGGCGTATAATATGTCCTTGGAACCCTAACTCAGAGTACTATCTGACCATGAAATAATATTGAGAATTTTCTGGGTTTAAAGGGGTCGAAACAGGTCCCGAACAGACCTGTTTGGTTAGACCGAAGGTAGTTTTAGTGACGGTTTAAGCGTGCGTCGTGTCTTAGGGTCTGGGTCTCGTATTGATATGTTTAACGTGAGTTTAGGTGCTGGGAAGTGGCCGTAATTGGGAAGCTTGAATTTGTATTGTTGAGCTAGGCGCGCATTCGAGGTGAGTTCTCTCACTATAACTAATGTCGGTTATTTTTACATTACGTTGTGTATGTATGTGGTAGTTCTATTTGCTTTTGATGCGGGGTTAAATAGTGGGGTGTCTAGTCGGACCTTTATTGTTGTGACTACGCGGGTGGCGTAGGAGTTCGGCGGGGCGGAGGATCACATACGCGAGTGGCGTAGTAATTCGGTGGGACCGAAGGTTGTATACGCGGGTGGCGTATGAACCCGGGGGTGCCGGGTTGCGTTTACACGATGGTCGTGTGGTCGGTGGGACCGACGTATGCCTATTAGGTGGGTTGGTGTGAGTATGCAGGTTTATGATTTGTTCGTAGACTTGAATGCTGTTTATGTGCAAATATCTGTTTATGGTGGTGTGGAAATAACTATGTTACTTATGGTGTAGAATTCACTAAGCTTCGTGCTTACCCTTTCCCAATAGATTGTGGTTTCAGGTACGGGCGGCTCCAAGGCGTGACGAGTACACACTGGCGCGCGAGGAGAGCTGGTTGCTTTATGGTGTTTAATAATTAAACGTTTATTCCGCTGGTTTTTATTATGAAGATATTAATTATGAGTTTGCAAACGAAACGTTGGGATCATTTAATGAGCTGTTATAAATGAAATGTTTATTTAAAAATTTAAATTTGCTTGTAATTTTTGGGACGTTACACCATGCCTCTACTAAGAAGAATAGTACAAGATATTAATACTATCTTGATAGCTACAATAATGCTCTAACAAAAAGTACAAGTGTGTTTGACAAAAAGGAGGAGATTGTTAGATCTAGAGTTTTGTCAAAAACACAAGTGTTGGTTTCTGAATTGAAGACTCAGAGTTCTGAGTAGAAGACTCAGAACTTCTGAATAGAGAAGTCTAGAAAAGATTCTAAGTGTTGGGATTTGGTCAGAAGACTCAGAAGTTCTGAGTAGGAGACTCAGAAGTTCTGAGTGAGAAGTCTCGAAAAGATTCTAAGTGTTGGATTCTGACTAGAAGGTTCGGAGTTCTGAGTAGGAGACTCAGAACTTCTGACTATGAAGACAAATGTTCTGAAACGCCTATTCAGAAGTATGTTCAGAACTTATGACTTGGATATTCTGTTATATTCAGTTACTAATTTGGACACGTGTAATTGTTCTATTAGTCTGTTTCTCATATGTACTACAGCTTTAGCTTTTCTTTACAGTATATATAGGAGTTAGCAACAGTTAGCTAACTAATCTTTGGCATAACTTTCCGCGTATCTTTGTATTCACTTTTGTAATCTTTGAGAGATTCTCTCTCTAGATTTGTAATCTGTTCTTGATTGAATACAATACTTTTGGATCCAATTATCTATCATTTACTGTTTGATTGTTCTAAATTGATTGTAAGATTGAATCCTGGTTTATACATCCTTCATTTGTGCCATCTGGGTCATCTGATCATGATCAATCATATGCACCACCTCCAAGGTCTACTTCTGAGCCATCTGCTGAATCTATGGATCCTAGATCTTCTCAACCACAAGGAGTACGACGCTCAAACCGAGTAAGACAAGTTCCTTCTCACCTTCGTGATTATCATTGTTATGCTACATTGTTGTCAAACCATGAACCCACTTCCTACAAGGAAGCTTCTTCTAACCCTGTTTGGCAGTAAGCAATGACTGAGGAACTTCGGGCCCTTGACAAAGCAAATACATGGGAGTTAGTACCTCTCCCATCGGGCAAGTCACCTATTGGTTCCAAATGGGTCTTTAAAATCAAGACAAAGTCTGATGGATCTATTGATCGTTACAAAGCACGTCTTGTGGCAAAAGGTTTCAATCAAGAATATGGCATTCACTACGAGGAAACGTTTGCTCCTGTGGCTCGTGTAACCTCGGTTCGCAGTCTACTTGCCATAGCTGCCCCCAAAAGATGGCCACTTTACCAGATGGATGTCAAGAATGCCTTTTTAAATGGCGATCTTTCAGAGGAAGTCTACATGAAACCTCCTCCAGGAGTAACTTCCCAACAAGGCCATGTCTGCAAGCTTCGGAAAGCCCTCTATGGTCTCAAACAGGCTCCTCGTGCTTGGTTTGAGAAATTTAGCACTATTGTTATCTCATTGGGATTATCTCCGAGTAATTATGATTCTGGTTTGTTTACTCGCACTACGGATGCAGGTACTATTCTACTCTTATTGTATGTTGATGACATGATCATCACCGGCAGTGACTCTACAGGTATTACCCAGCTCAAACATTCTCTCAGCTCATGTTTTGAGATGAAAGATCTTGGTAAGCTACACTATTTCCTTGGCCTTGTAGTTCTATCAGACGCTTCTGGTATCTATCTCTGTCAGGCCAAGTATATTTCAGATCTGTTATCAAAAGCCGGGATTACTGACAACAAATTTGCATCCACGCCCCTTGAGCAAAATCTACATCTTGCTCCTAATGCCAGAACCCCTCTGCGGGACCCTACATTGTATCGACAGCTAGTTGGATCCTTTGTCTATTTGACTGTTACTCGGCCAGATCTTGCATATGCAGTTCACACAGTCAGTCAGTTCATGTCTGCTCCGTGCTCATATCACTATGTTGTTGTTCTCCGTATTCTTCTCTATCTGAAAGGAACGATGTTTCATGGGCTTCACTTCTCATCCACTTCATCGTTAACTCTTCGTGGATTCTCAGATGCAGACTGGGATGGAGACATAACAGACCGTCGCTCCACCACCGGCTATTGTTTCTTCCTTGGGGATTCTCTTATTTCCTGGCGCAGCAAGAAACAATCTTTGACCGCTCGATCTAGTACTGAAGCTGTGTATCGAGCCTTGGCTGACACTACGCAGGAACTTGTATGGCTACAATGGCTCCTATCTGATATGGGTGCTCCTCAGACCTCTCCGACGCATTTGTGGTGTGACAACACCAGTGCCATTCAGATTGCTCACAATGATGTCTTTCATGAGCGTACTAAACACATTGAGATTGACTGTCATTTTGTTCGTCAACATGTTGTTCGCAAGACGGTTCAACTATTTCCAATCTCCACCATTGATCAGACAGCAGACGTCTTCACCAAGGCTCATCTTCTAGGGCGGTTTCGAGATCTCGTTTCTAAACTCAATTTGGCTCATTCTTCCCCTACTTGAGTTTGAGGGGGGGGGGGGGTGTTAGAGTTATTATTGTAAATATGTAATGTTCAAGGTCTATTCTGTAATTACCTGTAACTTAGTTGTATTTATAGGTTCCTTATGTTTCAGTTTTAGGTTAATCTCTTTTGTAATCATTCTCTCATATATGAAAAGCTGCTGCCAATTCCAGCCTCTCGACTCTTTCATCTAGTTATCGATTGACCAACTCTCCAATTCTTACAGTAGAACTTGCCGGAGAGAGAGAACAGCGTCGATGGATTGCGTCGATGGAGAAGGGTGTGGGTTAGAGGAGCTGGAAGTTAGAGGTGATGGAGAGGAGGTAGGGTGAGGCGTTCTTTGTCTTGGTAAAGGGTAGAAATGTCACATTTTTATCTTAATGGGGACAACACCCCTTAACCCACTGTGCGAAAAAGCCTATTGCTGTGCGATTAAGTCGCAAGTAAACACCCAAAAACATCTGCACGAATAAGCCGGTTTTCTCATTAAGCCGATTAAGTCACAAGTAAACGCACCCTTGGATTGAGTTTCCTAAGTTTGCACAGATTAACTGATTTGCAAATGAAATGCACCCTATATAGCCAATGTTATTTCGCAAACCACTTAAATCCGACAACCCATGCAAACCTCTTAGGGGCTGTTTACCAACTCTTACTGGGTAAGTGCTGTCCGGGTAAGTGTGATGTCCCTAGTAAGTGATGTCTCGGGTAAGTGTTGTCCGGGTAAGAATGTTTACCAAATGTTTTTAGATAAGCACTTACCGACAAAAAAATGACTATTTTAACCCCTTTTATAATTATATGTTAAATAAAATATAATTATTTCTATTATCATTTATATAAAGTAAAATATTAAATAAAATGTAATTATTTCTTTTATCAGTCATTTATATAACTCTTTTTGGTAAATTACCCTAAAATGTTTTTTTTTAAAAGAGAAAATACTTATTTAATTGAAAACCAAATGGGTTATGGGTCTTCTTCAAGTTCCAAGCCCAAAACCAGGGTTTATATTTATGAACCCTGCACCCCCAACTGACACATGCGATTTTCAAGAACCAAACACACTCACACCTCCTCATCTTCTCACTTTCCACCACTCTTTTCATCGGTTATTTTGCCTTTCTTCACCAGATTCTTTTCAAGATTAATAGTGTTTGTAATTTGGGGTTTCAAGACTTATGTAAGGTAAACTTCTCTCTGGATTATGTGTGTTGAAGATTAATCGATTTGGGGATTAGATTTTAGATTTACGTCAAAAGTTTCGTCATTTTCTGTTTTATGATTAACATTTGGTGCGTTTTCATCAGTTTTCTCTTCATCTTTGCTCTAAAAGTTGTCCGATTCGCTATTTGGTTTCTGAGTTTTGAAAGATTACTCAATTTGGTTTCTGGGTTTTTAAAGATTCGCTATTTGGTTTCTGGGTTTTTAAAGATTACTCAATTTGGAAATTGGGTTTTGAAGATTGCTCAATTGCGACGAGGGAGGAGGAGGACGGTGAACGGAAAAACAAATATGTCCTAATTGCAAGAAAGGGGCACGGGTGGAAAAATGAAATCTGACCCGGGTAAGCATTATTTTGGTGCTGGCTCGGTCAGATCGCGGTCAGGACTCAGTCAGTTCTCGGTCAGATTCTGGGTTTGGTAAACAAGCTGACTGTTGACCGAGTCAGATTTACTGACCAAGTCAGTCCAGTCAGCGGCTAGTAAACAGCCCCTTAGTAGTAGTCGTCCGTTTCATCTTGATTGGTTTTTAGTGTTTTCTGTTTTTACAATAAATCCCAGGGGTAAAGCCGGAAAGTAACAAAAAAAATAAACAATTTTTTTTAAATCAGTCGATTAGCCATAATCTAGGAAGGTTGAGTAATTATACGATGCAATTTTTTTTGGAAGTTATCTGCGTTAATAGTGTGATATCTGCTCGTTTTTGGATGGCTTATCTACATAAAAAGTTCTTCAATTTGTGTTCATCGAACTTTGTGTTTCAATTTTTTTTAACTAATGGCTATTCTCGATAAGTCGACTGAATACGGTTCATATGAAGGTGTCGAAGCAGACGGTGTTGTTGGTTCGTCATCGACCTCGCAGAATGTCGTTGGAAAGATATTCAAACACCATAATTCTTTCACAGGGGTTCTTCCCTGGATATGCAGACTATTTGTCAGAATGAAAGACAAACAACCGAACTTGGTTTTGGTTCATCGTCTTATATGCGTCGTTCTGGTTCATCTAATGAATCATGGCCTAATTACAAATCGTAAACAGTGTCCTAATTCATCTAATGAATCATGTCCTAGTCATTAAAACTAACCGAATGAATTATGATATCTGATTCATTGAATAAAATTATAACCATGAATCCGTCCGTATTCTTATATTGTTTGTTACAAACACATTCCGCATTTGATTCTACAAAAAGAAACAATGAATGTTTTCCCACTTAATCTTTTGATGTATTTAAATAGTCTGGATGCATATTTAACAGCAATCCTTTTCTCAATGTTGTTGCTAAATAGAAGTAAACCGTAGAAATCCGTCAACAATTTTTTTGAGAGATGATTCTTGGTCCTGTTTTTATGAATCAATGGAGAAAGTGTTGACAGTTGTAAGAGAAACATCAAAAGCCTAACTTTTTTTTCTCCGACACGAACAAAAGCGTCTTTCGATTATGTTTTTTCATCGATATCAAAGTCTATTAGAATCGGTGTATCAACGGTGTTATTGAATTTCGAGAATGGTTGGAATAGTCGAAGTCTGTTACCCCTTTTCCTACCTGAGAGAAACAAATCGTTGACGATTTTCGATAACAAAGATTGAAGCACACATTTATTCGAATGAAATCAGCATCTGATTACCATGATTCCTATCAGCCAATGTTATCGATTGGGGGTTTTCTGCAGAACCCTTTTTTGCAAGTCAATTTTCTATTCAAAACGGAAGCACACAATTAATGTTAATGTATTGAGTGTTTTTAGGGATATGATCCCATGAAATCAACTCTCCATGTTTAACGAAAGATGATTAATTGGAAGAAATTCCAATAATGCCCCTGACGATCGTTTCTTAAGGAATCTATTTTATTAATTATTTATTAAAATTAGTTAAATGCAACTTTTAATTTTTACCGTTGATTTTTAATCAATGGCTTAGATGGTGGTTGCATGGTATGTTAGATTTAGGAGGTCTCTTAAATAAACCACCCCTATATATATACTAGCAGTGTGCCCGTGCAATGCACAAGGTGGGCAAGATGTGAAATGTTTATCGTTAATGAAAAATGAAAAGCCTTCGAACATGTAGCTTAGTTGGTATAAGGGTTGAGCGACTTTGCTCAAATACACAACATATCCAAGTTTGAATCATGCAGGAGACGACCTTGAATCCCTTAGCTACCCTCAATCACTAAGAAGCAAAAATCCAAAATTGGAAACAATATTCCACCTATTGGTACCCCTATAATTCCATAACAAACCAATAATACAAGGTCTAAAAACTAAAAACTTTAAGAGAAGGAAGCATAACCAAAGAGAGTTGAGTCTCTACAAGCGAATTAAATGCCAGCCTTTAGAGGCGGAAATTAATCATGTCATCCACTTCAAATATGTCAATCACGTTAGAGCCAAACGGATGATTTGATCGGGTTGAAATTGTATTTGTAGCTTCAAAAGTGGGGATGAGAATAAGCATCAACAATCATATAGCACCAAATGTATAACGTCTATAATCTACAACTAAAAAAAACTATATTTAATGTAATGTAACTCAATCCAAAATTATAAAAGAGAAGTTGGTTTTTTTAGAATAGGGAGTATGATACTATTAGAAAACCATTAAATACTAAATACTATTGTTTAAATCTAACCTGATGAACAAGCTCTTCCTCTTCGTAATCACCAGAAAACGACACATCAAATTGAATCAAAAGAACCACCAGTTAGATTGAGGTAGTAGATAAAATAGCGTGAAAGAGAAAAAAATATAAGATTGTATTATTTGTGTCGAATAATCATATATTTATTTGTGGGGTAAGACCCTTGGTCCGTGCATTCGTTCTTATCGGGTAAGATTTTTGGTCATTGCCATATCAATCCGGTAGATGTTTACCCAGGTAAGTGTTTGTTAAACGAGCTCTAACCTCAGTTTTATATATTTTGTATTTTAGGTAAGCCTTCCGGTCATACATGATACAGGTAAACATATTTGGCATTATAACGGTAATATTTGATGACATGTAATGCCATGGATTTTTTATTTGATTTTTTTATTTTTTTCTTCACAATGTCACACCCCCTCGTCGGCTTGTCCCCCTACTCTTGTAGAGCGCACAACACAAAGTACAACATGTAATAAGGCTTCAAAATTCATCGTCTTCTACAAAAAGTTTAAGAGTCAAAATAATCAAACACAAAATTGTCATATACCCTCTTGAGATCTTCCCTTTATAAAACTAAAGATCTATCATGGATATACACATTCCACAACAGATATAAATTAGACTAAATATTCTTTTCATCTTTAGTTTACAATTTACTGGATTAGTCTAAGCATAACCTATGAGACCCTTTCGGTAAAAAAACCAACGTTGTGTTTGCTGGATTCAAGTGACTTTGGGCTCAATAGTTTTGTATTTGGTAACTGTCTGGACAGCTTTTGCATACCTCGATTAATCCCACAACCACTACAAAAAAACCTGGAAAATCCCACTCGCCTTGAAGAGACTCAACATGGCGACCTATGGCAGAGGCGGACCCAGAAATTTTTTCTTACGGTGGCACCTTTGACGAATCTAAAATTTTCCACATCGCCCGATGTTGTTTTAGCCTAATTCCACTGTTTTGAAAAAAAAAATCTCGATTTCGAGGAACTTTTTAAAAAAAATCAATTTCGAGAGACCTTTTCGAGTTTTTTTGATTGATTTTAAGAGTTCTTTTGGGATTTTTGGTTGATTTTAAGAGTTTTTTTGGGATTTTTGGTTGATTTTAGAGTTTTTTTTATACGATTGCACCATTTAAAACGATACGGTTGCACCCTTTAAAACGATACGGTTGCACTCTTCACACGACTAAAAAAATTTACCCTTCGTCGGACGAACGAATAGGTGGCACGTGCCACCTATTGCCAAAGGCTAGGTCCGCCTCTGACCTATGGGGTGGAGCCCCAAGGCCTAACCTTTATTTGACAACATAAAAACAATTCAGATGAATATAGAATCACAATAAGCTTAAGCTCTGCATTAATCAAGCATTTCTCACAAATCTAAAGTTACACTAAATCAAATAGAAAGGCTAGATGGGCAACATCAAATGTCAGCCATCAGTTTATTAAATGGTTTAAAAATTCAAACTACAAAACCTGAATGCCTGTCTGAATATTCATTTTTATTACTTGTACAACTCCTTGAATCTCCAACAGGCTTCCAACACGTTGTTTCGGTGGCCAAAGGCACTAACCCTAACAAACCCTTCACCAGCAGGTCCGAACCCAATACCAGGTGTGGTCTCGACATGGGTCTTCTCAAAAATCTCACTGAACACGTCCCATGAGCTTTGGCCTGGGAAGTGAACCCACACATATATATGAGGCATGTTTTCCTCCGTATACTTCAAACCCAAGTGAAGTAAATGTATCCACTATGAGCTATGTATTTTCTTTGTAGAACCCAACCACTTCATGCATAGCCTGCAAGAATTAGAAACACAATTATCATATAAAACCACCATGGCCAAGCCTTGGAGCAATGTGTAAAGTTAGCCATTTGTGACTCAAAAACTACACGTATTGCAAACCCTTGTGGCTTTCTAAGCTTGAGTCTTGAGCCTTGGCATTAGTCATGAAGGCACAATCTGTGTGGACTTTTATAAAATTAGGTTAAATCCTTTAAAGAAAAGTTAAAATAAAGTCACTTTAAAAAATGTCTAATAAAAAGTTCATGAGAGACTAAAATATAAATATAAATATATATAATATAAAGCATTACCCAAAATATATTTATTTATGTAATTATCTTTGAAAAACCAACAAAACAAGTCTAGTTGAGTTGTAGGACCAAATGAAATTTCAACTGGTTTTTTAAAATTTCTATATGAAATCACATAATTGGTTGTAGGTTTCATCATACAACTTATTTGAGCCATTGTCTATATTTAATATTAACTACGTCCTCACTCAGAAATAGATTGCATTAGCAAAAGAGAACCAAGAAAAAGAAAGAAACATGAGTTACAAATAATATAACCTCATCATGATAGCAAATCTGGTACCTTGAACATACCTTCATAATTTGTATTTGTGTCGTTTGCTGTCAAAATAAACATGAAAACTTAATTAATAATGAAAACCAATTTCTATTCATGGGCCCCTCAATGATTTTATGCTGACACTTAAATGTATGGCCATACTTAGACTGAATTGATATTGAATCAATTTTGCAGTCTATTTTAGGTCACCACAAATCTCTATTGAGAAATATAATATTGAACGGTCTGAAGATTGACAATATACCATGTGTAACAACTCGAATTTCCATTATATTATATTTAATATAAATGGGGTCAAATTGTAATTTAGTCTAAGTTTGTGGACTATTTGTAAATGTAAACTCCAGGGTTGAATTTGTATTTTGACCAAAGTTTAAGAAAAATTGAGAAACTTGAACTTAGATGGTAAATATTGTCAATAGTTGAAAGTTGGTTGGTATATAAAGTCTGAGTCGGCTAAGCTATGAAAAATATCTCACTTTCATAGCAGAAGTCGGTTCAAGAAGAAAGGGTATGACATCCAGATTTGGTTTGGTAAGGAATCGAAATTCTTCTCTATCAATTCGATTATTAAGATTGTTATTCTTAAGCAACTGGATTTCATTTTAGGTTATTGAATCAGTTGGGAAAAAGATTGGAATCAGTTTGGTTCAGAACTTGATTATCCACGTGAGTTCATCTTCTTCTAAATGTTTTTAATTGAAATTGAGTAAGATATTGGGTAGCAAACTGTCTGAATGATTTTAGTAAATATGTATTGAGATTGAATCGACCAAGAAATTGAACTCAGATGAGTTTTAGAGCAAATTTGATGTGCAGATTGAATTCCAGTATCGAAGTCCCGGTGTCTAGTTCCGGAATTGGATTGGATCCGGAATTAGGTTGGATGCGGAATTGGGTTGAATCCGGAATTGGGTTGAATCAGGAATTGGATTGGAGCTGGAATTGGATTGGATCCGGAATTGGGTTGAATCCGGAATTGGATTGGATCCGGAATTTAGTTGGGATCCGGAATCGAGCTGGGATCCGGTTTCATTTGGGTGCCGGTTCCGGATAGTTTCGGACTTTGAGTTCGGAATACTTTTCCGGATGCATTATCTGGTTAAGCATTTCTAAAAAAATTCTAGGGGTGCTGCCCCCAGACCTCGCAAGGGCGTTACCCCTTGACCCCATCCGCTAACCGGGTAGCGAAACCCCCGTGCTAAGTCGCCGAAGGGGGATATTTGAATATAAAGATACGATAGGTTATCTAGTATTCTTAGCGTCGAGAATATGATACGAGATGTTGTGTGTTTATGTTGTTATGCATATACGCTAGTAGTGTAATGGATCCATAGGCACTGGTAGTCTTTGTAACGTGGAATAGGGATAAAGTAACTTGTAATTCCCGTTGACCTGAAATGAGGAATAGGCATAAAGTAAATTGTAATTCCCATTTCGTAAGGTGATGTGAAATGAGGAATAGGCATAAAGTAAATTGTAATTCCTATTTCATAGTGTGACGTGAGATGTGGAATAGACATAAAGTAAATTGTAATTCCCATTTCGTATTGTGAGTAGAAATCTTGGAATAGGCATAAAGTAATTTGTAATTCCTGATTTCTATGGGAAGGTAAGAGATAGGCATAAAGTAAATTGTAATCTCTACTTCCACTCCAAGAAATAGGCATAAAGTAACTTGTAATTTCTTGGATATGAGCGATGATCTAGAATCTGTAATGATTCGTAGTAGGCTCTCGAATGTGATGATATGACTTTCTGAATGTTAGTCATACTCATGGAATCGGGTATGTTCCCATCATCGCAAGATGAGTATGTGTACGTTAAGAATGGTGGCAAACCAGGTTTGTTTATACGCTTTGAATATTTGAGTTTCCAAAGCTGTTAAAGTTTCAATTTGAAATTGGGTGTTCTCACTAGGCGTAAGCCTAATCGTTTCAAATTAAATTTTCTTACCAAGTACGAGCTCGGGGAGGTAACGGGAAGAGGGACGAGTGCTTTTGGTATTCATCTTTTGGTGCTAAGTGGAGAAGTTATCTTATGTGAGGATGCTTTTGATGAATTTCCTAGACAATCAATTTAATCTAATCATAGTTGGCAGGATTAGATTAATAGGTTGTTTTGAGAATTCGAAATGTGTATATATGAACCCTCATAGTTAATTCTCTGCTTATGTATAAAAGTTTGCATGATATTATGATTAACCTTGTTGAATTTTAAGGTTTAAATTGCCCCTGATTTTAAGGGTGTTACACCATGTCTCACGTTCATATGGATATCTAGAACAAAAGGATTATTGATCACTTACCTATAGGACTGTTTCATACCATCTGGTTTTGATTACTGAATAATGTCTTGAATGACACACATGTGCCATTATATAGTTATTGTGTCAAGTGCAAGTGGGAGTCTGTTGGAGATATGCCCATTGACACAAAATAAATTATTGGCATTATCCTATTCAGTCGCACACAAAGTCCAAACTAAAATTGCAAGAATTATATGGTTAAGGGGAAAGTTTGTTAAACATCATAAGTGATGGTTTAACTAGAAAATAGAGGAAATTTTGAGGGACCAATGTTGTAAAATGGAGGAGACACAAAAGTAAAAGTGTCATCATTTTGGTCAGGACCACACTCCATCTCTCTCTATTTTCTAAGCCAAAACCGATTTCCGCCTCTCTCTCTCTCTCTCTTTAATTTCGGCCAGCAACAACACACACACAAGTGTGTGTTTTGCATGTGAAAGAAAATGTCTTTTTTCTCTCAAAAGGTTTTGGTGAGAAGATCTCTTGCAAGCATTTTGGAGCTTTGGGTGTGCACTTGATAGAGGGATTCTCTCTTGGATCCTCCAAAGTCATCAAGTGTATGATTTTATCTTCATCTCCTTTTAAGTTGCTAATTTTCTTTGTACAATGGATCCTCTCTTAGAAGAAGAAGTTTTTTATAATCATAAGCTTCCGTTGCATGTTTAAGTTTGGCAAACCTTCTTCTCCCAACAACGGTAATAACAATACACACTCAAGCAAGTCAAACAAAAACGCAAAAAAAAGACAACATGATACAGTTGTTTGAAAATCGATCGTACCTGTGAGAAGAAACCCAAATACCGACAATTTAACCGTTGGTGATGGTGTTGTTAAATTGAAAGATGAGAAGAATCGGCGAGAACCCCAAACCCATAACATAAACATTAGATCCTGAGAAGAAACCCTTGGTGTGCAACTAAAACCCATAACAGAAACATTTGTGCGATTGTACCTGAGAAGAAACCCTCGGTGATTGCGTTGGTGACTTGAATCGATTTGAACCTGAGGAGAAACCTTGGTGATTTGATCTTGTTAGGACCATAAATGTCCTATAATATAGAAAGTGATATAAAGAAATGATTAGAAAGGTTTATTTAATTGTAAAAGCCTTTAATGCTTAAATGGGCTTAGATCAGGCTTAATGGGCCGTGGGCCTTAGGCTTTAGGCATTGGTATATATAGTTAGCTTTATCCCTTGTTAATGTTAGAGATCAGAATCGTCATTATTCAGATTTGATAAACAATTGTAAATGTTAATGCCAAAAATCGTCCAGAAGATTAACTTAAGGTTGATTGTGGAGCTTAACAACTAAAGATAAAAATCGTTCGACAAAGCAATGCGACAAAGATAAAAAATGTAAATAAGACGCAAGGAATTTTGGTGACGCGGGAAAAACCTCAACGAGGAAAAAACCCGCGGATGACTGTGATGGTCGTCGTTGCACTATGGTCGCCAAACAGGGGCGATGTCCTTATGTTCCAGGTGTCGAGAGTACAATGATTACAATACAAATGAAAGAAAGACTTTAAATGTAAATTAAACAGGTGTATCAAAAGTAAAAACAAGTGTGTCGTGTCTAAAGACTAAGCGTCGTGCGTCGTTTGTTCGAGAGAGAATGAGTTATGCTTCGAGTGCTTTCGCTGTGTAATTTCGGTTTTTGGAATCAGATGATCGCAAATGAGGCTAGGATCTTTATATTTATAGTCTTCGTAGCTTTAAATGACCCTCGTGAATGTAGGAGTAACGGTCGTCACGGCTGCTGGGATTAACGCTCGTAATTACTCTTGTCGGTTATATCCGTTGGTCATTAATGGTATTGATCCTGCATTAAACAGAGAAATCATAACAGTTCGTCATATGTTAGTCGGTCGAGGTCGTAATGTCTCTTACGACGGTCGTGTGTCGTGAGTACATTTTCGATTTAAACTCTGGTCAGACGATAAAGTGTTTATGATTTTATCATATCATAAAAAAGTGTAATAAATATCTTCCCTTTTCTGGTCGTGGTCGAGACTGGTGAAATTTTACCCAAACAATTTGCCCCCAAAATTTAAAAATAAAGTGGCAAATTCAAAATTCAAATTTTTAAATTTTTGTTAGTAGGACATCCAGGGTTGCGACACGTGTCGAAAGTTGCTTCAGTTGCCTTGGAATTGGATCGGTCCAATTCCAACTAAAGGGGAAGTTGAAAAGGGGATAAGATCGTGACGTCATGTTGACGTGCGATCGTGCCTAACAGCTGTAAACGCCAGGTGTCGACGATCCGTTCGTGCATACGAAACGACATGGGTACGTGTCGATCATCGAAAGGCTCGATCTGACACAATCGATTACATAAATAGAGACCCACGGTGGATCTTTTCCATTTTACGATTTCTGAGAGTTTTAGAACGATTTTTTCCTCCCCGATTTCTTACCATCTTTCAGCGAATCCTTTCCAAAACCTGCAAAAATCTTAAGTCGGTTAGAGTTTCTTGAGGATTAGAGCGCCTATATAAGGTACGACTTCTCATCCTTTGTATGCATCGTAAGTCTATCGCAAGAAAACAT
The DNA here is from genome assembly GCA_033807775.1 of Saussurea involucrata. Taxonomy (NCBI): domain Eukaryota; kingdom Viridiplantae; phylum Streptophyta; class Magnoliopsida; order Asterales; family Asteraceae; genus Saussurea; species Saussurea involucrata. The sequence continues at coordinate 1,054,136 of CM066321.1, read as the reverse complement.
AGGAAAAATTAGGATCTTTGGGGTTTTTCAGACCTGCAAACTTGGTTAACAGGGTTAGAAATGTCGACTGAGCCTGCAAGTTCAATTAGAGATCAAGGTGATCTCGATGACCTTAGGAGTTTAGCAAAAATCCCTGCGGGGATTGTACTGAGCAAGGCCGGTCAGATTCGACCGGAGATGTGTCCCGCTGGGTATGTCGTGATATACGAATACCCGTTTAAGATAGGTTTTGAATGGCCCTATTCGCCTCTGGCCAAGGCTTTCATGTGCGAGTTCGACCTCTCGCCGGGGCAACTGATGCCCAAATTCTGGCGTGTCATCCATGTTGTCGAGCGACTTACCAAGAGTTTGAGTCGCCGATGAACGTGAACGACCTCTTGACGGCCTACCAGGTCAAAATGGACGGGTACCGTCGCTACAGCTTGTTCTCGAAACACAAAGGCGATCGTACCTTGGTTCTAAAAATTGCGTTCAACGACCGCAAATGGAAGACCAGGTACGCATTCATGCGTGTGGCGACGCTAGACCCCGATAGCGACTGGATTAGGTCTGGCTGGAACATGACTGGTGAGTTTTTAGCTTTGGTCGAGCGTTTTTATTATATTTATTGACTTTCTTTCTAACTGATCTTCTCTCTTATGTGCCTTCAGACATCAAATTCGAGGACGTGAAGCCCAATGACGACTCCAAGGCTAAGATCGACAAGTTTCTGGAACTTAGTACCGACGACCGATCGTTCGTCACGCGACACTTGATAGACGAAGACGACGAGGTGGTCTACTTGGGAGAGAACCGAGAGAGACGAGAGGAAGAGGAGGAGGAAGAGAAGACAGAGGAGGAAGAAGAGAAAGAGGAGGAAGAAGAGAAAGAGGAGTCAAGAGAAGGAGATGTGATGACTGGTGAGTGTACCTTTACTCTTTTCTGCTCGACTTCGGTCTTTTCTTTTATGTCTGTCGTGTAATGCTCTTTTCTCTTCTTGTTTTTCAGGAGAATCCCAGGCGAAGGTGTCGTCTGCAGCTGCCAAGAGGGAAGCTCAAGCTGAGCTTGCCCATAAGGGCATAGAAAAGAGGAAAGTGACCTCGACCACCGGGTCGGGTGTCTTGAAGAAAACGAGGATGACGCTCCCGAGAGAACCGTCTTCAAAGGCTGACGACTCATCGAGAGTCGTTACGCCTGAGAAGGCGAAGGTATCGGTCGCATCACCGATAAAGACGAAGATGTCTTCTGGTGCGATCGATGTGACGCCCTTAAGTTCTGCACCGCTAGCGAAAACGACGATGTCGCCATCTGCCACGTCGACCCCTTCGTCAGCCGACAAGGTCAAGGGCCATAAGACGGGAGAGGCTGAGGTTATGACGATCAATTTTACATTGCCGTCAAACTTCATGGCTGATAATGTCCTAGACGAGACAACACTGTTTCCTCATCTGGGGAAATATCAGCTCCCCTCTTTCAGGGAGCGCTTTCGGGGAGTCTCGGTCGAAGAGACGAGATCCCATTTTGCCGGACTGGCGTTCATGGTAAGTCTTTCTTTCAAGACTTGTCTTACTTTGTCATTGTTAATTTTGTCGAGTGTTTACTAACATGTTCCTTTATGTTTTACAGGCGTTCCAGTCCTCTCTAGCTCTGCACGCCGAAACAGCGAAGATAGAAGGTCTAGTGTCCTCTACTCTCGAAAGAGAGAATGCGGCACTGGACAGGGAGAAGTCGGCTCTGGTGCTCGTCGAGGACTTGTCGATACGACTCGACGATGACCAGAACGAGTCTGAGGCCGTCGGGCGTGCAAGGGACGAGGCGAACTATCGTCTGAAGCAGTCCTTGTCCCTGATCGCCGAACAAAGGGCTGAGCTGGACAAGACTAAGGAATCCTTGGCTGCGAGTGAAAAAGAAGCTGAGGATTCCATGTCCAGGGTGGCGGAGCTGGAGGGAGTGGTGAAGGAGTTGAGAGATGAGGCGAAGTCTGTCTTCGCTCTTGCCCGACTGACCGCGCGAGCGACAATCATGCGACAACACTTGTCGAGCAAGTATCCCCTGGCCTCTGCGTCGGATGAGCTGGCGTTCTTCTTGTCGAACGTCGAGACTGAGAGGGACCTCGACTCGGACGACGAGAAGGAGGTCGAGGAGGAGGAGATGGACGAGGGCTCAAAGGGTGAGGCCTCTGGCAAGGACGCAGCTGTCGATCCTCCTCAGCCTTAGAAAATTTTATGTTCTTTGTCTTTAATCGCTCGACCGTTGGTGGTCGAGTTATTTGGATGTACCTGATCGTTTGATAAATGAAACTTACATTTCTTTTGAACTTGCGCATTATTTCGATGTCAATTAATTTTTGTATTACAAACAAACATCGAGTACAATGTACGTAAATAAACATAAGTTATATATAACAAACATAGGCATTTGCGACAAAGGCATTCATCGAAATATATTGACCCTTCCAAGTCAAAATTCGGACTGTAAGATCTTGAGACCTTTAAGTCATGCAAAACAAACATAAGTACGTGCGATCAAAGCATTCATAAAGTACGTGCGATCAAAGCATTCACTCGAAACATAAAAAAAATTCTAAGTTAAAAAACTTAGACTATGGGGTCATTGGACCTTGTGATCGCACAATTAAATCGTGCGACGAACTTGAGTCGTATGTTCCTGCAATTGTACAATCAAGTCGTTCAATAGACCTGACTGCTTATGTCGTGTGATCCTGCGAAAGTTTACCGAAGTCGTATAATAGACTTGGTAACTTGTGTCGTGCGATCCTGCGATAAAACAATGTCAGAGGTTGGTCATTGGCTAGCCAACGACCCTCCGATGCTTAAGTTAGTAATCGTCGTGATGAATAAAAAATCGTATGAAAGAAGGAAAAAGACTTAGAAGAAATACCTTTTCAAATGTGTTGCATTCCAGCTACGTGGGATATTTCGATCGTCGAGGGTATGGAGCCGATAGGCACCTTTCCCACGACTTCCGAGATACGACAAGGACCTTCCCACTTGGTGGAAAGCTTACCTGCATTGAGCTCTTGAGTGCTCTGGAACACTCGTCGGAGGACGTAGTCGCCTTCTTGAAAGACTTTAGCTTTGACGTTCTTGTTGAAATGTCGTTCGACCGCTTGCCTTTGCGACGCCATTCTGATCAATGCTGATTCTCTAAGTTCTTCGAGGGCATCAAGGTCATAACTTAAATCAACCAGGTTATGGTCGACGGAAGTATGCCTCGAGGTTGGGAGCTAGACCTCGACCGACAAAACTGCTTCACAACCATAGACCAAAGAGAAAGGAGTTTGTCCTGTGGATGTGCGAGGCGTCGTGCGATTCACCCACATGACTGAAGGGAGTTCTTCGACCCACTTTCCTTTGGCAGCTTTTAACCTTTTCTTGATCGAAGAAATAATGGTCTTATTGCTCGACTCGGCAAGTCCATTTGCCTGGGTGTTGAGGTCGTCAGCTTGATGTTGCGGTCCTCACAGAAATGTCGAGTCCTGTTGCATATGAACTGGGATCCATTGTCGCAGAGAATTTTGGATGGAATCCTAAACCCGCATATGATGTTAGTCTGGATAAAAGAGACGACCTCCTTGTCCCTAACTTGGGAAAAGGTAGCTGCTTCTACCCACTTAAAAATATAATCCGTAAGTACGAGAAGAAATACCTTTTACCCTGGGGCAGGTGGTAGCTTGCCGACAATATCCATCCCCCATCTCATGAAGGGCCATGGGATAAGTGTCGAATGTAAAGGTTCGGAAGGTTTATGGGACATACCTGAATGTCGTTGACAGGGATCACAGTTCTGGACATACCTAATGGCGTTTTGTCGTAGTGTTGGCCAAAAATACCCTTGTCGAGAGATACGATTAGCCAAATTGTGACCTCTTGAGTGATTGCCACACTCCCCATCGTGCATTTCTTGAAGGATCTTCTGAACTTGACTCTTGCTGATGATGCACCTCAGGTTTAAGCCTGTCGATGATTGTCGATAGAGTCTATCTCCGATCATGACATACCTGGATGCCTTGACCCTGATCTTGCGAGCTTCCATCTTGCCTTCTGGGAGTTGGTCATGTATAAGAAATTTTCTGATGTCGCACGACCAATCATCTTCTTGGACTTTGATCTGGACGACATCGTCATTTTCGATGGACGACGTCGCCAGGTGGATCATAGGAATGTTGTCAAATATTGGTTCGACCAAAGCAGACCCAAGGTTTGCTAAAGCGTCGACTTGAGTATTCTGGTCCCTTGGAATCTGTTCAATAGAAAATGATTTAAACTTTTCTGATTTTTCTTTTGCTACCTTTAGGTACGCTGTCATTTTTGAATCTTTGGCCGCGAATTCTCCATTCATCTGGTTCACGACCAGAAGAGAATATCTCTTGACATGTAGCGCGGTTGCCCCCGAGTCGTGGGCCATATTCATTCCCACGATCAGGGCTTCGTACTCGGCTTCGTTGTTGGTGGTTTTGAAGTCGTATCGTACGGAATACACCATCTTGCCCCCCCTGTGGCGACTTTAAGACGACGCCTAGTCCTGAACCCCTAACGTTGGATGACCCATCGACGTGTAAGGTCCAAGGTACGTCGTCGTGAGTCGCCACAGTAAGTACTTCGAGTTCTGCTTCTTTTTCCAACTCAGGAGTAAAGTTGGCGATGAAATCTGCCAATGCTTGCGATTTAATTGCTGTCCTGGGCTTGAAATCGATGTCGTATCCACTGAGATATATGCTCCATTTCGCCAATCGTCCTGTCAACTCAGGTTTGCTCAAGACAGACTTAAGAGGAAAGTTAGTAACGACAGTAATAGGATGTGATTTAAAACAATGGCGCAATTTCTTCGCGGTTGTAACAAGAGAGAAAAGCAATTTTTCCATAGAGGAATACCTGGTTTCGGCATCCAAGAGAGATTTACTTACATAATAGATCGGCAGTTGTTGTTTTTCATCTTCTCGTGTCCGGACGGCGCTTACTGCATTAGGACTGATAGCTAAATATAACTGCAGGACCTCATGATCGTGAGGTTTCGACAGCAAAGGCGGAGACGTCATATATTCTTTTAATTTTTGCAGTGTTTGCTCATGATCGTCGGTCCAGTCGAAGCCTTTGTTTTTCCTGAGGACGTTATAAAATAGATGACATCTATCTGAGGATCGAGAGATAAACCTGTTCAGAGCTGCCACCCGACCAGTGAGCCTTTGGACCTCTTTGAAATTTCTTGAAGATTTGATCTCGATAATGGCTTTGATCTGGTCGGGATTGGCCTCGATCCCCCGATGAGTGACCATATAGCCCAGGAATTTCCCGGCACTGACACCAAAGGAGCACTTTGTCGGGTTGAGCTTCATGCTATACTTTCGAAGGATGTTGAACGACAGCCTCAAATGATCGATGTGGTCAACTGCTTGCTTTGACTTGACGAGCATGTCGTCGATATACACCTCCATCGTGTCGCCAAGATGATCTTTGAACATTTTTTTCACCAGACGCTGGTAGGTAGAACCTGCATTTTTTAGTCCAAATGGCATAACCTTATAACAATAAATACCTCGATCTGTCATGAATGCAGTCTTTTCTTGGTCCTCGACGTGCATCAGGATCTGATTGTATCCAGAATAAGCATCCATGAACGTCAATAGTTCATGTCCTTCTGTCGCGTCGACCATGGCATCGATATGTGGCAATGGAAAAGGGTCTTTTGGACAAGCTTTATTGAGATCTGTAAAATCGATACATACCCTCCATTTGCCATTTTTCTTCTGAACGACCACGACATTGGCAAGTCAGTCGGGGTACTTCACTTCTCGGATTTTCCCTGTCTTGAGGAGGTTGTCGACCTCGTCATTTATCACCTAATTCCTTTCAGGAGCAAAATTTTGTCGCTTTTGTTTGACAGGCTTAAATGACGGGTCGACATTGAGCTTGTGAGAAATAACGCTGGGGTCTATGCCGACCATATCTTCGTGCGACCATGCAAAGCAGTCGGCATGTTCCTGCAAAAAAGATATCAGTTTCTCTTTAAGGCAGGGATCGAGGGACGAACCTATAAAGACTTTCTGGTCAGGCTTGCTCTGGTCCAGGACGACTTCCTCCAGGCGATAGTCGTCGGCTGTTCCAGGAGCATCTTGGACCTGTAATTGCTAGATGGCCTGCTTCTGCGGCTTCAGGGTCGTCTTGTAGCAGTCACGGGAGACTTTCGGCTCACTTTTGATCTCCTGGATTCCCCACGGTGTAGGGAACTTCATGGTCTGATGATACGTCGAGGGAACGGCTTTCATGTCATGGATCCACGGTCGACCTAAGATGATGTTATAGACGATGAACAATCAATGACGTTGAACTTGGTCTGCTTGTTGATTCCTCCGGCATAGACAGGCAAGGTGATCTCTCCAAAGGTACTTGTCGCGTCTCCATTGAAACCGACCAAGGTTGTCGAGCGTCGGGTAATTTCCGATCGATCGATTCCCATGGCCTTGATGGTATCAAGGAAGATGACGTTCGCTGAACTGCCCCCATCGACCAAAACTCGTCGGGTTAAACAATTACCAATCGTGAGTTGAATGATCAACCCGTCATGATGCTTTCGATACGAGTCACCGAGGTCGTCTTGGTCGAATGTGATCTTCATGGATTCTATCTCCAGATCTCCTTTAGGTGTTGATGAACGAGGGGTAGGTCGATCGTCAGGTGCCTGGCTGGCGTGACGTTTGGGTACGGAGTACGTCAGACCGCACATGTCAGACCCACCAGTGATGCAGTTGATGACCTTTGCATGATCGGGGGTCGGGGGTCGAGGGTCGAGCGTCGTTAGCTGGAGTAACGACGTCGTCGATGATATCTCTGAGGTTTCCTTTCGGGGCGTGATATGCTAGCTCCTTTTTGAGAGCTACACAGTCGTCCGTCAGATGACCATGGTCGACGTGGAAGTCGCACCACTTTGATTTGTCTTTCTTACCGTCGTCTTTTCCGGACTTCTTCGGCCACCGGATGGTCGCCTGGACGGTCTTCAGGGCCTCGACCAAGTCCTTAGTAGTCCCTTTGAATCCGTAAGAGGATATCTTAGGGTACTAAGGAAACTTGGTCGCAGTTTTGAACTCCGCCTTCGTCTTGAATCGGACGTTCGAGATTTGTCGTGCAGGCTCTGATTTGGACACTGCCTTCGTTTTAAACTATGGCTTTTTTACACTTAGCGACCTCTTGTCGTTAGTGTGCTTTCGACGAAAAGCAGCGTCGTCTTCCACCCTCGTATACGCCAGGGTTCTTGCGCGGACATCTTCGAAATTCTCTGGAGGATATTTGGTCAGATCGGTGTACAGACCCAAACTGTCGTCCATACCACGTTTGTAGGCTTCGATCGTGGTCTTGACATCGCAGTTATAGACACTGATCATCTCTGCGTTGAACCTGTTGAAATAGCTCCGGATAGATTCACCGGCCTTCTGCACGACATAATACAAGTCGCTGGTCTGCTTCTCCATCTTGCGACTGCTGGCGAACTGCTGGGAGAGCTGGTTGACTAACTCGGCGAACGACCCGATGGATTTGGGATTGAGGTTAATCAACCATTGGAGGGCAGGACCCGTGAGGTCGCCCCAAAACTCTTGCACATGCAAATTTCTGGTACATGTGCGGGATCGAGACAGTCCACATTAACTGCTTGTACTGCGCGATATGCTCCGTTGGATCGGTTATCCCCGAATACTTGGCGTGAAAGCGGGGATATTATACTTCTTCGGGACGTCGATTGTCGCGATCGTGTCAACGAAAGGTGACGCCTGATACCCCGAACGAGGCTCGACATCGACGGGCACGTCTGCGCCCGGTAGCTTAGCGAGTAAGGACAGGACTCGCTCATTCTGGTCTTCCAACATCTTTAACCGCTGGGCGACAGGATCATTGGGATCGAAATTCACACCTGTTGGGGGGTTAACCCCTGAACTGGTGCCGTTTCCGTACGACGAGCCATTGGCGTCCCCATTGAAAGGGACGAAGTATGGCTGAGATCCATTGTGCATGGGTGGTGGCCTTATATGCTGAGGAGGAATTGTCCCGAACTAGGGATTTGGGATGAACGATCCCTGCTGCTGACTTTGACCGAACAATCCTGGTCCTGGATTCTGAACGAATGGACCCGAACCTGGATTCTGGACGAAGGGAGCGGATCCTGGATTCTGACCGAATGGTCCTGGACCTGGACTCTGAACGAATGGTCTTGGATCGTTATGTGGTTCGAATGGATTCCTCAGTCGCGCGATCTCTTCAGCCGCCCTTCGACTTTACTCAGCAAGGGCAAAGATCTGTCGGCGCGCATTTTCAAGCTCCCAATGCATCTGGGCGATGACCTGTTCTTGGCTTCCATGACTTGCCATTTTCCTGAAACAAACCGTCAGTAAGACGCGCGTTTGTCGAGGACTTTCTCTAGATGGGGCCCCACAGTGGGCGCCAAACTGTTAATGCCAAAAATCGTCCAGAAAGATAACTTAAGGTTGATTGTTGTGCTTAACAACTAAAGATAGAAATCGTTCGACAAAGAAATGCGACAAAGATAAAAAATTTAAATAAGACGCAAGGAATTTTGGTGACGCGGGAAAAACCTCAACGAGGAAAAAACCCGCAGATGACTGTGATGGTCGTCGCTGCACTATGGTCGCCAAACAGGGGCGATGTCCTTATGTTCCAGGTGTCGAGAGTACAATGATTACAATATAAATGAAAGAAAGACTTTAAATGTAAAGTAAACAGGTGTATTGAAAGTAAAAACAAGCATGTCGTGTCTAAAGACTAAGCGACGTGCGTCGTTTGTTCGAGAGAGAATGATTTATGCTTCGAATGCTTTCGCTGTGTAATTTCGGTTTTTGGAATCAGATGATCGCAAATGAGGCTAGGATCTTTATATTTATAGTCTTCGTAGTTTTAAATGACCCTCGTGAATGTAGGAGTAACGGTCGTAACGACTGCTGGGATTAACGCTCGTAATTACTCTTGTCGGTTATATCCGTTGGTCATTAATGGTATTGATCCTGCATTAAACAGAGAAATCATAACAGTTCGTCATATGTTAGTCGGTCGAGGTCGTAAGGTCTCTTATGACGGTCGAGTGTCGTGAGTAAATTTTCGATTTAAACTCTGGTCAGACGATAAAGTGTTTATGATTTTATCTTATCATAAAAAAGTGTAATAAATATCTTCCTTTTTCTGGTCGTGGTCGAGACTGGTGAAGTTTTACCCAAACAGTAAACACTCTAAAAAGGTTTATGAATGTTTTATGGATGACGAGTTGAAATCGTACTGATCATTGTTTATTCTATTGATTTCTTCTACATTGCACTAATCTGGGATCCACAATTGGTATCAGAGCAGACAGACATCAATCGATTCAAGGTATCCAAGTTTCTGTGGTTGTCTAGCTAGTTTGGTGATTTCGATCAAACCGGATGTGGTCCGGATAGTTTGAATCTATCCGGACACAATCAAGTTATCCGGAAACTCTCATATGCTAAGATATTTTATCCGGTAGCCACCCCATCCGGTAACCTACCTTATCCGGAAACCATCTCACCCGGTAACCCAAGTTGTCCGGAAACCTATATGGTTTCTGGTAAGTTCAACTATCCGGGATATGATGTTTGTCCGGTAACCTTGTTCACCCGGTAACCCAAGTTGTCCGGAAACCTTTATGGTTTCCGGTAAGTTCAACTATCCGGGATGTTCATGCTTGTCCGGTAACCTTGTTATCCGGTAAGTTCACTTTTTTCTGGTAACCTTAAACTTGTCCGGTAACCATACGTATCCGGATACCAATGTACCCGGTAACTTCTGTTATCCGGTGACCATTGCACCCGGACACTATGTTTCCCGGATACTTTTTTTGTGTGGACAATTTGGCAATTCCTGTACCCTGTTCCACTGCCATTCCTCAATTTGTTCCAGATTGAGCCGATCTTCGCCAAGGTACGCACCCGACACTTCTTTTTGATTCCGACCATAGTCTAATATCGTGTCTTACAGGTACTCAAATGGCGGATCAACAACCACAAGACAATCCTCCTCGTGAGGAATTCATTGACGAAGAGGTTGACAACGCCCTTGTGCACCCAGACAACATCGCTGAGATCGAGGGGAACAACCACCACCTCGACGTTGTTGAGTTCCGACCACAACATCGTGTGGTCGTGGACATCCTACTCGGACATCCACTTCCCTATGCGCTCACGGCGACCACCGACATCCCGGTACTCTATCTACAACAAGTATGGAATACCATCCAGGTCGTCACCGCTTACAACTCTCAAACGATCACTACCACGATCGATCATCATCCGTTTTTACTCACACCTGAGTCCTTTCGACGACTACTCTCACTACCAGAGGCCACTGCCAGCGGCCGAGCTACGTTCGACCACGCAATCAACGAAGACACTTTATGTGCCGAAATTTGTGCACTCGGATACAATCACGCACTCAACCGCCCATCCGCTTTAAACAAAAAATACTTGGCGCCTATCTGGTACACCTTGTTCACAATCCTGAACAATCCTCCAGATGGAAGGGCATCGACAAGTGCACAACCGACTTCCTATGCCTATTTCACGCCATCTACTACAATCGTCACATTGACTTCGCCATGATCATTTGGTGCGAGCTAGTTCAGACAATACGCGCGATCGACGGAACAAAAGAGCGCAAGTTCATACCATATCTGCGTTTCCTACAGCTTGCCATCCGTCATCATATGGACGCGAACCCGGACATCCCACGCCGCATGAACCATCCGGTATGTCCCCAATTTAGTTTACACTATCTAGTAATTCACAATCCGTCCAATGCCTAAGCCATGCCTATACCCGAAGCCTTACTGGCACACGCAGATCCGCAAGCACCGAGTGTTATAGATTATAGGCGAGCGTTAGGTGCTCCTATGGTCCAGCCAGAGCCAGAGGGACCTCCCTAAGGAGCTAGGCCCGAGCGACGTAAGGGTCCAAGGATAAGAAGAGGTAGAGTCCGGGTAGCTGGGGCTCCCGGACGGGGCGTGCTGAGAGTACATTCAGTGAGGGGAACCGACGTGGGCGGTGCAGAGGATACGCGTGCCAGTACAAGCCATGCCACCCGACCATCCACAAGCCAACCTTCCAGACCGTCTACAAGTTAACCACCTACCCCTCCACATACCCGGACAACCAAAGACGTCGGACCGTCGACTACCCTACACGAGGTCCTGATCGTCACTGCCCCCCAAATGCTCGATCAAGACCCCGGAACCGACACAACTGAACCGATTTTGCCAGACACTCAAACCGATATCTTGGATTCTGAAACAACCGAATTCGATACGGAACGAGCCATCCGAATTTCAATGATACCACCCCTTATCGGACGTCGCCCACCGATGACTGAAGAATCTCCATCCGACTTACCCACACCCTCCAAAATCCCTACATCCCAGCCAATTACGGGAGACATAAGGAGAGAGGAGGGGGAATTATTGAAAATTTAGAACAAGTGAGGCGGAGAGAATGGAGATCGAAAAGGAATCATGAGAGGGCGAGCTTACAAAACAGAGAGAAGAATGAGCGAATTCGAGCCCGTGTTGCCCAGGTAGCCACATCTGCTGCCTCGTCTCATCTGTTGGGACGAGACATTGAAGAAGTCGTCGTGGACCTAGCAACGTAATTGAACGACCTCCCTAGCCACTCAACTAGCTCTCAACAGCTAGTTGTTTCAATTTCTCACGGGGACATAGCACAAAGTCTATCGTTCTCTCACTCAGAGAGTTTCGATACTAAAACAAGAGAACAACCTCCCCCGTTCTCGACTTCTTTCTGTGCACCATTGAGTCTAGAGCCCTTTGATATTATCACATCTTTGGCCAAGACACAAGACATTACAACTGCTAACATCGGTGCTCTTAGTGACCCGATCGGAACATCCGTAGTAAGTCTTCCCTTGAGCGGATTACGAGGATCGGATGGAAATCGTACCATAGTTAACATCATGACAGATATGAACGTAGGTGGTACTTCTGTTGAATCAATAGTCGTAACCTCAACGGGTAATATAAATGATCCCGACGGTGATTTACCTGACTTTGTGTCAAGGAAATATCTGGACGGCGCCTTAAAGGCTGTCTGCAAAGCATTGGAAAAGGAGTTCAGAACGGAGCTCGATAAAGTCAAAAGCGTACTCAAAGGGAAGGAGAAAGTGGTAGAAGCTGAAACTGCACCAACACCTCCACCGGCTCAGCAATCCTATTCGGTGGATGATCTAAAGACCATGTTCCTCGCCCAACTGCTCAAACACAACAACACTGACTCCTCGACTAAAGCAGATCTAATCTCAGTACTCCGATCACAAGCATCTGCTCAGCCTTCATCCATCAACAACATATTGGATCAACTTGACACGACCCTGAAGGACGTTCAGAACGCCCTTACAACTCTGTCCGACAGGATCGCCTCTCTCGAGAATACCTGCAAGAGTCAAGATGGAGGATTCAAATACCGACACGATGACCAGGATGATCCTGATCACCGTGAGGGGGAGAAACAATATAAAAGTTCAAAGACACTGATTATCGGTTTGAGGGGGAGTTAGCAAAAGTCGAGTGGGAGTAACTATTTTTAATCAGTTCCAAGATTGATCTCATTCCTTATCAAGTGGTGTTCGCTACAATCCATTATTTCCTCCATCGATCATATTGGTTCTACAAGTTCTTAAAGCTGAAGCTGAAAGCAAATTCAATTCGCACTTCAAAGACAGATTCTTTGAATCTAGTGATAAAGTTGAAGATATGAAGACCAAGAGCTTTATTTAAGGGGGAGCGTTGAAAGTCATGAAGACAAGCGACACCAAAGTGTTTCAAAGGTTTAAGAGGGAGAGAAGATCAAGACCTAATGTTTTCAAGACCGTTTTTTTTTTATATAACTTTAGGGGGAGATTGTTAGGACCATAAATGTCCTATAATATAGAAAGTGATATAAAGAAAAAAGATTAGAAAAGTTTATTTAATTGTAAAAGCCTTTAATGCTTAAATGGGCTTAGATTATGCTTAATGGGTCGTGGGCCTTAGGCTTTAGGCCTTGGTATATATAGTTGGCTTTATGCCTTGTTTAGGTTAGAGATCATAATCGTCATTATTCAGATTTGATAAACAATTATAAACACTCTGAAAAGGTTTATGAATGTTATATGTATGACGAGTTGAAATCATACTGATCATTGTTTATTCTATTGATTTCTTCTACATTGCACTAATCTGGGATCCACAATTGGTGTTAGAGCAGACAGACATCAATCGATTCAAGGTATCCAAGTTTATGGTGTTTATCGAATTGTCAGGTTACTTGAATTTTTAGTTTTGTGAGTTTTGCTAAACTTTTGAGTTCTAATCACTCAAAACCGTTTCTCCAAGTGTCAAATAGATATTTGCAAAGTTTCATAGTCTAGTTCCATGTTCTGAAGCAATAATTTGCTAAAAATCAAATTGTTGAGTTTTTACTGTATTCATCGAAATCTGGGTGATTTTTTTTATCAAAATCGGTTGTTTGTGATCAAAATCGATTTGGGATTGTTTGTTTTTGTGTTTTGGTTGCTTCTCAAATCTTTCAGGAACGAAATCGAGCAACCCTAATCGCAGCCTGATCGGGTTTAGTCGAAGCAGCCGCAGTGTCCGGAAGTTCTCATTCTTTCCGGGTAAGTTTACTTTTCTCGTCACTTTCCGGACAACACCTGTCCGTATTGTTTATTGTATCCGATAAATCTTAAAGTATCCAGAAAAATTTCATCCGAGCAGTTCAAAGTCCTTGGGTAAGTCATCACTTCCCGAATCTCATTTGTTCCAGGGTAAGTTTCTGAGCAAATTCAGTATCCAGACGCCTCTTTCCGGACCACTCCTCTTTCCGGGTAACTTCATCCGGTAAGTCTCACTTCCCGGACCTCCATCCGGACACCATATCTTTCCGGTAAGCTTTTCTTTTCCGGTAACTTGTCTATCCGGTAACTAGCTTATCCGGTAACTTGTTTATCCGGTAACCTCATTTTGTTTTATCCAGACTCTTTCATCCGGATTCCTGTTTTTCCGGATTCCCTATCCGGAAACCACCAGGATTACATATCCGGGAGCTCTCTGAATCTCTCAGTTTTAAAAAAATTTATCGGGGGACATTTGAGTATTCTTGATATTGTCTGATTTTTCCTTAAATCAATATTTTCAATTGTCTGACGATCATCTAAGTGCAATAAAGATGTTTTGCCCATCTTAATTTGCAGCAGCTTGTCAGGTATGTCTACCAACTCATAATGCTTTAGTTTATAAGATTCAACTGTTTGGTCAAAAGGTAGAGTCCTATATGTTTACCTCTAATGAACAACTACTTGAAATTAATTCGCTAAAAGAAAAGTTAGAGGTCCAAACAAAGATCACATAAAAGCTTAAGTCTGACAACACCTACTTAAAAGAAAAATGCACAAATCTTTCAATAGCACCAAAGGACTTAAGGGCCAAAACATCTGAGTTGAATTTAAAGCTTGATCAGTGTGAGGATGAGAAAGCAGAGATTATCTATCGATGCTCCTCTCTTCAAATCCAACACAAAGAGTTTGTTGCAAAAATAACTGATCTTGAAACTAAACTTCACAAAAGAGGTCAAACTGATCAGACAATTCACATGCACAAACCAAAGGAATTCACGTATTTTAACAAGGAATGGGGAATTAGGTACGATAACCCTCATTACTTGAAAAAGGTTTTGAAAATGAGACCTACTCTTTACCACTTTAGTTTTCTTGGTCTCGACAAAATGTACCCCGAATACAAAATTGATTGAACTGGTCCTCTCGAAAAGGAAAAGGAAGAGGAAACTGAGGAATACAAACGCGCACACACCACTAAAATGCAACTACCTTTTGTGTATGAGCCTCTTAATTATTCCTATAAGAAAAATTAGTCTAAGTATCTTTTGAATGACTACTTTGACAGCTATAAGGTTGCTGAGCCCAAGGATTCCTCCAAAAAGGATGAGGCCCCAGCACCTGAACCCAAAACTGAGACGGACGAGTTTAAACTCTATGTTCCTCCTCTTATTTTGGAATAAAAAATAGTCGAGTTAGAGGAGACACTCGAAAAAGAAAGGACTGATTTTCAAAAGGAAAAGCAAGCACTTCTAAACGAACTTGAGAAACTCAAATCCTTCAAAACCGAATTTGTATCGGGTGAGGGACAGGAAATCCTTCGGAATGAAATTGATCGGCTCACATCAAAACGGTCTGCTTTGGCAACAGAAGTGATGCAAGAGCAAGTGAGCAAGTGAGCAAGTTTTAACTTCAAGAGAAACTTGATCAACTTCAAAACGAAAAGATGATTTCACTCGAACCTTCCTCGGACACCTCTGATACATCTTCGTATAAAGCCTTTAATGGCAAAACTTCTTCGCGAAAAGGAAAAGAGTCTCAAGCTGACTGTGTTCAAAAGGATCTAAACTCTGAATTTCTAAAAGCTTCCGCACCTGATTCTTCTTAAAACACAGAAACAAAGTTTTGATGAATTCTAGTCCATCTGTCCCTGATATTGATTTTTCTGCATACATGAATTTCGATGCAAGTTCTGATGAAGAGTTTCCTAATTTTGAGTTTGACAAACCTCTTTCGAATCAAACCGACTTTCTTTCAAAAGCAGTAAAACGACCAGTCAAATTTCTCAAAGGTGAATGTTCCACAAAAATAAAAACCCGGTATGTGAATGAAGTTTCTAAAACCGATTCCAATTCTCAAAAACATTCACAGACGCGGCAACCGACCGGTCAACCAAACTATAGACATCCTTCCTACTCAAACTCAACTGATCATACCTTTAAAGATATTTCAGATAATAATGGTCGGAGAAAAGGGTTCAAACAAGTTTGGGTAGTGAAAAAGTCTAAAGAAAGCACAACGAAGACAAAGTCATTCAAGTCAGTTCCGCATGCTAGGACATACAATCATAATCATGATGCTTTTAATTCTCGAACATCTGTTGAACAAAGTGTGAAGTTTCCGTTAAGACTTTATTCAATTCAACAGTTGCTTCAACTTTCTCATGATTGTATTTGTTGTTCTGCATGTGGTTTTAATGATTTTGTTGACCGTAAATATTCATCTCATTGGTATGGTACTTATAGTATCCCCGGTCCTCATTATAATAGGGCATCTAACCGTCAAGGATCCATCAATGGATGGATACCAAAATCCTTCTAATTTATTTTGCAGGAATGTCATGTGCGCTTAGTTCAGAACATTCTTTTCACATGACTGCATTCAAAGATTATGCCAATTTTGAGGGAGAGTACTATTTTATGAAAGGTAAGTGAACCTTAACTGAATTCAAAGACCGTGGTAATTCATTCTGGATAACTTACTTGTGTTTGTTATTCTCCAACTTTAACTTCCATAAATGCCACGTGTTATGTTTCCTTGACTTAGTTATTTCCATGTCTCACATATGTTTGTTGATTTTTCGATGGAAATACACTCGCTTGAATTTCAATTTGATATTCAAAGCTCGTCATGTCATTTTAATGATTCAATTCTTATATGACACACTAATTGTGACTTGTTCTTCACAATTAAACTTTCTGATCATTGTTTCATTTTTGAACATAATGTGCTCAATGAGTTAATCTGTTTAGCGCTTGATCTTGTTTATTGAAATTCTATATTTTAAATTCATTTTTATGACTTCTGATTACCTCAGATCAGAACTCGGACTTCATTTTTATGACTTCTGATTACCTTAGATCAGAACTCAGACTTTATTTTTATGACTTCTGATTACCACAGATCAGAACTCAGATTTCATTTTTATGACTTCTGATTACCTCAGATCAGAACTCGGAGTTCATTTTTATGACTTCTGATTACCTCAGATCAGAACTCGGACTTCATTTTTATGGACTTCTGATCATCTCAGATCAGGACTCGTTCTTAAATGTTTTGACTTCTAAACACTTCAGTTTAGAACTCGTACTTCACTATTTACTAAACTGTTCTACTCGATGCATGAAATGAGTGTTAGGACTTATATCGTTTCTATGGTCTATCCAGAACCGGAAGGACCTACCCAAGAAACACATCCTATTTATAGATATCAGTGAGGTGTCTAGATTGATAGATGAGTTCGGAGTGAAAAGAATATGGTGAGGATGTGACAGGACTTAAAAGAATTATTGGTCCTTACCAAACCGAGTCAGTTATCCGGGTAACCACACAATCTATTCATTCTCGTTCTTTGAAGATGAATATTGAAACAGATATGGACGCAGTGTCGATAACTCGTGTCACCCCACCCAACCACTCAAGTATCTCACAAAAGATGCTTGTTTCATAAATGCACGGAGGTTTGGCACATAATCTATCTATTCCTCACCCGGAGGTCTCAGATATTGAAAAAGGAAGACATCAACTCCGGTCTCCGAACTTCATATTCTAATCACTGTGTCAATTTATTTTTAACTTGAGTCCCAAGTTAAATCAATTTTTGAGCCAAATCGATATAAATTAATTCTTTCACACATGCACGAGTCTTTGTGATTCCCATTGCATATCTTTGTGATATTGCCGAAACAGTTTGAGAAGTTATTTTAAAATTTTACTTCAGTGATAACTAGAAGTCCTATCAGAGATACCCCGATGCCAAATCTGAACATTGGCCACACAATTATTTTAATTGTTGTGATAAAAGTTACTTTTGTGTTTCCGTGTTAGATTTTTACCCCATCTTGGTTACTAAAACGCTTTATCTGGAATTTTGCTACTCATCAGTTTTGTCTTTGAAATTACATGATGCTCCGGATGCTCCTACTCATCATGAGGGGGAGAAACAATATAAAAGTTCAAAGACACTGATTATCAGTTTGAGGGGGAGTTAGCAAAAGTCGAGAGGGAGTAACTGTTTTTAATCAGTTCCAAGATTGATCTCATTCCTTATCAAGTGGTGTTCGCTACAATCCATTATTTCTTCCATCGAGCATATTGGTTCTACAAGTTCTTAAAGCTGAAGCTGAAAGCAAATTCAATTCGCAGTTCAAAGACAGATTCTTTGAATCTAGTGATAAAGTTGAAGATATGAAGACCAAGAGCTTTATTCAAGGGGAGCGTTGAAGTCATGAAGACAAACGACACCAAAGTGTTTCAAAGGTTCAAAAGGGAGACAAGATCAAGACCTAAATTTTTCAAGATCGTTTTTTCTTTATATAACTTTAGGGGGAGATTGTTAGGACCATAAATGTCCTATAATATAGAAAGTGATATAAAGAAAAGATTAGAAAAGTTTATTTAATTGTAAATTCCTTTAATGCATAAATGGGTTTAGATTAGGCTTAATGGGCCGTGGGCCTTAGGTTTTAGGCCTTGGTATATATAGTTAGCTTTATGCCTTGTTTAGGTTAGAGATCATAATCGTCATTATTCAGATTTGATAAACAATTGTAAACACTCTGACAGGGTTTATGAATGTTATATGGATGACGAGTTGAAATCATACTGATCATTGTTTATTCTATTGATTTCTTCTACATTGCACTAATCTGGGATTCACAGATCGTGAGAAGCCCTTGGCAATTGAGTGTATGAGTATGAACCAGATTTGTTCTGATTTGCAATAATAAAAAGCATGCATTGGAGGCAGTCTTTGGAGGGGAAAGGTCATCTTGGAAAGGGAGTGAACCTGAATCGGTACGTTGAAAAAAGGAAAAAGATAAAAAGTAATGATGGGTTGTATTAAAGTAATATATATATAAAATTCTTACTCTTAAATTTAATTAATCATGCTTTACATAGTGGTACATATAGCTTTAAAACCGTCAACTCACAAAACCCGACCAACCCAACCCGCTAACAACCCAATTAAACCCAACCCGCCAAGCCGTCAAACCGCCAAACTGTCAAACCGCTAATTATAAGGGTTGAAATTGGGTTGGAAAAACTCAACCCAACCCGCCGCTAATATTTTATATTTTAATAAAATTATATTTATATATGTTGTGAATTAAGTGAATATATATATATATAGGGTTGGGTTCACATGAGACCAACCTGTTTTCGTGAGACCGTGGGGCCAAGAAATTAACACTAAACCTTCACAGCGATTCATTGTGAAGGTAAGAATAACAGCAAACCTTCACATCAAAAACACTGTGAAGGTTTACTATCACAGTTCACAGTCTTTTGCTGTGAAGGTTTAGTGTTAATTTTTTGGTCTCACGGTCTCACGAAAATAGTCTGGTCTCACATGATCTCAAGTCTATGTATATATATATATATATATATATATATATATATATATGTATATATAGAGGAAGGTTCAAACGAGGAGCGTACCAATTTAAGAGAACGTGAGGAGCACTCCCATGCTTCTGATCACATATGATTTACAACGCTAAAAAATCGGACATAATCGAATTTTCGCGCAAAAGTAGCGCGACTTGGTTCGCGACGCGTGCAAGTCGCGGATCATTAATGATCCACAACTGCCAATCATATGTGATCCATAACTGTCGATTCTCATCCAGATCAGTTGTGAATCACATGTGATCCACAACTGCCAATCACATGTGATTCATAACTATCAATTGCTCCTCACGTTCTCTTAAATTGGTACGCTCCTCGTTTGAACCCGTCTCTGTATATATATATATATATATATATATATATATATATATATATATAGTTTTACACTAATATACATTTTACAACCCAAAAACTAACTACATGTATTATTAGTCCAACTTAACTTTTAAGCCCAAACTCAATCAACCTAAGTCAAGGAAATTTTACACGACTCAGACTTGTTGTTCACTTGCTCCCTCGTTCGTCGTCCCCAACTCCCCATTCCCAATTTAATTCGATTACTCTTCGGATCATTTTTCATAAAAAGAACTCTAGATGTGTTTGTAATTATTGTGGAAAAGACTATGATTATCATAGCAAAAGAATTGTTTAGCACTTTGTTAGATATATTTAGTTTTATTTGTCGTATTTTAATCGTGAACTTTGAGCATATTTCTAACCCGCCAACCCAACCCAACCCGTCCTAACCCGCAAGGGTTGGGTTAGGTTGGGTTATACTTTTGAATGGGTTGGGTTGGGTTGAGGTTTTTCAAACCGCCATAATTGGGTTGGGTTGTAAAAATGTCAACCCAACCCAACCCGCGTACACCCCGAAACATTGTGTGTGTGCAATGCACGGGTGAGAAAATGTATTGTAAAGTATGTAAAATAGACATGATGCATTGAGTATTAAAATTACTCTTATGTGAATTTTAACAATCTATTGCATATATTGAAAAGTGGACCGACCTTGTTAACTAACGGAATAATGCCAACTGGGCCTAGCTCAGTTGGTCAGGAGGTTTTCCCCTAAGGGGTTTCCTTCTGCGGAGTAGGTACGAGGATCGATCCCTGGAAGCGTCAAATAATAATGGACGGTTTTGATTCCGTCTCTGGGGATCGATCAAGGAGAATACGCCGGTCTAAAAAAAAACTAACGGAATAATATTTCGTACATCAATCTACAAACATAAAATAGGCAATGAGTATTAAATGATAATGGTGCAATTTCAAGTAGAATTCAAGAATAACAACATAATAAAAAAGGACGTAGTGCAAGAAAACGTTTACTTCAAACAACGAAAAAGATGTACAAAATTTAAGGTAGGCAAAATCCATCATATGATTTAAAATTGTCTATCCAAAAAATACTTCCGAGTAAACCGCAAATGAAGACTTATCAATATACCCTCTCTAATTCCTTACGACCAAAAAAATCCCGATGTAATAGCTCCCTAAGCTTGCTATACAAAATCTATAACCATGAATACACTCAAAATTAGCTCAACTATTTTTTGGCCCTTGAAATCCTAAAATTAGCTTCTTGAAACCAAAGGTGAGGAACCCCAAGGCCAAAAATATTGAACTATCGTTGGTATCAGCGGCAAGAATCATAGGTTGACCACAGTATTAGGGGATATGATCAGCTTCAAATTCAAGGATTGACTAAATAGGGCCAGCAATAATATTTATAATCCACAACCACTGAAACAAAAGTTGGCTCTGTAACAACATGTTAACATCAGTTGAATGAAACCAGCAACAACAACTTGTTTATAACAGAACTTCACATATTCAATTCTAATCAGGTTCACAGTGGAAAAAAACATCATCGTCGAGTTCAATACTAAACCATTTGTACTGGCCTCTTACTGAGTCTGTTGATGATGACAATTCTTTAAGCAAGGCTCTTTTAATTCTTCTACACAATTAAGTTTTCTTCCCCAATAACCTCTCTCCCACTTGTTGACATCTGCAAACAATTACAGTTTCCAATTATCTAACAAGACTATCCACCAGCAGCCTTCGAAGGAAGCGATCATAGTTTTCTTGTTTGGGACTTTGTTGATATCAATCTTGATATTTGTAAATGTTAGCCTTTTAAAGTTTATATAGGCTATCACCATGTGAGAGGAAATCAACATGGTTTCTAGAATACTTGCAAGATATAAGCATATTAATTAGACATGGATTCATATAAACAATGTGGGTTGCTTCATAAAAAGAATAACAACAAAAAGAAACCATACGTAGAAAGAGTATATCAACAATATCAATTATCCTTAGAAATATCATTTACCTATAAGATCATCCCTCAAAAATATATTGGGGTTTGAAAAAGGGACATATTTCGTTAAAATTGAATGCATATCATTTCATGTACCAAACCACATTATGTTATTATATGATCCTAAAATCATAAAATGATAGAATCACGGATGAGATCTTCAATACATTCACATGTTAGTTTGTTTTTTTTAATGTAAAGTGCTATATTATATATCAGAATCATTATGGACACAACTAAACAAATCTTACAAAAATTAGAAGAATATGAGTATCAAAGTTGATTTGTTGTCAATTTTACTTAGAAATTTTTTGATGGGGAATACAAATATATGTTTTATCAATGTATTTAAATTGATTTTCATTCAAGTTTTTAAACAACCTTATGATACCTCATGTCCTCAACCAACAAATTAAAATTAACCATTGCTTGAAGTCTTGAACCATTCAACGCCTAAGTGTAAATTTCCATGCTTACCGAGGTGGAAATCCAAGTTCAAGTATTTTCAACAACTTGTGAAGCTCTCATCACACTCAAATATTATATACAAATTAAAAATACTTAATGACCATCAGTACACAAGGCATGATTTTGTCTTTTATCAAAAACACTAAAGTGAGAAATGTAAATTCAATATAAAATCCAATAAACATGGTACCCACATAAAGATAAGTGATGTCTTTTATTGAACCTACATGTACATCCTCTATATCTTTGGAAATTCTTATAAAAAGTTTGCAACTGCAAGTTTGCTTGAAGAATATCGAATCAAATCTTAAGAACACAATTATATAGAAGCAGTTTGCATATGTCCAAATTATTTTATTTGAATATCATGAAAGGACTGCAGTTATGTAGTGATCCTGTAGTACCCTTCATATGTAATAATAAACTTAAGAGCATCCGTAACAATGAAATTTCAACACAATTTTTAAAGTCCCACATCAACTTTGCAATTATCTTGAAATTATCTCCCACAACAATGATATTCAACCACTTTCTAAAGTGACACCTTATAATAAAAAACTATATTTTAATGAAATAACAACAAAATTACAATTAAATATTCTTTACTATAATTTAATACGAAATATTTTATTAATTAAATAATTAAAATAAAATAAAATAAATAAAATAAAATATTTAATATATAAAACATTAAATTAAAATAAAAAGTAAAACTATTACATTAATCGTCATTTTCTTATTCTCTAAATCTTTGTCAAATATCTTCAACCAAATCTAATTGTAAACAATGATTCGCTGACCGATTACATACATGTACGTGATCTTGGAGATAGTTTGCGTACTCATGAAGTATGCTATGAGAGATTTGAGGCGTAATTATAGTAAAATTAACATCATCGTTTATATCATCAAATTTTGAGCAGGTTCAAATGCGTCGTGGATGTGGGTTGAACGAAGAAGATACAAAATTAAAGCTTTAGAATTATATTGAAGGTTAGAGGGCTTAGAACTCAATTTTTTCATGTCTGGATGGTGTTGCATGAAGAGGAGAAATGGAGAAGTCAACAAGGTTTCTCAAAAGACAATGATTCATCTTCAGATATGGGATCAAAGAGCAATAAAATACAGAAGATGGTCATTACACTTCATCATCTTTAAATGCTAATACGTCAATTCCTTAGGAGGTGTCAACTTCTTCTTCCCGCCCGTCGGGAAAGAAAGCCTCGAAGGGTAAAGGTAAAAAAACCCTTTATAAACAGGTTCTATAGAAAACGAACAAGTGACAATGTTAAAACACGTGAATATTGAAAAAGAAAAAAATCAGGTGATGAGAGAATTCCATACATCATTTGTGGTAATAGAAAAACTTAAGAACAAACGATAAAATCAGAAATTATCATGAAGTTGATGGAAATGGACCCCACAACAATGAGCGAACCATAACGGAGATTGTACGAACATCAACTTCAAGAACTTCTAAACAAACAATGATGTATTTTTATGTGTTAAGTATGTATTTATTTTATCATGTAATTTATTTTATTTTATTGTATTTGAATATAAATTATATTTTGTATTTTTTAATATTCGTTAATATTAACAAAAAAAAATTATTCATACATTTTTTTCATAAACATACTCTACAAAACATCACAAAACATGATGTGACATAAAACAATTTCTAATTTAGATATTATTTGTAACAACCCAGTCTAAAATAGAACATGCATAGCAATAAATAATAAGCATTACAATACTGGGTCCCAAAATTTCATTACATCTGTCTCAAAACTTAGGTTAGCGGAAACAACCTGTACACAACTGAGAATAAATACCTTCTAAAAGTATGAGTGACACTGTCTCTATCTGCATCTATACTCTATCCTGCTTTTGCTCAATTACCTGAGCCTCCTACTATCTGCTCACCTGAAAAGGTTTAGTTTGGAAAATGCGAGGGTTAGACCATGAGGTCTAGTGAGCTCCCTCCTGACAGTTCTCAAAAATCGTTTAAAACAATTTATAACTTTCTCATATCATTACATAAAAACTTTCATTCACATAGCTTTACATAAAACTTTCACGGATAAATCCGTTCCCGTAAATGGCACCCTGAAGTCACTCAAGAGTGACAATGAGTCAGTCTCACGCTGCCTTACTAGATACGTGTAAAGCCCGTATCCCGGTATGTAATTTCTTTGTTTTAATTCTTTTTTAAAAATTTTATTTATCATGGTTTCCGTTAGCGGGGTTAGACGAATTGGACCTAATAGTTAAATATGTCAAGACGTGGTTAGTTTGCGAGAAGGATGTAGTGAGGGACCAAAATTGTTAAGGGGCCAAAAAGTGAGAGTTTCGGCCCATGCAACCCAAACCAAACCCTTGTATCATTTTTTGGTGTGGTGTTCGTGAGTAACAAGAAAAAAGGGATGGAGCTCAATATTTTCGTATTTTTGAAAACCTAGCTGCAGAAAACTTCTGTTTCCCGGAGATTGAACGGTTGGATCGTCGTGATTTTTGGTGAGCAGCTTAACGACATCTTCGTCAACATTCTGGACGGTGGGATCGTGGTTTTGAGGTCCGGAGGTCATGGTTTCGTGGGGTTCTGCACAGCAGTAACTTTGTGGTGATTTTTCTCCATTCTTGCTCTATTTTGGTTCCATACATCTTGATGTGCTTATTTCCAAGTGTATGATGGTTTTGTATGCCTCTAGTATAATCTAGAGAAGACTTTGTATTGCTCTAATATTGGTGGTAGTGGATTTGAAGCGGCTCTAGTAGTCCCGTGGTTTTTACTCTCGATTTTGAGGGGTTTTCCACGCTAAAAATTTGGGGTCTCATTGTGGTTGTTGATTGTATGTTTAGGGGTTGTTTTTACTTGCACTTAGATAACCCTATTTGTTTGCATCCTCAAAGGTTCATTCGGGTCTGTTTGGGTTAAGCTATGGCTTAATGGGTTACTAAGCATTATTTGTCATTTTATGTGAAACTGCAGTTTCTGTCCCTGTTTTTGTATCGAGTATAACTTCTGCTAGGAATGTCGGATTGGGATGAAACCAGTGCCAAAAGTTCCCTTTATGAGTCTAGTAAGTTTCTTATGTTTTGCGGAAAAACCAGTTCGGACCGTAGCTAGTGTCAAACCGCTGTTTTGTAATGAAAGGTGCTGTTTTTCGCTGTGCAGTTAACCGGTTTTGTAAAATCCATAATAAATTGTAGAAAAATCGTTAGAGTGCGTGCGATATGTCCCTGGAACCCTAAGACATGGGACTTTGTGATTATGGATTAATATTTCTGGATTTATCAGTTTACAAGGGGTTAAACAGGTCCCGAACAGACCTGTGTTTTTAGAGTAAAAGCTGGAATGTGTATGTTATAATTTAGTAGTCGTGGTTTTGGGTTGGGGCGTCACTTTGACATTTGTTAACACGTAATTAGGTGGGAGAAGGTGAGTGAAGTTGGCCGGCTTGTGATTGTGGTTGCGGATACTCGCGTTGCTTTAAGGTGAGTTCTCTCACTGTGTAGTTAGGGGTTGTATGCATGTCATAGTAGTTTGTATGTACTACTGTCTTTGTGGTGTGAACTAGTTGTTTGTGGTGTGTAATATTTGATTGGTTTAAATGCTTAGTATAAATTTTTTACATTACACCTCGGTGGGACCGAGGAAGTGGAAAGAAACGTTGTGGGAACTCGGCGTGACGAGTGTGTTACATTACAACTCGGTGGGACCGAGGGCTCGGTGGGACCGAGGAAGTGGAAAGAAACGTTGTGGGAACTCGGTGTGACGAGTGTGTTACATTACAACTCGGTGGGACCGAGGGCTCGGTGGGACCGAGGAAGTGGAAGGAAACGTTGTGGGAACTCGGTGTGACGAGTGTGTTACATTACAACTCGGTGGGACCGAGGGCTCGGTGGGACCGAGGTGTTGGATACATAATTACTTGTAGATGTTTACTCGTTTTATGTAACTGTGATGTTGTTGCTTATGTGCGGATAGGGGTGATGTGTATATAATTCCTATCTGCGCATGTGATGGAATTCACTAAGCTTCGTGCTTACCCCTTCCCAATATCTTATGATTTCAGGTGCGAGTAGCAGTCGGGCATGACGGTACACATGGGCGCAAGGCGAAGGCTGTTTAGGTTTAACTTTTTAAATGGGGATTTAATTATATAACTTTTCCGCTGCTTAAATTTCATTTGACGGTTTTAATTAACGACGTTTATTTTTATTGTAATGGGATTTGTTAACTTATGGTTTGATTGTAACGAAATGCGTTATTTTTAAAATTTTAAATTCATTGTAATTTTTGGGACGTTACAACTTGGTATCAGAGCACAGCTTGAGTGAATCAGACACATCTCGGTGTGTTTGGTCTCAAGTTGCGGCTATGAAATTTCAATTTCTTTTACTAAAATCTTTTAGAATAAAAGGAAAAGGAAAACCCGTTTGGGAAACGGTGATCGAGGGCGCAGTGTGTACAGTCAGCCGACGCTATTTGGGAAGGTACGGTACTTAGTGTATTTATTGCTTTCTAGGCATAGGGTATGCATGCTAGATTGCCTATGTTGTTTACACTGTACTGTATGATGACTGCTTGCTGGTAGGAATCAATGCTAGATATAGTAGGTTGTTAAGTGAAGGCCCTATAGGTTGTATGCAGTAAGAATCATATAGCCTTAGAATATTTGATTTAGTTCTATTGCGCAGCTCTTGTTTGAGTCCAACCGTTCTAGGATAGAATTTTGTATTCGAATGTCTATTTGATTCACGCTGCATGCGACTGGGAATTCGCGAGGCAACTCGTTATGGCTAACAGGGATTCCGTTGTGGCAAGGGTAGTGGGATGAGATGAAATTCCTAGTGAGCTGGGAAGAGTGTTTACATATGAGTATGTATGCTAGATTGCTTTCTAGAACATAGAAGTATGTGTGCTAGATTGTTTGGTGCTTATTACACTGTACTGCATGTTTGTTGTTTGCTAATAGGAGTTCATGCTAGCCTTGATAAGTTGTTAAGTGAATGCACTATAGGTTGTATGCGGTAGGAACCAAATAGCCTTAGAATGTCGGATTTAGTTCTATTGCGCAGCTCTTGTTTGAGTCCAACCGTTGTAGGATAGAATCTTATATTCGAATGTCTATCTGGTTTTACACTGTGTGCGACTGTGCATTCGCGAGGCGACTTGTCATGACTAGTGGGGATTTCGTCATAGCAAGGGTAGTGGAGTTGGGTGGAATTCCTAGGGAGCTAGGAAGAGTGTGTACATATGCCGGTGCGGGCATATGTGTGTAGTTATCGGCGAGAAACTAGTTGGACCCATCGGATGGAACTCGGAACGAGTGATGATAGGTGTGGAAGGTAGTAGTAGAGCTCCTACTATTGGAAACACATGATCAATGCTCGAGTCGGGGAAAGTCACGAGGAATCCAAGGAGTTGAGCGTGAGCGTTGTTAGTGTGAGTTATTATGCGCTAATAACTCGTTGTAATATCTACCCGGAATAGCCATCGCAAGGAGGAACGACTATAGTAAACCTACTAGTACAGGTGTGTACTTGTTTTGCTTTGATGGGATGATCGCTGGGGTAGTGTCGAAGGTTATAAAATTAGTAGTTGTTGGAATAAAAGGACGATTCTAGTATTGATCACTTGGAGTGACGATAAGGATGATGTTTGTTTCGGGCCAAGATGGACGATTGTGCTAGAATCATAGGCTTATAAAGCCGACTTTGATTTGAGGAAAAATCGTAGGGATTATTTGACGTAATTTCTTAACTTGCCTAAGAGGTTTAAATGTCTGGATGACGTTAGTGGACCGGAGAGATTTGGAGGAGTAGGAGTCGAGGCGTAGAATGCCGACTAAGTCATTCACAAAGTTTGACTTTGAAATAGATTGCATTAACAAATTCTCGTGTTTCAAATCATTTTATGGATGGTGTTTTGGAATTTTGGGAAATGTTCAGCACACACACAAGATTTTGAAATATGGTTTTGGAAAGTGTATGAAATCGTTTTATCACGGGAGTGCAAACTTTGTTAGAATTTGTCTCATTTCGTTATTTTTCCAACGGTTCTTTCGGGTAAGATGATATCCGTGTTTTGTGGTGTTTAAAATGTTGGGCAAGTGACTACGGCTTGTGACTTTAACATTGGAACTCCTCCACATATGTTAGAGTTGAGACGGAAAGTTACATTCCACGATGTCTGTATAAAGCTATTTGAGTGATTTCGTTAAATAAGTTTTGTTTTACGGCATGTTGAGTCGTGTGGGTTTAATTTCACGAGGTGCATATCTTATTTGTTTATGTGACCATTTGGAGAAATCTTGGAAATCAATTTAAAGAACCCCACCTTTTGAGATTTAATGAGGTTTTAGTCGATATTTTCAAATGATGGAAACGGATTGGTTTTTATCTTTAAGTTTGAAACTTACACGAGACAGTTGTGTTTTAACAAAAATATATTTGTAAACCGTTTCATCGTTTTGTATGACTAGCCGGCGCGCGCAAGATTTGTTGGTGAACCCTGTGCCACGACATTGAATGTTGAAAAAGAGAAATTTTGGGGTCAAATGTCGTGGAACTGATTTTGAAATTATGTGCACACTTTTGTCGCACCCGGTGTAAGGTCGAGCGGTTACTTTAAATACATGTCATGAGTCAATTCATGCTAGAACCGTGACGGTTCATTTTCAAAGAAATTATTTATTTCGCTTTACGTTCTGTGAGTAAACTAAGCTGCAATGAAATAGTTTTCAACATGATTTTCATATGTGGGACAAGCGTGTCCATTTTTGCGTAACTACCGACCTGGTAATAGTAGTTTTATTGCTTACGGTCTTTTTGAAATGAAAAAAAAATAAAAAAAATAAAAAAAAAATAAAAAAAAAATCTTGACGTTGAAAATATATTGTAAACCATTTGGACAATGCGCTTTTAAGTGTTATGTGTCATTTTGAGAATTTTAAGGGTGTGAGTCCTTTTGGAAAACTCTTTTGTTTAACCCGTGTTGAGTTTGGGACTAATGTTGATTTTAGAGTATTGCTTGCTTAAACTTTATTTGAACGTGTTTTGACCGACTATGGGTCTAGCAAGCGTGGAGCATTTTGCTCGGTTTTGACTTTGAGATAGTCAGGGGTCAATTGCACGGTTCTAATGGCTCGATGGGGAGTCTTGTTGTTGGATTGTTTTTGTTGCACAGTTTTGCATTTATTGCACGTTGAGTATTTACATGTTTGGGTGAGTGAGTCATTCCGGGATAGGCATGTTGTTGGTAGACTATTTGCTTTGGATCCTTGGTCATGACAGTCAGTCGTTGGTAATGGTCGGTTGGGTATCTCAGGGTGGGACCCCGGTATTCTTGTGTTATGAACTTGACTTTCTAGTAGGCACTAGGAAGATATAGTCTTGAGCACTTACCTGGGAGGTAGTTCCGATGCGCCGGGCCTTGAGACGTACCTGGGAGGTAGGCGTTAAGGAGTATTTTGATACAGTGTAACTAGGCTTCCTAGAGCGAGCGTGTGGGATAAGGAGACGGTGGAGGATTGGGTATTCCACACGTGTTAATATGGTAGGCCGAATAGTGTCGGTTAAGGGAAGGATGCCCTTTGTAATTAAGAGAATAAATGCACATTAACCGTTTTGAAGTAAGTAGTATATTTAGGTGTCGACTTTTGGGCTTGAGGCCAAACACCTTTAGTGTAATCGGAGATTTGTAGCCGATTTGAAAATAATTATGATGATGGTAGTAGTAACCCTGAGATGCTTATTTGTGATGAATGGTTATGGTGGAATGACCTGCGTGGGTGATTATAAGTTTACTGGTTTGATGATCTGTGTGAAATAATTTTGGGAGTCTATTAGAACTCGTGGAAGTTAATCGGCAGTAATGGTAGGAATTATCGGATTCGAGTATCCTGTAGGGTATGTTGGTGAGCACCTTTAGGATGGTTAGAGCTTGCAAGTTGAATCGGGATGTATGGAACATCTAAGGTTGGGAGGCAACCGAAGTCGTTTGACTAGGAATGAATTCAGTTGTTGGAGTGTTCTTCCGATCATATTTCCAATGTCCGTGAAGGAGTTTTGTTAGTAAGAAAAGTATTCGAGAAATTCTAGACGGGGTGAGAAATTTAGATTCTAGTTGAGAAAAGTCCAGTGGCAACACAGAAAGGGCTCCGAGTGGACTTGGGAACCCGAGGTTGAGATGTGGTAAAGCTATCCAGAGCTGTTTGCGGACATAGACTTCGAGAACGAAGTCTAATCCAAGTGGGGGAGAGTTGTAAAGCCCGTATCCCGGTATGTAATTTCTTTGTTTTAATTCTTTTTTAAAAGTTTTATTTATCATGGTTTCCGTTAGCGGGGTTAGACGAATTGGACCTAATAGTTAAATATGTCAAGACGTGGTTAGTTTGCGAGAAGGATGTAGTGAGGGACCAAAATTGTTAAGGGGCCAAAAAGTGAGAGTTTCGGCCCATGCAACCCAAACCAAACCCTTGTATCATTTTTTGGTGTGGTGTTCGTGAGTAACAAGAAAAAAGGGATGGAGCTCAATATTTTCGTATTTTTGAAAACCTAGCTGCAGAAAACTTCTGTTTCCCGGAGATTGAACGGTTGGATCGTCGTGATTTTTGGTGAGCAGCTTAACGACATCTTCGTCAACATTCTGGACGGTGGGATCGTGGTTTTGAGGTCCGGAGGTCATGGTTTCGTGGGGTTCTGCACAGCAGTAACTTTGTGGTGATTTTTCTCCATTCTTGCTCTATTTTGGTTCCATACATCTTGATGTGCTTATTTCCAAGTGTATGATGGTTTTGTATGCCTCTAGTATAATCTAGAGAAGACTTTGTATTGCTCTAATATTGGTGGTAGTGGATTTGAAGCGGCTCTAGTAGTCCCGTGGTTTTTACTCTCGATTTTGAGGGGTTTTCCACGCTAAAAATTTGGGGTCTCATTGTGGTTGTTGATTGTATGTTTAGGGGTTGTTTTTACTTGCACTTAGATAACCCTATTTGTTTGCATCCTCAAAGGTTCATTCGGGTCTGTTTGGGTTAAGCTATGGCTTAATGGGTTACTAAGCATTATTTGTCATTTTATGT
Source organism: Saussurea involucrata (assembly GCA_033807775.1). Lineage (NCBI taxonomy): Eukaryota > Viridiplantae > Streptophyta > Magnoliopsida > Asterales > Asteraceae > Saussurea > Saussurea involucrata. The sequence goes on along the minus strand of CM066321.1, from coordinate 1,022,949 downwards.
GAAACTGCAGTTTCTGTCCCTGTTTTTGTATCGAGTATAACTTCTGCTAGGAATGTCGGATTGGGATGAAACCAGTGCCAAAAGTTCCCTTTATGAGTCTAGTAAGTTTCTTATGTTTTGCGGAAAAACCAGTTCGGACCGTAGCTAGTGTCAAACCGCTGTTTTGTAATGAAAGGTGCTGTTTTTCGCTGTGCAGTTAACCGGTTTTGTAAAATCCATAATAAATTGTAGAAAAATCGTTAGAGTGCGTGCGATATGTCCCTGGAACCCTAAGACATGGGACTTTGTGATTATGGATTAATATTTCTGGATTTATCAGTTTACAAGGGGTTAAACAGGTCCCGAACAGACCTGTGTTTTTAGAGTAAAAGCTGGAATGTGTATGTTATAATTTAGTAGTCGTGGTTTTGGGTTGGGGCGTCACTTTGACATTTGTTAACACGTAATTAGGTGGGAGAAGGTGAGTGAAGTTGGCCGGCTTGTGATTGCGGTTGCGGATACTCGCGTTGCTTTAAGGTGAGTTCTCTCACTGTGTAGTTAGGGGTTGTATGCATGTCATAGTAGTTTGTATGTACTACTGTCTTTGTGGTGTGAACTAGTTGTTTGTGGTGTGTAATATTTGATTGGTTTAAATGCTTAGTATAAATGTTTTACATTACACCTCGGTGGGACCGAGGAAGTGGAAATAAACGTTGTGGGAACTCGGCGTGACGAGTGTGTTACATTACAACTCGGTGGGACCGAGGGCTCGGTGGGACCGAAGAAGTGGAAAGAAACGTTGTGGGAACTCGGTGTGACGAGTGTGTTACATTACAACTCGGTGGGACCGAGGGCTCGGTGGGACCGAGGAAGTGGAAGGAAACGTTGTGGGAACTCGGTGTGACGAGTGTGTTACATTACAACTCGGTGGGACCGAGGGCTCGGTGGGACCGAGGTGTTGGATACATAATTACTTGTAGATGTTTACTCGTTTTATGTAACTGTGATGTTGTTGCTTATGTGCGGATAGGGGTGATGTGTATATAATTCCTATTTGCGCATGTGATGGAATTCACTAAGCTTCGTGCTTACCCCTTCCCAATATCTTATGATTTCAGGTGCGAGTAGCAGTCGGGCATGACGGTACACATGGGCGCAAGGCGAAGGCTGTTTAGGTTTAACTTTTTAAATGGGGATTTAATTATATAACTTTTCCGCTGCTTAAATTTCATTTGACGGTTTTAATTAACGACGTTTATTTTTATTGTAATGGGATTTGTTAACTTATGGTTTGATTGTAACGAAATGCGTTATTTTTAAAATTTTAAATTCATTGTAATTTTTGGGACGTTACAATACGCCCTTCCATGGCATAAACGGGTCACTCCTCCCGGCATGAGCACTGGCGGGCCACACCCCCCGACTTAGCCAGTTTACGTCTAACACAATGTATGCATACATCTCATATAACAAGTAAAAATCATGTAAAATAACATGGCATTTCTACTCAATCACTTACGTTGAAAACACGCATAAAATCACGTATTTTAGTTAGAAAAATTCACCTGGCGCTTTAGCAATTTCTCGCTTCAAGACTTCTCACTTAAGCCTCCGATCTCTAGGTGGAACACCTATAATTTTTAGGAACGTAGGTCATAAGTCTTTCAATTATTACTCGAGCTTGGTTCCGATCATAACTCAAAATTATCTAGTTTAAGTAAGCTACACTCCTAGTCCAATAATTTGAGTTCTGGGCTCCGCATACCGGCCCAACTGACATATACAACAGTTCAGACCCAACAACATTTTCCGGATCCCCTTATTTGAAATCTTAAATTACCGGCCTAAACTAAAAATATTTCCGGTTCTAATTTATTTCCAAAGCCCAAGATGTGATACCGGATCTCAAATAAAGCAATTCCGGATCTTCCAATCATGGCCCATTTAATTAATTCCGGTTCAAATGAGTCCGGATCCCAATCTTACTCAAGCCCAAACATGACTCCGGTTCTTATGGGTTTGTATCAGATTCTGGGTCCATTTAAACACCGGATCACTTATAAAATAAAACTTTCGGAGTTTTAACCACATTTCGGTTCTATTTAAATTAGTCCAAAACAGGTTTCGGATCACCATATGAAATTAATTCCGGATCTCCTGGTAAGCCCACTTCCGGGTCTGCTAATTTGATTTAATACCGGATCGCATTGGGCCCATTCCAGATCCCTTTAAAATACCGGATCCTATTTTATTTAACTTCCGGTTCTTGTGTAAGCAAATTCCGGATCTTTTCCAAACAATACCGGATCCAATAAATTTAATTCTGGATCCCTTTTTAATTAGGCCCTGTTCAGGATCCAATTGTTGTGGACTCCAGATCCCACCGATCCAAAACTATTCCTGAACCTTGCAAAAGCTGATTAATCATTAATACTGAAAATTAATCCATCTTAAATCGATTAATAAGTCCGATCCCAAACACAATGATTAATCTAACTCTATTAATCCTCTTATGATGATTAATTAATCCCTTTAATGCTTCCTTGTCAATCTGTAAGCAAAAACTCACAGTAACCCAAACAAACAGCAGAACTCTAAAATTAAGGGATGGAATTCGGGATTACCTATTGAAATCGATGTGGAATCTGATTCTAGTCCTCTTTCTTCTTTCAAAATTGATGATTGATAAACCTCCTTCTCCAATTGCTCTAGAGGCCACCATTCTCTCTTTCTCCGCTCTCACTCTAGCCGCCACACACACAAATATTTAGCTTCTAGGGTTTTTAGCCCAAATTAAGAGTTTTTATACCCTTTTAACATATTACACTTCAGCCCCTGGACTTTCAACTTTACAACAATTCTCCACGAAACTTAATCTTTTCCAATTAAAAATCTCGGTTGTTACAACACTCCCCCCTCAAAAGAATTCCGTCCCCGGAATCCCATTACTGAAAAGATGCGGGTACTTGGACCTCGTATCCTCTTTTACCTCTCGAGTTGCCTCTCGTCCTTTAGGATATCTCCACTGAACCTTTACTAATCGAACCTCTTTGTCCCTCGATTTACGAACTGTCCATGATTTCTATCGGTGCCTTGACATAAGTCAATTTCTCATCAACGCTGATATCCACCAAGGAAACAACCACATATGCTTCTGTCAAACACTTCTTTAGGTTCGAGACATGAAACGCTGGATGAACTCCCTTTTTACTCTTCCGACAAGTCTAACTTATATGCCGTGGCTCCAACTCGTTCAATAATGGCGAAAGCCAACTCCTTATCGTCAGTATTTCTTGCAAAGGCCGCCATCATCTCAACTTCCACATTTGCTCTCCAAAATGGAGACGTGCATCGCACTAAGAATTCTTCTAAAATCTCATCGGGCACCACAAGATCGTACACTACTTACTCAACTTCCATGACTTTAACGGTTCTCAAAAACGTAGTCCACTTCACCTTTCTCCTAAACTGTTCTGTTGTAAAACATAACCGTACTCCATACTTCGGAACCGCCTTGGTGAGTCACCACTTGCTATGTCGTGCTATCTCGCACCGTATACTTAGCTTGTAACCTCTTCGATCACTATACTCGCTTAAAAACTACTCGATAAGTCCAAGGCCAGACGCACCTCAATTTGCTCGCTTCCGTCCACACGCCGGGACTCACGGTTTTAAAACACGTCTAATTAAGGTCTCTCACACATCTTTACTTCCTTAAAAGAAGGGACTTGACGGAATCCCCTTCCATAACCACAAGAATCTTTGACCGGAAAAATCATTCACTTGCCAACTTGGCACAGGGCCAACCTTGCACATCCCGACAAACTCACACTCAAGAGTTTCTTAATTGGATTACATGCAATACTAGATTACTTCTCTCCACCGACATTCGTCTATTGCATATAACACCTCCTTTTCTCGAAACACATCGGCTACAGCTCATCAACCATTTCATACGTTCTCACTACTTCATCACTCCACACTTATATGTAACTAAAAGCAGGAAACCTCCATAGTCCCTCATCGAAGTGTTCACCTATCCAAAATGAACTCATCCTGAAGACACATCAATTTCTCATTGCTCGCCACCTGCGTCCAGTCATATATATAACATAACTTCGGTTACCCACACAAAACTATTCTCAATAGCTTATCACTGAACGACCAGTTCGTTTGAACATTTCTCACAACATCACCAACTCAACCCCATTCAACTGCCTTTTTCCACTTCTTTCCCGCACTAGAAACATACGCAAAACCCCTTCCCCCGTACTCTTTCCACATGCCGATAACACTTTCTCATTACTATACATAACCAAACGGTTGCACTGAAGTTCTAACTGAAGGCATCTAACCAAGTCATCTCGAAATGACACCGGTGCTCGAAGCCACTACACACTCGTTGATCTTCAAACCACTCCCTTCCCGGATAATTCCTCCGTACATAAGGAACAATTCACCTCCCTTAAAGGTTTCGCGTCTACCATGCCACGACGAGGACTAACCCAAACCGACACCCTCTTTAAACTCTCAATGATTCCAAAAATATACTTACTTAGCGACTCACACAACCAAAAACACTTGGTTTCTCATTTGGGTAACCACTCACTACCGCCCCGACATTCTATTCCGATAATAGCCATATCACAACGCCAACTTACAAACCACGTGCTCCAACAACTTGATTAACAAATCGAACACCTCATCCGAAATCCCCGAAAAGACTTCCATCTGATGCTTCCTCTTTCTAACATCCCATTACCACAACACTGGCTGGCACATTTATCTTGGCAATTGACGCCACTACTCCTCCATACATTCTTCATCCATAACATCACACCGCAGGCCAGGTCTCTCATGGTCATTCGTACACAACTCAAACTTGCCTTAATATTCTCCCGCATAAATAACCGAGTCGATCTTGCTACTTTGCCTTTCCCCCAACTCTAAACACAACTCACGAGTTTCTAGTTAACTCAAACATACTCGTTTCTTGCTAGTTCTTTGCGATCCCAAACCATTACATATACCGGGCACATTCCCTCTCAGATCGATATAATCTACACACTCACTTTATTTGTGCTACATACTTCACCCTTTTACGAACCTTCCAAATCTCGTAAGTAAAACGCTTATCCAAAACAGCAGTCTTTCACCATCTTAATACCCATACAAGGTGGTCCACCACCATGCATGTACCTATCTTCCTAGATGACTTCCTACGTCTACACACCAGAGCGATCTTCTCCACTTTCAACCTTCTGATTCAAGTCTTCTGCCTCAGACACCTCACACAGCTGCCGACTTCAACATCAATAGTCGACCTGTTGATACTTCCCTAACCTTTTCGTCAACAAGGTTCCTTACATAACCTATTTCTTCCAATCATATCATGATCATCTACACATCCAGTTGTCCTCACTTGAAAAGGGAAATTTCAAGACTTACTCGTGAAATGTCAATATTACAAGATCACCTTAAAACTCATATTCAACGTTGAGGATATTTTATTCCTGCCTCACCACACTACTCATAACGAGTTGCTAATTCCAACACCTTGATGACTACTAGTCCTTCTTCCGGACACAATCGTCCCTCGGCAACTGTATTTCCAGTCACCGAACAAAGGTACAGACCCTCATACAAACGACACTAAAGCCCACTTCCGACTCTTCCACTGTTCACCTCTCTTTGTGAACGCAAATACCAAACTATAAACATTCTCCCCTGGTTTGTCCATCACCTCTCCACTCTCGGAATTCTTCCTTATCTTAAAATGTAATACTCTACGACCTAGTGAGTTCATAGCCTTCATGCATGACAACGCGATAAAATCATTTCGCACTTTTATCATTTTAAAGAACAACACTTGGAAACAACTTGGGTACACATGACCCCAACATTCTCATAACTCCAATGCCCTGCATAACGATCTTGAGAATCGTTCGCACGCACCCTTTAAGTAAAACTCGATCTTACTCAACTAAAACGACGTTGTTACGATAGTAACACATTGAATGAAAATTTTCCATACGATAAAATGCTGAAAGAAATTACCGACACGAAATAAACTAGTCGACTCTCACACTCATTGATAGGACATCAACACGTCAATACTCATTTTGGTTATAAAAGTTTTGCTGGCAAACGTTTTCTTGACTTGTTGCAACAATTTAACTTATCATAAAAAGTGTGAAATATTTTGCAAATTTCTAAGCTCAAAATTTCATTGGCGACGTAAATGGAATTGCCTTTTTCTTTAAACATACACTCGCACACTCTGGCTCATTTCCGATCAAAATAGATATTTAAACATTTACTTAAATCTCGAAAATCTCATGTAACACATGTAAGGACGCAATGCATGAAACTCTACTTGCAATTGAAGGCTACTCACTCTAACAAGGTCAATCGTTGCACTCACGCAACCTATCATTTTCACTTTAACTTTGACCAATGGTCGCCCTCTCGGCCTTGCAACAACTTGCTGTACATGCGTTCCATGGCCCACTTACTCAACCATTACGTACTATTTTCGCCTTGAACAATTATCTCACATTCTACCTCTACACGATTTCAATCCACCCCCGATATCTTTCCTTCATTGATCCTGCCACTGAAAAGCTCGACTAAAGAGTCAAGGCTCTAATCCTCCACTCGCTCTTGAATTGAAGCTTTCAAGATCTGGACACTGTCTTTCCTTACCATCCCAACTGATCTACCTCACTATTTCTAGAACTGGGACTCTCCAGAACCAGGAGTCTTACTCAAAATCAATCACTCATCCTCTTCGAATCCATGAAGACCTGCCTCTAAACGGCTCATAACAGTCCAAACAACATTTCTTCTACAAGATGTATACATACATCACATCATAAGTGATCTCTCACGATACTTCCCCAACAATGGGTCATAATCTACCCCTCAGGGATCTTGCTGACATTCTATATTACTGGAACACGACATATAAACTAGCTTAAGACTACAACTTCGGAATAATAAGGCGGATTGAGCACATACATGTACCTGTAAGTTCGCAATTACACTGGCCAAGTGTAATCCCAATCTTACCTTACATGACTGTCCTCGGTACCATATTAGTCCTATCTCTACAATAGTGCCCTCCTAACGCATTTCCTGATTCTCAGTTGTGATTTCTACTCCCAAAGTTTAAGTTTAGGCCCGTCCGGTCACCTAAATCTCTTAAACTATGACTCTGTTACCAATTGTAACAACCTAATCTAAAATAGAACATGCATAGCAATAAATAATAAGCATTACAATACTGGGTCCCAAAATTTCATTACATCTGTCTAAAAACATAGGTTGGCGGAAACAACTTGTACACAACTTAGAATAACTACCTACTAAAAGTATGAGTGACATTGTCTCTATTTGCATCTATACTCTATCCTGCTCTTTCTCAATTACCTGAGCCTCCTACTATCTGCTCACTTGAAAAGGTTTAGTTTGGAAAATGCGAGGGTTAGACCATGAGGTCTAGTGAGCTCCCTCCTGACAGTTCTCAAAAATCGTTTAAAATAATTTATAACTTTCTCATATCATTACATTAAAACTTTCACATAGCTTTACATAAAACTGTCACGGATAAATCTGCTCCCGTAAATGGCACCCTGAAGTCACTCAAGAGTGACAACGAGTCAGTCTCACGCTGCCTTACTGGATACACCCTTCCATGGCAAAAACGGGTCACTCCTCCCGGCGTGAGCACTGGCGGACCACACCCCCCGACTTAGCCAGTTTACGTCTAACACAATGTATGCATACATCTCATTTAACAAGTAAAAATCAGGTAAAATAACATGGCATTTCTACTCAATCACTTACTTTGAAAACACGCATAAAATCACGTATTTTAGTTAGAAAAACTCACCTGGCGCTTTAGCAAATTTCGCTTCAAGACTTGTCACTTAAGCCTCCGATCTCTAGGTGGAACACCTATAATTTTTAGGAACGTAGGTCATAAGTCTTTCAATTATTACTTGAGCTTGGTCCGATCATAACCCAAAATTATCTAGTTTAAGTAAGCTACACTCCTAGTCCAATAATTTGAGTTCTGGGCTCCGCATACCGGCCCAACTGACATATACAACAGTTTAGGCCCAACAACATATTTCGGATCCCCTTATTTGAAATCTTAATTTACCGGCCCAAACTAAAAATATTTCCGGATCCAATTTATTACCAAAGCCCAAGATGTGATACCGGATCTCAAATAAAGCAATTCTGGATCTTCCAATCATGGCCCATTTAATTAATTCCGGTTCAAATGAGTCCGGATCCCAATCTTGCTCAAGCCCAAACATGACTCTGGGTCTGTCAGGATCGATTCCAAACAAGAATAATTATACTTAGAAATCAGAATTAAAGAATCTTGCGGAATAGAACTTTAATTCAAACACACTCGATGAACAACTAATCAGAAAACACAATCTGTTTGTATTCAATACTTCAACTCACAAGATTACAACCAAACCTCAATCTTGTTGAACAGGCTCAAGAAGACGACTTCTACTTCTCTAGAAATAGGGTTCTAAACCTTGAGGTTAATTCTCTCTAAAACAAAAACGAATTCTGATCAATCTCTTGCGAATAGCTATCTATCAACTTCTATTTATACTAAATAATTACAAGATAACTATCAAAACAAAATTGATCTTCAGAATATTCTTTCATGCTTATCTTCAATCATTCCATCTTTATCTCCAACATTCTCGCATTCCATAATTATGATCACAAGCAGCATTAACATCGTTATGCTCAAGCAGTACTAACATTGTTCCAGCAGCATTAACTTTTACTTGCAGTACTAACTTTGTTCCAGCAGCATTAACTTTTACTAGCAGTACTAACCTTGTTCCAGCAGTAGTATTGTTGTTCTGGCAGTACTAATGTTGTTCTGGCAGTACTAACGTTGTTCTGGTAGTACTAACGTTGTTCTGGCAGTACTAACGTTGTTCTGGCAGTACTAACCATACTTAGCAAATCTTCAGTTCCCAACAATCTCCCCCTAACTTGACTTTTTAGGTTGAGAAGTCAAGTTCTTCAGATGATGCTTCCAAAACCTAATCATGAACACATAAATCAGGATCCAAACCCAAGCTTTGATTGATAATCCTTCTCACCAAGTATCTTCCCATTACAGAATCCTTGTTGCAAGCCAACTTAGCATGTAGCATTCCATTCAACCTTTTCTTGCTGTGCTTGTATGCAACATCCACCCAATAATACTCATGATATGTATGGTCAAGTGTGATGACATACACTCCACATTTTTCAATGAGCATCCAGTTGGTAATGGCTTGAAAATTTCTTTCTATCATATACTGAACTGCTTCTGGTTTGAACATTAGGCACAGGTATTCAAGAACCATTTTGGTGATAGACATCCCTTTCTCATTCAGCATATTTCCATACAGCTTCATTCCAACCTTGTACATCTCCTCTATGTCAGATCTAGAGCACATTCTGATAAGTCTTCCCCATGTAGAACAGACCTCAAACTTCCCATCTGCTCTTTTGACTCTAATGTACTCCTTTCTCTGATCTACCATGGTATCCCAGAAGATGATCTCAGGAGGCATGGAAGATAATGGGTCAACTTGGATTGGATCAGTATCAACCAAAGTGATATACATATCACATTGAGCATTACTTGGTTGACCTGATGGAGTTGCTACTTCTTCTTCAGCAACCTTTGTATCATCTTTTTTTTCTGGAACATCCTCTTCTTTTTCTTCTTCTACCACTGGTTCTACCCTAGGTTTCTTGACAACTTTCCTCTTGGTAGCTATAGACTTGGTTCTTACTCTTTTCAGTGACACCAGCTTTTCACCCAGGGTTTCTTCTTGCTTTTTAGGAGTGTCATGTTTGGCTTTAATCAAGGCCTCTGCCACTTCAACTTCTTCCAAAGTAGGCTTTATAGTTTCTGTTGCTTCCTTTGTTTCTGCTGCTTCTTCCTTTTTAGATACTGCTTCTTGCAAGGTTTCTGCTGCTTCTTTTGTTTCTGCTGTTTCTGGAATGGTTTCTGCTGCTTCTTTTGTTTCTGCTGTTTCTGGAATGGTTTCTGCTTCTTTCTGAATTTCAGCAGTATTAACCGTTTCTGCTGTTGGTTCAGTTTCTGCTTCTTTCTGAATTTCAGCAGCATTAACCGTTTCTGCTGCATGATCAGTTTCTGCTTCCTTTTGAATTTCTTCAACACACTCATTCTCCCCCTTTTCCTGTGCTCTCTCCATATTGAATTCAGCTTCTGACTCCCCCTTTTTGGGAGCATCATTGTTGGGGTTTCTTCTTTTAAGAACATACTGAGCTTTCTTCTTCCTGTGCATCAACTTGGTAATCAGCTTCTTATGCTTCTCAAGCTGTGTTTGTTGATATAGGACCACTTTCTTGAGTCCATCTATCTCCTTTTGCTGACTTACAACATCTGTGTTGATATTGGCAATGGTTTCCATCAATTCCTCATATGTATATCTATCCTCACCTTGTTTAGGAGTTTTTACTTCCTTTAAAGGATCACTGGAAATTTTAGTAGGTGTCTTTTGCCTAGCAAAAGCACTGCCTACCCCCTTGGTTTCTTGGCACCTGGGACCTCTGAATGATTTCTCATTCTGAGTTGCCGTGAGGAAGGTCTTAGGTATGTTACCACTGTCCTTCTCTGTGCTAGCAGAAGTAGTGGCATCCTTGCTACTCACATGCTCAACCTTCTCCTTAGTGAGCACCTTCTTGGGGTTGGGAGACACCCCTGTGGTTTCCCTTTCGATATTCTCTTTTGGAGAATGCTCCAATAAAGGGCTTAAAGGCTTTGGGTTTGTAGGAGGTACATCAAGGGAAGGAGCCTTGTGTACCTTTCTTCTTGTAAACTTTTTGGTTACTTTTGGAGTGGGTCTTTGAAGAATTGACTGAGGAATTTCTTTGGTGATTGAAGGTGGGGTTTGGCTATCAGTGGGTTGGTCTAATGAGGGCCTTGACCCTGATGCCATACCTTCTTGTGTGTGGGACATACCCATCATTGTAGAGAACAATGGAGTGTCAACTCCTTCCGAGTCCCTGGAAGTTCTCCTCATATTTGAGAAGACCTTTCCTTTAGGGGGTTTAGGTACATATACCTCAGTAAATTGAGGCAAATCCGTCAATTCCTGAGTAATCACTGCTTGGACAAACCGTGGGTACATAAAAAAACTCTTTTTGGATTCCAGGTTTGACACAAGATCATTGAAAATCATTTGTGAAAATTAAACTTCCTGGCAGTGGCCAAGCAGACCAGAGCATAAGCAATGGTACTGCTAAACTCACTCCAACCAGTAGTTTTCTTTGACATGCAATGCATTAAGGTATGAACAAAGAATCGCCATTGTGTAGAAAATTTAGACTTGAAAAACTTAAAGATTCCAATGGGACCTTCATACCCCATTCTCGTTAAAGTTGAGTATAGATCGTCATTAGGAATAGACGTCATACCTGAGGCATCATCCAATCGAAGAGTGATGCGAATAAGCTCCTCTGTAACATTTAAGGGTTTGTCACACACCCTTGTTTTGATGATTTTCTGCCCATCTTCAGACACCACGGTGGCATTTTCCCAGAACTGCTTCTGATGCTCGATGTAGATTGTCGGGGTCACCGTTAGGGCATAGGATATATGCGTGTGCTTGAGGAAATCCACAATGTCGTGAAAACCTGTGGACTGTTTTGGCTTCTGGAGGATGGCAATCTCGTTGTGTTCGTCGATAAACTCCATTGTACCTGAGGATTCTTGACAGAAAACAGAGATTCTTGGGAGAGAATAGTTAGAAAGAGAGAAAGATGAATAGAATTCAAAGAGACGTTATGAACTTTGGCGGGCTGAAAGAGGTATTTATAGCAGCAGTAGCCCTAATTTTCTTTTAAAGCAGTATTAACGACACATGCAGTATTAAATACGAAGCAGTATTAACTATGTACTAGTAGTAGTAACTATGCACTAGCAGTAGTAACTATGCACTGACAGTAGTAACTATGCACTGGCAGTAGTAACTATGCACTGGCAGTAGTAACTATCCACTGGCAGTAGTAACTATGCACTGGCAGTAGTAACTATCCACTGGCAGTAGTAACTATGCACTAGCAGTAGTAACTATCCTTGCACTTTTCAGCACTTGTCAATCTGAGTCATACAGAAGATTCTGAGAAAAAGAGTTAGTAGTATCAAATATAGAAGGAAATACAGGTATAAAAACTGAGAATCATGACTTTATTCAAGGTTGATCATGCCCACACTTGTTACCAAGAAAGTGAATCTACCCACATCAAAAGCTTTTGTGAATAGATCAGCAAACTGGTCATTGGTATGAACTTTAGCAACTTGAATTAATTTCTTTTCATTACAATCTCGAATAAAGTGATACCTGATCTCTATGTGCTTTGTTTTTGAGTGTTTGACTGGATTGTTAACAATGCTAATAGCATTGTTGTTGTCAATGAAGATTGGAGTGTGAAGAAATGTTACCCCATAGTCCAACATCTGATTCTGTATCCATAGAACCTGAGAGCAGCAGCTTGCAGCAGCTATATACTCAGTTTCTGTTGTAGATAAGGACACTGTGGTTTGTTTCTTACACTGCCAGGATACTAGTCTTGCACCCAAAAACTGACATCCACCTGAAGTAGACTTCCTATCCATGTTAGCTCCACCCAAGTCACTATCTGAGTATGCAAGTAGATCAAAGGATGATTCATAAGGATACCAGAGACCTAATCTAGGTTGCCCTCTTAGGTATCTAAATATCCTCTTGACTGCATGAAGATGTGATTGCTTTGGTGTAACTTGAAATCTGGCACATACACATACTGGAAACATAATATCTGGTCTAGAGGCTGTGAGATACATGAGTGATCCAATCATTGATCTGTAATGATGGACATCCACATCCTCCCCCTCAAGATCAGCATTGATCTGTTTGTGTGTCTCCATTGGTGTGCTTGCTGGCTTTGAGTCTGATAATCCAAACTTATCCAGGATGTCTTTCACATATTTGGATTGGCATATGAAAATCCCATCCTTCTTCTGTTTCACCTGAAGCCCAAGGAAGAAAGTAAGTTCACCCATGGAACTCATCTTGAAGCTCTTGTGCATTAACTCCTCAAAGTCTTTACACATGTTATCATTTGTGGATCCAAAGATAATGTCATCCACATAGATCTGAACAAGTAGGGTGTCCTTCTTTTTCCTTTTGATAAATAAGGTCTTATCAATGATTCCTCTTTCAAATTCATTTTTCAAGAGATAGGTAGACAGGGTGTCATACCATGCTCTTGGGGCTTGATGTAGACCATAAAGTGCCTTCTTTAACTTGTACACTCTGTCAGGATACAATGGATTCTCAAATCCAGGGGGTTGACAGACATACACTTCTTCATCTATAGTCCCATATAGAAAAGCACTTTTTACATCCATATGGTAGACCTTGAACTTCATATATGAGGCATAGGCTAGAAACAACCTAATTGCCTCAATCCTTGCAACTGGAGCAAAGACTTCCTCATAGTCTATACCCTCTTCCTGAGTATACCCTTGTGCAACCAGCCTGGCTTTGTTCTTGATCACAATTCCTCTCTCATCCTTCTTATTCCTGAAAATCCACTTGGTGCCAATTGCCCTATGACCTTTTGGAAGGTCCACCAAGTTCCAAACATTCTGTAGCTTGAACTGTAGCAGCTCCTCTTGCATTGCTTCTATCCAACTTGGATCTTTCATAGCATCATAAGCCTTTTTGGGCTCAATTTGGGATAGAAAGCAAGTGAGTACAGTATTAACTGTATTTTGCTGATCTTGTAGCTCTTGAAGTCTGCTTTGATTCCTAGTCATCATGGGAGAAACAATGTCTCCAATTACCAACTCAGGAGGATGATTTTTCTGAGTTCTTGATGGATGACCAGATTCCTCTTGTAAGATCACATCCAGATTTGACTCATTTAAGTCTGGATTTTCTTCAGCTTCTTCAGTCACTTCAGACTCTCTGGAATTTGGACTTGAAGGCTGATTTTCCTCTATTCTTCTCTCTTCTTCATTCTGAATGGGTTCAGCTTCCTTTTCTTTTTCACAGAAGTCAACAGGATCAATGGTAGGGAGTGGAAATATCACAGACTGAATTATGTGAACTGATGGTGGTGCATCCCTTTGTCCTGCATTTACATCACTACTGATACCCAAAGAATTAGTGAGTGAATCAATGTCAAATAGCCAATCAGGACCTGAACCAATAGGATTTGGTGTGTTCTCATTGCATTTGACATTGTCACTTTCTTCAATTATTCTAGAAGAGGTATTAAACACTCTGTAAGCCTTACTCTGAGATGAGTAACCAACAAGAAAACCATCATCTGCTTTGCTATCAAACTTACCTAAGTGAGATTTGGTATTGAGAATTGTACAAGGACACCCAAATGGTTTGAAAAATCCAATAAATGGTTTCTTTTTCTGAAAAAGCTCATAAGGTGTCTTGTTTTTAGGCTTTATGACTAAAACTCTGTTTTGGACATAACAAGCAGTATTAACTGCTTCTGCCCAAAAAGTAGTGGGTAATTTTGAATCAGCTAACAGAGATCTAGCAGCCTCAATCAGTGTCCTATTCCTTCTCTCAGCAACACCATTCTGTTGTGGAGTCCTAGGAGCACTGTATTGTCTCTCAATTCCTTTTTCCTCACAAAAGGTGTTTAGATCAAGGTTTTTAAATTCAGTCCCATTATCTGATCTAATGACTTTCACTTTTTGATTTGATTGGTTTTCAATTCTAAGAATAAAAGATTTGATCAGTCCACTTGTCTCATCTTTAGTTCTCAGAAAATATACCCAAGTAAATCTAGAGTAATCATCAATAATAACTAAACAGTATGACTTCTTGCCAATGCTCATGACATTTGTAGGGCCAAACAAATCCATATGCAACAACTGAAGAGGATTTGAGATAGTGTTTATCTCTTTGGACTTATGAGAAGTTTTGTGTTGTTTGCCTTTGAGACAAGCAACACAATGATCATCACATGAATAAACTTTTGATGGTAAACCCCTAACAAGATTATTTTTAACAAGTTTATTCATTGTTTTAAAATTCATGTGACACATCCTTCTGTGCCAAAGTGATGATTCATCCATTGAAGCTCTGATACCACTTGTCAGGATCGATTCCAAACAAGAATAATTATACTTAGAAATCAGAATTAAAGAATCTTGCGGAATAGAACTTTAATTCAAACACACTCGATGAACAACTAATCAGAAAACACAATCTGTTTGTATTCAATACTTCAACTCACAAGATTACAACCAAACCTCAATCTTGTTGAACAGGCTCAAGAAGACGACTTCTACTTCTCTAGAAATAGGGTTCTAAACCTTGAGGTTAATTCTCTCTAAAACAAAAACGAATTCTGATCAATCTCTTGCGAATAGCTATCTATCAACTTCTATTTATACTAAATAATTACAAGATAACTATCAAAACAAAATTGATCTTCAGAATATTCTTTCATGCTTATCTTCAATCATTCCATCTTTATCTCCAACATTCTCGCATTCCATAATTATGATCACAAGCAGCATTAACATCGTTATGCTCAAGCAGTACTAACATTGTTCCAGCAGCATTAACTTTTACTTGCAGTACTAACTTTGTTACAGCAGCATTAACTTTTACTAGCAGTACTAACCTTGTTCCAGCAGTAGTATTGTTGTTCTGGCAGTACTAATGTTGTTCTGGCAGTACTAACGTTGTTCTGGCAGTACTAACGTTGTTCTGGCAGTACTAACCATACTTAGCAAATCTTCAGTTCCCAACAGGGTCTTACGGCTTTGTATAAGATTCTGGGTCCATTTAAACACCGAATCACTTATAAAATAAAACTTCCGGAGTTTTAACCACATTCCGGTTCTATTTAAATTAGTCCAAAATAGGTTCCGGATCACCATATGAAATTAATTCCGGATCTTCTGTTAAGCCCACTTCCGGGTCTGCTAATTTGATTTAATACCGGATCGCATTGGGCCTATTCCGGATCCTTTTAAAATACCGGATCCTATTTTATTTAACTTCCGGTTCTTTTGCAAGCAAATTCCGAATCTTTTCCAAACAATACCGGATCCAATAAATTTAATTCTGGATCCCTTTTTAGTTAGGCCCAGTTCCGGATCCAGTAGATGTGGACTCCGGATCCCACCGATCCAAAACTATTCTGGAATCTCGCAAAAGCCGATTAATCATTAATACTGAAAATTAATCCATCTTAAATCGATTAATAAGTCCGATCCCAAACACAATGATTAATCTAACTCTATTAATCCTCTTATGATGATTAATTAATCCCTTTAAAGCTTCATTTTCAATCTTTAAGCAAAAACTCACAGTAACCCAAACAAACAACAGAACTCTAAAATTAAGGGATGGAATTAGGGATTACCTATTGAAATCGATGTAGGATCTGATTCCAGTCCTCTTTCTTCTTCCAAAATTGATGATTGATAAACCTCCTTCTCCAATTGCTCTAGAGGCCACCATTCTCTCTTTCTCTTCTCTCACTCTAGCCGCTAAACACACAAATATTTAGCTTCTAGGGTTTTTAGCCCAAATTAATAGTTTTTATACCCTTTTAACATATTACACTTCAGCCCCTGGACTTTCAACTTTACAACATATCTCCATGAAACTTAATCTTTTCCAATTAAAAATCTCGGTTATTACATTATTTCCTACAATTGTTTATACTATTCACTGCCACATCAGCAAAAAGTATTGATTTGACATTTGCAATTACCAAAAACCAATTTCTAATTTAGAAATAATACTCACAACCGCCATAATTTATAAAATAGAAATCCTACGTGGCACATTTGCAATTCATTTGCAATTCATATGAAATCACCGTTGTGGATGCTCTGAGAAGCATGAATTTCCTATTCAAAAGAAAATCCTTAATGTAACCTATTGGAGCCAAGTTCAATAATTTAAAGTTCATGAAAGTGTTCACCCACATCAGCTTTTGGTGTCATTATATAATAATAGCAGAAGCCTTAAATATGTTCGTTTTCTCTACAATAATTGAAACTCTCTGTCAAATAGGGACCGATAAATTACCCATTGGTACTTACCAAGGTGTGCTTAGATAGTAACTATTATGAACACATAGGAGAAACGATCTTTAAGAGTGCATTAAAGTGTACTTTAGAGAAACATAAATCAAAATTTAAAACGATGTTTAAACCATGAGGTATACCTGCGTAAGAGGAGTCGAATGAACGGTATACCTGCAAACATTGTTATCCCTAATATATCTTATGAAAGTATTATAAAAAGACTAAGTCATCAGGTCAAGAAGACTTTTGTGCCTACCGAAGCAAGCCTCTACCGGAGTGACGATGCACAGAAGAAAAGCTTAGCCCGAAGAAGTATCACAACACAGAGCCTCTGTGGAAGACCTCCGAAGCTCTGGTGCGGACATCTCTGTGACATCAACATTTGAAGAATTCAAGACATGTTGTAGATCAACCTCTCTCTCACAACTGTACTATAAGACTGCCACGTGCCCCACTAACGGTAGCAACACCTTTCCATGTGGCAGAATCTCATTAGCAAATGTGTTGACTCTTGTGTACTAGTTACCTATAAATAGAAGATTTCCCATAATCTTCCTGCAAGTTATTTCACGCCAATATAGCAAACACATTACACCACCTACAACACACAGTTCGTATAGTGAAAGAGAAATAGGGTTCTACACATAGTAGTGTGTATTCTTCATTATTCATCAGTATTGTAATCCAAAGTTGTGTATTTTCTTTGTAGAACCCAACCACTTCATGCATAGCCTGCAAGAATTAGAAACACAATTATCATATAAAAACCACCATGGCCAAGCCTTAGAGCAATGTGTAAAGTTAGCCATCTGTGACTCAAAGGCTACATGTATTGTAAACCCTTGTGGCTTTCTAAGCTTGCGCCTTGAGCCTTGGCATTAGTCATGAAGGCTCAATCTGTGTGGACTTTTATAAAATTAGGTTAAAACCTTAAAAGAAAAGTTAAAATAAAGTCACTTTAAAAAATGTCTAATAAAAAGTCCACGAGAGACTAAAATATACATATAAACATATATAATATAAAGCATTACCCAAAATATATTTATTTATGTAATTATCTTTGAAAAACCAACAAAACAAGTCTAGTTGAGCTGTAGGGACCAAATGAAATTTCAACAGTTTTTATTAAATTTCTATATAAAATCACATAATTGATTGTAGGTTTCATCATACAACTTATTTGAGCCATTGTCTAGATTTAATATTAACACTGTCCTCACTCAGAAATAGATTGCCATTAGCAAAAGAGAACCAAGGAAAAGCAAGAAACATGAGTTGACAAATAATATAACCTCATCATGATAGCAATTCTGGTACCTTGAACATACCTTCATAATTTGTATTTATGTCGTTTGCTGTCAAAATAAACATGAAAACTTACTAAATAATGAAAACCAATTTCTAATGTTTTGGGGGAGAAGGTGAAGAACGTACCAATTTTTCCATATCAATCTCACTTTCCAAGAGGCACAACGAAGATTTTTGAATATTAATTCGGGGTTACCTTCGCTTATTTGGTTCCGAAAGACATTGTAGAAATGAACATTAACAATTATGCTTTGGCGATGATGAGCCTACAAGCATATGAAGTTATAGCTTATAAGATAACAAAGCAGATATGTAGAAATGAAATTGTTGTGCATAGTAACTAAATCAAATATGAAAGAAACCAGAAGAATAAAACAAACATGATATTGTTGTTTGAAATTAGACTATCAGATTGATTCTCTAAAGTTCAAGCGATTGATGGGTCTCTTTAGATACAAACACAAGAAATCAAGAAGAAATCGAGAATGACGGTAATAACAATAAACACTCAAGCAAGTCAAACAAAAACGCAAAAAAAAGACAACATGATACAGTTGTTTGAAAATCTATGTTTGCTGATTTTATCTCAAGGTAGAACAACTTGTCATTCTAATTTGGTTTTCATTCATAAACAGTCCCTGTTTTTGTGCAGTTTTTGACCGGTTCAATCACTGTGCATTCATAGGCCTGTTTCTTCTTTAGAAAAACAGTAGTGTGTGCCAGATCTGATTCAAAGGATTTTTAAAAGTTTCATTAAGTGGTGGTGTCGATTATCTCTCTAGGATATTCAAAACCCTTTTCTCATATGTTATTTTTCTAATTTATTCCAAAATGGCACATCTAAATGCCATCTATACTGCTGGATCTCTCACCAAACCCCCAACTCTATTGAGGGATGAGTATCCTTAGTGGAAGATACGTATGATACACTTTCTAGAAGGAGTGGATAGAGAGTTATATGAAACAATAAAAAATGGACCTCATGTTCCTTTGGTGGATGTTCCAAAGGTTCCGACCACTAAAAACTAATAGAAGTTAAGGACTGGTCAGACACTAACTGGGAAAATACTGATATAGAGAGAAAGGCCAAAAAAATTGATATTGGCCATCCCAAATGACATATTCTCTTCTTTATATGCTTATCAAACTGCTAAAGATTTATGGTTAGAGTTGGAGAAACAACTTGAGGGAGACATTAAGACTCAGAAAAACAGGAGATCTCAAAGTCTAAATGAGTTTTATAGCTTTAAATTTAAGCCTGAAGAAACCCTACAACAAACATATGATAGATTTAATGCTCTCATAAAGAAATTTAGGAAGAATGGAAAATATAGATCCATTGAGGATAACAACGTAATGTTCCTCAAATCTTAGGTGAAGAATGGCTCCAACCAGGGTTCTAAAAGGCGCGCCATGGCGCGCGCCATGACGCGATATGGCGTGAGACGCGTCTCCGCCGTTACGATATGGGCCATAACGTTCCTGTAAGGCGTGGCTCACGATATGGCGGCTTAAGGCGCGATATGGCGCGCCATGGCGTCAGTTTTTTGTAAGGCGTCACTTGTATTTTTTACAATTTGTAGTTTTTTTGTCTTTTTTAAAACTTAAATTTTGTTAAAGGTTAAAACTGAAAAGTTAAAAGTAAAAGGGTAAAAACTAAAAAGTTAAAACTTAAATTTGTTAACTTATTTAGAATTGAGGTTCAGTCAATATTTTTCAAATTGAAATCACGATTACACAATTAGGTGATTACACGGGCAGCGGAAGATCATCTCTTCCGACGATTAGACGATTACATATATATATATATATATATATATATATATATATATATATATATATATATTAAATTGTTGGATATAATTGTATTCATTGAATAAAAACATAAATCATCTATTTATACATATATAATAATATATAAGATATATTAATTTGCCGCCTTAGTTCACGCCTTAAAAAAAGCTGCGTCCTCGCCATATCTTGTAAGGCTTGAGGCTTGACCTCGCCGCCACGCCACGCCACGCCTTACGCCTTTTTGAACCTTGGCTCCAACTCTCCACGTCCCTACAAACAAACCAAGGATGTGCATGGGACTCTAGCTGCTTAAGAACAACACATTGTCAAGTCTAAGCCTACTATAGGTGGACCCCTTGCTTTGATGAGCAACACTACAGAGCCCTCTGTTAAGCCTGTAAAAGAAAGAGTTGAGCCCAGTTCAAAGTGTGTGAAGAAAGGAAATAATGTGTTGATTGATGAGAGTGAAGAGAAGAAAGAGGTTAGTGATGAGGATGAAATGACATATATGACCTCAATAGCCAAATCCTTGGCTCTCCTTACCAAGGAATTCAACAGAGGATACTATTAGGCCTCAATTAGATGTTGAAATAGAAGTTTAGGGACCAATATTGACATTTCTTGTAAATATCCCTTAGGGGGTATAAATATAGATGTCAAGTTAGATTTTAGGGTTAATGACCTGATTAATACCCTAATCACCTTTGTACGGAAAACTGTTTTCTATCTGCTTCATTCAATACAATTAAGCTTTGTATTGATTCATTGATTGCACTTGATATTGGGATCCACAATTGGTATCAGAGCAGAAAGACGAACGATCCAAAGGAAATCTTTTTGATTTTGAGTCATTCTCCAGGTTTCTTGTTTATCGACACTGTTCTTTAAGGTTAAAATCTTAATCTGTGATTTCTGGGTTTAAAAACAAAATTATTGTTTAAGTTTTTGTTGCTATTAGTCTTTTAGTGATTTTCACAAGTTTTTGGAACTGATTTGGAAGTTGTTGGTCATCAATTCACTAAAATCGATTAACTGGGCTTAAAGGTCTCTGTTTTTCAAATTTTCTTGATTTCTTGATCAAATGGTGTTTTTAGGACCAATTCGATCTCTATCTCGTGTTATTTTGGTATTGTTACTTGTGAAAGTTGTTTACAGGAAAGGTTCTCTCAATAAATCACTCCAAAATCATGTTATTCGAAACACCAGGTGCGTTTGTTCTATCTTTTCCCGACTCACGCCCCGACCTGGTTGAATCCGGGTCTTTAAAGTCCCAGTTTCGGACAATATCGGATTTAGCCTTCCCCGGTTCCTTCCGGATCCAGTTCCTGGACGCTACCAAATCTTGGACGTGATCCCGGTTGTTTTTCGGATTCGGTCTATCGACTCCCGGTTTTCCCAATACCGGGTTCCGGGTCTTCCCCATTCCGGTTCCGATACCGGGTTCCGGGGTTTCTAACACCGGGTCTCTGAGCTAATTTTTTCTATCAATTTTTTCCTGATTGTTTTTCTCTTCCATTTCTTTTTTGCTTCTTTAAGTCTTTCGTTTTCGTCTAGGCCAAACATAGTGCTGCGTTAGGTTAATCACTCCTCGTAGGTTTTTTTGCGTTAGAACTCACTTTTACCTTTGGATCACTATTTTTCGTCTTACGATCACTCAAGTGCCTTAACCATGAACACCCAAGACGCGCTAGCCATAGGATCAGGCCTGAAACCTCCGATTCTATATAGAAGAGAATACCTTATGGAGAGATCGCTTTATGTGCTTCATTGAGTCGAAGCCTCTCTATCACAAGATTCTTCGCTCGTTGACTGAAGGACCCCAAGAGCCTCTAATGATGGATGTTCCTGGATAAGCTAGTGGACCTCCAGGTCAACGAGTGCGCAAATCCTACGACGTGATGACTGCTGAAGAGAAGAGATGGGCGGACGGCGACGGACTAGCAAAGACGTATCTGATATACAGCCTTCCGAACAACATCTACTGTAGTATTGACAGTCACAAGGATACTGAAAAAGGAATGTGGGATCAACTGGCAAAGATCATGCAAGGCAGTCGTATCGGAAACCAACTGAAAGGTCACTAACTGTCTTACTCGGTATGAAGCTTTCAAGGACCGAAAATGAGAAACACTTACAAAAACGTACGAAAGGTTATGTACTCTCATCAACGACCTCCAGAACAACAATATTTCCAAGACGAACACGAAGAACAACATCAATTTTATGAACAACAACGTGAGTGGAAGGGGGTTCGTGTCTCATGTTCGTCACAATCATATTCTTGAAAACGTGCTCTACACGAACAGTATTAGATGCTGCTCCAAGATGAAGACGAGGTACGTGAACTGATGGTAGATCAGAAATCTATCGAGAAACTCAAAAAAGACCCTCTAGCTCTCATTTCTCACAGAAGGAAAAACATGTCCAGTGCAGTTCCAATCGGGAAGAAGCACAGAGTGAGACCGAGCATGAGGACGATAAAGCTGAAAGTGACTCCGATCCAGAACTTGATGGCATCAAGAAATCCGTCGCCTTACTGTCACGACAGTACGCCAAGAAGAAGTTCTTTAAGAAACCATCTAACAACAATCGGAGGTACTCCACCAACACTAAGCGACGTGACTATCGAGATAAGTTTGAAGGCAAGAGAAAGAGCGATTAAGGAAGAAAGCAGAATGATGATGGGAAGAAGTCTGAGGACTGAAGAGAAGGAAGAAGACGAACCAGTCAAATGTTACAACTGTGGTAGACTAGGCCATTTTTCTAGAGACTGACAGAAACCTGTAGTACGGAATAATGAGTACTAGAAGAACAAGATGCTTCTCGCTAGGCAGAAAGAAGCAGGAAAAGCTTTAATGGCCGAAGATGATCACTGGCTCGTTCATACCGAGGATGAAAAGGAAGATGCTGAAGCTCACATGTGCTACACTGGAACTGAACCAGAACATTTCGAATCTGAAGATGAATCTACAAAGAAGCCCAACGATAAGGCGGAATGTCAGGTATGTGCTCCTTCTCATGACAAACTAATCAACCAGATGCAAGTCATGGTGTGTACTTTAGATTCTTATAAGAAAAAAGTTAAAACCAAAGACGCCTTAATCATTGACCTATAAGCCGATGTCAAATAGAAATACGACACCGTAGGCAAACTAGCTGTCGAAAAGGCTGAACATAAATGCATAATTGAAAATTATAAAGCAGAATGTACAACCATTTCCAAAAAGACAGAATCCCTAGAGACTCATTTATCTGAAATCACTATAAAGCTCAATTAATCTCAGAATGAGTACAATAAGATTGTCAATCTACGATTAACTGTTCAACAAGAAAATGATAAATTGACTAACAAGCTTAAGGATCTTGAATCAAAACTCTACAAGTGAAGTCAATCAGACCAACCCGATTCATTTGAACAAACCGAAGGAATTCAAGTATTATAACGCCCTTTGGGGACTTGGATACGACAATCCGTGTTACCTAAAGAAAATCTTATCAAGAGTCACCGCTCTTTATGAATTTAACTTTTTGGGACTTGATAAGAGGTATCCGGAGTTCAAAATCAAATGGACCAAATTGTCTCTGGAGGATGTGGAACAAGAAACAATCAAAAGACAAATAGGCATTCCCTTGCCTAAATTTTTGAAAAAGCCTAATGAAGAAAATTCTAAGGAAGATGAACACCCTCACAAGAACATTAATGTGTAGGTTCCTTTTGTATATGAAAAGATTAATGCCTCGTACTTGAAAAATAAAACACCTTATCTTTCAAATGATTACTTCGACATCTGTTCACTTGCCAAAGCCACGAAAACTCCTGTTCCGGCTGAGGCAACACCAGATGTAGGATCTTATGATCCATCAGAGTTCAAACAATATGTTCCACCTCTGATATTGGAAAACATCATTTTCCAACTCGAATAATCAATTGAAAGGGACAAGGCTGCCTTTGACTTCGAAAGGACCATACTTTTATCTTCCTTTCAAGAGCTTGAACGAAACAAAACCGAGCCCCTGTCTAAATCTGAAAGATCGTCTTTTAAAACTGAGATTGCTAGACTGACGTCTTGTCTGTCTGCTTTGGCGACAGAAACTCTAAAGGAAAGGGTTGCTAAGGCTGATACTCAGAATCTGTCAGACAATGTTGTTACTCCAATAAAAAATAGCAACCCCGACCCAATCTTAGTTTAACCGTCTACCACAAATTCAGATAGTTCCTCGTGCAAAGCCTTCTTAAGCGTGTCACTCGACACAAATGACAAGGCTTTAGTTTTTCTACTAAGGGTAAAGAGGTTCAAACCGATTTTGTAAAAAGGAATATTTTCTCTGATTTTGAAAATCCTTTTGCTACTGATTCCTTCCAAAATCTTCATGGTTTCTCATCTGACTCGCACATTGAGGCTAAATCTGATACTGAACTCCAGTTCTCGGCGTTTATGAATTCCACGGTCTGTCCTGATGATGACTTTTCTAAAATTGACTTTGCGCCAAAGCTTGTAAGCCATATTCAATTTCTTGACCAAATGCCTACGCCGATAAATTTTGAGAAAGGAGAATGTTCTAACTCCAAAAACGTTTCTCACACCACTTCGTCCAAATCTAACTCTAAACGACGGTCAAAGAAACGATCAAAAACTGGTAAAAAGTCTGAACGACAATCTTACTACTCCAGTTCCTCTGACAATGACTTTAATGCTATTTCAGATAAAACGGGTCGGAGGAAAGCGGTCAGACAAATGTGGGTAGAAAAGAAGCCTAAGTCATGCCCAGTGAAGACACAATCATTTAATTCTTTTTCACATTCTAGGATTAACAATGACAATCATGGTTTTGGTTTTAATAAGTCTGTTAAACACAATTTTCAGTTTCCATTAAAACTTCATTCAGTTCAACAATTAATTCAACTTTCTCGTGATTGTGTTTGTTGTTCTGTGTGTGGATTGAATGATTTTGTGGATAATAAACATGCATCTGATTGGTTTGGCACATATCATGTGTATAATTCTCGTTCTGCTTATCTTTATCTCGAAAAGGACCCAAATCTAGATGGACTACGAGAAAAGGTGTTGCACCTAACTCATCAGGACCCATTTACAAATGGGTACCTAAGACCCCTTAATCTCTGTTTTGCAGCCCGGTCATGTGTGCTTTTAAGATTCAGGATGCTCCAAACACATGACTGGTAAACGGGAGCTTCTCACCAACTTCAAAGATAAATACTGTGGTGATGTTCGGTTTGGCAATAATAACATAGCCCCGATCATGGGATACAGTGACCTAGTTAAAGACAATATAACCATCTAACGGGTTTCCTACGTCGAAGGCCTTGGTCACAACCTTTTCAGCATCGGCCAGTTTTGCGATAAGAATCTTGAAGTCAATTTCAAGGCGAAGCGGTACTGTATTAGAACTGAAGACAGGATAGAGCTTCTCACCGTACCCACTGAATGAATCCATACACGATCAATCTCGCCTCCCTAAAGACCGACAAAGTTATGTGTCTAATGTCCAAAGCAACAACCCAATAGAATTGGATGTGGCTCCGACGACTATCACATCTCAACTTCAAGAACATCAACAAGCTGGTGTTAGGCGGTCCAGTTTAAGGAATGCTCGAACTGAAGTTCAAGAAAGAGCACTTATGCTCGGCCTGCAAAATGGGAAAAATGGAGAAGGCGACTCACAAACCGAAAGCGGTTCCAAGTACCTCCAAGCCTTTGTAACTTATACATATGGATCTCTACGGTCCAATAAGGGTACAAAGCATCAACCACAAGAAGTATGTGCTGGTAATGGTGGATGACTTTTTACGGTATACATGGGTCAAATTCCTTCGTGCTAAGGATGAGACTCCAGAGTTGATCATCAACCACCTGAAGAGTGTCCAGAACAACATGCAACTCGCCGTTCGATCGATACGAACAGATAATGGCATGAAATTCAAGAATCGAATATTGGGTGACTATCTCACATCGGTTGGGATTTCACACACTCTCTAAGCTACTCGGACTCCTCAACAAAATGACGTAGTGGAGCATCGCAACCGCACACTGGTGGAAGCGGCACGCACTATGCTGATCCAGTTTAAACTACCTATGTTCTTGTGGGCCGAAGCAGTCGCCACTGCCTGCTATACGCAAAATCGATCCATCCACAACAAGCGCTTTAATAAGATGTCGTATGAGATCATCAACAACCGCGTCCCAAACATCAAATACTTCCATGCATTTGGATGCAAGTGCTTCGTGAAGAACGACAAGGATGATATCGGCAAGTTCAACCCAAAAGCAGACGAGGGGATATTCATAGGCTACTTCACTTCCTCAAAGGCGTTCCAAGTTTACAACAAGACAACGAAAACCGTCATAGAAAGCGTAAATGTGACCTTTGGCGAATTGGTCGACTTGGCTTCTGAACACCTCAGTTCAGAACCCGTGTAAACTGGTGTGTTGGCTTCTGATCAATCTCAGTCGAGATCCACACGAGCACAGTAGATCCATCTCCGTCCACTTCGTCGAAGACACACCGTTCTGACTTAGATCTACTGTTTGAGCATTTTTACAATGATATTTATATTCCTACTATTGCAAATGTTGAACCATTGCATGTAGATGGAGTTGTTGTTGTTTCTTCGCAAATCACTGGTCCATCCACATCCCCCAACTCTCTGTCTTTGGACGATTCACCCTCAACACCAGTGGTCAACTGCTCACTTCAACCCTCACCATCTTCGGAAGATTCACCATCGACGAGCTCGGATACGGTCTCAACAACCGACTCCCCAGCAGTTCCATCACCTCGTCCTTCCCTAGGTGCAAGTAACAATGCTTCTACATCACAGTCAACTGAATAGTCGGCCAAAGCTTCATCGTCAAGCACTTTACCCGAAAAATCATCGGTCGTCAAGCACTTACGCCTAGATGATCGACGAAGAGAAGAACAGATTTAACAGGGAAAAGCGTGCCAAGAGATATCTGGTTCAGAGTCTGCCAAACAAGATATACACGGTAATTGATTGCTACAAAGACACCTCCAAAGGCATGTGGGATCAAGTTGCGAAGATGATGAGCGATAGTAAGGTTGGGAATCAGTTGAAGGTAAATAGTTGCATCACTCGATACGATGGGTTCAATCAACGAAATATTGAATCATTGACCCAGACATATGAACGCTTCTGCCTTCTACTGAACGATCTTCAAAAGAACAAGATCACGTGATCCAATACTAAGAATGGTCTCAAGTTTCTGAATAACGTTCTACGTGAATGGAGAACCATTGCATCTCACATCAGGCACAGCCATCTAATCGAGAATGTTCCAATCAATGAGTTGTATGAAATGCTCATGCAAGACGAGGACGAAGTTATGGAGATGTTGGGCAATCAGAAGTCATCATCTAAGCATCAAGCTGATCCCCTCGCACTCGTGTTTGACAAACGCGGTAAGTCATCCAGTCGCAGCTCCAAAAGAACCCAATAATCCAGTGAATCTGAACCCAAGAAGAGGAACTTGAAGAAAGCGACTCAGACCCAGAACTGACAGAAATCAAGAAAGCTATGGCCTTTATCTCTAAGTCATTTCAGAAGAAAGCCTTCTTCAAGAAACCATCTTACAACAACCAGCGCTACTCAACCACTCCGAACAAGCGCCATGATTACAAGGAAAGGTACGAAGGGAAGAGAAGATCTGACGAGCACAAACATTCTAATCACAAGGAGAAGCACGAACGCAAGCCCGAGGCAAATAAGAAAGACGAGCCAGTCACGTGCTACAACTGTGGCAAACATGACCATTTTGCAAAGGATTTCCGAAAGCCAGTAGTTCGCAACGTGGAATACTACAAAGCAAAGTTGCTCTTAGCACAACAGAAATAAACTGGAAAGGCACTAATGGTCGAAGACGACTACTGGCTGACTCGATCTGATGATGAAAATGATACTGAAGATGTTGATGCGCTCCTGCACTTCATGGGGAACCACACCGCACCTCCAAATCTCGGTGATTCTTGTCAGGTATGTATTCCTATTCATTAAGCCTTAATGGATCAGATGCATTTACTAGTTCAACGAGTAGATTCTAGTAAAGCTACCACAAATGAACAACTGCTTGAAATAACCTCTCTAAAAGAAAAGTTAGATGTTCAAAGAAAGATCACAGAAAAGATTAAGTCCAATAACTCTAACTTAAAAAAAAAGTGTGCAAATCTTTCGATAGCACCAAAGGACTTTCGGGCCAAAATATCTGATTTAAACGCAAAGCTTAATCAGTGTGAGAATGAGAAAGTTGAGATTGTCTATCAATGCTCCTCTCTTTAAATACAAATCAAAGAGCATGTTTCGAAAATAAAAGATCTTGAGCTTAAACTTTATAAACGAGGTCAAACCGAAACGGTCCATCTGAACAAACCCAAGAAATTCAATTATTTTAACAAAGAATGGGGAATTGGGTACGACAACCCACATTATTTGAAAAAGGTTTTGACAATGAGGCCTACTTTATACGAGTTTAATAATTTTGGCCACGAGAAAAAATATCCCCAATATAAAATCAAATGGACTGGACCACTCGAAGAGAAGTAAGAGGAAACTGAGGAATATAAACGCAAGCATACAACTAAAATGCAATTACCTTTTGCGTACAAAGTTCTAATTTATGGTGTCTATGACTTCATTGCTAAAAAATTGTTAATGCCAAAAATCACCCAAAGAATAACTTAAGGTCGATGTGGAGCTTTAACAACTAAAGAAAGGGATCTCAAGACAAACAGTACAATCGTCGACAGAAAGTAAATAAGACAAAGGAAATTTGGTGACACGGAAAACCCCAACAAAGGAAAAAATTGCGGCCGACTTGTGAGAGTTGACAGTGCACTATGATCGCTAATCAGGGGTGATATCCTTTGATAACAAGTGTTGCGAGTACAATAGATTACAATAAGAATAGAAATAAACTTGATCGTAGGCTAGTGTCATGCGTCGTGCGAAACAATGCGATAATCGTGCGAAATAAACTGTTGTCGTGCGTAATCTTGCGTGAACAATATTGCTCTGATGTTTTGATGATTTCTATTATGTTCGTGAAGAAGTGATGAATGCATAGATGATCCAGAAGTTGTGTTGCACAAGCCTTTATATAGATTTTGGGTAGCATTGAATGTGTCTTGATGATTGTCGTAACCGCTGCTTTGTCCTTAATTATCATTAATGGCTCATCTGTTACGACCGTTGGGCAATGATTGCTCTTAGACCTTCATTAATGAAACACGAAAAAACGGTTGTTGACTGTTAACGGTTAGTATGGTCGTACGACCGTCTTAAGTCGCGGTTGTCGATCGTAAGAGTCTTACAACCATCGTCGAAATGTACGACGGGAGAAACAGTCGTAAGTAACCTGCAGGACCTTATCTTAATACAAGAATGGTCTTACATAAATGTCATGTTTATTTTCTTCGTCAGTCGTGAGGTGTGGATTTTTATCCAAATGGTTTGCCCCTAAAATTTGAATTTAGGCATGAAATTCAAATTTTAAATCTGAGTACTTGGGATGACACGTGTAGCGCGGGGGAAGGGTCCAGTGGAATTCCAACTGTTCTGGTCCGATTTGAACCGAGGAGACGTAGGGGTGCATGACGTCATGAGGACGTGGATGAGGCGTGGAGCCGTTGTATGACAGGTGTCGCTCATCTGGGAGAGGCAGGCGAAAAATGTGGTGGACAACTGTCGTCCATCCACTGAGTCGATTTGACAGGTTATTGCCATATTAATAGCTCGATTATGGCGATCATTTCGGTTAATGCCAAAAGTCACCCAAAGGATAACTTAATATCGATGTGGAGCTTTAACAACTAAAGAAAGGGATCTCAAGACAAACAGTACAATCGTCGACAAAAAGTAGATAAGACACAGGAAATTTGGTGACGCGGAAAACTCCAACGAGGGAAAAAACCACGGCCGACTTGTGAGAGTCGACAGTGCACTATGATCGCCAATCAGGGGCGATATCCTTTGAAACAAGTGTTGCGAGTACAATAGATTACAATAATAATAGAAATAAACTTAATCGTAGGCTAGTGTCGTGCATCGTGCGAAACAATGCAATAATCGTGTGAAATAAACTGTTGTCATGCGTAATCTTGCGAAAATAGTAATGCTCTGATGTTTTGATGATTTCTATTATGTTCGCGAAGAAGTGATGATTGCGTAGATCCTCCAGAAGTTGTGTTGCACATGCCTTTATATAGCTTTTGGGTAGCATTGAATGTGTCTTGATGATTATCGTAACCGCTGCTTTGTCTTTAATTATCATTAATGGCTCGTCCGTTACGACCGTTGGGCAATGATTGCTCCTGGACCTGCATTAATGAAACAAGAAAAAACGGCTATTGACTGTTAAAGGTTAGTATGGTCGTACGACCGTCTTAAGTCACGGTTGTCGATCGTAGGAGTCTTACGACCATCGTCGAAATGTATGACGGGAGAAACAGTCGTAAGTAATCTGCTGGACGTTATCTTAATACAAGAATGGTCTTACATAAATGTCATGTTAATTTTCTTCGTCGGTCGTGAGGTGTGGATTTTTACCCAAACAATTTCCTCTATAAGCACATTTCCCCACGACTTCAGATATGCGATATGGCCCTTCCCACTTAGTAGATAACTTATTCGTGTTTGACTCCTTTGTGTTTTGGAAGACTTGTCGTAAGACGAAGTCACCTTCCCGAATGACTTTGATCTTGACATTTTTGTTAAAATGTCGTTCGACGACGTGTCTCTGTGATGCCATTTTTATTAAGACAGATTCTCTTAGCTCTTCGAGAGAGTCGAGATCTGTTCATAATACATAAAGATGAAGAAGATGAAGAAAATGAAGAAAATTTCTTAATATGGAAAAGTTTCCAAAATAAGGGTTTTTAGGGTTTTCCAGTTTTGAAAAGAAGTACAAAACAGTGAAAGTTCTTGATTTCTAGTTTCCTTTTATGGATAGGATTCTGGAAAAACAAATGGAAGTGTCAAGTTTAAGATTTTTGTTAAATACTTGAAGAACAACCTATAAACAGATTGTGTCTTTTAAAACCATGAAGAAGATGATTTTAAACTGTAGAAATGTACATTGTTTAATCTAGTAAAAACAAGAATAAGATCAAAAATGTTGTTTAAGATGAATTAAAGAAGAGAAATGTAACCTGTTTCGTGAATGGAGAGGATGATTAACATAGGTTCTTGATTAACATATGTGAATTCTTTTTGCCTTAAGAGAGTTCGAATGCGTAAAAGGTAAAAATATAAACTCAAAGAGTTTATATAGTGAGAGTAGAGAGAGAAAAACTAAGAGCGAGAAAAGTTTTTCATGAATGACACGTGACACGTGCCTTAAATCTTATTGGACAAGGAAACGAAACGGGCAAATGTGTCAGACGAAAAGACGTGCCATGGTTTATCCGAAGGATGACGTCACAAACGTCTTTTCGTATTTTAAGGTGTCTCTGAGGGTTTTAGAAAAACTCAGGGACAATTTTAAAAGTGAGAAGCACTGAATGAAAATATCAGTGGTAGTTTTAGAGTTTCAAAATGTCACTGAAAGGAAGAGATATTCAGTGATGTAAATTATTTTGAAATCTTGCATGCTGAGGCGAACGTCAGCGATTAAGAGAGAGAACATACCTTGATATCAGCGAATCAATTTGTTCAGAGATTAGATGATTAATAGGGTTATACAAGTTCATTTTATCACTGATCCAATGCTTATCGCTAAAGATTTTATTTTTCTAGGTTCAGCATTCCAAGCTCGCTGATGAGAAAGTTGAATCTTGTCTCATCAAGAGGTTTGGTGAAAAGATCAGCTAACTGGAAGTCAGTGGGAATAAAATGAAGTTCTATATCACCATTCATCACATGATCTCTGATAAAATGATACCTGGTCTCGATATGTTTGGTCTTTGAGTGTAGCACTGGATTGTTTGCTATAGCGATGGCACAAGTGCTGTCGCAATAGATTGGAATTTTGGAGAGCTGAAGGTCATAGTCCAATAGTTGATTTCTCATCCATAAGACCTGAGAACAACAGCTTCCAGCGGCTACGTAATCAGCTTCAACGGTTGAGGTGGGCACTAAAATTTGCTTTTTACTTGTCCAACTCACCAGCTTTCCACCCAAGAGCTGACAGCCTCCTATGGTGCTTTTCCTATCTAATTTACATCCTGCAAAATCACTATCTGAATAGGCAATTAGATCAAACCCTGAGTCTTTGGGATACCAAAGACCTAGGTTAGGAGTACCCTTAAGGTATAGAAATATACGCTTTACAGCGATCAAATGAGATTCCTTAGGTTCATATTGATATCTTGCACATAAACAAGTTGCATACATAATATCAGGACGGCTAGCTGTAAGATACAGAAGAGAGCCGATCATCCCACGGTATGTTGTGACATTAACAGGTTTCCCTGAAGGATCTTTGTTAAATGTCAGTGGCGGTGCCATTGGGGTTTTTATAGCTGAGCTTTGAGTTAAATCAAACTTTTTCAGCATATCTTTAACATACTTACCTTAGTGAATGAAAGTCCCTTTTTTATTCTGCTTGATTTGAAGACCAAGGAAATATGTCAGTTGACCCATCATACTCATTTTATATACAGCTTTCATTCATTCAGCGAAACGAGTACATAAATCAGGGTTAGTAGAACCAAATATAATATCATCGACATATATATAAACAAGAATGATATGACCTTTTACTTTCCTGAAAAATAGAGTTTTGTCGATTTTACCTCGCTCAAATTTTTCAATATGGAGATAAGTAGAGAGTGTCATACCATGCACGAGGAGCTTGCTTTAAGCCATAGAGTGCCTTATCCAGTTTATATACATAACCTGGATGCTTAGGATCAGTGAATCCTGGAGGTTGTTAAACATAGACTTCTTCATTCAGCCTTCCGTTGAGCAATGTTGATTTTACATCCATTTGATATACCTTGAAGTCTTTGTGAACAGAGTATGCTAAGAATAGACGAATAGCTTCGAGTCTTGCCACTGGGACAACCGTTTTGTCGTAGTCTATGCCTTCCTCTTGTCTGTATCCCTGAGCAACAAGACGAGCCTTGTTGCGGGTTACAGTTCCATGTTTATCCAACTTGTTTCGATAGACCCATTTAGTGCCTATTACTGACTTGTCAGATGGTCTTGGAACGAGATTCCAAACTTTGTTTCTTTCAAATTCTGTCAGCTCTTCTTGCATTGCGCTGACCCAGTTTGGATCTCTGAGGGCATCATCTGTTTTCTTTGGTTCAATCAGAGAAATAAAGTTAACAAATAAACAAATATTACCTGCACTTCATCGAGTCTGAACACCAATGTTTGGATCACCAAGAATCTGATCAATGGGGTGATTTATAGTCCATCGTTGAGTCGGAGCATGATTCGCTGACTGGATTTGAACTTCTGGAGGAGCTGAAGACGAGGCTTCAGCAACTTCAGGTATTTCAGGAAAGAGAGGAAGATGTTCAGATCTCATTTCATTCACTGATTGCTGAGAAGTAGATCGTATATCTGAGGTAGATGGTTCAGAAGCAGGCTTAGTGGTGAGAGGAACTGATAAACCAAGATATATCAAGATTAGAGAGAGATAATCTAGAGAGAGAAATGTGCCATCTGTTACTCTCAAAAAATGAACTGTTGTTTACAAAAGCTAACACAAGGGTTTATATACCCTTGACTATATAAAGTCAAACTAGACTTATTACAAACTTAAAATAGATAAGCCTTGATTACAACACTAAAAGTAGCATTAACAATCTCCCCCTTTGTAATCAAGGGCGCTCGAATCTTCTGTGTTGACGATTCTTGCCAATTAAGATCTCCAAGCGTCTTAGTGTTTTCCGGAAGTTCAGCCTTGTGTCGATTGTCTCTATTGCTCTCCTCAAGAGTCTGATCTCCGCATTATCAACTTGGTAAAGACTTCTCCTTGTTTCCAATAACTGCTTCATAGCTTCCTTCAGTCTGTGATCTAGCTGAAATCGGATGATCTTCAAAGTTCCATCAGAATATTTACCAATTTCATCAAATCTGAGGAAGCGTCTGACACCTGACTGATCTCTATACACAATCCCATAAGGGTCTTCTACAATAGAAAATAGTGGATAGTTGTCAATGTTCGGCAAGTCTCTATCCAGTCTTCTCACATTGACTACAGGTTGGAAGCTCTCAACAGCAAGTTGGAAGTCAAAGCATTGATAAAATCTAACTTGTCTTCGTAAGAAACGCTTGACTGCTTCCAAAGCCCTGAGGATATCATCAGTACGAATAGGCATATCTCGAAATTGATGATAAATTACCTCAAAGTCATCGATAGAAAGTTCATTGAAGTCTGCTTCAGTAAACCGATAAGTCTGACAATCCTGACGTTCCACATAGAATATCGGATACCAAATTCTGACAAAACTAGCTATTTCCACCTTAAGTACCCTTACAATGCCGTGCTTAGAAAATACCAGATATCTTCCTTGTCATAGACACTTAATAAACATCAGGTACTCATATTGATACCAAGTAGGTTCCTTTTCAATCCCCAGAATAGCATTGATATTCACTCTTCTTCTTTTGTTGACATAGAAATTTCGTTCAGTGTCTTCAAGAAAAGCGGATCTCATTCTGGTAACCTGGTATCTTGCTTCAAGTCTCTCCATTCTTTGTTGTCTATCCAATGCGGGACCTGGTTGTAAAATGCTAGATGAAATATTCAGAGTTGGATCAGGAACCTCTGAGTTAGCTCTGGACGACTCACCCTGAACAGACGTACTTTCAGTAGTAGTGGTGGTCGGAGCTGGAACAATAGGAACAACCAGGTATAGTTGAATTGTATTTTGTACCTACTGAATTTCAACTTGCCGATCTTTTTACAAAGGCTTTGGATGAGAAACTGTTCAAGTTTCTTATCTCAAAGTTAGGCATGTTGAACATGAAAGTTTGATTTTTCATAATCTTCATTCAATAGTTTGAAAATTTTTATTAGTCATTCAAGTTCTATAACTTGATTGAAGAATAATAATTTTCATCTTATTGAATTTTCATTATGATTTTTCAAAATTTTATGTTTCTCAGTATTTTACAAAGTTTATTTCAACTTTATACTTTCTTTACCGTATAATCTTCATTTCTATAATTTCATATGATTTGTGCAGTTTGTTGTGTGTTTGCATATTTCTAGGGGGAGACAAGAAAAGAAATTGATCATTTGTCGAGGGGGAGCGTACACACAAATATACATATGTGGTTGATCAAGGTTGGTGAAGGTTCATGAAGATAAGGTAAGTCTTCTAACCTAATGCTTCTTGTGCAAACCCTACTTGATGAAAAATTATTTTTCAAAATATTATGCATCATTGTAGGGGGAGCAAAATATCCTGAAACACACAGCTTGAAAGAACCAGTTAAAAGTTGGACATCTTTTAATCTGGAAAAGTTAATTTTTGAAAAAGCTGAAAAAGTCAAATTTTTGAAAAATGTCCAAGTATGGGATGAAGTCGTACAAGCTTTGTCCGACAACTTATCTTTGTCGTACAACCTTTGACCGACTACTCATCCTAGTCGTACAAGTGTTGTTCGACTACTTCAACTAGTCGTATAAGCTTTGTCCGACTACTTAGGCTAGTCGTACAGGCTTTGTCCGACTACCTACGCTAGTCGTATCAACTTTGACCGACTACCTTGGCTAGTCGTACACACTTTGTCCGACTTGCACTGTTCATGAATCAATGATATACGACAATTTTGAATGCCTTATCGGATAAGTTGCATTCGACTAAGATGAACCTGTCGTACATCCTTCGTACGACAAGTTGACTGTGGCTGGTCAAACCTTTGGACCAATCTTTGAATGCCACGTGTCGTTTGACCATAAGTTCTATATATAGAACGTTTTTTAAAGTAGTTTTCTTTTTCCGACTTTCGAAACCCAAAACCCTCTCTGTTGAAATTATTTGATTGTCGATCATTTGTTGCTGTGTTGGTTATTACTGCTTCGAAATCATCCTAGGTTAGTGTTTCTACTCTTTTTATTCTGCTTTATCCATTATTTTGGGTGTATGATATAATCTGATCATTTAGGTTTTTAGAAACTGTTCATCTTCCAGATTAGAAATCAATCTTTGTGTTAGATTTACTTGTTAAAAATGATAAGATAGGTTATCTGATAGTGAATCGCACATAGGGTTTGATTTCTACATGCTTTCATTTCAAAATCTTAGTTCTGGGTTTGACACTTTATAATAGTTCAAAGTGTTCATCGTAGTCGTACAGTACGTGTTCTTCAAATACTCATGGTTGTCGTACAAAGCTTACATTCATAACTGTCGTACAACACTTGTCCGACAACTTTTTGTGTCGGATAAGCTTTGCCTGACTAACTTGTCATACGACTAGACTTTGGTGTATTATCCGACTACCACCCAGACTTAGGAATTTTTGAGAAAATTTTGGTGACTTGAAATTCATATCCCGGTGATCTAATCCGTTCAAAAACAGATCATGGCACATGTTCGAGAGCACAGTGATGGGAATTCTTCAGATGAGAACAATATAACTCCATCACATCGTTCATCACACCCATCAGTGAACGCGTCAAATCCGGATGATGAGCTTATTCTTCCAAAAGACAAATTGGAGATTAAGCCCAATAACTACACCTTTGACACCAATGTTCGCATGGATTATCATCTTGTGGTGGAAATACTCAAAGGTCATCCGCTTCACACCGCTCTTGAGAAGACACAATTAGTTCCGGAAATCTATTTGCAACAAGCTTGGCATACAATTAAGTTTGTACCTCGAACAGACGCGACCAACTTCTTTACACTGAAAGCCGACCATTTTGATGCCAAGATAACTCTAAAGCGACTGCGAACTGTTCTTGATCTGCCTTTCTCTGCAAACTTTGAAGAAATGATTTCTGAAGACGACTTGTGCCGGGATATTATGCTTATGGGATATAATGATCCAAAGAAAGGGGTTCTTACACGTGCTTCACTGTTCAGAAGGAATTATCTACCACCTTTATATTATACACTGTTCAGCATCATCAACAGGTGTATGACATCAAAGCATACGGGTACTGATTCGGCAAGTATTTCAGTTTTGTGAATGTTCCATGCAGTCGTCTTTGACCGAAAGATAGATTTTGCAATACTTATATGGAATGAGCTGATAGAGGTCGTCACTGACAAGACAAAACCAACGAAAGCCAGAACATTTGTGCCATTTCAGCGATTCATTCAGATCATTATTCACTACATCATGGAGGCTAATCTGCAAATACCAAGACGTGATGGAGCTGTCCTTGGTCCAACACAATGGATGAGGTACATTCGTATTCCTAAAGACTTACATTTTCCGAATATCATGATTTTACCCGAAGATGTACTCGCATTCTTGAGTGAGTATAGAGAAGAGCATGCACTGATGGCCCGGCCAGAACCGGAGGGGCCTACCCAAAGTGCAAACCCATTAGGTGAGCGTCGTGAGGGTATAGCTATTAGAGAGAGTTCAAGGTACTGGGGTCCTTGAATAGGTTGAGTTGATAGGTAAAAATGATGTAAGGGGAACTGATGATGGGGGTGCTCCTGGTCAGTCATCTCGTGTTCCTGATGATCTAGACACAGATGATGTTTATGCTGATATTGACGATCCGGCAAATTTGCCGACTCCTTCTGATGACGATGCTGATGATGAAAGAGACGATGATGGAAATGATGGTAATGATTCTGATGATGATAACGATGATGGTCATAACAATGATCAACTTGATATTACGATAGAGAAAGTTGTCCGTACTGCTACTAATTCCGAGCTACATTCTGATGCTCGAGGGGAAATACGGAGTAATGAGGGAGCTTTAGTTGAAACAGAATTAAATGTGAGGTTAAGTGAGAAGGAAAGAAAAAAGATGGTGAGAGTGTGACAGGATCAAAGAAAGTTTTAACTACTGATCCTACCCAAACCGTGTCAACCCGGGTAGCCACATCGACTGTCAGTGCGCGTCCGTCGCCACGAGACATTGAAACAGACATAGTGGACCCAACTATGCGTTACACAACCCCACTTAGCCACTCATCAACTTCTTCACAAGTTGATGTTTCATTTTCTCACAGGGGAATAGCACAACATCTATCGGCGACACACTCGGTGTCTGCTGGTATTGAAACAGGATGGCAACTGCCCCGGCCACCACCTTCATTTCTTCACACATCGAGTCTAGAGCCTTTTGGATTTTCTCCTTCTTTTCCTAGGACACAAAGGCCGTTCGTCACTTCATCAATGGTGACACAAACCGTTAGAGTTCTTCGTGACCCAACCGGAACACCCCGAGTGTTGCCGCCATTCGTTGGTGCTTCACGAGGACCGGGTGGAAGTCCTGTCAATGTTAACACCATGCCAGCATTGAACACAAGCCATATAGTCTCTTCGACTGCTATGCCAACCAGAAACCTAAGTGGTCTGGGTGTTACCCCGTTACAAGCTCAGAATATCAGGTCTTTGGTGGGTCCTCCTCCACACAACTTCGTATCAGTAAAGCTCTTGGAATTGGCAGTTACGTCACTGAGCAACTCGTATAAAGCTCATGCTGCTGAAATGAAAGAAGTGGTTAGCAAATTATCTCAAGAAGTGAGCAGAGCCGTGAAAGGCAAATTAGTAGCAGAATCAACTTCAACTCCACCTGAATCTCAGCCAGAATCTCAGCCTAACCCGAAGGTATTCCCTAACCTTCCACTACATGAATTGAAGTCTCAAATGCTTACACGCCTTTTAGAACAAGGAGATACCAATACCCAGAAAGAAGTAGATTTACTTGGTCTACATAGACGCCAAGCAGAACAACAAACCACCTTACCCTCTCAGACTGATTTCAAAACACTCCAACAATCCATAACCAACCTGATCGAAGCTATCTCTTTTGGCTTCACAACCCTTTATGACCGAATCAAAGTTGTGGAAGAAAAATGTGGTATTCAAGCCCAAACCACCAAACGGAGACATGATGATCAAGATCCCGATCCTGATCACCATGAGGGGGAGAGAAGTATAAGGCAGAAAGTGGGAGAAGCGAGTGGTTCGGGCGCTCAAACGAAAAATGTGGAAATTGTGGAAACTGTTGGTACTGGTACAGGTGTTGGTGAAACTGTTCAGGAAAGTGACGTATTAGGGGTTCTGGATGATATCATTCCTACGGTTGAAAATCCCGGTGGAAGTGATAACAGAACGGCTGATGAAAGAATGGTTGATGATATGTTTCAGGATATCATTTATGTTGATTCCGAGGATGAACCCGAGACAACTGTGGTTAAGATTAAGGAGGAATTAGATGATGTATTTGATGGTGTTCATGCTCAACCTGATTCTGATTCTGAAAAAGAAAATGTTGATGCTCAACCTGATCCAGTGATAGAAGTTCCTGTTATACCTGCTCTTCCCGAAGGTAAAATTAAGGATCCAGTCTCCAAAGTTGAAATGCGAAACCTTCAAATGTTGATTGATAGAGAAGCTTTGATTGAAAGAGGAGGTCACCGAATAAGAATCATTACTCCATTTCAAGAAGACATTCGGGGTGACTTACTTATGAAACAGATTCAGCCGATCGACAAGATAAAGTTGTACTCGATTGAGAAGTTCTCACGCCCGCATCAGATTAAATACTTGTATATAATGAACGACAAAGATAAAGAGCTCATATTTGTGAGAACAGATAAAGAGATAGTGAGGATATCGAAGATAAAATCAGAGAAAATTCTGAACGTCTTCTATCCAAGATTCACGGTGTACAGAACAGATGGAAAAGAGTGCTCATTCAGCGAGGCCGACTTCAAATCATTAACTTGTGAGGATTTCTTTGCTTTATATGATATTCTTGCAAGACGTCCTAACAAAGATGTTACATGGTCTGAAGCTTATCAAGCAGTCAAAAGGTTTATGAAGAACTTGATCAAGCTTGCTTACTTAACTGACTTCCAAATGGCGTTGGAAGGAAACCAGATCAGAGTTAATACCAGAAGACCAAACAAACGTCTGTCAGATATTCAGGGTATTCATTTGTACACTGTGTTAGAGAAACCGGAGTTCGGGTTGTCTATCACAACGGGCAGAAAAAGAAGAAGTTCTTGAGGCTCATTGAAGTAAACAAGTATTGTGATGGAACCCTTAATATGATAAAGATTCGACTGACTGAAAAGACAAGACTGGATGAGCAGAAAAAGGTGCCTCTGAAAGAAAAGGAGAAAGTATTAATCAACAAATCATTGAAAGCCATACAAGACAGACTGGAGTATAGGAACTCACTAAGAAGGTTTGAGATCATATTTGGAATCAGGAAGAAGTACATCTCACCAGAGCTACTCAGAAGATAAACTCTGCATTTTCTTACTTGGATACAAAGGGGGAGAATGTTAGTGCTGAAAATACATGCTGTATCCAAGTAAAGGGACTTAAATTGTAAATATCTAGTCTAAGTATAAATAGCTTAGATTAGTTCATTATGTCATAACTTTACACTTATTACTTCAAGGCAATTTATATTTTCTCTCTATATTGTGTAATTGATATCTTCAAGATTAATGAGAGATGACATGATTGCAGCTTGATTCTATTGTTGTTTACTTGTTTCTGGGATCACATGTTCGTTACTGAAGGCTGAACATCAAATGCCCTACGGAAGTCTACAATCTTTGGAGATTCCGAAATGGAAATGGGATAAGATTACCATGGACTTTGTGACAAAGTTACCAAGAACGTCAAGTGGTAACGATACCATATGGGTAATCGGGGATCGGTTGACCAAAAGTGCTCATTTCTTGGCAATGAATGAAGCATCACCGATAGATAAGTTAGCGAAGCTTTATATTGATGAACTGGTGTTGAGGCATGGTATTCCAGTATCTATAGTTTCTGATCGTGACAGCCGGTTTACTTCGAGGTTTTGGCAGTCACTACAAGAAGAACTGGGTACAAGAGTCAATTTGAGCACTGCATACCATCCACAAATGGACGGGCAAAGTGAAAGAACCATTCAAACTTTAGAAGATATGCTCAGATCATGTGTGTTAGACTTTGGAGGTAACTGGGATACACATTTACCTTTGGTGGAGTTTGCGTACAACAATAGTTATCATTCCAGTATTGGAAGAGCACCTTTTGAAGCTTTGTATGGACAGAAGTGTAGAACTCCAATGTGTTGGTTAGAAGCTGGAGAAAAACAATTTGCCAGTCCTGAACTTGTTCAACAAATGGCTAATAAAGTGAAAGAGATTCGGAAGCATATGAAGGCGGCTCAAGATAGACAAAAGAGTTACGCCCATCCGAAAAGAAGACCGAAAGAATTCCAAGTTGGGGAGCGTGTGATGCTTAAGGTATCCCCGTGGAAAGGTGTGATAAGGTTTGTTAAACCAAGATCATTCAAGATAGAGAAGATATGAATTCGTCATCCATTTCACTCAAGAACACATTACAATATTAGGAGTTCTGTACAAGTGTTTCTCTCTCTAGAATATAAGAATGTGAGTTAAGTATGTCTAGAGTCCTTTCTACTAACACACAACTAAACCTATTTATACTAAACACATTACAAGGTGTAAACAACACAATACAACTCAATACATTGACTTTGACTTTGACCTTTCTATATTTAAACCTTGAAGACATATTGCACTAACAATCTCCCCCTTGGATTCAAGGTTTAAACAAATGCGATCAGCAGGCTTTAGCTTTCTTGAATCTTCGGTCTTCCTCAAAGCTTGTCAAAGTCAAAACGTCATCCAATCTTCAAACGGCAAATAACGAACTTCTTTCTTCGAACAGGAGAATATGAATCTTCACACAAAGCTTTTTAATACAAATAAGCACAAGTTCAAGGAAAAGAGATCACATAATGATCAATCGATTTTCCTCAAACTCTTGAAGAATTCTCCCCATTTCCATTGACTTGAGAATTTCATTCTTCAGTGTCGATCTTCATAAACGCGCGAGTTCAAAAGAAAGAGATCACTGAAAGGATTAATCGATTTCTTAAAAACTCTTGAAGAATAAAACTCCCCCTATCATTTCTTGAAACGACGTCTTCTTTCTACAAATCTCCCCGTTGACATTAAAAACGAATCTTTGATTTTAAACTTTCTTTGACATGAAATTGATGTAGACATTATAAGAATACTTTAAAACCTATAAGAATACTTTGCTCTTACTCACACTATTTGTCCAAAAACAGAATTTTCACAAATTTACAGGTTTATCGCGACTTTGTATTTTCCCCAAGTTACAAGAGATGTGTGCTCTTAGGCATCTTTTCATATTGTGCACATTGGCAACTTTTATTATGTGCTCATTGGCATCTTTTATAATCAAACAGTTTATTAAGACTAAGATACACCGTAAATGTAACTTTCTAACTAGTCCTATAGCAGGATTTGGGTCAGCCGATCCCAGACCAGTTGGCCTTAGGGGCTAGGTGACAAGCACCCCTTGGAACTTACTCTCCGAAACCAGAAAGGCTACATCGATATACCTTAATCCCATCTGTACCAGTAGAACATGGCTTTCTACCTGGTTTTATAGTAGGATTTGGGTCAGCCAATCCCAGATCAGTTGATCTTAGGGGCTAGGTAACGAGTACCCCTTGGGACTTAATCTCCCAAATCAGATAGGCCACAGGCACAGACTATCAAACTGAATGATTTTATTATATATATATATATATATATATATATATATATATATAACTTTTTTTATTTTTTTTTTATTATTATTATAGCATCTCAATCACTTGGTTCAAAAACGTAGTGCTTCTCCCATATTTTCGTTTCCATTCATGATTAAGACGAATAGGCTTTGTGAGCATTGTATTCTAAATAAGTCTAGATTTACACAATTTTGCACTTATATCAAAATCTCAAACATGTTTCGCTGACCTTTCGACTTATTTTAGAAGCGAAAGTAGAAACAAATATAACCCCGACGATACAAGAATGCTCGTAAAATCATCCTTAACACACATTTTATTCATTGAATGAAAAATTGAAGAATTTTTCACTTCATTGAATTAAATTTGTGAAAGTTCAAACTTTCAACGTTAGTAGACATAAAATATAACACAATGTTACCTTTAAGCACATGTCCTAAAAATAGAAAGATATGACAGTGAAAGGATATCACCTGATAAGTACGAGTTCTAAACTGATTTGTTTAGAAGTCATAGTCTTTGAAGTACGGGTTCTAAACTGATTTGTTTAGAAGCCTTTACCGTTGAAG
This sequence comes from Saussurea involucrata, assembly GCA_033807775.1. Taxonomy (NCBI): domain Eukaryota; kingdom Viridiplantae; phylum Streptophyta; class Magnoliopsida; order Asterales; family Asteraceae; genus Saussurea; species Saussurea involucrata. The sequence continues at coordinate 979,459 of CM066321.1, read as the reverse complement.
TGCGGGTTTTGAACTGATTTGTTCAAAAGCCATGGTCGTTGAAGCACGGGTTTTGAACTGATATGTTGAAAAGCCATAACCGTTGAAGTGCGGGTTCTAAACTGATATGTTTAGAAACCAATAACTTTTATCTTTCTCCCCCTACAAAATACCAAAATATTTGTCATTAATCACATGTATATAAAAAAATAATAGACTCCCTGAAAATATGTGATGTTCAATATCTTCTTGAATGCACAAGTACTTCATCTTCCGAGAGTTCAACGCTTGTCTCTAAATCTGCAAAACAGATTAAGTAGATTTTGGTTCCCAACGAGTCTTGGGTCCTGACACGTTAAGCGGAGCTCTATAAGAAGGAAAATGGTAAGTACCATACCAATATTGAACATAATTATTATTAACAAAATCATTATTTCCGAAATAAGAATTAACAAAAGAATTAACTTTCGTTGTAAATTTCTTATTTGGAAATGATGATTTTGGTACATCTTTTCCAGGAAATTTACCTTTTACCTTCCATTGCATGTTGACTCTTTTGTAGGAAGGAAGATCAGCATAGTATTTGGAAGACATATCCACATAATGCTCGTAGAAAATGTTAGAAGGACGCATCGGGCATTCTGAAAAACACTCGGAGTTGTTGAACGACCTCACTTTGTCTTTTAAGGCATTTCGTTCCTTTGTCATCAACTCGAGCTTCTTCCGAATATCGCAATTCACCCTCTTTTCCTTCATGATATATGTAGATAAACCCGCCAAATTCTTCGTGAGTTTCTGAATCTCTTGCTGAAATATCTTCCTCTCTTTAGAAAAATCGTCTTTAATACACCTGGCCTGAAAATCAGTTTTCTTCATCTTTTCAAGTTCTTTACTTTCTCTATCCAACTCCATTTGTATTTCAGAAATTTTCTCAGTCAGCTTAGCATTCTTTACTTCAAACTCTTTCCTTTTAAACTCAAACTCAGCTCTTTCCTTCTCCACCTTTTTCTTCTCTAAAAATAATACTTTCTGAAAATCTGAGTTCTGCTTGGAAAGTCTTTGGAATTGGAGTTCAAAAGCTTTGTTATCTTCACAGGCTTTAGTCTTCATCTTCAATTCCTTTTCAAGATCCGAAATTCTTAGAGCTAGACCCTCTCTTTCTTTCTTGTGATCTTCTCTTTCCATAACCAACAGATCTTTCACTTCTTGTAATCTCCTTGTAAGCTCGGAAATTTTCTCTTTCTCGTCTTCTCTTTCAACTTCCTTCTCTTCTATTTTCTGAAAATCAACTTTCTTTTCTTCTGCATCTGAATGATCTTCTTTTTGATTTTCAGATTCTGATGTTATCTGATTTGCATCCTCCCTTTCAACTTTCTTTTCTTCCTTTCTCTTGAATTCAACCTTTGATCCGTGCATAAGCTTCGTTAATTCATTCCACAAAAGCATTGGATTGTTTTTGAAAACTTCAACGCGTTTATAAATGTGTTGTGGAAGTTTGGAAATAACAAGGATCAAATATAATGTTGCATCTTTATCAGCTCTCTTCCGATATATCTCTTCTTCAGTAAAATCTTCTTCCCGTTTATAAAGGATCAACGGGCCTTCGGTGAAAGATTTTATCATTAAATCTCCATTTACTCTTCTCGAAATGAAATCCATGAATTCGACCGTCCATTTCACAAAATCCGAATCCTTGTTAAGCATCGGAGGACGATTACCTGAAGCTTGAAAAGCCATCGTGATCTAAACAAAAATGCTTAAACAGAACAGATCAGAAAAACAGCAAAGTTTGACCGAACAGTACTAAAAAAAATTTATATAAAACTTTTTCTTGAAAAACTCTTAAAATGTATGAAATACACTATAGAAAAAATTTCATTATAAAAAACTCTCAAAATTTCTCATTATAACTTTTTTTTTTTTATATAACTAAGTATCAGTTTTCGCAATCAACAGCTGCGAAAAGTCAAAGTTTTCGCAAGCAACAGTTGCGAAAACTCACTGTTTGCGTGACAGAGGGTTCCGAAAAGTTATTGTTTGCGTGACAGAGGGTTGCGAAAAGCTACACTTAGAATCTGATGATCTTCAAAAATGATGAACTTGCGAAAAGTTCGATGAGTCTTGCGAAAAGTTCAAATCTTGCGAAAAGTTCACAAAAAATCCTAAACACGACTGAAATCACTGAAAAACTTAATCCAAACTGTGCAGATTTGTTCGAAAACTGAATTCGAACACTTCTTCTTCAATTACAAACCTCTGAAAACCTCTGAAAACCTCTAAATCAGAAAAATGAAGAACGAACAGTAGCAAAATATCGAACAGTCCAAAAACTCAGAAAAATGCAAAATTGATCTTGAAATCCTTCGAATTAGCTCTCGATTCTTGAACGAAAAGTGTTCCTCTATTAAAAATGAATCCAACGAACTAAATCTTGATCAAATTCGACCAAGAATCACACAAATTTGACAAAAATCCAAGAAAACGAGATTTTCTTGAAAAATCAAGAAAATCGATCAAATTTCCTTGAGAATTCTGCAAATTTGATGTGTTATATCAGTAGAAATTCTCCTCTAAATCTTGAATCTGCTCTGATACCAATTGTTAAACCAAGATCATTCAAGACAGAGAAGATATGAATTCGTCATCCATTTCACTCAAGAACACATTACAATATTAGGAGTTCTGTACAAGTGTTTCTCTCTCTAGAATATAAGAATGTGAGTTAAGTATGTCTAGAGTCCTTTCTACTAACACACAACTAAACCTATTTATACTAAACACATTACAAGGTGTAAACAACACAATACAACTCAATACATTGACTTTGACTTTGACTTTTCTATATTTAAACCTTGAAGACATATTGCACTAACAAGGTTTGGTAAACGTGGAAAGTTGAGACCTCGTTTTCTTGGACCTTTCGCCATAACTAAGAGAGTTGGACTTCAAGCATATCAGTTGGATCTTCCACCTGAATTGGAAGGAATCCACAATATCTTTCATGTCTGTTATCTTCGGAAATGTTTAGCCGAAGAGAATGATGTAATTCCACTTACTGAAATAAGTGGTAAGTATTCCCGCCTGTCACGTGGGTGACCCGGGTTCGATCCCCGACAATGGCGCCAAAAACTTGATAGGCGGGTTTACACCCTCCTAATCTAACCGCAAGTGTACGGGTCGAATCAAGTAATATGTACTTGGAAGTACGAGTATCGAACCAAGGGAACTAGGAACTGAGTATCACAATGACTATACTCACTATTAACTGAACGATCCGATTTGATGAATTGTTGGTAATATAATCGATTAATAACTAAATTAAATAAATAACTTTAGAGTAAAAGCAAAGAACAAATTTGAATTTTTTGGGAGAAAAGTAGTTGAGGATTGGAATTCCAATGGTTTCACAAAGAACACTCCACTTATGGTAATTATCAGACTAATCCAATCAAGTAAATACACAATCACGTAAGTAACTGTTATTCTCTCTCGAGCAACAACAGAGTTATTTCTAGAAAACGTAAGTTTCATCTCTCGATCTCAACCAAGGAGTTCAGAAATTCATTAAGAACAAGATTGTAAAAGCAAGTACTAAGGTTTACTTGGTATATCTCTATCGAATTTCTCACCCTAGGCATACAAATTCAAGCCAAGTTATGGAATCGTTCTCTCGAATCGGATTCCTAACAACTAAATCAATTTGCAAGGTGATCAAACTCACAAAAGCATTAAAACCAAATTCATATGCTTCATTGATTAGAAAAACTGATAAGAATCACAAGGTTTCGTGTTCATATGCTTACAAACCAAAGTTAATCCAGCCCCCAACAATCTAAGATTAGTTCATGTTGGGGGTGTTAAAATACAAAGCAAAAAGGAGAGAAAGTATGGTAGACATGGTCTCTTGAACAAGAAATCAATGTATGAACAACTCCCTTTTTTGTTGAATCGCAATACCCATGAACAAAGAATTGATTGATGTTAATCCGGTGTTTCCCAATGATTTCGTTGCGTTAATTGGCTTCAAAATCTATGAAAAATCGCCCCAAGTTGCCCCAAAGTCGTCCCTTGCCTCCCTCTAGTCGATATGGTGAAGTATGAATCAAAACCCTCGGTGAAAAGGCTTTAAAAATGTATCAGCACATCGTCGGTACTTACACCGAGAGTTAAGTACCAACAGAAGTCTCGATGGCCACTGTTTTCCAAAATTCAGGTTGTCGATAGTTGCACCGAGACTTAAGTACCGACACAAGTCCCGGTAGGCACTGTTTTGCACAATTTATGATCTTTTCCTTTGCTTGATGACCCAACTTGCCAAGTCTCAGGAGCACCTTTGAGTAATCTTTGACGCATTTCTTAGAGCTTTGACGCACGAATTGACTCGTACCTCCTCCATTCACCATTAATTCGTCGGATACTTCATTCTCTTCTATAATTCGCTTCTTTTAAACCAAATTCTTCGTTTATTCTCGAAACATGGATTCCTAAAAAACTCGTGAATAAACCGTGAAATACGCTTCATTTGTTTGGAGTTCAAGCATTTTAAACACGAGAAATGGTGCTAAAATAATGCCAAAAATGGCGTTATCAGAGTGGATGAGAAAAGTCGTTGCGTAGAGGAACCGGAAGCAATTTTAGAAAGATCGATTAAGAAGCTACGACATAAGGATGTGGTTATGTTGAAAGTTCAATGGAAACATCACAGAGGTGCTAACGTAACGTTAGAAGCTGGAGAAGATATGAAGATTAGATATCCTCATCTGTTTATTTAACTTTGATTTCGGGGACGAAATCATTTTCAAGTTGGGGAGATTTGTAACACCTCAAATTTTCCATTATATTATATTAAATATGAATGGGGTCGATTTGTAATTTAGTCTAAGATTTGGACTACTTTGCAAATATGTAACTCAAAAGGTTGAAGTTCCAAATGATCAAAGTTAAAGCTAATTATGAAAATTATAAATATGAAGGTTTGTTTGGTCATTAGTTGAAACTTTGAAGTTGAGGGTATGATTGGTCATTTACAAAAATTTGGTTATAGATAAGGTAAAGAGTAGCTGAATTGAGAAAATATCTCAATCTCTTTTGTGCTGGAGTCGGTCAAGAACAGAGAGAAGAAGAAAGGAGAGTTTTGGAAAAAAATTTGGTTTTGCTAGGTGAGTATAATTATTCCATGTATCTAAATCTGAATCATTTGAAATCATGGTTGGTAGTTGATTTTGAGTATTGCTTGGTATTGATTTAGTAGGAAGAAGAATCTGATTTTGGAAATCAACTTGTGTTGGGTCAAGAACTTCCAGGTGAGTTCATCCTCTCTTTTTGTTTAAATCCATGTTTTCCTTCAAATTAAGCATTATGATGCTAGTATAAATTGTTTTGGGGCTGAATGGATGTGTGAAAAATAAGGTCGATGGAACAAACATGGGTCTGGATTAAAGTTTTAGTGTGCAGGTCGAAGTTACCGGATAAATTGATAAGTGTCCGGTAGTTCCCTATCAGAGGTGTCCGGTAGTGAAGATATCCGGTAAGTATCTAAGTTTCCGAATGAAATAGATACCGGATGGTATCCGAATTACGTTGGTTTCCGGATGTCATTCGGATTGTATATGTTTTCGGTAAATAGGCTTAGTGTCCGGTAAGTTATGATGACCGGATAGGCTTGGTGTCCGGTAAGTTGTGATGTTCGGTCACTTCTGATGTCCGGATACTTCTGATGTTCCGGATATGTATGAGTTTCCGGATAGTTTCGGATATGGTGTTTGGTTAAGTTTTTCTAAAAAAATTCTCGGGGCGCTGCCCTTTGACCCCATCTACTAACCGGGTAGCGGAACCCCCGTACTAAGTCGCCGAAGGGGGGGGGGAGGCATTTGAGGATAAGGATACGATAGGTTATCTAGTATTCTTAGAGTTGAGAATATGATACGAGATATGGCGTGATATATTAAGCATATACGCTAGTAAGTGTAATGGATCCATAGGAACTGGTAGTAATTGTAACGTGGAATAGGCATAAAGTAATTTGTAATTCCCGTTGACATGAAATGAGGAATAGGCATAAAGTAAATTGTAATTCCCATTTCGTAAAGGTGACGTGAAATGAGGAATAGGCATAAAGTAAATTGTAATTCTTATTTCATAGTGTGACGTGAAATGTGGAATAGGCATAAAGTAAATTTTAATTCCCATTTCGTATTGTGAGTAGAATCTTGGAATAAGCATAAAGGAAATTGTAATTCTTGATTTCTGTGGGAAGGTCAGAGATAGTAATAAAGTAAATTGTAATCTCTACTTCCACTCCAAGAAATAGGCATAAAGTAAATTGTAATTTCTTGGACATGAGCGATGATCTAGAATCTGTAATGATTCGTAGTAGGCTCTCGAATGTGATGATATGACATTCTGAATGGTAGTCATACTCATGGAATCGGGTATTTTCCCGTCATGGTAAGATGTGTAGACGTACGGTAAGAATGATGGCAAACCAGGTTTGTTTATATGCTTTGATTACTTGAGTTTCCAAAGCTGCTAAAGTTTTAATTTGAAAATGGATGTTCTCACTAGGCATAAGCGTAATCGTTTCAAATTAAATTTTCTTACCAGGTACGAGCTCGGGGAAGTAACGGGAAGAGGGACGAGTGTTTTGGTATTCAACTTTTGGTGCTAAGTGGAGAAGTTAGCTTATGCGAGGATGCTTTTGATGAATGGCCTAGACAACCAATTTAATCTAATAGTAGTTGTCAGAATTAGATTAATAGGTTGTTTTGATAATTTGAAAATGTGTATATGAACCCTCATAGTTAATTCTCCGCTTATGTATAAACGTTTGGATGAAATAATGATTAACTCTGATAAATTTTAAGGTTTAAATTTGCCCTGGTTTTAGGGTGTTACATAAACCCTATAGTGAAAGTCACGAAAACGTTTACCGCAAAAATTTTATAACCAAAATGAGTATTAGTACTTTTAACATACAAAAGAGTGTGGGAGCCGACTAACTCGCTCCGTATAAGTGATTTCGTTCTGAGGTTTTAAATCGTATTAGAAATGTTTTATTAAACAAATTTTATTTGGGTCAATACTGGTTCGGTTGACTAAGTCGCGAATTATCTTGGGGTGGCATGTGAGCAACCTTAGGGTCATTGAGTTTACGTTTTGGCTTGAGTAGTGAGGTGCTATGTATATGCCAATTTGTTTCTCATTATGAAATTTATCGAATTTTCAAGTGTGTAAAATGATTTAAAATCGTGGTGTCGTCATGCATGAAGCCTATGAACTCTGTAGGTCGTAGTGGACGACAAAGTTAAGAACAAGGAGGGGTTCAAATGGAAAATGTTCAATTGATTTGATTTCGGTCGGGTTACGACCTTAGTGTTTCAGTTAGAAGAGATCGGGAAACAGTGGAAGTCCCAGGTATTGAACTTGTTAAGGTTGGATAATGGGTGATGTGATTTCCCGTGGAGCGGGCATACGCATGTTGAAGCCGAAGGCTATTGAGAAACTCTTAGTAATAGCATGTTAATAAGTAGATAATGTGCCCTGATGAAATGCTTTCAGATATGATCCAGAGTGGTGAATGGTACTGTAATTAGACTACGCACCATACGAGTCGTATTCCTTAGCTAGTACGAATCGGAGGGCGCAAAGTTAGTTACGATGTGTTGGGAACGGTAGGTTCCATTGGGACTCTTTACGTACCGGTGAGATGGTGGAAACTTCACCGTGTTAGCTATGGATGCTGAAGGGAATGACTGTTACAAGTGTCCAGTTTTGAGATCATCATGGGGAGACTGAGATGTGAGAAGAAATTATGATGTCGTTATTTCACGGAATTTACCTAAGGAAATGAAGGGTTGTCGGGAGAGATGTATACGAGGTGAGCGGTTGGGCCACTCTATGTAGGTGTGCCAAATGTGAAGCAGTTGTTGTAGCTAGGTGTGCTCTAAGGGATTTGATGACCTGTATAGGAAGGAGGTGGTCAGCACAACCAAAGCTGGTGCTTGGAGAATCAATTTGTAAGAGATTGTGCCTTGTCATTGGGATGGCTTTTGTGGAGCTCGCAATGGTCTGTCAAGGGACGTATATTTAAGCAAGCACGAGAAATCGCGAGTTGTGGTTTGTCTAAATTCAGAGACAGGAAGGTCGTGAGATAGGCTTGGTTAATTATGAACTAAGGTGAACATGAAAGCAAGAATTGTTATGTGTGTAAATGTCCGGAAGCACTTGGTCGGGGGTGTGATGTTGTGGATGAGAGTACAAAGTATTAAGCATGTAGTTGGGATGCATGGAATGTAAGCTGAGGGTTATGATATGTTTATTGCTAGAAAACGGTGGTTACCCAATAGAGGAATCAGGTGTTTTAGTGGCATGAGTGAGTTCGTGTTGGGATCAATAAAAGACAGACGAAGAAATTCTGGTAAGTAGGTTGACCCTACTTGGGAAATGAGAAACATTGAATGTTATTACAAGAGGACTTGGTTGATTATCTCAAATTAGAACGATGGTGAAACCGTTGGTTGGGCTTGGTAACACAAGTGTGGTTGTCATGTTTGGAATGATTGGAAATGAAGTCGATGCTGATAGGCGAGCAATGCCCAGGCTAGCAAGAAGAGCTTAAGGCGACATGTTTAAGCAATCGGAAGAACATAAAGTGAGAAGAGTGGTATTGACACCATGGGTGGAGAAATGTTTAAAGCAGTGCTAATGATGGGTATTGGAACTACTCGTGTAGTTATGAGAGGGGGACATTTTGGTGTATGTCTTGGTTTAAGTGTGGAGAGACTCGTATGAGTCAATGAATCTTTCCTTGAAGGAATGTGATCTATACCTTCGGAAGGGCATGGCATAAGTGGTTGTATGGGACACTCAGAGTGTAAGATCGTCAAATTTGAATAAGTATTGGGATGTTAACTATTCCGATGTGAGCGTAGGGTTCAACAATGTGTTACTTGGAATAGTTTGGAGTAGGCGTGGTCGCTCCTTTTAGTTGGACGTCTATTGGATGTAGTGAAAAGGTGAATGTAAAACTTAAAGGTGATTGATTCCTTACCCTGAATGGTGGGTTAGTTGTCTACAAGTATGGAAAGAGGACGTAGTGGAAGCGTATGTATTGGTATATAGTGTTGACTTGTGGTCAATGTGTTTTGAAGTAAAGAAATACTTTTATGTTAGGCGCTTGACGTGATAGGAAGGTGGATTGGAAAGTGTTGGTCCCGAAGGCCTATACAAGTTTGTAGAAGGGGGGGGGGGGGGGGGGGGGGTTGAATACAAACACACAGATTTTACTTTTCTAAATTGTTTATTAATAAATCATTAACAATTTACAGCTTGTTGCGGAAACAAGATTAAGGATAAACCTAAATCTAAACAAGTTGTTACACTAAGGTTTCTTGCACTAAGAGAGACAAGGAAATTACTAATAATAACCTATCTTGAGATAAGAGATTGAACTTGTCCAGAGTTAGCAAGTTACTTCAAATGAAGTGGGTTCATCTCTTTATATACTGCATGCATTTAATGCAAGTCAGTATACACTTTACACGTGTCATCAGCTGGCTGGTTGCATGTCATTGACCTTTGTTGACAACCTTAGTAGCCGCATGGATGAACAGTGTAGTATCAGAGTGGTTGTACGATTTCAGACAATCGGAGGTTCTTTTCTGACATTTCGTACGGAGTCGTGCAAGGGGGGTTAAGACAAAAGTACTTTGTACGGAGGACTTCATGATCAGCTTCCGTTGATTCAGCGATTATCATTTTCTATTCAGCGAATGATAAAGTTCAGCGATAGCTGAAGTCTTGTACTTGATACTTCACGTTGAGTGGACAAATCTGAGTCTTCGCTGATCCGCATCAGTTCATTAGGAGACTTGTCGCTGGTTCTTGAGATTGATCTTCGACTTCAGCGTAGAACCTTTGTTGACGTGAAACTTGTCTTCAGGGATCATAAGTAAACAACTAACTTATCAGCGATCATCATAATGACTGAACAGACTCAGAGCATTAATGGTGAACAGCGTTCGCTGAATGTTTAATTTAAAGAGCGAGAGTTCCTATCAGCGGTACTGTAAGATCTTAGTACTTACCACCGCTGATACCCCAGCTGCTACCTCTATTCCTCTTAATTTAAAAACACTATCGCTGATAAGTACTAAGATCTTACAGTACCGCTGATAGGAACTCTCGCTCTTTTAAATTAAACATTCAGCGAACACTGTTCATCATTAATGCTCTGAGTCTGTTCAGTCATTATGATGATCGCTGATAAGTTAGTTGTTTACTTATGATCCCTGAAGACAAGTTTCACGTCAACAAAGGTTCTACGCTGAAGTCGAAGATCAAGCTCAAGAACCAGCGACAAGTCTCCTAATGAACTGATGCGGATCAGCGAAGACTCAGATTTGTCCACTCAACGTGAAGTATCAAGTACAAGACTTCAGCTATCGCTGAACTTTATCATTCGCTGAATAGTAAATGATAATTGCTGAATCAACGAAAGCTGATCATGAAGTCCTCCGTACAAAGTACTTTTGTCTTAACCACCCTTGCACGACTCCGTACGATTTGTCAGAAAAGAACCTCCGAATATCTGAAATCGTACAACCACTCTGATACTACACTATTCATCCATACAGCTACTAAGGTTGTCAACCAAGGTCAATGACATGCAACCAACCAGCTGATGACACGTGTAAAGTATATACTGACTTGCATTAAATGCATGCAGTATATAAAGAGATGAACTCACTTCTTTTGAAGTAACTTGCTAACTCTGGACAAGTTCAATCTCTTATCTCAAGATAGGTTATTATTAGTAATTTCCTTATCTCTCTTAGTGCAAGAAACCTTAGTGTTCCAACTTGTTTAGATTTAGGTTTATCCTTAATCTTGTCTCCGCAACAAGCTGTAAATTGTTAATGATTTATCAATAAACAATTTAGAAAAGTAAAATCTGTGTGTTTGTATTCAACCCCCCCCCCCCCACTTCTACAAACTTGTATAGGGCTTCGGGACCAACAAGTGGTATCAGAGCGGATTTGTTTAATCTCATAAACAAGATCTAATCTAAGATATTTCTCTTCCTTGCTATTATCTGAAAATGGCCACCAACTCAAACACACATTATATAGACAATGGTTCTCTTGCAAAACCCCCTAGATTTTCCAGAGACAACTTCAACTTGTGGAAAAATAGGATGACACTCTTCTTAGAAGGTGTAGACCCTACTATGACTTACTATCTTGATAACGGCCCACACATCCCTGTAACAATTGATCCTTTAGTTCCAGCCACTGCAACTAGACCTGCTATTCCAGAAAGGCTGATTCCTAAGGAAATACACACGTGGACCGATGAAGATAAGAAGAAAGTGGCTATAGATACAAAAGCCAGATGCATACTATCCATGGCCCTTCCTGACGAAGTCTACCATTTCGTCATGAACCTGAAGTCATCAAAAGCCATGTGGGACACAATATGTGTTCAGTATGAAGGAACGTCTGAAGTCCAGGACTCAAGAAAGATCAACCTGGTAAGACAATACGAAAGCTTTATTTCTGGTAAGAATGAAACTCTCTCTGAAGTTCACCAACGTTTTAATTGCTTAATTATAGATCTAAAAACTGTTGGTAAGGAATATTCTAACTTTGAAGTGCTGACAAAGTTTATAGAATGTTTACCTGAAAGCTGGGACAATTATTCCATGTGTCTCAAGCTGTCAAAGGATCTTAAATCAATGACCCTTTCAACATTATATGGTACATTGCTGAATCATGAGCAATCTAGCCATCTTAAGAAAAATCTTGTAAAAGATTCCAAAAGCACCCCTGTTGCTTTAATCTCAGAGGAACCTTCTACTCAGCGACCCTCGGTCACTATCACTGAGTTAGAAAGTAACTCTGAAAGGTCCTCAGACTCTGATTCTTCAGATGATGATGAATCCTTGGCTCTCCTAACTAAAAAGTTCAGGAGATTCGCCAAGAAGAAAATGTTTAGAAAGAACAAACCTCTTTCCATAACTGACAAGCCTAAATCATCAGGTTTTGTTGATAAGGCTACTGCTACTTGTTTCAACTGCGAAAAGACAGGTCATTTCGCTAATGAGTGCAGGTCAAAGAAAGTCATGAGACCTTCAGCTTTCTCAAAGAAAAACTTTGTTCCAAGGAATAAAGATGACAAATACTCAAAGCTGAAGGAGAAGTATGCAAAGCTGAAAAGCTTTAAGAAGAAAGGAAAAGGCCTGATGGCTGACTATGATTGGGCTGCTTCTGATGAAGAAGCATCATCCTCTGACTCTGAAGATGATGAAGCAAATCAATGTCTCATGGCCAAGATTGAAGAAAAGGAAGAAAGTTCAGACATCCCCTCCACTTCAACATCTGCCATTCAGGTATCACCTCCTTTCTTTACCAATATTGCAAATATTGATGAAGCTGATAGTCTCCGTAAGATCGATCTATTGACTAGAAGTTTATACGAAGCCATGAACGGCAAAACTGTGGTTGAAAACCAAAATCTTGATCTCGCTGAAAAGCTTAAAAACTGCCATCTTCAAATAGAAAAGCTTTCTAAAATTGAAGATGATTTTAAAGATCAAGTCTATTTAAATCAGCTAGTCAAAATCGAACGAGCAGAAGCTATCGCTGCATTAAAAGCTGAACAAGCCACTGTTGAAGGATGGTGTAATTCTTCAACAAAGATCACTGAGATAATTAAGGCTCAGATTCCTCTGAGTGATAAACGTGGTCTGGGTTATAAATATGATACTCCAAAACCAACCACTGAACGTTCAATGCTTAAATTTGGAACGTTCGTATCCTCAGTCGCTGACACTTCATCATCTCAGTGCTCCTCGTCAATTACACCAATCCCTGAGGAAACTCCTACCTCCTCAAAAGGTAAGGAGAAAATGGTTTATTCAAAACCTACCTCTGTCTCTAAAGACAAAGGTAAAGGAATTGTTATTTATCAAAATCCTCAGAAGGGTACCATAGTACCAAAGTTGAATGCTTCTAAAGCCTCAGTGACCAACCCCTCTGGATCTAGAAAGCTGATCTCTGGATCTATTCAGCGATATACTCCTAGACTCAGAGTGGATGTCCTTGGTAAGAAATCTGAAGAACTGAATGTTCGTCCCATTTCTAAAGCCAATAGCTTACTTGGTGCTGGCACTTCTAATTCGAAATTAAAAGCTCAGCATACAGGTGGTCCTAGAACTACTTTTAGTTATAGGAAATGTTATCACTGTGGACTTACCGATCATATTGCTAGTAAGTGCCCCACAGCCACCAAAGCTGAAAAGATAGCTAAGGTGAAGATTGCCCCCAAGGCAAAGAAGACCAACCCCGATACAAATCAGGTCAAGGTGACTCCTACCACTGAAGTTAAGAAATTAACCAAAGTAAAGAAAGACAAAGTTGAATCTTCAAATGCTGCGAAGACCGCTGAACCTTCTATTCCAACTAGCTCCACTGACAAACGTGTATACATGGTTAAGTGGGTACCCAAGCAAAACTAATCTTCCTTTCTAAATGCAGGTTAAGAAGGGTATCTGGTATCTCGATAGCGGATGCTCTAGACACATGACTGGAAAGAAAAACCTGCTCGCTGAATACAAGGAAGAGAAGGGTCCCTCTGTGACTTTCGGTGGAAATGGAAAAGGACACACCCGAGGGTATGGTGTACATTCAAATGGTTCAACCTCCTTCAGAAGAGTCGCATATGTTGAAGGACTGAAGCATAATCTTCTGAGCATCAGTCAGCTTTGCGACATGGATAACAAAGTGATTTTCACTAAGGAATCCTGCTTTGTCACTGACAAAAAGGAGAAGATAGCTCTCAGCGGTTATTGTTTGGAAAATGTTTATGTAATAAACATGGACTCAACAACCACTGAGAACTCCTGTTTCTTCTCAAAGGCATCTTCTGATGTTAACTGGCTATGGCACAAGAGGCTCTCACATCTAAATTTCAAGACACTGAATACTCTTTCCTCCAAAGAGTTAGTCACTGGTCTACCTCAGCATTCATACGCCAAAGAGTCTTTATGTTCAGCGTGTGAAAAAGGGAAGCAGACCAAGGCAAGCTTCAAGTCAAAGCAAGTCTCCTTAGTGTCATCTCCTCTACAACTACTCCATATGGATTTGTTTGGCCCTGTTAACAAACAATCCATCGCTGGAAAGAAATATACGCTGGTCATAGTTGATGAATTCTCTCGTTACACATGGGTAATGTTTCTCCATTCTAAGAGTGACACCCCTGAAGAACTCATCACCTTTGTTCGGAAGATGGAAACTCTGAACAATATGACTGTTCGCTCAATAAGGAGTGATCATGGAACTGAATTCAAAAACAGTTCTCTTGATTCCTTCCTTGAGAGTAAGGGTATTTCTCACAACTTTTCGTCAGTGAGAACACCGCAACAAAATGGAGTCGCTGAAAGAAGAAATAGAACAATTATTGAAGTTGCACGTTCAATGCTCATCGATTCTCACCTGCCTACTCAGTTTTGGGCAGAAGCTGTCAACACTGCTTGTTTTGTGCAAAACAGGTCGCTGATAGTTAAAAGATTCAAAAAGACAGCCTATGAACTCTTTCATGGGAGAAAGCCTTCAATCAGCTTTCTTCACATCTTTGGATGTCAGTGTTTCATACTGAACAACAGAGATGCCCTTGGAAAGTTTGATCCTAAGGCTGATGATGGAATCTTTCTTGGATACTCCTCAGTCTCCAAAGCCTTCAGAGTCTTCAACCGTAGAAGACAAACTGTAGAAGAAACTATTCACGTCACGTTTGACGAATCCCGTTCAGCGAACTCCAAACCGTCCGCTGATACTGAAGAACTGAAATAATGGATGTTTTCTCATCTTGGTGATTCAGAAGAAGTTCCCACTCCCCATGCTCACACCGTAGAAAATGATGGTCCTACTATCATTCCAGATATGCAGAATAGTGAAGCTGAAACATCTTGGGTCTCAGTTGTTCCTATTAACACTATACCTGCAGTTGATCCAAATGTCTCAGAAATTCCATCTATCTCTCAGCAATCAGTGAATGAAGTGACAAATGCAAACATTCCTCTCTTAGCTGATAATCCAGAAGTAGCTGAAGCCTCATCTTCAGTTTCTCCAGTTCAGACTGAGTCAGCGACGTATGCTCCGGCTCAGCGATGGACTGTAAATCACCCCATCGATCAAATTCTTGGTGATCCCAACGCTGGTATTCAGACTCGTAGAAGTGCAGGTAATATTTGTTTATTTGTTAACTTTATTTCTCTAACTGAACCAAAGAAAATAGATGATGCCCTCAGAGATCCAAACTGGGTCAGCGCTATGCAAGAAGAGCTGACTGAATTCGAAAGAAACAAAGTTTGGAAACTCGTTCGTAGACCAACTGACAAAACGGTAATAGGCACTAAATGGGTCTATCGAAACAAGTTGGACGAACATGGTACTGTAACTCGCAACAAAGCTCGTCTTGTTGCTCAGGGATACAGACAAGAGGAAGGCATAGATTATGACGAAACATTTGCTCCAGTAGCAAGACATGAATCTATTCGTCTTTTCTTAGCATATGATGTACACAAAAACTTCACTGTACATCAGATGGATGTTAAGTCAGCGTTTCTGAATGGAAAGCTGAATGAAGAAGTTTATGTGGAACAACCTCCAAGATTCTCAGATCCTAAGCGTCCAGGTTATGTTTATAAACTGGACAAGGCACTTTATGGCTTAAAGCAAGCTCCTCGTGCATGGTATGACACTCTCTCTACTTATCTCCATATTGAACAATTTGAGAGAGGTAAGATTGACAAAACTCTATTTTTTAGAAAAGTGAAAGGTCATATCATTTTAGTTCAAATATATGTTGATGACATTATATTTGGTTCTACTAACCCTGAGCTTTGTTCTCGTTTCGCTGATAGAATGAAAGATGAGTATAAAATGAGCATGATGGGTGAACTAATATATTTCCTTGGTCTTCAGATTAAGCAAACTGAAAAAGGAACTTTTATAAATCAGGGAAAGTATGTTAAAGATATGCTGAAGAAATTCGACTTAACTGAAAGTTCAGCTATGAAAACCCCTATGGCACCTCCGCTGACACTTGATAAGGACACAAAGGGTGTTCCTGTCAATGTCACGCTGTACCGTGGGATGATCGGCTCACTATTGTATCTTACAGCTAGCCGACCCGATATTATGTTTGCAACATGCTTGTGTGCACGATATCAAGCTGAACCTAAGATATCTCATATGAAAGCTGTAAAGCGAATCTTTCGATATCTTAAGGGTACAGCGAATCTAGGCCTTTGGTATCCCAAAGACTCAGGATTCGATCTAACCGCCTATTCAGACAGTGATTTTGCAGGATGCAAAATGGATAGGAAAAGCATCACAGGAGGATGTCAGCTCCTTGGTGGAAAGCTGGTAAGTTGGACAAGTAAAAAGCAAAACTCAGTGTCCACTTCCACAGCTGAAGCTGAATATGTAGCCGCTGGAAGTTGTTGTTCTCAGGTCTTGTGGATGAGAAATCAGCTACTCGACTATGATCTTCAGCTCTCTAAAATTCCAATCTATTGCGACAGCACTAGTGCCATCGCTATAGCAAACAATCCAGTGCTACACTCAAAGACAAAACACATAGAAATCAGATATCATTTTATCAGAGATCATGTGATGAATGGTGATATAGAACTTCATTTTATCCCAACTGATTATCAGTTAGCTGATTTATTTACCAAACCTCTTGATGAGACAAGATTCAACTTTCTCATCAGCGAGCTTGGAATGCTGAACTTTGAAGGGTAAAATCTTCAGCGGTTCACATTAATCAGCGATAGGATAAAATCAACTCGTATAACCTATTCAATCATCTTCTCTCTGAATAAACTTGGTTAAACTGATATCCAGGTATGTTTTCTCTCTCTGACAAACGCATGAAAATGCGAGATTTCAAAACAAATGCATCGCTGAATATCTCTTCCTTAACAGCGATATTTTGAAAGTTCTTAAAACCTTCACTGATATTTTCTATTCAGTGCTTCATGTTTTTCAAAAGAGTCCCTGAGCTTTCAAAACCTCAGAGACATCCCAAAGAATGTGAAAGGACAGTTGTGACGTCATTGCAACGGATATCACCAGGCACGATTTTTTTTTCTGATACACGTTTGCACGTTTCGTTCAAACTTCCAATCAAATGCAAACACGTGTCCGTGTCATGATGAAAACCTTTTCCCGCTCAAGGTTTTCTCTCTCTAAAACTCCCTATATAAACAACTCTTGGTTTATATTTGTCTTTTAAGCGAACAATCTTTCTCCGCAAGAAAAGAATTACTGTTGCATTTGTGCTCTCAAATCTTCAAAGAACTGTTCATCATCTTCTTCATCAAAACATCAAGGTTAATATGTTCTTAATTTTTCAAATGCAGATAACTTGTTTCTGATCTTATCATTGTTTTAAACAAGATCAAACAAAAGAACTTAAAAATAAAATCATTTCTTTCATGGTTTTATGAACACAACCATTTCATGGTTGTTCTTCAAGTTTTAAATCTAAATCTTAAACTTGTTCTTCATTCGTATCCAGTTTTTTTTGAAACTGGAATACAAGACTTTATGGGTTTTACATTTCGTTTCAAAATCATGAAAAACCCTAATCTTCATTAAGACATTTATGTCTGAATGAAATGGACAAAATTTGAACCATCTTAATGGAAATTCTTTCCATATCAAGACAATTCTTATTTGTTAACATCTTTGGTTGAACTGATAATACAGAGATATGGCATCTTCAAAGATCAATGTTACCGCTGAGTCCATCTCCGCTGACTCTAAGGAAGTAGACATCATCAAAGCCCCTCAGGTTAAGTTCAAGCTGGATCAACTAGATTGGACTAAGGTCAACAACCTCTCTGCGCTTCTCGAGTTTCCTCCTCGAAAGCAAGTCACACATCTGGATGATGCTGTGAATTTCCTGATAAACTGTTGCATTTCAACAGCCCTGACCATCACACCTCCTGCTAGTCAGCTACTACTATCCCAGTTCTGGTACTCTGCCAGACACACTCAGCTACCCTCCGCCAAAGATGCATCCAAAACCATCGATTGCATACTCAGCGATACTGAGTATGGCACAATTAAGATAACCCCCGCTATCATTCGAAAAGCCCTGAACTTCCCCAATGCTACCAAAGAAAAACCATTTGTTCCATTCCCTGACCATAAGAAGCATGCTGACAGAGAAGCAATCATTGCTTTCCTCGACGCAATGGGTTACATCTGGGAAACTGGAAGGGACAAGAAACCCGAGAAGAAGCTGACACTGATAAAGAAGTCCAAAATGCCCAGCGAGATGAATTTCATCTTCGCACATCTGATCAGCTGCATGACAGCGAAGACCAGCTCCTCTGATCAAGCCGCTCAACCTCAGCAGGCTATGGGATACGCACTGCTGAAAGGTCTACATATAGACTGGGCATCTCTTACTCCATCCCTCCTCCACACTATAAGTTCTATTACCCTAGCCTACACCTGAACATATTTATCTTTCTCTTTCTACCCAAGTTCTTCTACCCATGTCCTTATTTGTAAGATCGCTGTGTTTCAGCTAGTCCTCTCCCCTGTTTGAGGATGTCGCTGAAGGTTCTACTACTGCGACTTCACAAATAAAGCCAGCTGCTGCTGATGAAATAATCCCAGTCTTAGATTTGATCTCTGAGACTGATGAACCAGAAGAACAACCTCTCTCGCACAGAAACAGACCTTCCTCAGCTCCTCAAAAGCTGAGTGAAGAGGATCAAAAGAGAAGAGAGGAAATAATAAAGCGATTCTAGGAACAGCGAATCATTCTAAGGCGTGATCAATTGCCTTCAGTTCCTCCAAAGTTCAGAATTTCAAAAGCTGAATACAAGGAACACCTCAGAGCTGAACGCCTCATCGCTGAAAGAAAGGAAGCTGAAGAAAAAGACAGAGAATACGCCATCAAGCTTACTCAAGAATCTGTCAAAGACCCCAAGCTGAAACGTGTTCCCATTCAAGTCCAACGAAAGCTTTGGGTAGAAGCCCAGAAGATCGTGGAAAAGAAAACTGAAGTTTCTCAGACCACCCTGATCTGGTGTAAAGAGAAAATATACTTCAGATATCGTCCAGCGAAGATCAACAAGGTATTCATCTCTGGAAGAACCTCTATCGGAGTACCTATTGTTGACATCAAACTTTTTAGAGAAGATGGCCAATCTGAAGCCTTTCGCGCTGACACTGTAAAAAGGTATGGTCTCTCTGAATGGCTGGAGATGAGGTTAGCTATCCAATCGTCACAATCTAAGTACAATGATCATTTCGAAAAGCTGATAAACAGACAGATCGATTTGATATCTTCTTGTGTGGACATTCCTCCTCTTCCTGATCTTAAGCTGAAAAGAAAAAGGGCCTCTCCAAAGAAGAAACGTCAAGATTCAAACTCAGGTCCTGTCATACGAAATGAAACTGGAATTGGTTTCTCTCGCGCTGAAGTGCTTGGTCCTGACCCTGATCTATCTGCCCTTGATAATTCTTTGCCACCATGTGAACTTTTCATCCCTGGTAAAGTCATCAGTAATCCTTATGGAATATTCTTTCTCGACTACGACGGACGTAAATGTTTTCAACGGATCGCTGAGCTTCCAATCACTCCAATCGAACAGCTCAGAGATCTCATCTACTGGCGTGACTTCAGAAAAGACATTCAGGCACGACACCTAAAACCCTTGATTTTTGAAGAAGCGCTAAACAAAAGAAATCGAGGTGTAACGGTTCCTGACTGGATGATCCCCACTGAAAAGACCCTTGATGAACTTCTCATTAAGGAAGAACCTCTGTAAGCTGATAGGATCGCCTCTTTCATCTATTTTAGCAGTTATCCTTCTGTACTTGTAAATTATTTCGCTTGTACTTGTAATCTTTCTGTTCTTCATTGTAACCTGACTCAATATTTTAAAGAAAGATGAAGCGAACGTACTTTACTCCATCAGTACTGAAAAGATCCCAGAAAAAAGTAAAAGGGACAAATATTTTATGAGTTCTTTTTATCCTTATGTTTTCATTAAATAGCAATTTTCTTTGTTGCTATGTCATAATCAAATAGGGGGAGATTGTTGATCCAAACCCTCAGTGATTTGATAATGACCCTCTATTAAATACTTAGTGAAAATTGTAAGTAAACAATATGTATCAGAGTTTCACTATCGCTGATAAGTACTAAGATCTTACAGTACCGCTGATAGGAACTATCGCTCTTTTAAATTAAACATTCAGCGAACACTGTTAATCATTAATGCTCTGAGTCTGTTCAGTCATTATGATGATCGCTGATAAGTTAGTTGTTTACTTATGATCCCTGAAGACAAGTTTCACGTCAACAAAGGTTCTACGCTGAAGTCGAAGATCAAGCTCAAGAACCAGCGACAAGTCTCCTAATGAACTGATGCGGATCAGCGAAGACTCAGATTTGTCCACTCAACGTGAAGTATCAAGTACAAGACTTCAGCTATCGCTGAACTCAACGTGAAGTATCAAGTACAACCACTCTGATACTACACTATTCATCCATACGGCTACTAAGGTTGTCAACCAAGGTCAATGACATGCAACCAACCAGCTAATGACACGTGTAAAGTATATACTGACTTGCATTAAATGCATGCAGTATATAAAGAGATGAACTCACTTCTTTTGAAGTAACTTGCTAACTCTGGACAAGTTCAATCTCTTATCTCAAGATAGGTTATTATTAGTAATTTCCTTATCTCTCTTAGTGCAAGAAACCTTAGTGTTCCAACTTGTTTAGATTTAGGTTTATCCTTAATCTTGTATCCGCAACAAGCTGTAAATTGTTAATGATTTATCAATAAACAATTTAGAAAAGTAAAATCTGTGTGTTTGTATTCAACCCCCTCCCCCCCTTCTACAAACTTGTATAGGCCTTCGGGACCAACAGTAGGGTTAAGAAGAGTCAAGAGAGTAGAAAGACGTACCTCATTTACCATCGGTTTGAAGTCGAGTATTTTTGGGCCGACCTGAGAGAGTATTAGGTCACCTTCAGTTGGGTAGCTCTCCTTCAGGCCATATTGGAAGATGGCGCCGATGAATCGGGGGTAGGGAACCCATGGAGGTCTGTCAGCGTCGGTGTCCACTCTTAGAACTAGGTCATCATAGATAATCGATGCCCAGTCTATGTTGAGACCTTTAAGCAGTTCATATCCCATTGTTTGCTGAGGTTTAGCGGCTTGGTCAGAGGAGCCGCTCTTTGCAGTCATGCAGCTGATTAGATGAGCGAAGATGAAATTCATCTCGCTGGGCATTTTCGATTTCTTGATAATCGTCAGCTTCTTCTCGGCCTTCATGTCTCTGCCGATTTCCCATACATAGCCCATTGCATCGAAAAATGCAATGATGGCTTCCCTGTCTGGATTTTTCTTGGGGTCAGGGAGGGGAACGAACGGTTTTTCCTTGGTAACTATTGGAAGGCTGAGAGCTTTGCGAATAATGGCAGGGGTGATCTTCATCGTGCCATATTCGATGTCGTAGAGGATGCAATCGATTGTTTTGGAGGGGTCTTTGGCTGAAGGAAGTTGAGAGTGTCTGGCTGAGTACCAGAACTGTGAGAGCAAAAGCTGATGTGCAGGAGGTGTTATGGTCAAGGCTGTGGAGATGCAGCAATTCTTTAGAAAATTCACAGCATCATCTAGATGTGTGACTTGCTTTCGAGGAGGAAACTTGAAAAGCGCATAGAGGTTGTTCACCTTAGTCCAATCCAGTTTGTCAAGGGCAAACTTGACTTGAGGAGCCTTGAGGATGTCTACTTCCTCAGTATCAGCGGAGATGTTCTCAGCGGTAGCAGGAATGTCAGACGAGGCCATTTCTCTGTATTATCAGTTCAACCAAAGATGTTAACAAATAAGAATAATCTTAATATGGAAAGAATTTCCATTAAGATGGTTCAAATTTTATCCATTTCATTTTAGACACAAATGTCTTAATGAAGATTAGGGTTTTTCTTGATTTTAAGAATTGAAATATAAAACCCATTTATTCTTGTTATCCAGTTTTCTATGAAGAATTAGATTCTGGAAAAACGAATGTGTGAAGAACAAGTTTAAGATTTTTGCATTTAAACTTGAAGAACAACCATGAAATGATTGTGTTCATAAAACCATGAAAGAAAATGATTTCATTTTAAGAAGTTCTTTTGTTTGATCTTGTTAAAACAAGGAAAAGATCAGAAACAAGTTATACGCATTTGGTAATAGATAAGAACATATTAACCTTGATGTTTGATGAAGAAGATGATGAACAGTTCTTGAAGTTTTTGAAAGCACAAATGCAACAGTGAATTCTTTCTTGCGGAGGAAGATTGATCGCGTAAAAGAAAAATATAAACAAAGAATTTGTTTATATAGAGATTTTTAGAGAGAGAAAATCTTGAGCGGGAAAAGATTTTCATCATGACACGGACACGTGTTTGCATTTGATTGGCGAGTAAACGAAACGTGCAAACGTGTGTCAGAAAGAAGAACGTGTCGGGGTTTATCCGTTGCAATGGCGTCACAACTGTCCTTTCATATTCTTGGTTGTCTCTGAGGTTTTGAAAAACTCAGGGATAGTTTTGAAAACATGAAGCACTGAATAGAAATATTAGTGAAGGTTTTAAGAAATTTCAAAATATCGCTGTTAAGGAAGAGATATTCAGCGATGCATTCTGTTTTGAAATCTTGCATTTTCATGCGTTTGTCAGAGAGAGAAAACATACCTTGATATCAATGAATCAAGTTTATTCAGAGAGAAGATGATAGAATGGGTTATACAAGTTGATTTTATCCTATCGCTGATCAATATGAACCGCTGAAGATTTTAACCTTCAAAGTTCAGCATTCCAAGCTCGCTGATGAGAAAGTTGAATCTTGTCTCATCAAGAGGTTTGGTAAATAAATCAGCTAACTGATAATCAGTTGGGATAAAATGAAGTTCTATATCACCTTTCATATGAGATATCTTAGGTTCAGCTTGATATCGTGCACACAAGCATGTTGCAAACATAATATCGGGTCGGCTAGCTGTAAGATACAATAGAGAGTCGATCATCCCACGGTACAGCGTGACATTGACAGGAACACCCTTAGTGTCCTTATCAAGTGTCAGCGGTGGTGCCATAGGGGTTTTCATAGCTGAACTTTCAGTTAAGTCGAATTTCTTCAGCATATCTTTAACATACTTTCCCTGATTAATAAAAGTTCCTTTTTCAGTTTGCTTAATCTGAAGACCAAGGAAATATGTTAGTTCACCCATCATGCTCATTTTATACTCATCTTTCATTCTATCAGCGAAACGAGTACAAAGCTCAGGGTTAGTAGAACCAAATATAATGTCATCAACATATATTTGAACTAGAATGATATGACCTTTCACTTTTCTAAAAAATAGAGTTTTGTCAATCTTACCTCGCTCAAATTTTTCAATATGGAGATAAGTGGAAAGAGTGTCATACCAGGCACGTGGAGCTTGCTTCAAGCCATAAAGTGCCTTATCCAGTTTATAAACATAACCTGGACGCTTAGAATATGAGAATCCTGGAGGTTGTTCCACATACACTTCTTCATTCAGCTTTCCATTTAGAAACGCTGACTTAACATCCATCTGATGTACTTTGAAGTTTTTGTGTACAACATATGCTAAGAATAGACGAATAGATTCAAGTCTTGCTACTGGAGCAAATGTTTCGTCATAATCTATACCTTCCTCTTGTCTGTATCCCTGAGCAACAAGTCGAGCTTTGTTGCGGGTTACAGTACCATGTTCGTCCAACTTATTTCGATAGACCCATTTAGTGCCTATCACTATTTTATCAGTTGGTCTCTGAACAAGTTTCCAAAATTTGTTTCTTTCGAATTCAGTCAGCTCTTCTTGCATGGCGCTGACCCAGTTTGGATCTTTGAGGGCATCATCTACTTTCTTTGGTTCAGTTAGTGAAATAAAATTTACAAATAAACAAATATTACCTACACTTCGTCGAGTCTGAATCCCAGTGTTTGGATCACCAAGAATTTGATCAATTGGGTGATTTATAGTCCATCGCTGAGCCGGAGCGTGAGACGCTGACTCAACTTGAACTGGAGGAGCTGAAGATGAAGCTTCAGCGACGTCGGGAGTATCAGCCAAGAGAGGAATGGATGCAGTTGTCATTATATTCCCTGATTGCTGAGAAGTAGATGGAATATCTGAGACATTTGGTTCAGCGTTAGGTATAGTGTTTATAGGAACAGCTGAGACCCAAGAAGTTTCAGCTTCACTATTCTGCATATTTGGAATGATAGGAGTATCATCTTCTACTGGATGAGCATGACAAGTGGGGATATCTTCTGAATCACCAAGATGAGAAAACATCCATTGATTCAGTTCTTCAGTATCAGCGGACGGTTTAGAGTTCGCTGAACGGGATTCGTCAAACGTAACGTGAATAGTTTCTTCTACAGTTTGTCTTCTACGATTGAAGACTCTGAAGGCTTTGGAAACTGAGGAGTATCCAAGAAAGATTCCATCATCATCCTTAGGATCAAACTTTCCAAGAGCATCTCTGTTGTTCAGTATAAAACACTGACATTCAAAGATGTGAAGAAAGCTGATTGAAGGCTTTCTCCCATGAAAGAGTTCATAGGTTGTTTTATTGAATCTTTTGACTATCAGCGACCTGTTTTGCGTAAAACAAGCAGTGTTGACAGCTTCTGCCCAAAACTGAGTAGGCAGGTGAGAATCGCTGAGCATTGAACGTGCAGCTTCAATAATTGTTCTATTTCTTCTTTCAGCGACTCCATTTTGTTACGGTGTTCTCACTAAAGTAAAGTTGTGAGAAATACCCTTACTCTCAAGGAAGGAATCAAGAGAACTGTTTTTTAATTCAGTTCCATGATCACTCCTTATTGAGCGAACGGTCAGATTGTTCAGGGTTTCCATCTTCCGAACAAAGGTGATGAGTTCTTCAGGGGTGTCACTCTTAGAACGGAGAAACATTACCCAAGTGAAATGAGAGAATTCATCAACTATGACCAGCGTATATTTCTTTCCAGCGATGGATTGTTTGTTAACAGGGCCAAACAAATCCATACGGAGTAGTTGTAGAGGAGATGACACTGAAGAAACTTGCTTTGACTTAAAGCTTGCTTTGGTCTGCTTCCCTTTTTCACACGCTGAACATAAAGACCCTTTGGCGTATGAATGCCGAGGTAGACCAGTGACTAACTCTTTTGAAGAAAGAGTGTTCAGTGTCTTGAAATTTAGATGAGATAGCCTCTTATGCCATAGCCAGTTGACATCAGATGAGGCCTTTGAGAAGAAACAGGAGTTCTCAGTGGTTGTTGAGTCCATGTTTATTACATAAACATTTTCCAAACGATAAACGTTGAGAGCTATCTTCTCCTTTTTGTCAGTGACAAAGCAGGATTCCTTAGTAAAGATTACATTGTTATCCATGTCGCAAAGCTGACTGATGCTTAGAAGATTATGCTTCAGCCCTTCAATATATGCGACTCTTCTGAAGGAGGTTGTACCATTTGAAAGTACACCATACCCTCGGGTATGTCCTTTTCCATTTCCACCGAAGGTCACAGAGGGACCCTTCTCTTCCTTGTATTCAGCGAGCAGGCTTTTCTTTCCAGTCATGTGTCTAGAGCATCCGCTATCAAGATACCAGATACCCTTCTTAACCTGCAATACAATGGAAGATTAGTTTTTCTTGGGTACCCACTTAACCATGTATACACATTTGTCAGTGGAAGTAGTTGGAATGGAAGATTCAGCAGTCTTCGCAACATTTGAAGATTCAGCTTTGTCTTTCTTCACTTTGGTTAATTTCTTAACCTCAGTGGTAGGATTCACCTTGACCTGATTTGCACCAGGGTTGGTCTTCTTTGCCTTGGGGGCAATCTTCACCTTAGCTATCTTTTCAGCTTTGGTGGCTGTGGGGCACTTACTAGCAAAATGATCGGTAAGTCCACAGTGATAACATTTCCTATAACTAAAAGTAGTTCTAGGAACATTTGAATGCTGAGCTTTTAATTTTGAATTAGAAGTGCCAGCACCAAGTAAACTATTGGCTTTAGAAATGGGACGAACATTCAGTTCTTTAGATTTCTTACCAAGGACATCCAATCTGAGTCTAGGAGTAGATCGCTGAATAGATCCAGAGATCTGCTTCCTTGATCCAGAGGGATGAGCCACTGAAGCTTTAGAAGCATTCAGCTTTGGTACTAAGGTACCCTTCTGAGGATTCTGGTAAATAACAATTCCTTTACCTTTGTCTTTAGAGACAGAGGTAGGTTTTGGATAAACCATTTTCTCCTTGCCTTTTGAGGAGGTAGGAGTTTCCTCAGGGATTGGTGTAATGGACGAGGAGCACTGAGAAGATGAAGTATCAGCGACTGAGGATATGAACGTTCCAAATTTAAGCATTGAACGCTCAGTGGTTGGTTTTGGAGTATCATATTTGTAACCCAGACCACGTTTATCACTCAGGGGAATCTGAGACTTTATTATTTCAGTGATCTTTGTTGAAGAATTACACCATCCTTCAACAGTAGCTTTTTCAGCTTTTAATGCAGCGATAGCTTCTGCTCGTTCGATTTTGACTAGCTGATTTAAATATACTTGATCTTTAAAATCTTCTTCAATTTTAGAAAGCTTTTCTATTTGAAGGTGGCAGTTTTTAAGCTTTTCAGCGAGATCAAGGTTTTGGTTTTCAACCACAGTTTTGCCGTTCATGGCTTCGTATAAACTTCTAGTCAAGAGATCGATCTTACGGAGACTATCAGCTTCATCAATATTTGCAATATTGGTAAAGAAAGAAGGTGATACCTGAATAGCAGATGTTGAAGTGGAGGGAATGTCTGAACTTTCTTCCTCTTCTTCAATCTTGGCCATAAGACATAGATTTGCTTCATCATCTTCAGAGTCAGATGATGATGCTTCTTCATCAGAAGCAGCCCAATCATAGTCAGCCATCAGGCCTTTATTCTTCTTCTTAAAGCTTTTCAGCTTAGCATATTTTTCTTTCAGCTTTGAATATTTGTCATCTTTATTCCTTGGAACAAAGGGTTTCTTTGTAAAAGCTGAGGGTCTAGACACTTTCTTAGACCTGCACTCGTTAGCGAAATGTCCTGTCTTTTCGCAGTTAAAACAAGTAGCAGTAGCCTTATCAACAAAAGCTGATGATCTAGGCTTGTCAGTTATGGAAAGAGGGTTGTTCTTTCTAAACATTTTCTTTTTGGCAAATCTCCTGAACTTCTTAGTTAGGAGAGCCAAAGATTCATCATTATCTGAATAATCAGAATCTGATGACCTTTCAGAGTTACTTTCTAACTCAGTGATAGTGACCGAGGGTCGCTGAGTAGAAGGTTCCTCTGAGATTAAAGCAACAGGGGTGCTTTTGGAATCTTTTACAAGATTCTTTTTTAAGATGGCTCGATTGCTCATGATTCAGCAACGTGCCATATAAGGTTGAAAGGGTCATTGATTTTAGATCCTTTGACAGCTTGAGACACATAGAATATTTATCCCATCTTTCAGTTAAACATTCTAGAAACTTTGTCAGCACTTCAAAGTTAGAATATTCCTTACCAACAGTTTTCAGATCTATAATTAAATAATTAAAACGTTGGTGAACTTCACAGAGAGATTCATTCTTACCAGAAATGAAGCTTTCGTATTGTCTTACCAGGTTGATCTTTCTTGAGTCCTGGACTTCAGACGTTCCTTCATACTGAACACATATTGTGTCCCACATGGCTTTTGATGTTTTCAGATTCATGACGGAATGGTAGACTTCGTCAGGAAGGGCCATGGATAGTATGGATCTGGATTTTGTATCTATAGCCACTTTCTTCTTATCTTCGTCGATCCACTGAAAGATTTCCTTAGGGACCAGCCTTTCTGGAATAGCAGGTCTATTCTCAGCGGCTGGAACAGTAGCATCAATTCTTACAAGGATGAATGGACCATTTTCGAGATAGTAAGGCATAGTAGGGTTTACACCTTCTAAGAAGAGTGTCATCCTATTTTTCCATAAGTTGAAGTTATCTTTGGAAAATCTAGGGGGTTTAACAAGAGAACCATTGTCTATATAATTTGTGTTTGTGTTGGTGGCCATTTTCAGATAATAGCAAGGAAGAGAAATATCTTAGATTAGATCTTGTTTATGAGATTAAACAAATCTGCTCTGATACCACTTGTTGGTCCCGAAGGCCTATACAAGTTTGTAGAAGGGGGGGGGGGGGGGGGGTTGAATACAAACACACAGATTTTACTTTTATAAATTGTTTATTGATAAATCATTAACAATTTACAGCTTGTTGCGGAAACAAGATTAAGGATAAACCTAAATCTAAACAAGTTGGAACACTAAGGTTTCTTGCACTAAGAGAGATAAGGAAATTACTAATAATAACCTATCTTGAGATAAGAGATTGAACTTCTCCAGAGTTAGCAAGTTACTTCAAATGAAGTGGGTTCATCTCTTTATATACTGCATGCATTTAATGCAAGTCAGTATACACTTTACACGTGTCATCAGCTGGTTGGTTGCATGTCATTGACCTTTGTTGACAACCTTAGTAGCCGCATGGATGAACAGTGTAGTATCAGAGTGGTTGTACGATTTCAGACAGTCGGAGGTTCTTTTCTGACATTTCGTACGGAGTCGTGCAAGGGGGGTTAAGACAAAAGTACTTTGTACGGAGGGCTTCATGATCAGCTTTCGTTGATTCAGCGATTATCATTTTCTATTCAGCGAATGATAAAATTCAGCGATAGCTGAAGTCTTGTACTTGATACTTCACGTTGAGAGGACAAATCTGAGTCTTCGATGATCCGCATCAGTTCATTAGGAGACTTGTTGCTGGTTCTTGAGCTTGATCTTCGACTTCAGCGTAGAACCTTTGTTGACGTGAAACTTGTCTTCAGGGATCATAAGTAAACAACTAACTTATCAGCGATCATCATAATGACTGAACAGACTCAGAGCATTAATGGTGAACAGTGTTCACTGAATGTTTAATTTAAAGAGCGAGAGTTCCTATCAGCGGTACTGTAAGATCTTAGTACTTATCAACGATAGTGAAACTCTGATACATATTGTTTACTTACAATTTTCACTAAGTATATAAGAGAGGGTCATTATCAAATCACTGAGGGTTTGGATCAACAGAAAGTTCAAATTTGACCTGGTGCTAAGATTGGCAAATTGGGTGGTTGCTGGTGTTAGTAAAGGATTCATGTCATTGTTGCAAAAACTCGATGAAAATTTCTTCTTTAAGGAAGTGAAACGATATGTGAAGGTCGTGATGAGATGTGCTTTAGGAGCCCTGAGTCCAGACTTATGGACAAAGAGAACTCTAAGTAGTGGGGTTGGCCGGGGTATTGGTCTGAGGTGTTACTTTTACATCTGGTACAAATGGTTGGAAGTTGTTGATCCAAACCCTTAGTGATTTGATAATGACCCTCTCTTAAATACTTAGTGAAAATTGTAAGTAAACAATATGTATCAGAGTTTCACTATCGCAGATAAGTACTAAGACCTTACAATACCACTGATAGGAACTCTCGCTCTTTAGATTAAACATTCAGCGAACACTATTCACCATAGTGCTCTGAGCCTGTTCAGTCCTTATGGTGATCGCTGATAAGTTAGTTGTTTAATTATGATCCCTGAAGACAAGTTTCACGTCAACATAGGTTCTACGCTGAAGTCGAAGATCAAGCTCAAGAACCAGCGACAAGTCTCCTAATGAACTGATGCGGATCAGCGAAGACTCAGATTTGTCCACTCAACGTGAAGTATCAAGTACAAGACTTCAGCTATCGCTGAACTTTATCATTCGCTGATAAACAATGGTAAAGCGCTGAATCAACAAAAGCTGATCATGAAGTCCTCCGTACAAAGTACCTTTGTCTTAACCACCCTTGCACGACTCCGTACGATATGTCAGAAAAGAACCTCCTTATTGTCTGAAATCGTACAACCACTCTGATACTACACTGTTCAAACATGCGGCTACTAAGGTTGTCTACAAAGGTCAATGACATACAACCAATGAGCTGCTGCCACGTGAAAAGTATAAACTGCCATACATTAAATGCATGCAGTATATAAGAAGGACTCCAGCTTCATTTTTGAAGCACTCGTAAACTCTGGTCGAGTCATCTTTCTTATCTTGAGATAGGTTATTATTAGTAATTTCCTTCTCTTTCTTAGTGCAAGAAACTTAGTGTTCCAACTTGTTTAGATTTAGTCTTATCCTTAATCTTGTTCCGCAACAAGCTGTAAATTGTTAATGATTTATCAATAAACAATTTAGAAAAGTAAAATTTGTGTGTTTGTATTCAACCCCCCCCCTTCTACAAACTTGTATAGCCCTTCGGGACCAACAAGTGGTATCAGAGCGGATTTGTTTAATCTAATAAACAAGATCTAATCTATACTGAGATTTCTCTTCCTTGCTATTTCTGAAAATGGCTACCAACACAAACACAAACTATATTGACAATGGTTCTCTTGCAAAACCCCCAAGATTCTCCAGAGATAATTTTAATCTATGGAAAAATAGGATGATTCTCTTCTTAGAAGGTGTAGACCCTACTATGCCTTATTATCTTGAAAATGGCCCATATATTCCTGTAAGAATTGATGCTGCTGTTCCAGCCGCTGAGAATAGACCTGCTATTCCAGAAAGGCTGATTCCTAAAGAAATTCATATGTGGACTGATGAAGATAAGAAGAAAGTGGCAATCGACACTAAAGCCAGATCCATACTATCCATGGCTCTTCCTGACGAAGTCTACCATTCCGTCATGAACCTGAAAACCTCAAAAGCTATGTGGGACACAATCCGTATGAAGGTACTTTTGAAGTCCAGTACTCTTGAAAGATCAACCTGGTAAGACAGTACGAAAGATTCATTTGTGGTAAGAATGAAACTCTCTCTGAAGTTCACCAACGTTTTAACTGATTAATAATAGATCTGAAAACTGTTGGTAAGGAATATTCTAACTTTGAATTGCTGACAAAGTTTTTAGAATGTTTACCTGAAAGCTGGGACAGTTATTCTATGTGTCTCAAGCTGTCAAAAGATCTAAAATCAATGACCCTTTCTACCTTATATGGCACGATGCTGAATCATGAGCAATCGAGTCATCTTAAGAAGAATCTTGTAAAAGATTCCAAAAGCACCCCTGTTGCTTTAATCTCAGAGGAACCTTCCACTCAGCGACCCTCGGTCACTATCACTGAGTTGGAGAGTAACTCTGAAAGGTCATCAGATTCTGACTCTTCAGATGATGATGAATCTTTGGCTCTCCTCACTAAAAAGTTCAGGAGATTCGCCAAAAAGAAAATGTTCAGAAAGAATAAACCTCTTTCCATTACTGACAAGCCAAGATCATCAGCTCCTGTTGATAAGGCAACTGCTACTTGTTTTAACTGTGAAAAGATAGGACATTTCGCTAACGAGTGCAGGTCAAAGAAAGTTTCGAGAAACTCAGCGTTTCCCAAGAAAAACTTTATTCCCAGGAATAGAGATGACAAATACGCCAAGCTGAAAGAAAGGTATGCGAAACTGAAAAGCTTTAAGAAGAAAGGCAAAGGCCTGATGGCTGACTATGATTAGGCTGACTCTGATGAGGAAGAAACATCTGACTCTGAAGATGATGAAGCCACCTCTGTCTTATGGCCAACCTTTAAAATGAGGAAGACAATTCTGACATTCCCTCTACTTCAACCTCTGC
The DNA here is from genome assembly GCA_033807775.1 of Saussurea involucrata. NCBI lineage: Eukaryota > Viridiplantae > Streptophyta > Magnoliopsida > Asterales > Asteraceae > Saussurea > Saussurea involucrata. The sequence goes on along the minus strand of CM066321.1, from coordinate 947,678 downwards.
AACTCAGGTATCACCTTCCTTCTTTACCAATATTGCAAATAATGATGAAGTTGATAGTCTTCGAAAGATCGATCTCTTGACAAGAAGTTTTTATGAAGCCATGAATGGCAAAACTGTAGTTGAAAATCAAAACCTTGATCTCGCTATACAGCTTAAAAACTGTCACTTTCAAATAGAAAATCTTTCTAAAATTGAAGAAGATTTTAAAGATCAAGTTCACCTAAATCAGCTAGTCAAAATCGAGCGCGAAGAAGATATCGCTGCATTAAGAGCTGAGAAAGCTACTGTTGATGGATGGTATAATTCCTCAACAAAGATCACTGAGATAATTAAGTCTCAGATTCCCCTGAGTGATAAACGTGGTCTTGGTTACAAAGCTGATACTCTAGAACCAACCACCGATCGCTCCATGCTCTTATTTGGAACTTTCGTATCCTCAGTCGCAGATACTTCATCCTCTCAGTGTTCCTCTTCTAGACCGCCTATCCCAGAGGAAATCTCTACCTCTTCAAAAGGTAAAGAGAAAATGGTCTATCCAAAACCTACCTCTGTCTTTAAAGATAAAGGTAAAGGAATTGCTTTTGATCAAAATCCTCAGAAGGGTATCTTTATACCTAAGCTGAATGCTTCTACAGCTTTAGTGATTCATCCCTCTAGATCAAGGAATCAGATCTCTGGATCTACTCAGCGTCTACTCCTAGAATCAGAGTGGATGTCTTTGGTAAGAAATCCGAAGAACTAAATGTTCCTCCCATTTCTAAAGCCAATAGCTTATTTGGTGCCGGTCCTTCTAATTCAAAATCTAAAGCTCAGCATGCAAATGGTCCTAGAACTACTTTTAGTTATAGGAAATGTTATCACTGTGGACTTACTGGTCATATTGCTAGTAAGTGCCCCACAGCCACCAAAGCTGAAAAGATAGCTAAGGTGAAGATCACTACCCCCAAGGCAAAGAAGACCACTGAGGTTAAGAAATTAACCAAAGTGAAGACTGATAAAGCTGAATCTTCAAATGCTACGAAGACTGTTGAACCTTCCATTCCAACTACTTCCACTGACAAATGTGTACACATGGTTAAGTGGGTACCCAAGAAAAACTAATCTTCCTTTGTAATGCAGGTTAAGAAGGGTATCTGGTATCTCGATAGCGGATGCTCTAAACACATGACTGGAAAGAAAAGCCTGCTCGCTGAATACAAGGAAGAGAAGGGTCCCTCTGTAACTTTCGGTGGAAATGGAAAAGGACTTACCCGAGGGTTTGGTGTACTCTCAAATGGTACAACAACCTTCAGAAGAGTCGCATATGTTGAAGGGCTGAAGCATAATCTTCTAAGCATCAGTCAGCTTTGCGACATGGATAACAAAGTAATCTTTAATAAGGAATCCTGCTTTGTCGCTGACAAGAAGGAGAAGATAGCTCTCAGCGGTTATCGTTTGGAAAATGTTTATGTAATAAACATGGACTCAACAACCACTGAGAACTCCTATTTCTTCTCAAAAGCCTCATCTGATGTCAACTGGCTATGGCATAGAGGCTCTCTCATCTAAACTTCAAGACACTGAATACTCTTTCTTCAAAAGAGTTAGTCACTGGTCTACCTCAACACTCATACGCCAAAGACTCCTTATGTTCAGCGTGTGAGAAAGGCAAGCAGACCAAAGCAAGCTTTAAGTCAAAGCAAGTCTCCTCAGTGGCATCTCCTCTACAACTTCTCCATATGGATTTGTTTGGCCCTGTTAACAAACAATCCATCGCTGGAAAGAAATATACGCTGGTCATAGTTGATGAATTCTCTCGCTATACATGGGTTATGTTTCTCCGTTCTAAGAGTGACACCCCTGAAGAACTCATCACCTTTGTTCGGAAGATGGACACCCTGAACAACTTGACCGTTTGCTCAATAAGGAGTGATCATGGGACTGAATTCAAAAAAAGTTCTCTTGATTCCTTCTTTGAGAGTAAGGGTATTTCTCACAACTTCTCATCAGTGAGAACACCCCAACAAAATGGAGTCGCTGAAAGAAGATATATAACAATTATTGAAGTTGCACGTTAAATGCTCAGCGATTCTCACCTGCCTACTCAGTTTTGGGCAGAAGCTGTCAACACTGCTTGTTTTACGCAAAACAGGTCGCTGATAGTCAAAAGATTCAATAAGACTGCCTATGAACTTTTTCATGGGAGAAAGCCTTCAATCAGCTTTCTTCACATCTTTGGATGTCAGTGTTTCATACTGAACAACAGAGATGCCCTTGGAAAGTTTGATCCTAAGGCTGATGATGGAATCTTTCTTGGATATTCTTCAATCTCCAAAGCCTTCAGAGTCTTCAATCGAAGAAGACAAACTGTTGAAGAAACTATTCACGTCACGTTTGACGAATCCAGTTCAGCGAACTCTAAACCGTCCGCTGATACTGAAGAACTGAATCAATGGATGTTTTCTCATCTTGGTGATTCAGAAGATATTCCCACTCCTCATACTCATATAGTTGAAGATGATGGTCCTACTATCATCCCAAATATGCAGAATAGTGAAGCTGAAACATCATGGGTCTCAGCAGTTCCTTTAAACACTATACCTGCTTCTGAACCAAATGTCTCAGAAATTCCATCTACTTCTCAGCAATCAGTGAATGAAATGACATATGCACCTACTCCTCTCTTGGCTGATATTCCAGAAGTTGCTGAAGCCTCATCTTCAGCTCCTCCAGTTCAAATTGAGTCAGCGACTTATGCTCCTGCTCAGCGATGGACTGTAAATCACCCAATTGATCAAATTCTTGGTGATCCAAACGCTGGTGTTCAGACTCGACGAAGTGCAGGTAATATTTGTTTATTTATTAACTTTATTTCTCTGATTGAACCAAAGAAAATAGATGATGCCCTCAAAGATCCAAACTGGGTCAGCGCCATGCAAGAAGAGCTGGCTGAATTCGAAAGAAACAAAGTTTGGAAACTTGTTCGAAGACCAACTGACAAAACAGTGATACGCACTAAATGGGTCTATCGAAACAAGTTGAACGAACATGGAACTGTAACCCGCAACAAGGCTCGACTTGTTGCTCAAGGATACAGACAAGAGGAAGGCATAGATTACGATGAAACATTTGCTCCTGTAGCAAGACTAGAATCTATTCGTCTATTCTTAGCATACGCTGTACACAAAGACTTCAAAGTATATCAGATGGATGTTAAGTCAGCGTTTCTAAATGGAAATTTGAATGAAGAAGTCTATGTGGAACAACCTCCAGGATTCTCAGATCCTAAGCGTCCAGGTTACGTTTATAAACTGGATAAGGCACTTTATGGCTTAAAGCAAGTTCCACGTGCATGGTATGACACTCTCTCTACTTATCTACATATTGAAAAATTTGAGCGAGGTAAAATAGACAAAACTCTATTTTTCAGAATAGTGAAAGGTCATATCATTCTTGCTTAGATATATGTTGATGACATTATATTTGGTTCTACTAACCCTGATCTTTGTACTCGTTTTGCTTATAGAATGAAAGAAGAGTATAAAATGAGCATGATGGGTGAGCTAACATATTTCCTTGGTCTTCAGATAAAGCAAAATGAAAAAGAAACTTTCATTAATCAGGGAAAGTATGTTAAAGATATGCTGAAGAAATTCGATTTAACTCAGAGTTCAGCTATGAAAACCCCTATGGCACCACCGCTGACACTAGATAAGGATACTAATGGTATTCCTGTTAATGTCACATTGTACTGTGGGATGATCGGCTCTCTTTTGTATCTTACAGCTAGCCGACCCGATATTATGTACGCAACCTGTTTGTATGCACGATATCAAGCTGAACCTAAGGAATCTCATATGATCGCTGTAAAGCGAATTTTTCGATACCTTAAGGGTACTGCAAATCTAGGTCTTTGGTATCCCAAAGACTCAGGGTTCGATCTAATCACCTATTCAGATAGTGATTTTGCAAACTGGGTCAGCTCCTGGGTGGAAAGCTGGTGAGTTGGACAAGTAAAAAGCAAAACTCAGTGTCCACCTCCACAGCTGAAGCTGAGTATGTAGCCGCTGGAAACTGTTGTTCTCAGGTCTTGTGGATGAGAAATCAACTAATGGACTATGACCTACAACTCTCAAATATTCCAATCTATTGCGACAGCACAAGTGCCATTGCTATAACCAACAATCCAGTGCTACACTCAAAGACAAAACACATCGAAATCAGGTATCATTTTATCAGAGATCATGTGATGAATGGTGATATATAACTTCACTTTATCCCAACTGACTATCAGTTAGCTGATCTGTTCACCAAACCTCTTGATGAGACAAGATTCAACTTTCTTATCAGCGAGCTTGGAATGCTGAACTTTGAAGAGTAAAATCTCCAGCGGTTCACATTTGATCAGCGATAGGATAAAATCAACTTGTATAACCCATTCTATCATTCTCTCTCTGAATAAACTTGATTCGCTGATGTCAAGGTATGTTTTTCTCTCGCTGACAATCGCATGTAAATGCAAGATTTCAAGACAAATTGCATCGCTGAATTTCTCTTCCTTAATCAACGATACTTTGAAATTTCTAAAACCAACACTGATATTTCTATTCAGTGCTTCATGTTTTCAAAAGTGTCCCTGAGCTTTCAAAACCTCAGAGACAACCTAAAATATGAAAGGACATTCGTGACGTCATCGCAACGGATAAGCCCCGGCACGTTCTTTTTCTGACACACGTTTGCACGTTTCGTTTACCTTCCAATCAAATGCAAACACGTGTCCGTGTCATGATGAAAAACTTTCCCGCTCTAGTTTTTATCTCTCTCTAATCTCACTATATAAACACTTTTTGGGTTTATATATTTCCTTTACGCGAAAAACTTCTTCTCCAAGCAAGAAAAAAAAATTACTGTTGCATTTGTGCTCTCAAGTTTTTTCAAGAACTATTCTTCTTCTTCTTCAACGAACCAGATTAATATTTCTTTTATTTACCTGTTTCTTAAAACTTGTTAATGATCTTCTCATTGTTTTTACAAGATCAAACAAAAGAACTTTTTCAAATGAAATCATTTCTTTCATGGTTTTATGAACACAACCTTTCATGGTTGTTCTTCAAGTTTAATTGCAAATATCTTAAACTTGTTCTTCATACGTTTTTCCATAATCCTAATCCTCAAAGGAAACTGGAAAACAAGATCTTTTTATTGGGTTTGCATTTCGTTTTTCAAAAACAAGAAAAACCCTAATCTTCATTAAGGCATTTGTTATATCTTTGGTTGAACTGATAATACAGAAATGGCATCTACTGATATTCCAACTGCTGAGAACACGATTGCCGCTGAGGAACTGGAAATCACCAAGGCTCCTCAAGTCAAGTTCACACTTGAGGAACTTGATTGGACAAAAACAAACAACCTCTATGCGCTTTTCGAGTTTCCTCCTCGTAAGCAAGTCACACATCTGAATGATGCTGTGAAATTCCTCAAAACCTGTTGCCTCTCTACATCCCTGACCATAACACCCCCTGCACATCAGCTACTACTATCTCAGTTCTGGTATTCTGCCAGACACACTCAGCTACCATCAGCCAAAGACTCCTCAAAGAAAATCGATTGCATCCTCTGTGATACTGATTTTGGCATCATAAAAATCACCCCTGCCATTATCTGAAAAGCACTGAGCCTTCCCATTGCCACAAAAGAAAAACCCTTTGTTCCTCTCCCTGACCACAAGAAACATGCTGATAGGGAAGCCATCACTGCATTCTTTGATGCAATGGGCTATGTATGGGAAACTGGAAGGGACAAGAAGCCTGAGAAGAAACTGGCCCTCATCAAGAAGTCAAAAATGCCCAGCGAGATGAACTTCATCTTGGCTCACTTGATAAGCTGCATGACTGCAAAGACCGGCTCCTCTGATCAAGCCGCTCAACCTCAGCAAGCAATGGGTTATGCATTGCTGAAAGGTCTTCATATAGACTGGGCTTCGATAATCTACGATGATCTTATACTCAGAGTAGACTCTGCCGCTGACCGACCACCATGGGTTCCATATCCTAGATTCCTCAGCGCTATCTTCCAAACAGGCCTGAAGGACAACTACCCAAAAGAGGGTGACCTGAAACTCTCTTAGGTTGGCCCTAAGGTACTCGACTTCAAACCACTGGAAAAGGAGGTACGTCTCTCTACACTCTTAACTCTTCTCAATCCTTCTTCTTCTACCTTTGCAGCTCCTTCAGTGGACAACCCCACCGCTGATACCCCAGCTGCAACCTCCACTTCTTCTAGAAAAAGGAAACACTCTACTACCCAACTTGGTTCCAAAAGAACTAAGAAAACCAAGGAGCAACCCCAGCAATCTCATGCTGAAGACTCCTCAGCTCATCTTGAAGAGCTGAAGGAAAGTTCAGTGGTACGCTCTGCCACAGCTGAACAAGCCATCCTTTCCATCCCAGCTTCAGCGTCTCTAAATGCTGAGGTTATAAACTTGGAATCGACCCAACCTCCTTCAGTCTCTCTACAGACTGAAGAAGTGATTCTCAGCGGATCCAACGCTGAACCCCGCACCCAACCAACATTCTCAACCTTCGCTTCTCTCTCTACTACATTGGACTCTAATCCAGTTGTCACCACGATCACTGGAGCACCCGTCATTCCTCCAGAAGCTTAAGCTGATACTCTTCAAGGACTGATGGATGCAGGACCTGCAAAAATGACTATGCGTACACGCACTCTAGCTGAATACATGGAACTCTTTTCAGGACACAGAAGTGTTGACGACTTCACCAACCCTCCTGCAGGTCCTAATTTGGGAGACATCAACGCATCTCTGAAGAACCTGGATACAAAGCTGACAGGTCTCACCACAACTCTCTCAGACAACTCTTCAGCTGTAACAAACGCTGGAGAGAATCTCAACAAGCTGACAACAGTGGTGGAACGGAATGCCTCCAAAGCTGATTTGGAGAAGGTTGATAGAACTCTTGGTGATTTTTCCAAAGTTCTTGCTGACATCTACACAGACTACACCTCTCTCAAAACAACAGTTCAATCCATGTCCAGCGAGTTCATAACGCTGAAGACATTGGTTGGAAATCTTCAGGGAGAGATGACTGCGGTAATGACTGACATGTTTTCAGTAAAGACTAACATGAGTTCAGTAAAGACTGACGTAAGTTCGGTGAAGACAATGGTGCAGCAGATCCTGAATCACATGACCGCCCCTGCCCATGCACCTTCGCATTTTACTCCGGCGAATCATGCTGAACTTTTCAAGATCACTCCTGCTATTACTGGCCTAGAAGACAGAGTAGCAGTGATTGAAATTTATATTGGGATCCCTGGCAAAGAAGACAGGGAACCAACTGCTGAGTCATCACATTCCTCCCCCACTCATCATGAGGACGGGGGGGAGAAGAACTCTGAAGACCTTCCCCATGATGAATCTATCAAGGGGGAGAAGACTGAAAACCTTACCCTTACTGAAGAGGGTGAGAAGACAACTGAAGAAGTTACTGCTGGACCTCAGGGAGATGAAAACTCTGAGGGAACCGAGAAGCTTACCTCTGTATCTGAGGGGGAGCAACTCGAAGAAGATGCTGAAGAATTTGAATCTGAAGCTGAAGATGAAGAAGCCATCGACTTATCTGATGATGAACCATCTTCTTCTCCAAAGAATGATGATGATGATGATGATGATGATGATGATGACTCCTTTATCGTCAAGCCTGCTCAGAATACTACAGCTCTTAAAGGGATCTTGATAAAAGAACCTTCAGGGGAGCGGACCAAGACAGAGCCTGCAGCGTCTGAAGCTGACAAAGGCAAAAACAAAGGCCTCGCTGAAGATGACAATCTAAAGATCTTGCTTAAAAAGCCGATTTGTCAGGTACACTACCTTCTACTTCCTTACACTGCATCCCTCCTCTATCTATACACATTATCAGCTCTCCTCTCCATAAAACCTCTATACACTTAGACCCTTTTCTTTTCTCTGTTCTACCCAAGTTCTTACTCGTACGATCGCTGTGTTTCAGCTAGTCCTCTCCCCTGTTTGAGGATATCGCTGAAGTTTTGACAGCTGCGACTTCACCAATAATAATCCCAGCTCCAAACGCTGAAGAAATAATCCCGGTCTTGGATTTGATCTCTGAGACTGATGAACCTGAAGAACAGCTGCTCTCTCACAAAAACATACCTTCCTTGACTCCTCAAAAGCTGAGTGAAGAGGATCAGAAAAAGAGAGATGCAATGATCAAGAGATTCGAAGATCAGCGAATCATCCTGAAGCGTGATCAACTTCCTTCTATTCCTCCAAAGTTCAGACTCTCACAAAAGGAATACAAGGATCACCTCACAGCTGAAAGGTTAATCGCTGAAAGAAGGCAAGTTGAAGAAAAAGACAGAGAACTCGCCATCCAGCTTACTCAAGAATCAGTCGAAGACCCTAAGCTGAAACGAATTCCAATCGAAGTTCAACGTCAGCTATGGGAAGACGCCAAGAAGATCGTTGAGGAAAAGAGAACGGTGTCTCAATCTACTTCAATCTAGTGCAAAGAAAAGGTACACTTCAGATATTGACCTGCCAAAATCAACAAGGTACTTATCACTGGAAGATTAACCCTCAAAGTTTCAATCGCTGAAATCGAGATATTCAGAGAGAATGGACAGTACGAAAAATTCTATGCTGAAGCCATCACGAAGTACGGTCTCTCTGAATGGTTGGAGATCAGATTAGCCATCCAGAAGTCTCAATCTAAGTACAAGGATCATTTCGAAAAGCTGATAAATAAACAGATCGACTTAGTCTCTTCTTGTGTGGATATTCCTCTTCCTCCTCCTCTCGCAAATCAGAAAAGAAGGGCCGCTGCAAAGAAAAAGTCTAAACCTTCAGACTCAGGTCCTCTTATACGGAACGAAACAGGTATTGGTTTTTCTTGCGCTGAAGTTCTTGGTCCAGAACCTGACCTTTCCACACTTGACACATCTCTTCCTCCTGGTGAGACTTTCATCACTGGGAAAGTTATAAGCAAACCCTATGGGATATTCTTTATTGACTATGGTGGACGACAACGTTTTCAACGTATCTCTGAACTACCCATCACTCCCATCGAACAGCTGAAAGATCTCATCTACTGGTGTGAATTCAAACGCGACATTCAGGCACGGCATCTTAAACCCTTGATTTTTAAAGAAGCTCTGAACAAAAGGAATCAAGGAGTAAATGTCACTGACTGGATGATCCCCACATCAAAGACCCTTGATGAACTTCTCATTAAGGAAGAACCTCTATAAACTGATAGGATCGCCTTATTCTTCTATTTTATCAGTTATTCTTATGTACTTGTAATTTATTTCGCTTGTACTTGTAATCTTTCCACTTCCCCTTGTAATCTGATACGAAGTTTTTAAGAAAGATTTCAGCGAAAGTACTTTACTCCATCAGTACAGAAAAGATCCCAGAAAACAGTAAAAGGGACAAATATTTTATGAGTTCTTTTTATCCTTATGTTTTCATTAAATAGCAATTTTCTCTGTTGCTATGTCATAATCAAATAGGGGGAGATTGTTGATCCAAACCCTCAGTGATTTGATAATGACCCTCTCTTAAATATTTAGTGAAAATTGTAAGTAAACAATATGTATAAGAGTTTCACTATCGCTGATAAGTACTAAGACCTTACAGTACCGCTGATAGGAACTCTCGCTCTTTAGATTAAACATTCAGCGAACACTGTTCACCATAATGCTCTGAGCCTATTCAGTCCTTATGGTGATCGCTGATAAGTTAGTTGTTTAATTATGATCCCTGAAGACAAGTTTCACGTCAACATAGGTTCTACGATGAAGTCGAAGATCAAGCTCAAGAACCAGCAACAAGTCTCCTAATGAACTGATGCGGATCAGTGAAGACTCAGATTTGTCCACTCAACATGAAGTATCAAGTACAAGACTTCAGCTATCGCTGAACTTTATCATTCGCTGATAAACAATGTTAAAGCGCTGAATCAACGAAAGCTGATCATGAAGTCCTCCGTACAAAGTACTTTTGTCTTAACCACCCTTGCACGACTCCGTACGATATGTCAGAAAAGAACCTCCGTATTGTCTGAAATCGTACAACCACTCTGATACTACATTGTTCAAACATGCGGCTACTAAGGTTGTCTACAAAGGTCAATGACATACAACCAATGAGCTGCTGCCACGTGTAAAGTATAAACTGCCATGCATTAAATGCATGAAGTATCTATGAAGGACTCCAGCTTCATTTTTGAAGCACTCGTAAACTCTGGTCGAGTCATCTTTCTTATCTTGAGATAGGTTATTATTAGTAATTTCCTTCTCTTTCTTAGTGCAAGAAACTTAGTGTTCCAACTTGTTTAGATTTAGGTTTATCCTTAATCTTGTTCCGCAACAAGCTGTAAATTGTTAATGATTTATCAATAAACAATTTAGAAAAGTAAAATCTGTGTGTTTGTATTCAACCCCCCCCCCCCCCTTCTACAAACTTGTATAGCCCTTCGGGACCAACAGAAGTGCTACAAGTACATTATGTGAGTATTCCTAACCTAAGGAAGTCGTGGTCTTATACAGAGGTGCGTGGAAGATAAGTTGGAACCAAAGTTGTTAAATTTGGAAGTGTGAATCGTAAAACCTAAGTCGGGGGTCGGTTTGGTGCCAAAGGTATTGGTTCAGTTTGATTTGGTTTGGTTCAGTTTGGTTTGGTTTGGCTTGGTTCAGTTTGGTTTGGTTTGGTTCAGTCTGGTTTGGTTTGGTTTGGTGCAGTTTGGTTTGGTTTGGGCTGGTTCAGTTTGGTTTGGGTTGGCTCAGTTCAGTTTGGTTCGGTTTGGTTTGGTCTGGTTTGGTTCTATTGAGTTTGGATGTTGAAATGGGGTATGGCGAAAGGAAAGAGGATTGAGCCACGTTTTAGTGAGTCGGTTATAGTGATACTCCGATTTGAAGAATGGGTTTTATGGATATGTGGGATATGTGAGGTGTTTCATGCCTCTATTATGAGAGCGTGGGTTGAAGGCCGGTGTGATTGTGTCATTCCAAATTGTGTGAGTAGACGAAAAACTGAGTTTCGTGGAAGAGCCCGAAGCCAATTCAGATTCTAAGTGAAGAAATTGAGGAACAAGGAAATCAACCTGGTAAAGGTTCAATGGAGTTTTCACAAAGGTCGGGAAGCTACCTGGGAGTTGGAATCGAAGATGAGAGCGAAGTACCCGCACCTGTTTAGTCAAGGAATTCCGGGGACGGAATTCTTTTAAGGGGGGAGTGTTGTAACAATCGGGTATTTAAAGTGAATAAATGGAATGTTGTGGCCATAATTTAATAAGGGAAAAATATGAGGGACCAAAGGGGAAATATAGAGGAAGTATAAAAAGGAAGCAATCCCTAGGTCACCTCATAATTGTCCATCTAATTTGGGTGTTTGCGGCTGGAACAAGAAAGGAAGAAAGCAAAGCAATCAACAAGCAAATCAATACCAAGAACCGTCAACTGGTAAGCTTCGAATTCTTCTTCTCTATTCGATTGATTGGTATCCTTGCATTCAAAAGTGGTGAGTGTTGGTGGATGAACTTGGGGTTTTTCTTTTATTTGAGTTTTGTGGGTCTTGGGTGAGTTTGAATCCTTAAACCAGTTAAAGATTTGGTTAAATAGCAGTTGTAAGTCAAAAACGTAACCACAATCGGATATCAATCAAAATCCAAGGCTAGACCACACTCACAGTCGATTTTTGGGAGTTTTGGGGGTTTCACAATACGAAGTACCCGTCTACCTGTCCAAATAAGTTTCTGGATGGATCCGGTAGTTCCCGGATGGATCCGGTAGTTCCCGGATGGAGTCCAGTAGTGCCCGGATGGGTTAGTTATCGGATGGGGTAGTTCCCGGATGGACCCGGTAGTTCCCGGATGGAGTCCGGTAGATCCCGGATGGAGTCTGGGAGTTCCCGGATGGAGTTCCCGGTAATTTCTTCCGGATAGTGATGCCTGAATAGTTTGTCCGAATAGTTGTTCTTATTGTGGGGAAACTGTCTAATCTTTTAGGTGTCGTTTTGGGAGGACGTAAAGTGTGAGCATCTGCCTATATAGTGATCAGGTGAGTTCCCTTAATCCTTTTTACGTGAAACAAGATGTTAAATAATTTTACTCATCATGGTATGTTTACGAGTATGACTTGTTTACAATCTTATATAAATTCTTGCATGAAAGTATGTTTTGGAAAGGCTTATTTAGCATGATTAAACGGTTTATAAAGATTTCACGCTTTGTGATTTATTGTTAGTTGTATGTATATGCTATGTAGAGTCGGGTTGCACAGTGGGATCAGTGTACCTCGGGATCCGATGATCCCTTGGGAGTTTGTTACGAACCGGTAGGATGGAATTCGTTTCTTTCCTATTAGGGTAATGGGGAGTCTGCTTGGGCCCCGATATGAGGTGAGAGGGGAGTCTGCTTGGGCCCCGATCGTGGTTCTGGATTGGGTGATCCTTGAACACTGTGCAAATACCCATGTATGGAATTACGTTGAGCTGTATGGTTTTTAAAGTAATGTTTTATGCATATTTATTCAAACCGTTTTCTGAGGGAATTCACTAGACCTTATGGTTCAACCCTCACTTTTCAAAACTAAACCATTTTCAGGGAAGCTCTTTAGCGGTGCTTCAAGTAGAGGTAAAGAGAAGGTTTGAGCATAGAGACGGAGGATTTGGCGAGGAACACTATAGTTCGATTATGGTACTGCTTAGATAGATCTCTCGGCTGTGGATAAACTATTCCGCTGCAAATTTTTGGATAGTTCAGAACTCATAATGATTGTTTAATGAATCTTTTACGTAATTGGGACCCGTTTTGGGATTATTTATCTATGTTATGTCTGTAGAAGTTTTGGGTTGTTACAACCTCATTAATTAATTAAATATTCTTGTAATAGTTTGTTTTATTTTCTTCCATTCTAATAGTTTAATATTTAGTATTTATTTACCATTATTTTTTATTTACAAACCAATCATAATGATTAAAAATATTTTTCTTATTTAACTTTCATTTTTTTATTTTACATGAGTCTGTTTATTTACATTTTATTGTATTAGTTTAACAATTAATATAAATAAAATCTTTTAGATGTATTTACTAATATTTTTTATTTACATAACAATTAATATATCAATATTAATATACTATTATGAAATACGTCAAAGGAATATATATTGGCATTTTGAGAATGCTCTATTTTTTTCCACTTTTTAGTTTTATATATATATACCTCATTAATTGATTAAATATTCATGTAATAGTTTTTTTTATTGTCTTCCATTCTAATAGTTTAATATTTAGTATTTATTTACCATTATTTTTTATTTACAAAACAATCATAATGATTAAAAATATTTTTCTTATTTAACTTTCATTTTTTTATTTTACATGAGTCTATTCACTTATATTTTATTGTATTAGTTTAACAATTAATATAAATAAAATCTTTTAGATGTATTTGTTAGTTCTAGATCCGTGCAACGAACAATGAAATCAAAAGATGTAAAACAATATAGTTTATGATTTCAACTGGTCATCCCTATTAGCTTTCAATTGAGAGAGAATTACAATACAAAGTAGGAAAGCAAATGAGACAACTAGCCTATTTTCTAAGGCTAATGCACATTATATATAACGGGCACGTGGTTAACAAGCCCACGACCCGTTCACTAACAAAGCTCAAATTAAAGAATTGCAATACAGACCTTTGAACTTTAAATCAACATAAATTGACCCTAACAATCTCCCCCTTTGATTTGAAGTTCGAGTTCGCGCTCTAGTTCTCGCCAGTTGTAGACGTATCTTTTACGGAGCGCAAAGTGTCCCTCGAACATTCTAATAGCACGGCGATAGTCGATGCGTTCTTCAACCACTTCTAAAGCGTTTCGTGCAGTTATCTCATTCGAGTTAGGAACATACGAAACCTTCTGATTTTCTGATTCATAGGAAATGATTTTGCGAAGAGCATTTTGTACTTTGAAGAGCGTGTCGTCGCAGAATCTGTCTACCTGACTGAAGCGCATAAATTTCTTCTCATTTTGATCGTTGATGAAGACAATCCCAAATTCCGGTTGTAGAAGCAGAGCGTTCTCGGAATACATCTTCAACTCAGGAGCTTTCAGATTTGGCTTTATCAGATTTACCTTCTTTGCCTTGTTCTCGATTGCCATTTGGAAATCCGTGAGATATGACATCATAATAGTATGGACCAGGAATCGATGAACAGCTTCGAGCGCCTTTGTGACAGGTAGTGGTCGGATGGTTCTTGTACGAAGGTCTTTCAGAATTGCCAGGAAGTCGAACGGTCGGAGGTGCTGGAAGTCGGCTTCGGAAAATTTCCATTCATTCCCATCTTCACGTCGGACAGTGAATACAGGATAAACAATTTTCATAATGCGGCTTGAATGGATGTTGAGTACCTCGGTGATCTTATGCTTGGTTCTGACTTGGCTGACTGGAAGACACCGCTTCATTGCGCTGATGTATCGGCGTTGGTATTCGGGGTTGAAGTTGTAAATACCAAGGCAGAAGGTCGGCTCGATTGGGCGTAGCTTGTGAACAAACAACTTATTCAGGGATTCCTCCAGATGAGGAATAAATATCGGGATCTTCTCCCAACGGATTTGTTGCTGTTGAGGAGGGGGAAGATCTGAAGTTGTCGGTTGCAGAGGAGATATCGGAATATCGGCAGTTGTGGTCTCGGGTCTTGTTGAAGTTTCAGCGGGTTGAGCAGAGTGAACGGGGGTTCCATAAAAATTCTGGAGCAGGAACTGATCATAATCAATATTGTCATCTTCATCAGTAGGGAAAACCAAATTAACCTGGAGATTTGCGGCACTGGCGGCTTTTACATACCATGCATCTTCGGTCTCCGGGTTGGTCTCGTAGTCTGGGTCAATCATATCCAGTATCGGCATATCTGATGAGTCGAAATTAACCAGTTCCTGTGTTGAACCCTCAGGCTTTTCAACCGTCGGGTCTTCATCATCTGAGATGTCCATGTCTATTACCATCTCGGTAAGGGCAACTCGGCTTCAGGTTCGGCGTCGGTTGTTGTTGCCGCAGTTGATGGTTCCAGATGAACCACAGTTGTTGTTTCGGTGAGGATAGAGACGGTATCGATAGGTCTTAGTCGTTTCTCCCCCTCACGGTGATCAGGATCATCCTGGTCATCGTGCTTGCGCTTCAGCCGCCTGCTTGACTCTTGCAGGTATCTTTGAGTGAACGAACTCTCTCGGACAGCGTTGTCATCGCTTGTTGGAAGTCCTTGAGAGTCGAGTCAATGTTATCCAATCGAGTGGTAATGGATGATGAAGGAGCAGTGACCTGTGATTTCAGAACGGTTATCAGGTCTGCTTCGGTAGAGGTGTTGGTTTGGGATTCTTGGAGCAGTTGGGCTAGAAGCATCGTCTTTAGGGTGTCCATCGTATAGATAGGCTGAACAGGAGCCGGTGGAGGTGTAGGTGCGGTTTCAGTGTCGACGATATGCCCTTTGCCTTTGATTAATCGTTTGACGGTGTCGATCTCGACGGCGATGTGCTGCTCTATTACCTCGTGGACAGCCTTAAGGGTGCTGTCCAGGGACCCTGGTGACACAAAGTCGGGTGGGTTAACGGGTTTCAGGGCTGCGAGGTCGATTGTGTAGAGGTTGGTCTTGCGTTTTCCAACCAGTAGCTCCTCTCCATCGTTATTGAGGATTCTACACCTTTTAGCTATGAAACGGACCTCAAGATCTTAGTCGCAGAATTTCACGATGTTGAACAGATTGTGTCCCAATCCCGCGACGTGTGATACCTTCTTGATTATGATCTTATCTTGGACAATGTCGTCGTAGCCCACGATCGGCGCCTTGTCGTTGTTGCCAAATCTCACGTCTCCACCATATTCTTCTTTGTAGTTCGTGAGAAGCTCCCTCCTTCCGGTCATGTGCTTGGAGCATCCAGAATCTAAGTACCACACATGACCGTGCTGCAAAATCGAGTTTAACAGATTTTAGGTACCCAAATTTGCTTGGGTCCTGGAGGGTTAGGTTTGGCACCTCGTGGAGGAACTTGCTTTGACACAGATTTCCCCTTAGGTGTAGAATTTACACCTTTTGGAGGAACCGGTTTTGTAGCAGGTTTCCTCTTGGGTGCCGGTTTAACCTCAGTAGGAGAAGCCCGTTTTGGAATGGGTTTGGTCTCCCGCTGTGGTTTAACATCTGATTAGAAACCCCGTTGTTTAAAGTATTTTATGTGGTTATTACGGGGTATGCGTTTGGGTGGCGAATTATACATGTGATATGACCTAAACCAATCATTTAAGTTAATTTCATCAAAATCATTCCAACCACATCTAGAACAACATAAACAATCACGCGATAATTGAATCAATTGATGAACTGACTTAAGTTTAATTGGATAAGAAACTTCAAAATGATTCCAATGATTCCAAACACAATTGTCTTTGTTTATTCTAGAATTAAAAGCAGTAGGGAAGGACTTTGATACTGCATCCTTGACAGGTTCCTTGTTTAGCACTTGGCTTTTTCTTGTTTTGCACGACCATTTTTATCTGAAACAACAGGGACAGAACGGTCAGTGACTTTTGAAGAAACATGATTTTTGACAGGCAATCGCACGGTCTTTTCCCTTGGCTGTGATTGGTTTTGAGAAACAAGTTTAGGTTTGGGAATCTCAATCACAGCTGGGGCCTTAGTGTTAGAACATGTACCCTTTAGAATGTTGACCGGTCGATTGCTATTGGTGACAGAAAATCAGTGTGACTCGGAAGAGGTTTGTCGAAAGGGAACGACTCAAACTCTCCATCAGAATTACCTTCGGAGTTCATATATTCTGAAAAATTGACTTCCGGAATTACAGGACTTGGATCGGTTGAGGAAGGCGAGGAGCACTTAGTGTCAGTGTGCTTTGGGGAATTCGGTGCGGAAGCGTT
Organism: Saussurea involucrata; assembly: GCA_033807775.1. Lineage (NCBI taxonomy): Eukaryota > Viridiplantae > Streptophyta > Magnoliopsida > Asterales > Asteraceae > Saussurea > Saussurea involucrata. The sequence continues at coordinate 930,726 of CM066321.1, read as the reverse complement.
TGAAAAATCAGAGTTTAAATTCCTTGTAACACACTCATCTTGCGAAACTTTACTTTCTTGTGAAGAGATATTTCCTATGAAAGCTTTACACGAGGATGTGTCAGCTAAGTTAGAGGAAAGTTCGGGTGAAGTCTGCTTCGCATTTTGGAGCAGGTCAAGCTGCACTTGGAGTTGACTATTTATCATATGCTCTTTCATCGTTTCTCTTATCATATCAGACAGTCTCGATGAGAGCTTGGTGATTTCACACCGAAGAGTTTCCTTCTCCTCGTCCGACACAGCTTCGATTTTCTCAGTTTTGAGTTTCTCAAGTTCAGAGATTAACGCTTGCTTTTCGTTTTGAAAAACAGACCTTTCTTTCTCAAGTGACTCCTCCAACTCGACTATCTTTGCTTCCAAGATGAGAGGGGGAACATAGAGTTTAAACTCATCCGTCTCAATCTTGGGCTTGGTTGCTTCGACCTCATCCTTCTTAGAGGAATCCTTGGGCATTACAACCTTGTAGCCATCGAAGTAGTCATTCGAGAGATACTTCTTGTTCTTTTGATAAGAATAATTTAAAGGTTCATAACAAAATGGAAGTTGTATTCCTCGTTTGTGTGTGCGCTTGTATTCCTCGGTTTCCTCTTCATTTTCAGGTTCAAGAGGACCAGTCCATTGAATTGCATATTCTGGATACTTTTTATCTAATCCAAAACAACCAAAATCATACAAAGTAGGAGTTTGGTATCTTCCCTTTTTCAAATAGTGTGGGTTATCATATCCGATTCCCCATTCTTTGTTAAAATAGGTGAACTCTTTGGGTTTATTCAGAAAGATGGTTTGATCAGTTTGACCCCTTTTGTGGAGTTTGGTTTCAAGATCAAGAATTTTAGCAACAAACTCCTTGTGTTGAATCTGAAGAGAGGAACATTGATAAACAATTTCTTCTTTCTCATTCATGCATTGATCAAACTGAGACTGAAGATCAGATAATTTGGCCCTTAAGTCTTTAGGTGCTATTGAAAGATTTTTGCATTTATCTTTTAAATTAGCATTTTCAGGCTTATATTTTTCTGTTATTCTCATTTGAATATCTAGCTTTTCGGTTAGAGAACTAATCTCAAGCTTTTGTTCTTTAGTGGTGGCCTTAAAGGAATCTGTCTGTTCAACAAGTGATTGCATTTGATTCAAGAAATCTTTTTGGCAAGAATCACATACCTGACTTGGCTTCTATTCATCGGCTGGAGAGTGATAACCCATGAATGCATCAGCACCAGACTCTTCTTCATCATCAAAACGACCCAACCAGTAGTCGTTTTCCACAAGTAGAGCTTCTCCAGCTTCCTTCTGCTTAATCAGGGCGAGCTTAGCCTTGTAGTAATGACAATTCTTTACCACAGGCTTCTTACAATCTTTAGCGAAGTGACCAAGCCTTCCACAGTTGTAGCATGTCACTGGTTCATCTTTCTTCTTATTTTCTTCTTTCTCCGACTTCTTCTTTCTTCTCTGACTTATCTTGCTCATCAACTTTCTTCTTTCCCTCATACTTGTCCTGATGATCGTGGCGCTTGTTGGAGGAGGTGGAGTAGCGCTGATTATTGGACGAAGGCTTTTTATAGAACTTCTGTTGTTGTAAAGATTTAGTGAGTAGAGCTATCGCTTTCTTGAAGTCAGATACTTCATCATTAGAATCACTGTCTTCCTTTTCTTCAGATTCGGAAGAGTTTTGCTTTTGAGCACGTTTGGAGTGACGGACCGAAAATTTCCCTTTCTTAGAGGAAATGAGTGCAATAGGATCAGCAGCTGGCTTTGATTCAGTCTTCTTCTCGCTCATAAGCTCATTCACTTCATCTTCGTCTTGAAGAAGCGTCTCATAAAGTTCATTGATGCTAATGTTCTCTATCAAGTTGTTGTGCTTGACATGAGAAGCAAACACCTTCCATTCTGGCAGCAGATTATTGAGAAACTTGAGCGCGTTTTCCGTGTTAGAGCGAGTGATCTTATTCTTGTTCAGTTAATTAAGAAGTAAGCAGAAACGTTCATAGGCCTGGGTGAGAGACTCGCCGGTGCGCTGCTTGAAACCATCGAACTTGGTTATTGCGCTATTGATCTTCAGTTGATTTCCGACATCGCTCCCACGCATCATTCTGGCCACTTGATCCCACATGCCCTCTGCTGTGTCTTTGTAGCTATCAATGGCAGTGTACATCGTGTTGGGGAGGGCTTGAACAAGATATCTCTTTGCATGCTTTTCACCTTCAATCATGCCTCTTTCATCTTCGGTCATGTCGGCGTGAGTCTTGTCCTCAGTACGAGCTTCAGCAGTTGCAGTTGCTGCTATGGTCTTCTTTGGCCAAGCGATTGGACCGTATTTAAGAGCTCTCTTGATATACTCGTAGTTGTCCTTGGACTCTATGAAAATCATGAATCTATCTCGCCACTAGTTGTACTCACCTTGATAGAGGCAAGGTGGTTTGGTGTCGGTACCGATTGCCAGAGCGTCTCACGAAGTAGACATCTTTGGTTTGCAACGGAGTGATCGTCAGACTAGTTGATTGATTCAAAGTGTAAACCTAACGCAAGGCACTAAGAGTGGAGTCCTAACGCATGTTCTACGATTAATATGAACTAGGAACAGGTAAGAATTTAACACATAGAACTCAATGGATAGGAATCCGTATGAGATATCTGATCTGGAAGTGTCCGGATCAGAATTGAGTGAAAGCAGTTCAAAGTCAAACAGAGGTTTCCGGATAATGCAAAGAATCCGGACAGCTTAAGGTGTCCGGATAACACAAGTTACTGGATGGCAAAAGTGTCCGAATAATATCAATGAAGTAAAACTTACCGGATGATGACACTTTCCGGATAAAATTAAAGAACACAAAAAAAAACTTACCGGGTAGACAGAGTTTCCGGATGGAATTGATTATCGGCAACCTTGATCTGTCCGGATAAAATACTTTACCGGAAAGTTTGGGTTTTCGGAACGAATTACCGGGAAAGTTTGAGAGTATAAAGACTTACCCGGAAAGAAGACTTACCCGGAAAACTTACCCGGAAAGATGGATGTACTCGGATTGAATAACACAAACGTCCGGAAAGTGATGACTTGTCCGAAAAGTGCGGCTGTGTTACCCGGAAACAGCGGTTGTGTTGTGGAAATCGATTGGAAAACAACTAGGGTTGCTCAAAAATGTTCCTGAAATATTAGAAACACTACCAAACACAAAAATAACACTACCCAAATCGATTTTGAAGCAAAAAGAACACCTTTTGATGGTAAAATTTTGATTTTTAGTGAAGAACACAACCAAAAACTTTGAACTTAATTTGCTTAATAAACCACTCAAACGATCGAATTAGGTTATGAAAACTTGCAGAATCACTCAAAACAATGATACTAACAATACCCAACAAACGAAATCGATCAATTTTGCCAGAATCAAAGAATTGAATTTTCAAGAAGAACACAGACGTGAAAAAGTCAAAAACTTACCAGAATTCAATATGAGCACTTTGAATCGATCTTGTCCGTCTGCTCTGATACCAATTGTTAGTTCCAGATCCGTGCAACGAACAATGAAATCAAAAGATGTAAAACAATATAGTTTATGATTTCAACTGGTCATCCCTATTAGCTTTCAATTGAGAGTGAATTACAATACAAAGTAGGAAAGCAAATGAGACAACTAGCCTATTTTCTAAGGCTAATGCACATTATATATAACGGGCCTGTGGTTAACAAGCCCACGGCCCGTTCACTAACAAAGCTCAAATTAAAGAATTGCAATACAGACCCTTGAACTTTAAATCAACATAAATTGACCCTAACAGTATTTACTATTATTTTTTATATACATAACAATTAATATATCATATTAATATACTATTATGAAATATGTCAAAGGAATGTATATTGGCATTTTGAGAATGCACTATTTTTTTATCCAATTTTCAGTTTTTTAAAAATATAGTTATATATACCTCATTAATTGATTAAATATTCCTGTAATAGTTTGTTTTAATGTCTTCCATTCTAATAGTTTAATATTTAATATTTATTTACCATTATTTTTTATTTACAAAACAATCATAATGATTAAGAAATTTTTCTTATTTAACTTTCATTTTTTTATTTTACATGAGTCTATTTATTTACATTTTATTGTATTAGTTTAACAATTAATATAAATAAAATCTTTTAGATTTATTTACTATTATTTTGTATTTACATAACAATTAATATATCAATATTAATATACTATTATGAAATAGGTCAAAGGAATGTATATTGGCATTTTGAGAATGCTTTATTTTTTTTATCCAATTTTTAGTTTTTTAAATGTATATATACCTCATTAATTGATTAAATGTTCCTGTATTTTTTAATTAGTTATTATATATTAATGTGTACCTCATAAATTGATCTAATGTTTTATATTCTTCACTTAATTTTTATGAACCAATACACATAAATGAAATATTTATGAAAACTTATTACATTCTAATATGATATTTACTATTCATTTTTTATTTAGACAATAACAAATATATTATTACAAAAAACGCTAAAGAAAATTATGTTGAAATTTTGAGAATGTTTGAATTACTGATTTTACTGTTTATCCAATTTTTAGTTTTTTAAACCTATATATTTATATTTCAATAAATGATAAAATATTTCATGTATTTTTGTAATTATTGTATGTAAATAAACCTCATTAATTGACCTAACTTTTCATATACTTCTTTTAATATATGAAATAGCTATGATAATTTAATACATTTCAATATACATAATAAAAGAAATTAATGAGAATGTTCAATTACATTTATATTTTTTTGACATTTTAATTTATTTTTAATGTAAACTCAACACATTAATTTCTAAACCTTTCATTTTTCATTTTAATTACAAAATAATCAAACATTTTTTTTCATTTTATTATTTTTTATTTTATGTGACAAATATGTCACCAAAACTAGGGGTGTGCAACGGTCGGGTCGGGTCGGGCCCCAAAACCCCAAACCCGATTGGGTATCGATTGGAAATTGTGGAACCCGAAACCCGTCCAAAGTAGAGTTCGGGCCTTGGATTTCCGTTGAGTTCGGGTCTCGGGTTTTCGGGTCGGGTTGGGACTTATATATATATATATATATATTTACAACAACCAAATTAAACACACACACACAACTGATACTTACACACACAACTCACTTTAAAAAAAAATACGCAATACGCACTAAACACCTAAACACACACACATGCAGGTGATACACACACACACACAACTGATACTTGCACACACACAACTCACTTTTAAAATAAATACGCAATACACACTAAACACCTAAACACACACACATGCAGGTGATACACACACACAGTAGTCACACACTAAAGATTATGCCTGATCCGAAACCCTGTCCTAAAGATATATTTACACACTAAAGATTATTCCATACCAACAACCGATATATATTTACAATTTATTAAATTAAAAAATATTTTTTTTAAAAAACTTCGGGTTTCGGACGGGTTCGGGTTAGGAAAACCCCAACCCAAACCGAACCGTTTTATCCGAGGTTGCAAGTCGGGTTCGGGGTAGTTCGGGTTTCGGGTTATCGGGTGAGCCAAAATCGGCCTAGTCGGGTTTCGGGTCGGTCGGGTTTTTCGGGTCGGTCGGGTTTTGCTCACCCCTAACCAAAACTACTAATATTGTGTTGAAACACATTTTGGATTATTTCTCTCATTAATTGAAGAAACGTATCATTATTTCAATAAAACATTTCCTTTGATAATCAATATATTTATTGTTAGCTTTATTAGCCCCTAATTTATATGAATGTTTTATAAAGAAATAGTGTCAAGGGTTTATTTGTAGTTGTTTAGTGTCAAGGGCTAAAATTGTAAATAATCAATTGTTGTATTGGTTATAAAGTCATGTTTTAGAGTTATTTTAGGGTAAGGCTCTAATATCTCTCAGCCTCCATTTGAAAGAGTCAGACGTTGAAAGAGATAGAAAAGAGAGCATCAAAGAGTGAGTTGTTCTTCATTTCCTATATTGTAAACTCTTCTCTTTATCAATCAATACAAAGATTATTGTTATTATTATTGTTACTTGTTGTATCTGGGTTCCTACAATTGGTATCAGAGCCAAACAGATTCGAATTTGTGCTTCAATCCATTGATTTTTATCAATTTTCGGAGTTTTAAACTTTTATTTTGTTGCACTCTGTTTTGCTTCGAAAAACCATTTTCTCTTGGTTTTTGGACAAAACTCGAAGAATTAAAGTTGTCCAGAATATTCTCGTGCACCTACCTACCAAATTTCAGCTCAATCCGATAAGATTTGAAAAATTGATTCAAGTGCACAAATTCTACTTCTCACGAAGTATCTGTTAACGATCATTTTTTCAAGTAACAATATGTCAAGACTAAAATTTAGTGTTGATGCTGATTTTCAATATTATTCTAAACTCAATACTAATTTTCGCAAAATTATTCCTAATCTTGAGAAAGAGTTGGAAGAAAAGAACAAAAGCATTCTGATTGATTCAGAAAAGATTGCTAAGCTTGAAGAATTAGATAAACTCTTAACCTGTGAAAATCTCGATCTTAAGAGAAAATTATGTGAGTCTGAAAAGATTTTCGAAGAAGAGAAGAAAAGACGTGAACTTAAATGTTTAAGATTTTCTAAGTTGGTTTCTGATTTTAAAAAGCTTGTGATCTGTGAAAGAGAAAAGTTTGAAAAGGAGAAAACTACTTTTGAAACAAAATATATGGAGCTTTCTTTCAAAATTTCAGAGTTACAGAAAACTCTTGAAAAGGAGAGGAAAGAGTGTGTTTTTGAAAGAAAAGAGTCCGAAAAGTTGAAGGTTCAAGGATTTCAAAAGAAATGCCTAAAAGATTACTTTGAAAGAGAGAGATTGTACTTTAGATCTGAAGAGAAGAGACTGACAATAAGGTTCTTTGATTTATCTGCTGAGATTAGGAAAGAGAGGAAGTTGAAATCTGATTTACAATCACAAGTTGATTTGTGCATTAAAGAACGAAATGATTTGGTTCTCAAATTAAATTCTAAAAGTTCTGTTAAAACAAAAGAGTTCATTAAGCCAAACAAGTTTTCAACAAATCAGATCTCTACTTCTAATCCTTTCTATTATCGTAGGCTAGATCAATCAGTTAATCAAGTTTTTAGAAGAGTAAAAATGGTTTGGATAGTCAAAGGCTCTTCACTTGTTCAAAATGTTCGAAAGCCATTTGTTTCTGTTCAACATAAAAAGATCAGCAAAGCACTTCATGCAAATCCTAACAAAATGGGTACCAAAAGTTCTTTGATCTGTCTTGCAGGTAAATGGACTCCTTAATACATCTGTTAAGGACTCAGGCTTCAAAGTTCAATATGGACTCTTAAACACTCAGTTTAAGACTCATCCGTCAAAGGCAATTGATTTCGGTGCACAACAATCAAGTACAATGACAGCATGCTGGCAGATTTGTGATGCTGTAGTAAATTGATCATATCTCACTGATTAAGACACCGATTGATGCGATTAAAAAAGCCCTGGATTCCTAAGACACAGATGAACAATTCTCGTGTTTTGAGAATTCAGAGATTCGATATTTATAAGGGTCATATGCATCGTTGAAGTAGACATCAGTGTGCTGATGGAAAGCTGATGGACAGATCTGCGCGACTGTGGTAAATCAACCATATCTTTGTCGTACGAGCTCGAAAAGAGGTGATTCAAGATGATCTGAACAGCTAACAAACAAATTCAAGTTGTTTGTGTTTTGAGTTTTTGCAAACTCCAGAGGTAAAATGGTCTAAATTAGTGTCAAAGTAAGTGTAACACTTCTGTTAAGCTTCTGCCGCACGCGACCAAGCCTCTGCCGCACGCGACCAAGCCTCTGCCGCACGCGACCAAGCCTCTGCCATACACGACCAAACCTCTGTCGAGCAGAGACAACCTCTGCCGAGGCACGACGAAACCTCTGCCGAGCCTTTGTCAAGCCGCGATCATTCTTTGTCGACCACTTAGACCAACTTCTAGCGACAACATAAGCTTTGGCTCAGATTTTTGCGACCACCCTCTGTGGTACTGTTCACCACAAAACCTCTGTGAAACCTGACAGAGCCTCTGTGGACTGAACCTCTGTGACCGAACTTCAGAGCCCATAGCGCAACGTCTTAGTTCTTGCTGTCAGCTTTGCGCACCTGTCGTATTTTCAACAGAACTCCCTCCTCGAAGCTCCAAATTTGATGAGTCAAGATGCGTTGGATTCCTAAGACACAGATGAAACTTTTTCATGTTTTGAGTTTTCTCTTAATCAGTGTTCTTCTTAGTCAGAACCTCTGCTAAAGTCAGTATACATCTGCTGGACAGAGTTGTGTTTCACAAAAATCATCATCAGAGCTCTGTCGGCACTACGCACAACCTCTGCCGACCAACCTCTGTGGTACTGTTCACCACAGAGCCTCTGTGAAATCCGACAGAGCCTCTGTGGACCGAACTTCTGCGACTCAACCTCAGAGCCCGATTTTTGTTTACTTGCTATCAGCTTAGCGCTGCTTCAGAAACATGCGCATAACTTTTGACTCGGTGCTCCAAATTACTCGATTCCAGTTGCATTGGAAAGATAATTCAGAGACGCATGACTTTTATGTTTTGAGTTTTCTCAAATTATGTGTGCTGATATGCCAAAATCAGCTTCAAAGTCTGCTGTAAGGTGCTGGACCAAAAGCATTGCAAATTAATTCATGCTCCTTCCGCTTTCAAGAACGGTGTTCTCATTGCTTCTACGTAATTCAGTGTAGGACCAGTACTTCAGATATGTTCAAATCAGAGTTTTTAGCCGGTAATTTCTAAACTCTGATCCCCCGCACCTTGTATTTTTTTTAAGTGGAATTATTTGTGTTGTTGGATATTCCTAACAAATGTGGAATCATCAAAGATGATTACCAACACTTTCTGATTCTTATAGGATATCTGATTTCAAGTTGAGCTTAAATGAAATTTACTGCTCAATTTGAGGGGGAGAAAACAAATCAGATCTGACCATGTTCGTGTAAAGGTAAAATTTCTAAACCTTTAAACTCATCATTTTTAGAGAAAGGCCATCTTTAGAATGATAAAACCTCTTTCAAATGGTCAAACCACTTCTACATGCTAAAATGCTTTATCTGCTATAGAAATTTGGATTTTAAATACTTTTCTGAGACTACAAGTAGTCAGTGTGTGGAACAATCCAACCTCTAGGACAACAATTTCATGGGATCAATGTGTGAGCTTTATAGAACTTCTATGGATCACTTAAACCTGTGTTTCCTACCCAAGAAGTAAACCTTGAGTGGTTGAGAGGTGAAGGGTCTACATCAAAGAGTGGGGGAGATAACTCATCTGAGTTTTTCTCATCGTGCTTAAGAGGTAAAATTTAAAAAGAGAGTTTGGTTAGATGTGAGCTACATGATAAAAAGAAAGAGGGTGTGAGAACAAAGTCAAAAGAAATATACAACTCTGCACTATCTTTTTCTGAGCCGGGCAAGCCACATTACTGATTTATCACGACTCTTTGGTGATTATCATTGAAACATGCAATTAGCCCATGCCAACTCTTGAATTAACCCCACCAGCTACTCACTTCCTTCTCCACAAGGAACTGTTTCACTTTTCCACGGGGAAGCAGCACATATGTTATCTGATCTTTCTTTGGAAGGTTAGATATTGAAAAGAAGGAAAGTTGCCCCACCTTCACACTTCACTCATGCACATTGAGTCTGTGGAAACCTGTTATGTCCAAACAGTTTACACACTTTTGAGCTTAATAGATAATATTCTATTTTCTTCCACACAATATCACGAATCTTTGTGATTCCACATGCTTATCTATGTGATATTGCCAAGAACAGTTTGAGAAGTTTATTTTTTAATTTACTTCAATGACAACTGGAAGTCCTGTCAGAGCTTCATCATTGCCAACTCTAAGCATAGGCCACACAATTTTTTTAATTGTTGTGATAATAGTTGCTATTGTGCTTCTATGTTAGATGATTACCCCTGGTTACTTATTCTTTAATGCAGATTCTCATGAGCCGAATATGCTTGCTACTCAACCATCTTATCAGTTTATCTACCAACGACTATTACTCAAACTGGTTATACAAGCTTCCGAACTTTAAATCGTTCTCTGATTGTTTGAGTTTAATCTATGGGAGATAACTGGGATCTGAAAAGTGAAGCAACATTCAAGGGGGAGTAGGCAAAGATCAAGGGGGAGTTAAAAATGAACTAAAGCAACTGACATTGTGGAAGATCAGGAAAAGAGGACTCACAAGACTTGAAGATTGACACACCAACGCATCTAAAGAAAGCAAGGGGGAGACTACAAGATGATGCTTTCTTTATAAAACATTAGGGGGAGATTGTTAGCTTTATTAGCCCCTAATTTATATGAATGTTTTATAAAGAAATAGTGTCAAGGGTTTATTTGTAGTTGTTTAGTGTCAAGGGCTAAAATTGTAAATAACCAATTGTTGTATTGGTTATAAAGTCATGTTTTAGAGTTATTTTAGGGTAAGCCTCTAAAATCTCCCAGCCTCCATTTGAAAGAGTCAGACGTTGAAAGAGATAGAAAAGAGAGCTTCAAAGAGTGAGTTGTTCTTCATTTCCTATATTGTAAACTCTTCTCTTTATCAATCAATACAAAGATTATTGCTATTATTATTGTTACTTGTTGTATCTGGGTTCCTACATTTATCTATATCTATATCTTTATATATAATATATAATATGTGTGTATATATATATATATATATATAAAAAAGAAAAACCCAAGTGAAATGACATGACATAATGTGAATTGAGAATTCTTAATGTGATTAAGTTTGACCATCTCACATTGATAAAAAGATGAAATGTTGGAACATGAAGTTGAATATACAAAGAGAAGGATACCAACTTCTTTTACATGATTTACGACTTGCTTTAATCCATTTTAAATAAAAGAGTTAATTTTAGTTACAAATTTGTTCATGTTGAATAGATATTGCATTTTGTATTACAATTAACAAGATACATTTATTTCATTTAATGTTATTTATTTATTTCCTCTTTATATACATAAAAGTAAGACCCAAGAGAAATGACATGTCAAAATGTGGATTAAGAATTCTAAAACATTGAATTGTACTTATCTTTCAGCATCCGGCATTGATATAAAGATTATATGTTGAAACATGAATTTAAAAGTAGATGAATGTCAAAATTTTTATATGATTTTTAAGCTACTTTAATACATTTGGCTTAAATAGTTAATTTTAGTTTATATAAAATATCTTCATAATTAATGATATAATATTTTGTTAAACATCTTTATACATTTAAAAGAAAAAAAACCAAGAAGAATGAGATGACTCCATAATTCCTTAGTATTCTAAAATATTTAATCGTCGTATTGGTTTGAGGTGTGAAAATATAAGTATTTGAAGGAGTAGAGACGTCTTACAAAATTGAAAGGGTTAATGTTGTAATACACCGGGTAAGTTCGTTAGTGAAATTCTAATTCTGTTAAATTATTTAACTCTATAATTGATGTTTTGGGTAAGTTTAGGTGAATTTATAAGTTTAGGGGTGTTTAAGTCGTTAGTGAATAATTCAAGGTCCACTTGGTATTTATGGGTTGATATTATCACCTTAGACATTCAGATATTATCATAACTCAGCAGAAAACATCCAGTGTGTGTGTGTGGGTGTTTTGAGAGCAAAAGAAGAAGAAAGAAAGGTTTGGTGGCTAGGGATTCAAATTGGTATACTTGGAAGAGTTTTGAGGTATGTTTCCTTTACAATTTATGTTTGAAATTGCTAGTAGATAGTTTTTATCGGTGTAGAATCAGTGATTTCATATCTGGGGTTGATTCAGTCGGTTTCAGGGTAAAAAGGACCAAACCGACAGAGGTTTCCGGACACATGATGAATGTGTCCGGGTAGTTTTGTTGATAGTGTCCGGTAGTTTCTTCATGCAAGTGTCCAGACGAATCTTGCATCTGGTAAGTTCCTCTTTTCATTAAGTTTCCGGACGAATTTAGATACCGGATGGAGTCCGGATTACTGTGGTTTCCGGATGACGTCCGGATTGGACATGCTGTCCGGAAAGTTGGGGTTGTCCGGATTGGTTGTGTTGTCGGAAAGTCCTGTTGTCCGGATAACATGTGGTATTCGGATACTTTAGCTGATTTGGTCATTTTTGAGAGTTTAGATGCTTTTGAGTATCCAGTAACCTGTATTTTGGTGACTCATGGTTAGGGAAGGAATGAGCACTGGATATACTGTGGACTCGACTTAAGTTCTGGCTTGGGGGAAATATTGAGGATAGAGTTATCTAGAGTTCTTAGCTTTGGTAGGTCTTATGTGTTCTATTTTGTAAAAAGATATTGTATCTGATTGTTACAGATCCTGTGTATTCTGGGTAAAGGACTGAACCTGTTAAGAAGGCTTGGAAACGTGTTGATAAATAAACAGGTGAGTTTTACTTCAAAATGTTTTCAAACTGGAATACACATATGAGTATATTGGATACGTGATAGATGATATGATTATGTGTTTATGTGTGAAATATGATATGTTGAGATATTGTATTTACATGAGCATTACACTACATGGTAGTGAGTTGGCCGGGCTTAGGACCGGTGGTGTTGGCCGTAATATTCGTATGACGGTGTTGGCTGTAATTGTCGTACATCGGAGTTAATTTATTAGTTGGCTTGCAACCAACTAATATGGCCATGGAAATGAGACAGGGAAGTACACAATGCATGAGTCCTATTTGGTATTTATACTTGTGATATGTATATGGTGTTTGTGCAAATGGTTTCAAACTAACAGGGGTTTTCTCACTTAGACCGCTAGGTCTAACCCTCATTTTGTTTTAAAAATATGTATTCCAGGTCATGGATCGGGTAAGAACAAGTGAATAGAGTATTCGGTGGCTAGCTTTTGGGAAGACTTATATGTTGAAGACTATGATGTGTTTTGCGTTTATAACCTTGTTATTAGATATAATGTATTTAATTAGCGAAAAATTGTAATGGAATACCTTATTTTGGATTGTAAAGACTAAGGGACCGTATTTGTTATATAATGTATCTTTGTTATGTAACGACGTTATGAAATATATTTTATTTGTTGTATGTATGAAATATATGTTATTTGTTGTATGTTTGGGAACCAGTGACGAAAAAGTGTGATTATAAAATGTTCCTAAGTTGTAAGCCTCCGACCTACGCAGGAGACAGGGACCCAGTGAAAGCGATGAGGTGGCTGAAGGAGATAGAAGCTATTTTCAAAACTAGTAAGTGTGTCGAAGAAGATAGAGTACTTTATGGAACTGCAATGTTGAAAGGCGATGCTCTATACTGGTGGGAAGCTCATATTTCCTCGGGAGGATCTGACATATATTCTACTTACTCTTGGAAAGAATTCGTAATAGCTTTCAAGAAACAGTTCTGTCCCCAAGCAGCAGTTAAACAATTGGAAGGAGAGTTTATGAACTTGCAGCAAGGGAATTTATCAGTTCGGGACTATACCGCTCCTTTTCTGGAAAAGTATCGTTTTGCGGAATACTACGTTGCTACGGAGGCCATGAAGATTGAAAGGTTTATCTTTGGATTGAATGCAGAAGTCAGAAGTTTTGTGATTGCTAAAGGACCATAAACTTTCTCCGCCGCAGTAGACGCCGCGGAAACCGTGGAGCAAGATAAAGGGAGAAGTACTAGTGATAAGAATGTGGGGAAAAGAAAGTGGGAAGGACCGCAGTATGATCCGAAGAAGTCCAGGTTTCAGCGATATGATAACCGTCCGCCTTTCCGACCAACGGAAAGACCTTGTCCGAAATGTAACCGTATCCACCAAGGAAATTGTCAAGTGGATCCTCGGATTTGTTATAAGTGTGGTAAGACCGGACATATAGCTAAAAACTGTCAAGTTTTGATCCAAACCCTCAGTGATTTGATAATGACCCTCTCTTAAATACTTAGTGAAAATTGTAATTAAACAATATGTATAAGAGTTTTACTATCGCTGATAAGTACTAAGATCTTCCAGTACCGCTGATAGGAACTCTCGCTCTTTAAGTTAAACATTCAGCGAAACTGTTCACCATTAATGCTCTGAGTCTGTTCAGTCATTATGATGATCGCTGATAAGTTAGTTGTTTACTTATGATCCCTGAAGACAAGTTTCACGTCAACAAAGGTTCTACGCTGAAGTCGAAGATCAAGCTCAAGAACCAGCGACAAGTCTCCTAATGAACTGATGCGGATCAGCGAAGACTCAGATTTGTCCACTCAACGTGAAGTATCAAGTACAAGACTTCAGCTATCGCTGAACTTTATCATCTGCTGAATAGTAAATGATAATCGCTGAATCAACGAAAGCTGATCATGAAGTCCTCCGTACAAAGTACTTTTGTCTTAACCACCCTTGCACGACTCCGTACGAAATGTCAGAAAAGAACCTCCGACTGTCTGAAATAGTACAACCACTCTGATACTACACTGTTCATCCATACGGCTACTAAGGTTGTCAACAAAGGTAAATGACATGCAACCAACCAGCTGATGACACGTGTAAAGTATATACTGACTTGCATTAAATGCATGTAGTATATAAAGAGATGAACTCACTTCATTTTTGAAGCAACTTGCTAACTCTGGACAAGTTCATATCTCTTATCTCAAGATAGGTTATTATTAGTAATTTCCTTATCTTTCTTAGTGCAAGAAACCTTAGTGTTCCAACTTGTTTAGATTTAGGTTTATCCTTAATCTTGTCTCCGCAACAAGCTGTAAATTGTTAATGATTTATCAATAAACAATTTAGAAAAGTAAAATCTGTGTGTTTGTATTCAACCCCCCCCCCCCCCCCCCCCTTCTACAAACTTGTATAGGCCTTCGGGACCAACAAGTGGTATCAGAGCGGATTTGTTTAATCTCATAAACAAGATCTAATCTAAGATATTTCTCTTCCTTGCTATTATCTGAAAATGGCCAACACAAACACACATTATATAGACAATGGTTCTCTTGCAAAACCCCCTAGATTTTCCAGAGACAACTTCAACTTGTGGAAAAATAGGATGACACTCTTCTTAGAAGGTGTAGACCCTACTATGACTTACTAACTTGAAAACGGACCACACATCCGTGTAACAATTGATCCTTTAGTTCCAGCCACTGCAACTAGAGCTGCTATTCCAGAAAGGCTGATTCCAAAGGAAATACACATGTGGACCGATGAAGATAAGAAGAAAGTGGCTATAGATACAAAAGCCAGATCCGTACTATCCATGGCCCTTCCTGACGAAGTCTACCATTCCGTCATGAACCTGAAGTCATCAAAAGCCATGTGGGACACAATATGTGTTCAGTATGAAGGAACGTCTGAAGTCCAGGACTCAAGAAAGATCAACCTGGTAAGACAATACGAAAGCTTCATTTCTGGTAAGAATGAAACTCTCTCTGAAGTTCACCAACGTTTTAGTTGTTTAATTATAGATCTAAAAACTGTTGGTAAGGAATATTCTAACTTTGAAGTGCTGACAAAGTTTCTAGAATGTTTACCTGAAAGTTGGGACAATTATTCCATGTGTCTCAAGCTGTCAAAGGATCTTAAATCAATGACCCTTTCAACCTTATATGGTACATTGCTGAATCATGAGCAATCTAGCCATCTTAAGAAGAATCTTGTAAAATTCCAAAATCACTCCTGTTGCTTTAATCTCAGAAGAACCTTCTACTCAGCGACCCTCGGTCACTATCACTGAGTTAGAAAGTAACTCTGAAAGGTCATCAGACTCTGATTCTTCAGATGATGATGAATCCTTGCCTCTCCTAACTAAAAAGTTCAGGAGATTCGCCAAGAAGAAAATGTTTAGAAAGAACAAACCTCTTTCCATAACTGACAAGCCTAAATCATCAGCTTTTGTTGATAAGGCTACTGCTACTTGTTTCAACTGCGAAAAGACAGGTCATTTCGCTAATGAGTGCAGGTCAAAGAAAGTCATGAGACCTTCATCTTTCTCAAAGAAAAACTTTGTTCCAAGGAATAAAGATGACAAATACTCAAAGCTGAAGGATAAGTATGCAAAGCTGAAAAGTTTTAAGAAGAAAGGAAAAGGCCTGATGGCTGACTATGATTGGGCTGCTTCTGATGAAGAAGCATCATCATCTGACTCTGAAGATGATGAAGCAAATCAATGTCTCATGGCCAAGATTGAAGAAGAGGAAGAAAGTTCAGACATTCCCTCCACTTCAACATCTGCCATTCAGGTATCACCTTCTTTCTTTACCAATATTGCAAATATTGATGAAGCTGATAGTCTCCGTAAGATCGATCTCTTGACTAGAAGTTTATACGAAGCCATGAACGGCAAAACTGTGGTTGAAAACCAAAATCTTGATCTCGCTGAAAAGCTTAAAAACTGCCACCTTCAAATAGAAAAGCTTTCTAAAATTGAAGATGATTTTAAAGATCAAGTCTATTTAAATCAGCTAGTCAAAATCGAACGAGCAGAAGCTATCGCTGCATTAAAAGCTGAACAAGCTACTGTTGAAGGATGGTGTAATTCTTCAACAAAGATCACTGAGATAATTAAGGCTCAGATTCCTCTGAGTGATAAACGTGGTCTGGGTTATAAATATGATACTCCAAAACCAACCACTGAACGTTCAATGCTTAAATTTGGAACGTTCGTATCCTCAGTCGCTGACACTTCATCATCTCAGTACTCCTCGTCCATTACACCAATCCCTGAGGAAACTCCTACCTCCTCAAAAGGTAAGGAGAAAATGGTTTATTCAAAACCTACCTCTGTCTCTAAAGACAAAGGTAAAGGAATTGTTATTTATCAAAATCCTCAGAAGGGTACCTTAGTACCAAAGCTGAATGCTTCTAAAGCCTCAGTGACCAACCCCTCTGGATCTAGAAAGCTGATCTCTGGATCTATTCAGCGATCTACTCCTAGACTCAGAGTGGATGTCCTTGGTAAGAAATCTGAAGAACTGAATGTTCGTCCCATTTCTAAAGCAAATAGCTTACTTGGTGCTGGCACTTCTAATTCAAAATTAAAAGCTCAGCATACAAGTGGTCCTAGAACTATTTTTAGTTATAGGAAATGTTATCACTGTGGACTTACCGATCATATTGCTAGTAAGTGCCCCACAGCCACCAAAGCTGAAAAAATAGCTAAGGTGAAGATTGCCCCCAAGGCAAAGAGGACCAACACCGATGCAAATCAGGTCAAGGTGACTCCTACCACTGAGGTTAAGAAATTAACCAAACTGAAGAAAAACAAAGCTGAATCTTCAAATGCTGCGAAGACCGCTGAACCTTCCATTCCAACTACTTCCACTGACAAACGTGTATACATGGTTAAGTGGGTACCTAAGAAAAACTAATCTTCCTTTGTATTGCAGGTTAAGAAGGGTATCTGGTATCTCGATAGAGGATGCTCTAGACACATGACTGGAAAGAAAAACCTGCTCGCTGAATACAAGGAAGAGAAGGGTCCCTCTGTGACTTTCGGTGGAAATGGAAAAGGACACACCCGAGGGTATGGTGTACTTTCAAATGGTACAACCTCCTTCAGAAGAGTCGCATATGTTGAAGGGCTGAAGCATAATCTTCTGAGCATCAGTCAGCTTTGCGACATGGATAACAAAGTGATTTTCACTAAGGAATCCTGCTTTGTCTCTGACAAAAAGGAGAAGATAGCTCTCAACGGTTATCGTTTAGAAAATGTTTATGTAATAAACATGGACTCAACAACCACTGAGAACTCCTGTTTCTTCTCAAAGGCATCTTCTGATGTTAACTGGCTATGGCACAAGAGGCTCTCACATCTAAATTTCAAGACACTGAATACTCTTTCCTATAAAGAGTTAGTCACTGGTCTACCTCAGCATTCATACGCCAAAGAGTCTTTATGTTCAGCGTGTGAAAAAGGGAAGCAGACCAAGGCAAGCTTCAAGTCAAAGCAAGTCTCCTCAGTGTCATCTCCTCTACAACTACTCCATATGGATTTGTTTGGCCCCATTAACAAACAATCCATCGCTGGAAAGAAATATACGCTGGTCATAGTTGATGAATTCTCTCGTTACACATGGGTAATGTTTCTCCGTTCTAAAAGTGACACCCCTGAAGAACTCATCACCTTTGTTCGGAAGATGGAAACTCTGAACAATATGACTGTTCGCTCAATAAGGAGTGATCATGGAACTGAATTCAAAAACAGTTCTCTTGATTCCTTCCTTGAGAGTAAGGGTATTTCTCACAACTTTTCGTCAGTGAGAACACCGCAACAAAATGGAGTCGCTGAAAGAAGAAATAGAACAATTATTGAAGCTGCACGTTCAATGCTCAGCGATTCTCACCTGCCTACTCAGTTTTGGGCAGAAGCTGTCAACACTGCTTGCTTTACGCAAAACAGGTCGCTGATAGTTAAAAGATTCAAAAAGACAGCCTATGAACTCCTTCATGGGAGAAAGCCTTCAATCAGCTTTCTTCACATCTTTGGATGTCAGTGTTTCATACTGAACAATAGAGATGCCCTTGGAAAGTTTGATCCTAAGGCTGATGATGGAATCTTTCTTGGATACTCCTCAGTCTCCAAAGCCTTCAGAGTCTTCAACCGT
Organism: Saussurea involucrata; assembly: GCA_033807775.1. Taxonomy (NCBI): domain Eukaryota; kingdom Viridiplantae; phylum Streptophyta; class Magnoliopsida; order Asterales; family Asteraceae; genus Saussurea; species Saussurea involucrata. The sequence continues at coordinate 912,049 of CM066321.1, read as the reverse complement.
AGAAGACAAACTGTAGAAAAAACTATTCACGTCACGTTTGACGAATCCCGTTCAGCGAACTCTAAACCGTCCGCTGATACTGAAGAACTGAATCAATGGATGTTTTATCATCTTGGTGATTCAGAAGAAGTTCCCACTCCTCATGCTCACACCGTAGAAAATGATGGTCCTCCTATCATTCCAGATATGCAGAATAGTGAAGCTGAAACATCTTGGGTCTCAGCTGTGCCTATAAACACTATACCTGCAGTTGATCCAAATGTCTCAGAAATTCCGTCTATTTCTCAGCAATCAGTGAATGAAGTGACAAATGCAAACATTCCTCTCTTAGATGATAATCCAGAAGTAGCTGAAGCCTCATCTTCAGTTTCTCCAGTTCAGACTGAATCAGCGACGTATGCTCCGGCTCAGCGATGGACTGTAAATCACCCAATCGATCAAATTCGATGTGATCCCAACGCTGGTATTCAGACTCGTAGAAGTGCAGGTAATATTTGTTTATTTGTTAACTTTATTTCTCTAACTGAACCAATGAAAATAGATAATGCCCTCAGAGATCCAAACTGGGTCAGCGCTATGCAAGAAGAGCTGACTGAATTCGAAAGAAACAAAGTTTGGAAACTCGTTCGTAGACCAACTGACAAAACGGTGATAGGCACTAAATGGGTCTATCGAAACAAGTTGGACGAACATGGTACTGTAACTCGCAACAATGCTCGTCTTGTTGCTCAGGGATACAGACAAGAGGAAGGCATAGATTATGACGAAACTTTTGCTCCAGTAGCAAGACTCGAATCTATTCGTCTTTTCTTAGCATATGCTGTACACAAAAACTTCACTGTACATCAGATGGATGTTAAGTCAGCGTTTCTGAATGGAAAGCTGAATGAAGAAGTGTATGTGGAACAACCTCCAGGATTCTCATATCCTAAGCGTCCAGGTTATGTTTATAAACTGGACAAGGCACTTTATGGCTTAAAGCAAGCTCCTCGTGCATGGTATGATACTCTCTCTACTTATCTCCATATTGAACAATTTGAGAGAGGTAAGATTGACAAAACTCTATTTTTTAGAAAAGTGAAAGGTCATATCATTTTAGTTCAAATATATGTTGATGACATTATATTTGGTTCTACTAACCCTGAGCTTTGTACTCGTTTCACTGATAGAATGAAAGATGAGTATAAAATGAGCATGATGGGTGAACTAACATATTTCCTTGGTCTTCAGATTAAGCAAACTGAAAATGGAACTTTCATTAATCAGGGAAAATATGTTAAAGATATGCTGAAGAAATTCGACTTAACTGAAAGTTCAGCTATGAAAACCCCTATGGCACCTCCGCTGACACTTGATAAGGACACAAAAGGTGTTCCTGTCAATGTCACGCTGTACCGTGGGATGATCGGCTCACTATTGTATCTTACAGCTAGCCGACCCGATATTATGTTTGCAACATGCTTGTGTGCACGATATCAAGCTGAACCTAAGATATCTCATATGAAAGCTGTAAAGCGAATCTTTCGATATCTTAAGGGTACAGCGAATCTAGGCCTTTGGTATCCCAAAGACTCAGGATTCGATCTAACCGCCTATTCAGACAGTGATTTTGCAGGTTGCAAAATGGATAGGAAAAGCACCACAGGAGGATGTCAGCTCCTGGGTGGAAAGCTGGTAAGTTGGACAAGTAAGAAGCAAAACTCAGTGTCCACTTCCACAGCTGAAGCTGAATATGTAGCCGCTGGAAGCTGTTGTTCTCAAGTCTTGTGGATGAGAAATCAGCTACTAGACTATGATCTTTAGCTCTCCAAAATTCCAATCTATTGCGACAGCACAAGTGCCATCGCTATAGCAAACAATCCAGTGCTACACTCAAAGACAAAACACATAGAAATCAGATATCATTTTATCAGAGATCATGTGATGAATGGTGATATAGAACTTCATTTTATCCCAACTGATTATCAGTTAGCTGATTTATTTACCAAACCTCTTGATGAGACAAGATTCAACTTTCTCATCAGCGAGCTTGGAATGCTGAACTTTGAAGGGTAAAATCTTCAGCGGTTCACATTAATCAGCGATAGGATAAAATCAACTCGTATAACCTATTCAATCATCTTCTCTCTGAATAAACTTGGTTAAACTGATATCCAGGTATGTTTTCTCTCTCTGACAAACGCATGAAAATGCGAGATTTCAAAACAAATGCATCGCTGAATATCTCTTCCTTAACAGCGATATTTTGAAAGTTCTTAAAACCTTCACTGATATCTTCTATTCAGTGCTTCATGTTTTTCAAAAGAGTCCCTGAGTTTTTCAAAACCTCAGAGACATCCTAAAAGAATGTGAAAGGACAGTTGTGACATCATTGCAACGGATAACACCGGGCACGATTTCTTTCTGACACACGTTTGCACGTTTCGCTCAAACTTCCAATCAAATGCAAACACGTGTCCGTGTCATGATGAAAACCTTTTCCCGCTCAAGGTTTTCTCTCTCTAAAACTCCATATATAAACAACTCTTGGTTTATATTTTTCTTTTACGTGAACATTCTTCCTCCACAAGAAAGAAATTACTGTTGCATTTGTGCTCTCAAATCTTCAAAGAACTGTTCATCATCTTCTTCATCAAAACTTCAAGGTTAATATGTTCTTATTTTTCAAATGCAGATAACTTGTTTCTGATCTTATCTTTGTTTTAAACAAGATCAAACAAAAGAACTTAAAAATAAAATCATTTTCTTTCATGGTTTTATGAACACAACCATTTCATGGTTGTTCTTCAAGTTTTAAATCTAAATCTTAAACTTGTTCTTCATTCGTATCCAGTTTTTCTTTTGAAACTGGAATACAAGAACTTTTGGGTTTTACATTTCGTTTCAAAATCATGAAAAACCCTAATCTTCATTAAGACATTTATGTCTGAATGAAATGGACAAAATTCGAACAATCTTAATGGAAATTCTTTCCATACTAAGAAAATTATTATTTGTTAACATCTTTGGTTGAACTGATAATACAGAGAAATGGCATCTTCAAAGATCAATGTCACCGCTGAGTCCATCTCCGCTGACTCTGAGGAAGTGGACATCATCAAAGCCCCTCAGGTTAAGTTCAAGCTGGATCAACTAGATTGGACTAAGGTCAACAACCTCTCTGCGCTTCTCGAGTTTCCTCCTCGAAAGCAAGTCACACATCTGGATGATGCTGTGAATTTCCTGAAACACTGCTGCATTTCAACAACCCTGACCATCACTCCTCCCGCAAGTCAGCTACTACTATCCCAGTTCTGGTACTCTGCCAGACACACTCAGCTACCCTCCGCCAAAGATGCATCCAAAACCATCGATTGCATACTCAGCGATACTGAGTATGGTACAATTAAGATAACCCCCGCTATCATACGAAAAGCCCTGAACTTTCCCAATGCCACCAAAGAAAAACCCTTCGTTCCATTCCCTGACCATAAGAAGCAAGCTAACAAAGATGCCATCATTGCTTTTCTCGACACAATGGGTTACATCTGGGACATTGGAAGGGACAAGAAGCCCGAGAAGAAGCTGACGCTGATAAAGAAGTCCAAAATGCCCAGCGAGATGAATTTCATCTTCGCTCACCTGATCAGCTGCATGACAGCGAAGTCCGGCTCTTCTGATCAAGCCGCACAACCTACGCAAGCTATGGGATACGCAATGCTAAAAGGTCTAAACATTGACTGGGCCTCTATTATATATGATGACCTAGTACAACGCGTGGATTCTTCCGCTGACCGACCAGGATGGGTTCCTTACCCAAGATTCATCAGCGCCATCTTCCAATATGGCCTGAAGGACAGCTATCCTGAAGAGGGTGACCTGAAACTTTCTCAGGTTGGCCCTAAGGTGCTCGATTTCAAACCTGTCGCCAACGAGGTACGTCTCTCTACTCTTCTCACTCTTCTAAATTCTCCGCTTTCTGTGGCTCCTTCAGCGACAATACCCATCGCTGATACCAAGGCCACAAAACCCTCTCCTTCTAAGAAAAGGAAACTCTCTACTACCCCTCTTGATTCTAAAAGGATCAAGAAAACCAAGGAGCAACCCCAGCAATTCCATGCTGAAGACTCCTCAGCTCATTCTGACGAGCTGAAGGAAAGTTCTGTGGTACGCTCTGCCACACTCGTTCATGCCATCCCTCCAATCCAGACTTCAGCGTCTCCAAACGCTGAGGTTAGAAACTTGGAATCTACCCAACCTTCTTCAGTCTCTCAAAAGACTGATGAAGTAGTTCTCAGCGAATCCAACGCTGAACTCGCAACCCGAACCCCATTCTTATCCTTTGCTCCTCCCTCCACTTCTTTGGACACTCCTCCAGCTAACACTGGAGATGCCATCATTCCATAAGCCACCGCTGACGCTTCTCAACGAATGATGAAGACAGGACCTGCGGAGATCACCATACCTCACCGTACTTTCGAAGAGGATATGGAACATTACTCAGGAATCCGCAACTTTGACGATTTTGTCAATCCTCCTGCAGGTACAAATCAACCCATATACACTGTAACTAAACCTGAAACTTCTGAGCTTTCCTTTGTTCACAAGTACTTATGTGTTACAGGTCCTAATTTGGGAGACATCAACGAGTCTCTGAAGTCCGTGGAAACTAAGCTGACTGATCTCACCACCACACTCTCCAACAACTCTACAGCTGTAACAAACGCTGGAGAGAATCTGACGAAGCTGACTACGGTGGTGGAGAAGAAGGCTTCCACAGATGACATTAAGGGCCTTGATAAGACGCTCATCGATTTTGCCAAGGTGCTCTCTGACATCTACACTGACTACACCAGCCTCAAAAACTCAGTTTTGACCGTGTCCAGCGAAGTAACAACGCTGAAGACATCGGTTGGAAAACTCGAGGGTGATATGTCAGCGGTCAAGAGCGACTTAGGCTCTGTAAAGACCGACGTTGGTTCTATGAAGACGATGATCGAGACGCTGGTCAACAAGGAAAATAATCCAGCTCCTGCTCCTGCCCCTGCCCCTATTTTGGAATCTTTCACAGCGGCGGATCGCACAGAGCTGAAGAAAATCACGCCTGCTATTTCTGGCCTAGAAGACAGAATAGCAAAGCTTGAAGGTTGTGTGAAAATCTCTGGCCCAGAAGACAGAGATAACACCAATGCTGAGTCTACTCATTCCTCCCCCAATCATAAGAAAGAGGGGGAGAAGAGCGCTGAACATTCCGGTGAGAAGAGCGCTGAAGATCTAAACAAAAGCGCTGAAGATCTGAACAAGAGCGCTGAAGACCTTTCCCATGATGAATCTATCAGGGGAGAGAGGAATGAAGATCTGATCGCTGAAAAACCTCAGGGAGATGAAAACCCTGAGGGAACCGAGAAGCTCGCCTCTGTATCTGAGGGGGAGCAACTCGAAGAAGATGCTGAGGAATCCGAAGCAGAAGAAGATGAAGACATCGACATCCCTGAAGATGAACCATCCTCCTCTCCAAGGAAGGATGATGATGATGATGATGATGAAGATGACGATGATTTCTTTGTTGTCAAACCTGCTCCTCGAACCAAAGCTCTTAAAGGTATTTCAATAAAAGAACCTTCAGGGGAGAAGACAAAGACAAAGCCCTCAGCCTCTGGCGCTGAGAAAGGCAAAGGCAAAGGCCTCGCTGAAGATGAAAATCTGGCAATCTTGCTTGAAAAGCCGGTTTGTCAGGTACAATAAACTTTACTTATATTCCTTCCCTGAACATCTCTATACACAATCAGTTCTCTACTCCACAACCTCTCTACACATCCACATTCTTTTTCTATCTTTTCTACCCAAGTTCTTCTACCCAGTTCTTATTTGTAAGATCGCTGCGTTTCAGCTAGTCCTCTCCCCTGTTTGAGGATGTCGCTGAAGGTTCTACTACTGCGACTTCACAAATAAAGCCAGCTGCTGCTGATGAAATAATCCCAGTCTTAGATTTGATCTCTAAGACTGATGAACCAGAAGAACAACCTCTCTCGCACAGAAACAGACCTTCCTCAGCTCCTCAAAAGCTGAGTAAAGAGGATCAAAAGAGAAAAGAGGAAATAATAAAGCGATTCGAGGATCAGCGAATCATTCTAAGGCGTGATCAACTGCCTTCAGTTCCTCCTAAGTTCAAAATTTCAAAAGCTGAATAGAAGGAACACCTCAGAGCTGAACGCCTCATCGCCGAAAGAAAGGAAGCTGAAGAGAAAGACAGAGAATACGCCATCAAGCTTACTCAAGAATCTGTCAAAGACCCCAAGCTGAAACATGTTCCCATTCAAATCCAACGAAAGCTTTGGGAAGAAGCCCAGAAGATCGTGGAAAAGAAAACTGAAGTTTCTCAGACCACCCTGATCTGGTGTAAAGAGAAAATCCACTTCAGATATCGTCCAGCGAAGATCAACAAGGTATTCATCACTGGAAGAACATCTATCGGAGTACCTATTGTTGACATCAAACTTTTCAGAGAAGATGGCCAATCTGAAGCCTTTCGCGCTGACACTGTAAAAAGGTATGGTCTCTCTGAATGGTTGGAGATGAGGTTAGCTATCCAATCGTCACAATCTAAGTACAAGGATCATTTCGAAAAGCTGATAAACAGACATATCGACTTGATATCTTCTTGTGTGGACATTCCTCCTCTTCCTGATCTTAAGCCGAAAAGAAAAAGGGACTCTCCAAACAAGAAACGTCAAGATTCAAACTCAGGTCCTGTCATACGAAATGAAACTGGAATTGGTTTCTCTCGCGCTGAAGTGCTTGGTCCTGACCCTGATCTATCTGCCCTTGACATTTCTTTGCCACCATGTGAACTTTTCGTCCCTGGTAAAGTCATCAGTAATCCGTATGGAATATTCTTTCTCGACTACGACGGACGTAAATGTTTTCAACGGATCGCTGAGCTTCCAATCACTCCAATAGAACAGCTCAGGGATCTCATCTACTGGTGTGACTTCAGAAAAGACATTCAGGCACGACACCTAAAACCCTTGATCTTTAAAGAAGCGCTGAACAAAAGAAAACAAGGCGTAACGGTTCCTGACTGGATGATCCCCACTGAAAAGACGACCCTTGATGAACTTCTCATTAAGGAAGAACCTTTTGAAAACTGATATAATCTCCTTTTTTCTCTATTGTATCAGTTATCCTTCTATACTTGTAAATTATTTCGCTTGTACTTATAATCTTTCTGTTCTTCATTGTAACCTGATTCAATATTTTAAAGAAAGATTTCAGCGAACGTACTTTACTCCATCAGTACTGAAAAGATCCCATAAAACAGTAAAAGGGACAAATATTTTATGAGTTCTTTTTATCCTTATGTTTTCATTAAATAGCAATTTTCTTTGTTGCTATGTCATAATCAAATAGAGGGAGATTGTTGATCCAAACCCTTAGTGATTTGATAATGACCCTCTCTTAAATCTTTAGTGAAAATTGTAAGTAAACAATATATATATGAGTTTTACTATCGCTGATAAGTACTAAGATCTTCCAATACCGCTGATAGGAACTCTCGCTCTTTAAGTTAAACATTCAGCGAAACTGTTCACCATAAATGCTCTGAGTCTGTTCAGTCATTATGATGATCGCTGATAAGTTAGTTGTTTACTTATGATTCGTGAAGACAAGTTTCACGTCAACAAAGGTTCTACGCTGAAGTCGAAGATCAAGCTCAAGAACCAGCGACAAGTCTCCTAATGAACTGATGCGGATCAGCGAAGACTCAGATTTGTCCACTCAACGTGAAGTATCAAGTACAAGACTTCAGCTATCGCTGAACTTTATCATCTGCTGAATAGTAAATGATAATCGCTGAATCAACGAAAGCTGATCATGAAGTCCTCCGTACAAAGTACTTTTGTCTTAACCACCCTTGCACGACTCCGTACGAAATGTCAGAAAAGAACCTCCGACTGTCTAAAATCGTACAACCACTCTGATACTACACTGTTCATCCATACGGCTACTAAGGTTGTCAACAAAGGTAAATGACATGCAACCAACCAGCTGATGACACGTGTAAAGTATATACTGACTTGCATTAAATGCATGCAGTATATAAAGAGATGAACTCACTTCATTTTTGAAGCAACTTGCTAACTCTGGACAAGTTCATATCTCTTATCTCAAGATAGGTTATTATTAGTAATTTCCTTATCTTTCTTAGTGCAAGAAACCTTAGTGTTCCAACTTGTTTAGATTTAGGTTTATCCTTAATCTGGTCTTCGCAACAAGCTGTAAATTGTTAATGATTTATCAATAAACAATTTAGAAAAGTAAAATCTGTGTGTTTGTATTCAACCCCCCCCCCCCCTTCTACAAACTTGTATAGGCCTTCGGGACCAACATCAAGTGACGCGGTTTTGTTTCTCATGTAATTCTCCGGATCACATCCAGTCTGATTGTCCGAGGGGAAGAATACAGCAAGGGGGTACGTCAGGGAAACCAGCAATTGTCAGACCGGTGGTACCAAGAATAGAGCCACCAAGAACAAGGGGTCGTGCATTCCAGATGACGGCACAAGAAGCGGAGGAAACTCCGGATGTGGTTACAGGTACATTTTTAATAAACTCTACACGTGATAAAGTGTTATTTGACTCCGGTGCAAACCGATCGTTCGTATCTCCTTCATTTGCTGCTTATATGCATTTAAAGCCTAAAGTGTTAGATCATGCCTTAATGGTAGATACTGCAAATGATAAACAAGTGTCGGTTAAAGAAGTTTTTGATAGTTGTGTGATCAATATAGAAGGGTGTGGAGTACCGATTCAGTTATTTCCTATAGCCTTGATCGAGTTTGATGTGGTAGTGGGGATGGATTGGTTAGCCGAGAATCAGGCTAACATAGTTTGTAATAAGAAGTTAATAAATGTTGTATTACCTGAGAGGGGACCGGTAGTGATTTATGGTGATCGTAGGAATCATCAGTCTTGCCTTATATCTATGTTAAAAGCTCGTAAGTGTGTCAGTAAAGGTTGTCCGAGTTACTTAGCTTATGTGATAGATACTAAGCTAGAAAAGAAAAAGTTGGAGGATATTCCTATTGTTAGTGAATTTCCAGAAGTTTTTCCTGAAGACTTGAATAGTCTTCCGCCCGTTAGACAAGTAGAGTTTGGTATAGATCTGATTCCTGGAGCCACCCCTGTAGCCCGTGCACCGTATCGTCTAGCACCTCCAAAGATGAAAGAAATGATGACAAAACTGCAAGACCTATCCGATAAAGGCTTCATCAGACCGAGTTCTTCGCCGTGGGGTGCACCAGTTTTGTTTGTGAAAAAGAAGGATGGTTCGATGAGAATGTGTATCGACTACCGGGAACTGAATAAGCGCACGATCAAGAACAAGTATCCGCTTCCCAGAATTGACGGCCTCTTCGATCAATTGGTTGGAGCTTGCTATTTCTCTAAGATTGATTTAAGATCTGGTTATCACCAACTGAAGGTTAAGGAAGAAGACGTTCTGAAGACTGCTTTTCGCATAAGGTATGGTCATTATGAATTCTTAGTGATGCCGTTTGGACTTACGAATGCTCCAGCTGCCTTTATGGATTTAATGAATCGGGTATGTAAGTCGTATCTCGATAAATTTGTTATTGTATTTATCGATGATATACTTATATATTCTCGATCCAAAGAGGAACACGCACAACACCTTCGTTTGATTTTGGAGTTACTGAAGAAAGAAAAGTTGTATGCTAAATTCTCTAAATGTGAATTCTGGTTACGGGAAGTTCAGTTTCTGGGGCATGTAGTTTCCATGAAAGGTATTCAAGTCGATCTAGCGAAAATAGAGGCAATTGAAAAGTGGGAACCGCCGAGAACGCCAACCGAAGTACGAAGTTTTCTGGGTTTAGCCGGCTATTATCGAAAGTTTATAAAAGACTTCTCTCGTATCGCGACACCGTTGACTAAGCTGACCATAAAGAATCTAAAGTTTGAATGGAAAGCAGAACAGGATGAAGCATTCCGGATATATTGAAACAGAAACTTTGCAGCGCGCCGATTTTGTCATTACCTGAAGGTTCCGATGATTTTGTTGTTTATAGTGATGCTTCCAAACAGGGATTGGGATGTGTATTAATGCAGCGTGGAAAGGTTATTGCTTATGCTTCTAGACAACTGAAAGATCATGAACGACAATACCCTACACACGACATTGAACTTGCAGCAGTTGTTTTCGCGCTAAAGATTTGGAGACATTATCTATACGGCTCTAAAGGTCAAATTTATACAGATCATAAGAGTCTCCAACATATCTTCGATCAACGAGAATTAAATATGAGGCAAAGAAGATGGCTAGAACTGGTGAATGATTATGACTGTGAAATTCTTTATCATCCGGTTAAAGCGAACGTGGTAGCTGATGCACTGAGTCGTCAAGAAAGGAGTGGAACAATAAAAGCCATTGCACTACGAGCCGAACTTCTACCAAACATCTTTGACGAATTGCATAAGTGTCAAATAGAAGCATATCAAGAAGAACTTTTGAAATCAGAACGGTTAGTGGGGATATCAGCATCGCTCGTAAAAGATGATCGTGGGTTATTGTGTCTGGGGAACAGAATTTGGGTGCCTCGTTTGGGTGGTTTACGTGATCGGGTACTACAAGAAGCTCATCAATCTCGTTTCTCTATTCATCCAGGTACGAATAAGATGTATAAAGATTTAAAACAATTTTATTGGTGGCCGGGAATAAAAAGGAGCATTGCTCAACATGTGGAAGGTTGTACTACTTGTAAGAAGGTAAAGATTGAACATTAAAAACCGTTTGGTCAGTTACAATGATTAGAAATACCTATGTGGAAATGGGATCAGATTACTACAGATTTCATCACGAAGCTACCAAGGACTCCGAAAGGATTTGATGCCATTTGGGTGATCGTTGACAGGTTAACAAAGTCTGCTCACTTTCTACCGATAAAGGAAACTGATTCGTTAGAACGACTAGCCAAGTTGAACATTGACGAAATAGTAACTCGACATGGAGTTCCAATCTCGATTAATTTTGATCGTGATAGTCGTTTTACTTCAAGGTTCTGGAAGAGTTTTCAAAGAGAAATGGGGACACAAATAAAGCTAAGTACAACATATCATCCTCAAACTAATGGTCAGAGTGAAAGAACGATTCAGACTTTGGAAGATATGCTAAGGGTATGTATTGTTGATTTTGGGGGATCGTGGGATACGCACTTGCTGTTGATCGAATTTGCATATAATAACAGTTACCATTCCAGCATACAAGCGGCACCGTTTGAAGTACTATATGGTAGAAAATGTCGAACTCCTCTGTGTTGGAATGAAGTGGGAGAGAAACAGTTAGCAGGGCCGGATATAGTTCAGTTAACCGCGGATAAGATTACTCAGATTCGGGAGCGATTGAAAATGGCTCAAGACAGACAGAAACGCTACGCGGACCGACGCCGAAAGCCGTTAGAATTTCAAGTTGGAGATTTTGTTATGTTAAAAGTCTCACCTTGGAAAGGAGTCATTCGGTTTGGAAAGCAAGGTAAACTGAGCCCAAGGTACATTGGACCTTTTGCTATTACAGAAAGAATCGGAGAAGTAGCCTACACGTTAGATCTTCCGTCAGAGTTAAGCAGGATTCACAACGCGTTCCACGTTTCAAATTTTCGAAAGTTCTTGGTTACTCCAGATCAGGCAGTTTCTCTACCAGATATACAAGTAGATGAAAAGCTGAATTATGTGGAGGAACCTGAAGCCATTGTTGACCGAAAAGTTAAGGTATTGCGGAAGAAGGAGATCAGACAAGTGAAAGTACAGTGGTGACATCATAAAGGGCAGGATGCTACTTGGGAATCAGAATCAGAGATGAGAACTAAATACCCATACCTTTTTGCCTAACCGAATTCCGGGACGGAATTCTTTTAAGGGGGAGATGATGTAGTTCGTTAGTGAAATTCTAATTCCGTTAAATTATTTAACTCTATAATTGATGTTTTGGGTAAGTTTAGGTGAAATTATAAGTTTAGGGGTGTTTAAGTCATTAGTGAATAGTTCAAGGTCCACTTGGTATTTATGGGTTGATATTATCACCTTAGACATTCAGATATTATCATAACTCGGTAGAAAACATTCAATGTGTGTGTGGGTGTTTTGAGAGCAAAAGAAGAAGAAAGAAAGGTTTGGTGGCTAGGGATTCAAATTGGTATACTTGGAAGAGTTTTGAGGTATGTTTCCTTTACAATTTATGTTTGAAATTGCTAGTAGATAGTTTTTATCGGTGTAGAATCAGTGATTTCATATCTGGGGTTGATTCAGTCGGTTTCAGGGTAAAAAGGACCAAACCGACAGAGGTTTTCGGACACATGATGAATGTGTCCGGGTAGTTTTGTTGATAGTGTCCGGTAGTTTCTTCATGCAGGTGTCTGGACGAATCTTGCATCCGCTAAGTTCCTCTTTTCATTAAGTTTCCGGACGAATTTGGATACCGGATGGAGTCCGGAATACTGTGGTTTCCGGATGACGTCCGGATTGGACATGCTGTCCGGAAAGTTGGGGTTGTCCGGATTGGTTGTGTTGTCCGGAAAGTCCTGTTGTCCGGATAACATGTGGTATCCGGATACTTTAGCTGATTTGGTCGTTTTTGAGAGTTTAGATGCTTTTGAGTATCCAGTAACCTGTATTTTGGTGACTCATGGTTAGGGAAGGAATGAGGACTGGATATACTGTGGACTCGACTTAAGTTCGGGCTTGGGGGAAATATTGAGGATAGAGTTATCTAGAGTTCTTAGCTTTGGTAGGTCTTATGTGTTCTATTTTGTAAAAAGATATTGTATCTGATTGTTACAGATCCTGTGAATTCTGGGTAAAGGGTTGAACCTGTTAAGAAGGCTTGGAAACGTGTTGATAAATAAACAGGTGAGTTTTACTTCAAAATGTTTTCGAATTGGAATACACATATGTGTATATTGGATATGTGATAGATGATATGATTATGTGTTTATGTGTGAAATATGATATATTGAGATATTGTATTTACATGAGCATTACACTACATGGTAGTGAGTTGGCCGGGCTTAGGACCGGTGGTGTTGGCCGTAATATTCGTACGGCGGTGTTGGCTGTAATTGTCGTACAGCGGAGTTAATTTATTAGTTGGCTTGCAACCAACTAATATGGCCATGGAAATGAGACAGGGAAGTACACAATGCATGAGTCCTATTTGGTATTTATACTTGTGATATGTATATGGTGTTTGTGCAAATGGTTTCAAACTAACAGGGATTTTCTCACTTAGACCGCTAGGTCTAACCCTCATTTTGTTTTACATATATGTATTCCAGGTCATGGATCGGGTAAGAACAAGTGAATAGAGTATTCGGTGGCTAGCTTTTGGGAAGACTTATATGTTGAAGACTATGATGTGTTTTGCGTTTATAACCTTGTTATTAGATATAATGTATTTAATTAGCGAAAAATTGTAATGGAATACCTTATTTTGGATTTTAAAGACTAAGGGACCGTATTTGTTATATAATGTATCTTGGTTATGTAACGACGTTATGAAATATATGTTATTTGTTGTATGTTTGGGATCCGAGTTGTTACAAATGTCAACATAAATAGGGTTTAGGGTTTAGGGTTTAGGGTTTTTGGCCGACTCACTTTTAGCGAAAACTATATCCGTTTAGAAATTAAACTTTATCCTTATATCTTTATATATGTAAAAGAAACAAACTAAGAATAATGAGTTGAAACCATAACTTTTTAGTATTCTAAAATTTTGAATTGTGGTGTTGGTTTGGTTATGGTGTGGAGATGATAGCTTGAGAGAAGGAGATAAGTATATCAAATGAGTAGGGATGTCTTATAGAATTAAAATGATTTTGCAACTTCGAGAGTTGATTTTTTGTTGTCTGGTCCAATTTTTCAAAAACAATATATCTAAAATGAAAATTCAAGCAGATGAGGTGATACCATAAATTTTTAGTACGCCAAAAAGTCTTAAATTATTATGTTGGGATCGGTTATTCCACTTCGCAGAAGAAATGTGATAACCAAGGTCCTAAAAGAAAAGAATAAGAGTTATGTGAGAATGTGGTAAACTTATAACTTTGGGGGTTGGTTTGTATCTTTGAGAGAAGGTATAAAACCCTTAATTTGGCACAAAACCCTAGATGTTGGCTATCTTCTTTAGCGGCTGAGTGTGAGAAAGAGCTAGAGCAAGGAAAAGAATTTGATTGCCATTAGAGAGTTTGGAAGAAATCAAGGAAGGTGCTGGTTGGGAATACTTCAACACCTAAGTCTCCAAGGTAAGACACCAATCTCAATTCCTCTTATTGTACCTGGATGTAATTCTTTCTCAACTTATTTTGCTTGGATACTTTTAGGGTTTAATAGAAGGGTTTTGGTGAAAAGAAGGTTGTTGGTTGATTAATCTTGTATATTGTTTATGATGTTCATCTTTTGGGTGTCGAAAAGAAAACCTATAGATTTGGAAATTAAAGTCGATTGTTTCGGAGTCGTATTAGACAACCCATTTTTGGCCCGAATCCGGATGACGGTTTCTGGACCGGCTGGTCTCCGGATGAGTTTCTGGATGAAACCGGGGTGTGGGTTTCCAGACGACACTGGGTTTCCGGATAGAACCCCGGATGCCGAAGTTTCTGGATGTGCCCGGTTAGAGTGCCCGAGTGAGGTTACCGGATATGTTCGGATAGTTGTGATTACCGGATACATCCGGATAGTTGTCCGGGTGAAGTCCCAGATTGGTCCGGACAGTGGGTCCTCTTAGTTGTACATGGCTAGAAGGGAGGGTGTCGGCTGAGTTCAGTGGATGGTTTGGTGTTTGGGAAAGGTCTGGTTAAGTGACTCATTTCGCTCGTTTCCAATTCCTTTCACCTAGGTCTTCATCTCAAAGACTGGAAGAGTAAGTAAAGACCCGAGCAAGAACATGTGAGTTTTTCTAACTAAATACGTGTTTTTTAACATGATTTCAGAAGTATGAAAGGAATATGAAACGGTTTATTTATGTTGCATGATGATGTGTTTGGAAAGTTAGTTTAAAGTGTATGCATACATTGTTGATATATGTGAATTGGCTAAGTCGGGGGGTGTGGCCCGTGAATGCTCATAACGGGGGTGGGGGTCCCGTTTATGCCATAGGAGGAGTGACCCAGTAAGGCAGTGTGAGACTGACACGTTGTCACTTCCGAGTGACTTCAGTGTGCCATTTACATGTGTGGTTATTACATGAAAGCTTTGTTTAAAGTTGATGTTTATAAATGTTACTAAATGCTTTAAATATTTGATATTGAAACTGTTGCCACTAGAGGGAGCTCACTAGACCTCATGGTCTAACCCTCGCTTTTCAAAAACTAAACCTTTTCAGGGAAGTCGTTAGTAGGAAGCTCTAGAAAGGGCAAGGAGAGGAGTTAAGGCGTGGATGTTGATAGAAGATAGTTATTTCCAGTTATCTTTTAGACTTTCGGGTTATATTCTCAGTTGTGTATAGGTTGTTTCCGCAAACCTAGTTTTGAGACAGTTGTATTTGAGAAAATTTTGGGACCCCTATTGGGAAGGTTAATATTTAATGTTATGATATACTTTATATTTTGTTTGGGTTGTTCCAATTGGTATCAGATCCATAGTTTAAGGGATTTAGGTGACCGAACGGGCCTAGACTTAAACTGTGGGCGTAGAAATCACAACTGAGAATTAGGAAAGCGTTAGTAGAACACTATATCAGGAATAAGACTAATAAGGTAGTGAGGACGGTCATGTAAGGTAGATTCGGGGTTACACCTGGCCAATGTAATTGCGAATTTACAGGTACATGTATGTGCTTAATTTGCCTTATTATTCTGGAGTTGTAGTCTTGAGTTATTTATTTTGGCGTGTTTCAGTAATCAAGAATGTCTGAAAGAACTTTGAGGAGTAGATTTGTGCCGGTAGTGGGTACAATCCCGGTTGCGGGGGAGATTCTTGAGAGGGGACCAGTGGATCCTCCGACGCGGGCGGCCACCCGCGGAAGGGGCTGTAACACCTCGAATTTTCTATTATATTATATTAATTATGAATGGGGTCGAATTGTAATTTAGCCTAAAATTTAGACTAAATGTACGATTTATATGTTCAAAGGTCAAAGTGAAATTTGACCAAAGTTTAAACTTATTATGAAAATTAGAAGTATGAAGGTTTGTTTGCTCATTAGTTGAAACCTTGAAGTTGAGGGTGTGTTGGGTCATTGTTGGAAAGTGGGTTTGGATAAGTAAAGAATGGGCTGAATTGAGAAAAGATCTCAACATTCAGATTTGGAGTCGGTCAAGAGCAAAGCAGAGAGACAGAAGAAGAGAAAGAAAAAAGAAAAAAGAAAGCAATTGGATTTTGGGTACAGATTGATTGGAACAGTTGATTTGAAGATTGAATTTGTGCAGAAAGAAGTGAGTTCATCTTCTTCCAGGTGAGTTCATCTTGTTTTGACATAATAAACATCAAAACTGAACGATTCGTACGTTGAAAACTTGTCTATATGTTTTAGAACTGTTATATGATGTGTATTGAACTAAGAATGGATTTATTGAGATTGTTTGATGATGAAACAAGAACACAACCGTCGTTTCCGGATAAAAATGAGGTATCTAGAAACCCCTGATCGATGGTATCCGGACGAGGTTTGACATCCGGTAAGTCTTTCTTTCCTGTAGTATCCGGTAAAGAGTTACTTTCCGGGTAAAATAGATACCGGATGGTATCCAGATTACTTTGGTTTCCGGATGTCATCCGGATTGATTATGTTTCCGGTAAACATCCGGATAGGTTTAGTATCCGGTAAATATTGAGGTCCGGTAAGTTTTGTGTACCCGGTAAGTTACGATGTCCGGATAGTTTTGTGGTGTCCGGAAACCTCTAATGTCCGGTCACTTTTGATGTCCGGATATAGTTTCCGGATGTATTATCTGGTTAAGTTTTTCTAAAAAATTTCTAGGGGCGGAAGGGATAAGGATACGATAGGTTATCTAGTATTCCTAGCTTTGAGAATATCATACGAGATGTGGCGTGATATGTTGTTATGCATATACGTTAGTAAGTGTAATGGATCCATAGGCACTGGTAGTGTTTGTAACGTGGAATAGGCATAAAGTAACTTGTAATTCCCGTTGACCTGAAATGGGGGATAGGCATAAAGCAAATTGTAATTCCCATTTCGTAAAGGTGATGTGAAATGGGGAATAGGCATAAAATAAATTGTAATTCCTATCTCATAGTGTGACGCGAGATGTAGAATAGGCATAAAGTAAATTGTAATTCCTATTTCGTATTGTGAGTAGAATCTTGGAATAGGCGTAAAGTAACTTGTAATTCTGATTTCTATGGGAAGGTCAGAGATAGGCATAAAGTAAATTGTAATCTCTACTTCCACTCCAAGAAATAGGCATAAAGTAACTTATAATTTCTTGGATGTGAGCGATGATCTAGAATCTGTAATGATTCATAGTAGGCTCTCGAATGCGATGATATGACCTTCTGAACGTTAGTTATACTCATGGAATCGGGTAGGTTCCCGTCATCGCAAGATGAGTTTGTGTACGGTAAGAATGGTGGCAAACCAGGTTTGTTTATACGCTTTGAATATCTGAGTTTCCAAAGTTGTTAAAGTTTTAATTTGAAATTGGATGTTCTCACTAGGCGTAAGCCTAATCATTTCAAATTAAATTTTCTTACCATGTACGAGCTCGGGGAGGTAACGGGAAGAGGGGCGAGTGCTTTTGGGTATTCAACTTTTATTGTTAAGTGGAGAAGTTAGCTTATGCGAGGATGCTTTTGATGAATTGCCTAGATAACCAATTTAATCTAATCGTAGTTGACAGGATTAGATAAATAGGTTATTTTGAGAATTCAAAATGTGTATATATGAATCCTCATAGTTAATTCTCTGCTTATGTATAAAAGTTTGGATGATATTATGTTTAACCCTGTTAAATTTTAAGGTTTAAATTGGCCCTGGTTTTTAGATGTTACAAGATGGTATCAGAGCTGAAGTTTAAGTGAACTAGGTATGATAGTGAGATACCTACACTTAAGCTGAGATGAATTAAGATATGATTTGTGAGATATGGGTAGAAGTACTAAGACGGGATAGTCTTAGAGTCGACGGAAATACGTGAATTAAGCACTGTAACGATGGTAACGAGAATTCTCATGTATAGTATGTTCACAATTTCAATTAGCTACTGTCATTATGAATATATTGTTACACAAGCATAGTGGTTTCTAAATTGTTACAGTGACTAATGAACGTTAATGTACGTTTCTTGTGTTTGGGTACGTGTAACCATTTCTTATGGTTATCTCTTTGTGCTATATCAGAATACAATGGTGAATACGCCAACCAGATCCCCTAATTCTTCAGAAGATAGGGCAGTAAATGATTGGTCGGTGGAGAAGCAACCAGAAATGGGTGGAACTCACGAATTCCACCGAGGCCACCTCTAATAGGAGGAGTAGATAGTCAAGCGCAAAGAACGAGTACCGGTACCTCTAACCCGGTGACAACCGAGTCTACGATGGAATCTTGCATGATGGAAAATATGATGCGAGCAATGAATACAACACTGGCACAACAATCAGAGATGTTCATGAAAGCATTAAATGACCGAAGTACTGAGTTACGAAGACCGAAGACGGGTACCGGTGTAGTAACTCCACCTCGTATTCCTGTAGTGAATGTTAACAGGAGAGTGGAGAGAGTTTGCTCATATAAAACGTTTGTGAGTTGCAAACCACCAGAGTTTGCTGGGGCAGATAATCCGGTAGCATGCATGAACTGGCTTAGAGAGATGGAACAGGCTTTTTGAGCTTGTGAATGTGACGAGGAGTCAAAGGTCAGGTTTGGATCACAAATGTTACATGGAAATGCCTTAACATGGTGGAACATTGTGACGTCGACAGTAACAGCTCCAGTTTTGGCTTCCATGGCGTGGGAATCATTTAAGAAAAAGATTCTGGAGGAGTATTGTAATGAAAATGAAATGGATAGAATCGAAGAAGAGTTCCGAACTCTTAATAAGGGTACTTCGTCTATTCGGCAGTACACACGTTTATTCATGGAAAAGTTAAATTTAGTGGGGCATGTGGCTCCAACTGAGAAGGAAAAGATTAAAGCCTATCTGAAAGGTTTGCCAGCTGACATGATGTCGCGAGTACAAAATTCTAAAGCTTCGACATTGAGGGAGACGATCGAAGAAGCTAGATTCATAGAAGAGGTATATGCCAAAGACAAGGAGGAAAAGACACAAGCAGGAGAGAAACGAAAATGGGAAGGCCGGTCTGAGTCTTCACAGAAATCTAAATCTTTTGGCAAGAATGTTCGTTATGAGACTCGTCGGGAACCAAACTGCTGCCAGAAGTGCCGAAGTAAGCATTTTGGCCCGTGTCGGGTGGTAGGAAGTGAATGCTTCAAATGTGGAAAACCTGGTCATCAAGCAGCAAGTTGTCCTATTCATGGGTTGATCTGTTTTGAATGCAAACAACCCGGTCACTTCCGAAGAGACTGCCCAAAGCTAAAGAAGGGTGGAGATTAGAGAAAGAAACCAAATACTCCTAAACCAACGGGCCGGGCATTTCATATGATGGATGAGGAGGCGAAGGAATCCAAAGATGTTGTTTCGGGTACATTTCTCGTTAATTCCATTCTCGCACGCATATTATTTTATGGTGGCGTCAATCTGTCGTTTGTAGTGAACTCGTTCTATCACAAGTTAGCTATGCCTGTCACTACCTTGGAAGATGCCTTAGTAGTCGAGATAGCTAACGGGGGTCAAGTCTTAGTTCGTGAAAGACTTGAGGGTTGTCTGATTTTGATAGGGGAAAAGAAATTTCCGATTGACTTGTTGTTGATGGAAATTGGGGGTTTTGATTTAGTTGTGGGTATGGATTGGCTGACAATCAACCAGGCAGAAATTCTTTGTGCAAAAAAGTTAATTCGGATTCCTATGGCTGATAATGATGATGTATTCATCTTTGGGGAAAAGAGAAAAGGGGAAGTCCCGTTAATTTCTGTTGCAAAGGCGCGTAAATGTCTGGTAAAAGGGTGTTCATCCTACCTAGCTTATGTTCTAGATTTGAAGGCAGAAAAGAAACAAGTGGGAGACATAAGGGTAGTACGTGAATTCCCAGACGTATTCCCTGATGATCTTCCAGGTCTACCGTCTGAACGACAAGTAGAGTTTCGAATTGATCTTGTCCCTGGATCGGCACCGATAGCGCGTGCACCGTATTGTTTAGCGCCAGCCAAAATGAAAGAGATGATGTCTCAGCTACAAGAGCTGCTAGACAAAGGATTTGTTAGGCCGAGTTCTTCACCTGGGGAGCTCCGGTATTATTTGTTAAGAAAAAGGATGGCATTATGAGAATGTGCATCGATTATAGGGAGCTGAATAAAGTGACTATTAAGAATAAGTATCCGCTTCCAAGGATTGATGATTTGTTTGATCAACTCCAAGGTGTAGGATGCTTTTCAAAGATTGATCTGAGGTCCGGATATCATCAAGTACGAGTAAGGGATGAAGATATTCGTAAGACGGCGTTCAGAACGAGGTATGGGCATTATGAATTTCTTGTAATGCCATTCGGGTTGACAAATGCTCCTGTCGTGTTCATGGATTTGATGAACAGGGTATGTCGACCATTCTTAGACAAGTCTGTCATCGTGTTCATTGATGACATACTTGTTTATTCAAAGAATGAAGTCGATCATGAATGCCACCTTCGTGAAGTCTTGGAAATTCTGAGGAAGGAGAAATTGTGCGCAAAATTGTAAAAGTGTCAATTTTGGTTAAAAGAGGTACAATTTCTTGGTCATGTGATTATTTCGGAAGGAGTCAAGGTAGATCCGGCAAAGATAGAGGCAATGACGAACTGGGAAACACCGAAGAGCGCATCAGAAATAAGGAGTTTCTTGGGTCTAGCAGGTTACTACCGGAGGTTTATAAAAGACTTCTCAAAGATTTCTTCTGCCTTGACCATGTTGACTCGGAAGAATGTAAAGTTTACATGGACTGAAAAGCAAGAGTCATCTTTCAGGACATTACGACAGAAGCTGTGTGAAGCTCCTATTCTTGCACTACCAGAAGGAACAGAAGATTTGGTTGTATATAGTGACGCGTCAAAGATGGGGTTGGGGTGTGTGTTGATGCAACGAGGCAAGGTGATTGCTTACGCATCAAGGCAACTCAAAGAACATGAGAAGAATTACCCTACCCATGATTTGGAACTTGCAGCGGTAGTGTTTGCTTTGAAATTGTGGCGAAATTATCTGTATGGAACAAAGTGCATTCTCTTCACTGATCATAAGAGTTTGAACCATGTCTTTGATCAGAAAGAGTTGAACATGAGGCAGCGACGTTGGTTAGAACTTTTTTAAAGACTACGATTGTGAATTGCATTACCATCCCGGTAAAGCAAATGTTGTGGCTGATGCTTTAAGTAGAAAGGAATATAGTAGGTGCTTGAAACCAACTAACGCCAGAATTGATGTGACATCAAGTTTGATTGAAAGGATAAAAGCGGCACAAGAGGAAGCTTTATTGGAAGAAATTTTGAAAGATGAAGTCATGATCAAACAACGGCTTCAACTGACTGAAGATAGTCGTGGGGTCAAACTGTTCCAAGGCCGCGTCTGGGTGCCAAATGTGAAAGGAAATCGGGAGTTAATTCTCGAAGACGCCCACAAGTCTAAATATTATATACATCCTGGAAGTACTAAGATGTATAGGGATTTGAAGCTACACTATTGGTGGCCAACTATGAAGTTAGATGTGGCACAAATTGTAGAAAAGTGTGTGACGTGTTCGTTAGTGAAGGCTGAACATCAAAGGCCCTACAGAAGTCTGCAATCTTCGGAGATTCCGGAATGGAAATGGGATAAGATTACCATAGATTTTGTGACGAAGTTACCAAGAACGTCAAAGGGTAACGATACCATATGGGTAATCGTGGATCGGTTGACCAAAAGTGCTCACTTCTTGGCAATGAAAGAAGCATCACCGATAGATAAGTTAGCAAAACTTTATATTGACGAAGTGGTCTCAAGACATGGTATACCCATGTCTATAGTTTCTGATCGTGATAGCCGGTTTACTTCGAGGTTTTGGCAGTCACTACAAGAAGAATTGGGCACAAGAGTAAATTTGAGCACTGCATACTGTTAATGCCAAAAATCGCACCAAAGGGATAACTTAAGGTCGATGTGGACTTTAACAACTAAAGAAAGGAATCTCTCGACAAAAGCGTGCGGCAAAGATAAAAATGTAAATGAGACAGTGGATTTGATGATGCAGGAAAAACCTCAACGAGGATAAAACCTACGGACGACAGTGGATGTCGTCGCTGCACTATGGTCGCCAATCAGGGGCGATGTCCTTGGTGTTAATGGTGTCGATCGTACAGAGATTACAATACAACTGAAGGAAAGACTTCGAAATGTAAAGTACAAGTGTATGGAATGTAAAACAAGTGTATGTCGTGTGTGAAAACAATGTGCAAAACTGTTGGTCGAGAGCGAAAGTCGTGCGTTGAGTGCAGTTCTTCGAGTGAGAACCTTTCGCTTGTAGTGTTCTTCTTAGCTCGGATGTTTAGCTTCTGTGTTTGATGTTCTCTGATGCTTGGGTGTTGATCAGGTGTTGGTCAGGTGTTGGTCAGGTGTCTTGAACTGATGATTGAGCTGGGATTTTATAGTCTTCAGATGACTTTAATTGAATCATTAAGATCTTTGATTATTGTTGTAACGGTCGTCGTCTTCAATGTGAGTTTAGATGCTCATAACTGATTTTGTCGGTTATAGCCGTTGTCCATTAATAACTTTGACTCCTGCATTAAACACTTGAACAAACATAACAGTTGTTAACGCGTTAGTCGGTCGAGGTCGTACGGTTTTATGCGACGGTCGTGAGGAACGGGCGACGTCGAGGTCGAGTGTCGTGAGGAACTCTCGACTTACCTTTTAGGAGGGATGGCGGAGGTTCTTTGGGTCTTCGTCGGGACCTTATCTTAGTACAAGGTATAGCTCATGACATACGTCTTACCTTCTCTGGTCGCGGTCGAGACCTGTGAAATTTTGTCCAAACAGTTTGCCCCCAAAATTTGAAAGTAGGATGGCAAATTCGAATTTTAAATTTTGCTTGTCGGGTGCTCAGGGTCTTGCGTTGAAAATTACCTTGATTGTTTCGGAACCGAATTTGTTCGATTCTAACTGAACGGGAAGTCGAAGAGAAAACGAGGTCGTGACGTCATACTGACGTACGATTGTGCTTACCAGCTGTCTTTGACAGGTGTCGACGATCCGTGCAGTTATTCCAAAGTTCGGGGATACGTGGCGATCATCAAGGGATTCAATCGTTTGCATAAATAGAGACCTTAATAGGTCTATTCTGGTTTACGATTTCGAAGCGTCTTTGAGCAAAGATTTCCCTTTGATCTTCTTGCTGCTCTAATCCTGCGAGAATTTGCGACTCAGTTAGGTTTTTCGAGGTCTTTGGGTGCTTATATATAAGGTACGATTTCTACAATCTGTTTAGAGATGTCGATGGACCCCGAGAGTAATATTCAAGATCAGTCGGATCTTGATGACTTTAGGAGGTTATCTAAGCTCCATGCGTGGGTTGAATTGATCAGCCCAGGTCAAATTCGATCGAACGAATGTCCTGAGGGGTATATTGTGATGTACGAATATCCCTTTAAGATAGGTTTTGAA
This sequence comes from Saussurea involucrata, assembly GCA_033807775.1. Taxonomy (NCBI): domain Eukaryota; kingdom Viridiplantae; phylum Streptophyta; class Magnoliopsida; order Asterales; family Asteraceae; genus Saussurea; species Saussurea involucrata. Next base: position 888,316 of record CM066321.1, on the reverse strand, counting down.
TGGCCCTACTCACCTCTAGCTAAGGCTTTTATGCTAGAATTTGACTTAGCACCGGGTCAGCTGATACCCTAGTTTTGGCGAGTTGTACAAGTGATCGAACGTGTCACTAAGAATTGGGAATCTCCCATGAATGTACACGACCTCCTTTTGGCTTATCAAGCCAAGAAGGATGGGAGTCATCGCTGCAGTTTGTACTCTAGGCTTAAAGGTGATCGTGCATTGATCCTCAAGACCGCTGTAAACGATCGCGGGTAGAAGACTCGATACGCATTTGTGCGTAAGTCGACCCTTGACTCTGAGAGTGATTGGATTAGGGCCAGTTGGAATACATCGGGTGAGATTTATACCTTTTTGGCGTCTGTCGTCTGCGTTTTTTGGTTTTTAACTTGTTTTTTATATGTTGACAGCCATAAAGTTCGAGGACGTGAAGCCTTACGCTAATTCCCAGGCAAAGATCGACGCGTTCTTAGAGTTCAGCACTGGGGAACGGTCGTTTGTCGTACGACAATTGGTGGACGAGGATTTAGTATACTTAGGAGAAGATCAAGGGGGAAACATGAGGAAGAAGGGGAGTCGAAAGAAGAAAGAGAGATGACTGGTAAGCGTACCTTCTTATTTATTTCTGTGTTGATTCGATTCTTCTTCCCTCGATTTTCATAATTTTTATTCTTCTGTGGTTTCCAGGGGAGTCTCAACCACGGATGCCGCGTGTCTCTGCTAAAAGAGCAGTTGAGCTCGAGCTTGCTCGTAAGGGCAAGGAGCAGAGACAGAAGCTTATGTCCACTGGTCCAGATGTTCCGAAGAAGACGCGGACGACGATTCCGAGTGAACCGTCTTCGGGAGTTCCCGACTCGTCTAGAGTCGTTACGCCTGAGAAGGCAAAGGTCGCATCGCCCAAGAAGTCGTCTTCTGACGCGATCGCTGCGAAACCTATTAGTTCTGCGCCTCCGGTGGAAACAGTGAAGTCCCCGTCAGCCACGTCGGATCCCTTGTCGGACGGCAAGGGCAAGGATTAGTCGACGGGAGGGGTTAAGGTCACGACAGTTAATTTTACATTGCCGTCAGACTTTATGGCCAGCAGTGTCCTAGACGAGACGAATTTATTTCCTCACCTTGGGAAATATCTGCTCCCTTCTTTCAAGGAGCGTTTCGTGGGATTTCCTATCGAGGAGACGGGGGCTTATGTCGCCGGGCTGGCATTCATGGTAAGTCTCTCTTTCAAGACTTAGTTTTATCGTTGTTTCGTTGTCGTTGTTCGTTGTCGTTGTTCGTCGTCGTTGTTCGTTGTCGTTGTATACTAACAATGTTTGTTTTATGATTTTGCAGGCGTTCCAGGCTTCTCTGGCTTTGCGGGGTGAGACGATGAAGATAAAGGATCTAACGTCTGCTGCGCAAGAGAGGGAGAACGCGGCGTTGGATAGGGCGAAGGTCGCCACAGAGCATGAAGAGGCTCTGTTAAAACGTCTGGACGACGCTCGAAACCATTTAGAGGTCGTCGATCATGCGAAGGATGATATCATTCATCGTTTAGCACAATCCTTATCCATGATTGCCGACCAGAGGGAGGAGATAGAGAGGATTAAAGGATCTTTGGCTGCAGCTACAAAGGAAGCTGAGGATTCCAAATCCAAGGTAGAAGCTCTGGAGAGAGCTGTACAAGCTGCTAAGAACGAGGGTAAGTCTGTTTTTGCCATAGCTCGTCTGACTGCTAGGGCAGCGATCATGAGGCGACATCTGTTGGGGAAAGATCCTCTTGCTTCGGCGTCAGAAGAGCTCGATATTTACTTAAACGGCGTCGGGACGGTGAGAGACCTTGATTCAGATGACGAGAAGGACGTCGAGGAGGAGGTGGTAGACGAAGGTCTTCAGGGCGGGACCTCAGGCAAGGATGCGACTGATGCCCCTCCTCAAATCTAACCGCAAAAATTCTTTATTTGTTTTTATCGATCGACCGTTGGTGGTCGAGATGTAATTGACGGTTTATTTGGTAAATGAAATTTGGGTTTCTTTTGTGATTTATAAAATATCACATCGACTGTCAAATTCATAAAAAATATACAAGGAATCATGCGACTAAGGCATTCATTGTAACACAATAACTGGAACGTAAGCCATATATTCAGAGTATAAAATTTTTCTAAGAAACTTAGATCACAAGATCGTTAAACTTTGCAATCGTATGGCTGAGTCCTGCGATGAATTTGAATCGTGCGTCCCTGTAAAGGGTGATCAAGTCATAGACTTGGTCGTTTATATCGTGCGACCTGGCGAAACTAGAGTCGTTTGACTACTGTCCTGCGATTCTGCGGAATAAACAATGTCAGAGGTTGGTCGTTGGCTACCCAACGACCCTCCGATGCTTAAGTCAGTAGCCGTTCGTGATGATAAACCGTATGAAAGAACAAAGGAGTTTAGAAAACATACCTGTTTGAATTCTTCTTTTCTTGGTATTTGCCCCCTGTCATTTATTATTATTTTTTCGGGAAAAATAGATTATGAATGACGGATTGATACAGAGATCTTGGGAAGTATCATTTACGTCTGGGTCGACCGTGTTTTCGCGCGACAAGGAAAGACGGTCGTTTTATTCCTGTAGGACAGGCATAAGTTCGTGCTCAAGGATAGAAGGACAAACCTGTCGAGACCTTAATGTCGTGTTGCGTCTGCTGGATAGTTCATTTTCACGGCTTCAAGGTAGACTTGTAGCATTCTCGAGCGACTTTCGGCTCGCTTCTGATTTCTTGGATTCCCCATGGCGTAGGGAATTTCAGGGTCTGATGATACGTCGAGGGGATGGCTTTCATTTCATGGATCCATGGTCGACCTAATATGAAGTTATAGGCCGACGCACAATCGATGACGCTGAACTTGGTCTGCTTGTTGATTCCTCCGGCATAGACAGGCAAGATCTAAAGCCCGTACCCCGGTATGTAATTTCTTTTATTAATTCTTTTCTTTTAAGTTGGATTTAATGTGGTTTCCATTAGCGGGGTTAGTCGAACCGGACCAAAAAGTTAAATGAGTCAACCTTTTTGGGTTTTTGCAAGGAAAGGAAAGTTGAGGGGCTAATTGGGGCATTTCACCAAAGTTTGGCAAGGGATCAGCCAAGAGACCCTCCCTTCCTCTTCCCCTTCGGTTTCATGCTAGTAACTCCCCAAGAACCCTTTAGTCATTCCCCCATCCCCCTTTTGGTGGTGTTCGGCCGAGAGAGAGGGAAACCGGAGAGAGAGAGAGGGAAATCGAGAGGGAAAGGGAGTGTGTTCGCCGGCGAGAGGAGAGAGAGGGAGAGTGTTCACCGGAGAGTGAGAGACGCCGGGAAGGAGAGGAACGCCGCTGCTTGCTACCGGAATCGAGAAGAAGGAGGAGTTGCAGCGAGGTAATCGTTCGTTTTCCTTTCCGTGTCTTTTCGTTTTGTTCATCGCGAGAATACCGCCAGCCACCACCACCGCCGGAGGCGGCAGTGGGTGGTGCATGGTTTTGTTCAGCCCATGTTAACCCTAATTCAGTAAGTCATGTTTCTTCGTGGGTCTGTTTGGATTAAGATAACTTATTGGGTTCAAGTTCAAAAGTTATCATTTTATGTAAATCGTGCAGTTTCTGCCCTGTTTTGTATAAGCTATATCTTCTGTTAGGAATGTCGGATTGGGATGGAACTGGTGCCAAAAGTTCCCATTCTGAGTCTAGTAACTTTTATATGTTTTGTGGAAAAACCAGTTCGGGCCATAGCTAGTGTCAAATTTCCATTTTATACGGACAGGTCCTGTTTTAGCTGCTCTGAGAGGTGTTTTTGTAAAATTCATATAGAGTGCTAGGAATATCGTTAGGACGCGTGCGATACGTCCCTGGAACCGTAAGACATTGAACTTCCTGAATGTGGAATTAGATTTTTGGTTTGATCAGTTTAGCAGGGGTAAAATGGGTCCCGAACAGACCTGCGTTTTTAGTATAAAAGCAGGATTTTTAGTTTTGTTAAACTAGTAAAAGTGTCGTGGGTTGGGACCTTCCGTTGACGTTCTTAGTGCGTATTTAGGTGGGAAAAAGTGAGGAAGGTTGACGTACTGGTGTTGCGGCTCGGGAGCGCGTCGCGTTGTTTTGAGGTGAGTTCTCTCACCGCGTAGTTAGGAATTTCATGCATATCGTTATTTTGTGCTACGTGTTATTATGTGTTATTACGTGCTTACGTGAACTAGTTGGGATGTGATAACTAGTGGTGATTTGTTGAATTTATACGTGGATTATTTATGCTTGTGTACACCTCGGTGGGACCGAGGGCTCAGTGGGACTGAGCTAGTACAATTGTATTATCTTTACTCGGTGGGACCGAGGGCTCGGTGGGACTGAGCTGGTATCAATGTCTTTACTCGGTGGGACCGAGGGCTCGGTGGGACTGAGCTTGTGTCGATATATTTTTTTGGTGTACTCGGTGGGACCGAGGTTCGTTTTATGCATTAATCATTATGTGGTTTTTATATTCGTGGTGGTGGTGATGTTGCCTACTTGCGAGTAGGGGCGATATACGTGGGGTTGCTACCTACGTGTGTGGTAGGACTCACTAAGCGTTTAGCTTACCCTTTTCCCAATATGTTGTGATTTCAGGTGCGAGCGGCAGTCGGGCTTGACGGTACACACACTAGGCGCGGAGTGTCGAGAATTGTTTAAGTTTCACTTTCAAACCTTTGGATTTTATTTTATGAAATTTCCGCTGCATAAACTTTACTAACTGCTCGAGTTAACGACGTTAACTTCATTTGAGTTACGAATTATTAAATTGTGATTGTTTTATAATGAAATGCATGTTTTAAAATTTTAAATTCCTTGTAATTTTTGGGACGTTACAACTTGGTATCAGAGCACAGCTTGAGAAAAATCAAACACATCTCGGTGTGTTTGGTCTCAAGTTGCGGTTATGAAGTTTTTTTAAACTCCCTTATTAAAATCTTTGAAAATAAATGAACGGAGAAAGCCCGTTTGGGAAACGGTGATCGTGGGCGCAGTGTGTACAGTCAGCCGACGCCAATTGGGAAGGTACAACACTTAGTGTATTTATTGCTTTCTAGGCATAGGGTATGCATGCTAGATTGCCTAGGTTGTTTACACTGTACTGTACGATGACTGCTTGCTAGTAGGAATCAATGCTAGTTATAGTAGGTTGTTAAGTGAAGGCCCTATAGGTTGTATGCAGTAAGAATCATATAGCCTTAGAATATTTGATTTAGTTCTATTGCGCAGCTCTTGTTTGAGTCCAACCGTTCTAGGATAGAACCTTGTATTCGAATGTCTATTTGATTCACGCTGCGTGCGACTGGGTATTCGCGAGGCAACTCGTTATGGCTAACAGGGATTCCGTTGTAGCAAGAGTAGTGGGATGAGATGAAATTCCTAGTGAGCTGGGAATAGCGTTTACATATGAGTACGTATGCTAGATTGCTTTCTAAGAATATAGGAGTATGTATGCTAGATTGCTTACGTGGATTTTGTGGTACTGTATACTTGTTACTTGCTATTAGGAACTTATGCTAACTTTGATAGGTCGTTAAGCGAATGCACTATAGGTTGTATGCAGTAGGAACTGAATAGCCTTAGAATGTTGGATTTAGTTCTATTGCGCAGCTCTTGTTTGAGTCCAACCGTTGTAGGATAGAATCTTATATTCGAATGTCTATCTGGTTTCCACTGTATACGACTGTGCGTTCACGAGGCGACTCGTCAGGGCTAGTGGGGGTTCCGTTCTAGCAAGGGTAGTGGGGTATTACGACTTTTCTAGGGAGCTAGGAAAAGTGTTTGCATATGCCGGAATGGGCATATGTGTTTGGTTGTGGTAAGCAACTTCTTGGACGTCCCGAGACAGGACTAGAAACGAGTAGGGATAGGTGTGAAGGGTAGTAGCAGAGCTCCTACTATCTGAAGCACAGGATCCGTGCTCTAGTCGGGGAAAGTCACGGAGAAACTGAAGAGTTGAGCGTGAGCGTAGTTAGCAGGTTTTAATGTGTGCTAGTAGCTCGTTAAGGAGGAACAACAATGTTGATCCAGATGCTGATGCTGGAATTATTGTTGATCAGATTCGTGAGATGTTTGCGGTCGAGGTGACGCATATTTTGAGGAGGCGATCCCCGAAATTATTACCGCCATTTCGTGATGAGGTAATAGTGTCGATGGAGGAGCGCATCGCGGCGATTCCACCCCTTGCGGGTGGGCAGCCTCGAACAAGAGGGTCGGGATCGGTTATGGAGTGCACGTTCTTTACTGGTGGTTGTCCTGCGAACTAGAAGGTTCGCTTCGCGGTGAATCTGTTACGAGACGGAGCGAAAGACTGGTGTGCTACTGCTTTGACGCTTAACGGGCGCACTACTTGACCTGGGAGGAGTTCGTCGTATGTTTCGTGTAGAGCATGTGCCTCTAGTGGAGATGGAGAGGAGTGCCAAAGAGTTCTTGGAGCTCTGTCAGACTGCGGAGGCCATAAAGGAGGTGAACCGAAAGTTTACGGAAATGACATTATTCTATCCTTAGCATGCTGCTTTTGAGGACATGAAGAGGATACGGTACAAGGATATGTTACGTACCAAGATCAGGGAGTTCGTGAGTACCGCGCAGTATGCTTCACTTGCTGTTGGGATGGAGGTGGCCTGAGGTAGAGTTCGTCAACTGGGAGTGGAGGAGGCACAAGCTACGTATAAAGTGGTGACAGGTACGTTCTTGGTTAACTCGGTGCTTGCTGTGGTGACGATTGATAGCGGGGCTACTCATCCTTCCGTGTCTCACATAGTCAGTGAGTGTTTGGGGCCGAGTTGTAGGACGGTTAGGCTGTCCACTTGTGGTTGCAGTTGCTGAAGACAGGACCTTGACGGTCATTGACGTGTACCGGGGGTGCACTTTGGAGATCTCTGGTGTGAGGTTCCCGATTGATTTGATTCCGATCGCTATGCGGGAGTTGTGCGTGACTGTGGGCATGGATTGGATGGATGCGTATGATGCAGAGATTGTTTGTCGTCGCAAACAAGTACGAGTTCGAACCCCAAGCGGGGGAGAAATGCTAGTTCAGGGCGGCTTGCCCAGGCGGACCTCAGCGATATGTTCGGCTGCGAGGGCTCGGAGGTACTTGCAGCACAGTGGTCAGGGATTTTTGGCGTATGTGATCGACACGCGCGTCGACGGAGAGAAGAAGTCTGCTGACGTATTTTCCTGAGGAGTTACCGGGGATACCTCCCGAGCGACAGGTAGAGTTCCGCATTGATTTGATTCCGGATGCTGCTCCGGTGGCCAAGGCACCTTATCGCCTGGCTCCACCGGAAATGAAGGAGTTGTACACTCGTTGCAGGAACTTATCGAAAAGGAGTTCATCAAGCCGAGTTGTCCACCATGGGGAGCCCCGATTCTGTTTGTGAAAAAGAAAGACGGGTCCCAACGGATGTGTATAGACTACCGTGAGTTGAATAAGCTTACGGTGAAGAATCGTTATCCTCCGCCAAGGATCGATGAATTGTTCGATCAGCTTCAGGGAGCCTCGTGGTTCTCTAAGGTTGATTTGAGATCGGGGTATCATCGGATGCGGGTGAGGAGAGAGAATACGGAGTAGACGGCCTTTCGTTCACGTTATGGCCATTTACAATTTGGTGGTGATGCCTCTCGTGCTCACCAATGCACCCGCAGCGTTCATGGACCTCATGAACCGGGTATGTAGCCCTATGTGGGATCGATCGGTGATCGTGTTCATCGACGATATTCTTGTGTAATCGAAGTCGAAGGAAGAGCATGAGATGCATTTGCGAGAAGTTTTGGAAGTTTGAGGCGGGAGAAGCCGTATGCTAAGCTCTCCAAGTGTGAGTTCTGGTTACGAGAGGTCCACTTTCGAGGGCATGACGTGAACCAGAATGGTATTATGGTGGATCCGGCGAAGATTACGACTGTGATGCGGTGGGAAGTGCCAAAGACTCTCACTGAAGTACGGAGTTTTCTTGGGTTAGCAGGGTACTTCCGGAGATCCATTCAGGATTTCTCCAAGATTGCTTTACCGATGACCCGATTAACGAAGAAATCTACAGCTTTTAGTTGGGGTGAAGAGCAGCAGAGGGCTTTTAGGAGCTACACAGGCGTTATGCGAGGCTCCGATGTTGACTTTGCCGGAGGGTATGTAAGATTTGGTGGTGTTTGCTCTCAAGATTTGGAGGCACTATTTGTATGGCGTCAAGTGTATACACTAACCATAAAAGCCTCCAGTACTTGATGACCGGTAAAACCTCAACATGCGTCAGAGGAGGTGGCTTGACATGGTCAAGGATTAGGATGGTGAGATACTTTACCACCCCGGTAAATCGGATGTTGTTACGGACGCACTTAGTCGACATCTAGATGGTGAGCCACTGTGGGGCTTGTGTCAATGGTTAACAGTGGTTGCACCTCTTCTCGAGTCGATAGGTAGTGCTCAGGAGGTGGCAGTTTTGGAGGAAAATGCCAAACGCGAGAGAGTTTCGGGGGAAATTCCGAATTTTGTCCGTGATAGTCATGGGTCAATTGCTCGGTCTTAATGGTCTGTTGGGTATCTCTGGGTGGGACTCCGGTATTCATGTGTTATGACCTTGACTTTCCAGTAGGCACTAAGAGGATACAGTCTTGGGCACTTACCTGAGAGGTAGCTCCGATGTGCCGGGACTTGAGACGTACCTGAGAGGTAGGCGTTGGGGTGTAACTAGGCTTCGTAGAGCGAGTGTGAAAGATACGTCGATGGTGGAAGGTTGGGTATCCCACGCGTGTGGGTACTGTAGGCCGAATAGTATCGGTTAGGGAATGATGCCCTTTGTAATAAAGAAGATAAATGCGTAGAATTTTTGAGGTAAATAGTATACGTAGGTGTCGACTTTTGGGCTTGAGGCCAAATGCCTTAGTGTAATTGGGGAATTGTAGCCGATTTTAAGGAAATTATGTTGATGGTAGTAGTAATCCTGAGATGTTTGCTTGTGGTGAATGGTTATGGTGGAATGACCTTCTTGGATGATTATAAGTTTACTGGTTTGATGACCCGTGTGAAATAAATTTTGGGAGTCTATTAGAACTCGTGGAAGTTAATCGGCAGTAATGGTAGGAATGATCGGATTCGAGTATCCGGTAGGGTATATTGGTGAGCACCTTTAGAATGGTTAGAGCTTGAAAGTTGAATCGGGATGTGCGGAACATCTAAGGATGGGAGTCAACCGAAGCCGTTTGACTAGGAATGAATCCAGTTGTTGGAGTGTTCTTCCGATCATAATTTCGGTGTCCTTGAAGGAGTTTTGTTAGTAAGAAAAGTATTCGAGAACTATTCCGAGTTATTCGCCGGTCTAGACTTCGAGGACGAAGTCTAATCCAAGTGGGGGAGAGTTGTAAAGCCCGTACCCCGGTATGTAATTTCTTTTATTAATTCTTTTCTTTTAAGTTGGATTTAATGTGGTTTCCATTAGCGGGGTTAGTCGAACCGGACCAAAAAGTTAAATGAGTCAACCTTTTTGGGTTTTTGCAAGGAAAGGAAAGTTGAGGGGCTAATTGGGGCATTTCACCAAAGTTTGGAAAGGGATCAGCCAAGAGACCCTCCCTTACTCTTCCCCTTCGGTTTCATGCTAGTAACTCCCCAAGAACCCTTTAGTCATTCCCCCATCCCCCTTTTGGTGGTGTTCGGCCGAGAGAGAGGGAAACCGGAGAGAGAGAGAGAGAGGGAAATCGAGAGGGAAAGGGAGTGTGGTCGCCGGCGAGAGGAGAGAGAGGGAGAGTGTTCGTCGGAGAGTGAGATACGCCGGGAAGGAGAGGAACGCCGCTGCTTGCTACCGGAATCGAGAAGAAGGAGGAGTTGCAGCGAGGTAATCGTTCGTTTTCCTTTCCGTGTCTTTTCGTTTTGTTCATCGCGAGAATACCGCCAGCCACCACCACCGCCGGAGGCGGCAGTGGGTGGTGCATGGTTTTGTTCAGCCCATGTTAACCCTAATTCAGTAAGTCATGTTTCTTCGTGGGTCTGTTTGGATTAAGATAACTTATTGGGTTCAAGTTCAAAAGTTATCATTTTATGTAAATCGTGCAGTTTCTGCCCTGTTTTGTATAAGCTATATCTTCTGTTAGGAATGTCGGATTGGGATGGAACTGGTGCCAAAAGTTCCCATTCTGAGTCTAGTAACTTTTATATGTTTTGTGGAAAAACCAGTTCGGGCCATAGCTAGTGTCAAATTGCCATTTTATACGGACAGGTCCTGTTTTAGCTGCTCTGAGAGGTGTTTTTGTAAAATTCATATAGAGTGCTAGGAATATCGTTAGGACGCGTGCGATACGTCCCTGGAACCGTAAGACATTGAACTTCCCGAATGTGGAATTAGATTTTTGGTTTGATCAGTTTAGCAGGGGTAAAATGGGTCCCGAACAGACCTGCGTTTTTAGTATAAAAGCTGGATTTTTAGTTTTGTTAAACTAGTAAAAGTGTCGTGAGTTGGGACCTTCCGTTGACGTTCTTAGTGCGTATTTAGGTGGGAAAAAGTGAGGAAGGTTGACGTACTGGTGTTGCGGCTCGGGAGCGCGTCGCGTTGTTTTGAGGTGAGTTCTCTCACCGCGTAGTTAGGAATTTCATGCATATCGTTATTTTGTGCTACGTGTTATTATGTGTTATTACGTGCTTACGTGAACTAGTTGGGATGTGATAACTAGTGGTGATTTGTTGAATTTATACGTGGATTATTTATGCTTGTGTACACCTCGATGGGACCGAGGGCTCAGTGGGACTGAGCTAGTACAATTGTATTATCTTTACTCGGTGGGACCGAGGGCTCGGTGGGACTGAGATGGTATCAATGTCTTTACTCGGTGGGACCGAGGGCTCGGTGGGACTGAGCTTGTGTCGATATATTTTTTTGGTGTACTCGGTGGGACCGAGGTTCGTTTTATGCATTAATCATTATGTGGTTTTTATATTCGTGGTGGTGGTGATGTTGCCTACTTGCGAGTAGGGGCGATATACGTGGGGTTGCTACCTACGTGTGTGGTAGGACTCACTAAGCGTTTAGCTTACCCTTTTCCCAATATGTTGTGATTTCAGGTGCGAGCGGCAGTCGGGCTTGACGGTACACACACTAGGCGCGGAGTGTCGAGAATTGTTTAAGTTTCACTTTCAAACCTTTGGATTTTATTTTATGAAATTTCCGCTGCATAAACTTTACTAACTGCTCGAGTTAACGACGTTAACTTCATTTGAGTTACGAATTATTAAATTGTGATTGTTTTATAATGAAATGCATGTTTTAAAATTTTAAATTCCTTGTAATTTTTGGGACGTTACACAAGATAATATCTCCATAGGTGCTTGTCGCTTCTCCATTGAAACCGACCAAAGTTGTCGAGCGTCGGGTGATTTCCGAACGATCGATTCCCATAGCCTTGTGGGTGTCGAGAAAGATGACATTCGCTGAACTGCTCCCATCGATCAAGACTCGTTGGGTTAAGCAATTGCCAATCGTGAGTTGAATGATCAACCCGTCATGATGCTTCTGATATGAGTCACCGAGGTCGTCTTGGTCGAATACGATCTTCATAGCTTCCAACTCTAGATCTCCTTTGGGCCTTGATGAACTCGGAATAGGTTGATCGTTAGGCGCTTGACCGGCGTGACGTTTGGCCGCGGAATACGTTAGACCACATACGTCGGAGCCACCAGTGATGCAATTGACGACCTTCGCATGCTCGGGGGTTGAGGTCGATGGTCGGTAGCTGAGGTCACGTCGTTGATGACATCTTTGAGATTGCCCTTCGAGACGTGATATGCTAGCTCCTTTTTGAGAGCTATACAATCGTCTGTCGTGTGACCATGGTCGACATGGAAGTCGCAACACTTGGATTTGTCTTTCTTGGCATCGTCTTGATCGGATTTCTTTGGCCATCGAATAGTCGCTTGGGTGGTCTTCAGAGCTTCGACCAAGTCCTTAGTGGACCCTTTGAATCCATAAGAGGATATCTTGGGGTACTAAATAAACTTGGTCGCGGTCTTGGCCTTCGCTTTCGTCTTGAATCGGACGTTCGAAATCTGGCGCGCTGGCTCTGCTTTGGAAATTGCCTTTGTCTTGAACTCTGGCTTTCTCACACCTAGCGACCTTTTGTCGTCGGTATGCTTGCGACGAAAGGCAGCGTCGTCCTCTACCCTCATATACGCTAGTGTTCGGGCTCGGACGTCTTCGAAATTCTCTGGAGGATACTTGGTCAGGTCGGTATATAAACCTGAGCTATCGTCCAGACCACGCTTGTAGGCTTCGATCGCGGTCTTGATGTCGCAGTTGCGGATACTAATCATCTCCGCATTGAATCTATTGAAATAACTTCGAATAGACTCATTAGTCTTCTGCACGACATAATATAGGTCGCTGGTCTGCTTCTCCATCTTGCGACTGCTGGCGAACTGCTGAGAGAACTGGTTGACCAACTCGGCGAACGACCCGATGGACTTGGGTTTGAGATTGATCAGCCATTGGAGAGCAGGACCGGTGAGAGTTGCACCGAAGCTTTTGCACATGCAGACCTCCTGATACGTGTGTGGGATCGAGATCGTCTACATGAGTTGCTTATACTACGCGACGTGCTCTGTCGGATCAGTCACACCTGAATACTTAGGTGTGAAAGCGGGGATGTTAAATTTCTTCGGAACTTCGACGGTCATGATCTCGTCGATGAAAGGTGACGCCTGAAAGCCTGATTGAGGCTCGACGTCGATGGGTACGGCTGGCCCAGGTAGCTTGGCGAGCAAAGATAAGACGCGCTCGTTCTGATCTTCTAACATCTTTAGCCATTGGGTGATAGGGTCAGGAGGTACGCCCATCTACGGATTGACACCTGAATTGATGCCATTGCCATGCGATGAACCATTGGTGTCCCCGTTGAGAGGGACAGAATATGGCTGCGACCCATAATGAAACTGCTGCGATCCATTCTGAACGGCTGCGGGTTCTGCATGAACGGACCTGGATGCTGATTTTGAGCGAACGGACCTGATCCTGGACCCGGATTTTGCACGAATGGCCTAGGACCATTTTGGCCGAATGACCCTGGACTGGGATTCTGGACGAATGGTCTAGGATCATTCTGAGGTCCAAAAGGATTTCTTAGCCGCGCAATTTCTTCAGCTGCTCTGCGACTCTGCTCGGCCATGGCATTGATTTGATTTCGGGCGACTTCAAGCTCCTGATACATCTGGGCAATAACATGCTGTTGATCTCCAGGGGCTGCCATTTTCCTGTAACAGAAAATAAGAAAAAACTCCAAGAAACTGTTAGTACCACGCACGTTTGTTGAAGATTTTCTCTAGATGGGGTCCCACGGATGGCGCCAAACTGTTAATGCCAAAAATCGCACCAAAGGGACAACTTAAGGTCGATGTGGACTTTAACAACTAAATAAAGGAATCTCTCGACAAAAGCGTGCGGCAAAGATAAAAATGTAAATGAGACAGAGGATTTGATGACGCAGGAAAAACCTCAACGAGGAAAAAACCTGCGGACGACAGTGGATGTCGTCGCTGCACTGTGGTCGCCAATCAGGGGCGATGCCCTTGGTGTTAATGGTGTCGATCGTACAGAGATTACAATACAAATGAAGGAAAGACTTCGAAATGTAAAGTACAAGTGTATGGAATGTAAAACAAGTGTATGTCGTGTGTGAAAACAATGTGTAAAACTGTTGGTCAAGAGCGAAAGTCGTGTGTCGAGTGCAGTTCTTCGAGTGAGAGCCTTTCGCTTGTAGTGTTCTTCTGAGCTCGGATGTTTAGCTTCTGTGTTTGATGTTCTCTGATGCTTTGGTGTTGATCAGGTGTTGGTCAGGTGTTGGTCAGGTGTTGGTCAGGTGTCTTGAACTGATGATTGAGCTGGGATTTTATAGTCTTCGGATGACTTTAATTGAATCATTAAGATCATTGAGGATTGTTGTAACGGTCGTCGTCTTCAATGTGAGTTTAGATGCTCATAATTGATTTCGTCGGTTATAGCCGTTGTCCATTAATAACTTTGACTCCTGCATTAAACACTTGAACAAACATAACAGTTGTTAATGCGTTAGTCGGTCGAGGTCGCACGGTTTTATGCGACGGTCGTGCGGAACGGGCGACGTCGAGGTCGAGTGTCGTGAGGAACTCTCGACTTACCTTTTAGGAGGGATGGTGGAGGTTCTTTGGGTCTTCGTCGGGACCTTATCTTAATACAAGATATAGCTCATGACATACGTCTTACCTTCTCTGGTCGCGGTCGAGACATGTGAAATTTTGCCCAAACACATACCATCCACAAACGGACGGGCAAAGTGAAAGAACCATTCAGACTTTGAAAGATATGCTCATGTCATGTGTGTTAGACTTTGGAGGTAATTGGGATACGCATTTACATTTAGTAGAGTTTGCGTATAACAATAGTTATCATTCTAGTATTGGAAGAGCACCTTTCGAAGCTTTGTATGGAATGAAATGTAGAACTCCAGTATGTTGGTTAGAGGCTGGAGAAAAAAAATTTGCCGGTCCTGAACTTGTTCAACAAACGGCTGATAAAGTGAAAGAGATTCGAAAGCATATTAAAGCGACTCAAGATCGACAAAAGAGTTACGCTGATTCGAAAAGAAGGCCGAAAGAGTTCCAAGTTGGGGAGCGTGTGATGCTTAAAGTATCCCCGTGGAAAGGTGTGATAAGGTTTGGTAAACGTGGAAAGTTGAGTCCTCGTTTTCTAGGACCTTTCACCGTAACTAAGAAAGTTGGACTTCAAGCATATCAATTGGATCTTCCACCTGAATTGAAGGAATCCATAATACCTTTCATGTCTGCTATCTTCGGAAATGTTTAGCCGAAGAAAATGATGTAATTACACTTACTGAGGTAAGAGTGGATGATAAGAGTCGTTGTGTGGAGGAACCGGAAACGATTTTAGAAAGATTGATTAAGAAGCTACGACGTTAGAAGCTGAAGAAGATATGAAGATTAGATATCCTCATTTATTTACCTAAATTTGATTTCGGGGACGAAATCATTTTCAAGTTGGGGAGAATTGTAACACCTCAAATTTTTTATTATATTATATTAATTATGAATGGGGTCGAATTGTAATTTAGCCTAAAATTTAGACTAAATGTACGATTTATATGTTGAAAGGTCAAGGTGAAATTTGACCAAAGTTTAAACTAATTATGAAAATTAGAAGTATGAAGGTTTGTTTGGTCATTAGTTGAAACCTTGAAGTTGAGGGTGTGTTGGGTCATTGTTGGAAAGTTGGTTTGGATAAGTAAAGAATGGGCTGAATTGAGAAAAGATCTCAACATTCAGATTTGGAGTCGGTCAAGAGCAAAGCAGAGAGAGAGAAGAAGAGAAAGAAGAGAGAAAAAGAAAGCAATTGGATTTTGGGTACAGATTGATTGGAACAGTTGATTTGAAGATTGAATTTGCGCAGAAAGAAGTGAGTTCATCTTCTTCCAGGTGAGTTCATCTTGTTTTGACATAATAAACATCAAAACTGAACGACTCTTGCGTTGATAACTTGTCTATATGTTTTAGAACTGTTATAATGATGTGTATTGAACTAAGAATGGATTTATTGAGATTGTTTGATGATGAAACAAGAACACATCCGTAGTTTCCGGATAAAAATGAGGTATCCGGAAACCCCTGATCGATGGTATCCGGATGAGGTTTGACATCCGGTAAGTCTTTCTTTCTTGTAGTATCCGGTAAAGAGTTAGTTTCCGGGTAAAATAGATACCGGATGGTATCCGGATTACTTTGGTTTTCGGATGTCATCCGGATTGATTATGTTTCCGGTAAACATCCGGATAGGTTTAGTATCCGGTAAATATTGAGGTCCGGTAAGTTTTGTGTAAAATGACAAGTGTCATTAACTATCGTACAGCCCAAATTAGAAAAAGAAAACGTACAATCATCACTTACTTGTTGAAGTCTCTTGTCGACTTCTCTCCTCGGCTTCTGAATCTCCAACAGTCGCACGATCAAAAGAGTCGAACAATTCTTCGACGCAGTAAGAAAAAAGTATTGTGACTTTCTCTTTAGAGTCGGGAGAAGACCCGACTGCGACAAAGTTGATATCTGAAAGCAAGCGACAAAAATTTAGCAACAGACAAAATTAAATACTGAAAGACGTACGATAAGTTAAAATTTATATACCCCGATGTTCCACCCAGATGCGACCCAGGAGGTATCCTCGTCTATACGATCGAGCGTCAGTACCCGACCGATGACGTATTTTGCCTTCCACCCACGATCATGAAACTGGGTGTCAAGAACTAGGGTATATCCCCCTTGAGCTTAGAAGTCAAGCTATATCGATGATAGCCATAGTCCTTAACGTCTAATGCCTTTAAGAGACCGTTCACCGTGAAAGGTACTTCCCAGTCGGCGGTAATCTGATCGACCTCCTGAAAAATCCGCCAAGATTCAGGCGAAATTTGTCCGGGAGAAAGGTCAAAAGCGTCCAAAAACTCTCTGACTAGGGGAGAAAAGGGCCACTTATACCCTATTCTGAAAGGATATTCATATAAAACAAAAAATCCTCTTAAGCACTCGGCCGGTCTAAGTTGGTCGGGTGAATACAACCTCACGGTAGTCGGTATCCCTGCCTGAGCCCTAAAAAATTCCACTTCCTCATTCCCCTGAAAAGAACTCGCCGGCTCAGAGGACATGGAAAAGTCGGGCACAGAAACTTGTGTTACGTACAGGTCCATAAGATCCCTGTGCGCAGTAGCCTTCTTAACTATCGACTTTTTCCGCATGGTTAAAAGGATAAAAGATCGTACTTAGACCTCTAAAAACCTCGAACGATCAAGCACCAGTAGATTTCCACTGAATCTCTCTCGAAAGTATTTCTCGGAAATGTATCACGAACGTAAAAAAGGAAGTGATCTCAACGATCGCGATATTTATAGCAACGTCATGTCAGGTCGACCTGGTGGATGGTCGACAGCTGTCCACCACCTTTTTGCATGCATCTTGCCGATAGGCGACACATGTCCTCTAACGGCTACACGCCTCTGACACGCTATCGTGACGTCACGACCTCTTCGTCTCCTCTGGTCCAAATCGAACCAAGACGGTTGGGCTTCAACCAGACTCTCTCCCCATCTGACACGTGTCAAACCACTTCGTCAGATTTAAAATTCGA
This sequence comes from Saussurea involucrata, assembly GCA_033807775.1. NCBI lineage: Eukaryota > Viridiplantae > Streptophyta > Magnoliopsida > Asterales > Asteraceae > Saussurea > Saussurea involucrata. Next base: position 871,181 of record CM066321.1, on the reverse strand, counting down.
ATTTCAAGCCTAAATTTAAATTTTGGGGGAAAACTGTTTGGGTAAAAAATCACACCTCACGACCGACGACAGATAACTCAAATAACATTTATATAAGACCACTCTTGTATTAAGATAAGGTCTTTAAGGTTATTTGTAAACGAACATGTGGTCGTACACTTTCATGATAGTCGTACGTTTCATACGACCGACGTCCGAGACTCAAGACGGTCGTACGATTACACTAACCGTTAACAGTCAACACCCGTTTCTATTGTTCATTAATGCAGGTCCATGGGCGTTCATGGTACAACAGCCATTAACAGACGAGATCTTAATGGCATTAAAGACCCGACATCGGTTACAAAACAAGTCATCAAGACACATTTATTGCCAACGGAAGCTATATAAAGACCTGCTCTATAACCGAAAAAGACATATGTGATAAATCCATTACGCATCGAAACACATCTAAATTCGACACATCTACACTCATTTCCACATTTTCTACGCAATACGACTGTAACAATCTGAGCATTCGAACACACATCGCTGACGCAAGTTTCGCACGACAGCAGTTCGAACCACACGACAACAATTTGAACCACACGACAACAGCTGATTTCACACGATTTACGCACGATGCACGACTTTTTCTTACGATTAAGATTACTTTTTCTCTTATTGTAATCTGTTGTACACAAAACACTTGTTACAAAAGGACTTTCACCCCTGTTTGGCGATCATAGTGCACCGTCGACTCTCACAAGTCGACCGCGGTTTTTTCCCTCGTTTAGGTTTTCCGCCTCACCAAATCTCTTGTCTTATTTACTTTCTATCGTGATTGTGTTGATTGGTCTTGAGATCTCTTTCTTTAGTTGTTAAACTCTACATCAACCTCAAGTTATCCTTTTGGGTGATTTTTGGCATTAATAGTGATAGTTACATTTGTTGCATTTTGGGAGTGGACCATTGTACTGCCTTGGTTCCTGAGCTTTCACTCCGAAATTTCTCACCACCTTCTGATTCTTGCTTGAATTACCATCAGTCTTCTTCCCTGACTGGTTCTCTGACTTCCTCTTATTACTAGCACTTCCCTGAGTCAAAGTTCCTGCTCTAACCGCATCATTGGTTAGACTAGTTGCCAATGCCACTGCGGCTTGGATTGTGGTTGGGTTTCTCGACGTGACCATCCCTCGGATTTCCGGGTCCAGTCCCCATAAGTATCGATCAATCCTTTTGTTCTCGGGGGTAACCATGTGAGGAACCAGTTTTGCGAGTTCATGGAAGCGGGCAGTGTATCGGTCTATGCTTGTTCCAACCATGGTGTGATTCCAAAATTCAGCTTCCAGCTTCTGAATTTCACTTTCGGGACAGTACTCTTCAATGAGTAGCTTCTTAAACTCTTCCCACAAAAGTTTGTATGCATCCTCTCTACCACGGGTCTGAACTTGTATGTTCCACCAAGTTAAAGCCCTGACTTGAAGTTGACATGTTGCATACTCCACCATGCAGTCCTCTGAACATTTGCTGATATGGAGTACCGATTCCATGCTCTCAATCCATGTTAGTAATCCTATGGCACCTTCCTTTCCGTAAAACTCTTTGGGCTTACAGGACATGAATGCCTTGTAATTACATCTCCTATTGTTGTTGATCGGATTTCCTCCTCTGTCTCCATCATTCCTTCGGTCAGCATTAATGCATGCGGTAACTTGGGTGACAATATTGGGTATCACCTCCTGGATTTGTTGAGCTATGATATGTGCTATATCCGGCGTTTGGTCTTCAGGATTTGTTCTCGTGTTGCGTGTGGATCTTCTTGGAGACATGATTCTAAAATACATTTACAAATATTGGTTTGATTAAAAATTTTGTACAAATTTTTGACCATAAATATTTTTCAAGGATCTACACTACCACTTTGAATTTTGAAATAATAATAACCATGTGAATAAATATGACAGTTATAGGTTTGTATTTTGCTAAATGGCTTTTCCATTCATGTTTGGAATAATGTCGTTAATACAAAATTTTGATGTTTAAACATACATCAATACCAAAGTTTTTAAATTTCAAATACAACCAAACTTTTGAAATTACCAAAAGACGCAGTTCATAATAACCACAAAGAAAATGTTTTCCTTTGAACCAAAAGTTTTATCAAAAGCTGCCAACTATCAACTATCTGAATCAAAACCATCTCCGATACGCAATCGCCAAGAGCAACAATATCAACGTAGCCAACACAACTCCTCCAACCAACTGACACAAAAGCTCCATCCTCCTCACGGTCCGTCTAGCTACCCGGGCGCTCTCCCATGCCTGGTTTAAGCAGTCATATAGGAGATGCGTCAGCTCTGCCAGGTTGGTCATGACCTGCTCCTGGTGGACCACCCTCGTCTGGCAGTTACACAGCTCGGCTGCCATGGCCTGTACACGCAGCGCCTCCTCCCGAGTCATACCGGGAATACGCACTACTGATATTCTGGTGGTCACCCAGGGTGTCTCTGTCACCTCCTGACGCGACATCCCGAACGCCACTCTCCTGGGAATCGGGACGCTCTTTCGGGCCTTCTGCCGGGTACACGGTCCTATGGGATTTGGCTGGTGAAGTACTGGGGTTGGTTGGGGTAACACTGAAGTCGACGACACTCTCGGGCCGTCACTAGTAGCTCTCTCGCTAGTCACCTCAAGGTCCGAATCGGTGTCCATGGGGGGTTCCTCCTCCTGTGTGGGTCATCTCGGGGACGACCAGTGACATAACCCGACTCATCGGCCGAGTAGGCAGTGCGGGAAAACGAAGATGATGACGACATAGTAATACCGAGGTAAGAGTGTACTTAGTTACTAAATGTACAGGTGTAAATCTCTATGGTATGCAATGACTACACACACACAGGTGTAAAAGGGGCCTGTGAAAACTCACGGTGATATGCGATGACGGATTCAAGATGTCCACCGAATGCAAACCAAAGTCCGATCCTACTTCAATCCTACGAGACGTAAAGATGCTAGTAAGATTTAAGCCTAGATCTTATGGTTTCGGGTAAAGCGTAATTATCTAAAATATCATAAAATGCCTTAAGTATGTTTGATTTTTGTTTGAGGTTTCACTTTTGTAATTCTTTATAATCTATTATGTGCAATATTAACATTTATTCATATGTTATGTTTAACTTGTTCATTTTAGCACAAATCTCACATTTATAAAATAAAATGGCAAAAGGGTTTTAAAAGTTTGATTTTTAAAACTAAGTTTTAAATTTTGTTTTCTGTCCAACATTTTGTTGCTACTTTATGGTCATTTTTCATTGTCTTCCAATATTCTTTTAGTCAGAGGCTTTTTACCCAAGTTAACATATTGTGTTAGGAAACTTTTGACATAAAAATAATAATTTTTGAAGATAGTTAGGTCCTTCAAATCATCCTTGTATTAGCAACTATCACAGAAAGTTTAGCTGTTTGCACACTTGTTTTATAACGACTGTTTGGAGGTCTAAATCCTAGTGTTTCTAAGTGAGACCACTTGGGTTTGAAAACTAACTCACATATCTAAGTTCCAGAAAAAATTCCACCTCATTTGGTAAAGTATTGAGAGAGTTATGGTCTTTCAAAGTCACGTGTTGCAATCTGCCAGATTGTTGTCAGAAAATGAACTCAAGAAAACATGTTCAAACTCTTGTTTCTTCCATTGATTTTAGTTTCTTTTGTTTAGATTATGATTTAACAACATCATACCAAGAATATTCTGATGAGAAACTTGTTTTTACCCATTAAAAGTTGCATGCACTCAAGCTAAGCAAAGTTAACTTGCAAAAACCATATAAATGACCATTATAAGTTCTATTCGAGAAATCCTTTGAAATCCAAGCTTTTAGTTCGATTTTTGACACATAAAATATGAAGTTTAATCACATGCATGGAGTTTAAAGTAAGTATTTGATGAGTAAAGAAGGTTTTTAGACAACATCTTTAGAATCTAAAAGATAGAAGTTTGAATAAAACACCTGGATGCTAGTTTGAACTTTCGTATTTGAATTCCCCATCCAAAAAGACTATAAAATCTAGGATTTAATCCAAAATCCTATTTTTCATATCTATCTTAAAATGTCGATACCTTCCACAGGTCGGGGTGTTACATACCCGCGTCTATTCGAACAGGGAATTCCAGGGACGGAATTCTTTTAAAGGGGGGAGTGTTGTAACATCCGTGACCAATTATTAATACTTTAGAGAGATCGTGGTCAAAGTGTAAAAATGACAAGTTTGATGGAGGGACCTTTTTGCAATATCTAAAATATATATATGGAACAAATCTCTAGGTCACCTGATTATTCTCATTACTTTCTTGTGTGCGGCTGTGAATCGAGAAGTAGAGGGAGGAAACTGAAATCGGGAGAAATCGACTTAAGGGAGAAATCGCTGAAGGTAACCCTCACCCAAAACCCTTCTTCTTACTATTGTGTATGATCTCTACTGATTTATTTAAGGAATTGGTAGAAAATCTCAAGTTTCACTGTGTTCTTCACCTAAATGACATTAATGGAATTTAGGGTTGGATTTAAATAGTTAAATGAGGAAATGGTTGAATGAAAATATCCGAAAATCCCAAATATGGGTGTTTTACAAAGTTTATAAAGTTAAACACTTCAAAAGGTCAAACTCACCAAATAACTCAACAATTGATAATTTTAAGTAAAACACACAAATACTTGGAAAATAACATGTTTGGCATGTACAACGTTTTCACAAATCAACTTGAACTCACCTTGCTAGATTTAGGCTAAATGTAGATTTTCCCCAAACTTGAGGTCCTTAAAATAAACTTGAATCCTCAATCCAAGTCTTCCAAAAACCTACATCCATAAGTTTCCAACCATAAATATTCACATCCTACCACAAGGAATCATTCCCAAAACATTTTTACATCAAGATCTCAACTTATACCCAAACCCTAATTTCCATAGATGAGGATAAGAGAAGATTATCTTAATCACAACTTGAATCTACCAACCAAAGCACCTCTAGATCACCAACAAAACACCACAAGCTCCAACTCTTCAAAATGGACAAAAGGTTGGATGAAACCCTAGAAAGTTTTGGGTGAAGAAGATGAAGTGAAAGGGTTTCAAGATTTGTTTTCCCAAAACATGATAGATGAATAAATCACTTGAAAATCTCGAATCTTGTGGCTAAATGGCTCAAAATCGACTTTAAGGCTTAGGTTTTCGGTCTGGGAGAGAAAGAGATGAAGGGGGAGAAGTGAGAAATAAAAAATGGGGTTGAAAGGGTGAAAATCGCGTTTTTATGCTCCAGGTGCCCGACGGCTAAAGTGACGTGCGAGAGTGTGTCACTTTCACTAGGCACTCTCGCCAAGGTCCCATGGCTCTCGGTACAAAACCGGCGAGAGTGACATGCGAGAGTGACACAAGTCTCACTTTCACTGGTCACTTTAGCCGAGGTCGTACATAAAGTTGTTTTGGCCATAACTTCTTCGTTTTTGCTCCGTTTTCGCTCCGAAAAGGCCTGTTGGGTTCGTATTTGAATTCCCCATCCAAAAAGACTATAAAACCTAGGATTTAATCCAAAATCCTATTTTTCATATCTATCTTAAAATGTCGATACCTTCCAAAGGTCGGGGTGTTACATACCCGCATCTATTCGAACAGGGAATTCCAGGGACGGAATTCTTTTAAAGGGGGGAGTGTTGTAACATCCGTGACCAATTATTAATACTTTAGAGAGATCGTGGTCAAAGTGTAAAAATGACAAGTTTGATGGAGGGACCTTTTTGCAATATCTAAAATATATATATATGGAACAAATCTCTAGGTCACCTGATTATTCTCATTACTTTCTTGTATGCGGCTGTGAATCGAGAAGTAGAGGGAGGAAACTGAAATCGGGAGAAATCGACTTAAGGGAGAAATCGCTGAAGGTAACCCTCACCCAAAACCCTTCTTCTTACTATTGTGTATGATCTCTACTGATTTATTTAAGGAATTGGTAGAAAATCTCAAGTTTCACTGTGTTCTTCACCTAAATGACATTAATGGAATTTAGGGTTGGATTTAAATAGTTAAATGAGGAAATGGTTGAATGAAAATATCCGAAAATCCCAAATATGGGTGTTTTACAAAGTTTATAAAGTTAAACACTTCAAAAGGTCAAACTCACCAAATAACTCAACAATTGATAATTTTAAGTAAAACACACAAATACTTGGAAAATAACATGTTTGGCATGTACAACGTTTTCACAAATCAACTTGAACTCACCTTGCTAGATTTAGGCTAAATGTAGATTTTCCCCAAACTTGAGGTCCTTAAAATAAACTTGAATCCTCAATCCAAGTCTTCCAAAAACCTACATCCATAAGTTTCCAACCATAAATATTCACATCCTACCACAAGGAATCATTCCCAAAACATTTTTACATCAAGATCTCAACTTATACCCAAACCCTAATTTCCATAGATGAGGATAAGAGAAGATTATCTTAATCACAACTTGAATCTACCAACCAAAGCACCTCTAGATCACCAACAAAACACCACAAGCTCCAACTCTTCAAAATGGACAAAAGGTTGGATGAAACCCTAGAAAGTTTTGGGTGAAGAAGATGAAGTGAAAGGGTTTCAAGATTTGTTTTCCCAAAACATGATAGATGAATAAATCACTTGAAAATCTCGAATCTTGTGGCTAAATGGCTCAAAATCGACTTTAAGGCTTAGGTTTTCGGTCTGGGAGAGAAAGAGATGAAGGGGGAGAAGTGAGAAATAAAAAATGGGGTTGAAAGGGTGAAAATCGCGTTTTTATGCTCCAGGTGCCCGACGGCTAAAGTGACGTGCGAGAGTGTGTCACTTTCACTAGGCACTCTCGCCAAGGTCCCATGGCTCTCGGTACAAAACCGGCGAGAGTGACATGCGAGAGTGACACAAGTCTCACTTTCACTGGTCACTTTAGCCGAGGTCGTACATAAAGTTGTTTTGGCCATAACTTCTTCGTTTTTGCTCCGTTTTCGCTCCGAAAAGGCCTGTTGGGTTCGTATTTGAATTCCCCATCCAAAAAGACTATAAAACCTAGGATTTAATCCAAAATCCTATTTTTCATATCTATCTTAAAATGTCGATACCTTCCAAAGGTCGGGGTGTTACATACCCGCATCTATTCGAACAGGGAATTCCGGGGACGGAATTCTTTTAAAGGGGGGAGTGTTGTAACATCCGTGACCAATTATTAATACTTTAGAGAGATCGTGGTCAAAGTGTAAAAATGACAAGTTTGATGGAGGGACCTTTTTGCAATATCTAAAATATATATATATGGAACAAATCTCTAGGTCACCTGATTATTCTCATTACTTTCTTGTATGCGGCTGTGAATCGAGAAGTAGAGGGAGGAAACTGAAATCGGGAGAAATCGACTTAAGGGAGAAATCGCTGAAGGTAACCCTCACCCAAAACCCTTCTTCTTACTATTGTGTATGATCTCTACTGATTTATTTAAGGAATTGGTAGAAAATCTCAAGTTTCACTGTGTTCTTCACCTAAATGACATAAATGGAATTTAGGGTTGGATTTAAATAGTTAAATGAGGAAATGGTTGAATGAAAATATCCGAAAATCCCAAATATGGGTGTTTTACAAAGTTTATAAAGTTAAACACTTCAAAAGGTCAAACTCACCAAATAACTCAACAATTGATAATTTTAAGTAAAACACACAAATACTTGGAAAATAACATTTTTGGCATGTACAACGTTTTCACAAATCAACTTGAACTCACCTTGCTAGATTTAGGCTAAATGTAGATTTTCCCCAAACTTGAGCTCCTTAAAAGAAACTTGAATCCTCAATCCAAGTCTTCCAAAAACCTACATCCATAAGTTTCCAACCATAAATATTCACATCCTACCACAAAGAATCATTCCCAAAACATTTTTACATCAAGATCTCAACTTATACCAAAACCCTGATTTCCATTGATGAAGATAAGAGAAGATTATCTTAATCACAACTTGAATCCAACAACCAAAGCACCTCTAGATCACCAACAAAACACCACAAGCTCCAACTCTTCAAAATGGACAAAAGGTTGGATGAAACCCTAGAAAGTTTTGGGTGAAGAAGATGAAGTGAAAGGGTTTCAAGATTTGTTTTCCCAAAACATGATAGATGAATAAATCACTTGAAAATCTCGAATCTTGTGGCTAAATGGCTCAAAATCGACTTTAAGGCTTAGGTTTTCGGTTTGGGAGAGAAAGAGATGAAGGGGGAGAAGTGAGAAATAAAAAATGGGGTTGAAAGGGTGAAAATCGCGTTTTTATGCTCCAGGTGCCCGACGGCTAAAGTGACGTGCGAGAGTGTGTCACTTTCACTAGGCACTCTCGCCAAGGTCCCATGGCTCTCGGTACAAAACCGGCGAGAGTGACATGCGAGAGTGACACAAGTCTCACTTTCACTGGTCACTTTAGTCGAGGTCGTACATAAAGTTGTTTTGGCCATAACTTCTTCGTTTTTGCTCCGTTTTCGCTCCGGAAAGGCCTGTTGGGTTCGTATTTGAATTCCCCTTCCAAAAAGACTATAAAATCTAGGATTTAATCCAAAATCCTATTTTTCATATCTATCTTAAAATGTCGATACCTTCCAAAGGTCGGGGTGTTACATACCCGCATCTATTCGAACAGGGAATTCCGGGGACGGAATTCTTTTAAAGGGGGGAGTGTTGTAACATCCGTGACCAATTATTAATACTTTAGAGAGATCGTGGTCAAAATGTAAAAATGAAAAGATTGATGGAGGGACCTTTTTGCAATATCTAAAATATATATATATGGAACAAATCTCTAGGTCACCTGATTATTCTCATTACTTTCTTGTGTGCGGCTGTGAATCGAGAAGTAGAGGGAGGAAACTGAAATCGGGAGAAATCGACTTAAGGGAGAAATCGCTGAAGGTAACCCTCACCCAAAACCCTTCTTCTTACTATTGTGTATGATCTCTACTGATTTATTTAAGGAATTGGTAGAAAATCTCAAGTTTCACTGTGTTCTTCACCTAAATGACATTAATGGAATTTAGGGTTGGATTTAAATAGTTAAATGAGGAAATGGTTGAATGAAAATATCCGAAAATCCCAAATATGGGTGTTTTACAAAGTTTATAAAGTTAAACACTTCAAAAGGTCAAACTCACCAAATAACTCAACAATTGATAATTTTAAGTAAAACACACAAATACTTGGAAAATAACATTTTTGGCATGTACAACGTTTTCACAAATCAACTTGAACTCACCTTGCTAGATTTAGGCTAAATGTAGATTTTCCCCAAACTTGAGCTCCTTAAAAGAAACTTGAATCCTCAATCCAAGTCTTCCAAAAACCTACATCCATAAGTTTCCAACCATAAATATTCACATCCTACCACAAAGAATCATTCCCAAAACATTTTTACATCAAGATCTCAACTTATACCAAAACCCTGATTTCCATTGATGAAGATAAGAGAAGATTATCTTAATCACAACTTGAATCCAACAACCAAAGCACCTCTAGATCACCAACAAAACACCACAAGCTCCAACTCTTCAAAATGGACAAAAGGTTGGATGAAACCCTAGAAAGTTTTGGGTGAAGAAGATGAAGTGAAAGGGTTTCAAGATTTGTTTTCCCAAAACATGATAGATGAATAAATCACTTGAAAATCTCGAATCTTGTGGCTAAATGGCTCAAAATCGACTTTAAGGCTTAGGTTTTCGGTTTGGGAGAGAAAGAGATGAAGGGGGAGAAGTGAGAAATAAAAAATGGGGTTGAAAGGGTGAAAATCGCGTTTTTATGCTCCAGGTGCCCGACGGCTAAAGTGACGTGCGAGAGTGTGTCACTTTCACTAGGCACTCTCGCCAAGGTCCCATGGCTCTCGGTACAAAACCGGCGAGAGTGACATGCGAGAGTGACACAAGTCTCACTTTCACTGGTCACTTTAGTCGAGGTCGTACATAAAGTTGTTTTGGCCATAACTTCTTCGTTTTTGCTCCGTTTTCGCTCCGGAAAGGCCTGTTGGGTTCGTATTTGAATTCCCCTTCCAAAAAGACTATAAAATCTAGGATTTAATCCAAAATCCTATTTTTCATATCTATCTTAAAATGTCGATACCTTCCAAAGGTCGGGGTGTTACATACCCGCATCTATTCGAACAGGGAATTCCGGGGACGGAATTCTTTTAAAGGGGGGAGTGTTGTAACATCCGTGACCAATTATTAATACTTTAGAGAGATCGTGGTCAAAATGTAAAAATGAAAAGTTTGATGGAGGGACCTTTTTGCAATATCTAAAATATATATATATGGAACAAATCTCTAGGTCACCTGATTATTCTCATTACTTTCTTGTGTGCGGCTGTGAATCGAGAAGTAGAGGGAGGAAACTGAAATCGGGAGAAATCGACTTAAGGGAGAAATCGCTGAAGGTAACCCTCACCCAAAACCCTTCTTCTTACTATTGTGTATGATCTCTACTGATTTATTTAAGGAATTGGTAGAAAATCTCAAGTTTCACTGTGTTCTTCACCTAAATGACATTAATGGAATTTAGGGTTGGATTTAAATAGTTAAATGAGGAAATGGTTGAATGAAAATATCCGAAAATCCCAAATATGGGTGTTTTACAAAGTTTATAAAGTTAAACACTTCAAAAGGTCAAACTCACCAAATAACTCAATAATTGATAATTTTAAGTAAAACACACAAATACTTGGAAAATAACATTTTTGGCATGTACAACGTTTTCACAAATCAACTTGAACTCACCTTGCTAGATTTAGGCTAAATGTAGATTTTCCCCAAACTTGAGCTCTTTAAAAGAAACTTGAATCCTCAATCCAAGTCTTCCAAAAACCTACATCCATAAGTTTCCAACCATAAATATTCACATCCTACCACAAAGAATCATTCCCAAAACATTTTTACATCAAGATCTCAACTTATACCAAAACCCTAATTTCCATAGATGAAGATAAGAGAAGATTATCTTAATCACAACTTGAATCCACCAACCAAAGCACCTCTAGATCACCAACAAAACACCACAAGCTCCAACTCTTCAAAATGGACAAAAGGTTGGATGAAACCCTAGAAAGTTTTGGGTGAAGAAGATGAAGTGAAAGGGTTTCAAGATTTGTTTTCCCAAAACATGATAGATGAATAAATCACTTACAAAATCTCGAATCTTGTGGCTAAATGGCTCAAAATCGACTTTAAGGCTTAGGTTTTCGGTTTGGGAGAGAAAGAGATGAAGGGGGAGAAGTGAGAAATAAAAAATGGGGTTGAAAGGGTGAAAATCGCGTTTTTATGCTCCAGGTGCCCAACGGCTAAAGTGACGTGCGAGAGTGTGTCACTTTCACTAGGCACTCTCGCCAAGGTCCCATGGCTCTCGGTACAAAACCGGCGAGAGTGACATGCGAGAGTGACACAAGTCTCACTTTCACTGGTCACTTTAGCCGAGGTCGTACATAAAGTTGTTTTGGCCATAACTTCTTCGTTTTTGCTCCGTTTTCGCTCCGAAAAGGCCTGTTGGGTTCGTATTTGAATTCCCCATCCAAAAAGACTATAAAATCTAGGATTTAATCCAAAATCCTATTTTTCATATCTATCTTAAAATGTCGATACCTTCCAAAGGTCGGGGTGTTACATACCCGCATCTATTCGAACAGGGAATTCCGGGGACGGATTTCTTTTAAAGGGGGGAGTGTTGTAACATCCGTGACCAATTATTAATACTTTAGAGAGATCGTGGTCAAAGTGTAAAAATGACAAGTTTGATGGAGGGACCTTTTTGCAATATCTAATATATATATATATATATATGGAACAAATCTCTAGGTCACCTGATTATTCTCATTACTTTCTTGTGTGCGGCTGTGAATCGAGAAGTAGAGGGAGGAAACTGAAATCGGGAGAAATCGACTTAAGGGAGAAATCGCTGAAGGTAACCCTCACCCAAAACCCTTCTTCTTACTATTGTGTATGATCTCTACTGATTTATTTAAGGAATTGGTAGAAAATCTCAAGTTTCACTGTGTTCTTCACCTAAATGACATTAATGGAATTTAGGGTTGGATTTAAATAGTTAAATGAGGAAATGGTTGAATGAAAATATCCGAAAATCCCAAATATGGGTGTTTTACCAAGTTTATAAAGTTAAACACTTCAAAAGGTCAAACTCACCAAATAACTCAACAATTGATAATTTTAAGTAAAACACACAAATACTTGGAAAATAACATTTTTGGCATGTACAACGTTTTCACAAATCAACTTGAACTCACCTTGTTAGATTTAGGCTAAATGTAGATTTTCCCCAAACTTGAGCTCTTTAAAAGAAACTTGAATCCTCAATCCAAGTCTTCCAAAAACCTACATCCATAAGTTTCCAACCATAAATATTCACATCCTACCACAAAGAATCATTCCCAAAACATTTTTACATCAAGATCTCAACTTATACCAAAACCCTAATTTCCATAGATGAAGATAAGAGAAGATTATCTTAATCACAACTTGAATCCACCAACCAAAGCACCTCTAGATCACCAACAAAACACCACAAGCTCCAACTCTTCAAAATGGACAAAAGGTTGGATGAAACCCTAGAAAGTTTTGGGTGAAGAAGATGAAGTGAAAGGGTTTCAAGATTTGTTTTCCCAAAACATGATAGATGAATAAATCACTTGAAAATCTCGAATCTTGTGGCTAAATGGCTCAAAATCGACTTTAAGGCTTAGGTTTTCGGTTTGGGAGAGAAAGAGATGAAGGGGGAGAAGTGAGAAATAAAAAATGGGGTTGAAAGGGTGAAAATCGCGTTTTTATGCTCCAGGTGCCCGACGGCTAAAGTGACGTGCGAGAGTGCGTCACATACCCGCATCTATTCGAACAGGGAATTCCGGGGACGGAATTCTTTTAAAGGGGGGAGTGTTGTAACATCCGTGACCAATTATTAATACTTTAGAGAGATCGTGGTCAAAATGTAAAAATGAAAAGATTGATGGAGGGACCTTTTTGCAATATCTAAAATATATATATATGGAACAAATCTCTAGGTCACCTGATTATTCTCATTACTTTCTTGTGTGCGGCTGTGAATCGAGAAGTAGAGGGAGGAAACTGAAATCGGGAGAAATCGACTTAAGGGAGAAATCGCTGAAGGTAACCCTCACCCAAAACCCTTCTTCTTACTATTGTGTATGATCTCTACTGATTTATTTAAGGAATTGGTAGAAAATCTCAAGTTTCACTGTGTTCTTCACCTAAATGACATTAATGGAATTTAGGGTTGGATTTAAATAGTTAAATGAGGAAATGGTTGAATGAATGGCCGTTTTAAGTTAGGAATGTGTGCCTAAACATGTATCTAACCAGGTTTAGGGATTTAATCGCTTGTGCGACTCGATTCGGTAAGGTTTGGGTTTTTCCAGTTCGTGTTTTCGGATATCGCACCTTCCGGACAGTGGAGTCCGGATAGGATTGTCCGGGTGATTAGCGTCCGGACTACTGGTTCCGAGTGTAGTGTCCGAACGTGTTGTCCGGATAGGAGTTGTCCGGATAAGTTTTCTGAATAGTTTCCAATTGATTTGGTTTTCCAGACGTTGAGTGTCCGGACAGTAGAGTCCGGATAAGGAGTCCGGATGGGGATCCAGAGAAGTGATCCGGACAATGGGGTCCGGACAGTGAGGTCTGGAAAGAGGGTTCCGGATAGTTTGTGTCCATCAATGTTTATCCAGAAAGATTTAAGTACTGAAAGTGTTTTATTAAATCTTAGGTGTTGGGTTCAGTTCGACTTGTTCAAGAGTGAGTCGTGTGCATAAGATACCACTGCAATCAGATGACTTTCCTTACGCCTTTTAGTTGAAGTATAAACATGTTTTGACATTCCTGAAATAGTACGAAAACGAACATGATACTTACGAATTGCTATAAATCGCATGAACAACCGTTTGGAAATGATATAGTTCCATGTTATCAACTATTACTAAATACATGTATTATTGTGTTATCTATAACTTGTTTTATATGCATATGTGGGAGTCGGGTTGCACAGTGGTGGCAGAGCTACCTTGAGTCTTCTAGACTCTCGGAAACTATACTGAGGGTGTGCCTTGAATCTGTTTCTCATGCACACGGGCATGAGGATCTACTGGGGGGCCCGATCGCGATTGTCACATGTGAGTGACGGGGTTGTTTGGCCACTGTGCATACCTTTGTGTGATGCTGATTTCTAACTGTTATGCTTTATTTCTTTAAAGTTTTATCAGTTAATTGGATATTTCTTTTAGAACTGTTTCTATAAGGGGATTCACTAGACCTTATGGTCTAACCCTCGCTTTCAAAACTAAAACCATTTTGAGGGATTCGAGGTAGTGGAGCTTCTTCCAAGGGGAAGGAGAAAGTTTGAAGGTCGAGTTGTGGCTTCAGGAGTAGAGCATTCTAGATCTTTATTTGCTTGCAATGTAGTTTCCTTAGAGTTACTCGGTTGTGGTAGACACTTTTTGCTGCCAAATTTTGTTGGGATTTGTAACTTTGTAATAGGGATGTACTGGGACCCATTTTGGACTTAACTTATGTTATATGCATGTTTGGATTATATGGTTGTTACATATTCCTAAAATGCGGAAGACTTCACCAAGCTATTCCCTTCTCATGCATATAACTAACACTCATCACAACACAGTGTCACTAACACTATTCCCCAACCGGAACCTGAGTCACATGCCGACAAATAAAAGGTTAGGTCAACGCCTAGTGAGTTCAAGAATTTTCATCATGATTAAATAATTCGTTAAGCGAAAAGAGTGCAACGTAAATCATGATTTCCAAAAAGGATTTATATTAAATATGCAAACAACCCATTTTCTGTAACGTCCCAAAAATTACAATAAATTTGAACTTTTTAAAAATACCTTTTCAATTAAATAAACCATAAGTGTTCAAAGCCAATTAAACGTTTATCAAAATCTCGTTAAGTTAAATAACCAAATCAAAATAACACAGCGGAAAAATGTAATAATTCTAAACATAATGTCTCAAAGTAAAAAGTCGTGAAAGTCTCCACAACGCGCCAGTGTGTACCGTCACGCCTTACTGCCACTCGTACCTGAAACAGTAATTTGTAGGGAAAGAGTAAGCACGAAGCTTAGTGAATTCAAACACGTACGTAAAATAGCAATCATATGAACACCACCCCTATCAGCAGATATATATAACAATTAACACATGTCAGTCTAAGAACACAAGCAAACTCAAGCAAGAACACATGTGTATGTATCCATGGGTCTCCCCGAATTCATACAACACCGGTACACGTATACCTTGGTCTCCCCGAGTTCATACAACACCCATGTACGTATTCCTCGGTCTCCCCGAGTTTATACAACACCCAAGGTATTATACTAGACACTAACACAATCGGATATTACCCACAACCAAATCAGCTAACACACACGAGCTACCGCAATGCACATATAATCCCTATCCTACGCAGTGAGAGAACTCACCTCGAAAAGCAAAGTAGAACACCACGAACAGCGACAAGGACCCGTCAACTCCAACTCACTTCTTTTCATCTAAAGAAGTGTTATCAAGTGTCAAAGTGGAGTCCTAACCCGAAATTACAACTACAAGTCTAAACGTGTATTTTCCAGCTTTTGGTCCAGATTTTCAGGTCTGCTCGTGACCTTTTTAGCCCCCCTTAAACCCATCCATCCAGAAATATAATTCCATAATTAGAAAGTTCTATGTCTTAGGTTTCCAGGGACATATCGCACGCGTTCGTACGAGGTCCCTACTATTTTATATGAATTTTTCAAAATAGACTACCCGAACAGTGAAAACCGGACCAGTCTGCACTAATTGCCATTTTGGCCCTAGCTAGAGGCCGAATTAAATTTTCTGCAAAACATAAGAAACCTACTAGACACAATTCTTGAGATTTGGGCACTGGTTTCACCTCAATCCGAGTTTCCTAGATGTTTCTATGGATTTTACAAAACAGGGACAGATTAAGCGTTTTCACATAAAATGATAACTTTGGTTCGGTTTAGGGTTTACGCGTTTAGGTTTAGGGTTAGCGAATTAGGGTTAGGGTTTAGGTACTAAGGCCGAGCCCATCATGCAACACCCACTGCCACCTCCGGAAGTGGTGGTCGGCGGCAGCCACCACCTACGGTGGTGGTGGTGGTTCGGTAAAAGAAACCGGCGAGACCCAAAGGATAATTCAACCAACCTATCTCGGCCACACACACACTCGTGCCTACCCTAACAGCCGTAAACTCGCCATCACTGCCACCGCGCTGGTGGTGCACGGCGGCACACCCTACGGCAGCCATGGTTGCGGCGCCGGTGGTGGTTTCGCGGTTGAAATGACGACGACGACAGAAAGAAAGAAACGGGAAGAGGACTTACCTTTCGATGACAACCCAGCAGCAACCACGACGGGACTCCGACTTCCTTCACGTCGTGTTCGTCGTCTCTCTCTCTCTCTCTCTCTCTCTCTCTCTCTCTCTCTCTTGCCGGCAGAAGACCACGGCGACGGCGATCTTGGGGGGGGAGGGGGTTTCGGCGATGACAGCAAATCGAGAGGAAGAGAGGTGCTAGGGTTGTTGTGGTGTTTCTTGCGTGCGACACAAACCAAAAATGAGAAGGGGAGGGGGTCGGTTCCTTATGGGCCGATCCACGCAACATATACATAAAATTACATTTTTAGTCCCTGCTCTTTCCAAAACCTTGCAAAATGAGTCAAGGTTTGCCAATTAGCCTTTAACAAAAATCTTATCACTTTTGGTCTTCCCCGTTAATTCCCGTTAATAAGAATTTGTTAGAGAAATATATTAAATAATAAATACGTAAAGTAAAGCCATACCGGGACACGAGCTTTACAACTCTCCCCCGCTTGAATTAGACTTCGCCCTCGAAGTCTACGTCCGCAAATAGTTCTGGATAGTTCTTCCGCATCTCAGCCTCGGGTTCCCAAGTCCACTCGGAACCCTTTCGGTGCTGCCACCGGACTTTCACCAAGCCAATTATCTTGTTACGCGAGGTCCTCGTGCTCCTCTCAATAATAGCAATCGGCTTCTCCACATAATTAAGCCGCTCGTCAATCTGAATATCCTCAAGAGGAATCACCGCAGACTCATCCACCACACATTTCCGCAACTGAGACACGTGGAAAGTGTTGTGGATCAAACTCAGCTCGTCCGGTAACTCTAAGCGATAAGCTACCTTTCCCACTCGAGCAATGACCTTGTAAGGTCCAATGTAACGGGGTCCCAACTTTCCCCGTTTAGGAAACCGAATCACCCCTTTCCAGGGCGAAACCTTCAGCAAGACATAATCCCCCACCTGAAACTCCAAGACTGATCGTCTCTTATCGGCGTAACTCTTCTGCCGACTCTATGCAGTAACTAAACGGTCCCGCACCATCTGTATCATCTCAGTCGTCTTCAGCACAATATCAGTGCTCCCCAATACTCGCTGACCAACCTCGCCCCAGCAAATGGGCGTCCTGCACTTCCTACCATACAACATCTCGTACGGCGGCATGCCAATACTGGAATGAAAGCTGTTGTTGTAGGAAAACTCCTCCAAAGGAAGGTACTGATCCCAACTACCTCCAAAATCAATAGCACATGCCCGAAGCATATCCTCAAGAGTCTGAATAGTACGCTCACTCTGCCCGTCGGTCTGTGGATGAAAAGTCGTGCTAACATGTAACCGCGTACCCATCTCCTCCTGAAATTTCTCCTAAAACTGGGAGGTAAAATGGGTGTCCCTGTCGGAGACAATCGAAACTGGCACCCCGTGCCTGGCTACAATCTCTCGCACGAAAATCTCTGCGAGCTTCTCCGCCGAGGAGCTCTCCCTGATGGCCAAAAAGTGAGCACTCTTGGTCAGACGATCGACGATCACCCAAATAGCATCATTCCCACGTGGAGTCCTTGGGAGTTTAGTAATGAGATCCATCGTGATCTTCTCCCATTTCCACACCGGAATCTCTAAAGGCTGCAACTTCTCATGTGGCCGCTGGTGCTCAGCCTTGACCTTCTGACAAGTCAGGCATTCCTCTACACACTTGGCGACGTCCCGCTTCATGCCGGGCCACCAATAATCCTCCCGCAGGTCGCGGTACATCTTTGTAGCTCCAGGATGAATAGAAAACTTAGACTTATGCGCCTCGTCCAACAATATCTGCCTGTTCCCACCAGTGAAGGGAACCCAAACACGACCATACCGGGTCAATAAACCCCGACTATCACGGGCGAAAATCGGAATTTCACCTGAACTCTCTCGCGTTTGGCCTTCTCGTCCAGAATCGCCACTTCCTGAGCATCACCTATCGACTCAAGGAGAGGTGCAACCACTGTTAACCGCTGACACAAACCCCGAAGTGGCTCACCAACTGGATGTCGACTAAGTGCGTCCGCAACAACATTCGCTTTACCCGGGTGGTAAAGTATCTCACAATCATAATCCTTGACTACGTCGAGCCACCTCCTCTGTCTCATATTGAGGTTTTGCTGGTCCATCAAGTATTTGAGGCTTTTATGGTCAGTGTATATCGTACACTTGACGCCATACAAGTAATGCCTCCAAATCTTGAGAGCAAACACCGGTGCTCCCAACTCTAGGTCATGTGTCGGGTAGTTCGCCTCATGAGGCTTCAACTGCCTCGAAGCGTAAGCTATAACCTTACCGCGCTGCATGAGCACGGCGCCCAATCCCTGGTGAGAAGCGTCACAATACACTACCAGATCCTCCATACCCTCGGGCAAAGTCAACACCGGAGCCTCGCATAAACGTCTACGCAGCTCTTCAAAAGCCCTTTGCTGCTCCTCACCCCAACTAAAAGCCGCAGATTTCTTTGTCCTTCGGGTCATAGGTAAACAATCTTGGAGAAATCCTGAATGAATCTCCGGTAGTACCCCGCTAACCTAAGAAAACTCCGTACTTCAGTGGGAGTCTTCGGCACCTCCCACCGCATTACTGCGGTAATCTTGGCCGGATCGACCATAATACCCTTCTGGTTCACGACATGTCCTAGGAATTGGACCTCTCGTAACCAGAATTCACACTTGGAGAACTTGCCATAAAGCTTCTCCCACCTCAAAATCTCCAAAACTTCTCGCAAATGCGTCTCGTGCTCTTCCTTCGACTTCGAATACACAAGAATATCGTCGAAGAACACAATCACCGACCGATCCAGCATCGGGCTACACACCCTGTTCATAAGATCCATGAACGCGGCTGGTGCATTGGTGGGCCTGAAAGGCATCACCACAAACTCGTAATGGCCATAACGTGTACGAAATGCCGTCTTCTCCGTATCCTCACTTCTCACCCGCATCTGATGATACCCCAACCTCAGATCAATCTTAGAGAACTACGAGGCTCCCTGTAGCTGGTCGAACAAGTCATCGATCCTTGGCAGAGGATAACGATTCTTTACCGTAAGCTTATTCAACTCACGGTAGTCTATACACATCTGTTGGGACCCTTCCTTCTTCTTCACAAACAGAATCGGGGCTCCCCACGGTGAACAACTCGGCTTGATGAACTCCTTTTCAAGAAGTTCCTGCAACTGAGTGTACAGCTCCTGCATCTCCAGTGGAGCCAGGCGATAAGGTGCCTTGGCCACCGGAGCAGCACCCGGAATCATTTCAATGCGGAACTCTACCTGTCGCTCGGGAGGTATCCCCGGTAAATCATCGGGAAATACGTCAACAAACTCCCGTACCACTGGCACCTCCTCCGCAGTCTCCTTTTCTTCGTCGTCGCGCGTGTCTATCACATACGCTAAATATCCTTGGCCACTGTGCTGCAAGTACCTTCGAGCTCTCGCAGCCGAACATATCGTTGAAGTCCGCCTGGGCGAGTCGCCCTGAACTAGTAGTTCTCCCCCGCTTGGGGTTCGAACTCGTACTTGTTTGCGGCGACAAACAATCTCAGCATCGAAAGCATCCATCCAGTCCATGCCCACAATCACGCACAACTCCCGCATAGCGATCAGAATCAGATCAATAGGGAATCTCACGCCAGAGATTTCCAAAGTACACCCACGATACACGTCAGTAACCGTCAAAGTCCTATCATCAGCAACCTCAACTACCAGTGGACAGCCTAACCGTCCTACACTACGGCCCAAACGCTCACTAAAAGTGTGAGACACGAAAGAATGAGTAGCCCCGCTATCAAACATCACTACAGCAGGCACCGAGTTAACTAAGAACGTACCTGATCATACAGTTTAAGCAAAAATCAATTACGTACAATAATCAATAATAAAAAAGAATCAAGTGATGGAATATACCTGTCACCACTTTAGGCGTAGCCTGCGCCTCCTCCACTTTTAGCTGATGAACTCTACCTCGGGCCGCCTCGGGTCCAGCCTGACCCACACGACCATCAGTAATACACAAGGGAGCAGCAGCAGGAGCTCTTTGTGCCCCACCCCCATCAGTAACCCTCGGATTCGGGCAGTTGGCCTTCAGGTGGCCCGTCTGTTTGTAGTTAAAGCAGACCATCAGTGGTACCCTGCAATCCCGACCGTAGTGTCCTACCTGGCCACACTTGAAACATTTGTCATCCCTCCTTCCGTTACCATCCCTGGCCTTAAACCCACCGCTCCTTTGACTCGAGTGCGAGTCTGAAAACCTCGTCTTCTTCGGAACACCCGATACTGGTGCCAAGGTCTGCACCGCTTTCCTCTTCTTAGCCTGCGTCTCTAACTCAAGTTCCCGTCTCCGTGCAGCCTCCATCATCGCAGCAAGTGTAGCATACTGCGCAGTACTCACGAACTCCCTGATCTCGGTACGTAACATATCCTTGTACCGTGTCATCTTCATGTCCTCAGAAGCAGCATACTGGGGACAGAATAGTGCCATCTCCATGAACTTTCGGTTCATCTCCTTCACGGTCTCCGTAGTCTGAGTGAGCTCCAAGAATTCTTTGGCAATCCTCTCCATCTCCACTGGAGGCACATACTCTTCACGAAAACGTACGACGAACTCCTCCCAGGTCAAAGTAGTGCACTCAATAGGCGTCAAAGCAGTAGCACACCAGTCTTTCGCTCCGTCACGTAACAGATTCACCGTGAAGCGAACCTTCAGGTTCTCATGACAACCACTAGTAAGGAAAGCTCACTCCATATCTGAGATCCAGCGCATACTGATAATCGGGTTCGAGTCTCCCTTGAACTCAGGAGGAGAACAAGCAGAGAGATCCCGATACTCAAACTCCCTCGCTCGGGGCTGCCCAACCACAGGGGGAGGAATCGCCACGATGCGCTCCTCCATCAATATTACTACCTCATCACGAATTGCGGTAATAATCTCGGGGATCGCCTCCCCAATAGAATGCGTCACCTCAGCCGCAATCATTTCACGTATCTGCTCGGCAGTAATTCCAGTACCAGCATCTGAATCAGCATTGTTGTTCCTCCTTGTGATGGCCATTCTGGGTAATTATTACAACGAGTTATTAGCACACATTAAATCCTGCTAACTATGCTCACGCTCAACTCCTCGGATTCCCCGTGACCTTCCCCGACTCGAGCATGGATCCTGTGCTTCAGATAGTAGGAGCTCTACTACTACCTTCCACACCTATCCTTACTCGTTTCGAGTCCCATCCCGAAGTGCCCAAGTAGTTCCTTGCTGACAGTTTAACCCATATGCCCATACCAGCATATGTCAACACTCTTCCTAGTTCACTAGGAATTTCACCCCATCCCCTACCCTTGCTATGTCAAAATTCCCACTAGTCATGACGAGTCGCCTTGCGAATGCACAGTCGCATACAGTGTGAAATCAGATAGAAAAAAAAATTGTAGGTTCCCAGATTCACTTTGTATCATATTAATGGTAGTGAAATAGACAGCGGAAGCATATTAAATAAAGCCATTAAAATGAGTGATTGTGTAAACTGTAACATCCCTTATCTTTAAAACACTCATTTAACGGAAAGTAACCTTAAAATACAGCGGAAGATTTGTAATTAAAACATTTAGATAAAATCCCATAATCTTATAGAAAAGAGTACAAGTTTGCAACTTAAAACCAATAAGTTTGAGACAAACAATATTCAACTGAAAAGCTTAGAGAATCCAAAACTATCATTCATCAAAAGAAAATATAAGCTGCTGAGCTGCCGCAAATCCAAAAGCTTCAAGCTGGAGCCTTTCCTTTATTCTTCGAAGATGTACCTGCCACTAAAAGATGAATAGCAACGGGGTAAGCTTTCGCTTAGTGAGCACGCACCTATACCACATATCATCATGCATACATACTCGCATAAACATAGCAATCACATACATGTAACATCCTTCCATTCCTTAAGGCACAAAGCCAATAAGGAAGGTCATAACTAGACACTGGTACCAGGCCTCTTCATACATAACATATTCCCTAGGGGTATTACTACCACCATAGGTACTCTTTCCTTTGGCAAAGCCAACATACACATAATCACACATGCAATCCAACTACATACACATAACTTACATAATATAGGTAGAGTACTCACCTGTCAAGATGTCAATTACCA
Source organism: Saussurea involucrata (assembly GCA_033807775.1). NCBI lineage: Eukaryota > Viridiplantae > Streptophyta > Magnoliopsida > Asterales > Asteraceae > Saussurea > Saussurea involucrata. The sequence goes on along the minus strand of CM066321.1, from coordinate 848,610 downwards.
AGTACTTCACAGTGTATAATAATCACCTCGTACCACCTATAACATTCATACATACACATATCATAACAAGCCCAAAAATGGAACTCTAATTCTATCCCAACTCTCATCCCGAAATGACATAGCTAGGATAGTCCAAATACCATAAAACTTTGCCAAACATCCCATTTCATACACCCCATTTCTATTGATTTCTAAACATAATACACATACCTTGCAATTCTAGACCGCGAACAACAATCCTCCTAGAACCTTTCACAACTTGAATCTTCCAAAATCACCAAATCTTTCGCCTGGAAAATACAGCAACTTCGGACACTTGGTTCTCTCTACTGGGAACTCCGATGCCAAATCCCTCCGGTCAGAATGTAGATTAGAGGGTCGTGAAATCGCTGTCCAAATTTCACGACGATCCAACGGTTAACGAAGGAGAATCGGTCGATCTTTCACAGCAGCTCACAAGAAGTCCGAAAATCCCTTTCACAGCAACTTCGGACACTTGGTTCTCTCTACTGGGAACTCCGATGCCAAATCCCTCCGGTCAGAATGTAGATTAGAGGGTCGTGAAGTCGCTGTCCAAATTTCACGACGATCCAACGGTTAACAAAGGAGAATCGGTCGGTCTTTCACAGCAGCTCACAAGAACTCCGAAAATCCCTTTCTCTTTTCTCTCTTCTTTGCTAAAGAAACAAATGGCTGCAAATGAGGGTGTTTAGGGTTTCCATCCCCTTTACATACATGCCAAAACACACCCTCATCTTACAAAATTGATAAACTGGCCCCTAGATTCCTGAACACGTACATAACGACCCAAAAATTAACTCAACCCCAAAAGAGACAGTTAAATCACGTAAATTGGGAAACGGGGTGTTACAACTCTCCCCCACTTACCAGGATTTCGTCCTCGAAATCGATCAGACTTGGAAGAGTTCCGGATAATTCGATCTCATCTCAGCTTCCGGTTCCCATGTCCATTCTGATCCTTTTCGGTGTTCCCACTGAATTTTCATTAAGCTAATCTCCTTGTTTCGCAAGGATTTGGTCTTTCTTTCCAAGATTGCTATCGGTCTCTCAATATAATTCAACCGTTCGTCGACCTGTATGTCATCTATAGGGACATGCACCGACTCGTCAGCTAAACACTTCCTCAACTGAGATACGTGGAAGGTGTTGTGTATCAGACTGAGTTCCGGCGGAAGCTCCAGCCGGTACGCAACCTTCCCAACCCGTGCTATCACCTTGAAAGGTCCGATAAACCTAGGGCCTAGCTTGCCCCTCTTCCGGAATCGGATCACCCCTTTCCAAGGTGATACCTTCAACAAAACATTATCTCCCACGTTGAACTCCAGATCCGACCTTCGCTTGTCGGCGTAACTCTTTTGACGACTCTGTGCGGTTCGTAGCCTATCCCGAATCATCTCAATACTTTCCGTCGTTTTCTGAACCACTTCTGTGCTGCTTAACTCCCGCTGGCCTACCTCTCCCCAACAGATAGGAGTCCTACATCTTCTCCCGTACAACATCTCATACGGAGGCATGCCAATACTGGCATGGAAACTGTTGTTGTATGAGAACTCAGCCAACGGTAAATACGTATCCCAGCTGCCCCCAAAATCCAAAACACAAGCTCTCAACATATCCTCAAGAGTCTGAATTGTTCTCTCGCTTTGCCCGTCCGTCTGTGGGTGAAAGGCTGTACTGAACTGAAGTCTCGTACCCAAATCTTCATGGAACTTCCCCCAAAACCGCGACGTAAACCGAACATCCCTGTCTGATATCACTGTTACCGGTACCCCATGCCTTGCTACAATTTCACTGACATAGATGTCAGCTAACTTTTCTGCAGATGAACTTTCACGGATCGCGATAAAATGGGCACTCTTTGTCAGCCTATCTACAACCACCCAAATGGCATCATGATTCCTAGGTGTTCGAGGCAACTTGGTAATCAGATCCATTGTTATATGCTCCCACTTCCACTCTGGTATCTCTAATGGCTGTAACTTCCCGTGCGGTCTCTGATGCTCTGCTTTGACCCTTAAACAAGTCAAACATTTCTCCACGTACTTAGCCACGTCCCTCTTCATCCCCGGCCACCAGTAGTCAGTCTTCAGATCTCTATACATCTTAGTAGCACCGGGATGGATAGAGAACCTTGACTTATGCGCCTCGTCCAGAAGTGTCTGCCTTGCCTCACACGATACTGGAACCCATACCCGACCGTACCGAGTCAATAGACCTCAACTGTCGGGCACTAACTGATCCACATGTCCCTTTATCCGTTCCTTCTTCTGGTTCTCACCCTTGATCGCTTCCTCTTGAGACCTTCTTACCAAGTCTTGAAGCGACGTTGATACTGTTAGTCTCATCAACGGTGCCCGAAGTAGAACACTACTCGCTCTTCTACTCAAGGCATCCGCTACGACATTTGCCTTCCCCGGGTGATAAAGAATCTCGCAATCATAATCCTTCACCATATCCAACCACCCGCTGTCTCATGTTCAAATTCTGTTGATCCATGAAATAACGAAGACTCTTGTGGTCCGTATAGATAGTACACTTCACCCCATACAGGTAGTGCCGCCATAACTTGAGAGCGAACACCACTGCCGCAAGCTCCAAATCATGAGTCGGGTAATTCACCTCATGCGTCTTCAGTTGACGAGACGCATAGGCAATCACCCTTCCCCTCTGCATAAGAACGCAGCCTAGCCCGTGATAAGACGCATCACAGTAGACTGTCATGTCTTCAACTCCCTCCGGTAGTGTCAACACCGGAGCCTCGCATAACTTTCTCCTTAAGGTTTCGAACGCTGTTTTCTGTTCCTCTCCCCAAACGAAACGTTCGTTCTTCCTCGTCAGCTTCGTCAACGGAACTGCTATCTTGGAGAAATCCTGGATGAACCGGCGGTAGTACCCGGCTAATCCAAGGAAACTCCTAATCTCAGTGGGAGTCTTCGGGGTTTCCCACTTCATCACTGCCTCCACCTTCGCTGGGTCTACCTTGATACCCTCTCGGTTCACAAGATGTCCAAGAAATTGAACCTCTTGTAACCAGAAATCACACTTGGAGAACTTTGCATATAACTGCTCCTTACGCAAAATCTCCAAAACCTCTCGTAGATGCTCCATATGATCCTCCTTCGACTTGGAGTAGATCAGTATATCGTCTATAAACACGATGACTGACCTATCCAACATCGGTCTGCAAACTCTATTCATAAGATCCATGAATGCCGCCGGTGCGTTCGTCAGTCCAAATGGCATCACGATGAACTCGAAATGCCCGTACCTGTTTCTGAACGCTGTCTTGTGAACATCCTCTTCCCTGACCTTCAACTGGTGGTACCCTGAGCGAAGATCTATCTTAGAGAACCAAACGGCTCCCTGAAGTTGATCGAAGAGATCGTCGATCCTCGGCAACGGGTATCTGTTCTTCACCGTAAGCTTGTTAAGCTCTCTATAGTCGATGCACATCCGCATCGACCCGTCCTTCTTTTTCACGAAAAGGATAGGGGCTCCCCAAGGTGAACTACTGGGGCGGATGAAACCCTTATCCAACAGTTCCTCCAGCTGCTTAGACAGTTCATGCATCTCCGGAGGTGCCAAACGGTAAGGAGCCTTTGCTACCGGTGCCGCCCCCGGAATCAAGTCTATTCGGAACTCCACTTGCCTCCCGGGAGGAATGCCAGGCAAGTCATCCGGGAAAACATCCGGAAACTCGCTGACCACTGGTACATCTGCCACTGTTCTCTTCTTTTTCTCCTCCCGTTCATCAACAATATACGCCAAGTAACTGCTACCACCATGGTGCACATATCTTCTAGCTTTGGCCAAAGTGCACACCTTTGGTACCCCTTTTCTTCCTTCACTCGAGATAGTTAATTCTCCCCCACTTGGGGTTCGAATCACTACCTGCTGTTTTTCACAATCAATGCGCGCTCCATTCCGACTAAGCCAATCTATCCCAACTACTACATTTATTTCCCTCATCGCAATAGGAATAAGATCTATACTAAACTTCACTCCGGCTATCTCTATTACATTACCTTTATACACATCACTCACAAAACGAAACTCCTCGTCCGCTATTTCTACTTCTAGCGGACTCTCTAACTTGTCCTTTACAATAGCAAAGTCTTTACAAAACGATAAAGAAACAAAAGATTTAGTAGCTCCCGAGTCAAATAAGACAAGGGCAGGTGATGCATTAACAGGAAAAATACCTGTCACGACATCTGGCTCCTCCTTTGCTTCATCTACGGTCATCTGGAACACTCGCCCCCGAGTCCTGGGTGCGTCGTTCTTCTTTCCCAATCCACCCTCTAGCATCTTCACCGGTGCGGTTCCCGAGTTCTGGACCGACCCGGTATTCATTGGGCACTCGTCAGCAAAATGGCCCGGCTTGTAGCACTTAAAACATATCTTTGCGGTCGCCTTGCAGTCTCGACTGATATGACCCGGTTGCCCGCATTTGTAACAGGTTCCGGAGCCCATACGACATTCTCCCGGATGCTGTCGTCCACACTTCCCACAGCGGGGATGCTCTCTCTTGAACTCTTTCTTTACCTCCGGTTTATGACTCCCAGTTTTGAACCTCTTAGTCTGCTGAGGTTGAGTCTGAACCGTTTCTGCCCTTCTTGTCTTTCTTTGGCTCTCTAATTCGAGCTCTCTAGCCCGAGCCGCCTCGTGCATCTGCTGAAAATCAGTGCACCTTGCCATAACAACAAATTCTCTAATCTCCTGTTTCAAAACTCTCCCATATCTGTACATTTTGGCCTTTTCATTCCTGACATACTCAGGACAGAAAAGGGACCGCTCCAAAAACTTGTCAGTGATCTCGTTCACCGACTCCGTAGTTTGCTCCATAGATAGAAACTCATTTGTGAGTCTCTCTAGCTCAATTTGGGGCACATACTGTTCCATGAACAGTTCCTTGAACTGTTCCCAAGTCATGCTATCCACTTGTTCTGGCGTCCGAGCACGAACAATAAGGTTCCACCAGTCTTTCGCAGCCTTCCTCAGAAGGTTCGATGCGTAGCGAACCTTGACTTCCTCGGTACAAAAACTGGTGCGGAAAGCACCCTCCACCTCAGCTATCCAACGAGTGCTGGTTACGGGGTCCTTCTGCCCCTCAAACTGTGGCGGCTGACAGGCCGAGAAATCTCTGTAGCTTGTCCCCCGTGGTTGTACGCCTGACAAGCCTCCTGATCCACTGGCCCTGCTGGCCACAGCTGCCTCTACCTGACTACGAATTTCATTAGCCAGTTCCTGCTTTACCTGCTCAAAGAGACTTGGGAGTAACTCGTGAAGAACCTCCCCGACCTCAGCAGCGATCACACCTCTCAGATCAGGAATTTCCTGATCCTCTTCAATAATCGGTCTCTTGCCTTGCCTTCTAGTGTTCACCATTCTGATACATTAACATGATACTTTAGAATAATTCATCTACATCCCCCCCCCCCCTGAGCAAACTCCTAGCATAGTCCAGAGGTCCTAGCTTAGTTGTCTTTCTTTCTAACATGCTCCTTAGAAACCTTCTGCTTATACTCTCTTAACAAAATCCCTTTCTAGCATGTTACTACCCAACCCTCAACCTTCTCTGGTTCATAGAATTCTTTTGCAACTATATCAAGTCCCGGCATGTACACTGTAATTGCAATGGTATGGGCCCTTATACCATTATAATTACACCCTCCATGTTTAGACTCAACACCGTCACTAAGGTTCCAATTCCCAGCTTAGTTGGTACCTTTAACATATATATCACAACATTTTCCATATCTACCACTTATCATATAAACATTATAATCATATTCTAATTCACATTATGCATCAACAAAACATACTTGAAATCATAACCTTGTCACATTGACCATATCTAGCATACATAAACATAATTACTCATCCAATACAGTTATAAAACTGGTCTTTCACAAAACTGAACATGCTTTATCATAAATCCTAATATGGAATAGTGTGCTCACCCCCGTCTTGATGCTCTGGACCGCAGCTCAGCCGTAAAAACTTTTTCTTTTAAAACACCCTTTCCTTATAAACCATTTTCTTACACGAAACAGCTTTTTTTTTAAAGGTTACTTATTTGAAAACTTGAGCACTTGGGTTTAAGTTCAAACACTCACCACTTGTGAATGCCCGAATCCCTTAAACCAAGGCTCTGATACCAACTGTAACATCCCTTATCTTTAAAACACTCATTTAACGGAAAGTAACCTTAAAATACAGCGGAAGATTTGTAATTAAAACATTTAGATAAAATCCCATAATCTTATAGAAAAGAGTACAAGTTTGCAACTTAAAACCAATAAGTTTGAGACAAACAATATTCAACTGAAAAGCTTAGAGAATCCAAAACTATCATTCATCAAAAGAAAATATAAGCTGCTGAGCTGCCGCAAATCCAAAAGCTTCAAGCTGGAGCCTTTCCTTTATTCTTCGAAGATGTACCTGCGACTAAAAGATGAATAGCAACGGGGTAAGCTTTCGCTTAGTGAACACGCACCTATACCACATATCATCATGCATACATACTCGCATAAACATAGCAATCACATACATGTAACATCCTTCCATTCCTTAAGGCACAAAGCCAATAAGGAAGGTCATAACTAGACACTGGTACCAGGCCTCTTCATACATAACATATTCCCTAGGGGTATTACTACCACCATAGGTACTCTTTCCTTTGGCAAAGCCAACATACACATAATCACACATGCAATCCAACTACATACACATAACTTACATAATATAGGTAGAGTACTCACCTGTCAAGATGTCAATTACCAAGTACTTCACAGTGTATAATAATCACCTCGTACCACCTATAACATTCATACATACACATATCATAACAAGCCCAAAAATGGAACTCTAATTCTATCCCAACTCTCATCCCGAAATGACATAGCTAGGATAGTCCAAATACCATAAAACTTTGCCAAACATCCCATTTCATACACCCCATTTCTATTGATTTCTAAACATAATACACATACCTTGCAATTCTAGACCGCGAACAACAATCCTCCTAGAACCTTTCACAACTTGAATCTTCCAAAATCACCAAATCTTTCGCCTGGAAAATACAGCAACTTCGGACACTTGGTTCTCTCTACTGAGAACTCCGATGCCAAATCCCTCCGGTCAGAATGTAGATTAGAGGGTCGTGAAGTCGCTGTCCAAATTTCACGACGATCCAACGGTTAACGAAGGAGAATCGGTCGATCTTTCACAGCAGCTCACAAGAACTCCGAAAATCCCTTTCACAGCAACTTCGGACACTTGGTTCTCTCTACTGGGAACTCCGATGCCAAATCCCTCCGGTCAGAATGTAGATTAGAGGGTCGTGAAGTCGCTGTCCAAATTTCACGACGATCCAACGGTTAACGAAGGAGAATCGGTCGGTCTTTCACAGCAGCTCACAAGAACTCCGAAAATCCCTTTCTCTTTTCTCTCTTCTTTACTAAAGAAACAAATGGCTGCAAATGAGGGTGTTTAGGGTTTCCATCCCCTTTACATACATGCCAAAACACACCCTCATCTTACAAAATTGATAAACTGGCCCCTAGATTCCTGAACACGTACATAACGACCCAAAAATTAACTCAACCCCAAAAGAGACAGTTAAATCACGTAAATTGGGAAACGGGGTGTTACATAAACGATAAATGAACTATGAGAATCAAATATTGAACAGAAAAATGATAACAGGATCAGATGTAAAAGCTGCTCATATATTGATAATGAATCACACGAAGAACATGTTCAAGTGTGTTCGGAAATCTCATAGGACAACAATATCGTACGGAGGTAGTGCTCGGGATTGCTGCAGTGTGTGCTTAAACAATTGTGGAAAAACTACTCTTCCCAAAGCTTACAATTGTTTGTTCCACTACCTCTCTATTTATAGCCCAGGAAAAGTGAAGGCAGTGTATTATCGTACCCTAGAATGACACGTGGAAAGTGTGTCTCCTATTTTTAGGGCATACGTGGAAAGTATGGACACTTGTCTACCACTTGGGATTTCCTACGAGACTTCGGCTGACAGAGGTCTTCACTTCACCAGATCTCTTTCGCAAGAGCTCTGTTGGTCTTCTGTTAAACACGTTTTTCTGTTGGAAGTCTTCGACAGAGCTCTGTTGAGCTCTGTTGGTCTTCTGACTTGAACTTCTTCCGAATCTTCTGTCTGATCTCTGTTGGTCTTCTGACTTGAACTATTTTCAATACTTTTACATAACAGATACTTGGGGCCAACAATCTCCCCCTAAGTATTGAAAATAAAAATTTACAATTGACAAGAGATTAAACAAAAGAACAAAGAATTTTTACCTCTGTCGAAGCCTTGCACTAATCTTTTGGAATATTACAATGAGATTTAAAAGATCAGTACATTTAAGCATAATCATCTCCCCTAAGAATTCTGTCGAATCTTCTGATTAGAGTACGGAAATCCAGCATCAGATCAATCTGGTCGATGAAGAGTTTCTGCTGTTCTTCTGGACACTTGTTTCTTGGGAGATCTTGGATTATGTTCTTGAGGTATACTAGCGACTCACTTGAGTATTTGTTGGTTTCAGCTGCTCTGATGGCCTTCTTTATGCCCTTCTGTCGGCAGATAAAGACTGGAGGATCTTCTACTACGGTTCCAGTTCTGTGATGGCCATAACCCTCAAGGTTTTCATTTGGTGGTGCAATCGCTAGTTTCTCTACTTCAAAATCTATGCCTAGCTGATAGTCAATCTGTATTCTGAGATTGATGTGCTCTTGCATAGCAAATCTGACTTCTGGTAGTGCAGTTCTGGCTGGTGTGTATCTTTCTGAGAAGTTCAAACAATATGCGTGGAGTAAGATCAGGTCATATGGGTTCAGAAGGACGAGATCATTGTCATTGAAGATTTCATTTCTGCCTTCTATTGATTCCACAGTATACTCATGGTATGTGACCCTGTCGTGTTGAAACTTCTTGTGCTTAATGTCCAGAATTCTGCAGATACCGAAGTTTATATTGATGGCTCTGTTCTGATTTGACTTGGTTTGGATGAACTTTAGCCTTGCATCAGAAATGGTGTTTATTCTGATTGGGTTGAGGTATGGGTTAATGGGTACGGTATTTACAGGGATGATGTCTCTGTCAGTATATAGAAATGCAAATACCGTTTCTAAGGCAGGTTTTTCGGTATGAAAGTTAGAGGTCCCTGGGTTCTGTTCTGTTACCGTTGGGTTTGGGTCATCATGGGTTTCTACCATAAGAGTGTCGATGTGAGAAGATTTCTGAGTAGCTTGAGGTTGGGCTTGACTTAGTTGTCCTTCAGCAGAGGATGGGTCTGTCCTCTCTGGTTCTTTTGTTGGAGAAGTAGGAGGGGTATCTAGGCAGATGATCTTTGGTGCTTCTTGTGTTGACTCTTCTGTCGGTTTGATGACTCTGTCCTTGAACATGTAGTCAAATGCCACTTCAGTCATCTCTGTCATGATTTCCTCTGTTATCCCCTTTTCTCCTTTTGTAGTCTCTGCCTCAGTTGTTTCTGTGATTTTCCCTTTACCCTTGGCTTCTCTTTCTTTTTCAACCTCTTTCTCCTTCTCTGCCTCTTTCTCCTTCTCCTTCTCCTTCTCCTTCTCCTTCTCCTTCTCCTTCTCCCCCTTTTGTTGTTCTGAGGACTCACCCAGTTGATCGTCTGATTGACCTTCTTGAGCATCCTCAAAATCATCATCATCGCTAGAGGAGTCAATTCGAGCTTCTAGTGAGGACTGAACAACAAACTTCAGACCAGCTTTGTGTCTCTTGCTTGATGGTTCGTCTGTTGGTGCTTCTTCTGCAGGTCTTTTTGATGTAGAGGTAGCCTGTAAAATAATATCAGTAAAGTTTGAGGCGGCCTTTGTCATTACATCTTCTACCTCTGTTGCAGCACCTCTGATCTCTTCTACTTGAGCCTTGAAGTTGACCTTGTGAGTATCAAGAGATGCTTTCACATGTTGTTCTGTTGCCTTAGCTTTCATTACAATTTTTGATGAGATCGTCATCATTCGGCTAAGAATTGATTTTCTGAAGTCTCCCATTTGTCCAACTGTCATGGGTAGGTCATTTGGGTTAGGGCTGGAGATGTTGAGTGGAGTAGCAGATGACGTGGTTGCTTCTTTTATGGATTCCTTAACAGAGTTGGTAATTATCTCTGTCAAGGTTCTGACGTTAGATTCTGAAAGAATAACCGTGGGGATGGGAAGGGTTCTGTTCATCTGCGCTGTGTGGTTCTCTGTTATGAGTCGCTTTAGCTCGGCAAGATCTGTCGAAGTCCTTTTAACTTCCTCTGATCTGATTGATCTTAGGTCGGCTATCTCTGTTGTCAGCTTTCCAATCTCTTCTCCTCTGACCCGTTCAGACTCTGTTCTGAGTGCTTCAGCTTCGGCATATTTTCGAGTCATTTCAGCATGCTTGTTTGAGATGTTCAGCAGTTCTTCCCTAAGAGAATCATTTTCCTTGCGGATCAGCTCCTCCTTTTGTCCATTGATAAGTTTATACTCGTTCAAAGAGTTGTTGATACTGTCACAGAAGCTTTCGAACTCTGCTCTTGTGATAGTGTCAACGGGGGTCTCCTTGGTTCCAACACATGGATCCAATTCTGCCTCGAGTTCAGAGGCGCCTCCGTCAAGAGTTGTGTTGATGTTGGCTCTTGGAGGACTTCCACCTGATCCTTGATGTTCCCTTTGAGGGGAAACAACTACAGGTGTTCTGACCAAAGTTTCCTCTTCCAGCTCAGGTTCTGAAGAAGGAAATCTGGTGTGATGAGAAGCATTTGGATCAAGCAATGTCTTCCCTTGTTCTACTATGGTCTCCCATTATCCCTGAGTCGGACAGATGCTACGTGAGATTACAAAGATCTTTGGTCTATTTTGTGTGGAGTCTAAATGAGCCATAGAGGCATCATCGTGTGGAGGTGACCTATTGATGTTCTGGGGCGAATGAACATCACTACCAAAGATAGTTTCCCCGGCTTCGTGCGTACCAGAGGCATGAAGAGGTGCCTCTGATGGTATAGGCTGGTTGGGGTTCGAGGTGTGCACCTCTGTTTCAATAGTCCTTTGGTCTTGATCACCAGGATTAGATTGTGTGGAAGCACTGGGATTTTGGTTAAGGTTACCCTCAGATGTGCTCTGTTGAGCATCTTTTTCTATTCTCTCATTATCCTCGGCTCCTATGGCTGTAGAACTCTCTGGATTCTCTCTGATGTTTCCCTCTTGCTCATTACTATCAGAAGAGATAGTTTCTACCTCTGGTGTTTCTTGTACTTCCTCATGGACAGCCTCTCTAAGAGATGCTCTGTCCTCTACTTCCTCTCTTCTAGAGGAAGACCCCACTTCGGGTACTCTTGCCTCTGGTCCGTTAATTTCCTCACCAATCTCCTCACTCAAGCTCTCCAAGGAAGGCTCAGATCCTAAGTATGCTGGGGTTCTCACCTCAGGTTCTTGAGGTTGAGCAGCACTCTGATAGTTTTGGATAGAGATGTGGTCAGGGGCGATAAGAGCAAGCATTGTACCTGGAATTCTTCTTATGAAGGGGTATTCGCCAGAAGTGGCGGGGAGGAATTTTGACATCGTCCAAACAGGTGTTGAGCGACCCTGATGAGTTAGTTCCAGTCTGTCGAAGGCTCTTCTGATTACCAGACTGATAAAGCGTGGAAACTTGATCATCTTCAAGAACTTGTGAGATCCAACGACTCCTCCTCTTGCGATGGATGAGGTTTTTGTGTTTACAGCCGTAAGAAGATCGTTGTAGAGAATGCTGGCGTAGTCAAAGTTTCGATTGAAGAACAATCCATACATGATTTGTAGGATTTCTGTTGTGGATTGGTCTTGACTACCAGATTTGCTGGTAAGGGTTCTGTTTAAGGTGGAGAACATGAAATTCCACATAGTGGGTAGATTCTGTCTCTTGACTACCAGATTTGCTCTAATGCGGATTGTTCCCGCTCCTCCATTACTCGCGTTGACGCTCCCAACTATCCTGTCTTGTTCTTCGATGTATTGGCATGTGGTCCACCATTGTTGAACATAGATCGCTGGAAGGTGGTCATCGAACTCTGTTAGGGCTCTGAAGATGTCAGAGTTTCTAAAGAACTCAATGAAAACGTGATACAGGGGTAGATAGAGTCCTGGAGTGGGATCGAATCTGTAGTTGTTGTCAGCAAACTCGTATGGAAGAACAATGATATCATCGGTGGGTTCTATTCGGCTTGAATCAATAGAGTTTTGGGTTTTCTTGAAGAACACTGAGGGTTTAAATAAAAGAGGGAAAGGTGAAAGGTTTAGGAAGTTTAGAAAAGAAATGGGTCAAGGTTATGGATATTTATAGTCAGAACTTGTGGCTGGGTAATCGCCGTAGATACTGTAGGCACTCGAGTGTCAGAAGGTGGAGTGGCCTGAATTATGTATCGTGGGGACAACTAGTGGTTTAGCTTTCAATTAGAGGGTGCCACGTGGATTTGTTCTGACCACTTTTGTGCAAGTAAACCGTCGCGGTTAGAGATGTGTGGGTAACAAGTGGTTGACGCTTAGAAATAACCCGCACGTCTGATGACGTTACTTCTGATGATGTGGCATAAAACGGACAGAGTTCTGTTCGAGCTTTGCAAGTTTTTGCTTCTGATGAGTGACCCCTTTACCTTATCCCAAAAAAAAATTAAAAATCTGTATCTGATGAGGAAATGGTCAAAGAACGATAACAGAACTGACTTTGAAAAATCCACAGAGTTCTGGTGAGAAACAACAGAGGCTCTGGTGAACTATCAGAGTTCTGTTGGGTTCTTGACTTTATCAAAGGATTTTCATCAGAACAGGTTTTCCCTCCTTTTTCAAAAAGATTTGTCAATGATAAAAAAAACAAAGTCAATTTGGATTTGGAAATATGAGTACTGAGTTGCTCCCCCTAAAACTATGCATTATCCTTCTTTTAAGCTCCCCCTAGAAAATTGAGCTTAAATCCAAAAAAAACTTTTGTACAAACAAAATTTTATATACAAACAGATTGTTCACCGAAAGCGTGTTGAAAAAGTATGCTTGACAGAGTTCTGGTGAACAACAGAAGCTCGGTTGAACTATCCTACCCAACTGTTTGACAGAGCTCTGGTAGGATCATCAGAGGCTCTGTTGAGTTGAACAAAGTTAGGAGGATAAGTTCAGCATACCCAGTTTGCTGATTAAGAAGCTAAACCTCCTTTCATCAAGGGCTTTTGTAAACAAGTCAGCAAGCTGAAGATCAGTTGAAACAAAATACATTTCAATAGTCCCTTTTTCAACATGATCCTTTATGAAGTGGTACCTTATGTCGATGTGCTTAGTTTTCGAGTGTTGAACTGGATTGGCTGTTATGGCAATGGCACTCTTGGAGTCACATAGAATAGGAATTTTACCATACTCCAAGCCATAATCTTTGAGTTGTGTTTTCATCCATATCACTTGAGAGCAACAACTAGCAGCAGCAACATATTCTGCTTCTGCTGTAGAGGTTGAAACACAGTTCTGTTTCTTGGATGTCCAACTCACCAACTTTTCTCCAAGCAGTTGGCAGCTACCAGAAGTACTCTTTCTGTCATTCTTGCATCCTCCATAGTCTGAATCCGTATATGCTACAAGCTCGAAACCAGAGTTAAGAGGATACCAGAGACCCAAAAATTGAGTCCCTTTCAGATATTTAAAGATACGCTTGACAGCTGTTAAATGAGTTTCTGTAGGATTTTCTTGAAATCTGGCACAGAGACAGGTTGCAAACATTATATCAGGTCTGCTGGCAGTTAAGTACAGAAGTGACCCTATCATGCCTCTGTAGTACTTGACATCTGTTGGTTCACCATTAAGATCAGAGTCAAGCTTAACTCCAGTGGCAATAGGAGTTTTCATTGGTTTTGAATCATTGAGCTTATACTTTTTCAACATATCAGAGATGTACTTAGACTGACTTAAGAAAGTCCCTCTGTCTGATTGTTTAACTTGTAAACCAAGGAAGAAAGAAAGTTCTCCCATCATGCTCATTTTGAATTCGCTTTTCATTAAACTTTCAAACTTATCACAGTACTCATGCCTTGTAGACCCAAAGATAATATCATCAACATATATTTGTACCAGAAGTATATCATTCTTATATCTTCTAAAGAATAGAGTTTTATCGACTGTACCTTTCTCGAAGTGATTGACCAACAGAAATTTGGACAGAGTTTCATACCAGGCTCTGGGAGCTTGCTTAAGGCCGTACAGAGCTTTGTCTAACTTGTAAACGTGATCTGGAAACTCTGAACATTCAAAACCAGGTGGTTGCTGGACATAAACTTCTTCTTGCAGTTTGCCATTCAGAAAGGCAGACTTGACATCCATTTGGTAGACCTTAAAACCCTTATGAGCAGCATATGCTAGGAAGATTCTGATGGCTTCTAGCCTAGCCACAGGTGCAAAGGTTTCGTCATAGTCAATTCCTTCTTCCTGTCTGTATCCCTTTGAAACCAGACGGGTTTTGTTTCTGATGATAATCCCATCTTCATCCTTTTTGTTTCTAAATACCCACTTGGTTCCAATGGCCGTTTTGCCTTTTGGGAAAGGAACCAAGGACCAAACTTTATTTCTTTCGAATTCCAGAAGCTCTTCTTGCATAGCTCTGATACCAATTGTAGGTTCCCAGATTCACTTTGTATCATATTAATGGTAGTGAAATAGACAGCAGAAGCATATTAAATAAAGCCATTAAAATGAGTGATTGTGTAAACGATAAATGAACTATGAGAATCAAATATTGAACAGTAAAATGATAACAGGATCAGATATAAAAGCTGCTCATATATTGATAATGAATCACACCAAGAACATATTCAAGTGTGTTCGGAAATCTCATAGGACAACAATATCGTACGGAGGTAGTGCTCGGGATTGCTGCAGTGTGGCTTAAACAATTGTGGAAAAAATACTCTTCCCAAAGCTTACAATTGTTTGTTCCACTACCTCTCTATTTATAGCCCAGGAAAAGTGAAGGCAGTGTACTATCGTACCCTAGAATGACACGTGGAAAGTGTGTCTCCTAGTAGGATAGTGATCTGTAGAAAGAAAAAAATCGATCATTAACATGTTTACAACTTAAATGTTTGACTTAAATAAACAGCTCGATCATTAACATGTTTACAACTCAAAGGAAGGATTTTATGAAAAACAGAGACATACCATAAACTAGTTCGGGATAAAGGTCATCCCCTTGCTCCTTACTGATCACCCACGTATGAGAAGACATGGAAGTAACGTTGCATTAACAAGATGAAGCTCAGATTGAAGCTCAGAGTGAAGCTCAGTGTGAAGCTCAGTGTAACAACCCACAATTTGAATATACATATAACATATAATCCATAACATGTTTACAACAAAGTACTTCATATTTCACATTTGGTCCCATCTAAAGTCTGAACATAAAGATTCAGTACAACTCGATCCACTTTAAGTTACATAGTAATAACAATAAAAGTATAAATACAAAAGCATCCATAGCATCATGATGATCATCTTCTCATAAGCTAGTCAACAAGTACTCTATTTACTTGTTCTTACTGGAACCATCACCTGGAATACATAATTTTTGAAACAGAAAATGAGGGTTAGACCTAAGGGTCTAGTGAGTAAATCCCTGACATTTGTAAATCATTAAAAATTTCATTTACATAAAATACTCTTCATATAAATACACATACATCACACGTAAATTAATACCAACTAAGATTTATACATTATGCCTGTCTCATTTCACCTTATCCCTCCACCAATGGCCAATATCAATTGGCTGCGAGCCAATTTATCACACCGGTCCAAAGCCCGGCCACGTATTATATTTTCATATAATACTCACGTAATTATAATATCTCAATATATTATAATCACCCACGTATGACATATTCATACACTTTATCAAACATTTGTTATTCACAAAATGTATTCCAGTAAAATACTCTTTAAAGAAAAACTCACCTGATTTGTTTATCACCAAAAGCATTCCCAAGTTAATATCACGTATGATCACCCTTTACAGAATCTGAAATCACACAAAATACCAAATATTTCTTTTTTTAAAACTACACTTATGAAATCCTCGACTAAAGTCGCAACCCATTAAAAGTAATTTAAAATCGCAATGAACAGTACCAAGTCGCAACCTTCTACTGCGACTTCACCCCGAAGTCGCAACCCACTATTGCGACTTCACCCCTAAGTCACAATCAACTACTGCGATTCCAAACCCAAATCGCAATCAACTACTGCGATTCCAAGCCAAGTCGCAAACGACCATTGCGACTTCATAACCAAGTCGCAACCAACCATTGCGACTTCGATGAATGTCGCAGTCGTCCATTGCGACTTCGATGAATGTCGCAGTCGTCCATTGCGACTTCGATGAATGTCTCAGTCCACTGTTCATCCTAAAACCCAGATTTTTGCAGTTTTTATACTATGCATGTTACTGATAATTTGCAGATATGTTTAAGATCAAAAACATCACCTAACCTTAAGCTTAAATTTCCCAAAACATCCATCTTTGACAAAACCCATTTAACAACTTAACTAGCAACCTTCAAGAATACTTTTAAGAGATTAATACATATAAAAGGATGGATTTGTTACCTTGTTTACTTCAACCTAGTCCTTAAATCACAGCAGCAACTTTGATTTCCTTCTTCTCCTTTAATTCCTTCGATTTCTTTCTCTCCCTCTCCAAACCGAATACACCACACACACACAACACTTTTGCTAATAGTGTCCTAATGAGACACCTCATGGTCTTTCAAGGGGTAGTGGCGGTGATGGGTGTGGGGTTTTATTAATATGACCAAACTAACCCTAAGTTTCTCTCAAATGGCAAACCACACCCCCAAACTTCCTATTAAAATTAAAACTTATCCCTTAACTTCTAATTCCATAAAACACTAGCATAAAGACTTATAAAATCCCAAATTTAAATTAAATAAAATACTTGGTTATTACAACATCTCCCCCTTAAAAGAATTCCGTCCCGGAATTCAGTTTAAGAGAACAGATGAGGGTATTTGGTCCTCATCTCCGATTCCGATTCCCACATCGCATCCTGACCTCTATGATGTTTCCACTGCACCTTTACCTGTCTGATCTCTTTATTCCTCAATACTTTAACTTTGTTATCAACTATGGCTTCCGGTTCCTCCACATAATTCAACTTTTCGTCCACTTGAATATCTGGTATAGAGACTGCCTGATCTGGCGTAACTAAACATTTCCGAAAATTCGATACATGAAACGCGTTGTGAATCCTGCTTAATTCTGACGGAAGAGCCAATCTGTACGCTACTTCACCAATCCTTTCCGTAATTTCAAATGGCCCAATATACCGCGGACTAAGTTTACCTTGCTTCCCGAAACGTATGACTCCTTTCCAGGGCGAAACTTTCAACATCACAAATTCCCCGACTTGGAACTCTAACGGTTTCCGGCGTCGATCTGCATAACTTTTCTGTCTGTCTTGAGCCGTTTTCAGTCTGTCCCGAATCTGCGAAATTTTATCTGCTGTTAACTGTACTAATTCTGGCCCTGCTAATTGTTTCTCCCCCACTTCATTCCAACACAGAGGCGTTCGGCATTTTCTACCATACAATACTTCAAACGGTGCCGCTTGAATGCTGGAATGATAACTGTTGTTGTAGGCAAATTCTATCAAAGGCAGATGTTTATCCCATGATCCCCCAAAATCAACTATACAAGCCCGGGGCATATCTTCTAAATTCTGGATTGTTCTTTCACTCTGCCCGTCAGTCTGGGGATGATATGCTGTACTCAATTTTATCTGCGTTCCCATCTCCTTTTGAAAGCTTCTCCAAAATCTAGAAGTAAAACGACTATCTCGATCGGAAATAATCGAGATTGGAACTCCATGTCGAGTTACTATTTCATTAATGTACAATTTAGCTAAACGTTCCAAGGAATCAGTTTCTTTTATCGGCAAGAAATGAGCAGACTTCGTCAATATATCCACAATCACCCAAATAGAATCGAATCCCTTTGAAGTTCTAGGCAACTTGGTAATAAAATCAGTAGTGATCTGATCCCATTTCCACATTGGTATATCCAGTCGTTGTAACTGACCAAACGGCTTCTGATGTTCGATCTTTACCTTCTTGCAGGTAGCACAATCTTCCACATACTTAGCAATACTCCTTTTCATTCCCGGCCACCAATAGAATTGTTTCAAATCTCCATACATCTTATTCGTACCTGGGTGAATAGAAAATCGAGATTGATGAGCTTCTGGTAGTACACGATCACGTAATCCACCCAAACGAGGTACCCAAATTCTGTTTCCCATACACAATAACCCACGGTCGTATTTCCCAAGCAATGCTGATATTCCCACTAACCGTTCAGATTTCAAACTTTCTTCTTGATAAAGCATCTATTTGGCACTTTAGTAATTCGTCAAAAATATTTGGAAGAAGTTCAGCTCGTAGCGAGATAGCTTTTATTGTTCCACTTCTTTCTTGGCGACTTAGTGCATCTGCTACCACGTTTGCTTTCCCAGGGTGATATAGAATTTCACAATCATAATCATTTACCAATTCCAACCATCTTCTTTGCCTCATATTCAATTCCTTCTGATCGAATAGATGTTGGAGACTTTTATGGTCAGTGAAAATTTGACATTTAGAACCATAAAGATAATGTCTCCAAATCTTCAATGCAAAGACAACTGCTGCAAGCTCCATATCGTGAGTAGGATATTGTCTTTCATGATGCTTTAGTTGACGAGAAGCATAGGCAATCACCTTTCCACGTTGCATAAGTACACATCCCAATCCCCGCTTAGAAGCATCACTGTAGACCACAAAATCATCGGAACCTTCTGGCAATGCTAATATCGGCGCGCTGCAGAGTTTCTCCTTCAATATTCTGAATGCCTCATCCTGTTCTGCTTTCCATTCAAACTTCAGATTCTTCCGAGTCAGCTTAGTCAATGGCGTCGCGATTCGAGAAATGTCTTTTATAAATTTCCGATAATATCCAGCTAGACCCAGAAAACTACGTACTTCGGTTGCCGTTTTCGGCGGTTCCCATCTTTCAATTGCTTCCACTTTCGCTGGATCAACTTGTATACCCTTCTCTGAAACTACATGACCCAAAAACTGAACTTCCCGCAACCAGAATTCACATTTAGAGAACTTAGCGTACAACTTTTCTTTCTTCAATAACTCCAAAATCAAACGAAGATGTTGCGCATGATCCTCTTTGGATCGGAAATAAATAAGTATATCATCGATAAACACAATGACAAATTTATCGAGATAAGGCTTACATGCCCGATTCATTAGATCCATAAAAGCGGCTGGAGCGTTCGTCAATCCGAAGGGCATTACCAAAAATTCGTAGTGGCCGTATCTTGTGCGAAAAGCAGTCTTTAAAACATCCTCCTCCTTCACCTTTAACTGATGATAGCCAGATCTGAGATCAATCTTGGAGAAGTAACAAGCTCCAACTAATTGATCGAAGAGGTCATCAATTCTTGGAAGTGGATACTTGTTCTTAATCGTACGCTTGTTCAGCTCCCGGTAGTCAATACACATTCTCATTGAACCGTCTTTCTTCTTTACAAACAAAACTGGTGCACCCCACGGCGAAGAGCTAGGTCTGATGAAACCCTTATCAGATAAATCTTGAAGTTGTGCCATCATTTCTTTCATTTCTGGAGGTGCTAGTCTGTACGGCGCACGAGCGATAGGAGCGGCTCCAGGGATTAAGTCGATACCAAATTCTACTTGCCTAACAGGAGGAAGACTGTTCAAGTCTTCAGGAAAAACTTCTGGGTATTCACTAACAATAGAAATATCTTCCAGCTTAATCTTTTCAGGTCTACTATCTATCACATAAGCTAGATAACTAGAGCAACCCTTATTGACACATTTACGGTCTTTTACCATAGATATAAGACTGGACTGATGATTCTTACGATCTCCATAAATCACTACCGATCTCTTATCAGGTAAAACGACATTGATTATTTTCTTATCACAAACTATGTTAGCCTGATTCTCAGCTAGCCAATCCATTCCTACTACCACATCAAATTCAATCAAAGCTATTGGAAACAGTTGTATCGGTACTCCACATCCCTCTATATTTATCATGCAACGATCAAAAACCTCTTTAACTGCCACTTGGTTATCATTTGCAGTGTCTACTAATAAAGCATGTTTTAACATTTTAGGCTCTAAATGCATGTGAGCAGCAAAGGAGGGAGACACAAAAGATCGGTTTGCACCGGAATCAAATAACACTTTAGCACGCGTGGAGTTTATGAAAAATGTACCTGTGACCACATCCGGAGTTTCCTCCGCCTCTTTAGCTGTCATTTGAAATGTACGACCCCTCGTTCTGGGCGGTTCTATTCTTGGAACCACTGGTCTAGTAATGGTTGGTTTCCCTGATGTACCCCCTTGTTGTATTCTACCTCGCGGACAATCTGATTGGAGGTGATCCGGAGAGTTGCACAAAAAGCAAAACCGTGTTACTCGACAATCTTTAACAACATGACCAGTTTTCCCACACTTAAAACAAACCCGCGACTCCACTTGACAATTTCCCTGATGGTAGCGATTACATCTTGGACATGGTCTATCCACTGGTCGAAACGACGGACGATTATCGAATCTTTGAAATCTAGGCTTCTTTGAATCCTGTGGTGGTCCTTCCCATTTCCTTTTCCCCAAGCTCTTATCACCAGCATCTCTTTTATTATCTCTTTCCACATTTTCTGCAGCATCCACCGCAGCTGTAAAAGTATTTGGCCCTGTAGCAGTTACCAGTCTTCGGACCTCTGCATTTAATCCATAGATGAATCTTTCCATTTTCATCTTCTCCGTAGCAACATAATATCCTGCAAAACGAGATTTTTCCAAAAATCGTGCAGTATAATCTCTAACCGATAGATTCCCTTGTTGTAGATTCATAAATTCTTCCTCTAATTGTCTAACGGCAGCTTGTGGACAGAAGTGTGTTGTGAAAGCTAACACAAATTCCTCCCATGAAAAGGTAGTATATACATCCGTTCCTCTTGATTCTATATGAGCCTCCCACCAATACAGAGCATCACCTTTCAGCATCGCAGCTCCATAAAGTACTTTATCTTCTTCGACACATTTAAGAGTCTTGAAGATGGCCTCTATTTCTTTCAGCCATCTCATCGCCTTTACCGGATCCCGATCTCCTGAATATGTAGGGGGCTTACAAGTAAGAAACATTTTATAGTCACACATTTTCATCATCGGTAAGACCGTAGAGGTAAGTGGTATTTCGACTTTGTGTTCCGGACTTGGTCTTTCAGTTTCATTATGACGATTATGTTCGAACATAGCTTGTATGCTATCCTGTAATCTCCCCATTTCCGCAGTCAAATCATCCCGTGTAACAAACTCTGTACCATGCTGTTGTGTTCTACCTCCAGTTCGGCCCCCAGTTCCCCTTCCGATTCTGCCTCTACCACGATCTCCTCCTCTTCCCCCTGTTCCTATTGGTGGATTCTCTCCACCCGAATTTCTTCCTCCTCTTTGATTCCTTTGTCTAGTGCCACTTGCCATTCTGAAGATTCAAACAAAGTTAATATACACATAAGCATGTACCCCATATAACAAGGTATTCCAGTTCAAACATGTACCTGTAAGATCGTAATTACACTGGCCTGGTGTAATTTGAAATTACCTTACATGATGTTCCTTCTACCTTTTATACTTAGCATCCCCAGGTTCTAAAATAATAGGGACATCCTACTTCGCATGCAGTTTAAGTCTAGGTACAGATACTAATACCTAAATCCCTTAAACTAGGGCTCTGATACCATCTGTAACAACCCACAATTTGAATATACATATAACATATAATCCATAACATGTTTACAACAAAGTACTTCATATTTCACATTTGGTCCCATCTAAAGTCTGAACATAAAGATTCAGTACAACTCGATCCACTTTAAGTTACTTAGTAATAACAATAAAAGTATAAATACAAAAGCATCCATAGCATCATTACGATCATCTTCTCATAAGCTAGTCAACAAGTACTCTATTTACTTGTTCTTACTGGAACCATCACCTGGAATACATAATTTTTGAAACAGAAAATGAGGGTTAGACCTAAGGGTCTAGTGAGTAAATCCCTGACATTTGTAAATCATTAAAAATTTCATTTACATAAAATACTCTTCGTATAAATACACATACATCACACGTAAATTAATACCAACTAAGATTTATACATTATGCCTGTCTCATTCCACCTTATCCCTCCACCAATGGCCAATATCAATTGGCTGCGAGCCAATTTATCACACCGGTCCAAAGCCCGGCCACGTATTATATTTTCATATAATACTCACGTAATTATAATATCTCAATATATTATAATCACCCACGTATGACATATTCATACACTTTATCAAACATTTGTTATTCACAAAATGTATTCCAATAAAATACTCTTTAAAGAAAAACTCACCTGATTTGTTTATCACCAAAAGCCTTCCCAAGTTAATATCACATATGATCACCCTTTACAGAATCTGAAATCACACAAAATACCAAATATTTCTTTTTTTAAAACCACACTTATGAAATCCTCAACTAAAGTCGCAACCCATTAAAAGTAATTTAAAATCGCAATGAACAGTACCAAGTCGCAACCTCCTACTGCGACTTCACCCCGAAGTCGCAACCCACTATTGCAACTTCACCCCTAAGTCGCAATCAACTACTGCGATTCCAAACCCAAATCGCAATCAACTACTGCGATTCCAAGCCAAGTCGCAAACGACCATTGCGACTTCATAACCAAGTCGCAACCAACCATTGCGACTTCGATGAATGTCGCAGTCGTCCATTGCGACTTCGATGAATGTCGCAGTCGTCCATTGCGACTTCGATGAATGTCTCAGTCCACTGTTCATCCTAAAACCCAGATTTTTGCAGTTTTTATACTATGCATGTTACTGATAATTTGCAGATATGTTTAAGACCAAAAACATCACCTAACCTTAAGCTTAAATTTCCCAAAACATCCATCTTTGACAAAACCCATTTAACAACTTAACTAGCAACCTTCAAGAATACTTTTAAGAGATTAATACATATAAAATGATGGATTTGTTACCTTGTTTACTTCAACCTAGTCCTTAAATCATAGCAGCAACTTTGATTTCCTTCTTCTCCTTTAATTCCTTCGATTTCTTTCTCTCCCTCTCCAAACCGAATACACCACACACACACAACACTTTTGCTAATAGTGTCCTAATGAGACACCTCATGGTCTTTCAAGGGGTAGTGGCGGTGATGGGTGTGGGGTTTGATTAACATGACCAAACTAACCCTAAGTTTCTCTCAAATGGCAAACCACACCCCCAAACTTCCTATTAAAATTAAAACTTATCCCTTAACTTCTAATTCCATAAAACACTAGCATAAAGACTTGTAAAATTCCAAATTTAAATTAAATAAAATAGTTGGTTATTACACTCAGTGTGTGTTAATGGTGATATGTGTTAAGGACCAAAATGGAGGGTTTCTTGAAACAAGTATACCAACGAAAGGGCGTTTGTTTAAATGAGAGGGAAAAAGAGAAATGACCAAATTGCCCATCACGTGTGATGCACATGAGGCCTTAAACGGCCATTTGTTAGACGGCGTTAGAGCTTGGGACTACTTTCATAGCAAAATAAGGAGACCAGGGACTATTCTTGCACTTTTTGAAGTTTAGGGACTACTTTCATGGTTTTTGGTATACACCAGAGACGAAAATTGTAGTTTACTCTATATATATAGTGTACGCTTTAAGTTTACTAACATTATTGTTTTAACCTTCTTGAGGCATCATTGGTCGTTGCTAATCATACGGCCTAGACATATCGCTTAGTATATATACTGGATTCAAAGATGTCGGAAGGAAAGACAGCGGAAACTTACCGGATCAAAGGGATGATGGAAATGTAAGTAATGTATTACATTGATATAAAATTGATGTTTATTTTTATTGTTAATTAATTATTGACACAAAGTTATTTATTGTTTCTTTTTAGGGCGATTACAAAGTATAATCAATGGGAAAGGTCTTGTCATGCCGTAATTTCCGCTCCTGTCACTTGGAAATTAAACATGGTAGAATTCACATATCTCGACAATCTATTTAATACTTTAGTTTTTCTAATATTACATATCCTTATAATTTAGTGTAATCAACAAAAGAAGGATTGGGAATGTGGATATTATGTAATCAAATATATGTTCCAATATGCAATGTACGAGCAGTATCATTCCCCTCACAAGGTACTTATTTGTTAAATTTCAGTCATTTATATGTTGTACAAAACACTTTTTTAGATTACCCATCTTTTATAAATTTTTGTATAGGACATATGGACGACCACCGCTTCTTTTTCTATTGAACAAATAGATCAGATAGCTTGTCATGTGGCCAAATCATTTAGTTTAAACCATATGAAGGACGGTAAAATGTGGTAAGGTATGTGTCTTATGCACTTCACTACAAGTGGCCGATGTTATTTATGTGTATAAATAACATAGTTATTCATGTTGTTATGTATTTGCAATATAAACTCCTATTATATGTTCATAAAACGTGGAGTTCTTATATATAGAGCCCTTATTTGTTTTCAGGATAACAGATCGATGAATTGAAGTGCGCGAAAGAATATTGAGCTAGTTCTAGAAAGAAAGTCATGTTGGATGTAACAAACAATTGAGAGGTAGAATATTGTTGATGATGTCTTTGAAGAAACAAGTTTGTGGATATTTTTGTAATGACTTTTGGTTTATATATACTATATTGATGAAGAAATTTTATGGATATGATAGTTTTAATGTCCATTGACTTTTAATAGGATTTGGAGTTCTATATATGAATGGATGAAAAAAGTTTGTGCATTTGGAATGTAATGGCATTTTAAGTATATATATATATATATATATATAGTACATATTTTTACACGTTTTAAGAAATGCAAAAAAACCTGGTAAAATTGTAAACCTTTTTACACGGTTTTTTAAAAAAATCCGTTTAAAATGTATACCTTTTTTACACAGTTCTTTTAGCATTACCATGTAAAATTATACACATTTTACACGGTTGTTTTTCAAAACCGTTTAAAAAAGATTGCATTTTACACGTTTTTTTTTGGCTTTTTTAAACGGTTTAAGAACCGTGTAAAAATGTGACTTTTTTACACGGTTCCAAAACCATGTAAAAAAACCTCTGACTTTTTCAAACGCTAACCTTTGAAACGGTTGTAATCCGTTTAAAAATGTCAAAAAAAAACGTTTAAAATACCTATTTCTGTGTTAGTAAATACATGTGTAAATAATAATAAAAAAAGGGGGGTGCTATTTGCACCATTGATTTGCTAAATGCACCCAAAAAAAAGGGGTGTTGAATGCCTATTTTTCCGTGCCAATCATTTTTTATTTAAATATATATATATATATATATAATATATATAATATAATAATATATATATTATTTATTTGTTTTATATGTATATATATATTGTTATTCTTTTTGTTTAAATATATATATATATATATATATATATATATATATATATATATATTATTTTGTTATATATATATATATTAGAAATATATATATATATATATATATATATATATATATTTATTCTTTTTTTGTACATTTTACGTTCTTATCTATATTTATCTAATATACTCCTTTAAAAATAATTTTATTTACGTTTATTCTTGAATATTTAAGAAGTATAAATCTTAATACATCGTGTACAAGTTTAAAAGCTTTAAAACAAAATTATTTTTTCGAATATGATTAAATCAAAAAATATTCAATATTAGGCTCATTTCGAAGATATTGACGAGACGAATACAATGATATAATTTGTAATAAAAATGTATTTTTAATATATTTTAGTTTATATACGATTATTTATGTTAATATGATAAGGGTATAAAATGAAAAATGATAAAGTTACACCATTGTAATCGTCTCTTTGATACCTTCGAAATGAGCCTAATATTGAATATTTTTTTATTTAATTATTTAATTATATATTATATATACTACATAAAAATATTTTTAATATTTACAATTCATACCCTTATGGTTTTGATGAAATGTTTGTTAGGAACACCTATCAAATCATATGTGATTAGGAAACAATAGTAAATCATATGTGATCTATAAGATTGTTATCTGAAACAATAGTAAATCATATGTAAATTTCAAATTAAAAATTAACATTGAATGTGCCGCACGGGTGGAAAGCTACGAATTTGACATTAGTGGTTGAGAATGCTCCTCATGTTTTCTTAAATAGGTGACGTCCTCGTTTGAACCCACCTCTCTCTCTCTCTCTCTCTCTATATATATATATATATATATATATATATATATTTAAGTAATATATATATATATATATATATATATATATATATATATATATTAGAAATATAAAAATATATATATAGTTATTCTTTTTTTGTACATTTTACGTTCTTATCTATATTTATCTAATATACTCCTTTAAAAATAATTTTATTTACGTTTATTCTTGAATTTTTAAGAAGTACAAATCTTAATACATCGTGTACAAGTTTAAAAGCTTTAAAACCTCTAACGTACAACATGATAATTAAAAATAAAATTATTTTTTATTTTTAAATTACATTTTATATCATTATAATTAGTCATATCAACATACATAAACTAAAATACATCAAACAAATATGTTTTTCTTTTTTATAAATTATACCATTATAACCGTTCATTTATATGTTAAATCGCAATGTTTATGTTTTATTTTTATAGATTATATAATTATAAAAATTAGTAATATTTATATTTTTTAATATTTATTTATTTTTTAATAAAACCAAAAAGTAAAAGAAAAAAAACATTTTTAAACTATATAATACAAATAAATAAAAATATTAAATATATATAAATAAATAAAATAGAAAAAGAAAAAACAACAAAAATACAAAAAACAAAAAACAAAAAAAACAAAAAAAAGTAATCATATTTCAATGATTAGGGTGCATTTATCAAAATTTATGGTGCATTTAGCCTAACCCTAAAAAAAACTAGTCTACATCTACTTTAAATATAAAATACAAACATCTACTTGGGTTAAATTGGATTGAAGAAGCAATTCATATCATGAAGCACATGGATAAAGAAGCATGCATTATCTGTACGTTAAACACATGATATCAAAAAGCGTGGATAAACAAGCATTATAAATTTTTCAAAAGAATCATAAATCAAATCTAAAGTTTTCTGTTTTTGTTTTAAACCCATCGTTAAGTTTTAAAAGCTCATCTGAAGTTTTTTTTTGTTTTTTCAATCACAAGGAACCATTAATAGATGTGAAGAAGACAAGAGTAACTATATATTTCACAAATATGAAGAGAGAGAGAGAGAGAGAGAGAGATAGATGTACCTAGTTTAGTTATGGCCTGATGGAAGAAGAGAAGCAAGCTAAGGTGGGAGACGATGAAAGGGTTTTTGGTGAGAGGGTTTTGGAAGAGGTAAAAAGTAAAAACCATATATTTGGGAATTGCAATTGGTTTTTCACTTTTCCCTCCTCTCAATTACACTAAAGAATTTTCTATTTTCATTAGGGGATTGCAATAGTTTTTCTCAAGTGTTTATAATATAGTATAGATAATTGAATTAGTTTATTAATCTTAAATAGTATTTCTTATTATTATTTTATTATATTTATTCTTTTGTCTATTAGTTTTTATTTGGTTAAATTCTTATTCTTATTTATAAATAATATATATATATA
Source organism: Saussurea involucrata (assembly GCA_033807775.1). NCBI lineage: Eukaryota > Viridiplantae > Streptophyta > Magnoliopsida > Asterales > Asteraceae > Saussurea > Saussurea involucrata. The sequence goes on along the minus strand of CM066321.1, from coordinate 820,733 downwards.
TATATAGAATAATAATATATTATTTTAAGATTGTACTTTTATAAACTTCAAATTGGTTATATCATGACTTTTTTTCCTATTAGTTTTTAGTCTATTTTTAATTTTGAATAAGAAACTAAAATTTAAACTATATCATTTTAATATTCATAATAAAAATAAGTCAAGTATATATTTATCATTTAAATACATATTTATCTAGTACAATTAAACATAAACGTGCAATATATATATATCTATACTACTTACTTAAAATTCTATTATAGTTAATTTTCAAGATTTCAAGAATACAATTTCCTATGTATAATATACAACTCTAAAGCACAGAATAACCATTCTTCTCACCACGACTCACTTGTCGTTAAACCACCTCGTCCACCCTCGTCAAAACTGCCCTGCATCGCTCATTCTAAACACACCCACATCAGAAGATCGAAGCATCTGGTGGGCAACCACGATGGAAGATGAACATATGTCTTCTTTGTCTTCCTCACTCAGATTCTTTTTGCTCAAAAGAGATCTAGAGGTAATTAATGGACTTGGTTATTTTTCTTGAATAAGCTATATTTAGTTTACAAAAAGAGTAAAATGTTGCTTCTCTTTTTGGCGCTACTTCATATACATATTCTCTAAATTCGGGGCTACTTTCGTTTACTTTTCGTTTTCTTGTAGGTTTTAAACCTGAAGGTTTCCAGATCGAACGTTTCCACCCAAAATCTAGGTTTTGTGTTGGTTTCTAAAAATGCCTTCACACCTAAAACCACCCTTGTGTTTGTTTCAGATCTGCAGTTGCAGGTAAGCAAAAACCCTTTTCGTAGATCTTGTTTTTTGTAGGGATTTTTCGTTTTACTAGGGTTTCTCTTATTGATTAATTTATCGATTTTGAGAGCAGGAGTCGTGGTGGTACTGATGCCCAGTTTGAGATAAAATTGCTACTGGATCTGATACAAAGGTATTGATAGCTATTTACCTGTGAATTAATTGTTATATGGTTAGTCATTTGTACGAGAATATGCATCGTTTTCAGTTCCTTTTTCTCTACTTTCAATGAGGCTAATTAATTAGTTTTAGTTTTCTCTACATTCAACCCCTGTTCTTTGCTGTGAATGTTGTATCAGTTCCTTGAAGTTAGGGTTCTATCCATCCTTTTGAATTTTTATCAGCTGTAGTTGCTTTTAGTTTTAGCTCTTTTTAGTTGCCTTTAGTTCCTTGATTTAATTATATAAATCCCATAATGCATTTGCTGCCAATGGGTTATGTCGAATGGCTTTCTTCTTGAAGTTATTCCACCTTTCCATCCTTTTGCTAAATTGATTTTTTTTACTACTACGGCTAAATCAAATTTTGTTTGATGTTCTTTTTAATTTTCTTTTAGGTAATTCCAATTGTTTGATGTTCATTTTTAATTTTCTTTTAGGTAATTCCAATAGTTAAATGGATGTGAAGGCTCAAAGCAACCTTTGGCAACCCCTTCAGCAAAAAGAAGGTAAATGATTCAAATTATATTTTTTAAAGAAATCGAGTAATTGTGTCAAGTTCATTGTATTTTTATCATATAGTAATTTAGAACAAAATTCTCCTAAAATTATTAACCTTTTTACTCTTTATGCATCTTGAAGGATGGAAATGCACGATCATCCTTCAACTATTGGAAGCAAAACGCTTGGGCAAAAGTGGCACATTTTCTCAGTGGTGTAAGTAGTCCCAAGAATCACATTTTCTCATGCTCAGGTTTAAATTTATGATTGAACAACCATTTTCCATTTATTACCTTGGTTTTTATAGAAATACCTTTATTCCGAAGAAGACGATGGATATAGGGTCGATTTCTACAAAATAATTCCATTGCAGATTACATGTGGTTCAAGAAAGAGGATTCTGGTGAATTGCAAACTGTCGGTGTTAGTTACCTTACATGTGATTCAGGTTGATGCTCCAATTGATTTCTTATCCACCTCCTGTATCAATAATGTGCCTATTATACTAAGGTATGGAATTCCAGCTCCCAACACTTTTTCATCTTCATCCTTTAGACGAAATGGATCTTTTCTTATATCCAACACTTTGACCGATCAAGGGCGTGCTAGCCAATTGCGCTTTGTCCATATTAAATCGTTTGATCATTTTCTGGACATATGTGGATCGATGGATTAGTATTCCACAAACTCGGTGTCCTAGCTCAAGTATATAGATAAAACCAAGTTTTACCAAGATCTTTCATCTCAAAATTAGATTTCAAATAGCTCGTGGTTTCTCTTATTTCATCAAGAGTGACTATTATGTTCATAACATTGACATATAGTGGTACCTTGAAAATCAGAACTTGTTTTCGTAAATAAATACACACTGGCACAATTAATCGTTCTTATATCCTTTCCCAATCAAGTATTCACTTAGGAGGTATACCACATTCGCTTAGATTGCTTTAATATATAAAATTAGTTTTTCAATTTTATTGCAAAAACCTTTTGTGGTTTAGAGTTACTTGATTTTGGTAATGCAATGTCAACAAGCAGTTTTATATATCTCTTAATCTAGATCCCCATAGAGATATGTAGTAGCCACATCCATGAGCTGTATTTCCAGTCCTTCATAAACTACTAGGCTAATAAATTATTTGGACGTCATAACATCCATCATGAGAGAGTAAGTCTCCTCATGGTCAATTCAGGGCGTTGTGAGAAACCTTGCGCCAAATGAGAGCCTTATACGTTAGGACTTTATTATCCTCATTATGCTTTCTGACAAAGACTTAGTTATGTCCTACGGGCTTTACACTTGGTGGGTTAGCACTACCGGACCAAATACCCGATCCTTTGTCAAAGAATATAATTCTTTCTGGATTGTTCTTTTACATTTAGGTCAATATGCTCTTTATTGATATTATTCAACTGAGTGTGGTTCGATGTCGTCGTACTCTATCATCTTATGAGCAATAGTATATGCGAATAAATCATCAATGAGTATATATGATACTCATATGTAATATCATAGTTCATTTAAGATTTTCTTTATCTCTAGAATCAATATTAACATCGGAGCGTCCTCCAGTGATGATTCATGGACATAATTATAATTAGAGATAATGTCATGGGAGTTTTATGTATTGATGATAAATGGATGTGCCTTACTATTCTCTTCCTTTAGAATAGTATTCATCGAACCAAGTAGCTTCCACCACTTCCATTTGGTAGCTACGACCTCAACCAAACCTCCACAATGTGTGATTGCAACGCACTTTCCAATGGCGTTGTGCCCTTGTTGGGGACTTTTAGCCTTACGGATATATTAGCAGCTCGTATGGGTGTATATTCTATATGTTGATCCAAACCCTCAGTGATTTGATAATGACCCTCTCTTATATACTTAGTGAAAATTGTAAGTAAACAATATGTATCAGAGTTTCACTATCGCTGATAAGTACTAAGATCTTACAGTACCGCTGATAGGAACTCTCGCTCTTTAGATTAAACATTCAACGAACACTGTTCACCATCATGCTCTGAGTCTGTTCAGTCCTTATGGTGATCGCTGATAAGTTAGTTGTTTACTTATGATCTCTGAAGACAAGTTTCATGTCAACATAGGTTCTACACTGAAGTCGAAGATCAAGCTCAAGAACCAGCGACAAGTCTCCTAATGAACTGATGCGGATCAGCGAAGACTCAGATTTGTCCACTCAACGTGAAGTATCAAGTACAAGACTTCAGCTATCGCTGAACTTTATCATTCGCTGATATAGAATGATAAACCGCTGAATCAACGAAAAGCTGATCATGAAGTCCTCCGTATAAAGTACTTTTGTCTTAACCACCCTTGCACGACTCCGTACGATATGTCAGAAAGAGAACCTCCTTATTATCTGAAATCGTACAACCACTCTGATACTACACTGTTCAAACATGCGGCTACTAAGGTTGTCAACAAAGGTCAATGACATACAACCAATGAGCTGCTGCCACGTGTAAAGTGTAAACTGCCATGCATTAAATGCATGCAGTATATAAGAAGAAGAACTCACTTCATTTTGAAGTAACTTGCTAACTCTGGACAAGTTCATCCTTCTTATCTTGAGATAGGTTATTATTAGTAATTTCCTTCTCTTTCTTAGTGCAAGAAACTTAGTGTTCCAACTTGTTTAGATTTAGGTTTATCCTTAATCTTGTTTCCGCAACAAACTGTAAATTGTTAATGATTTATCAATAAACAATTTAGAAAAGTAAAATCTGTGTGTTTGTATTCAACCCCCCCCCCCTTCTACAAACTTGTATAGCCCTTCGGGACCAACAAGTGGTATCAGAGCAGATTTGTTTAATCTCATAAACAAGATCTGATCTATACTAAGATTTCTCTTCCTTGCTATTTCTGAAAATGGCTGCCAACACAAACACCAACTATATTGACAATGGTTCTCTTGCAAAACCCCCTAGATTCTCCAGAGATAATTTTAATCTATGGAAAAATAGGATGATTCTCTTCTTAGAAGGTGTAGACCCTACTATGCCTTACTATCTTGAAAACGGCCCATATATTCCTGTAAGAATTGATGCTGCAGTACCAGCCGCTGAGAATAGACCTGCTATTCCAGAAAGGCTGATACCCAAGGAAGTTCATATGTGGACTGACGAAGATAAGAAGAAAGTGGCTATCGACACCAAAGCCAGATCCATACTATCCATGGCTCTTCCTGACGAAGTCTACCATTCCGTCATGAACCTGAAAACCTCAAAAGCTATATGGGACACAATATGTGTTCAGTATGAAGGTACGTCTGAAGTCTAGGACTCTCGAAAGATCAACCTGGTAAGACAATACGAAAGTTTCATTTGTGGTAAGAATGAAACTCTCTCTGAAGTTCACCAACGTTTTAACTGTTTAATAATAGATCTGAAAACTGTTGGTAAGGAATATTCTAACTTTGAAGTGCTGACAAAGTTTTTGGAATGTTTACCTGAAAGCTGGGACAGTTATTCTATGTGTCTCAAGCTGTCAAAGGATCTAAGATCAATGACCCTTGCTACCTTATATGGCACGATGCTGAATCATGAGCAATCGAGTCATCTTAAGAAGAATCTTGTAAAAGATTCCAAAAGCACCCCTGTTGCTTTAATCTCAGAGGAACCTTCCACTCAGTGACCCTCGGTCACTATCACTGAGTTGGAAAGTAACTCTGAAAGGTCATCAGATTCTGACTCTTCAGATGATGATGAATCTTTGGCTCTCCTCACTAAAAAGTTCAGGAGATTCGCCAAAAAGAAAATGTTCAGAAAGAATAAACCTCTTTCCATTACTGACAAGCCAAGATCATCAGCTCCTGTTGATAAGGCTACTGCTACTTGTTTTAACTGCGAAAAGATAGGACATTTCGCTAACGAGTGCAGGTCTAAGAAAGTTTCGAGAAACTCAGCGTTTCCCAAGAAATCCTTTATTCCCAGGAATAAAGATGACAAATACGCCAAGCTGAAAGAAAAATATGCGAAGCTGAAAAGCTTTAAAAAGAAAGGCAAAGGCCTGATGGCTAACTATGATTGGGATGCTTCTGATGAAGAAGAATCATCATCTGACTCTGAAGATGATGAAGCCAATCTCTGTCTTATGGCAAAGATTGAAGATTAGGAACAAAGTTCAGACATTCCCTCCACTTCAACCTCTGCTATTCATGTATCACCTTCCTTCTTTACAAATATTGCAAATATTGATGAAGCTGATAGTCTTCGTAAAATCGATCTCTTGACTAGAAGTTTATATGAAGCCATGAATGGCAAAACTGTAGTTGAAAATCAAAACCTTGATCTCGCTGAACAGCTTAAAAACTGTCACCTTCAAATAGAAAATCTTTCTAAAATTGAAGAAGGTTTTAAAGATCAAGTGCACTTAAATCAGCTAGTCAAAATCGAGCGCGAAGAAGCTATCGCTGCATTAAGAGCTGAAAAAGCTACTGTTGATGGATGGTATAATTCCTCAACAAAGATCACTGAGATAATTAAGTCTCAGATTCCCCTGAGTGATAAACGTGGTCTTGGTTACAAAGATGATACTCTAGAACCAACCACTGATCGTTCCATGCTCTTATTTGGAACTTTCGTATCCTCAGTCGCTGATACTTCATCCTCTCAGTATTCCTCTTCCAGACCGCCTATCCCTGAGGAAATTTCTACCTCTTCAAAAGGTAAAGAGAAAATGGTTTATCCAAAACCTACCTCTGTCTTTAAAGATAAAGGTAAAGGAATTGCTTTTAACCAAAATCCTCAGAAGGGTACCTTAGTACCTAAGCTGAATGCTTCTAAAGCTTTAGTGATTCATCCCTCTGGATCAAGGAATCAGATGACTGGATCTACTCAGCGTGGATCTATTCAGCGATCTACTCCTAGAATCAGAGTGGATGTCTCTGGTAAGAAATCCGAAGAACTGAATGTTCCTCCCATTTCAAAAGCCATCAGCTTACTTGGTGCTGGTACTTCTAATTCAAAATCTAAAGCTCAGCATTCAAATGGTCCTAGAACTTTTAGTTATAGGAAATGTTATCACTGTGGACTTACTGATCATATTGCTAGTAAGTGCCCCACAGCCACCAAAGCTGAAAAGATAGCTAAGGTGAAGATCATTGCCCCTAAGGCAAAGAAGACCACTAAGGTTAAGAAATTAACCAAAGTGAAGAATGACAAAGCTGAATCTTCAAATGCTGCGAAGATTGCTGAACCTTCCATTCCAACTACTTCCACTGACAAACGTGTACACATGGTTAAGTGGGTACCCAAGAAAAACTAATATTCCTTTGTGATGTAGGTTAAGAAGGGTATCTGGTATCTCGATAGCGGATGCTCTAGACACATGACTGGAAAGAAAAGCCTGCTCACTGAATACAAGGAAGAGACGGGTCCTTCTGTGACTTTCGGTGGAAATGGAAAAGGACATACCCGAGGGTTTGGTGTACTCTCTAATGGTACAACCACCTTCAGAAGAGTCGCATATGTTGAAGGGCTGAAGCATAATCTCTTAAGTATCAGTCAGCTTTGCGACAAGGATAACAAAGTAATCTTTACTACGGAATCCTGATTTGTCACTGACAAAAAGGAGAAGATAGCTCTCAGCGGTTATCGTTTGGAAAATGTTTATGTAATAAACATGGACTCAACAACCACTGAGAAATCTTGTTTCTTCTCAAAAGCCTCATCTGATGTCAACTGGCTATGGCATAAGAGGCTCTCTCATCTGAATTTCAAAACACTGAACACTCTTTCTTCAAAAGAGTTAGTCACTGGTCTACCTCAGCACTAATACGCCAAAGAGTCTTTATGTTCAGCGTGTGAGAAAGGGAAGCAGACCAAAGCAAGCTTTAAGTCAAAGCAAGTCTCCTCAGTGTCATCTCCTCTACAACTTCTCCATATGGATTTGTTTGGCCCTGTTAACAAACAATCCATCGCTGGAAAGAAATATACACTGGTCATAGTTGATGAATTATCTCGTTATACATGGGTTATGTTTCTCCGTTCCAAGAGTGACACCCCTGAAGAACTCATCACCTTTGTTCGGAAGATGGAAACCCTGAACAACTTGACCGTTCGCTCAATAAGGAGTGATCATGGGACTGAATTCAAAAACAGTTCTCTTGATTCCTTCTTTGAGAGTAAGGGTATTTCTCACAACTTTTCATCAGTGAGAACACCGCAACAAAATGGAGTCGCTGAAAGAAGAAATAGAACAATTATTGAAGCTGCACGTTCAATGCTCAGCGATTCTCACCTGCCTACTCAATTTTGGGCAGAAGTTGTCAACACTGCTTGTTTTACGCAAAACAGGTCGCTGATAGTCAAAAGATTCAATAAAACAGCCTATGAACTTTTTCATGGGAGAAAGCCTTCAATCAGCTTTCTTCATATCTTTGGATGTCAGTGTTTCATACTGAACAACAGAGATGCCCTTGGAAAGTTTGATCCTAAGGCTGATGATGGAATCTTTCTTGGATATTCTTCAATCTCCAAAGCCTTCAGAGTCTTCAATCGAAGAAGACAAACTGTAGAATAAACTATTCACGTCACGTTTGACGAATCCCGTTCAGCGAACTCTAAACCGTCCGCTGATACTGAAGAACTGAATCAATGGATGTTTTCTCATCTTGGTGATTCAGAAGATATTCCCACTCGTACTCATACAGTTGAAGATGATAGTCCTACTATCATTCCAAATATGCAGAATAGTGAATCTGAAACATCTTGGGTCTCAACTGTTCCTTTAAACACTATACCTGCTTCTGAACCAAATGTCTCAGACATTCCATCTACTTCTCAGCTATCAGTGAATATAATGACAACTGCATCCATTCCTCTCTTGGCTGATACTCCAGAAGCTGCTGAAGCCTCATCTTCAGCTCCTCCAGTTCAGTTTGAGTCAGCGTCTCACGCTCCGGCTCAGCGATGGACTGTAAATCACCCAATTGATCAAATACTTGGTGATCCAAACGCTGGTGTTCAGACTCGACGAAGTGCAGGTAATATTTGTTTATTTGTTAACTTTATTTCTCTAACTGAACCAAAGAAAGTAGATGATGCCCTCAAAGATCCAAACTGGGTCAGCGCCATGCAAGAAGAGCTGACTGAATTCGAAAGAAACAAATTTGGAAAATTGTTCGAAGACCAACTGACAAGACAGTGATAGGCACTAAATGGGTCCATCGAAACAAGTTGGACGAACATGGAACTGTAACCCGCAACAAGGCTCGTCTTGTTGCTCAGGGATACAGACAAGAGGAAGGCATAAATTACGACGAAACATTTGCTCCTATAGCAAGACTAGAATCTATTCGTCTATTCTTAGCATACGTTGTACACAAAGACTTCAAAGTATATCAGATGGATGTTAAGTCAGCGTTTCTAAATGGAAAGCTTGTAACACCCCGCTTACCACGACACAATATTGTCCGCTTTGCCCCACTGGCTCACGGCTTTGTTCTTGGCGACCTGGCGAGGACTTCCCAGGGGGTCACCCATCCTGGTACTACTCCCACCCAAGCACGCTTAACCACAGAGTTCCCAAGGAACCCGCATGCTTGTGGCCCCAAAACGCGTTGTGTCTGGTAAGGCCAAGGTTTACTAATATACCCAGCATCTCTCCTATCCACGGCCGATGTGGGATATGCCTAAGGTGTTACAAAGCTGAATGAAGAAGTCTATGTGGAACAACCTCCAGGATTCTCAGATCCTAAGCGTCCAGGTTATGTTTATAAACTGGATAAGGCACTTTATGGCTTAAAGCAAGCTCCACGTGCATGGTATGACACTCTATCTACTTATCTCCATATTGAATAATTTGAGCGTGGTAAAATCGACAAAACTCTATTTTTCAGGAAAGTAAAAGGTCATATCATTCTTGTTCAGATATATGTTGATGACATTATATTTGGTTCTACTAACCCTGATCTTTGTACTCGTTTCGCTGATAGAATGAAAGATGAGTATAAAATGAGCATGATGGGTGAGCTAACATATTTCCTTGGTCTTCAGATAAAGCAAAATGAAAAAGGAAATTTCATTAATTAGGGAAAGTATATTAAAGATATGCTGAAGAAATTCGATTTAACTCAGAGTTCAGCTATGAAAACCCCTATGGCACCACCACTGACACTAGATAAGGATACTAATGGTGTTCCTGTTAATGTCACGCTGTACCGTGGGATGATCGGCTATGTTTTGTATCTTATAGCTAGCTGACCCGATATTATGTACGCAACTTGTTTGTGTGCACGATATCAAGTTGAACCTAAGATATCTCATATGACCGCTGTAAAGCGAATTTTTCGATATCTTAAGGGTACTGCGAACCTAGGTCTTTGGTATCCCAAAGACTCAGGGTTTGATTTAATCGCCTATTCAGATAGTGATTTTGCAGGTTGCAAATTGGATAGGAAAAGCACCACAGGAGGATGTCAGCTCCTGGGTGGAAAGCTGGTGAGTTGGACAAGTAAAATGCAAAACTCAGTGTCCACCTCCACAGCTGAAGCTGAGTATGTAGCCGCTGGAAGCTGTTGTTCTCAGGTCTTGTGGATGAGAAATCAACTTCTGGACTATGACCTACAGCTCTCAAATATTCCAATCTATTGCGATAACACAAGTGCCATCGCTATAGCCAATAATCCAGTACTTCACTCAAAGACAAAACACATCGAAATCAGGTATCATTTTATCAGAGATCATGTGATGAATGGTGATATAGAACTTCACTTTATCCCAATTGATTATCAGTTAGCTGATCTGTTCACCAAACCTCTTGATGAGACAAGATTCAACTTTCTCATCAGCGAGCTTGGAATGCTGAACTTTGAAGAATAAAATCTTCAGCGGTTCACATTTGATCAGCGATAGGATAAAATCAACCTGTATAACCTATTCTATCATCTTCTCTCTGAATAAAATTGATTCGCTGATATCAAGGTATGGTTTTCTCTCTCTGACAATCGCATGTGAATGCAAGATTTCAAAACATCCTAGAATATCTGAGGACAGTTGTGACGTCATTGCAACGGATAAGCCCCGACACGTTCTTTTTCTGACACGCGTTTGCACGTTTCGTTTACCTTCCAATCAAATGCAAACACGTGTCCGTGTCATGATGAAAAACTTTCCCACTCGAGTTTTTCTCTCTCTCTAATCTCACTATATAAACACTTTGTGGGTTTATATTTCTCTTTTACGCAAAAAACTTCTCCTCCAAGCAATGAAAAATTACTGTTGCATTTGTGCTCTCAAGTTTTTCAAGAACTTCTTCTTCTTCAAACGAACCAGGTTAATATTTCTGTTATTTACCTGTTTCTTAAACTTGTTAATGATCTTCTCATTGTTTTTACAAGATCAAACAAAGGAACTTTTTAAAATGAAATCATTTCTTTCATGGTTTTATGAACACAACCTTTCATGGTTGTTCTTCAAGTTTAAACGCAGAATCTTAAACTTGTTCTTCACACATTCGTTTCCAGAATCCTAACTCTTAAAAGAAACTGGAAAACAAGATTTTTATTGGGTTTGCATTTCGTTTTTTTTAAAACAAGAAAAACCCTAATCTTCATTAAGACATTTTTTGTCTGAATGAAATGGACAAAATTCGAACCATCTTATTGGAAAATCTTTCCACATTAAGATTATTCTTATTTGTTAATCTTTGGTTGAACTTATAATACAGAAAATGGCATCTACTGACATTTCCACTTCCAAGAACACCACCGCTGAGAACACTGCTGCTGATACTATTGAGGAATTGGAAATAATCAAGGCTCCTCAGGTCAAGTTCACTCTTGAAGAACTTGATTGGACAAAGTCAAATAACCTCTATGCGCTTCTCGAGTTTACTCCTTGAAAGCAAGTCACACATCTGGATGATGCTGTGAAATTCCTGAAAAACTGTTGCCTCTCCACAGCCCTGACCATAACACCTCCTGCACATCAGCTACTGCTATCCCAGTTCTGGTACTCTGCCAGACACTCTCAACTACCATCAACCAAAGACTCCTAAAAAACAATTGACTGCATCCTCTGTGATACGGAGTATGGCACAATAAAAATCACCCCTGTCATCATCCGCAAAGCCTTGAGCCTTCCCACAGCCTCAAAAGAAAAACCTTTTGTTCCCCTCCCTGACCACAAGAAACACTCAGATAGGGAAGCCATCAATGCATTCTTCGATGCAATGGGCTATGTTTGGGAAACCGGGAGGGACAAGAAGCCTGAGAAGAAGCTAACCCTCATCAAGAAATCTAAAATGCCCAGCGAGATGAATTTCATCTTCGCTCACTTAATCAGCTGCATGACTGCAAAGACCGGCTCCTCTGATCAAGCCGCTCAACCTCAGCAAGTAATGGGATATGCTTTGCTGAAAGGTCTACATATAGACTGGGCATCGATAATCTACGATGATCTGGTACTCAGAGTAGACTCCGCCGCTGATCGATCTCCATGGGTTCCGTATCCTCGATTCATTAGCGCCGTCTTCCAAACATGCCTGAAGGACAGCTACCCAAAAGAGGGTGACCTGAAACTCTCTCAGGTTGGCCCTAAGGTACTCGACTTCAAACCGGTGGAAAACGAGGTACGTCTTTCTACACTTTTAACTCTTCTCAACCCTACTTCTTCTTCTACAGCTCCTTCAGCGGACAAACCCACCGCTGATACCCCAGCTGCAACCTCCATTCCTTCTCATAAAAGGAAACATTCTTCTACCCAACTTAGTTCCAAAAGAACTAAGAAAACCAAGGATCAACCCCAGCAATCTCTTGCTGAAGACACCTCAGCTCATATCGAAGAGCTGAAGGAACGTTCAGTGGTACGCTCTGCCACAGCTGAACAAGCCACCCATTCCATACCAGCTTCAGCGTCTCTAAACGCTGAGGTTAAAAACTTGGAACCTACCCAACCTCCTTCAGTCTCTCCACAGACTGAAGAAGTGATTCTCAGCGGATCCAACGCTGAACTCCGCACCCAACCAACATTCTCAACCTTCACTCCTCCCTCCACTCAATTGGACTCTAATCCAGTTGTCACTGAAGTACCTGTCATTCCTCCAGAAGCTAAAGCTGACACTCCTCAAGGAATGATGGATGTAGGACCTGCAGAGATGACCATGCATACACGCACTCTAGCTGACGACATGGAACTCTTCTCAGGACACCGAGATTTTGATGCATTCACCAATCCTCCTGCAGGTATACACCAACCCATATACACTGTAACTGAACCCCAAACTTCTGAGCTTTCCTCTGTTCACAAGTACTTATATGTTACAGGTCCTAATTTGGGAGACATCAACGCCTCTCTGAAGACCCTAGAGATGAAGCTGACAGATCTCACCACTACTCTTTCCGACAACTCTTCAGCTGTAACAAACGCTGGAGAGAATCTCACAAAGCTGACAACAGTGGTGGAAGAGAAAGCCTCCAAAGCTGACTTGCAGAAGGTTGATAAAACTCTTGGTGACTTCGCCAAAGTTCTCGCTGACATCTACACAGACTACCTCGCCATCAAAACATCAGTTCACACCATGTCCAGCGAAGTTACAACGCTGAAGACATCGGTTGGAAAACTAGAAGGAGGACTGATGTAAAGACTGAAGTTAACACGTCAGTAAATTCAGTGAAGTCTGAAGTCTCTGCGGTCAAAGAGATTGTTCAGAAAGTGCTCGATCACCTGACCACCTCAACTTCTCAATTCACTCAGGCCGATCGAGATAATCTAGAGAAGATCAGTCCTGCTATTACTGGCCTAGAAGACAGAGTAGCAGAGATTGAAGGTTATATGGGAATCCCTGGCCAAGAAGACAGGGAACCCAAACCTACTGCTGAGTCATCCCATTCCTCCCCCACTCATCATGAGAAAGGGGGGGAGAAGAAATCTGAAGACCTTCCCCATGATGAATCTATCAGGAGGGAGAAGACTGAAGACCTCACCCTTTCTGAAGAGGGTGAGAAGACAAATGAAGAAACCATCGCTGGACCTTAGGGAGATGAAAACCCTGAGGGAACCGAGAAGCTTACCTCTGTATCTGAGGGGGAGCAACACAAAGAAGAAGCTGAAGAATCTGAATCGGAAGCTGAAGATGAAGAAGCCATCGATTTATCTGATGATGAACCATCCTCTTCTCCAAAGAATGATGATAATGACGATGATGATGATTATGACTCCTTTATCGTTAAGCCTGCTCAGAGGACTACAATTCTTAAAGGGATCGTGATAAACAAACCTTCAGGGGAGCGGACCAAATTAAAGCCTTCAGCGTCTGAAGCTGACAAGGGCAAAGGAAAATGTGTCGCTGAAGACAATGACAATCTGACGATCTCGCTTCCAAAGCCAGTTTGTCAGGTACACTAAATCTTCCTTACACTCGTCCCTCCTCTATCTATCTATACTTATTATCAGCTCTCCTCTCCATAAACCTCTATACACAACCACATTCTTTATCTCTATCTATTCTACCCAAGTTCTTACTCGTACGATCGCTGTGTTTCAGCTAGTCCTCTCCCCTATTTGAAGATATCGCTGAAGTTCCTACAACTACGACTTCACCAACAATAATCCCATCTCCCAAAGCTGAAGAAATAATCCCGGTCTTGGATTTGATCTCTGAGACTGATGAACCCGAAGAACAAATGCTCTCTCACACAAACAGACCTTCTTTGGTTCCTCAAAAACCAAGTGAAGAGGATCAGAGAAGAAGAGAAGAGATGATAAAGAAGTTCGAAGATCAGCAAATCATTCTGAAGCATGATCAACTTCCTACTATTCCTCCAAAGTTCAGAATTTCTCAAAAGGAATACAAGGATCACCTCAGAGCTGAACGTCTAATCGCTGAAAGAAGGGAAGCTGAAGATAAAGACAGAGAACTCGCCATCAAGATCTCTCAACAATCGGTGAAAGACCCCAAGCTGAAAAAAATTCCAATCGAAGTTCAACGTCAGCTATGGGAAGACGCCAAAAAGATCATTGAAGAAAAGAGGACTGTGTCTCAATCTACTTTAGCCTGGTGCAAAGAAAAGGTTCACTTCAGACATCGAACTTCCAGAATCATCAAGGTACTCATCGCTGGAAGATCAACCCTCAAAGTTTCTATCGCTGAAATCGAGATATTCAGAGAGAATGGACAGTACGAAAAATTCTATGCTGAAGCCATCACAAAGTACGGTCTCTCTGAATGGTTGGAGATCAGATTAGCCATCCAAAAGTCTCAATCTAAGTACAAGGATCATATTTAAAAGCTGATAAACAAACAGATCGACTTAGTATATTCTTGTGTGGATATTCCTCCTCCCCCTCCTCTCGAAAATCAGAAAAGAAGGGCCTCTGCAAAGAAAAAGTCTAAATCTTCAGAAGATGGTCCTCAGATTCGAAACGAAACATGTATTGGTTTTTCTCTAGCTGAAGTCCTTGGTCCAGAACCTGACCTTTCTGCACTTGACACATCTCTTCCTCCTGATGAGACTTTAATCCCTGGGAAAGTCTTAAGCAAACCCTACGGGATATTCTTCATTAACTGGGATGAACGAAAGCGTTTTCAACGTATCTCTGAACTTACCATCACTCCCATCGAACAGCTGAAAGATCTCATCTACTAGTGTGACTTCAAGAACGACATTCAGGCATGGCATCTTAAACCCTTGATTTTTGAAGAAGCGCTGAACAAAAGAAATGAAGGAGTAAATGTCCCTGACTGCATGATCCCCACATCAAAGACCCTTGATGAACTTCTCATTAAGGAAGAACCTTTATAAACTGATAGGATCGCCTTATTCTTCTATTGTATCAGTTATTCTTTTGTACTTGTAATTTATTTCGCTTGTACTTGTAATCTTTCCACTTCCTTATGTAATCTGATTCGAAATTTAAAGAAAGATTTCAGCGAAAGTACTTTACTCCATCAGTACAGAAAAGATCCCAGAAAACAGTAAAAGGGACAAATTGTAACATCCTAAATTTTCAATAATAGTAATTTAATGAGAATTGGGATCTAATTGTATTTTGGTTTAAAACCATAAATTATGTTGTAATTTATAATTCAATAGGGTTAAAATACAAGGGTTTAAAGTTTGGTGTTATTTTGGAAATAATGGAACTTGAGGGTGCTTTTGGTTATTTGCTGAAAGTGTGTATGGATAAAAGGTTAGAGCTGAGAAAATATCTCAGTATCTTGTTTTGAGTCGGCAAAGAAATCAGAGGAAAAAGGGAGAAAGAGAGAAAGAAGAGAAAGCAAGCTTTGTTCATCATTTTGGTGAGAAAATTGATAGTGGTTTCTAATAAAAATCTGTGTAGTTATATGTTTGTAAAACAAATTTGATTGTGGAATAGGTTTTTGGAATCACAAACAACGGATTTGAGGAATCAGCTTGTGCCGGAAGTGGTTTTTGCAAGCATAAGGTGAGTTCATTTGTTCCTTGCTTATATCAGTGTTTTCATGTTAAATTAAACCTTGAAATAGCTGTATAAATAGGTTATGAACTGTATGGGATGGTTTAGAATGAGCTTAATAGAACAGAAACGAATCTGGATCGATTTTTGGGCTGCAGGTCGAAGGTTTCCGGATAAAACCATGTATCCGGAAACCGTGGTGATGAAGGTCTCCGGACGCGATAAGTATCCGGTAAGTATTAAGTTTATTATAAGTATCCGGATAGATTTAGTTACCGGATGGTATCCGGATGGCTTTAGCGGAACCCCCGTGCTAAGTCGCCGAAGGGGGGCATTTGATGATGAAGATACGATAGGTTATCTAGTATTCTTAGATTTGAGAATATGATATGAGCTGTAATATGTTGTTATGCATATACGTTAGTAAAGTGTAATGGATCCATAGGCACTAGTGGTTATGTACACGTAGAATAGATGAAGATTAATCATTATTCTGATGTGTGTGAGAAATCAAGGAATAAACGTAATTCCTGATTTCTAAGGAAAAGAAGAGATTGGCATGTGTATATTGTAATCACTATTTCCTTCTCTAAGAAATAGGCATGTGTATATTGTTATTTCTTAGATGTGTACAGAAATGGGCATGTGTATATTGCGGTTTCTGGAATAGATGTGTACGGAACTGGGCATGTGTATATTGCGATTTCCGGAATAGAAATATTACTCTAGAATCAGTACATATTCGTAGGGTAGCTCTGAGACATGATATGATGATGGAAGGTGTGTCAGGCATTATCATGGAATTGGGTAAAATCGTGCTAACGGAATAGAGTTACACGTATGGTAAGAGAAAGGGTAACCAGGTTTGTTATAACTTGTTTACATTGATTTTGCAAATATTATTATTGAAACGAATGTTCTCACTAGGCGTTGGCCTAATCGTTTCATATGATGTTTTCTTACCAGGTACCAGTTCGGGAAAGTAAAGGGTTGTGGGACGAGCGTTTTGGAATAGCTGAGGTGTCAATTAACAAGAAGAGATTTTGATGGAATTGCTTAGATAACTTAATTAATCTGATTAGATTGATAGGTTATTTGAAGGATCCTGTTTTGTAAATATACTCTCGATGGTTAATTTCCTTGCAATATAAATATAAGTTGAAGTTTATTTTATCATAACTTGTGGAAATTTGAGGTTCAAATTAGCCCTGGTTTTAGGGTGTTACACAAATATTTTATGAGTTCTTTTTATCCTTATGTTTTCATTAAAATAGCAATTTTCTCTATTGCTATGTCATAATCAAATAGGGGGAGATTGTTGATCCAAACCCTCAGTGATTTGATAATGACCCTCTCTTATATACTTAGTGAAACATGTAAGTAAACAATATCTATCAGAGTTTCACTATCGCTGATAAGTACTAAGATCTTACAGTACCGCTGATAGGAACTCTCGCTCTTTAGATTAAACATTCAGCGAACACTGTTCACCATAATGCTCTGAGTCTGTTCAGTCCTTATGGTGATCGCTGATAAGTTAGTTGTTTACTTATGATCTCTGAAGACAAGTTTCACGTCAACATAGGTTCTACGCTGAAGTCGAAGATCAAGCTCAAGAACCAGCGACAAATCTCCTAATAAACTGATGTGGATCAGCGAAGACTCAGATTTTTCCACTCAACGTGAAGTATCAAGTACAAGACTTCAGCTATCGCTGAACTTTATCATTCGCTGATATAGAATGATAAACCGCTGAATCAACGAAAAGCTGATCATGAAGTCCTCCGTACAAAGTACTTTTGTCTTAACCACCCTTGCACGACTCCGTACGATATGTCAGAAAGAGAACCTCCTTATTGTCTGAAATCGTACAACCACTCTGATACTACACTGTTCAAACATGCGGCTACTAAGGTTGTCAACAAAGGTCAATGACATACAACCAATGAGCTGCTGCCACGTGTAAAGTGTAAACTGCCATGCATTAAATGCATGCAGTATATAAGAAGAAGAACTCACTTCATTTTGAAGTAACTTGCTAACTCTGGACAAGTTCATCCTTCTTATCTTGAGATAGGTTATTATTAGTAATTTCCTTCTCTTTCTTAGTGCAAGAAACTTAGTGTTCCAACTTGTTTAGATTTAGGTTTATCCTTAATCTTGTTTCCGCAACAAGCTGTAAATTGTTAATGATTTATCAATAAACAATTTAGAAAAGTAAAATCTGTGTGTTTGTATTCAACCCCCCCCCCCCTTTCTACAAACTTGTATAGCCCTTCGGGACCAACACTATACTTGGTCAAACAAACACAAAAGGAATAAAAAATAACAACTTGCCATCACTTTTTCTCTCCCTCCTCTCCCCTCTCGGCCGGACACACCAAATAGGTGGTGTTTTGGTTCCTTTTCAATTCAATTCTATTGTAGAAGTGAATAAAAACTCCCTTTCGCATCTTTAATTAAGAAGGTACTAGCATACTTTGGTGTTGGAGCTTGTTGGTGGACTACTCTAGAGGAGCTCTTGCTTGAGTTCTTGCCATCTCCATCTTCTCCAACTAGAAGACTTTGCAAAGGACTACAAAGGTTGTATTTTCTAAAAACCCCCTATGTATGTTTTTAATCTTTCATGTTCATGCAAATGGATCATTGGTGGGTGTTAAAATGTTTTTAATGTTGTTCAAAATTTTAAGCTTCCGTTGAAAAATATTTTGATTTTGAAATCATGTTTTGAACAAGACCCAACAAGTGGTATCAGAGTCATCTTTGCATGCATGTTTAGATTTTTGCTTTAGTTATGAAATTTTGGTTTTTGGAAACCATGGATGAATTTCATATTGCATGATAAGTTCATACATGTTTTTCTTTTTGGCAACTTGTTGGTTTATTGTTAAAATGTATGATTTTATGTGACCAAAAGTTTGCATGCATTTTGGTCATAAAAGTTGCCTTTAAAATAAAAATACAAAGATATGCTTTGTGTTTTTATTTTTGTGAATGTTTGTGCATAAACAAGCCATGGACCCTTTGTTGTTGGTTGTGTTGTTTTATTCAAAAATATGTAATATTTATTATTCATAAGGTATGTAATAGTAAATAGGTATTTTTCATCTTTGTAAAAAAAATTATATATGTAAAAGTTAATGTTAGATTAGTACTTTTACATAAATGTACAAAGATTGAAGAATGGAAGCCTCTTGGTGGTGCTTTGAAGACTATGGTCTTGGTGAAGTGCACTACCATTTCTCGGTTTCGAAGATGAGCAACACAACACTTCATGGAGTCTTGAAGATTTTTACATGCATTGGGTGTTTTTGCAAGTGGGAGCATGAAGACATATTTTTTTTGTCCCTTGTCCCATAGGAATGGACTTGATGATTCATGCATATGGCTTGCATGAATTGTCATTAGTTAAAATGGCTTGTTTATTGCACTTTTACATTATGTTTGTTGGTTGTTTGCATTATTATTATCTTGCGTGGTTGAAATAGAATTTTAATTGCTAGATAATAATTTATACGCAATTGGAAATCAACATATGGAGTTTGTTTTTTCAAAAGGTAACATTTTAAAGGTAAAATGGTTAAAATGGGTTTTATAAATAAAATGAGTTTTATTCTAAACCCCGTAAAATTTTGAAATATCAAAATAAGTTAAAATGGCGATTTTAAAACTCATACAAACTCCAAGTGTCATGTATTATTAGTTGCATGCAATATACATGACATAATATGTTTATGGTTGATTAGTTGATTATGTTCTTTTGATGCGTTAAAATATAAGATATTGCATGCTAGTAAAGAACATAAAATTGGTTCAAACGCGCTTATTTAAAAGTTGTTTAAATTCAAGCGACAAATTTTAAAATTAGATTTTAAATGAACCTAGTTTTAAAATAGAGATTTTAAATTAATTAAATTATCTAAAATAGAGATTTTAAATTTATTTTTGAGAAATAGTTTCTTAAAAAGCAGCCTTGAATATTGGATGCATGCAATAAAATGGTACTATGAGTTTTAAATAAATAAATTGAGATTTTAAAATGGGGATTTCAAAACTCATACAAACTCATAGTCTAAATTAATAAAAATGTTTCTTAATAGACTATAAGTGGTTCTTATAGTGATCAAACTCAAATATTAATATATGATATTAGTAATTGATGACATCTAATTAGTTGATAAAATTGAGATTTTATTTAAACTAATAGGAACCACATGATGAGAAATAAGTTTCTAATTAACAAAGTACCATGTATTATTGAATGCATGCAATAAAATGTTTTCAAAACTAGAATTGTAAAACATATAAATCCCTTTAAAAATGCAAGTCTATGTCGTCCTTTTGAGAAGCACTCAATACGTCGCTATGACACCCTCGTGGGATAAAGGTCACCTAACCACTTGGATTGTCTTGAGATGGATGGGGTGATTCTTATGTCTTTGTGGGAAAAAGGTCACCTAACCGCATGGATGTGAGTTTCACACGTTGTCTCAAATGGGATTACTTGATTGGGAATCTTTTGTGATAAAGGTCACCTAAGCATTAGAAACCCAAGGCATAGATGGGATCAAACATGACAATTAACACACGTTGTTAAGGATCCTATAAAACTAGGAATTACATTTGGATGTAATTGGTAAACGTTACCTACCTTGTTGGATTAAATGGACGGGATAAAGGTCACCTAACCGTTTCATTTGTTTTGCAACGTTGGATCCTAGATTTTATGCAAATTAATGTTTTTAGAAAACTAAAGGGTAATTAATTTGCTGAAAAATTAATATTGAAAATACTATATTAACTTTGTTAAATTTTGTAGATGGCCGAAAATGCAAACCCTACGATTGTCACATCCCTGAGAGCTTTTCTTAACGAAGAAAAGTTAACCACTCAGAACTTCCCAATTTGATGTCACAAATTGAGACACGTTCTCAGACGTGAAAACAAATCATACGCACTTATCGTACCTCGTCCTCAAGAACCTCCTCTTACCTCCATAGAAGCTTACGATACTTGATTGAAACATAATGATGATTCAATCGATGTATCACGTCTTATACTTGAAACCATGGTTCCATCCTTACTGGAAAGAATGGAAACGTTTCCGCTAAGGGCATTTGACATGGTAAACCGATTACAGAAATATTACCAAATGTATATGGTCCGTGAACGCTTCGATACAATTGGAGGAAGGCCAAGATGTAAGCTCTCATATTCACAAAATGAGGACGCACCTTGACTATTTGGATATACTTGGCTATCCTTATTCCAATGGGAGAGCCGTAGATGTGATCCTCAAATCTCTGACCAAAGCATTTGATTTTTTGTCGAGAATCTGAATATAGACCTCGAGAAGATTTCAGTCTCAGAGTTGCATACGATGCTAGAAACTGCTGAAAGGAATCTTTCCATGGTAACAGTTACATGTGATAGATGTGGCAACTTTGGTCATAGAAGAGGAGATTGTCTTTCTGAGAAGTAAAAGTTTTCTAACTAAGGAAAGTCCTTCAGGTATCTATATGTTGGATAGAACTTTTACCTTTCTATTTTACACTTGTGTATTTGATACTAAGTGTAGAACTCACTTTTGTAATATGTTACAAATGATCAAGAAAGGTAAGTGACTGGATGACAAGCAAAATGGTGATCCATATAAGCAAGGAAGCAAGATTGCATACCAAGCTTATAGGAGATTTTGTTATGAAACCATATGGCTTGTATTATTAAACAAGTTTGTTTCGAACAATGTTTAAATTTAGTTTGACTAAATTATTATTTTTCAGTCACATGTTTATTGATTGAATGAAATTCACTTAACCGTTTTGGAAACGATTATATTCATATTCAAAAATGAATTATTCTATTTCGAGAACTAGTCCTCTTAATTGAATAATAAAGTGAATCTCAAAAGCTTTCTAAAACATAGTTCTATATAAACACCATAAGACTCAAATGTGATTTGAATCAAGTCTACACATAAAATAGTCAACTTAATCAAGTAAAACTTAAACGCATATCTCAACTTCAAAAGTGTGGTAGTTTAAAGACAAATGAAAATGTTTTCTTTTGATATATGCGATCTTGATAAGTTGAATATAGCCCCTTTTCTCTAGTTATAGAAAAGGAGAAAAAGGTTTTGTTAGAATTGATACATGTTGATGTATGTGGTTTTTCAAAACCAAGTCTAGATATGGTGATAGGTAATACAATGTCTTCACTGACGATTTCAAACATTGAAGTTATGTTTATGAAACATAAGCATGAAGCATTTGATATGATTCAAGTTGTTTCAAAGTGAAGTTAAAGAAAACAACTCAATAGGACCATTAAGTCTTTTATGATATAGGAGGATAGTAACTAAACCAAGAACTCTTGGATCATCTTAGAAATTGTGTATATCCGAAAGGATGAATCGAACCTTATTAAATATGGTTCGCTCTATGATGAGTAGAAGTACTATTCCTATTTACTGTAAATCGTACTTTTGACACCAACCAAAAGGTAGACAAGACACCTTATAAGATTTCGTATGAAAATTTTTCATCCTTAGTCTTAGTTAAAGGTGTGGGTTTATGAAGCTCATGTAAGACAATAAGCTTCAAGTAAACTCGACCCAAAATCTATCAAATGCATATACTGTAGAATATACTATAAATTGTTTTATATACCGATTCTACAATCCCACAAAACAATAAAATTGTTTATTGTTCCAAAGCCAAGTTCTTAGAAAGCAAGTTTTTAAAGGGCAAGGCAAATGGGAGATTTAAGAAACTTGAAGGGAATCAATAACCTCATAACCTAATGCACTTATTGGTTGGCACTAGTTATCAAACAAAAGTTGTTGAAACTGAGCAATTTGATTGATCAGAAACTTAGTAAAACACCAGGTGTTCGCAAATCTAGTAGAATCATTCAGAAATCCGGGAAATATCGATTTCTCATGACTAATGAAGAATGATGTATGATAGGTTTCTAGTAAGCCCATCAACTACTAAAGTGCTATATCAGATTCTGAATCTGATGAGTGGCTTAGAGTCATGAATACTGAGATACAATCCATTCATGGATCAGTACAAGTATCACAAAGCTGGAATCTTCATTTTGACAGGAAAATTAAAGGTTTAATTTTTCACCAAAATAAAAGATGACTCATGCATTTACTAAGAAGCTAGTGGGAGCGCAGTAAAATTCCTAATGTTGTATGTGCAAGACATACTAGTATTTGGAAATTAACTTTCCGACTTAGCAAAACATCATGTTTTGGCTCGGACAGTATTTCCTTAATAAAAGACTTAGAAAAGGGCTAATTTTGTTCTTGAAATAAAGATCTTTAAAGATTGGATCAAGAAGACTTATAGGTTTAAGTCAAAGTGCATATGTTGACATGATCTTGAAAGGTTCAAGATGCAAGGCTCTAAAGGTAGTTTCTTGCAAGTATGATATCACATCATTTTGAACATGTCTCAATGTTCTAGCACAAAGGCTGAGCTAGATAAAATGATTGGTGTTCCATATGCTTCGGCAATTGGATCTATCATATATGCCATGACATGCACTAGATCTAGTGTATCATTATGCTTTAGAGCATTAGAAGTAGATACGAACGAAATACAAGGGAAGGTCATTGGATGACTATAAAGAACAATTTAAAGTACTTGAGAAAAACCAAGGAAGTGTTCCTTAACTGAGGGTAGGAAGAAAATCATAGTAAAATATTACACTGATGATGGCTTCCATAAAGATCGAGAAGGTTCTCGATCACAAAAGGGGAAATGTCTTCATTATGAATGAAGAAGTAATTCGTTTGAAAGGGTTCTAAGCGAAAGTAAAATTGCATAATACACTACAAAATAAGAATACACTGCTGCTTTAGAAGCTGCAAAAGAAAGATGCTTGGATGAAAGAGTTCATTGAAAAGCTAGGTAGATGCCTCCCATTCAGGATCATCTAGAAATCTTTTGTGAGAATGTGGGTGCCATTACGCAAGCTAAAGGACCCAATGTCACATCAGAGTACCAAGCACATACTCCGAACATTTAACTATATTCGGAATAAAGTTAAAAATGGAGAAGTTAATATTCACAAAGTTCACACAAATCAATTTGATTTGGAATTAGTATTTGGATATTGGAACAAGTTAAGCAACAAGTATAGTATTTAAGTTAGATATATAGGATATGATCATTTACATACTCGTTGCGTTCTATATTAGCATGTTTTTAATCCATGAATAAACCAGTTATTCTAAAATGTCCATAGTCGATCATAGTTGTGGGAGCAACCATGAAGTAAGACTAATATGAATTGGATTGGTTGACTTTTAAAGGTAAAAGTGGCAAAGTGTTGCAACCAAGTTCATAGGTACTTGTTAGGGAACGAGTACTGGACCTGACTCGCTTCAAGATCACTTCATGGATCGTCGTCATAAGTGATTCTTGAATAAAAGGTAGTATCTTTGTATCCTTAGACCTGAGATGCATATTTGGGACTCAAGTGTAGGGAGTGTTATGCTTTGATATGGTTAACTGTTGTTCTTGAAAAAGGCAGCTATAAAGGCCATCATTGGGCATGGCATGAACTGCATGAGAGGCGTATGTAGTCAAGATGGGATTTGTTTCTCTAAATATGTTAAGAGTGAGACATCTAAGGCGCCTTAACAAAAGTTGAACAATAGATGAGAATGATAGTGATCCATGTCTCATGTTCAACAAGATGTCCGAACAAAGGGATAACTGATACCACACCTTATACGTCAATTGAAGCTATGAGCTTGTGGGAATTGGATGTTGTTGAATGGCACTTACAGTCATACATTGCTGGGGCAGTGAGATGTTGCTAGACGTCCACCACTGTCTATATCATTCTATAATGCAATCTTGAGCAAGTGGGAGATTGTTGGTTCTATATGCTCAAGAATGATTATAAAATAATATTACCGGTAATATATGATCCTATAGGGTCACACCGAACAACAAGTAGACACCAAATTAATATTTATAAGAATTTGATTCTTGATAAATATTATTATTTCTTGATAAATATTATTAATTATATTATAGAATATAATTCATAATATTAGATGCAAATGAAAGATTTTAGTTTGTTAATACATATGATGGACTCATATGTAACTAAAATTAGAAGGAGGGACTTTAATGAGAAAGTTTAAAATAGTTAAAATGTGATTTTAACCATTTTAAACTAGAAGGGTTAATATGTAAAATTGCATGGCTAACTCTTTTATCATTGGTCATCTTGGGTGGCAAAGTGATGGAGCATGGGTTTATATGCTATACTTGGTCAAACAAACACAAAAGGAATAAAAAATAACAACTTGCCATCACTTTTTCTCTCCCTCCTCTCCCCTCTCGGCCGGACACACCAAATAGGTGGTGTTTTGGTTCCTTTTCAATTCAATTCTATTGTAGAAGTGAATAAAAACTCCCTTTTGCATCTTTAATTAAGAAGGTACTAGCATACTTTATTGTTGGAGCTTGTTGGTGGACTACTCTAGAGGAGCTCTTGCTTGAGTTCTTACCATCTCCATCTTCTCCAACTAGAAGACTTTGCAAAGGACTACAAAGGTTGTATTTTCTAAAAAACCCCTATGTATGTTTTTTAATCTTTCATGTTCATGCAAATGGATCCTTGGTAGGTGTTAAAATGTTTTTAATGTTGTTCAAAATTTTAAGCTTCCGTTGCAAAATATTATGATTTTGAAATCATGTTTTGAACAAGACCCAACAATTCCATGATAGTTCATGTCGTTCCCTTGGAAAATACTTTTTCCTATCTCCCCCTAACGACACGAAGACTGTTATCAAAGTGGCTATCCACAAATAATGCGATATTAGGATCACCCGTCAAAGGTTCTAAATAGCGGATAATTGTTGGAGATTCATATCCAACATATATACTTAATCGTTTTTAAGGACCCATTTTGGTGCGTTGTGGGGGCGCAATTGGCACATATACTACAACCAAACATGGGTATGTAAAAGATCAGGCTTATATCCAGTTACCGACTGGTACGCATGATATTGGTTGCCTAGTAGTAGGTCTAAAAACAAATAAGTAAAGATGCATGTAATATTGCATAACCCCAGGAAAATGTGGGTAAATTGGTGCGCATAACCAGTGCCCTAGCTACCATCTATATTCTTTTGATGATAATTTCTACGAGACCTTTTTATATGCACATGGGGTATAAGAAACTCTACGTTGATACTAATACATATGCAATAATTATCAAATCCTTATTATGTATATTCTCCAGCTTTCCAAGTCATGTACACTTGATGAGATAATCAGGGTGGTGAGCTCTTAATCGTATAGCTGGTGCTAGGAATGCATCATTGCATGTGGACAATAATACAACATGCGCCCATCGTGTCAAAACCAGAACCATAAGGTACTTTAATGGCCCGCATTCTGGATGTTTATGTCCATAAATATCAACTTGTATTCGTTGTAAGAATGAAATATTTTGGTATTATGTCATCAGCTTTAGGATGGTCTCATTTCTGTATTGGCTAAAAATAAGGGTATACATAATTTATAGGTATTTGAGACTACGGTGAGCAATACCGGGTACCCGACTAATTTTCATCGAACCGGAACCGGAACCGGTGGTTCCTAGAAAGAAAGAACCGGAACTGGAACCGCTCCTATCGGTTCTCATTATTTTGGAACCGGTTCTCGGCACCGCTGGGAACCGGTTCCGGGTACCTATCTGTCAATTTTTTTTAATTTTTAACATTTTTTACAATAAAACGTAATTTTAAATCACTTGTAAAGTAGAAAAAAACAACTTAAAGTACCAACATAATTCTCATACAACAAACGGTGAAAACTAATCCGATAAAAGTAATTATTACATAAACAAATTAAAAATTCTTGAGTCTTGACATGACATCAACAAACCAAATAAAATACTTCATGTCTTCACGGCACTTCACGAGTTCACGGCACTTCACGTCAACACCTAACAAATAAAACACTTGGATCAAGGTCAAAATGAATAAAATACCTAACAAAACCAATACCACACCATTTTATAAATTGTCACTACAATAAATAAATTAGAAGATTACCTCAAAAAGAAATTAGTTAATGCTAACAAATGTCTCATCTAGACCAATACGACCAATTTATGGAATTAACAAATAAAAAACACAAATTAGAATGTTAAATATGAAATTAACAAATAAAAAATATATGAAAAAGACAATAAATAAGTAAATTACCTTCCTCGTATTTTTGCACATCCTCGAAATATTGTTCCATGTCCGAACATATTGTTGATGCTCTCACCCAATCTTGAGCACACATCAAAGCTTCCATCGTCTTTGGACCCAAACTACTCCGAAACTCATTCACCACCCTACCGGATGTACTAAAAGCAGACTCACTAGCAACTGTAGAAACTGGAATGGCTAGAATGTCCTTTGCCATTGATCCTAATACCTTGTATGTAGTACAATTTTCACTCCACCACCTCAAATTTTCAAACTTCTCAACATCCAGTTTTTCAGACGGAGCCTCAAGATATTCATCCAATTTAGATTTCTCAATAGCATCCCCAGCATCATTTTCATAAAACTCATCATAGATTTTTTACATTTGTTTGTTCTTCACCGTCCCAACAAAATTTTGGTCACCATCATCATTCACAAATAAACTAGAAGAATCATTCTTTGATGAAGAAACACAAGCATAATGGTCATACAATTTTTTTCAAAACCTCGTACACTTGACCATATATATCACTCACTTTATCGGAATCCAAAGAAAATATATTTTTTAATGAAAACTTCACAAACCTCATATTATAACGTGGATCAAGAGCTAC
Organism: Saussurea involucrata; assembly: GCA_033807775.1. Lineage (NCBI taxonomy): Eukaryota > Viridiplantae > Streptophyta > Magnoliopsida > Asterales > Asteraceae > Saussurea > Saussurea involucrata. The sequence goes on along the minus strand of CM066321.1, from coordinate 793,004 downwards.
TGCAACTAAAACCATCACATTTGTTCTACCAAAACCTCCATAATATTTGTCAAACTTTTTTCTCATTTCATCACCCATACGAATAATACTAGGTTCATCATCTTCTCTCCACTCTAACAAAGAAGCAAGGACACCCAAGATCTCATGAAAATGCATATTAGCTCTAACATATAAAGTGCCGGAAATCCTTTTTGTGGCCTCGTAAAATTGTTTCAAACAAAGTTATAACGCTTTAGCATTTTCCCAATCTTGTTGGGATGGAAATCCATCTTTGAGTTCTTTTACAAAATAAGGATCTTCTTGTCTCATTCTTTTAAAAGCTTTCTCAAATTTAAGAGCCAAATATAACATAATGTAAGTTGAGTTCCACCGTGTTGGCACATCTAAACAAACAGAACCCTTACACGGAATTTTACACTTTAAAGCACACTAATCAAACAACTTAGCTCTTGTCGGAGATCTCCTCACATATCTAACCGCGCCCCGAATACTATTAATTGAATCCTTAACCATATTCAAGCCATCTTTAACAACCAAGTTTAAAATATGGGCAACACATCTCATATGAAAAAACTCACCCCTAAAACAAGTTTTTCACTAAGATTATCTTTTAAATGCGCAACAGTTACATCATTAGAACTTGCATTATCTACACTAAGACAATACAACTTATCTTCTATACCCCATTGAAGAACACATGATTCTACTACTTTTCCAATTTCCTTCCCTTTATGACTATCCATTAACCGGAAATTCAAAATCCTTTTATGCAATCTCCAATTATCATCAATAAAGTGTGCAGTCAAACAAAGATAATTATAATTTTGCACAGAAGTCCAACAATCAGTTGTGAGAGCAATTCTAGAGTTCAAACTTTTGAAGGTATTTCTTAGTATCTCCCTTTCACTAAGAAATAGTTTACTACAATCTCTAGCAACCGTGAATCATGATGGAATACAAAATTGTGGAATGTCGGCACTACAAAAACCTCTAAATCCATCACGTTCGACTATAGAAAACGGTTGCTCATCAAGAAAAACCATTCTAGCTAAAGCAAGTCTAATGGCATTTTGATCAAACTCCCAATTAGAAATAGTCACAGCATCACTTTGATTAGTTCTAAAAGTTTAATTTTCATTTGTTTTTTATCGATATTTGTCGGGTATTTTGGACATGAACCAAGATGTTTAGAGAGAGAAGAGGTACCGTTCTTTGTGCTCTCGTTCAATAACTTGGAACAATACGTGCATTTTGCCTTCACAATCTTACCCGTCTTTGGATCTCTAATGTCTTCGTAATGATTCCAAACATTTGACTTCCTCTTGTCTCCGACTTGGGGCATATTTTTTTGGCTTTGACTTTGCTCAACAGCCTCACTTTCATCCACGTCTATGGGATCTACGTCCATTATTAAACCTGACAAAAAATAGAGATTAAAAATTTATCAACATTTAATAACCACCAAAAACAGACATTAAAAACCACCAAAAATAGAGATTAAAAATTCAAATTGGAGACACAGATTCTTCCATAAGCATTTTGCCTTGAGCATAGCATATTTTTAGAATATTCAAACCATGTATTTTTTCACATTACTAGCAAATTTAATTTTTTGAAGGTAATAAGTTTAGTAATTCAAACTCATCCCTCAGAAACTGACACGATATCAAAATATCCAGTTTATGTTAAAAAGTTACAACACTAAAATTTCCAGTTTATCTTAAAAAGTTACAGCACTAAAAAGTTTCACTAAAAATTTCCAGTTTTTTAAGGTAAAAAGTATCAGTTTACGTGCATAGTCGTCGTGTCATAGTCGCTCGTCACGTACCGGGGAGCGGGGGTTGAGCGCGACATTGCCCGTGACTTTGACACTGGTCGCCGTGTCATAGTCGCCCGCAGGACCTGGGACTATAAAAGTGACCCTTGACTGATTTCTAAGCTCACTTTACCAAAATCAGATCAGGGTTTCGTTGGCGAAGCTTCTTGGGGGCGATTTCTCTCATTTTGCTGTCTCTCTCTTCATTAACTAAGCTAGGGTTTCACTTGGTTACATTTATTTCACCTCAAGATCCATCCTTGGTGCATTTAAGAGCATATACTCTTGTTTGGGAGCTTCAATCTCAAGTGTTCTTCCCAAATCTTTTAGGGTTTCATCTACTTTTCTAGGTTTTGGCTTAAAACTTAAATTGTGAGTGCTCAAACCCTTGATAACACTATTTATTTGTCTTATAACTATTCTTTACCTTGGTATCTAACATTTTTCTTGAAAAGTTCCATTTTGTGATATTAAGCTCATCTCTCCATGCTTATGGAGATTTGGTGCTTAATGGAGAAGAAAAAGGTTATGTAGAAGTGTACTCTACTTAAATATTACATTTTCATGATAATATCTACCTTGGGAAGTTTATGTCTTTTTTTAGGGTTTTAAGCTTAATGACTTGGCTTATGGCTTAATGGAATCTCCTTGGCTTAATGATGATATCTTGCCTAATTATGAGTATTGATACATGTGTTATTACATTTATTGCTAAATCTCATGTCTATACACATTTATGTATGAGGATATGCTTTGGAAGTATATATATATATATATATATATATATATATATATATATATGTGTGTGTGTGTGTGTGTGTGTGTGTGTGTGTGTGTGTGTGTGTGTGTGTGTGTGGAGTTATGTACTTATTGAGCGTGTAATTATGGTTTTAAGTTTACCATGTAGAAATGCATGCTTAATGGGATGGTTGGACCATGTTCTATGGATATGTCATACATTGATATATATATATATATATATACTACTTGGAGTTGTTGTTTGATGGTATTTACAATTTGGATGATTCATTAAGTAGGCACTAGGAGGATATAGTCTTGGGCACCACCTTGGAGGTATGTGCCTAGATCTACGCCTTTGGGGTAATGCCTTGGAGGTAGTCCCCATTGTGACGGGCCTTGAGGCATTACTCGTGGGAGCAGACGCTAAGGTATATCGTCTCTTGTTGTGTAACTTGATTTGGTATTTTGGGTGTCCCCCGTTGATTCCAATTGTGAATGACCATTTGTATGAACCATGTTATAAATTATTGCATGTTATATTATTTGATCAACTCACTAGGCTTCTTGGCCTACCACTTGTTTGGTTGTTTAATGTGTATCTCAGATCCTAGCAGATCTGCCTTTAATGAGGCTTAGGCAGGAGCATGTGAGCTTGGGGTTACACTTTTGGGATGCCGTTGTTAAAAGACTTAATCGGATTAGAGATGACACTCTTTTTGTAATCTTATTTCTACTTTAGAAAATAGATTAGTTGGTTGTCATTTACTTTCCGATATTATACATTTGTAATTAAACAGACATTTGTATATTCCTCTTTTTGGGAAGCTCGTGCTATGGCATTATATACCGCTCTTCCGTTTCATGGAAGTTTTTGTTAACCCCTGTTTTTAAGGTGTTACAAGTTGGTATCAGAGCTCTAGTTTAAGTGAACTAGATGATGACTGTAGCATACCTAGACTTAAGCTGAGAATAGTGTCCTTAAGCTACCACAGTTGGGTAGACGTCATAGGATGGGAAAGCGTTAGGACTTACGGAACTACGTTTGTTGAAAATTATGATGACGGTAACGAGGATTCTTGGGTATAACATGTTCATAATTTCACTTAGCTAATGCTATTATGAATATGTTGTTACGTAAGTGTGCTTGAATTGCTATTATTGTGATGATTGATGGATGTATTAGTACGTGACTTTAGCCTATCTCTTATCTTTATTCTCGCATGATTGACAAACTGAAATGGTAAATACGAGGAGTAGACCTCAAGCATCACCGGAGGGTCATGTCGTGATCGAGTCTACAGTCAATCAACCAAATGACGAAACAGCAACTGTAATCCCTTATTTACCGCCCCTCTTAGGAGGAGGAGATAATGGTTGCACCTTGAAGATCGACGAGAATTTCTTTAAGGTGGACCTACTACCTATGGTCATAGGTAGTTTTGACGTGGTAATAGGCATGGACTGGTTTAGCAAGAATAAGGCCGGCATCTTTTATTCCAAGAAGATGATCTGTGTGCCCTCGTTGAACGGTGGTATGGTTACCATATACGAGGAGAAAGGGAAAAGAAGTACCTCTATCATTTCATCGCTGAAAGCCTGAAAATTTCTAGCAAAGGGATGTGAATTTTGGTTACATTAAGTTCAATTCTTGGGGCATGTGGTGTCAAAGGATGGGGTGAAGGTAGATCCGGCGAAGATCGAGACAATGATGACTTGGGAACCACCAATAAGTCCGACAAAAATTAGAAGCTTCTTGGGTTTGGCCAGATACTATATGAGGTTCATTCAAGATTTCTCGAATATCGCTTCACCGCTCACTTCCTTGACAAGGAAGAATGTCAAGGTCTTATGGACTGAAACACAAGAGCAAGCCTTTAGAACTCTCAAGAGGAAGTTATGTGAGGCACCAGTTCTATCTCTACCCGACAGATCGGATGACTTCGTGGTGTATAGCGACGCTTCAAAGATGGGTCTTGGTTGTGTGTTGATGCAACGAGGTAAAGTAATAGCGTATGCTTCACGTCAACTCAAGGATCATGAGAAGAACTACCCAACTCATGATTTAGAGCTAGTGGCGGTGGTCTTTGCCTTAAAGTTATGGCGACATTATTTGTATGGAACTAAATGCACCCTCTTCACCGATCACAAAAGTCTCAAGTACATCTTCGATCAAAAGGAGCTCAACATGCGACAAAGAAGATGGGTTGAGTTGTTGAAGGACTACGATTGTGAACTACTCTATCATCCGGGAAAGGCTAACGTGGTGGCGGATGCCTTAAGCCAGAAAATCCATGGGAGCAAAAATAAGCTAACTCTCACAAGGATTGACGTGGTATCAAGTTTGATGGAGAGCATCAAGACGTGCCTAGAGGAGGCACTCCAAGAAGTTAACCTTAAAGAAGAGGTAATGGTGAAGCAAAAAGAACACCTAACGGAGGATAGTCGTGGGCTCAAACTTTTCCAAGGACGAATTTGAGTGCCATAGTTGGGAGGAAACCGCGAGTTACTCCTAGATGACGCGAATAAATCTAAGTACTTCATTCATCCCGGTAGCACGAAAATGTATAGGGACTTGAAGTTGAACTATTGGTGGCCGGTGATGAAGCTCGATGTCACCAAGTATGTGGAAAAGTCTGTCACTTGCCTTTTAGTCAAGGCGGAACATCAGAAGCCTTATGGGAATTTGCAAACGTTGAAGATTCCGGAATGGAAATGGGATAATGTCACGATGGACTTTGTGACCAAGCTACCAAAGATGTTGCGGGGTCATGATACAATTTGGGTGATAGTGGACCATCTAACCAAGAGCGCGGACTTTCTAGCCATGAGGGAAACGCTACCGATGGAGAAATTGGCTAGACTGTACATCAACGAAATCATGTGTAACACCCGGAAATTTATTAAAAGAAAGGACTTCCCACGTGACCTTTGATAGGTTTGATTGTTTACAGGGAATGGAAACACCGGGCGTAAGGAGCTCAGCGGATCGGGAGCTTGTCGGATTAATCGGGACAAAATTTGAGTTTCGGTAACTTTGGGGCAATAGTGCCATGCGATAGTGACAGGGTCACTATCGTCGTGTCATTCTCACGAGAGAGGAAGACCCTCGGTACGAACGGGGAGATTATGCCCCGCGAGAGTGCCCTCGGGCACAATCGCAGGGCAATGTCGCGAGATCGGCCGAGCCTGCAGTACAGGTTGGGCGATTGTGCCCGAAGAGAGTGCCCTAGGCACAATCGCAAGGCATAATCGCGGCCGTGGTGCACTGGTCCTTAAATCCTATTTTTGCTACCTTGTTCTCATTTTTCTCTACCCATTTCCTTATTTCTCTCTCAAAAACCCTCCCCAGACCCTAAATCCATTTGGAGCCTTTAGAGCCATAGATTTTGTGATTCAAAGCAAATCCCTTACCCTTTAGCAAAGATTCATGGTTAAGGATCAAAGTTCTCCATTTCACTTTCGTTTTGAGAGATTTCTACATTTCTAGAGTTTTACCCAACCCTCTCCTAAACCCGTCCCTTTCTTTGGATGAAATGAAGATTGAGGCTCACTTTGGTAACACTAGAAGTATTTGGTTGGTGGATTCACATGATGGTTGAGGTAATCTTCTCTTCTCTTCATTTTGGAAATTAGGGTTTCGATCTATTAGTGATTTTGGATGTAATATGTTGGGGGAAATGATTCTAAGTGTTTGGGGATAAATATTTACGGTTGAAAACTTGTGGATCTAGGTTTTTGGAAGATTTGGGGCTTGAAGATTCGTGTTTTTTCAAAGGAGCTTACGTTTGGAGGAAAATCTAGATTTAGTCTAAATCTAGCAAGGTGAGTTCAAGTTGATTTATGAAAACGTTGTACATGTCAAAAATGTTATTTTCCAAGTATTTATGTGTTTTACATCAAATTATCAATTGTTGAATTATTTGGTGGATCTTGATTAATTGAAGTATTTAACATTATAAACATTTTCAAATACCCATATTCGGGGTTTTTGGGTAAATTGATAATTAAATCATAAATGAAAATGTTTTGATGAACTATTGCATAAATGGAAGTTATTTGGTAAAAATGCATTTTGGTGTTTGTTGGAAATATGCATAGTTTGTGTTATGGTACACTTTGAAAACACGATCGTGTGAGTCATTGGATTTCGGTCATTCCCGACCTTGCGAACATTTTGGAAATTCTAAACCTTTAGGTTTTGAGGAAAGGATATATTTTGAGTATTTTGATGAGTAAATCTTAGGTATTGATATATTTTAATGATTTATCTTAGGTGTATAAATCTCTTGGTATAAATGCACCTTAATGGGTGTTTTGGAAAATGATTTGTATTAACCTAAAGTTGTGTGGAGTCATTTACGTTTATGGAGCATGTTTCGCATACACGTGGGGTATTTACGTTTTATTTCATTTTATGACTTTTAACAAATGGTCTTTTGATTTGTTGAGTTTGTGGATCGGTATCTGATTATGTTGGGTTTTGGGGGACATTTGTCCAATTTCGATAGCTCAACGTAGAGCTTGGTCATGATTTATAATTATTGAGAATTACATGTTTTGAATGCGCTAGTTCATTCGTTTGGAGTCATGTAATGTCTTTGACCTTAATTGCTATGGATCCATAGGCACTTGAGTTTTTACGTTCAATGATGAGACGCTAGTTTCTCTCATTGTAGCATGGAATAGGCATTGGGTTTCATGGTAAGTAAAATGTGGGCCTATATGGTCGGGCATTGTCCCATGAGCAGTAAGGTGTAATTCCAATGTGCATGACAGGGGATAGGCATCGGGTCTCATGGTAAGTAAGATGTGGGCCTATATGGTTGGACATTGTCCCATGGGCAGTAAGGTGTAATCCCAATGTGCTTGTTTTTGTGGATTTGGAATGACCCAATGTATAGACCTAGAGTGGTTGAAATTGGGGGCTCCCAAGTCTCCTCGGGCAATAGATCTGGGGTGGTTGAGCTCAGTATACTATGAGAATAGTCCACATGTTGGTTTTATTACATAGTTATGTGACCCACTTTCGTGTCCCGTCACGTGCGATGTAACCGGGTCTCCCTCCGTCACCGGAAGGTGTTGCTTTGAATGTTTATTTTATCCATGTTTTCGGTGACGTATTATATTTATATGGATTGTTTTCCACGGCATATGAGTTGGAAGTTATGCTACATCCGTGTTTACGATATTTTGAATAATAACGATTTGTTCATGATTTCAATCGTTTTGGAAATCAACTACTATTATACTTTTCAAGCATGTTTTGGGATGAGTCCATTATGAGAATCGTTTTACATTAAAGCTTTCATCACGAGATTTGTGTGCGTTGGAAAATAGGTGATTTGCATCTAAAGTTAATGCTTTCTGAACTCGTGATTTAAGTTGCATCTCTCTCGTTTTACGAATTATATAATCATGATAAAACTCTTGAACTCACTAGGCGTTAGCCTAACCCTTTTTATTTGTCGGCATGTGCAACAGGTTCCGGTTGGGAAATGGTTCTAGTGACACGGTGAAGAGACGAGTGCTTGTAGTGTGCTCGAGAAGTGAAATGCTTAGTGAAGTCTTCTGCACTTATTTTGGGATTAGCAACTTGTACACGTGTTAAGTGACACCCGACTTTATGTGGTCGCATAGTATGACTTGAGTTATGAATTGTGGGAGTTGTTACGTTTTATCTTGAGGTAATTCCAAGAATGGTTTGTAGAAGGGATTTTATTCCTTAAGTGGTTATTTTATCGAAATTTTATTTAGTTGCTCTTTCCAAATTTGAGGGTGTTACATCATGTCAAGAGATTGTGTAAGAGACCGCGGACAAAGTGAAAGAAATCCGAGAACGCCTAAAAGCGGCAAAAGAGCTACGCGGACAAGAAGCGTCGACTGATTGAATTTCAAATGGGTGACCAAGTCATGCTTAAAGTGTGTCCATGGAAGGGCATAATCCGGTTTGGGAAGCGTGGGAAGCTTAGCCCTCGTTTCCTTGGACTTTCGCTATTTTGGAGCGAATTGGACTCCAAGCTTACAAGTTGGATTTATCGCCGGAAATGGACAGGATTCATCCTACCTTCCACGTTTGCTACCTACGGAAGTGCTTAGCCGAAGAGCAGAATGTCATTCCTTTAAAGGAGATTCGAGTGGACAACGGGAGCCGATTCGTGGAGGAACCGGAGGCGTTACTCGAGTCGAAAACGAAGAAACTTCGACACAAGGACGTGACGATGGTCAAGGTCCAATGGAAGCACCATCGGGGTGCTAATGTCACGTGGTAAGCCGAAGAAGACATGAAACGACGATATTCGCACTTGTTTGCCTAGAAGAAGATTTCGAGGACGAAATCCTATTCAAGGTGGGGAGGATTGTAACGTCCGCAAATTTCCAAGTAAGTAAAACGCCTTTTCATGCTTTTTTATCGTTAAACCATTCGTTTGAAGACCGGTAATTAGTTGGATTTGAACTTGGAATCGTATTTTGGAAACTTGGCCAAACGGATCGTCGAAACGGACGGAAATTGTAACATCCCGGTTTCCATTGATACAAATAACATACATTTTATATTATAAAATGATCAAAAGATACATCGTATTTTACATTCGGTCCCATAGTCTTGCAAAACATAATAAGTAAATCAGTACAAACTTTTTCCTTAAATTAAATTACATGATGACTAATAACAAAGTCATAAGTACAAAATACATCCATAACTTCATAACCAACATCTTCACAAAAGCTATCCATCAAGAGTCCTATTTACGTGCTCTTACCCGATCCGCCACCTGGCATACATATTTTTAAAACAGAAATGAGGGTTAGACCTAATGGTCTAGTGAGGGAATCCCTGTCAGTTTATTAAACCTTTGTATCAAAACCATTTATATAAAACTTTTCATATACATCCATATATTACACGTATATCAATATCATTCAAGACTCATACATCTCATCCCACCTTATTCCTCCACAACTGGCCATACTAATTGGTAGCAAACCAACTAATAAATAATCAACGTTACCGGTCCGCACACTGGAACCCGGCTACTCATCGGTCCGCACACCGGAACCCGGCTACCCGTCGGTCCGCACACCGAAACCCGACTAATGTGCACTTGTGTAGTGTAATGCACATAGGAATATAATATCTTACTATATTATAAACACAAAATATTCACACCTTAATCATATATCCATTCCACACATATATGTATTCCAGTTAAAAATATTTTGAAGTAAAACTCACCTGTTAGCTTAACAAAATGCTTCCAAGCCTTTTTCCACAGATTCAGTCCTTTACTCAGGATTCACAAAATCTGTAACAATCAGATACAATATCTCTTTACCATATAGAACACATAAGACTCTTTAGCAACTGAGAATCCTAATTAACCTATCAAACTCTTATCCTCAATTGTTCCCTTACGACGACTTAACACGGGGGTTCCGCTACCCGGTTAGCGGATGGGGTCAAGGGGCAACGCCCTTGCGGGGTCTGGGGGCGGCCCCCCAGGAAGTTTTCGGAACAGCTTAACTCAAAATACATTTGGAAACTATATTCGGACATTCAAAAGTATCCGAAATCACAAAATTGGTCAAACAGCTAAAGTATCCGGATACCACAAGTTATCCGGACAACACTACTTTTCCGGGTAGCATGACTTTTCCGGACAACCTATACAATCCGGACGTCATCCGGACACCAAAGTAATCCGGATACCATCCGGTATCCAATTCTATCCGGAAAACATAGGAAACAGGAACTTACCCGGATAAAAGACTCGTCCGGACACCTTTAGAACACTACCCGGACATCACCAACAAAACCACCCGGACACCTTCATACTGTGTCCGGACACCTCTGTCGGTTTCTTCAATTTTGACCCAGAATCAACATAAATTACTACTGGACGTGTAATTGGTTATTCTACTCCGATAGAAACTATCTATAGGAAATTACAGACATAAAACATACAAGGAACATACCTTAAATTGCTTCCAAGCAAATCAAATGATGCCTTAACCTAGCTTTTTCCTCTTTTCCTCTTTTGCTCCCAAACACACACATACACACTGAAAATCTGGATTATGATAATATATGATGTCTAAAAGATATTATCATCTAAATCTTACCAATTAGACCCTAACTTATTCAATAATAACCAAAACACATTTTTAACTTATTAATTAATCCAAACACCCCTAAACTTACAAATTCACCTAAATTCACCCTAAATATCAATTATAGAGTTAAGTGATTCTAACGGAACTAACATTTAACTAACGAACTTACCCGGGGTATTACAGAAATCGGGTCGAGAAGGACCCGGGCGACCTTGCCCGCGACTATGACAGGTGTCATAGTCGCCCGTGGCACAATCGCATAGAGGAAGGTAGCCACGGTACACATGTCGCGATTATGACCCGCGACATTGACACGGGCATAGTCGTCGTGTCATAGTCGCTCGTCATGTACCGTAGGGTGAGGCTGGGTGCGACATTGCCAGCGACTTTGACACTGGGCATAGTCGTCGTGTCATAGTCGCCTGCGGGGCCTGATTCTAAAAAAGTGACCCTTGACTGATTTTTAAGCTCACTTTACCAAAATCAGACCACAGTTTTGTTGGGGAAGCTTCTTGGGGGCGATTTTCTCTCATTTTGATCTCTCTCTTCATTAATTAAGCTAGGGTTTCACTTGGTTACATTTATTTCACTTCAAGATCCATCCCCAGTGCATTTAAGAGCATTTACTCTTGTTTGGTATCTTCAATCTCAAGTGTTCTTCCCAAAACTTTTAGGGTTTCATCTACTTTTCTAGGTTTTGGCTTAAAACCTAGATTGTGAGTACTCAAACCCTTTATAACACTATTTATTTGTCTTACAACTATTCTTTACCATGTTATCTAACATTTTTCTTGAAAAGTTCCATTTTGTGACATTAAGCTCATCTCTTCATGCTTATGGAGATTTGGTGCTTAATGGAGAAGAAAAAGGTTATTTAGAAGTGTACTCTACTTAAATCTTAGATTTTCATGATTATCTACCTTGGGAAATTTATGTCTTAATTTAGGGTTTTGAGCTTAATGACTTGGCTTATGGCTTAATGGGAATCTCCTTGGCTTAATGATGATATCTTGCCTTATTATGAGTATTGCTACATGTGTTATTACATTTATTGCTAAAACTCATGTTTATACACATTTATGTATGAGGATATGCTTTGGAAGTATATATATGTGGAGTTATATACTTATTGAGCGTGTAATTGTGGTTTTAAGTTTACCATGTGGAAATGCATGCTTAATGGGATGGTTGGACCATGTTCTATGGAGATGTCATACATTGGTATATATATATATATATATACATTGGTATATGTACTTGGGCCCTTCTTTTGCTAACCAACACATTGGTACTAACTGTGTTAACCGATCACAACCATAGATGCATACTGGATTTTAATATTATTTAAAATTAATAGGCATGCGTTGGACCTTTGTGCATACGAGCACAAGGGCATTTTTGTCAAACCAAATTAAACTTAAACATGGCAATTCCTCTATACACGGTAACAATGCGATTTTGAAGGAATCACTCCTCCCTCTAAATTTATCCACTCTCTTTCTCTTTCTAAAAAATTCTCTCACCACCTCTACCTTCCTCCCACCGCCGCCTCCGCCTTCCTCCCACCACCTCTGCCTTCCGCCTCCCACCTCCGCCGCCTCTACCTTCAGGATCCGTCTCTTGAGAATCCGGTTCGAATTAAAGAACCGCTGGAGCCTCTAAATCGATCTCCGTTGTAGCAATCTTGACAATGGATTCTGGAAATGGAGCATCTTCTTCATCAAGAGACAAGTTTAAATCGATCTGATTTCTAACATTCGAAATGCAGTTTTTCCCACCATTTTCTTCGACTTTGGAGTCATAATCGATAATGGGGACTCCAAGAATCTTCGTAAAGTTCTGGGAATCATCGGTTTTTACCTTCTTGAATAATCGTGGATCGTTACCATTTTTTGTTTCGGGTTTCTTGAAAAACTGCTGAGAATGATTCTGCAACGAATCCAAGTTGATATGATGAACGGTTTCTTTCACATTCATCTCGTCACCCTTCAAACATGGTTTTTCGGATTTGGATCCCTTGTTGTGTTGTTGTTAGTTGTTACAGTGTGTGAAAATGGATCAAACTGAAGCAATTTTCCACAAATTGATGAATGTTAGGTTTGATTTTGGATGCATTTCTTTCGATTCAACAATTTGAATATGTGCATATGTGCACATAAACTGTGCATATGATTATTTGGGCATGTTGGTTTGATTATTCTTATGGTATACACGCTATTTTGTTTATGTGCATATGTGCACATAAACTGTGCATATGATTTAGTCTGAGATGGCTTTTGCACCTATGCATATGTGCACATATGCACATCTGCACATATATGCATATGTGCACATATGCACATCTGCATATATGCACAATTTCTCATTTGCATATATGCACAATGTCTCATCTGCATATATGCACAATGTCTCATCTGCATATATGCACAATGTCTCAAAGAACTGATTTATAGAAAAAAAATGTATTAATTGAGTTAATATAATTTCGAAAATATATTCTGAATTAATATAATTTCGATATCTTGTTTGATATTAAAAATATATTCTGAATTAATATAATTTCGAAAATCATGGATTAGATAACTACATAATTTCGAAAATCATGGATATAAATTAGGAATGTAGAATCAGTTATTAAATGTGAGATAAATATGGAAGAAATTGGATATACCCATTTTACCCTTGTTGGCGTGCACCTAAACCAAAATAAAAGGAGCAATTTGATTGGTCAATGGTTGGTTAGCACGGTTAGTACAAATGGGTTGGTTAGCAAAAGAAGAGGACCCTATATATGTACTACTTGGAGTAGTTGTTTGATGGTATTTATAATTTGGATGAATAATTAAGTAGGCACTAGGAGGATGTAACACCCAAAAAATTCTAAATAAATAAGATTGTAAGTTATATAAGTGTTTTATCACGGTTATAATTTACCTTGCATTTTATAGATCTTAAGGTAAATTTCTTAAAAACCTATAAATATGTAACACCCCCCTTACCACGACACAATTTGGTTGGGGAGGGGAACAAATGTTTCCTTATAAGAGGAACTTGATACCTCCCCTACCAGACGCGTTTTAAAACCGTGAGTCCAGGTGTGCAGACAAAGCGGACAATATCTGGTACGGTTGGCCTGGGATGTTACAGATGGTATCAGAGCCAGGAACCGGACTGGTGTGCCAGCGAGGACGCTGGGCTCCCAAGGGGGGTGGATGGTAAGATCCCACATTGGTTGGGGAGGGGAACAAATGTTTCCTTATAAGAGGAACTTGATACCTCCCCTACCAGACGCGTTTTAAAACCGTGAGTCCAGGTGTGCAGACAAAGCGGACAATATCTGGTACGGTTGGCCTGGGATGTTACAAAATATGTGTATATGTATATTTGTATATATATACACACACACACATATATATATATATAGATATATTTATGTATATGAAAATATATATGTATATAGGTTTATAGCCTTAGGTTCAATAGAGAAGTGCAAATATTTAGAGAAGCAGAGAAGTAAAAAAAACACGGGTCCGTTCATATATGAACGTTCATATGAACGTTCAAATATGACTGTTATATGAACGTTCATTTATGAACGTTCATATATGACTGTTTATATATGACTGTTTATATATGACTGTTTATATATGAACGTTCATATATGAACGGACCCGTGTTTTTTTACTTCTCTACTTCTCTAAATATTTGCACTTCTCTATTGAACCTTTCCCTAGGTTTATAATTATATATATAAATATATATACTAGCAGTGTGCCCGTGCAATGCACGGGTGAGCAAAGTGTAATTTTTTTATCGTAAATGAAAAATGAAAAGCCTTCGAACAGTTGCCAACAGGGTTAAGGGACTTTTCTTAAATACACAACATGTTTTGGAGACGAGCATGGTCAATATTATGTATATATTTATAATATCAGTAATAAGAACATACAATATAATTTATCAAATAATAAAGTTAAATTGTTCTTATGTATTAATATTAATTAGATAGTTAATTAAGATTAGTTAATGAAGTAATGGTATAAATTTAGTGAGAAGTAGGGATATTAATGACATAGTGATAGGTTGTTAGATCCCACTAATCCCACATAATTAGCACCAATAATTTAAAATGGAGATGCCTTAGCTAGAGATATGACAACTCTAAAGATTTTGATATCAACTTCAGTGATTGCCAATTCTTTTTTGGCTCTATTGGATGTAATCAATGCTCAAATGTCATTACATATCTATTGCCTAGTTATATGTAAACTGAGATTGGAAAATTAATACAATTATTCATAGGATGTTCAATATTCTCTAAAGTATGATGTTGTTTGTAAGTAAAATATTATCTTACAAACCAAATGAAAAATATAAAGGTAGAAGCTTATAAAATCAACCCATTTCATATAGTTTATTTGAAAAAAGAAAATCTATCCTCTAAATCTCGAAGAATTTGACAACTCAAATACCAATTTTCCTTGTAATCGTACATCATGTAAAATTTCAAGTCGAGTAAACGTAAATTATTTCATTAATAAATGTATTCATTTCATACATCATGTAAAATTAAAAATTTTGTAAATTAATGCTATCTAATTTTTTCTATAAATAAACGCTTATTTAGAACAAACTTCAATAAATATATAGATATTTATTTTAAAACATATAGAAATTAAAATGCAAATAGTTGTTTTGAAACAAACTTAAATATCAATGGATACACTTATTATGAGACAAAGGACGAGGGCGAATATTTTATTTTGGCATTATATCCAAATTATAATACAACCTACATTCTCAACCACAACTTATAATCTCAGCCTTTGTCAAAAAATTTCTGCCAACTCCCATCCAGATTGATTTCTTTTGAAGGATTCCAATCAAACTGCCCAAGTTTCATCACCAATGTGTCTCCTATCTGAGCCACATAACCGTCGCTATTAGCACGGTAAATCTTGATAGGACTTGGGCAGTGGATCGCCGCTCGTTTTCAAGTCTTGATTAGTTCGGTTATCACATCATGGATCCCGAAATCGTAGAAATGGTCATAAAATACCCCACATGATGCAGTATAAATCAAGAACCGATAGATTAAGCATCAACGAAATTCCATGCCATCCAATCTCAGTTCTAAAACAGGAATACATGACACCATAATGGCACCTCCAAAGTTTGGAGTCTCTCAGGTTGGTTTTAAGGAGTAGCTCACTTTTCAAATCGTATTAATTACTTGTTTTTCGAGTCATTTGAAACAAATTGTGGGAATGTAAATCACTCATTCTTGTAAATTCTAACATTCTTTTTGCATCTTTGTCACTCTTTGTTTAATGGTATGCGGATTCGACTGGACATGCGATAGTGAGTTAGGCGGATGAAAGAATTATATAAGGTTTAAGGGTTCTAATCTGACGTGGGTGGTTTATTAATTTACCAAGCTTCTTTCATCTCCTCGACTATAGTTCCACCTATTTTGGTGGGACATAAAAAAATGCATTTTTTGTCACATTCAGTCCAGTCCAGTCCCCTGTCGCACGAAACGTAAACAAGTTTTCGTTCTGTCCTAACCTGTGTACCAAATGAAAGTTTACATTGGTTTCAGATGAACTTACAGTCCCAGTATGAGTTTAGATGTGTGCATATCCTTGCATAAGCTTATCATGTGGGAATGGCCAATTACCCTGTAATAGAATAGCCATGAGAACTCGATAGACTGATGTCATGTTCACACACACTAAAGTCTAAACCATTGTGTCAAAACTTGGCATAGAGGTGATAACAAGATTTTTTCAACATGTGACAGTTTATTTCAATTTCAGGAACCAAATACTAACTAATTCAGTAGAGCAGAAAAGTATTATCAAATACGAACCGAAAACATTAACTTTACCTAGAATTGAATCTGAAAGCAGCAAGCAGCAGGAAGTGGCCTCCATAAATACTCAATGAAAGAATCCCACTCCTCCGAATGCACTATCCCTTGCTCCTACAAATCCATTTTCACATAATACAACATCAATCAAAACTCCAATAGCAAAGAGAGAGATGTTTCGAGTACAACTATCACCGTTATATTTAAACGTCTAACAATATTTAAGATCATATTAATAGTTGGCAGACTACATATATAGATTATCTAGAATAATTCTAAAATGACAAAAAAAAAATAATGACCTTTTTGAAATTGAACCTGCAGGAAAGAGTTGAGCATGTTCATTCATACAAAAATACAAGTTGTCAAACCTGCAGGTATTAGTTTCGTGAATTGAGCCCAACCAACCCACTTGAAGGCAATAAGCATCAATGAACTATCTATCCATCTTTGATAATTAGTAACCAAGCTGCAACCTTAATTCTATGTTTAGTTTCACATTTCAAATTCACCATACCAAATAAGCATTCATCATCCATTAAGAAATCTAACCAATACCATAACTTCACATGTTGGACCCATAATGCAGATATGTAATTTACTCTAATTGAATAGAAAAACAACACTTAATAGCAAAATCGGTGGCATCAAACTTTAAAATAAACAATTTACAAATGTAAATATGTAATTCCACATATACCTTGTAACCAAACAGTTCACAGCACACCCTTCAGAAAACCGATATTCTATCAGCAAAACTGTCTTATACCTGCATCATGCACCATCTTCGATTTAAATACTTAAAGGATAAAAAAAAGTTGTAAGCATCAACTAAACATGTAATTTACCTTTCCTCACGTTTCTCAAGGGTGGCAATTTGTTCTTTAACTGCACTATCTTTCCAGAAATGTATGAATCTACCAGTGTCCCTTTTTAAAGGGAATACCTGCTGCACTCCTAAAAGGAGAAAGGTCTTGATAATTCAAGTTTTGTTCATAATTCAGTTTTGTCCATTTTTTTATTCCTACTTCAGATACCACTTATGCAGAAGGTATAATTTCTCAGAATCAAAATTGTGAACCCAATAAAAATCAAAATCAAAATCAAAATCTAAGAGTTAGGTTTTAACCTCAAATCAAAATCGAACAAACGAAGGTCCGTGGAGATTAAGCAGAGAACAATAATCAAAATCGTTTTACCAAGTCGTGAAGCAGATCAAGTTTCACGAGATTGTGAACCCAAATCTTTGAAATGTTTAAATCGGTATCAGTGAACCCAAAGCCAAATCAAAACAAAAATCAAAATCAAAATGTAAGAGTTAGGGTTTTTACCTAAAATCAAAATTGAAGAGAAGGAGATCAGTTTGTTGAAGCTTGGGTGAGATTTTTTGAAAATTTCTCTGAATCGATGGTCTTCATTTATATGCAAGATGAAGAAAGCCTCGATGGCAAAGAAAAGTACTGAAGGTATGATTACAATCGTGAAGCAGGTTGTAATTGGGTATGGTACAAGTTGTACTTGGGTATGGTTGCAATCGTGAAGCATACTCGGTATGGTTGCAGTCATGATGGGCGTTTGTGTGTGTGGAGAGGCAAAATTATGGAAGATCGTTGTGGTTGAGATGCAATGTTTCATATTGAGAGCCAGCAAGCAGCAGGTCAAGCAGGTCAGGTTACAGGTAGAAGGAAGCAGGTGAAATCTTCTAAATGGGTATGGTGGGATAAGAGCATCTCCAACAGTTTTCCCAAAATTTCTCCAAAATGGAGAACCAAATATCGAAATTCCTAAAAAAAATTACACTCATCTCCAACAAATTCCCCATTTTGGAGAAAAAACAATGATTATAATATTAAAATATTGTATTTATCTATTAAAATGTTATTTCTCTCTCCAAATTTTATTTTTCAAAGATTCCTATTGGTGCTCTCAATAATTAATCATTTTTTGGGTTAATGATAACGCCACTTTTTGGCGTTATTTTCGGTTCTCAAACCAACGAGATTGGCTTGTACCCAAGTAAAAAGGCGGGTATTTTACGGTTTATTGAGTGATTTACGCAGGTTATATAAAAGGCGGCATTCCTTGGAAAAAGAAGCTAAAAAGAGCCTAAAACGAGTCCAAACGAAGCTTAACGGAAGCCCAAAAGCCAAGCCCAAGACCCGCGACCGAACCAGGACCCGACCCGCGAACCAGAACCGACCCAGAAGGCCATCAGCATAGCGCGCGACCTTCTGCGCGACTTGCAAGTCGCGCCAGAAGTCGCGTAAGCCACTGTTTGCGAATTTCAGCTTTTTAACTCGGGATTTAGGTCACTTTTTCCATATCGAACTTACGGCAGACGATCCAGGGCAGTTCGGGGGCGATTTCCAGAGCCACGTGACACCATTTGGAGCAAATATCGAGAACCAATCGAAGAAACGTTCACGACGCGAAGTAGATTCAAGCACGGGAAAGGGAGTTCATCAATTCATCTTACACTGTCACCACGATCACGTTACCATGTTTTCTCATACTTTCGTTTCCTTTTCTTTTGTTTTTGAATCCCCCAACATCATGAACTAACTTTAAGATGTTGGGGGTTGGATTGAATTAGGATTGAACATATAGATGGATGACGAATGATTCTTATCAGTTTTTCCAATTAATGAATGCATGTGATTTTATTCTTAATGCCTTTGTGAGCGTAGCTAACTTACAATTGTTTTATTGTTGTCAATTATGTTCGAGAGAATTAATTGAGATCTAGAATTAGGAATTACATGTCTAAAGGTAAGAAAGGATAGAGATATACCGAGTAAAACTTTAGTCTCATAATAACCTACGCTTAATGTGTTTTGAACTACATAGGGTGAGATCGAGAGATTAACCTTGTGTTTGTTTTCGAAATAAACTTCATGGTAGCTTGAGAAAGCACCATGTCTTACAAATATAAATGTTGTTACTTGAGAGAGAGCAATGGTTAGATCAAGGTTGAGTATTCATTTACAGAATTAACTGGTATTTGTCTTTAGTCTGATATTCATATGTGAAACCTAAGGATATCCAACCCTCAACTGTTTCTCCATCTGAATTCCAAAACTGCTTACTAGTTGTCTGGTGTTTGTTTGACTTTAATTTCTGCATTACATTAGTTTATAAAACCAACCTCCAATTTGACAGCCCAGTTAATAGTTCTTGTAGTAATTGTGATATTTAGTTCCTAGTTCCCCGTGATTCGATACTCGTACTTCCGTACACTATTACTTGACTTCGACCCGTACACTTGCGGTAAGATTTCGCGGGGTGTCAAAACCCCGTGTCAAGTTTTTGGCGCCGTTGCCGGGGAACTAGTTGCAGCTAATAGCACTACTAGCTATACGCGCTATTAGATTGGGCATTTTACTTTCTTGTCATTTTATTTCATTCACTTTCAGTTTCTGGATTATTGACTTTGTTTTCTTCGTTTCAGGTGCTACTTGGTTTATGCCAAGGAAAACCCGAGGGAAAGAACTCGAGCCTATCGACCCAGAAATCGAAAGAACCGCCCGTCGTCTACGGAAAGAAGCTAAAGCTAAGCAAAACCTTAAATTCGAAATGTCAAACGACGAGAGACCACCTCGCCGCAATAACCCACCACCACCACCTCCGGAGAGAGTTCCGATGCGGTCGTTCGCCGATCCTAATGTGGCGGCCGCACGGATAGGCATTCAAGCGCCCACTACCGGGGCGAACTATTTTGAGCTGAAACCGAGCACCATTGTGATGGTGCAACAGAACCAATACGGAGGGACGCCAACCGAGGATCCTCACGCACACCTTCGTGCATTCGAGAGGATCTGCAATACATTCAAGATTAATGGTATGAACGAGGACGCGATCAAGCTGAGATTGTTTGGGTTTTCACTCAAGGGTCGAGCCGAGACATGGACCGAGAGCATCCAACCAGATTCGATCACTACTTGGGCACAGTTGAAAGCAGCTTTCCTCCAAAAGTTATTTCCACCGAGCAGAACCGCCCAACTAATGGCGGAGATCACCCATTTTTCTCAATGGGACCAGGAAACGTTATATGAGGCATGGGAGCGTTATAAGGACATGATCAAGAAATGTCCGCACCATGGGCTACAAGGCTGGGTCATCATCCAGACCTTCTTTAGTGGGCTCCACCCACAATTTAAGAACGACATCACTGCTGCCGCGGGTGGAGCTTTAATGGACAAATCATATGAGGAAGCGTGCGAGCTGATTGAGAACCTAGTCGAACATAGTTTCTCCACGCCGAGATCAGCGGTAAGACGAGTCGCAAGTGTCCAAGAAGGTAATGAGATGAGTGAGCTGAAAGCTCAACTAGCCTTTCTCACGAATCAACTGAATGGAGGGAATATTCAAGAACCTGATCAGGTTCATTTTGTGGCCAACCGGAACCAACCGAGAAACGATCCTTTCTCGAATACGTATAACGAAGGGTGGAAAAAGCACCCCAATCTCTCATGGAATCAGCCGGGTCCACAACCAGGTAACTTTTCTAACCCTTCCAATTCTTTTAATACTAACAGTGTGTACCGCCCTCCAGGTTTTCAGCAAAGGAACGAGGGACCGTCCGGAGAGAAAAAGCCGGGACTCGAGGACATGATGATGAAGTTCATGTCTAAAATGGACACTACAGTCGGGGGATTAGCAACTACAGTCGAGGGATTAGTCAGTACAGTCAACACTGTCAAATCAGCTACCGAACAAAACACCGCCGCCATCAAGATCCTCGAGAGGCAAGTGGGGCAGATTTCCGAGACCCTACAAAACCGAGCCCCCGGAAAAATGCCGAGTCAACCCGAAAGACAAAACCGGGAACACTGCAATGCCATCTACCTTAGAGATGGCAAGGAGCTGAATGAAGAGCCAGCAAAGGAAGCCGATGATGATGTAGAGATCATTGATATGGACGAGTTAGAAGCTGAAGAGAGTGGGAAGAGTGAAGAGAAAAAAAAAAGAGGTGACACCACCGGTCAAGCCGGAAATCCCGAGAGTACCCTACCCAAGCAGGCTGAAAGCGAATAAAGACCAGGTTCATTTTTCTAAATTTCTTGATGTCTTTAAAAAGCTGACTATCAATATTCCTTTTGCAGACGCGCTTACACAAATGCCCTCCTACGCTAAGTTCATGAAGGAGATTATATCGAAGAAGAGGGCACTTGATCACCAGGCCACCGTTGCACTCACTGAAGAGTGCAGCGCCATATTCCAGAATAAGCTTCCCCAGAAGCTCAAGGATCCAGGGAGTTTCTCTATCCCTATTCAAATTGGGGACTTTTCTTTTACTAAAGTTTTATGTGATTTAGGGGCTAGTATAAATCTGATGCCTCTGTCTATTTTCAGGAAACTTGGCCTGGGTGAGGTGAGCCCAACATACATGACTTTGAAGCTGGCTGATCACTCGATAAGGTACCCGTACGGGGTGGTTGAGGATGTGCTGATAAAAGTAGGTAAGTTTTACTTCCCTGTCGACTTTGTAGTGATAGATATAGACGAGGATGAAGAAGTCCCGTTAATTCTGGGGAGATCCTTCTTGGCCACGAGTCGGGCACTGATTGTTATGGAAGAGGGTGAAATCACGTTCCGAGTCGGTGGTGAGAACGTGAGATTCAAGCTGATGGAAAGAGGAAGTGGTGAAAGAGGAGGAGGACCGAAGATGAAAGAATCCGCAAAGAATCGCAGGTGTGGGCGATCTAACTCCGCGGATACTGAACCGAGTTGAAACCGCACAGTCGTGCCACGACTTTAAATAAGGCGCTGGGTGGGAGGCAACCCACCAAGGTTAGTGTTTCTTTCTGATTTTTATTTTTGAGTGTGTTCAAATAATGAAAAAGCCATAAAAATCGAAAAATCGAAAAAAGTCAAAAAAATAGCTGAACAGGGACATACGCGACTTGTCACGCGGTTTGCATACCGCGCAGCAAGTCGCGGGGCCCTCTGTTGGTTTTCTGAAACAGAGGGTTACGCAGTTTTCCACGCGACTTGCAAGTCGCGGGCCAAACCGCGTGAGTCCCTTTTGTCCCGTTTTTCGTTTTTCGTGCAGTTTTTGTTCCCCTTCTTGCTTTGTGTGTTTCCTGTTTTTTTTTGTGTCTTTCCCTTGTCTTGCATGTGCTCCGTCTTCTCCTCTAAGTGCTCAACCAATCAAGAATCCTCCGGCCGGGCAAAATAGGTATGTTCTAAATCTTTCTGCTAAAAGAGTGGTGTTTGATGTGTGTTCTATTTTAATTGCACGAGATGCAACAAACCTAAGTTTCACTTAGGTTTGGGGTGCCTCATTTTTGAACCATCTACACACTCACATTAGACCCTGTGCCAACCTCGGTTGTACCGAGGTTTGGGGTTGGCTTTTATTTGGCAAACCTAGGCCATGGCCTAGGTTTGGGGTGCCCACTTTAGAAATTTTGGGATTTCTTTTTGCTTGCTACGTTAATGTTTACCCGCCCTTTTTATAACTGTAAATAACTGCACAATGATTGAGTCGCATCACCTACGACTTTGCTTGCACATTGGGGACAATGTGTGGGTAAGGTTTGGGGTTGCCCAATCGGGCCCAAGCTTATGCACGTAGATTTCCTGCATTTCTGAGTGTCTAGATCAAAGTAGCTAAATTTTTTGTTTTGAATGATTGAGACCGACCATTGGGGGAAGAATCTTGTGATAGCGACGTGACCGTTAGGGAAGGACCGGGAAAGGATATGACTAGGGACATTAGTGGAGACCACCCAATAGTGAGATTTTGAGCCTAAAAGACGTTTTTCATTTCGAGGGATTTATACACTTAAGTTACATACACTTTCTCGAATTCCTTGTCGTGAATGTAGAATGATCTCGCTACATTATTGCATTGAGTAGCAAAGACAACCATCGGGATATTAGGTGAGGGTATAGTAGACCATATCGTGTGGACCTTAAGAAATGATTCCAGGCATTGTGTGTTTGTTTAACCTTTTTAGCTATCGTTTCCCTGTTTACCCTTAGTGTGTATCCATAGCCATTTTGCAGCCAAACACCCACCTTATTCCTTTCTAAACCCATCATTCACCCTTTAGCCAAAAGCCTTAGCCAACCCTTATCCGAAAGTGTGTCAATCGGAAGCAGTAATGAACCAATAGAGTGAGAGCATAAAAGAAGAACTCCGGCCAGCAATGAGAATAAAACGGGTCAATGTAACCCGAGAAGTAGAAAAGAGGACCAATGAAGCCCCAAAAAAAATTGCAGTTACTTAGATATTATCTATAGCAGAAAATAAGAGAGTCAAAGCAACTCCAATAGTGACGAAGAGGGCCAAATAAGAGAGCGAAAAACTATAGAGTTCGGAACTGCCAATGATTGACATGCCAAGGATATTTGAACCTTCTTACCCGTCGTTTCATAACCATAGCCTTAGCCCCATTACAACCCGTGTAAAGACCTGGATGATCTTTTGGAAAATGTGATTACGGTTTACAACTACCTTTACCGATATTCCCTATCTTGCTACTTGATTCCGTCTGAGATCAAAATTTTGGACATTTGTGCGTCTTTCTTGAGAGTTGTCATGACATTTGAGCATTCTTGCACATAACCTCCTTAAACATGACAACACGAGCGATAACCTAGGTTCGAGTGCAAAGAGAGTATCCCGTGAGGTAGGGTCGAGGCGAAATGTTTTCCCTAGTATGTTTGGACCTAGTCTAACCCTGATGTGATCGAAACAGTCACGAATTCAACTCCCAATGGAAGGTCATAGGTCAAACGAAATGAGAATGAGGCGAGAGTGAGATAGATATTCACGGGTATGGGGAATCACCGATGCATCACTTGGTACCGATTGGAATTGTGCAGTTATTATTCTTTCTGAGATATATGCTTTTATTCTGTTTTGTCGCTAATTTGCTTGGGGACAAGCAACGCTCGGTTTGGGGTTGTTGATAACGCCACTTTTTGGCGTTATTTTCGGTTCTCAAACCAACGAGATTGGCTTGTACCCAAGTAAAAAGGCGGGTATTTTACGGTTTATTGAGTGATTTACGCAGGTTATATAAAAGGTGGCATTCTTTGGAAAAAGAAGCTAAAAAGAGCCCAAAACGAGTCCAAACGAAGCTTAACGGAAGCCCAAAAGCCAAGCCCAAGAACCGCGACCGAACCAGGACCCGACCCGCGAACCAGAACCGACCCAGAAGGCCATCAGCATAGCGCGCGACCTTCTGCGCGACTTGCAAGTCGCGCCAGAAGTCGCGTAAGCCACTGTTTGCGAATTTCAGCTTTTTAACTCGGGATTTAGGTCACTTTTTCCATATCGAACTTACGGCAGACGATCCAGGGCAGTTCGGGGGCGATTTCCAGAGCCACGTGACACCATTTGGAGCAAAGATCGAGAACCAATCGAAGAAACGTTCACGACGCGAAGTAGATTCAAGCACGGGAAAGGGAGTTCATCAATTCATCTTACACTGTCACCACGATCACGTTACCATGTTTTCTCATACTTTCGTTTCCTTTTCTTTTGTGTTTGAATCCCCCAACATCATGAACTAACTTTAAGATGTTGGGGGTTGGATTGAATTAGGATTGAACATATAGATGGATGACGAATGATTCTTATCAGTTTTTCCAATTAATGAATGCATGTGATTTTGTTCTTAATGCCTTTGTGAGCGTAGCTAACTTACAATTGTTTTATTGTTGTCAATTATGTTCGAGAGAATTAATTAAGATCTAGAATTAGGAATTACATGTCTAAAGGTAAGAAAGGATAGAGATATACCGAGTAAAACTTTAGTCTCATAATAACCTACGCTTAATGTGTTTTGAACTACATAGGGTGAGATCGAGAGATTAACCTTGTGTTTGTTTTCGAAATAAACTTCATGGTAGCTTGAGAAAGCACCATGTCTTACAAATATAACTGTTGTTACTTGAGAGAGAGCAATGGTTAGATCAAGGTTGAGTATTCATTTACGGAATTAACTGGTATTTGTCTTTAGTCTGATATTCATATGTGAAACCTAAGGATATCCAACCCTCAACTGTTTCTCCATCTGAATTCCAAAACTGCTTACTAGTTGCCTGGTGTTTGTTTGACTTTAATTTCTGCATTACATTAGTTTATAAAACCAACCTCCAATTTGACAGCCCAGTTAATAGTTCTTGTAGTAATTGTGATATTTAGTTCCTAGTTCCCCATGATTCGATACTCGTACTTCCGTACACTATTACTTGACTTCGACTCGTACACTTGCGGTAAGATTTCGCGGGGTGTCAAAACCCCGTGTCAGTTAACTCCATATTTGGAGAAAACTCCTTCTCTCTCCTACTTTCTCCATTTTGGAGATAGTTTTGGAGAAGCTGTTGGAGCAAATAATCAACCCAAAATCCCCATTTTCTTCATTTTCTCCAAAATGGGGAAGTTGTTGGAGATGCTCTCAATAATTAATCATTTTTGGGGTTAACTCCATATTTGGAGAAAAAATCTTTCTCTCTCCTACTTTCTCCATTTTGGAGATAGTTTTGGGGAAGCTGTTGGAGCAAATAATCAACCCAAAATCCCTATTTTCTTCATTTTCTCCAAAATGGGGAAGCTGTTGGAGATGCTCTAAGAAGTCTTCTAAATGGGTATGGTGGAGTAAGGGGATGTCAGGAAGTATGGGCTACCCAACGTTCTCACGACCTTGGCCCGTTTAAAATCATTGCATAAAAAGGCTTGTACCTCATGCTTCATAGTTTGCACTTAAGAGTTTTTCAAGATTTGTGCTTTAAATCCTTGTACTATGCATTAAAATGTGTCTTTAAGACAATTGGTTAGAACCAATATATATAAGTAGTATAGATATACATAAATACATATTTAATACTCTCACCAACCCTCTCATCCACTCTTTTTCTTCTTCTCCCTTATTTCTCTCCTCTTTATTTTTCTTTCTTTCTTATTTCCTTTCTCTCTCTCACGATTTCTCTTCACCCCCAATAAACTTCTCCAATCTTTCTCTTTTATTTCTTCAAACATTAATGGTGGATCTCTCCTAAGTTATTTTGAGGAACACTTAAGGCTACTCCTTCAAGATTTGGAGCTTTTAGGGTTGGATTTCAAACTACCAAGTCTCATTCTCATCTTCACCAACTAATTTCTAGGGTTTTACTATTTTTCTAGGTTTTCTCCAAAAACCTAGTTTGTGAGTTCTTAAACCTTTTGTCAAAACTAGATACATGTCATTATGTGTTATTGTCTACATTGTTACTTGCAAAACCTCTTTACTCCATTAGTACACTTGTTTTCTCATATGTGGGTTTCTTGTTGGTTTTGGATGTAATATGGAATACTTGAGGTTATTAAACTAAAGATCTTCATATTTCTTGATACTTGGTATGTTGGGAGTATTAAGACACTTTTTAGGGTTTTGGCTTAATAAAATGGTTTGGGGCTTAATGGTATGGCTTTGGCTTAATGAGATGGCTTCTAGCTTAATAATGTGGTTTTTGACTAAATGATGTAGTTTTGGATTAATGAAGTTGTTGTGGCTTAATGTGCTAATGATGGGCTTAATGGAATGTTAATATGGCTTAATGGGATTGTTATGCCATTATACATGAGATGATGAGAATATGACTCCTCTTGGAAAATATATGTGAATGGGAGTTATGTACTTAATGAGCTTGTATTTGTGGTTTTGAGATTACCATGTGGAAATACATGTCTAATGGGCTGGTTGGACCATTTCTTATGAGAATGTTATATATTGTTATATATATATATATATATATGCTACTTGGAGTAGTTCGTTTAATGATGTTTTACAATTTGGATGAATCATTAAGTAGGCACTAGGAGCATATAGTCTTGGGCGCCACCTTGGAGGTATGTGTCTAGACCTCTGCCTTTGGGGTAATGCCGTGGAGGTAGTCCCCATTGTGCCGGGCCTTGTGGTGTTACTTGTGGGAGTAGATGCTAAGGTATATTGTCTCTTGAGGTGAAACTTGATTTGGTGTTTTGGGTCTCCCCCATTGATTCCAATTGTGAATATTCATTTATGTCCACCATTATTACATGTTATTGCATGACGTTTCAATTGTTCAACTCACTAGGCTTTTTGGCATAACACTTGTTTGGTGTCGACATGTATCTCAGGCTTTAGCGGCGCCAATTCTAAGAAGGTTTAGGGAGGACTAGTGCGAGCTTGGGGAAATGTATTTTTGTGAAGATGCTTATATTTTGGGATTATATAATGAATTGGAGGCGACACCCTTTTTGTAATCTTTATTCTTGTTGGTCCCGAAGGGCTATACAAGTTTGTAGAAGGGGGGGGGGGGGGGGGGGGTTGAATACAAACACTAAGATTTTACTTTTCTAAATTGTTTATTGATAAATCATTAACAATTTACAGCTTGTTGCGGAAACAAGATTAAGGATAAACCTAAATCTAAACAAGTTGGAACACTAAGTTTCTTGCACTAAGAAAGAGAAGGAAATTACTAATAATAACCTATCTCAAGATAAGAAGGATGAACTTGTCCAGAGTTAGCAAGTTACTTCAAAATGAAGTGAGTTCTTCTTCTTATATACTGCATGCATTTAATGCATGGCAGTTTACACTTTACACGTGGCAGCAGCTCATTGGTTATACGTCATTGACCTTTGTTGACAACCTTAGTAGCCGCATGTTTGAACAGTGTAGTATCAGAGTGGTTGTACGATTTCAGACAATAAGGAGGTTCTTTTCCTGACATATCGTACGGAGTCGTGCAAGGGTGGTTAAGACAAAAGTACTTTGTACGGAGGACTTCATGATCAGCTTTTCGTTGATTCAGCGATCTATCATTCTATATCAGCGAATGATAGAGTTCAGCGATAGCTAAAGTCTTGTACTTGATACTTCACGTTGAGTGGACAAATCTGAGTCTTCGCTGATCCGCATCAGTTTATTAGGAGACTTGTCGCTGATTCTTGAGCTTGATCTTCGACTTCAGCGTAGAACCTATGTTGACGTGAAACTTGTCTTCAGAGATCATAAGTAAACAACTAACTTATCAGCGATCACTATAAGGACTGAACAGACTCAGAGTATTATGGTGACCAGTGTTCGCTGAATGTTTAATCTAAAGAGCGAGAGTTCCTA
The DNA here is from genome assembly GCA_033807775.1 of Saussurea involucrata. Lineage (NCBI taxonomy): Eukaryota > Viridiplantae > Streptophyta > Magnoliopsida > Asterales > Asteraceae > Saussurea > Saussurea involucrata. The sequence goes on along the minus strand of CM066321.1, from coordinate 764,362 downwards.
TCAGCGGTACTGTAAGATCTTAGTACTTATCAGCGATAGTGAAACTCTGATACATATTGTTTACTTACAATTTTCACTAAGTATATAAGAGAGGGTCATTATCAAATCACTGAGGGTTTGGATCAATAATTCTATTTAGAATTTAGATTAGTTGATTGTTGTCTATTTCCGTTATAATTACAAACTTGTAATTAAACAGGGTGCTACATTTATCCCTTTTGGGAGGCTCGTGCTATGACATTTATAATCAAACTGTATTTACTTGTAAATATTTTAAGCCAAGAAGGAAGAAAATATATCACAAATTGAAACATGATTGGCGAGTCGAATGCTTAGTTTCAATTTCAAAATGTTTTTGTGTCGTATGGTGCACAAGCGTGATTAGTAAATATCAAAATAATCATTCCTTTTAACATAAATTTTGATCATGCAATGTAGGGTATGAAACACGAGTTTAATAAAAACTAAAAACCTTTTTATTAAGAGAAAAATCTAAAAAACCCCAACAAACTATCCAGTTTTGCATGGTTAAGTCCCCAAACTATTTTTTTGAATGAAAAAACCATTAAATTTTCTTATTTTGAATGATTAAGTCCCTAAACTATTTTTTGGATGAAAAAACCATTAAACTTTCTCATTTTGAATAATCAAGTCCCTGAACATTTTTCTTAAAAATATAAACCACCAAACGTTTAAAAATTTCATATAATCGACTAAAAATGTTTTAAAATTAAAAAAAATCAAATGAAATTTACCGTCCCCAAACCTTACGTTATTCAGACCCCATGCAATAACCGAGGTCAACAGTTTGATAGATGATATGTAGAACAGAGAATGACGAGGAGTGGCGAGGGGGAACGATATTGTTGTTTGCTAGGAGTTTGAATGACGTACTGTTTGAAAGCGGTAAAACCGATTTAGATTTTATTTTGCTTTAAAAAAATTAGTCGGTTACATGTAGTTTTTTTTTGGTTAAAACGATGCACGTAACCAACTTTGAAAGTTCGATGATTTATTTATTAAAAAACGTTGAAGGACTTAATCATTCAAAATGAGAAAGTTCAATGGTTTTTTGATTCAAAGTGAAAAGTTTTAATGGTTTTTTCATTTAAAAAAATAGTTTAAGGGCTTAATCATTTAAAATGAGAAAGTTTAATGGTTTTTTTATTCAAAAAAATAGTTGAGGGACTTAACCGTTCAAAATAAGATAGTTTGTTGGGTTTTTTTGAACTTTTCCCTTTTATCAATTATGACTTTAAACAACCCCTAAAACTAAAAAACATCTTAAAACAAAAATTAGTTTTCTGGATTTCTCGTCTTTCCCACCCAGATCCCCCAAAACTTCAAATAAGCATATATCTAGGGTTCTTGACTTCTTCCCCAAAATTTCAAATATGCATATATCTAGGGTCCTGTCAAGCATCGATCGACAGAAACAAGGAAGCATCTGCAGTTCCCCAAACAGTTTGTTAGTTAACAAACGAAGACCCTTTCATCTTTCTCAAAGCTTTTAATTTATATTCGTTGTTTTGCTTATGACCGATAATTGCTATTGCACCACTATTAACAACATAAATGCCAAATGAACTTGTTCCCACTAATAGGCTTATTTTTCTCCATCAATGAAACAAAGTTGAGATTTTTCAAGTGTGTCAACATATTAGTAGCAAACTAATATACCGTTTTGTCTCTCAATGTAGAATGATAGAAATAACCCATCTTTCGCTCCTTCCCCTTTATTTATATTCCATCCAACAATCTTAACAGAATACTAATATGAACACCCCCACTATACCCCCCAATCTCCATATACTACCCACAATACCCTCTTACTCCTTCGTGGGCCTTCTAGATACGTAAATCTAATTGGGGTCTATCAATAATGAGTTTCACCGTGGCCTCAAGGTGAAAGTCGGGAAAATTGAGCCTTCATGGCCTCACAATCCTCCCACTGATTGGGTTTGTCAACACTTGCTTTAATTCGCGTAAAATGGGGATTGTGGACAACACTTGCTTTAATTCGCGTAAAATAGGGATTGTGGACAACACTTGCTTTAATTCGCGTAAAATGTAGGTAGGGATTATGTAGAAGAAACTAACCAAACACACTCACAAAATACTATACGCCAAGTCTTGTCTTGTAATTCTCAGGTAATCAAGTTTCCTATTTTAATTAGAGGTCGGTTGCCCATCTTCACGAACTTTTTATACCGTTATAGATCTATTGTGAGGTAATCAAGTCTTATCTATTGGGTTGCAACATATAACATACACAAACAGTAAGTATGGATGTATTTTCTTTGGCACATGCCATCCCTTGATGAGAGCAAGGCACCTTAATCCGAACAACATATTGAAGTTGTCCAACGTGGTTAACTTGAAACTTTTTCCCAATGTACTACTAGAACACCGTTAGCGTCATCTCTTGTAACCACACGACTACCAATATACTACTAGAACACCGTTAGTTCTTAACTTTCATTTGGCGAATCCCTTAGAATTGGACTCATTTTCTCATTGAGCGAAGGGTACGAAATAAATCAGATTGAAGAGTTCAACATTCAACAATGACCATAACACATCCAGGTGTTATCTAATGACCTCTTACGTTAACTCACCCACACTGAACCGGTACTTAACTCATTCTACAAGTAATTAAATAACAATCAAGAATACAATACATAAGAAAACGTGTTGCAACTTGGAATTAAAAGATTTGGTCACAGGAATTGGACAACGTATTAGATTATAAATATAAAAGTATTTATTTTTAGTTTTTAAATTAAATGAAAGGTTTTAGTTACCCTTTTATGATTCTTAGGCCATCCGCAGCGCCCTTCGGGCTCGAGCTCGGGCTCGTGCGGGCTCGGGCGGGCAGCGGTGGGGGGCATGCGGGCTTCATGCTCGGGCTCGGCGTGCGGGCTTTCAAACCCGAGAAACCCGAAAGAATTTGTTTGTTTTTTAATTTATTTTTTTATAATTTTGAAAATAAATAAATCCAACGGCACTCCAACGGTAATTTTATTTTATTTTTAATTTTTTTCCAATTTAATCACACTATATATATTAATCCAAACCTCTTATTTTTTTACACCAAAATCTCTCAAACTCTCTCTGTAACACCCCCTTCCCGAGATGGAAAAGGAGGTCACATTCAAACTTAAAACAAACTGCTAACATAAACATATAAAGCTACTATTAACCTCATTAAAATTAAAATAAACATCATCAATATAACAATTGCCTCGAACGATACATTTTCTTTCTTACAAAACTTGCTTTACACTGCCAACTAAACCTACAATTTCTTACCAACAAACCTCTTAGATCTGAGAATACTTCGGATCCCCTACTCCTTAGATTCCCTTCGAATACCTGCCGTGAAGAAAGAAATGCGGCTGAGCCAAACGCTCAGTGCACGGATACGATAGATACATACAAATACTCGAACCAAACACCGAATAATAATAATAATCAAGATATAGGCAACGAACAAATTCTAAAGACGAAACTCGAAGGGTCCATGAAAACTAGATTGAGTATAAAACATGTAACATACAGATTCAACGACAACATATGAGGAACCCACAAGTAGGGAAACAAAAATAAAAGACGTTGGATCGTGCAAATTGATTTTAACATGCTTATCAAGCCATAGCAAAATGAATATTTACAAATTCATAATATCAAAATCAGTAAATCATGTCGAAGATCAAAACTGTCAAATCACAACAAATATTGTCAGCTAAATACCAAACGAATTTTAGAAACTTAACTCAAAATCATATCATATGATTGTATACCGAGCTCGAACAAATAATCGCATACACTTGCATATCAACCGACGTGACAAGTGTCAGACATCTGGCCACAAAGGCCCGTACGTTGGGTAGCAAATCCACACGTACTAAATGTGAGATGCGGCGTTGGGCACTACACCGACATCCACCCTACAAACATATCACATAAACTAGGGTCGACCCATACGCCTCCTAAATCAAATAATCACATCATATATCGCTCCACACATGAGCACAAAAGAGGAGACGCCGTGGTCTAATCACACCGCCACGGTTAGTGTCACGTCATTGGTGCCACAATGACATGCCTATGGTACCCCCATAGGTGGTTAGTAGCTCGACTTAACTGAAATAATTGTCACCACACATGTGACGTATAACAAATAATGATTTTACGCAAAAGGTGTCGAAGTCAAATAACAGGTTATTCACACTTATTCAAAAATGTTCTCAAATGATTGGGAGATCGAAATCAAATTAAACCAATATTTATAAAATGATCGATTGCAAAACGTAAATAAGTCACATTTAAATAACGACGCCATCGACTAATACATTTGGAACAATCGAATTAAATCTCCAAAAGTTGAGAATCAAGTAAAACCTCTTATTAGTATTGACATTACGAAAACGTGTGTTGGACAATTTTATAAAAATATGTGACCTTGAAGAATTACGAGCGAGAGAACAAAACGGTAACGGACAAATCAAATAATCATGAAGCACGTATTGCGAATTAAACGAAAGCTTAAGGATTCGTAAACTTACTTAAACGAATCGAACGAACGAAAAGGTTTAAGAATCCGTACTTAGACTAAGAATTTCGCACCACCGACTTTTCGAAATCAAGACATTTATTTCAGCACTTTACAGGTTTAAAACTCCAATATTTTCTCATACTTCAAGAAGGTTTTAGAAAACTATATCTAAACCGAAGTTTTACATAAAAGTCTTGTGATTCCATAGAATCAAGAATGAACTGGATCGGGTTTAAAATGAATTATATACGAAATTTTGAAAACAACAACGCTGTTTTGTTCTAAACCGAGACTAGTTTTGGAAAACACAGATTTTAGACGTCTTAGAATAAAAATCACAGTTTGCTCGTGTGACAATAAATCGTTGTAGACATCTCCAGATTTTCAAAAACATATTATATGAATTAATCCGATAAACGAGTGATTTGTTATGATTTTTACAAATAATACGAATTTTTCAGAATAAAATTCAGCAGCTCTATAAATAGAATTTGCTGTTTTTATCGTATTCAAATATCGATTGATCATACGTAAAACCAAAAGAAGACTCACCTAAGAATTTACATGATCAAACGATTGACTAACACATGATCAAACGATCAACTGATCGCACGAGAATGCAAAATATTTTGGTGGAAGTAAAAACACATTATTGATACCAAATCGAATAGAATGACTCGAAGGGAAAACAAAGAAACCATACACGTATTCAACGAATCAAACAAACACATTTTGAAGGGAATTCATACCCATATATATGTGATCAAATAAACATGAACGAGGGGAATATAAAGAATCCATACACATGTAAAACTACACAAAGAAACACAGATTAACGGGAGGGAGAGTAAGGAATCCGTACCTTTAACCGACATTCAGAATTTTGCTAACGATAGATCCCTTAGATGATTTCAACGAATACAAACCCTTTAAAATTACGATTCGACTTCAAACACGAATCCAAATTCAATCCTAAAGATTGTTTCGTGGAACTTCAAAAAGTTTAACCTACCTTTCGATTTTTTTTCCCTTTGATTTCCTCAACTAATTGTAGACTCAACCCATAAAATAACACTATTGATAATCATAATTTGGTTAGAGACTATCGCCCCTATTCACGTATGTGGTTATCCATTTAATTTCAAAGTTTTGCCAAATGGCATAATTACCCCCTGTAGTTGTATAAAGTTCCTAAACTCAAACAAATAAAATAATATAAACTATAATCCTAAATCGTGATTAAAGAACTACAACGCCATTCACAAATAAGGTAGTCAAATCTTACATTTTTTTTTACATTGGCAAAACTAGTCCCTTTAGTTTCACAAGGTTCCAAACTTGAACCAATACAATTGCTTATTAAATTCTAAAAAAAGTACGAGATATTACAATCTACCCTCCTTAAAAAAATTCCGTCCTCGGAATTGAAATAAGCCAAGATATAACAAAACCCATTCCTCTATCAAATCCTTATGATTGTGAACACATATGTTAATTCTTATTAGAGACAGTTCTAGAACTTAATTTACGGCTACGATCAACTAAATTTGCAATAAAAAAATTTATCCCCAAAAATCATATAAATAACTCTAGTTAATACAACTTGCCCTAGTTAGAAGAATTTAGTCCTCCAAATTTATATACCCAACTTATGTCTCCACGCACCAGTACTCACAAGTCTCAAACTTAAAAAAAAAGTCCAAAATTAATTCAAAATCTTATTTATCATCTCAACTTGAATAACTCTATCAATAATAAGATGGTATCAAAATATCCACCAAAATCACCAATTATAAATGTCATATATCTTAATTTTAGACACAATTGCACAAGTGATATTGCCTTAAAAATCATATTATAACTTGAAACATTTGACTTGAGCCATCAGATACCCCGAACCAAACGTCTTAAAACTTATTTGAATCGCAAACCATAATTGCTATCTTAAAACATCTATATACAATCGATACCAAAAACCGCTAAGCATTTGATAACAAATTTCCCAAAACCATATAACTACCAAGTATGCGTCATCCAACCTTGCAACTTATCCTTATAAGGTATTCTAGCATTTTTCACAATCCTCCTATAACGCATAACTATTTCGTCAATACCGCTATGTTGTAAGTATACCACAATTGCAATTCTCTTAATAAACGTCAAAAATTACTATTATATCTTTCCTTCGAAGATTTTAAAATATAAGCACTTAAAATTAACGGCTTAGCAAACTCATCCACTTGCATAACTTGTTTTCTTGAAATTAGATTGCCTATAACATAAAGGTAACATCCACATATTTTAACCATGAACAGTGCATTCAAAAACTTAATAACATACCACCTATTACAACTCCAACAAAGAAATTCATCAACCTAAATGATAATATAAAACCCCAAATCATTAATCGAGCCAACTAGGGAGCCAATTAGGATAACAAAATAAATATGACCACCATGCTTCCGCTACACCCTCAGATATCTTCACGTAATCCACCCATACCATCTGTAACGTCTCAGGTCAATGTAACATCCCAGACCAATCGTATCAGATATTGTCCGCTTTGTCTGGACTCATGGTTTTAAAACGCGTCTGACTTTAAATTTCACGAACAACTACAACTGCTTTGAAAGCAAGAATTCTAATGAGGTTAACACCCCAACAAAATAACTCCTCGGATTAGAATAGCAATCTCATAATCCGCTATCTTAATACAAAGCAATTCTTGCATAACTCACTTAGGTTCACCCCCAAATAATTTCTGATCCAAATCCTACAATAAACTAATAACCCACAACTTTTCACAATAACTCAGAGATTCATTTACTTCTCAAAAGAAACAATCTCGTACCCACGTGACACTAATCCCAATAACACAACATTAAACATCACAAGCACCCGAAACAATTACCGTACTAATACTAATTTAGATCCAACGATTTTTCACACCAAACACCCTCAACTATACAATTTTACCAAGCCTTCAAAAAAAAAGACATACACTTTCAATATAAAATTTGCTAACAATTTGCATGCTTAAATTCGATCACCCGAAATAATTTACCAACACCTTAGCTAGAAATTGCACCAAAACTCTTTCTCACACTCTTCCAAGGAGCCAAATATATATTCAACGAAGAGACAACTTAAAACATAACTTCTCATTTGTATATCATCCGACCACTTATTCCAACATACCACTTTCACTTTCCTACACTATCATAACATACGAAAGATCACTCATTAACACTTAATAAAATTTGGAACAAGGTTAAACCACCAAAACCATATTTGCATTTGCTATACTAGGTATTTACAAACGGTTCCACTAAAATCCACTATCAATAATCCATTATATCACGTCAAAGCATCACAAATAACACTAAATGCTTCAACATACAACACACTTCTCGATCTCTAAACGAAGTTAACCAATCCACTTATAGTCCTTTAAACTGAAGGAATATATCAACTATTCAAATCAAAATTCTCGAACAACTATTAAACACTATTATTCAACTGAATCTGACAATTTCATCAATGTTCATTTGGATCAAAATAAACTTATCCAACTTATAACCCAACCAAATAAGACCATAAATCAGTTGTTTAAAGAAAAAAAAATCACCACATACTACTGAAACCTCTTCTTCCTATTCCAATATAAGCACATATTTGCCTATAATTCCCAATATCTAAATTAACTTTACCTTCTAACCTTGACCCTTCACCAAAAACACTCCAACAAAACTTAGATCGTCATATATATCCTACAAAACAATCTAATGCTATTATTTTACATAATCTCAAAACTTGATAACCAATCAAAGATTTACACAACCTTGGCATACAACGCCATTTTCTCGCCTATACCATAAAATCCTCATAACCTTCAAAAGACGATACTTTCGCAACATCAAATAATACACTGACATCAAGTTCAAATAAAGTCTTACGACAACTTAATTCCTTGAACACAAAACCATTATTAAACACAACGACAAACCCGCTATCACATCAGTTTCTTATATCTATGACTTAACATAAAAAGGCTAAACACAAAGTCTTAAATATTTACTTAACGTAAATCACTCCATGAGGAAACTCATCACCAACAATCTCTCCTCACATGACCAACAAAATTTCCAATTAATCACAACACTAATAATATGAAATCATTTCACGGCTTAGATTCACAAATCTAAGGGAAGCACTAGGTAAACACCAAACTCCCTTGAATAACTTTTCTACACCAATAAAAGCTCACAACCATCAAATTCTTATAAGGATACTAATGAAATCAACAAATATTGTCCCACAACTTAAGTCTAGACAATAAGCAACCTAGTTCACTAAAACTACACTCACAGGTCAACCCTATTTGAGTTTCTACAAGATCGAACCTAGGGCTCTGATACCATTTTGTAACACCCCCTTCCCGAGAAGGAAAAGGAGGTCACATTCAAACTTAAAACAAACTGCTAACATAAACATATAAAGCTACTATTAACCTCATTAAAATTAAAATAAACATCATCAATATAACAATTGCCTCGAACGATACATTTTCTTTCTTACAAAACTTGCTTTACACTGCCAACTAAACCTACAATTTCTTACCAACAAACCTCTTAGATCTGAGAATACTTCGGATCCCCTACTCCTTAGATTCCCTTCGAATACCTGCCGCGAAGAAAGAAATGCGGCTGAGCCAAACGCTCAGTGCACGGATACGATAGATACATACAAATACTCGAACCAAACACCGAATAATAATAATAATCAAGATATAGGCAACGAACAAATTCTAAAGACGAAACTCGAAGGGTCCATGAAAACTAGATTGAGTATAAAACATGTAACATACAGATTCAACGACAACATATGAGGAACCCACAAGTAGGGAAACAAAAATAAAAGACGTTGGATCGTGCAAATTGATTTTAACATGCTTATCAAGCCATAGCAAAATGAATATTTACAAATTCATAATATCAAAATCAGTAAATCATATCGAAGATCAAAACTGTCAAATCACAACAAATATTGTCAGCTAAATACCAAACGAATTTTAGAAACTTAACTCAAAATCATATCATATGATTGTATACCGAGCTCGAACAAATAATCGCATACACTTGCATATCAACCGACGTGACAAGTGTCAGACATCTGGCCACAAAGGCCCGTACGTTGGGTAGCAAATCCACACGTACTAAATGTGAGATGCGGCGTTGGGCACTACACCGACATCCACCCTACAAACATATCACATAAACTAGGGTCGACCCATACGCCTCCTAAATCAAATAATCACATCATATATCGCTCCACACATGAGCACAAAAGAGGAGACGCCGTGGTCTAATCACACCGCCACGGTTAGTGTCACGTCATTGGTGCCACAATGACATGCCTATGGTACCCCCATAGGTGGTTAGTAGCTCGACTTAACTGAAATAATTGTCACCACACATGTGACGTATAACAAATAATGATTTTACGCAAAAGGTGTCGGAGTCAAATAACAGGTTATTCACACTTATTCAAAAATGTTCTCAAATGATTGGGAGATCGAAATCAAATCAAACCAATATTTATAAAATGATCGATTGCAAAACGTAAATAAGTCACATTTAAATAACGACGCCATCGACTAATACATTTGGAACAATCGAATTAAATCTCCAAAAGTTGAGAATCAAGTAAAACCTCTTATTAGTATTGACATTACGAAAACGTGTGTTGGACAATTTTATAAAAATATGTGACCTTGAAGAATTACGAGCGAGAGAACAAAACGGTAACGGACAAATCAAATAATCATGAAGCACGTATTGCGAATTAAACGAAAGCTTAAGGATTCGTAAACTTACTTAAACGAATCGAACGAACGAAAAGGTTTAAGAATCCGTACTTAGACTAAGAATTTCGCACTACCGACTTTTCGAAATCAAGACATTTATTTCAGCACTTTACACGTTTAAAACTCCAATATTTTCTCATACTTCAAGAAGGTTTTAGAAAACTATATCTAAACCGAAGTTTTACATAAAAGTCTTGTGATTCCATAGAATCAAGAATGAACTGGATCGGGTTTAAAATGAATTATATACGAAATTTTGAAAACAACAACGCTGTTTTGTTCTAAACCGAGACTAGTTTTGGAAAACACAGATTTTAGACGTCTTAGAATAAAAATCACAGTTTGCTCGTGTGACAATAAATCGTTGTAGACATCTCCAGCTTTTCAAAAACATATTATATGAATTAATCCGATAAACGAGTGATTTGTTATGATTTTTACAAATAATACGAATTTTTCAGAATAAAATTCAGCAGCTCTATAAATAGAATTTGCTGTTTTTATCGTATTCAAATATCGATTGATCATACGTAAAACCAAAAGAAGACTCACCCAAGAATTTACATGATCAAACGATTGACTAACACATGATCAAACGATCAACTGATCGCACGAGAATGCAAAATATTTTGGTGGAAGTAAAAACACATTATTGATACCAAATCGAATAGAATGACTCGAAGGGAAAACAAAGAAACCATACACGTATTCAACGAATCAAACAAACACATTTTGAAGGGAATTCATACCCATATATATGTGATCAAATAAACATGAACGAGGGGAATATAAAGAATCCATACACATGTAAAACTACACAAAGAAACACAGATTAACGGGAGGGAGAGTAAGGAATCCGTACCTTTAACCGACATTCAGAATTTTGCTAACGATAGATCCCTTAGATGATTTCAACGAATACAAACCCTTTAAAATTACGATTCGACTTCAAACACGAATCCAAATTCAATCCTAAAGATTGTTTCGTGGAACTTCAAAAAGTTTAACCTACCTTTCGATTTTTTTTTCCCTTTGATTTCCTCAACTAATTGTAGACTCAACCCATAAAATAACACTATTGATAATCATAATTTGGTTAGAGACTATCGCCCCTATTCACGTATGTGGTTATCCATTTAATTTCAAAGTTTTGCCAAATGGCATAATTACCCCTGTAGTTGTATAAAGTTCCTAAACTCAAACAAATAAAATAATATAAACTATAATCCTAAATCGTGATTAAAGAACCACAACGCCATTCACAAATAAGGTAGTCAAATCTTACATTTTTTTTACATTGGCAAAACTAGTCCCTTTAGTTTCACAAGGTTCCAAACTTGAACCAATACAATTGCTTATTAAATTCTAAAAAAAAGTACGAGATATTACACTCTCATTCTCTATATTTTAAACAATATGGATTCGCCACAACCCGGTTCACCGACCGCATCATCATCATCCGTAGACACCGACGAGTTGTTGAATCTACAAAGAGAAGTTTTTCGACATACTGCACAATGGATTTATGGTAGCACCGCCTCGTCGTCAACAAGAGAGAGGGCCGCAAACATAGAAAGAGGTCGAGTAGCTGCAAACGAGCGGCTTATGCGGGACTACTTTGGCAAAAACCCGGTTTATACACCGGATATGTTTAGGCGGCGGTTCAGGATGAGCAGGCAACTATTCGAACGAATAGTTGAAGATTTAGAAGGAGAGTATCCGTATTTTACACTTCAGGTGGACGGCAGATTTAGAAGGAGAGTATCCGTATTTTTAATGAATGATATGAATTTTTATTTTTATTATTTATCTTATTTTTATTTATTAAAAAATATATAAATATTTTTATTTTGTTAAATAATTAAATGTATAAATAAAAGAATTAAAAAAAATGAGGTGGCAAGAAGGCTTGAGGGTAGCGCTGCGGGTCTTTAGGGCTTAGCTGATATGGCGCTGACATAGCGTTGAGGGCTTGAGGGCTTTTATTAATGCGTTGAGGATGGCCTTATAGCACATGCAAACGTTTTTTTTTCAATAAATTAAGTAATATAATAAAATTTTGATTAGAAATCAAACGGAGTCGGAGCGTGCATACGAGAGTCCAAAGTAGAGTTCTACGATTTCTCTTCCATTTTTCAACAATCGAAACAATCAAACATAAAATTAATCTAGCTTATTGGTTCTACTATTTCTCTTCACTTTCTCTTCTATTTTTCGATTTAGGGCTTGAGGATTCGTCGATTACGGTAGGAGACTTTGTGTTTGTTTTCATATCTTCATTTTGACGATTCATTGTAATCGATCAGGAAGTTATTTGTAAAATTAGGTTTGTTTGGTTTACATGATCTTCTGATTTGAGATTCAGTGGCTCTGGTTGCATGATAATCTGTAAAATTTCTCTCTACGAATGAATACCTAACCTGTAAATTTGATGTGGACAATGAGCAACCTCATTGCTGTGAAGTTGAGTTATTGAGTTTGCTAATCTGATGCTAGACTTCATCATTCGTGACTTTGTTAGGCCCTCACTAAAATTGAGTTATATTGCTCAACCTTGCATTTTTTGCCCTAGACATTTTCCTGTTGCTGCTTGCTCTCTGTATATAATTAATGGAGATTACCACATTTTTAGGAAGACAGAGAAGTCAAACACTTATTCTTTTTAACTCCTAAACTATTTTATGCTTAATTGGAAGAGAATTTCTCAAAATATTATGGTTGTATATCTTTAATTAATTCCATTATAACAACTTGATCTTATCCCCTTTGAGAACAAACCTTACTCATTTGACTCCTTGAAGTGCAGAGTTTGAAACCACACTTGATGAACTCAAAATATTATATTTGTTAACGAGTAGTGGTTTGCTATTTAGTGCATCAGAAATTGATGTTCTAGATCATCCCTTATACATAGCAATATAACACAATAACTACTTGCATAGCAAAGAAACTAAGTATTTCGTTGTAGGTCAAGTATGTGGTGGTATTTAAGGGGTAAGACTGCCCTTCTTACATAATCGTGCTTTACCCCCTACAAAGCAGCGATGACCTGTACCAATTTGTAGAATAATGGGTATCTGGTACCATGACAAGATTGTAGATAACAAGTTATGTGCTCCAAATATGCACTCCATTTGTGAGAAAATTTCACAATGTTTGTTAAGTATTAGCAACTAGTTTAAGACCCTTATGAACTGCACCAGCAGTCTTGCTTCTTACTTGCTGTTAGTTAATACAAAATAGTGTAGTTGTTTTGTTTTTGTTTTACTTGCTATATTCACTACATCTTTTATTTTTATTTTTAATTGAAATCTTTTTCGTTTGTGTTCATATTGGCAATTTTAGATGTCAATTCTGCAGCTTCGGATGAGAGAGGGTGGTCATAGATCACTCGTTCTGTTACATGAAAACATAGGAACTAAATAAATCACTCAACAGAGTTAAATGGTATCGCAAAACTCAGAATATGATCTAGATCAACACATGTAGTAGATGTTAAAGAAAGAAATTTCCTAGTAATGCAACTAGAACATGAAATAGCATCTAGATGGAGGGACAAATCAAGTCACTTAACTGTTACTTTTCTTGAGATAGATACTTGGCTCATATTTCAAGGATATACCATAAAATTACTACATTTAAATTGAATAGAGGTGTAATTACTGTTGGTGAATTGCTTTTTTCTTATAATATTTTCTTCTATACAGTCCACTTGATTTTTCTTTCAGCCAACACTACGTACAAGGAAAGGTTGATCCTGCCGTTTACATATTTTGTGTTCCATTTCATGAACAACTTCTATGGAAACAATAAGAATTCAGGATACGTAGAAGAGAATCTCCTGGCCGAATTGTTTGTGTAGGTAATGGATTTAGTTGAAAGTAAACTTAAGTATTGCCGGTTCTTGCTACAGTTAATTCTATATGTCGGGTACTTATGTAGATACTATATGTTCACTACTTAAAAGTAAAGACTTGTGGCCATAGAAATTGTTAAGAAAATATAAAGGATAATAACTCCTCTGCTTGAAATTGTTTAATTTCCATTCAAATTTATTATTAGGTGTTTATGCTTTAATATCAATCAATCAAGTTTCCATATTCGTAAAATGGAAGATAGACAAAACTACATACAATGGAACAAACAACTTGACAATTAAAGAATAACTCGTAGTTTGTGTTCATGCATCTCTACTGATAATGGAACAACCTTAAATGGAAATGAGGAAATTAATGTGATTGTATATGTTACCTTTCTCAATTAAAAGTAACCGAATGAGTATCTTTAATTATGCCTTGCCTTGATTAGTCTTTTTTCTTCTTCTGATCAACCAGCAAGGTATTTACTAGCAAGGTATTTACGGGTTACTTCCACTATTAATCGAATGATTCACTAATAATCAAACGATTACAATACCCAGCAATTCGAGCTGGTTTAGAATTTTGTAGGGACCATAGAACCTCAGAGCCAATTTCATATTGCGGCCCGTGCATAGGGAATGTTGTCTATAAGGACGGAGTTTCAAAAACACATAATCTCCTACTTCAAACACCACATCTTTCCTTCCCAAATCAGCCTATTGTTTCATGCGATGTTGAGCTTGCAGTAAGTGTACTTTTGCCGTAGCCAATATATCATCCCAATCTTGGAACACAGTAGCAGACTTTGTAATTTTTAACAAGGCTGGCGGTTCGCGGTCATAGAGGAAAGGGGAACACTTCAAACTAGTATGGTAGGATGTGTTATACCAGTACTCAGCCCATCCTAACCACTTAGCCCATTGTTTAGGCTTCTCTGAAACCAGTAGGTACTGCTCCAAGCAGTGGTTGACGACCTCAGTTTGCGGGTGGTACGTCGAACTATAGCAAAACTTGGTACCCTGTACGCGGAAAATTTCCTTCCAAAAAGCACTAAGGAACAACTTACCTCGGTTCGTGACAATAGTGTGAGGTACTCCATGGAGCCTTACAATTTCGTGGGAAAACAATTCGGCTACCGATTGTGCTGTGAATGGGTGTTTAAGACCCAAAAAGTGTGCATACTTACTAAGCCGGTCCACAACCACCAAAATTGTATTTAGGCCCTGTGACGTTGGTAAGCCTTATACAAAATCCATACTAATATCGTCCCAAACCTTGTCTGGTATGGTCAAAGGCTGAAGCAATCCCGTAGGAGACCCTCATAAGTTTTTATTTCTTTGGCACACGTCACATTTCTGCACCCATTCTGCTATGTCCTTCCTCATTCCAATCCAAAAAACATCTGAAGCAATGCGTTGATAAGTTTTGTCCTCCCCCGAATGACCCCCTGTTGGAGAACAATGAAACTCCTCAAACAATCCTAGTAAGAAGTCTGACTTTTTGGGCAGAACCAATCTGTCCTTAAACAACAACAACCTATTTTGGACAGTGAACCCTTGAAGTTTGCTGTTAGATGACATCAGCTCATTCTTAAGCTTGCACAAGAAGGGATCTTCTTCGATTTCCTTGCGTAGCTCGTCCCGTTGCCGCCATTGTGGCCCCCTAAGACAGAGCACTCAATTATGGGCCCTTTTCGTGACAAGGCATCAGCCGCCTTGTTACTGCTCCCAACTTTGTAAACTATTTCGAACTCGTAACCCAATAACTTGCTCAACCAACGCTGATAAACTGGCTCGACCACCCGTTGCTCTAGTAAGAATTTGAGCGACTGTTGATCCGTTTGGACTGTAAACTTTCTGCCCAACAAATACGGTCTCCATTTACAAATTGCAAGTACTATAGCCATAAGTTCCTTCTTGTATATAGATTTTTGGCATGCTTGTAGTCCTAATGCCCGACTAAAGTATGCCACTAGTTTTTCTTGTTGCATGAGAACAACCCCTAACCCAAAACCTGAAGCATCAGTCTCGAGAATGAACTCTTGGGAAAAGTCTGGCAGACGAAGAGCTCGTAGATAAGGCCATTTTTAATTTTCGAAATGCATTGTAACAACCCAAATTCTAGTGGGTTTTAGAGTTAGTGGTCAAAGTGGAATAAATGAAAGATAAGTAGAGGGACTGTTGTGCAATTTGTGAAAGATATTTAAGGACTCCAAAATTCTAGGGCAGCCTCCATTTCACAATTCAGTATTGGTGTGGTGTGTGTGTTTGGCGGCTCAAGGAAGAAAGGAGAAGAAGAAAAGAGAGAAGAAGGAAACTCTTGGAGAGGAATCAAGAAGTGAAAATCAAAGAAGAAGTCAACAAGGTAAACCTCTCCTAATTCCGTTTTCTTTGTTGATGTAGTTTTCCCCTCGTATTCAATATGGATTTGTAAGTCTTAATGTAGAGATTCATTGAGTTTTCATCACTTTCTCCTTGGAAGTGGGTTTTGAGGGTTTTTGGCCTAGTAATCGATTTTAAGGGATTAAAGTGGGTTTAATTGGGTATTTGGGGTTAGTGAATGAACCCTTGAGGTTATCTAATCAAACTAATGGCAAAAATCGGGTTAATGATCACTTTTAATAAATCTGGGTTCGAACAGCCGTGTTTTCCGGACACCTGTTTTAGGTGGTGTCCGGATAGGTTGCAGGTGTCCGGGTAAGTGCCCCATGAGGGTGTCCGGGTGTTTCTTAGTATCCGGGTAGCTGAACTCTCCGGATAAGCTTAGTGTCCGGGTAGTTTTGCCCGGATAAGTCTAGCGTCCGGACAAGTGTGGTATCCGGACAATTATGGTATCCGGACAAGTGTGGTATCCGGACAAGTATGGTATCCGGACAAGTATGGTATCCGGACAAGTGTGTGTTGGACAGTAGGTCGAGCCATTTAATCTGATCCGAATCTAATGCCCCTAGGTGTTCGACTGGTTTAGCTGGGAGGAATTTAAGAAGCGCGTTCTACGATAATCAAAGGTGAGTTCCCTAACCCTTTTTCGGCGTAAAGTGTTAAATGTTTTCTTTACTGTTTATGGTTCTTAAAGCGCACGAAATGTTTATAACCGAAATGCATGTTTCTCACGAACGTACCTATTTATATCTAAAAGAAAGTTTGACATGATGAAATGTAAGGCATGCTTTGTAAGGTTTTATTACATGCTTTATGTAACGTATGTGCATGCTATGTGATGTTGGTCTGCACTGTGGGATCAGTGACCCTCGGGATCCGATGATCCCTTGGTTATGGATGATGAGCCTATTGGTTGGAATTCGTTTCCTCCTAGGCGGGTATCAGGGAGTCTGCTTGGGCCCCGATACGAGAGGACGAGAGGGGAGTCTGCTTGGGCCCCGATCGCGGATGTTTATGCGATTCCCCATACAGTGCAGTACCTTATGTGATGAGTTACGATGTTATCATCTAAATGATTTTTACTGTTGATACATGTTGTTTTCGGAGGGAATTCACTAGACCTTTTGGTCTAACCCTCGCTTTCAAAACTAAACCATTTTCAGGTAAGCATGTTAAGGGTTCTTCCAGTAAGAACTAGGAGGCGATAAGAAGGACTTGAAGCTTAGAGTAACTTCAAGTTTTGGCTATGATTACTATAGAATAGCTCTCGGCTGTGGATTTAGAGACTTCCGCTGTCAATTTTGTTTAGTATGAATTATTGATGATGTAAAGACAAGGTGTTATGTAATCCGAATGCTTATTTATGGTTGTTTGCCTGCTATGAAATTTGGGTCGTTACAAATGGTATCAGAGCCTTAGTTTAAGGGATTTAGGTGACCATTCGGCCTAAACTTAAACTGTAAGATGAGGAACACAGACGAGACATAGGATTGCCTCTAGGAACGATCACTATAAATGCGCTTAGGAATAAGGTGCCAAGGACAAACGTGTAAGGTAAGTTTGGGATTACACCTGGCCAGTGTAACTACGAACTTATAGGTACATGTGCGTGCTTACAATACCTTACTTATAGCAAATTTGTTGTGTCACGTCTAGTAAGGATTAACTATCGGTTTCTTTCAGTTTAGCGCTATGGCTGGGAGAGCGTTGAGGAATAGGTCAGCAAGATCCTTGAGGGATAGAACGAGCTCCATTGTTTGGGGAAGTGTCGTGTAAGAGTCAGTATGATGTGATGTATGTAGACATCGTAGAGAAGAAACGTTGTAAAGAATGTTATGAGTCGTCTAGAGGTAGCTCTTCGTGGATTCGGAGAGGATGAATGCTTGAGTTTGAGTAAGACTCCAGTTTCGGGAGAGTCCTAGTTATGGAAACCATGGGATAGATCAGTTGGGAGGGTAAGATCGAACAGTGTCAAAACCTTGAAAGTATCAATGGAGTCCTGACTTTTAGTCTAGCTTTTCATTGGCAGGATAAATGGAATAAGGTACTTATAGTGAATTGAAAGCATGTAGAAGTAGAAGGTGAGACAGTCGATCAAAGCGAAAATAGCGTGACATGGTTGAGTAAGTGAGATGTGGAACGCATGTACATCAAGTTAGTGCTTGACCGAGAGGGCGACCCTTGGTCGAAGGAAGAGTGCCAAGGATAAGTTGCGTGGGTAAAGCGGTTGACCTTGCTAGGGTGAGTAGCCTTCAATTGCAAGTAGAGTTTCATGCATATCTTTCTTAAATATAACATGAAAATTTTCACGATTTAAATTAAATGTGTAAATATCAATTTTGATCGAAAAGGAGCCAGAATGTGCAAGCGTATGTTTAAAGAAAAGGTGATTTCATTCACATTGCACAATGAAATTTTGAGAATAACGATTGCAAAGTATATCACACTTTTCATGATAAGTTAAATCATTACAAAAGGACGAGAAGACGTGTGCCAGCAAAACTTTTACAATCAAATGAATTTTAACCGATTGATATCATATAAAAGAGTGTGAGAACCGACTGGTTTACTTGGTGTCAGTAATTTATTTCGAAATTGTGTCGTATGAAAGGATTTTCATTCAACGTATTACTGCCGTAATAACATCGTCCGGAATTGAGTAAGATTAAGGTTCACGGAAAGATGCATGCAAACGATTCTCGAATCGTTGTGCAGGACGTTGAAGTTATAAGAGTGATGGGGTCATGTGTACCCAAGTGTTTTCCCAAACGTGGTTTATTTAAAATGATAAAATGTGTAAAAGGATTTATTTACTGTATTGTCATGCATGAAGGCTATGAACCTACTAGGTCGTAGAGTATTACGTCTTAAGCTAAGGAAGAACTCTGAGAGCGGAGAGGCGTTGGTCAAGTCAAGGGAGAACGTAAGTAGTTTTGGTATTTGTGTTTAAGGGGAAAGTTGGACCTTGGAAGAGTCGGGAATGGATTTTAGTGTCAGGTGTATGGGGGTCTGTACCTTTGCTCGGTGACTGAGAACACAGTTGCCGAGGGGCGATGGTGTCCGGAGGAAGGACTAGGAGTCATCAAGGTTTTGGTCTTAGCAACTCTTTATGAGTAGTGTTGTAAGGCAAGAATGAAAGGTCTACGGTGTGGGCCATGAGTTTCGAAGGGAGCTTGTAATATTGATGTTACATGAGTAAGTTTCGAAATAGGGGCGACGGATTATAAAGTTAACTATGATGTGTAGGGAGGAATAGATCCCGTAAGGAACTCACGTTAAAGGATAGGATAAGGAAGTAGTTAAGAGTGTCTTTTGTTGTTGAAGTCGGCAATGGTGTATGTTGGCCGAGGCCGAAGACTCAAACCAGATGAGTGTAAGTTGATAGAATACCTTGTAGAGGTGTTAAATTAGTAAGAGACTGTTGTTGTTGAATAGGCGTTCTATTTACGAGGCGAGGAGGGTCCGTAGGAGGACAAGGTGTGTAACACAAGCGAAGTGAGTGTAGACTATACCAGTCTGTAAGAAAATGTGCCGTGTCTAAGAAAGGACTCGGGTCATAAAAGAGCTAGTTAGGATGTTCGTGTTTGAGCTAAGTGTGAACTCGTGAGTCATAGTTCAACAAGTTGGGAGAGAACTAAATAGCGAGACAGACTCGATTGTAGTATACGGGAGAATATGAAGGAAAGTGTGAATTGTGTACGAATGACCATGAGAGACTTGGTCGGTAGTGTGATAATAGGAGTGGTGAATGTACGAATGAATAGTAGCGTCAATTGCCAAGATATCTGTGTCAGCCGGTGATGTAGTAAGGCGATGTTAGAAAGATGAAGGATTAGAAGGAAGTCCTTTTGGGATTTCGGATAGAGTGTACGTTTTGCAATCCCAGTTGTTGAAGTACGTGGGTTGTAAGTAGGTGTGTATTTTGACTGTTATCGGAATGGAATGTCGGGGCAGAATTGGGTGATTGCCCATCTGTGAGACCAATCTTTGTGGTTACGTATGTTGTTAAGTATATTCTTGAAGGCAGAGTAAGTTTAAAGAAGATGATGAATAGATTAGTCAAGCTGTAGTATAGTAGAGGAGACATCGTTAAAGAATGAAAATTGTTCCTTATACGTGAGGGAATGATCCTAGAAGAAAATAGTTGGAAATTTTGGTTATGTTTAAGGAATTACGTGATGATGATTGTGGGTCGGAGTAGTAGTATGATCGTTAGTTGATTTGAAATGTCATGATAGAGGTATAAGCCTTTGGTTGGTTGATTTAAATTTTATAGATTTGTTAAGTAATGACGTTCATTTGTTATTACAGGATGTGTTACAATTTTTGGGGAAGTGTTATTGAGACTAACACACTGATTGTTAAAGAATTATTTAAGGTAAATCTAAGTAAGAAAGCCGGGATGACGGTATATATATATATCTGTCTGATTTTATGATCATAGTGGTTAGTCGAAAGAATTGTGGAACCCGAGTTTCGGGGTGTTCTTGAATTAATAGATCTGTTTGTAATAGGAATCCAAGGGGGGTGGATTATTAGCGTGAATAGGGGACGTTACTAAGAAGCATATTTTGGGGTCATTGGAAGTTTTAAAGAGGATGAGGGTTATGTTAGTCAAAATGTGGTGGGATAGATGTGAATTGTTGCTTATGTGTGAAAGAAATGTATGATAAGGTAAAAGTTGGAGATTAAAGAATGGGTAGTAACGTCGAACACTGGTCTAGTTTCAAGACGGCTTGGTTGAATGCCTTAAGATAAGATCTTGGTGCAACTGTTTGGTTATGTGAGTATCGAGAAAGCGACACCAGCATGTGGAAAGGTCGGGAGAGAGGGGCAAATAATGCTCGGTGGGCAATGCTCCACGCTAACGTGGGGAGGTGAAGATAGTATGTCGGAATAAGTGAGTAAGTTGGAAGTAGTAAACCGGACGGTGATGCCGAAAGGTGCAGTGTTGTGTAGATTGTCATTGATAAGCGTGCGAACCGTTGGAAAGAGTATTGAGGAAGGGAATTGTGTTTGATTTTGTACAAGAAAGAAGTGGATGAGACAACTGAATGAGTTAAGCTAGTGACTTTGTGAGAAATGTTTAAACGATTTGGTCGTGCAGTGTTTAAGCTAGTAAGAATAGTATGGGGTGACCATGGTTATTCCTCCCAGTTGTGTGAGGGTAACCGGAGCTATGTTTTATGACCGAACGAGCGTGGTAATCAGCGAGGATTTGATGTGTTTCAGGATAAGTTTAATGCGAGTAGGTGAACACTTCAACGTTAGGTTCGGAGGTTCCTACCCTTGGTTACGTACAAGGATGGAGTGGTGAAGTAGTGAGGATGTGAGAAATGGTTGATGAGCTGTGGTCGAGGTGGTCGGGAAAAAGGAAATGTTTTCGGCCTAGGCGATTGTTGGATTGGGAGAAGTGATCTAGGATTGCTTGTATTTCGATGAAGGAACTATAGGTTGTGAGTTGTCGGGACGTTCAGGTTTGGAGTTGTGTCAAGCAGTCAAGCGTGTGTCTGTCTCTTGGTAAATGAATCTCGTGTTATGGCAGAGGATTTAGCCAGGTTCCTCCTTAAAGGAAGTGTTGATGCATGAGAAACCTTAGTAAATCTTCTATAGTCAAGATCGATCGAGTAGGAACAGTAGCCTACGAGTTAGAGTACCGTAAGAACTAAAGGAAATACACCCAAGGTTCCATGTTTCGAGTTTAATGAGGTGGTTGACTGAGTCAGATATAGCTTTACTTTGGGAAGTGTCGGTTTTGATGTGGGAAAGATACCCGCATCTTTTCCAATGAGGAATTCCGGGGACGGAATTCTTTTAAGGGGGGAGTGTTGTAACAACCCAAATTCTAGTGGGTTTTAGAGTTAGTGGTCAAAGTGGAATAAATGAAAGATAAGTAGAGGGACTGTTGTGCAATTTTTGAAAGATATTTAAGGACTCCAAAATTCTAGGGCATCCTCCATTTCACAATTCAGTATTGGTGTGGTGTGTGTGTTTGGCGGCTCAAGGAAGAAAGGAGAAGAAGAAAAGAGAGAAGAAGGAAACTCTTGGAGAGGAATCAAGAAGTGAAAATCAAAGAAGAAGTCAACAAGGTAAACCTCTCCTAATTCCGTTTTCCTTGTGGATGTAGTTTTCCCCTCGTATTTAATCTGGATTTGTAAGTCTGAATGTAGAGATTCATTGAGTTTTCATCACTTTCTCCTTGGAAGTGGGTTTTGAGGGTTTTTGGCCTAGTAATCGATTTTAAGGGATTAAAGTGGGTTTAATTGGGTATTTGGGGTTAGTGAATGAACCCTTGAGGTTATCTAATCAAACTAATGGCAAAAATCGGGTTAATGATCACTTTTAATAAATCTGGGTTCGAACAACCGTGTTTTCCGGACACCTGTTTTAGGTGGTGTCCGGATAGGTTGCAGGTGTCCGGGTAAGTTCCCCCTGAGGGTGTCCGGGTGTTTCTTAGTATCCGGGTAGCTGAAGTCTCCGGATAAGCTTAGTGTTCGGGTAGTTTTGCCTGGATAAGTCTAGCATCCGGACAAGTGTGGTATCCGGACAATTATGGTGTCCGGACAAGTGTGGTATCCGGACAAGTATGGTATACGGACAAGTTTGGTATCCGGACAAGTGTGTGTTGGACAATAGGTCGAGCCATTTAATCTGATCCGAATCTAATGCCCCTAGGTGTTCGACTGGTTTAGCTGGGAGGAATTTAAGAAGCGCATTCTACGATAATCAAAGGTGAGTTCCCTAACCCTTTTTCGGCGTAAAGTGTGAAACGTTTTCTTTACTGTTTATGGTTCTTAAAGCGCACGAAATGTTTATAACCGAAATGCATGTTTCTCACGAACGTACCTATTTATATCTAAAAGAAAGTTTGACATGATGAAATGTAAGGCATGCTTTGTAAGGTTTTATTACATGCTTTATGTAACGTATGTGCATGCTATGTGATGTTGGTCTGCACTGTGGGATCAGTGATCCTCGGGATCCGATGATCCCTTGGTTATGGATGATGAGCCTATTGGTTGGAATTCGTTTCCTCCTAGGCGGGTATCGGGGAGTCTGCTTGGGCCCCGATACGAGAGGGCGAGAGGGGAGTCTGCTTGGGCCCCGATCGCGGATGTTTATGCGATTCCCCATACAGTGCAGTACCTTATGTGATGAGTTACGATGTTATCATCTAAATGATTTTTACTGTTGATACATGTTGTTTTCGGAGGGAATTCACTAGACCTTTTGGTCTAACCCTCGCTTTCAAAACTAAACCATTTTCAGGTAAGCATGTTAAGGGTTCTTCCAGTAAGAACTAGGAGGCGATAAGAAGGACTTGAAGCTTAGAGTAACTTCAAGTTTTGGCTATGATTACTATAGAATAGCTCTCGGCTGTGGATTTAGAGACTTCCGCTGTCAATTTTGTTTAGTATGAATTATTGATGATGTAAAGACAAGGTGTTATGTAATCCGAATGCTTATTTATGGTTGTTTGCCTGCTATGAAATTTGGGTCGTTACATGCATGATTGGCTGCTTCATATTAGGCGAATTGTTTTTTTCTCAACAAATTGTTAAAGGGGTTGCCATTTTTTCATATCCCTCGATAAACTTTCTGTAGTAGCATGTTAAACCGAGAAATCCCCTTAATTCAGAGACGTTCCCCGATTGTGGCGAGTCCAACATTGCACGGATCTTGGTCGGGTCAACTTCCACCCCTGCCCCAGAAACTATGTGGCCCAAGTATGTCAGCCTTCCTTGCCCAAATTCACATTTATTCCTATTTGCATATAGCTGATGTTGGGATAGGATCTCCAAAACCTTTCCGAGATGGGTTACATGTTCTTCCATTCCTATGATATCATCAAAGAAAACCAACACGAATTTCCGAAGGTAAGGTTTGAAAATGTCACATTAATCCTTGGAATGTCGCGGGGGCGTTAATCAAGCCAAACGGCATGACAAGAAATTCGTAATGGCCTTCGTGTGTCGATCTGATGCACTTTCCTTCTTTTAGGCGGCAGCCCCACCGACATGTGAAATACCGTGTCATATTGCTTTAAAAGCCCTTCTAATTCGACCGGACAGACTTCGTTGGACTCCTTAGAGGTGAGCATTCCAAGTTCCACGAGGTACCCCTGTTTCTCTTGCTTAAAAGTCTTCTCCAAAGTTTTCATCAATACTAGTGAGCGAACGGCCCAACGACGAGCCGCCTCGTAACTCCACCGTCTCATTCCCCCTTTTGAACCTCATCGTTAAGTCTTTCCAATTAGAGTGGGTAGTACCCAAAGTTTCTAACCACTGAACCCCCAATATAATATCCGAGTTTCCGAGATCAAGTGGCAGGAACTCTTCGATAATCTCCACTCCTTGTAGGCTCAATTTCACACCTCTGCATATACCTTCTTCTTGCACTACTCCACCGGTTCCCATAGTTATTCGATAGCTATTTGTACCAGAAACCACCAGGCCCAGTTGTGACACTAATTTCTTCGAAATGAAATTATGTGTAGCCCCACTGTCGATCAACACCACGATCTGTAACCCGTTGATGGCGCCTTGGATTTTCATGGTCCGAGGGTTGGTGAATCCCACCACCGAATTAAAGTGAACCTCAGTTTTTTGCGGCTCATCAACGTTCCCTTTTTCTTCACTGGTGCTATCATCTCCATCGTCCTCGATTTCGTCCAAATCTTGCAGCACCAACACGTTGACCTCTTTTCTCTTACAGACATGCAGTGCTGTATTTTTCATCACAGCGGTAGCAAAGCCATTGCGAACGCCTCTGTTGCAGTTCACCGTCGGAGAGGCGTCTGAATTCCCTTCCCCTCTTGCTTCCACTGCTCGATGTTATGTCTTCTCCGGTTACCGAGCTTTTCTCCCCACCTGTCAGATTTACTTTCTTCGACCCACCAGAAAGAGTGAATCTGTTTCGTCCCAGAACACGATTTTTTTTCTTCGATTTTGGCGGCCAACTCAATTGCTTCGCTTAGGGACATGGGGTTCATCAAGCGGATCTCGGCCCGAATAGTTGAGTCCAGCCCATTAATAAACTGGCCCAAGAAAACCTCATCATAGATACCATCAAGGGGCGCCGCTAGAGTGACGTATCGTTTCAAATAGTCATTTATACTACCTTCGTGTTTTATCGCAAGGAATTGTTCAGAGAGAGCACGGAAGGAAAAGAAAGGAAAGGAAAGGAAAAAGAAAAAATAAATTGTGTTCTTGAAAAGGAGGGAAGGGAATGGAAAGGAAAGGAAAGGAAGTTTTGTGTTCTCGAAAAGGAGGGAAAGGAAAGGAAAGCTGTCATTTTACAAATATACTCTTATTGTATTTGTGAATAAAAATCAATACTTTTGACCAAATAAACTATGGATTCATCTTATATTGGTTCAATACAAATTATGAGTTCATCAATCTACTGTGTAAAATTTATTTTCTTAATAATATTTATTATGAGACATCATGAAAATAAATTATACAAAACTTTATGATAAAAAAGTTGCAAACATTACATATATAATCAATAAAAAATTAAATAACATCTTTATCATCCATAAAAACCATCAAACACACCAATTGAGTAATTAACTTATAAATCCGAATAAAAAACACATAGTCGAATAAATTGATACTCTAATAATGTGCACCCATCATCTCTATCAAAAGAGACTTCCTCAATGGAAGAGGAAACCCAAATAACGCGTATGCCTTTTCTGGATTTGCCATTAGAAAAAGATATGCACGTGATATCTTCACAGGTTCCACACCCATCAAATTGAGCTCGTTATATATGTCTTCCCCTAAGTACCTGGCTAGATGAGATCTTTCGAATACTTGTTATAAAAAGTTAGTAACGATAATCATAAATCTGATAACTTCAAATATAAATGCTCAATAGTATACAATGTAAACAAACTTAATCACCTAGTACTTTCAATTGACATACATCGAGTTGGTTAAAGGCCACCCTCATTCTTTAACTTTTGACACAATATCTTAAAAGCGGTCTCACTCATACGAATTAGTTCTCGACATTTACCACTTGATGAGGAACTGGACAACATCTCGTCTCGTACTCGTTGTCTATGCAACCTCATATCACGGGTAGGTAAACTAATTTGGTTTCTGTTTTGATGCCTACGATGTATAATAAAATGCACAACTAGACAAACCAAGTGAACCACTGCTAATTGTTGAGTTCTTAATAAAAGAAGTGTATCATCATCCATTGATATCTGTGTATTCAAGATTGAATGTAATAAGTGAATCTAATATAACAAAATTGCAACTAAAAGTTCATAATTTGTAAGTGTATACGTACACACCTACCAAATTAAAAGAGTCTACAAAGCATTATTATTATTATTAATATATATATATATATATTGTGATGTTGGAAATTTTTAGTAAAAAATATGGTTTTTACTAAACGTTGGACGCATTTAAATGTATGTATATGTGTTATATATAATTAACTCTTAGTGGGTTTATGTTCTCCTATATGAGAGCTTCGAAACGATATATAATACGTCCAAAACGGAGTATGTGTGAATGAGATATCGATGCTCAAACATGAGTAATTGGATGAAATTAGCAAAAACCAAGTTGGGTGTGGGAAGGTGTCCCACATAGGAAGAGAGAGTAAACTTTATTTGGTTTATAATCAAAGAAGTGTGAGGAGTTGACAAGCTCCTTGATTGGTTTTGCTCTAACTCCTACCCGCGCGCAGGGGGGGTGCCGATGGACGATTTTGTAAGCTAAAATCGTCGAACTTGTGTTCTGCGGACACGAATGCAACTCCAAATTCTCGTGCTCACGCAGCTCGGTTTTGCTAAATTTTCGTTTGACCAGTTTATATTTTTTTGAAACTGAAACTGTATTTCGGTTACAGTTTGTATTTCGTAATTAAGATTTTCGGTTTCATAATCAATTTCTTAATTCCGAACTTATGAATGTCGGTTACAGTTTTAATTCGTAATTAAGAGTGTCGGTTTCTGTAATCAATTCTTTAATTACGGATTTATGGTTGTCGGTTTCAAATACCAATATAAATACATGGTCTCGTTTTCATCCAAAGACACAACGAACTGAACACGTTTTCAGAACTCAACTCTCTCTCGGTCTTCTCTCCATACGAAACTCGAACAGTAGCATACGAATTTATTTCCGGCGAATTTTCCGGGCAAGATTGTCATCTCCGGCAGTTCTCTAAAACTGCTTTCGCTGTTGTACCCTGGGAACAGACGGAAAATCTGTTTAAGGGAATCGTGTCCAACACGAGCCTCAGCGGTTCTCGTTTATAGGAATTCGTTTCCTTTAGTTTTCTGCTTCTTCTTATTTCTGTTTCGTTTTTCGTTATTTAATAATTAATCCTGTGTATGATTAATATATAGAAAAAATACTAACATTGTGATTCCATCATGAACAGTATGAATAGTATAATCTCTTTCTTCCTTTTCACAAAAGATGTATTATTTATAGGGAATTTAATCAAAATGCCCAAAGTTTGACTTTCCTTTACTAATATACCCTATTTTTCCGCGAAGGGAGCCCTCTATAGCGGGGGGACCAATTGTGAAAATTTTTGCAACATATATTTACACTTTCAGTACCTGCCCGCGAACGAGGCCCGCGATGGGGACTGAAAGTGTAAATATATCTTGCCAAAAATTTCACAATTGGTCCCTGCCCGCGATAGAGGGCTCCCTACGCGGAAAAATAGGGTATTTTGGTAAACTTTTAAAAAAATGAGGTATTTTGGTAAGTCAATTTCAAACTTAGGGTATTTTAATTAATTTCCCTTATTTATATATATATATATATATATATATATATATATATATATATATATATAATTCCATCACTCTGTTCAATAGCATCATCTCTTTCTTCCTTTTCACAAAAGAGGTATTATTAATATATAATTCCATCATCTCTTTCTTCTTTTTCACCGATGCATTATTAATATATATAGATATATAAAATCTCATCTCTGGTATTTTATTTTGCAGGTTTGAATGAAGTACTTTGCAGGTATGAATGAAATCATCTCTTCTTCTTTTTAATTTCACATGCATTCAAAAAAATCTTTTTAGTTTATGTATTTTTTATACATCTTCATCATGACTTCACATATAAAATTATTAAACATCATAATCATGGAAGAGGGATTAGGCAACGTGAGAAAGGAATATATATGTATAGAGATGACTTCACATACATGATTATACAACAAGATATGTATACATATTGAGAAATATAACAGCAAGAATACTAACCAGCAGAAGAAATAGAGCAGGTTACCGGCGGCAACAGGTGAACGGCAGTTGGAAGAGGCAATATACGGCTGGGGTTTGGGGTTTCATGCAGTTGGAAGAGGTAGTAGGTGACATGAAGGATTCAAGAAAAGGGTTTATCTCCACCTAAGGGTAATAAGGTAATTTTAGTTTTTTTTTTGCCTCCTTTCCTTTCCATCACTTTCTTCCCAACTTTTGGAGGAAAGGTTTGGGAGGAAAGTTATTAATTTCTTTCCCTCACTTTCCATCACTAGAGCCCAAGAGCTCCAAGACCCAATCTTTTGACCATTAAATATATGCTATTCTCTCACTTAAACCCAAGAAAATTCCTTTACTTGGATCTTTCTCCATTTTGATAACTCTTATGGGTATGGCCATATAAACCCATAAATGTTTCAAGTCCTTTCCTGTGTGGGACAACATTGTAAGGTAAATACCCAACAATACCCCACATTTTCTATTCAAACTTCCAATAATACCCCACATTTGAATAGAAAATAAGATAAACACATAGGAAATTATTTGCTATTCAAGAGTCTAAATATGATATACATTGGATCTACTTTGTGGGTAGTGAACATAGTCTTTTGGACTTGAACCGTCCTTAGTGAGTACAAATCGGATCTACTTTGTGGGTAGTGAACATAGTCTTGAACTAGCCACGTTTTATAGTAAATCTAGACAAAATGTATCACATACATCATATTTACACATACATCGATTCTTACGGTTTTGTTCATTTCGGTCGTGAACGATATCCTTTCTTCATGAGATTTGTAGAGAACGTAGCCATCTCGGTTCCCATAGATGCGACCACAAATCGATCTCACATAGGTAATGCCAATCAGGAACATTCCGTAGTGTTCCACTATAGTAGCTATTAGCATTATTAAGAATTAGAATTCAACCCTTAAACGTCAACGGAAAAACACAATTGAGGACATCATAGGAATAGGCATACCTTGTGTTTGTACCCCCTTGAGTCTTCCTTAACTAGTTTGCCTATTGAACCTAGACCATGGGATCTCCAATGTTGCTAGGTTAGGTTTCCGCCAAGTATCGACTCATTGTATTGGCTTTAAGCCCATTCCCCTCGATGTAAAGATGACTTGCTCTCTATTTAGGCCATTTGTCAAAGGATCTGCTATATTTTCCTTTGACTTTATATAATCAATGGAGATTATTCCATTTTTCAGCAAGTCTTTGATTGTATTATGTCTACGCCTTATGTGCCTTGATTTGCCATTGTAAATGTAACAACCCGATTTCCAAATAGATAACAAATAACATACATTGTTTAACATCGTTACATAACAAAGATACATCATATATCAAATAAGGTCCTTTAGTCTTTACAACCAAAATATGGTATTTTGTTACAAACTTTTCGCTAATTACATACACGATATTTAGTAATGAAACTATAACTACAAAACACATCTTAGTCTTCGAATCGTAAGTCTTCACAAAAGCTATCCACTGATTATTTCTCTTACTTGCTCTTATCCGATCCACGCCCTGGAATACACATTTAAAACAAAATGAGGGTTAGACCTAATGGTCTAAGTGAGAAAATCACTGTTTCTTTGAAAACCCTTTTGCACACCACCATTCACATAATACAAGCACAATTACCAGTTATGACTCAATCATCATGTATTTTCCCATCTCATTCTCTTGGCCATATTAGTTGGTTGCAAGCCAACTAATAAATTAACTTCACTGTACGACAATTACAGCCAACAACGTTTTACGAATATTACAGCCAACACACCGGTCCTAAGCCCGACCACGTATTCTCGTATAGTAGAATACTCATGTAAATACAATATCTCAATATATTATATTACATACATAAACACATAAGCATACCATCTATCACATTCCCAATCCAAGCATATATGTATTCCAGTTTCAAAACGTTTTAAAGTAAAACTCACATGTTTGTTTATCAACACTTTTCCAAGCCTTCTTAACAGGTTCAATCCTTTACCCAGAATTCACAGGATCTGTAACAATCAGATACAATGTCTTTTTACAAAATAGAACACATAAGACTTATTAAAGCTAAGAACTCTAGATAGCTCAATTCCTTCAATTGTTACTCCCAAGCTCGAACTTAAGTCTAGTCCACAGAACAGTCAGTTCTCATTCGTTCCCTATCTAAGGGTTAACAAAATACAGGTTACTGGATACTCAAAGGCATCAAAACTCTTAAAGTTTGACTAATCAGCTAAAGTATCCGGACAACACTACCTTTCCGGATAGCACCCATATTCCGGACAACACAACTTTTCCGGACAACAAACACAATCCGGATAACATCAATAATGCGGACGATATCCGGAAACCAAAGTAACCCGGATACCACCCAGTATCTTAATTTATCCGGAAACTTAGGGAAAATAGGACTTACCGGGTTAATCGATTCATCCGGATACCTGCAAGAAAAAACTATCGAACACTATCAACATATTGCCCGGACACCACCCAAGAAACTACCGGACACTCTCATCTTATCCGGAAACCTCTGACTGCTCATCAAATTTCTACCCAGAATCCGACTGAATCAATACCAGATGTGTAATTGACTATTCTTATCCGATATAAACCTTCTAATACCAATTACAAACATAAAATACAAAGAGACATACCTCAGATTCACTTCCAAGCACACCAATTTGAAGCCTTAACCTCCTTTCTCTTCTTTTGCTTCTTTTCTCTCCAAACACACACACACACCAAGATCTGGATATTTGCTGTTTGTGAAATATCTGATTTCACTAAGGGATAATATCTAACCAATATTTACCATTTAAACCCTAAGCTATCCATTAATGACGCAAAACACCCTTAACTCTTAATTTAACCCAAACTTACCCTAAACATCAATTATAAAGTTAAATAAATTTAACGGAACTAACATTTAACTAACGAACTTACCCGGGGTATTACATCATCTCTCCCTTAAAAGAATTCCGTCCCGGAATTCGGTTAGGCAAAAAGATACGGGTACTTAGTTCTCATTTCGGATTCTGATTCCCAAGTAGCATCCTGACCTTTATGATGTCTCCATTGTACTTTTACTTGTCTGATCTCCTTATTCCGCAACACCTTAACTTTACGGTCCACAATGGCTTCTGGTTCTTCTACATAATTCAGCTTTTCATCAACTTGTATGTCGGGTAGAGAAACTGCCTGATCCGGCGTAACCAAACACCTCCGGAAATTTGAAACATGAAAGGCATTATGGATTCTACTTAAATCTGGCGGAAGATCTAATCTGTAGGCTACTTCACCGATCATTTCTATGATTGCAAACGGTCCAATGTACCTCGGGCTCAGTTTACCTTGTTTCCCAAATCGGATGACTCCTTTCCAAGGCGAGACTTTTAACATCACAAAATCTCCAACTTGAAATTCTAACGGCTTTCGGCGTCGGTCGGCGTAGCTTTTCTGTCTGTCTTGAGCCACTTTCAATCTTTCCCGAATCTGAGTAATTTTATCCGCGGTTAACTGGACTATATCTGGCCCCGCTAGCTGTTTCTCTCCCACTTCGTTCCAACACAAAGGAGTTCGACATTTTCTACCATACAAAACTTCAAACGGTGCCGCTTGAATGCTGGAATGATAACTGTTATTGTAGGCAAATTCGATCAATGGTAAATTCTTATCCCACGATCCCCCAAAGTCAACAATGCAAGCCCGGAGCATATCTTCTAATGTCTGAATCGTTCGTTCACTCTGACCGTCAGTTTGAGGATGATATGTTGTGCTTAACTTTATCTGCGTCCCCATTTCCTTTTGAAAACTTCTCCAGAATATTGAAGTAAAAAGACTATCACGATCAGAAGTGATCGAGATCGGAACTCCATGTCGAGTTACTATTTCGTCAATGTACAATTTAGCTAATCGTTCCAATGAATCAGTTTCCTTTATCGGTAAAACGTGTGCAGACTTCGTCAACCTGTCGACTATCACCCAAATAGAATCAAATCCCTTCGGAGTCCTTGGTAGCTTTGTGATGAAATCTGTAGTAATCTGATCCCATTTCCACATCGGTATTTCTAATCGTTGTAACTGACCAAACGGCTTTTGATGTTCAATCTTTACTTTCTTACAAGTAGTACAACCTTCCACATGTTGAGCAATGCTTCTTTTTATTCCCGGCCACCAATAGAATTGTTTTAAGTCTTTATACATCTTATTCGTACCTGGATGAATAGAGAATCGAGATTGATGAGCTTCATGTAGTACACGATCACGTAAACCACCCAAACGAGGCACCCAAATTATGTTCCCCAGACACAATAACCCACGATCATCTTTCACTAGCAATGCTGATAACCCCACTAACCGTTCTGATTTCAAATATTCTTCCTGATTGGCTTCTACTTGACACTTCTTCAGTTCGTCAAAAATGTTAGGTAGAAGCTCAGTTCGTAGTGCAATAGCTTTTATTGTTCCACTTCTTTCTTGATGACTCAGCGCATCAGCTACCACGTTCGCCTTTCCCGGATGATAAAGGATCTCACAGTCATAATCATTCACCAATTCTAGCCATCTTCTTTGCCTCATATTTAATTCCTTCTGATCAAAAAGATGTTGGAGACTCTTATGATCGGTATAAATTTGACATTTAGAGCCGTAAAGATAATGTCTCCAAATCTTCAACGCGAATACAACTGCTGCCAGTTCCATGTCGTGTGTAGGATACTGTCTTTCATGATCTTTTAACTGACGAGAAGCATAAGCAATAACCTTTCCACGCTGCATAAGTACACATCCCAATCCCAGTTTGGAAGCATCACTATAAACAACAAAGTCTTCGGAACCTTCCGGTAGTGACAAAATCGGCGTACTGCAAAGTTTCTCTTTTAATACCCTGAATGCTTCATCCTGTTCTGCTTTCCATTCAAACTTTATATTCTTTCGAGTCAGCTTAGTCAACGGCGTAGCGATACGAGAGAAGTCCTTTATAAACTTTCGATAGTAGCCGGCTAAACCCAGAAAACTACGTACATCGGTTGGCGTTCTCGGCGGTTCCCACTTTTCAATTGCCTCTATTTTCGCTGGATCAACTCGAATACCCTTCTCGGAAACTACGTGCCCCAGAAATTGAACTTCTCGTAACCAGAATTCACATTTGGAAAATTTAGCATACAACTTCTCTTTCCTCAGTAACTCCAGGATCAAACGAAGATGTTGTGCGTGCTCCTCTTTGGACCGGGAATAGATAAGTATATCATCGATAAATACAATAACAAATTTATCGAGATACGACTTACATACTCTATTCATTAAATCCATAAAAGCAGCTGGAGCGTTCGTTAGTCCAAATGGCATCACCAGGAATTCATAGTGACCGTACCTGGTGCGAAAAGCAGTTTTCAAAACGTCTTCTTCTTTAACCTTCAGCTGATGATAACCAGATCTTAGATCAATCTTGGAGAAATAACAAGCTCCAACTAATTGATCGAAGAGGTCATCAATTCTAGGAAGCGGATATTTGTTCTTGATCGTGCGCTTATTCAATTACCGATAATCAATACACATTCTCATCGAACCATCCTTCTTTTTCACAAACAAGACCGGTGCACCCCACGGCGAAGAACTGGGTCTGATGAATCCCTTATCGGAAAGATCTTGCAGTTGCATCATCATTTCTTTCATCTCTGGTGGCGCTAAACGATACGGTGCACGGGCTATAGGAGCGGCTCCAGGAATTAGGTCTATACCAAACTCTACTTGTCTAACGGGCGGAAGACTATTCAAGTCTTTAGGGAATACTTCTGGAAATTCACTAACAATAGGAATATCTTTCAACTTATTCTTTTCTAGCTTAGTATCTATCACATAATCTAGATAACTCTGGCAGCCTTTGCTAACACTCTTCCGAGCATTCATCATAGAAATAAGGCAAGACTGACTATTTTTACGATCACCATAAATCACTACCGGTCCCCTCTCAGGCAAGAAAACATTGATTAATTTCTTATCACAAACTATGTTAGCCTGATTCTCGGCTAACCAATCCATCCCCACTACTACATCAAACTCTATCAAAGCTATAGGAAATAACTGAATCGGTACTCCACACCCTTCTATATTTATCACACAACTATCAAAAACTTCATTAACCAACACTTGTTTATCATTTGCAGTATCTACCATTAAAGTATGATCTAACACTTTAGGCTTTAAACGTAGATAAGCAGCAAATGAAGGAGACACGAACGATCGGTTTGCACCAGAGTCAAATAACACTTTAGCACGTGTAGAGTTTATTAAAAATGTACCTGTAACCACATCCGGAGTTTCCTCTGCTTCTTGTGCTATCATCTGAAATGCATGACCCCTTGTTCTTGGTGGCTCTAGTCTTGGTACTACCGGTCTGACAACCGTTGGTTTCCCTGATGTACCCCCTTGTTGTATTTTTCCCCTCGGACAATCAGACTGAATGTGATCCGGAGAATTACATGAGAAACAAAACCGCGTCACTCGACAGTCTTTAACAACATGCCCGGTCTTCCCACACCTAAAACAAACCCGAGAATCAACTTGACAATTTCCTTGGTGGATACGATTGCATTTCGGACAAGGTCTTTCCGCTGGTCGGAAAGGTGGACGGTTATCAAATCGCCGAAACCTGGGCTTCTTCGAATCATACTGTGGTCCTTCCCACTTTCTTTTCCCTGCACCTTTATCACTAATACTTCTCCCTCTATCTTGCTCCACGGTTTCCGCGGCGTCTACTGCGGCGGAGAACGTTTCTGGTCCTTTAGCAATCACCAAACTTCTAACTTCTGCATTCAATCCGAAGATAAACCTTTCAATCTTCATTGCCTCCGTGGCAACGTAGTATTCCGCGAAACGAGACTCTTCTAGAAAACGAGCGGTATAGTCCCGAACTGATAAGTTCCCTTGCTGCAAGTTCATAAACTCTCCTTCCAATTGTTTAACTGCTGCTTGGGGACAAAACTGTTTCCTGAAAGCTATCACGAATTCTTCCCAAGAGTAAGTAGAATATATATCAGATCCTCCCGAGGAAATATGAGCTTCCCACCAGTATAGGGCAACGCCTTTCAACATTGCAGCTCCATAGAGTACTCTATCCTCTTCAGCGCATTTACTAGTTTTGAAGATAGCTTCTATTTCCTTCAGCCACTTCATAGCTTTCACTGGATCCCGATTTCCTGAGTAAGTTGGAGGCTTACAACTTAAGAACATTTTATAGTCACACTTCCTTAGTACTGGTGTGATTGTAGGTGTAATAGGCATCTCGTCTTCCTGACCAGGATCTGGTGTATCAGCTTCATTATGACGAGTTCGATCAAACATGGCTTGTATACTGGCCTGCAGTCTTCCCATTTCGGCTGTTAAATCGTCCCTAGTAACAAATTCATTACCTCACGACGGAGCTCCACTCCCAGTTCTACCCCCAATTCTGCCTCCAATTCTGCCTCCTGTTCTGCCTCCACCTCTTTCTCCCCCTCGTTCCCTTCCTCCGGCTGTTGGGTTTGTTCTATTCGGATTTCCCCCTCCTTCCCGATTCGTTTGTCTAGTACCACTTGCCATTCTGTTGATTCAGACAAGGTTAATATACACATAAGCACATACCCCATATAACAAGGTATTCCAGTTCAAACATGTACCTGTAAGATTACAATTACACTGGCTAGGTGTAAAATGACATTACCTTACATGATGTTCCTTCTACCTTTTTATATTTAACACCCCAAGGTTCTACAATAATAGGGACATCGTACTTCACATGCAGTTTAAGTCTAGGTACAGATACTAATACCTAATCCCTTAAACTAGGGTTCTGATACCATCTGTAACAACCCGATTTCCAAATAGATAACAAATAACATACATTGTTTAACATCGTTACATAACAAAGATACATCATATATCAAATAAGGTCCTTTAGTCTTTACAACCAAAATATGGTATTTAGTTACAAATTTTTCGCTAATTACATACACGATACTTAGTAATGAAACTATAACTACAAAACACATCTTAGTCTTCGAATCGTAAGTCTTCACAAAAGCTATCCACTGATTATTTCTCTTACTTGCTCTTATCCGATCCACGCCCTGGAATACACATTTAAAACAAAATGAGGGTTAGACCTAATGGTCTAAGTGAGAAAATCCCTGTTTCTTTGAAAACCCTTTTGCACACCACCATTCACATAATACAAGCACAATATTTTCCCATCTCATTCTCTTGGCCATATTAGTTGGTTGCAAGCCAACTAATAAATTAACTTCACTGTACGACAATTACAGCCAACAACGATGTACGAATATTACAGCCAACACACCGGTCCTAAGCCCGACCACGTATTCTCGTATAGTAGAATACTCATGTAAATACAATATCTCAATATATTATATTACATACATAAACACATAAGCATACCATCTATCACATTCCCAATCCACGCATATATGTATTCCAGTTTCAAAACGTTTTAAAGTAAAACTCACCTGTTTGTTTATCAACACTTTTCCAAGCCTTCTTAACAGGTTCAGTCCTTTACCCAGAATTCACAGGATCTGTAACAATCAGATACAATATCTTTTTACAAAATAGAACACATAAGACTTATTAAAGCTAAGAACTCTAGATAGCTCAATTCCTTCAATTGTTACTCCCAAGCTCGAACTTAAGTCTAGTCCACAGAACAGTCAGTTCTCATTCGTTCCCTATCTAAGGGTTAACAAAATACAGGTTACTGGATACTCAAAAGCATCAAAACTCTTAAAGTTTGACTAATCAGCTAAAGTATCCGGACAACACTACCTTTCCGGATAGCACCCATATTCCGGACAACACAACTTTTCCGAACAACATACACAATCCGAATAACATCAATAATCCGGACGATATCCGGAAATCAAAGTAACCCGGATACCACCCGGTATCTTAATTTATCCGGAAACTTAGGGAAAATAGGACTTACCCGGTTAATCGATTCATAGTTAGAGGTTCTCCTTCTACATTAAAGGTCACAAAGTCTGGTCTAAAATCTTTGGCCACCTTCCCACGCTTACTTCTTCGAGGTTCTACTTCCTCTTGAACCTTAGAAGTACCTTCACCCTTTGTATTTGTACTTTGGTCTAAATCATCATCAATAGTAGCATCTTCATTCCCTCTTTTCCTTGGATTAGAGACAGATTTCTCCTTGTCCTTGTATGGGAATATGCTCTCAAATAATTCTGCTTCAGCAGATTCCATTATGGTATTTGTGTGTATGTCATCTATATAGGACTTAGATACCAAGAATCTATAGGCTGCACTATTCTTGGTTGGGCCAAGGTAGATGCAATCTATAGTCTTTGGTCCTAGCTTTGTCCTTTTAGGGAGATTGACTACTCTTCTTATGAGGGATTTTATTCAAAATCATATTTGTAGTAAGACAGGCTTCACCCCATAAACTGTGTGGAGCCCCGGACGTGATCAACATTGAGTTGATCGTGTTCTTTAAAGTTCTGTTTTTCCTCTCGGGTACCCCATTTTGTTGAGGGGTATAGGGTGCCGTTGTTTGATGCACAATACCATGTGAGGAACAAAATTCAGCAAAGTCATGAGATTCATATTCCCCTCCTCTATCCGACCTTAGAATTTTGATCCTCTTTTCAAGTTGTTTTTCAACTTCGGCTTTATAGATTTTAAACATATTTAAAGCCTCATCCTTGGTATTGATCAAATATATATAACAGAATTTACTGCAATCATCTATGAATGATATATAGTAGTTCTTTCCCCCTCGGGTTGGAGTTGACTTAAAGTCACACAAATCGGTATGAATTAGACCAAGAACTTGGTTAGATTTTTCGACAGATTTGTGGGGATGACTAGAGTATTTAGACTCTACACAAGTCTCACACTTAGTCATTTTGTTCATTGAACACTTAGGTACCATGCCAAGATTCATCATCCTTTGTAAGGACCGAAAGTTGACATGACCTAACCGAGCATGCCATAAATTTGAAGAATCAACCATGTAAGTAGAAGCAGCACTAGGGCTTGCATTATCTATACTACTTTATTAAAAGAATAGTAGGGTTTAGCGGTTTTTTTCAACATTTCAAGAACGGTTTTTTTCTCAGCCACGTTCTTCTCCCCTGATTTCTCTCCTTCCCACTTCATATTCCCGCTCCTATGACTGGTGATTCTTGCCCCGAGAACACGATTCCCTCTCCCACTCCCTGATAAATTCAAATCCCTGCTTCGTTTTGTTTGATTTCGTAATCCCTGATGAATCCAGAAACTGTCGATTCATGTCATCCCTGTTTGTTTTTGTTT
Organism: Saussurea involucrata; assembly: GCA_033807775.1. NCBI lineage: Eukaryota > Viridiplantae > Streptophyta > Magnoliopsida > Asterales > Asteraceae > Saussurea > Saussurea involucrata. The sequence goes on along the minus strand of CM066321.1, from coordinate 725,091 downwards.
TTTCTTTCACATTTGAACTTCATGGCAATCTCTCCTTTCGCATTTGTTTGATACTGTATTTCAGGTTTTCGGTTTTCTTTGATGATGAGCATTTATGAACCTAGGTTAATAAAAGCTACTGAATGTGAAATTCGTTTATCACAAATCTTTCTCGAATGAGGTAAGCTACCGAATGATTTTCGCTGCTTTTGATTTAGATTTTATCTTCTTAAACCATTTTTATTTAACTCCATAAGCATCTTTGATTTTGATTTCTTAAACCACCTTCAATTTTAATTTAACGTTTTTGTCAATTCTTTTCTTAGACTTCTTTTCATGTGTTGTTGGAAAATCGATTTATGTGTTTATCTGAATCCTTGGCTACTTCTGGTTCTTCCACTTTTACTGGCATTTCATCATACAGTTGGTGTGCAGGAATCAAAGGGTTAGGTTTCTTGAAGCAGGTTACTTGACTTACTCAAAGCTTATGGGTTCAGATGAGTTTTACCCCATTGGAGGTGGTTCCTGTGCCGATATCCTCAACAACAAATACGTGGTGGTTTTTTTGAACTCTCTTCGTCTATCTATAATCTATCTACCATTCTTAATCAAGCTCGCATGTTTTATGTTTATATGGTACAAAAATGCATATTTATGTGGAATAAATATTTGTTTAGCAAATTAAATTAAAAACCCTTTCTTTTACTATGGAGATTGTCCCAGAACCGAGGTGGTACTGAATCCGTTTGCTAGATCATTCATTCAATCAATCACTGTAAGTATTTCTGATTTCTTTCCTGCAAGTGTCTGTGAATTTCTACACACAAACCATTTTCATGCTAATAAGACATAATTGATTAAAACTTTCAAATTTGTTTTCTCTTTATATACTTGGTGGTAGTGAATATTGAACTTAAATTTTCGGTGTTAACCTCCATAGTTTTTAGTGATTATGTGTTGTTTTGTTGCATTCCACTATTCGGTTTTCATCCATCAAATATTCATTTTAATCATGCCAATCATGATTCAGGAATAGCCTTATGCGATCCTTGGTGGATTTTAGATCATAACACAATATAGTTTAGATGTCTTGTTCTTAACTTCATTGTTCTACGCATGACCCCATGTATTGAAATCTTTTTATAGGTATGATTTGCATTCAGGAGTCGGTGAAAGTTTTGGAAATCATGATGATTTAGCAACCTGTGTTGAATATTCCGATGAAATAGGTAAACCATAAACAGATGTTACTTCCAAACTTATAGCTAATCAATTTTGAGTAAGGATGTTAAACTATGATCTTTTTTAGGCAAAACTCATTTATTAAGCTTTGCATAGGGATCATGTAGAAAGATTAGCTAAGATGTATTGTGAAAACATGTAAACGTATTAAATAAATAACCGAGCTTGCATATGCTTAATCCTCTGAAAATTATAAGAGCGTATTTGTATTTAAAGGTTCAGCTAAATATGGTTAATGGCAATAAAACTAATCATATTTGACCTGTTTTCTAGACTTGCCAGTTTTTTTGCCTTTCTTATCTCGAGTTCCTGAAATTGGTCTTCTTTTTTGTATTCCAGGTCAAGTTATTACTGCTGGTTGGGATAAAAAGATCAAGTGTTGGGATTCACGTTCGATGATGGCTCTTTCGTGTGTACATACTGTTAGTGTCGGGGTTGAATCTATGTCCCTCTATGGGTTTATTGTGATGGTTGCTGCTGGCTTGTCGGTAAATATGTACGACTTACGCAAGTTGAACAATTCATTTTATAGCAAATGCGTGGACATCCAAATTAATTGCGTCCGGCCATATCTGGATCAAGGTATTCAATGCTAAATCTTCATGATCCTTGTAGTACTTATGTAATGATGTTTAATTCTATTTTAGTTTCTAAAATTTAGTACTTGACTCATAGTTCACCCTTTTTATCTTTAACTTATTTCATTAAGACACATTCCTACCTCTGGGTGGGATATACTCGGTTTGTTTGGTTTATACTGTTTTGTGCTATTTTAATGATTATGTAGGTGGCCTTATTGTGTTACAGAGAATGCAAAATACAAACCACTTGAAAAATTTATACATGAATCAGTTGTTGTATTGAAAAAGTTTTAGGCGGGTTTATTTATCAATCTTACAGCAAGATTTGCGGCTGAACAATTCATTTTATAGCAAATGTGTGGACATCCAAATTAATTGCGTCTGGCCATATCTGGATCAAGGTATTCAATGCTAAATCTTCATGATCCTTGTAGTACTTATGTAATGATGTTTAATGCTATTTTAGTTTCTAAAATTTAGTAGTTGACTCATAGTTCACCCTTTTTATCTTTTAACTTATTTCATTAAGTCACACTATCTTGTGCAATTTTCTACCTCTGGGTGGGATATACTCGGTCTGTTTGGTTTATACTGTTTTGTGCTATTTTAATGATTATGTAGGTGGCCTTATTGTGTTACAGAGAATGCAAAATACAAACCACTTGAGAAATTTATACATGAATCAGTTGCTGTATTGCAAAAGTTTTAGGCGGGTTTATTTATCAATCTTAATGCAGGATTTGCGGCTGGATCAGTTGATGGACGTGTAGCATTGAAGTATTTTAATCCATCAGTTGATGGACGTGTAGCATTGAAAGTTTGTGTGTGTTGATGTGTTTCCAGAGGAATCATGAGCAATGAAGAAGAGAAGAGGTGTTCATTGTGTGCAGAAGAGATGGATTGGACTGATCAACAGTTAAAGCCCTGCAAATGTGGTTATGAGGTTAGGTTTTTAGTCTAGGAAATCTCATTTTCGTTAAGTTGTTTTGTTTGGTGTTATCTTGTGTTGTTTCATGTGGTTCTCTTGCCTACTCTTTGGAAAATAGTTCTTGCTATTTTGTTGAAATAATTACTATGCAATCTTTGATGGAAGCAATTAGGTTTACAGAATTAAGAATCTTGTTTGATGATGGTTCTTGCATATATAGAGGCCAAGAACGAATTAAAGAGAATGCTAAAAATGGAAAACCATCAATTGTTTTTTTAATTTTTAGGATACTTCATCATTGCAGGTGTGTGTTTGGTGTTGGCATCACATAATGGACATGGCAGAGAAAGTGGAGCACGAATCATAGGGCCGGTGGAAATTGAGTTGGGTCGATTTAGCATTGTTGTTTTCAATCTTTTCGGTGTTTTCGCCCTTCGATTCCATATATTAGGGTTTCTCCTGTTATGGGTTAGCAACTTTTGTTGAATCGAGATGGAAAACGCGTTCCTCCTAAGACATTCGAAGACTATGTGAAGCTTTTTCTTGGAACATCCAATGAGACTTTAAGGTTCTTTTCAACCCCTATATTTAATTCCAACCCATTCTTTATTGAAAATTGTTATATTTGTGCTGATTTAATCTGTCGTTTTATAGGCTTTATGAGAAAGTAAACGAAAGATGGAAGATTTGTGTTAGTTTGGCTGATGGGCATTTTGAACAGGTATAAGATCTTTATCTTTAATTGAGGTTATTTAGCTTCTTAGGTATTACAAGAGCTTAATGATACTTATTTTACTTGATTTTTGTAAATCAGGCCAGCTTTGTGAATAATATTGCCACAATCAAGGGAGGGACTCATGTTGACTACATAACCAATCAGATTGCCAATCACTTGGTGACGGTTGTAAAGAAACAGAACAAACATGCTACTCTCAAAGCCCACAATGTAAAGAATTATCTATGGGTATTTGTCAATGCACTCATTGACAATCTTGCTTTTGATCCACAAACAAAGGAGAGTTTAACGATTAAGCAAAGCAGTTTTGGGTCTACGTGTGAACTCACACCGGAGTTCTTGAAGAAAGGTATGCATTTATTTTCAATGCTAGAATCAGGAAATTAATGCTTTTATTTTGTCTTCAGTGGGCTTAATGTATTTTGTTATTTGTTATGCAGTGGCTAAATCCGATGTGGTGAAAAGAATTGTCTCGTGGGTACAGTTTAAACAGCAGAATGACCTCAAGAAAACCGACGGTAACAAGAGGGGTAAACTCAACATTCCTAAACTTGAAGAGGCTAATTTTACGGCTACAAGTAATTCCGATAACTGTACCTTGATACTGACAGAAGGAGATTCAGCCAAAGCTCTTGCAGTAAGTTGGTCTTGTTTTTCATTAAGCACCCACCTGCAAGCATGCTCACTTTCATATGTATAATATGAATGCAATTTGTTTGCAGATGTCTGGATTATCTGTTGTTGGCCAAGATTATTATGGTGTGTTTCCATTGAGGGGTAAATTGCTGAATGTGAGGGAAGCCAGCCCTAAACAGTTGCAGGAGAATGCTGAAATTCAGAACATTAAGAAGATTATTGGGCTCCAGCAGGCTAAAGTTTATGATAATGTGAAGTCCCTGAGATATGGGCATTTGATGATAATGGCTGATCAGGTGATGTACCAAACTCCCTTCATTTTAATGTTAAATAATATTGGTATTTCCATGGCATTCTGCTGATACAACATAATTTGTGGTTGTGTAGGATCATGATGGTTCACACATCAAAGGGTTATTGATTAACTTTCTTCACACATTTTGGCCGTCTTTGCTAAAAGTGCCAGACTTTGTGCTTGAGTTCATTACGCCAATTGTTAAGGCTACTAACAATAGGACTAAGGAAGTGTTATCGTTCTATACGATGCCTGAGTATGAGGAGTGGAAGGAAAATCTGGGGCACAGAGCAAGAGAATACAAAATAAAGTACTATAAGGTTTGTTTATGAAAGTTATGAATAACAAGTTATCCCAAATTTCAATACTTCACAGGGGCTGGGAACAAGTAATGGTAAAGAAGGGGCAGAATACTTTGCTGATCTTGATAAGCATAAGAAGGATTTTGTTTGGGCTGATGATGCAGATGGTGATGCAATTGAGCTGGCGTTTAGTAAGAAGAAAATTGAGGCCAGGAAGACTTGGCTCCAGGCACTTCAGGTTTGTTTATTTGCAGCTTTTGTGAATCTATACATATATATAGTATTCAATATTATGACGTAATAAATATAAAGTCATTACAAGCTTCATTTCTTTATGATTTTATTTGTCTTTTTGTTGTGCAGGCTGGTACTTATTTTGATTCAAAGGAGAAACATATCCCGTATCGTGACTTTATCAACAAGGAGCTTATTCTTTTTTCAATGGCTGATCTTCAAAGATCAATACCATCGATGGTGGATGGATTGAAACCAGGGCAGAGAAAGATTTTATTCTATGCTTTCAAGAAACTCATTTTCCAGGAAGTAAAAGTTGCTCAATTTAATGGTTATGTGTCTGAGCATTCTGCTTATCATCATGGAGAGCAAAGTCTTGTAACTACCATCATTGGCAAGGCTCAAAATTATGTGGGCAACAATAATATCAACCTTCTTTACCCAAGTGGGCAATTTGGCACCCGTCAAATGGTAGCAATACATATATCTATGATGTTGCATGTTGGTGTAGACGTGTTATATATGTACCATTCAATTTGCGATAATACCACATGGATCCATATGATTAATATCGAGAAGGAAAGAAATAAAACAAAAAATGATACATGATTGTCGCTTTGAGTACTCGGTTGTAAAACCCGTATCCCGGTACGTCGTATTTATTAATTTAATTCTTCCTCGTAATGTTTTTTTTACCGGGATTAGGCGGCTAGGACCAAGAGCGAAGTAAATTGATTAATTTTAAAATTTATGGTTAAAACTCAAATGTAAAAGGGGGCGGAATGTGAACTACTTCTAAACCTAGGGGCTAAAAGAGAAGTTGGCAATTGGAATGCATGGGGATCGGCCTTAATACCGACCCACTCCTTTTTTTTCTCGTTTTAATTCCTTCCCACACAAGTAGCAGCCGAGAGGAACCCTAGCGTCGCCCCTGCCGTTTGTCTTCTTGTTGCCGCCGTCGATCCACCCAAAACCGCCAAACGTCGCCGCTGCCTTCTGCCGGGGGGAGCGAGGTTCAGCGAGAGAGAAGAGAGGGAGCCGTCGATCGGAAGAGAAAGGAGACAGGAGCTCGTCGAGTGTACGGTTACGTGGTCTTCGAGAGGTAAAGTTTCTTCTTCTTCTTGCTTTCTTTTTCGCCGCCGTCGGACCACCTCGAAACCACCACCGCCGCCGCAGCCATGGCTGCCGCCGTGCGCCACCATTCCGGTGGCTGTAACGTGCGTGTTTGATGCTGTTGGTTTATGGGTGAGTGTGTGCGGCCCGAACGTTGTTGATTGGAACGTTCGTTGTTGCCTCGACGGTTTCGTATGCCAAACCACCACCACCGCCGGTGGCTGCCGCCGCCGCCGACCACCACTGCCGGAGGTGGCAGTGGGTGGTGCTGAGATTGGTCCAGCCGTGGATACCTAGACCCGAACCTAAATAGCTAAACCGTAACCCCAAATCGTGAAAACATTCAACCGTTTTTATAAATCGTCATTTTATGTGAAAACGTCGTTTCTGCCACTGTTTTAATTCGTTCATAACTTTTCCGTCGTAGCTCGGATTGAGGCGAATCCGGTGCCCACGGTTCACATTCTGTGCCGGGCACACTTTTCGTGTTTTAGCGGAAGTCCGGTTCGGCCTCTAGCTAGGCGTAATTTGGCTGTTTATACAGCAGGTCCGGATTTGTCAGTTCGCGTTCCGTTTTAAAAGTCACAGTTTCTGCCACTGTTTTGGGAAAACCATAACTTTTTATAGGAACGTAGTATTGGGGTGAAACCAGTGCCAAAATCTCCCATTTTGAGTCTAGTAAGTTTCTTATGTTTTGCGGAAAAACCAGTTCGGATCATAGCTAGTGTCAAACTGCTGTTTTGTACTGAAAGGTACTGTTTTTCGCTGTGCAGCAGATTGGTTTTGTAAAATCCATAATAAATTGTAGAAAAATCGTTAGGAGGTGTATAATATGTCCTTGGAACCCTAACTCAGAGCACTTTCTGGTTATGTAATTTAATTGAGGATTTTCTGGGTTTATGGAGGTCGGAACAGGTCCCGAACAGACCTGTTTGGTTAGACCGGAAAGTCGTTTTAGTGACGATTTAAGGGTGCGTCGTGTTTTAGGGTCCGGGTCTCGTGTTAATACATTTTAACGATTGTTTAGGTGTTGGGAAGTGATCTTGGATTTGTGAAGCTTGAATTATTGTTTGTGAGCTAGGCGCGCTTACGAGGTGAGTTCTCTCACTATAACTAATGTCGGTTATTTTTACATTACGATTTGTACGTGTGTGGTAGTTTCAATTGTTTGTGATGCGGGACTAAATAGTGGGGTGTCTAGTCGGACCTTTATTGCTATGACTACGCGGGTGGCGTAGGAATTCGGTGGGGCCGAGGTTTATATACGCGGGTGGCGTAGTAACTCGGTGGGGCCGAAGTTTATATACGCGGGTGGCGTAGTAACTCGGTGGGACCGAAGGTTGTATACGCGGGTGGCGTAGGAACCCGGGGGAGCCGGGTAATGCTTGCACGGTTATCGTGTGGTCGGGTGGACCAGCTTATGCCTTTGGGTGGGATGGTGTAGGTATGCATGTTTATGATTTGTTCGTAGACTTGTATGCTGTTTATGTGCAATTATCTGTTTAGAGGTGGTGTGGGAATAACTGTGTTATTTATGGTGTCTGAATTCACTAAGCTTCGTGCTTACCCTTTCCCAATAAATTGTGGTTTCAGGTACGAGTGGCTCCAAGGCGTGACGAGTACACACTGGCGCGTGGGAAGAGTTGATTACTTTTATGATTTTAATTTTAGACATTTATTCCGCTGTTTATTGTTCGTGAGAATATTAATTATGAGTTTGCAAATGAAATGATTGAATTATTAAATGAGTTTTTATTAATGAAATGTTACTTTAAAAATTTTAAATTCCTTGTAATTTTTGGGACGTTACAACTTGGTATCAGAGCACAGCTTGAGTGAATCAAACGCATCTCGGTGTGTTTGATCTCAAGTTTGCGGCTATAAAATTTTCTTTAAAGTTTTTGGAAAATAAAAGGAAGGAAAAATCCGTTTGAGAAACGGTGATCAAAGGCGCAGTGTGTACAGTCAGCCGGAGCTAAAGGGAAAGGTACAGTACTTAGTGTTTTATTGCTTTCTAGGCATAGGGTATGCATGCTAGATTGCCTATGTTATTTACACTGTACTGTATGATGATTGCTTGCTAGTAGGAATCAATGCTAGTTATGGTAGGTTGTTAAGTGAAGGCCCTATAGGTTGTATGCAGTAAGAATCATATAGCCTTAGAACATTTGATTTAGTTCTATTGCGCAGCTCTTGTTTGAGTCCAACCGTTCTAGGATATGTGCCTAGTGGCACCGGTGTCAACCGTTTGACATAGGAAGAGAACAAATCCTTGGAGTTGCATATGTGCCTAGTGGCACCGGTGTCAAGCCACCAATCAACTTCGTTTGAGACGAAGTGAGTTTCAACAACACCCACGAACCTTGTTTCAGAATCGGCCATATTTGCTTGATTCGAGCCCCCGGCTCCTCCGCTCCCGTGGTGATCCCTCTTGAACTGGCAATCTTTTGCTTTATGACCGGGTCGACCACACACCCAACAATTGACCACTTGCTTTTTGAAGGGCTTTTTGTTTGGTTGGAGAGGATATTTCATGTTTGAGGGAGAAGGTTTAAAGGCAATACCTTTTCCCTTAAATTTCTGAAACTTTGACTTCGAGGGGTTTCCTCCAACGAAATTTGCATTTGGCTCCGAAGAGCTTGCTTCCGTCTTCTCGTTCTTCCTATTGTCCTCCTCAACTCGAAGTTTGAGAACCAATTGATCAAAAGACATGTCCTCGGTTAGATGTTTCAAATATAATTTGAAATCTTTCCACGAAGGAGGCAACTTTTAAATAATCGAACTAACAAAAAAAGTTAGCATTCATGCCCATACCTTCCGTTTCAAGTTCATGAACGAGAACTTGTAAGTCCTCCACTTGCTTTACAACAGATTTTGCATCGCTCATCTTGAAGTTTAAGAACTTTCAACCACAAATCTTTTCGAACAGGCCACTTCGGTCTTGTATTTATTTTCCAACGATTCCCATATATCTTTTGCGGTTTTGAAAGTAGAATAAATATCATATAGGTAATCGTCCAAAGCATTGAGTATATAGTTTCGACAACTATATTCATTGCTTTTCCAAATTTCGACCGATCTTTCAAAGGCCGCCGTTTGAATTTTTGTTGGCACCGTTGAGCCCTCTCCCGCAACGGGTTCCGTTGGTGCTTCCTCCATGAGCACGTTCGAAACACGAAGCGTCGTGAGATAGAAAAGCATTTTCTGTTGCCACCGTCGAAAATCTGAACCCTTGAACTTTTCGGGTTTCTCAACGTGGGATTTCATTATCGTCGATTGGTCCATTTTGTTTCTAGTATCTAGAAACAAAATTTCGTCTTAGATTGTTATAACCAATCTCACGATAATAAAGAAAAATACAAACAACACAAGTAAAAGTTATTATCGAACAAGTATAGATATAGTATCGTGTACCTTTTTCGATGTTCTAATTGTTGGTCCCGAAGGGCTATACAAGTTTGTAGAAGGGGGGGGGGGGGGTTGAATACAAACACACAGATTTTACTTTTCTAAATTGTTTATTGATAAATCATTAACAATTTACAGCTTGTTGCGGAAACAAGATTAAGGATAAACCTAAATCTAAACAAGTTGGAACACTAAGGTTTCTTGCACTAAGAGAGATAAGGAAATTACTAATAATAACCTATCTTGAGATAAGAGATTGAACTTGTCCAGAGTTAGCAAGTTACTTCAAATGAAGTGGGTTCATCTCTTTATATACTGCATGCATTTAATGCAAGTCAGTATACACTTTACACGTGTCATCAGCTGGTTGGTTGCATGTCATTGACCTTTGTTGACAACCTTAGTAGCCGCATGGATGAAAAGTGTAGTATCAGAATGGTTGTACGATTTCAGACAGTCGGAGGTTCTTTTCTGACATTTCGTACGGAGTCGTGCAAGGGTGGTTAAGACAAAAGTACTTTGTACGGAGGACTTCATGATCAGCTTTCGTTGATTCAGAGCATAGCTGAAGTCTTGTACTTGATACTTCATGTTGAGTGGACAAATCTGAGTCTTCGCTGATCCGCATCAGTTCATTAGGAGACTTGTCGCTGGTTCTTGAGCTTGATCTTCGACTTCAGCGTAGAACCTTTGTTGACGTGAAACTTGTCTTCAGGGATCATAAGTAAACAACTAACTTATCAGCGATCATCATAATGACTGAACAGACTCAGAGCATTAATGGTGAACAGTGTTCGCTGAATGTTTAATTTAAAGAGCGAGAGTTCCTATCAGCGGTACTGTAAGATCTTAGTACTTATCAGCGATAGTGAAACTCTGATACATATTGTTTACTTACAATTTTCACTAAGTATATAAGAGAGGGTCATTATCAAATCACTGAGGGTTTGGATCAACAATCTCCCCCTATTTGATTATGACATAGCAACAAAGAAAATTGCTATTTAATGAAAACATAAGGATAAAAAGAACTCATAAAATATTTGTCCCTTTTACTGTTTTCTGGGATCTTTTCAGTACTGATGGAGTAAAGTACATTCGCTGAAATCTTTCTTTAAAACTTTGAATCAGGTTACAAAGAGAAATGGAAAGATTACAAGTACAAGCAAAATAAATTACAAGTACAAAAGAATAACTGATACAATAGAGAAAAAGGCGATCATATCAGTTTGTAAAGGGTTCTTCCTTAATGAGAAGTTCATCAAGGGTCATTGATGTGGTGGGAATCATCCAGTCAGGAACGGTTACACCTTGTTTTCTTTTGATCAGCGCTTCTTCAAAAATCAAGGGTTTCAGATGTCGTGCCTGAGGGTCATTCCTGAAGTCACACCAGTAGATGAGATCTCTCAGCTGTTCGATGGGAGTGATGTGAAGTTCAGAGATGCGTTGAAAATGCTCTCCACCATCGTAGTCATGGAAAAATATCCCGTAGGGTTCGCTTATGACTTTGCCAGGGATGAAAGTCTCACCAGGAGGAAGAGATGTGTCAAGCATGGAAAGATCAGGATCAGGACCAAGGACTTCAGCACGTGAAAAACCAATACCTGTTTCATTTTGTATGACAGGGCCATCAATTGAAGATATAGATTTCTTCTTATTCGCTGAGGCCTTTCTTTTCTGACTTTCAAGAGGAGGAGGAGGAGGAATATCCACACAGGAGTAGACTAAGTCGATTTGTTTGTTGATTAGCTTTTCAACATGTTCCTTGTACTTCGACTTGGACTTCTGGATGGCTAACCTGATCTCCAACCATTCAGAGAGACCGTACTTCGTTATGGCTTCAACATAGAATTTTTCGTACTTCTTATCTTCTCTGAATATCTCGACTTCAACGATTGAAACAAGGGTTGTTCTTCCAGAGATGAATACCTTGTTGATTTTGGCAGGAGAGAGTCTGTAGTTTACCTTTTCTTTGCACCAGGCTAAAGTTGACTGAGACACAGTTCTCTTTTCTTCAGTTATCTTCTTGGCGTTTTCCCAGAGCTGACGTTGAACATCAATGGGAACTCTTTTCAGCTTGGGGTCTTTTATTGATCGTTTAGAAAGCTGGATGGCGTATTCTCTGTCCTTTTCTTCAGCTTCCTTTCTTTCAGCGATTAATCTTTCAGCTCTGAGTTGATCCTTGTATTCCTTTTTGGAAATTCTGAACTTTGGAGGAACTGGAGGAAGTTGATCACGCCTCAGAATGATTCGCTGATCCTCGAATTGCTTTATTATCTCTTCTCTTCTTTTCTGATCTTCTTCACTTAGCTTTTGAGGAGCTAAGGAAGGTCTGTGTCTGTGCGAGAGTAGCTGTTCTTCTGGTTGATCAGTCTCAGAGTTCAAATCTAAGACTGGGATTATTTCTTCAGCAGCAACTGTTATTATTGGTGAAGTCGCAGTTGTGGAACCTTCAGCGATATCCTCAAACAGGGGAGAGGACTAGCTGAAACACAGCGATCTTACAAGTAAGAACTTGGGTAGAATCAGAGAGAGAAAATTTGTTCAAGTGTATAGGCTTGGGTAGTAGAACTGATAGTGTATGATAGAGGAGGGATGGAGTGAGAGATGTTTAGTGTACCTGAAAAACCGGCTTTTCAAGCAAAATCGTCAGATTGTCATCTTCAGCGACGCTTTTGCCTTTGCCTTTCTTAGCTCAGAGGCTGAGGGCTTTGTCTTTGTCCGCTCCCCTGAAGGTTCATTTATTGAGATTCCCTTAAGAACTTTGATCTTCGGAGCAGGTTTGACGATAAAGAAGTCATCGTCATCTTCGTCATCATCATCATCATTCTTTGGAGAAGAGGATGGTTCATTATCAGGGATGTCGACGGCTTCATCATCTTCTTCTTCGGATTCGGTTTTATCAACTTCTTCTTCGAGTTTCTCCCCCTCAGATACAGAGGCGAGCTTCTCGGTTTCCTCAGGGTTTTCATCTCCCTGAGGTCCAGCGGTGGTTTCTTCAGCATCCTTCTTCTCTCCCCTGATAGATTCATCATGGGAAAGGTCTTCAGTGCTCTTGGAGAGATCTTCAGCGCTCTTCTCCCCCTCTTTCTCCTGATGAGTGGGGGAGGAATGGGTTGACTCAGCAGCGTTGGTAGGTTCTCTGTCTTCTTGGCCAGAGATACCTATACAAACTTCAATCTTTGCTATTCTGTCTTGAAGGCCAGAAATAGCAGGATTGATCTTTTCCAGCTCAGTGCGATCCGCCGCTGTGAAATTGTCAGATGCAGGGACAGGAGCAGGAGCAGGAGTATTCGCTTTGTGTAGTAGCTGATCGATCATCGATTTCATCGAACTAACATCGGTCTTTACAGAGCCTAAGTCAGTCTTTACAGTAGACATATCTCCCTCTAGTTGTCTAACCGATGTCTTCAGCGTTGTGACCTCGCTGGACATGGATGAAACTGAATTTTTGAGAGAGGTGTAGTCTGTGTAGATGTCAATGAGCACCTTGGCGAAGTCGCTGAGAGTTTTATCAACCTGCTTCATGTCATCTGTGGAAGCCTTCTTCTCCACCACCGTTGTCAGCTTTGTAAGATTCTCTCCAGCGTTTGTTACAGCTGTAGAGTTATTTGAAAGAGTAGTGGTGAGACCTGTCAGCTTTGTCTCCACGGACTTCAGAAGGGCGTTGATGTCTCCCAAATTAGGACCTGTAACATATAAGAACTTGTGAACATAGGAAAGCTCAGAAGTTTGGGGTTTAGTGACAGTGTTTATGGGTTGGTGTGTACCTGCAGGAGGATTGATGAACTCGTCAAAATTACGGGTTCCTGAAAAATGTTCCATGTCATCTTCAAAAGTGCCCATGGATTGTCCTGCAGGTCCTGTCTTCATCATTTCTGGAGTATCAGCTTTAGGTTTACGTAGAAATGATGGCAGCTCCAGCGAGAACTGGAGGAGAGACCAAATGAGTAGAGGGAGGAGCGAAGGATAAGAATGGAGGTTAGGTTCTGAGTTCAGCGTTGGATTCGCTGATAAACACTTCATCAGTCTTTTGAGAGACTGAAGGAGGTTGGGTAGGTTCCAAGTTTGTAACCTCAGCGTTTAGAGACGTTGAAGTTGGGATGGAATGGATGGGTTGTTCAGGTGTGGCAGAGCGTACCACTGAACGTTCCTTCAGCTCTGTAGAAAGAGCTGAGGAGTCTTCAGCATGAGATTGCTGGGGTTGCTCCTTTGTTTTCTTGATCCTTTTAGAACCAAGTGGGGTAGATGATTGTTTCCTTTTCTTAGAAGGAGAGGATTTTGTGGCCAGGGTATCAGCGATGGGTATTGTCGCTGAAGGAGCCACAGAATTAGAAGAAGAAGGATTGAGAAGAGTTAAAAGGGTAGAAAGACGTACCTCATTTTCAACTGGTTTGAAGTCAAGTACCTTAGGGCCAACCTGAGAGAGTTTCAGGTCACCCTCTTGCGGGTAGCTGTCCTTCAGGCCATATTGGAAGATAGCGCTGATGAATCGGGGGTAAGGAACCCATGGAGGTCTGTCAGCGGCAGAGTCTACTCTTTGCACCAAGTCATCATAGATAAGAGATGCCCAGTCAATGTGTAGACCTTTCAGCAGAGCGTATCCCATTGCTTGCTGAGGTTAGCGGCTTGGTCAGAGGAGCCGGTCTTGGCCGTCATGCAGCTGATTAAGTGAGCGAAGATGAAATTCATCTCGCTGGGCATTTTTGACTTCTTCAGCAGGGTCAGCTTCTTCTCGGACTTCTTGTCTCTGCCAATTTCCCATACATAGCCCATTGCATCGAAAAATGCAATAAGAGCTTCTTTGTCAGCAAGTTTCTTATGGTCAGGGAAAGGAACAAAAGGATTTTCTTTTGTAGCGTTGGGAAAGTTCAGAGCTTTGCGAATGATGGCAGGTGTGATCTTTATCATGCCATACTCAGTATCGCTGAGGATACAATCAATTGTTTTGGAGGGATCTTTGGCGGATGGTAACTGAGAATGTCTGGCAGTGTACCAGAACTGGGATAGTAGTAGCTGACTAGCAGGAGGTGAGATGGTGAGGGCTGTTGAAATGCAGCAATTCTTTAGGAAATTCACAGCATCTTTCAGATGTGTGACTTGCTTTCGAGGAGGAAACTCGAGAAGCGCAGAAAGGTTGCTCGTTTTGGTCCAATCTAGTTGTTCCGGAGTGAACTTAACCTGAGGAGCCTTGATAAATTCCACTTCCTCAGAATCAGCGGAGATGTTCTCAGCGGTAGCAGGAATGTCAGACGATGCCATTTCTCTTGATGTTTGACACGGACACGTGTTTGCATTTGATTGGAAGTTTGAACGAGACGTGCAAACGTGTGTCAGAAAGAGAAAATGTGCTGAGGTTTATCTGTTGCAATGACGTCACAACAATCCTTTCATATTCTTTTAGGATGTCTCTGAGGTTTTGAAAACTCAGGGACTCTTTTATAAACATGAAACACTGAATGAAAATATCAGTGATGGTTTTAAGAATTTTCAAAATATCGTTGTTAAGGAAGAGATATTCAGCGATGCATTTTGTTTTGAAATCTTGCATTTTCATGCGATTGTCAGAGAGAGAAAACATACCTTGATATCAGCTTTAACCAAGTTTTATTAAGAGAGAAGATGATTGAATAGGTTATACGAGTTGATTTTATCCCATCGCTGATCAATGTGAACCGTTGAGGATTTTACCCTTCAAAGTTCAGCATTCCAAGCTCGCTGATGAGAAAGTTGAATCTTGTCTCATCAAGAGGTTTGGTAAATAAATCAGCTAACTGATAATCAGTTGGGATAAAATGAAGTTCTATATCACCATTCATCACATGATCTCTGATAAAATGATATCTGATTTCTATGTGTTTGGTCTTTGAATGTAGTACTGGATTGTTTGCTATAGCGATGGCACTTGTGCTGTCGCAATAGATTGGAATTTTGGAGAGCTGAAGATCATAGTCTAGTAGCTGATTTCTCATCCACAAGACTTGAGAACAACAGCTTCCAGCAGCTACATATTCAGCTTCAGCTGTGGAAGTGGACACTGAATTTTGCTTTTTACTTGTCCAACTTACCAGCTTTCCACCCAGGAGCTGACATCCTCCTGTGGTGCTTTTCCTATCCATTTTGCAACCTGCAAAATCACTATCTGAATAGGCGGTTAGATCGAATCCTGAATCTTTGGGATACCAAAGACCTAGGTTCGCTGTACCCTTAAGGTATCGAAAGATTCGCTTTACAGCTTTCATATGAGATAGCATAGGTTCAGCTTGATATCGTGCACACAAACATGTTGCATACATAATATCGGGTCGGCTAGCTGTAAGATACAAGAGAGAGCCGATCATCCCACGGTACAGTGTGACATTAACAGGTATTCCCTTTGAATCCTTGTCAAGTGTCAGCGGTGGTGCCATAGGGGTTTTCATAGCTGAACTATGAGTTAAATCAAATTTTTTCAGCATATCTTTAACATACTTTCCCTGATTGATAAAAGTTCCTTTTTCAGTTTGCTTAATCTGAAGACCAAGGAAATATGTTAGTTCACCCATCATGCTCATTTTATACTCATCTTTCATTCTATCAGCGAAACGAGTACAAAGCTCAGGGTTAGTAGAACCAAATATAATGTCATCAACATATATTTGAACTAGAATGATATGACCTTTCACTTTTCTAAAAAATAGAGTTTTGTCAATCTTACCTCGCTCAATTTTTTCAATATGGAGATAAGTAGAAAGAGTGTCATACCATGCACGAGGAGCTTGCTTCAAGCCATAAAGTGCCTTATCCAGTTTATAAACATAACCTGGACACTTAGAATCTGAGAATCCTGGAGGTTGTTCCACATACACTTCTTCATTCAGCTTTCCATTCAGAAACGCTGACTTAACATCCATCTGATGTACTTTGAAGTTTTTGTGTACAGCATATGCTAAGAATAGACGAATAGATTCAAGTCTTGCTACTGGAGCAAATGTTTCGTCATAATCTATACCTTCCTCTTGTCTGTATCCCTGAGCAACAAGACGAGCCTTGTTGCGGGTTACAGTACCAAGTTCGTCCAACTTGTTTCGATAGACCCATTTAGTGCCTATTACTGTTTTATCAGTTGGTCTCCGAACAAGTTTCCAAACTTTGTTTCTTTCGAATTCAGTCAGCTCTTCTTGCATTGCGCTGACCCAGTTTGGATCTTTGAGGGCATCATCTATTTTCTTTGGTTCAGTTAGAGAAATAAAGTTAACAAATAAACAAATATTACCTGCACTTCGTCGAGTCTGAACACCAGCGTTTGGATCACCAAGAATTTGATCAATTGGGTGATTTACGGTCCATCGCTGAGCCGGAGCATAAGTCGCTGACTCATCTTGAGCTGGAGGAGCTGAAGATGAGGCTTCAGCTACTTCTGGAGTTTCAGCTAAGAGAGGAATACTTGCATTTGTTATTTCATTTATTGATTGCTGAGAGATAGATGGAATGTCTGAGGCATTTGGTTCAGCGGTAGGTATAGTGTTTATAGGAACAGCTGAGACCCATGATGTTTCAGCTTCACTATTCTGCATGTTTGGAATGATAGGACTCTCGTCTTCTACTGGATGAGCATGAGGAGTGGGAATATCTTCTGAATCACCAAGATGAGAAAACATCCATTGATTCAGTTCTTCAGTATCAGCGGACGGTTTAGAGTTCGCTGAACGGGATTCGTCAAACGTGACGTGAATAGTTTCTTCTACAGTTTGTCTTCTACGATTGAAGACTCTGAAGGCTTTGGAAACTGAGGAGTATCCAAGAAATATTCCATCATCAGCCTTAGGATCAAACTTTCCAAGAGCATCTCTGTTGTTCATTATGAAACACTGACATCCAAAGATGTGAAGAAAGCTGATTGAAGGCTTTCTCCCATGAAAGAGTTCATAGGCTGTCTTTTTGAATCTTTTTACTATCAGCGACCTGTTTTGCGTAAAACAAGCAGTGTTGACAGCTTCTTGCCAAAACTGAGTAGGCAGGTGAGAATCGCTGAGCATTGAACGTGCAGCTTCAATAATTGTTCTATTTCTTCTTTCAGCGACTCCATTTTGTTGCGGTGTTCTCACTGAAGAGAAGTTGTGAGAAATACCCTTACTCTCAAGGAAGGAATCAAGAGAAATGTTTTTGAATTCATTCCCATGATCACTCCTTATTGAGCGAACGGTCAGATTGTTCAGGGTTTCCATCTTCCGAACAAAGGTGATGAGTTCTTCAGGGGTGTCACTCTTAGAACGGAGAAACATTACCCAAGTGAAGCGAGAGAATTCATCAACTATGACCAGCGTATATTTCTTTCCAGCGATGGATTGTTTGTTAACAGGGCCAAACAAATCGATATGGAGTAGTTGTAGAGGAGATGACACTGATGAAACTTGCTTTGATTTAGAGCTTGCTTTGGTCTGCTTCCCTTTTTCACACGCTGAACATAAAGACTCTTTGGCGTATGAATGCTGAGGTAGACCAGTGACTAACTCTTTTGAAGAAAGAGTGTTCAGTGTCTTGAAATTTAGATGAGATAGCCTCTTATGCCATAGCCAGTTGACATCAGATGAGGCCTTTGAGAAGAAACAGGAGTTCTCAGTGGTTGTTGAGTCCATGTTTATTACATAAACATTTTCCAAACGATAACCGCTGAGAGTTATCTTCTCCTTTTTGTCAGTGACAAAGCAGGATTCCTTAGTAAAGATTACTTTGTTATCCATGTCGCAAAGCTGACTGATGCTTAGAAGATTATGCTTCAGCCCTTCAACATATGCGACTCTTCTGAAGGAGGTTGTACCATTTGAAAGTACACCATACCCTCGGGTATGTCCTTTTCCATTTCCACCGAAAGTTACAGAGGGACCCTTCTCTTCCTTGTATTCAGCGAGCAGGCTTTTCTTTCCAGTCATGTGTCTAGAGCATCCGCTATCGAGATACCAGATACCCTTCTTAACCTGCAATACAAAAGAAGATTAGTTTTTCTTGGGTACCCACTTGACCATGTATACACATTTGTCAGTGGAAGTAGTTGGAATTTGAAGATTCAGCTTTGTCTTTCTTCACTCTGGTTAATTTCTTAACTTCAGTGGTAGGATTCACCTTGACCTGATTTGCACCAGGGTTGGTCTTCTTTGCCTTGGGGGCAATCTTCACCTTAGCTATCTTTTCAGCTTTGGTGGTTGTGGGACACTTACTAGCAATATGATCGGTAAGTCCACAATGATAACATTTCCTATAACTAAAAATAGTTCTAGGACCATTTGAATGTTGAGCTTTTGATTTCAAATTAGAAGTGCCAGCACCAAGTAAACTATTGGCTTTAGAAATGGGACGAACATTCAGTTCTTCAGATTTCTTACCCAGGACATCTACTCTGAGTCTAGGAGTAGATCGCTGAATAGATCCAGAGATCTGCTTCCTTGATCCAGAGGGATGAGTCACTGAAGCTTTAGAAGCATTCAGCTTTGGTACTAAGGTTCCCTTCTGAGGATTCTGGTAAATAACAATTCCTTTACCTTTGTCTTTAGAGACAGAGGTAGGTTTTGAATAAACCATTTTCTCCTTACCTTTTGAGGAGGTAGGAGTTTCCTCAGGGATTGGTGTATGGGACGAGGAGCACTGAGAAGATGAAGTATCAGCGACTGAGGATACGAACGTTCCAAATTTAAGCATTGAACGCTCAGTGGTTGGTTTTGGAGTATCATATTTGTAACCCAGACCACGTTTATCACTTAGGGGAATCTGAGACTTTATTATCTCAGTGATCTTTGTTGAAGAATTACACCATCCTTCAACAGTAGCTTTTTCAGCTTTTAATGCAGCGATAGCTTCTGCTCGTTCGATTTTGACTAGCTGTTTTAAATACACTTGATCTTTAAAATCTTCTTCAATTTTAGAAAGCTTTTCTATTTGAAGGTGGCAGTTTTTAAGCTTTTCAGCGAGATCAAGGTTTTGGTTTTCAACCACAGTTTTTCCGTTCATGGCTTCGTATAAACTTCTAGTCAAGAGATCGATCTTACGGAGACTATCAGCTTCATCAATATTTGCAATATTGGTAAAGAAGGAAGGTGATACCTGAATAGCAGAGGTTGAAGTGGAGGGAATGTCTGAACTTTCTTCCTCTTCTTCAATCTTGGCCATAAGACATAGATTTGCTTCATCATCTTCAGAGTCAGATGATGATGCTTCTTCATCAGAAGCAGCCCAATCATAGTTAGCCATCAGGCCTTTATTCTTCTTCTTAAAGCTTTTCAGCTTAGCATATTTTTCTTTCAGCTTTGAATATTTGTCATCTTTATTCTTTGGAACAAAGGATTTCTTTGTAAAAGCTGAGGGTCTAGAAACTTTCTTAGACCTGCACTCGTTAGCGAAACGTCCTGCCTTTTCGCAGTTAAAACAAGTAGCAGTAGCCCTATCAACAAAAGCTGATGATCTAGGCTTGTCAGTTATGGAAAGAGGTTTGTTCTTTCTAAACATTTTCTTTTTGGCAAATCTCCTGAACTTTTTAGTTAGGAGAGCCAAAGATTCATCATCATCTGAAGAATCAGAATCTGATGACCTTTCAGAGTTACTTTCTAACTCAGTGATAGTGACCGAGGGTCGCTGAGTAGAAGGTTCCTCTGAGATTAAAGCAACATGGGTGCTTTTGGAATCTTTTACAAGATTCTTCTTAAGATGGCTCGATTGCTCATGATTCAGCAACGTGCCATATAAGGTTGAAAGGGTCATTGATTTTAGATCCTTTGACAGCTTGAGACACATAGAATAATTGTCCCAGCTTTCAGGTAAACATTCTAGAAACTTTGTCAGAACTTCAAAGTTAGAATATTCCTTACCAACAGTTTTCAGATCTATAATTAAACAATTAAAACGTTGGTGAACTTCAGAGAGAGATTCATTCTAACCAGAAATGAAGCTTTCGTATTGTCTTACCAGGTTGATCTTTCTTGAGTCCTGGACTTCAGACGTTCCTTCATACTGAACACATATTGTGTCCCACATGGCTTTTGATGTTTTCAGATTCATGACGGAATGGTAGACTTCGTCAGGAAGAGCCATGGATAGTATGGATCTGGCTTTTGTATCTATAGCCACTTTCTTCTTATCTTCGTCAGTCAATTGAAAGATTTCCTTAGGGACCAGCCTTTCTGGAATAGCAGGTCTATTCTCAGTGACTGGAACAGCAACATCAATTCTACAGGGATGAATGGACCATTCTCGAGATAGTAAGGCATAGTAGGGTCTACACCTTCTAAGAAGAGTGTCATCCTATTTTTCCATAAGTTGAAGTTATCTCTGGAAAATCTAGGGGGTTTAGCAAGAGAACCATTGTCTATATAATTTGTGTTTGTGTTGGTGGCCATTTTCAGATAATAGCAAGGAAGAGAAATATCTTAGATTAGATCTTGTTTATGAGATTACACAAATCCCGCTCTGATACCACTTGTTGGTCCCGAAGGCCTATACAAGTTTGTAGAGGGGGGGGGGGGGGGGGGGGGGGTTTGAATACAAACACACAGATTTTACTTTTCTAAATTGTTTATTGATAAATCATTAACAATTTACAGCTTGTTGCGGAAACAAGATTAAGGATAAACCTAAATCTAAACAAGTTGGAACACTAAGGTTTCTTGCACTAAGAGAGATAAGGAAATTACTAATAATAACCTATCTTGAGATAAGAGATTGAACTTGTCCAGAGTTAGCAAGTTACTTCAAATGAAGTGGGTTCATCTCTTTATATACTGCATGCATTTAATGCAAGTCAGTATACACTTTACACGTGTCATCAGCTGGTTGGTTGCATGTCATTGACCTTTGTTGACAACCTTAGTAGCCGCATGGATGAACAGTGTAGTATCAGAATGGTTGTACGATTTCAGACAGTCGGAGGTTCTTTTCTAACATTTCGTACGGAGTCGTGCAAGGGTGGTTAAGACAAAAGTACTTTGTACGGAGGACTTCATGATCAGCTTTCGTTGATTCAGAGCATTATCATTTTCTATTCAGCGAATGATAAAGTTCAGCGATAGCTGAAGTCTTGTACTTGATACTTCACGTTGAGTGGACAAATCTGAGTCTTCGCTGATCCGCATCAGTTCGTTAGGAGACTTGTCGCTGGTTCTTGAGCTTGATCTTCGACTTCAGCGTAGAACCTTTGTTGACGTGAAACTTGTCTTCAGGGATCATAAGTAAACAACTAACTTATCAGCGATCATCATAATGACTGAACAGACTCAGAGCATTAATGGTGAACAGTGTTCGCTGAATGTTTAATTTAAAGACCGAGAGTTCCTATCAGCGGTACTGTAAGATCTTAGTACTTATCAGCGATAGTGAAACTCTGATACATATTGTTTACTTACAATTTTCACTAAGTATATAAGAGAGGGTCATTATCAAATCACTGAGGGTTTGGATCAACACTAACGGATTGAACTTGAGGAATTGGATAGAGGCCTGATTGAATCAGTGTCCTAAGACGAAATTTCGTCCCCAATCGTGCTTGGTTCCGGACATCGCCTAGAGGACTCAACTATCCGATTGAATTGATACACGTCAATTCAACCCCATCAAATTGATAGAATGTTTCTTGTTAAAGCAAGAATTTGGAGAAGTATTTTGAGAGAGAATCTGCCAATTTTCGTGTATCAAAATGGAGGGAAACTTCCCCCATTTATAGTTTTCACATGGGTAACCGAAATTAACTTCCAATCTGTCACAAGGAGCCGCGCGGATGGCGGCGCGCCTTGACTCGCGTTGAGAGGCGTGCAGGCCTCTGTTCGAATACGACAACAGTCTTCTGCGCGTATGGTGGCGCGACTGGACCCACGCACAACACTGTTCGTTTACGAAAACAGTGCTCGACGCGCATGGTTGTGCATCCTGGGTCGCGCGGTGACCCGCTCTGTTATCAAAATATTGTTTTAATGATCACTAGAGCCCCAAGGCCCAATCTTTTGACCATTAAATATATGTTATTTTCTCACTCAAACCCAAGAAAATTCCTTTACTTGGATCTTTCTCCATTTTGATAACTCTTATGGGTATGGCCATATAAACCCATAAAAGTTTCAAGTCCTTTCCTATGTGGGACAACATTGTAAGGTAAATACCCAACAATATATGCATATGGATTGTGGAATATATGTTTTATATATATATATAGGGAAAGGTTCAATAGAGAAGTGCAAATATTTAGAGAAGTAGAGAAGTAAAAAAACACGGGTCCGTTCATATATGAACGTTCATATATAAACAGTCATATATGAACGTTCATATAACAGTCATATATGAACATTCATATATGAACGTTCATATATAAACAGTCATATATGAACGTTCATAAATGAACGTTCATATAACAGTCATATATGAACGTTCATAAATGAACGTTCATATAACAGTCATATCTGAACGTTCATATGAACGTTCATATATGAACGTTCATATATGACTGTTCATATATGACTGTTTATATATGAACGTTCATATATGAACGGACCCGTGTTTTTTTACTTCTCTACTTCTCTAAATATTTGCACTTCTCTATTGAACCTAAGGCTATATATATATATATATATATATATATATATATATATATATATATATATATATATATATAGAGAGAGAGAGAGAGAGAGAGTCGGGTTCAAACGAGAATGATATCTATTTAAAAGAATAATTTTGTACCAACCATTTTACTAAATAATACCTTAAATAAAATTTTCTTAATAATCCTCCAAAAAGGCATCATACTCATTTTTTATATAGATTATATATAGAAACTAATTTATTTTTATATAGATTATGTAATAAATTTAATTAAGGTATTTATTCATTTTTTTATAATTTTGTATTTTAAGCATGGTTGTTTATTTATTTATTATTTTTTACACTATTAAAATAAGTGTGATTTAGTTTTTCATTTTAAATATTTATTTTTATTGGATTAGGTTATTTAATAACTTTTTACAATTTTCGTCAAAAATCACTTGTGATATTCACAATTAATTCATGGTGAATCACATTTGATATCCACAATTAATTTTAAATCACATGTGATTAGAAAAACAGTTTGAAAAAAAAAATCCTTATGAATCACATGTGATTATGATGAAAAATTATGAATTATGTTTTGAATCACATGTGATTTTATATATTTTAATGAATTTTGATACACACCATATATGATTATGTTTTTATTATTTTTCCTTTTTAATATTAAAGTTGAATCATTGTTTTCATATTTAAAATCATATATGATTAGTAAAACATTTTTAAAAAATAATAATTAACGAATCACAATTGATTTTAAGTATTACTTTAAATTAAAATAATTATTTATTTATAAAGAAAATTAAATATGCTTATTTTAAGTGAAATAAATATAAGATATTTTATTAAATAAAAAATTAAATCATATTAAATTCACAAATATCGTAAACATAAGTTATTAAATAAATACCTAAAATAACTTTTGTATGACTAAATTACTTTTATATCCTTCTTTAGTTATTTTTAGAATTAATTAATTAAGGTATTATTTAATGAAATGATTGGCATACGATTATTCTCTTATTCTTTTAAATAGATAACATTCTCGTTTGATCCTTCTTCTCTCTCTCTCTCTCTCTATATATATATATATATATATTACTACCTTATAATACATATATGACAAACTCTTAATTACAACTATTAAAGCAAAAGGAACAACATTTTTAAGCATGATTTTTGAAAAACTATGAATTACATCCTTTAAAGCACATTGTACAACTTCTTGATGCACTTTTTACATTTCCCAACCATGAACCATTTGACAAATTGTTGAAGAAAGTCTTAAGATTCTCTTTTTCTTTTTTTAAAGTCTTCCTCCCCTTTTTCAGCTAACATCTATATCAAGAATTTCAAAAATCTCTTAATTACAATTTTACATGCATAAGGTACAAATTGTTGATGCATAAGATCTTAAATGCAACACTACCAACTACACCCAAATTTGAAAGTTTATTCTTCCCTCCAGTGTTACAGCTTTTTCTCTCATTTGGTATATTCAAAACTTTCTTTCTTCTATTAGACTTTCACTTTAACTAATTTGAGCTCTCACCTGCAAAAAGTGTCTTCAACCTTTTCCTTCTCAACACGCCATCCACAAGTCTTCCATTTGTTTATAGAGTTTTCTACATTATTCAAAAAACCGATTTAGACAAAGAAAGCTACAATATTCGATCATCTCACTCTCTAAGTCGCATCAAGCCAACAAATGCAAGATTGATTATGTTCTATTTTGATTTGAGCATTGAGGTACCATTAAAAACCTAACTCTTTGATTTGGGATTTATTTTTTTGTTTTGATTTTCATTTTCAGGATGATTTTGCAGATGAATATCACATTCACTCGACTGATTTTGCAGATGATTCTAACTGTTGTTGGATTCAACCATTTTCTTTCTCACTCCTTCAACCAACAACTGCCCTTTCCTCTCGCTTTCTTGTAAGTATAAATTTCTGTCTATCCATTTGTTCTTGCTTTGTGTTCGTAATTAGAACTTGCTAAAATTTATTTTCTGATTGTTATTTTGTTCCCCCCCCCCCTTTTGTTTTTAACTGATCGAGTTTTTATTATTATGATTGTAAAAACCTTTACAAATTTCATTAATCTTCAAAGATGATTTCATAATTAGCAAATGGCATAGTGCTCTTGAAGAATCTCTGTTAGCCAGTTTGGGTTATTGAATTTCAGTTTATGTTTCCAGTACTAGATGAAACCTGTGTTATAAAAAGTTTGTGGTATTTGAGTTTCAGAAAGTTATCGTCACAGAACAATTTTTTAACTCTTCGTTTTCTGATCTGTTTTGAATTTCATGCTTCAGTGTTACTACCGACACTCAAGTCTAACCATGGTTTGTGGTCTATAACTTGCTCAACTACAACTACAAGGTAGAACGACTATTTCCTACTAGGTTTGAAATGTATTTTACTTAAACAGAGTTAAGCAAATAAAAGATATTGTGGATATGTTCTTCGTGTGTCTCAACAATGTGTCGTCCTTCAACTTTTATTCTGGTGTCACCTTGCTCTTTGGGAGGGAGGGTAGTCCTACAATCCGGATTTTACATCCGACGTGAAGCTAGACCTGGTCCTCCCCTCATCTTGATGGAATATTCGTTTGAAACGAAACCCAAAATCACCATTAGCAAGGACAATGATATATATGAATCTGAGGACCGATTATGTGTGCCTTAAGGTAATATAGATTAAATATCCTATTTCATAAAAAATATTCACTCTTATTTAATTTCTATCCGCTCTTATTTCTTTATTCTGCCAATACAACAAAATAAAGTTGTTTCACGTTATTGTTAGCTACATTCTAATCTAATTGGGTATAATATTTGATTGTGTAGGTATGGACCTGTAAATGTTTGGTTCTACTCTTTTCAAACAAGTTTGATGGGGAACTGCACTTGAGTTTTGGATCTGTAACGTTGGTTCCAGTTTGTGTTCCAATTTTGGATAGAAATAATCTATTTTAACTTACTTTAATTTGGTGTTAGTTGCATTCTTTGAAGTTTCAGTTACCTAAAATTTATATAAATACTATAGAAAGCTAATTAAGCTCGATCCAAGGTGCAAGCAACCAAGGGTTTTTAGGTAGAGTCATGATATTGGGTATTGTATTCCAGGTATTTTAGCATTTTTCATATATTATTCCAGAGACCAAAACCATTTCCTTAGGCTGTTTACCAAACACTTACCGGGAGACATGTACATTGCTTGTGAACATGGCTAAAGACCAAGAATATTACCCGGTAAAAGGCATAGCAAGGACCGAGATCTTACCCGGTAATTGAGGGAGAAGACCATACCCTGTTAGCGCTTATGGGTAAGAAACACTTAACCAACAATCCATCTTGATGGTTGAGGATATTGCTATGTGTACTGGGTAAGAAACACTTACCAACTTACTAAGGTAAGTGAGGGTGATGACTCTAGCCGATAAACGTTTACCCAATAGGTGTTTGGTAAATGGCCCCAAAACGTAAAGCTTTGCTATGTTTTGATTTAAATCCTCACATTCTATGTAGCTGGTCACCTCAAATAATATAATCTGAATGACGGTAAGAACATTATAAAATTCTATGAGAAATGAATAGATGCAATTTGCAGAGGGTAGTGGAGGTTGATAATGCTCTTCATTTTTGTATTTTTCTTCTTCTGCATTACCTACCAATAATAATCCTTTGAAAACCTCTATCGTCTTTTTTTTAGGCTGGAACTACTCCAAGTTCAAAGTGTAGTCTAAGTTTGAGATTGAAGCATTATCTGTGCACTCACTAACCTTTTTGTCAAAAGAGTGTATACCAACTAAGATTCAAGTAAAATTCTTCATGTAGCATCCTAACTTTACTATAACTTTTTCATTGTAAAATTAGGTAGACCTTTGTGTTTCCTATTGTAAATAAATTCATCTTGTGTTGTGTTTGAGTACAATTCTTATTTTGTTTCTATTCTTCAAGTTGATTGATCTTGTTTATTGGTATGGTTTGCTGCAAACCCTATTCTTCAATTTTGTGTTATTCCATTGATTTTTATATTCGAACAGAAAAACAAGTATTTCAATTATGGATGAGAGGACGAAAATGTGAATGTGTTAAAAACGTGAATGGTAATACAATTTAATTAAAATGAATTGATGGTTTTATAAATTCAACAATATAACACTCGAAGGGATAAAATAGACAATTATATATACTCAGATTTCAAAGCACAACCTCTTAAAAATCAGAAGTGAAATTAATCAGACTTCAACACCTCTTAAAAAACAAATGTCATATTAGTGAGAAAAAGCCTTCGGATGTACTGTTATTGATCGTGAAGTTGAGATTACATATGGCGTTGTCACAGTTGGTCCATGTTTAATGCGTCGGTGTTGATGGCCGACTTATGCTTAAAAGGGTTTAGTGGATGTGATTTTACAAATGGTGTAATCTGGAATCGAAAGGATACAAGAAATGTAACTATGTATAATTACATATGTTTGTTGAGTGTTTCTCAAAGCATGTTTTTGGTATTCGACTTATTTTTATATAGGTAATATCCATTTTAAATTTTAAATTTTTCTTTATTTTGAATATATTTTACTTCATCGAATTTTTCTTGAAAGAGTGATTGAAAGTTTGAAAATATATATATTTTTATTGGTCATCATTTAACTACATGTTAATCGTTTAGTAACTTGATTGTGTTTAGAAAGAGTATTTTTTTTTTGCTTCATAATCTTCCTTTGAGGTTAACCAACATCATTCATTAATTACTACAACCGCCAAGAAAATAATTCAAAATTAACTTGTGATGTTGAAACCCCACAAAAGCATTAAAGTATATGCCCCTTTCTCCTTTTGTTCCAAACATAAATGAAGACGAATTAGTTGAAGAATGACGAGTACTCTCGGCTATAAAACCAAATAAACAGCCTCCTCATGGTTGCTCTCTCTCTCTCTCTCTCTCTCTCTCTCTCTCTCTCTCTCTCTCTCTCCGAATTATATCACTATGATTGTCAAGTGATAAACATAAAAATAAAACCAGGAGGGACGTAAAACATATTGAAACATGAAGCGGGATTGAAGGTTCGAATTTTCAACTTCATCGAAATGTATCCCGCTACATCGTGCGGGTACACTACTAGTATATATATATAGGGGTGGGTTCAAATAAAAACCAAATTTCAGTTGTAAACGTGAGGACAAACCACAGCCTTGATTAAAAAATCGGAGATCAGATCAATGAATAAAAAACACGGTGGCAATTTGGTAAATAACTTGAAAACTATGTCCATGGCTTAGTGAATTTTTAGCGCGCAGGGGTAAAATTGGAATCAGCCCTCTTTTGTTGACTTTTTATTTTCTTTTTTAATTAAAAAACTTTTACCCCCTTAAATTTTAAAATAAATTATCTAAAAAACTACTAACATTTTAATCAAACAAATTACATCAAAAAAACGAGAATTTCGTGCTCTTCGATATGACATCCATCATGATATAGTTTTTTTTCGATTTAACCGTTTTTTAAGTGAAATCGTGTATATATGTTATATTCAGACTGAATATAACACATATTCAGACTGAATATAACACATATTCAGACTGAATATAACACATATTCAGACTGAATATAACACATATTCAGTCTGAATATAACACATATTCAAACTGATGTATTTATATCAAAGAAAGGTAAGCATGAAAATGAGGTTTGAATAAACAAAAATGGTGTAATTATTCAAAAGGTCCTCCTAAACTACCCATCATCGAGGCTTCTGATCCATATACATTCTGCTGCTCATCATCCAGTATTCTCCTCCATTAAAAGGTGTACCCCATTGACAAACATCATACTTGCACAGTTAACATTTAATGAAACATAATAAACGAAATCAAATACGAGATCTTGGTTACTTGAATGATCATAATAGATCACTTGCAGAGGGGCATGCTAAAATGATTCCCTTTTGAGTTTTAATTTATTCCTAAGTTCATAATCTTATATATATATAGTGGTTTGTATAGTTTGTTAGAATTGTTTGGTTTACAATTGAAACGCACAATATATATATATATATATATATATATATATATATATATATATATATATAGAGAGAGAGAGAGAGAGAGAGGGAGGTTCAAAGAAAAACCTCAAAAAACGAAAAACTGAAGAACACATATAAATACATCAGTCTGAATATGTGTTATATTCAGTCTGAATATGTGTTATATTCAGACTGAATATGTGTTATATTCAGACTGAATATGTGTTATATTCAGTCTGAATATGTGTTATATTCAGACTGAATAAAGGTAGATATTCAAAACGAATAAATGTTTAAATTTTGTACCTTTATTCAGTCTGAATAACTCTATATATTCAGACTGAATAAAGGTAAATATTCAAAACTGAATAAATGTACCTTTATTCACTCTGAATATAACATATATACACGATTTCACGTAAAACGGTTAAAACGAGAAAAAAAAACTATATCATGATGGATGTCATATCGAAGAGCACGAAATTCTCGTTTTTTTGATGTAATTTGTTTGATTAAAATGTTAGTAATTTTTGAGATAATTTATTTTAAAATTTAAGGGGATAAAAGTTTTTTAATTAAAAAAGAAAATAAAAAGTCAATAAAGGATGCGCTCATTCTAATTTGACGAAAATACCCCTAAAGCTGAATTTTAGGAATGGCTTAAATATGGCTGCGATCAATGGACGAGATTTGTCCTCATGTTTACAATTGAATTTGAGTTTTCATTTGAACTTTCCTCTATATATATATATATATACCCATGGCAGTTCTGGTAATGAATTTTGATTCCCTATCTTTCCAATAGAGTTTGTTTCCCAATGAAGATTTCTTGATGATCATATAAAAATCATGTAACAGAGATATTCATCCAAACCTTTTTCAAATTGCAAATTGCAAATATATATATATATATATATATATTTGCAATTTGAAAATGGCTTGGATGAATATCTCTGTTACATGATTTTTGGTTTCTGTTTTTTGTAGCTACTCATTCCACAAGACACAACCAACCATCCTTGTTCTACAGTCTACACGCGTGGATGGAACTTACACTAAACCAGTCCATACATTATATGAAAATCCAATTTTATAAGATTCTTTTTTTGAAAGACAAATATTATTACCACCAAACCAACACCAACCAGTTCACAAAAAAAAACAGCCCCTAAACAGAAGGAAGGGCAGCAGAAAACAACACCACGAGACCCGAACAAAACCAACCAAACGACACCAGACAAAAGACACGGGACAAATTGCAGCAAGGAGAACACACCAGGAACGAGTTTGCGAGGGATAAACTGTCCAGGAGTGCAGGGACGGAGCCAGGAATTTTACCAACGGTGGTCCTCTTTAATAAACAAAAAATATATGTACAATAATACGAAGATATTATATTCATGCCAAATTTTGATCAAAAGTAAACATACATTTTCAAAAGCCGTAGCACTAACCTTTACAGATTCAACAATAGAGTCCAGCCTCGCAATCTCCGTCTGTTTTACAATCATCCAGTAACTACAATCGGAAATTAATCATTTCAATTTCATTTGTTGTGTGAGATCAACCATAAGATTATGCAAATTGTTGCAGAAAGTTACAGAAATTCAACTCAAAAATCGAGAATTCAACACACACAGAGACGTACCTTGCATGTTCCATTGGAGCAAGCAGCAGCAATAGCCATGAACAACAATGGAGCTACTATCAAAACCGATGAATTTTGCAAATACAACAAGTATCAATAGAAGTTAAACTGTTAAAGAGTACCGATTTCTATTTCTCATAAACTCAATAATCAAATACCAAATTTGTATTTCTCAATTCTCATATCAAACACAATAAACAATAATCAAATACCAAATTTCTAAACAAGTATCAAAGAGACAAACACAATAAACAATAATCAAATACCAAATTTCTATTTCTCATAAACTCAAGTATCAAATACCAAATTACCAATAATCAAAATTCAAATACCAAATTTCTATTTCAGTATCCGTAAGCAACGAGAAATCGAGAATCCAATCGGCCAATCCAGTATCCAGCTGAATAATTACATAAACAAATGCAAAACAGAGTGTCTATATAATATCAAATTATCAATACCAAATTTCTATATCAAAACCAAATTTCTATAACTATAATCTATTATCAAACACCAAATTTCTATAATCGAAATATCAAACACCAAATTTCTATAATCAATTAGCAAACACCAAATTTCTATAATTGAAACCCTAGGCTAGAAAAGTAGAAATTAGAAACTCACAGCAGCAACCATATGATTCAGATTGATTTCGAGAACAAAATCCATTAAGCCAAGTGAAAATCGAAGACTGAGAAACGATTTGTCGAAGTCGATGTCGAACAGAAGCGATGTCGAACAGAAGCCAGAAGCGAACAGAAGCCGTGATTTTAATTTTTTTTCCTATCTGATATTCTGATTCGTATATGGACTGTCATGAGGGTGGGCCGCTGATTAAGATTTAAGAAGAAGCAGATCTGCAGCAGATGGGCTGGTGTTATAGTGGTGTATTTTGGGCTTAAAACAAATTAACAAAAAAAATTTAGAATGTTTGAGGGTGGGCCGGTGCTAATGCTGGGCCAGGCCCAGCTCCGTCCCTGCAGGCGTGCCCCGAACAGCCCCTGACCAAACCCAGAAGTTGAGACTTGTTCTACATGAAATCGACGAGCTAATGTAGAGAAGTAGGATCTACGAGCCAGGCCGTCCAATCCTTCGAGAGCTTTTTACTTTCTGTATTATAAGATTTTATAAGATTTTTGCTTCAGAAAGAAAGAAAGAAGCATAAGACCAACTTCTAGATCTCATCCATCCTTTCTGTATTAAAACCACACAATAACAACCAACCAAGTTCATGGGAATGTAATTAATGAACACTAAAAAGTATTAATTAATTATATTCTTTGGCAATTCCTTCACTTGCCAATCACCATTTCTACTACAGCGGTTAACAGCAATGGCGTAAACGACGTATGTATTAATTGCATATTCCAACTTAATCAATGTATATATAATAATAATTATAACAATTAACAAGAAAATTAATTATAAATAATATTACCTTGTAAATCTTGACAAACAGACATAATAAGCATGCGTAGTATATAGGGAAATTAATTAAAATACCCAAAGTTTGACCAACTGTTACCAAAATATCAAAAAAAAATATTCATTTTGCAAAAATACCCAAAATACCCGTGATGGATCCCGCGATCGCGGGCTAGGGCTGACGTGGCACGTATTTTGGCCCCAAATGCCCCGCGAAGCCCCTCAACTTTGGCCGCGGTGCACTTTTGGTCCCTGCCCGCGATCGCAGCCCGCGATGGACCAAAATTTACACTTTCAGCCCCTGTACTTAGACGAATCTTGCATGCTTTTACTGTTTTTTCCACAATTATTGTACTTTGAAGACCAATTTGTGGTTGAAATTCATTTGCATGTTTGAGATTTCATCCATAAATATCAGTAGTATGCAATTCACAATTCACACTTCCTCTTGCTTTCTTTCTTGATTTCTCTCTTGCTTTCTTTCTTTGAATTGATTTCTCTCTTGATTTCTCTTCTCTCATTTCATCCACAAATGGCATCGTCATCAAACCCTAAGTCTACTCCTGAAAAAATGTCACCTCAAATCGAGGTCGCCATAGCAAAAAAGGAAAAGGAGATAGATGAACTAACAGAAGAGTGGAAAAAAATGATGGACAGGAAGGCAGTCCATTTGAGAAAGATCGAAGAGGAAGACAGAGAGATCAAAAGGATGAAAGGGGATATAAAAGCTCGGGAGGCTCGTGTTCGTCGAGAACAAGAAGCAATTCACCATATTCTGCAAGACTTCGCAATTATTCAAGCGAAGGTAAACGAGAAGCAAGCTTGGATTGATGAAACTAAATCAATTTTTAAGTAGGTGGTGGTTATATTTTTTTTTTGTTTTGTATTTTTTACTGTGTTGTTATTTGTATTTTTTTTACTGTGTTGTTGTTTTGTATTTTTTGTTGTTGTTAATTTCTCTGAAAAGTAGTTTTTAAGCCGCTGAACCACGGTTAGGTTGGATACATCATGCAAGGTCAAGTCAGAGGTTACCTCATTCGTGGGCCTACTCCTCTTGTAGAATATATGACAACCCTCAACTCATTTGCTAAAGTGTGTGCGGGTTGTGGTACACAATGGCCATACGTGGTTGCAAAAGCAGAAGCCGTTGAAGAAGGGTCAGAAAGATTGAAGATGAAGAGCTTGTTGGATGGAATACAAACTAGCTGTGTTATCAATGTTCATTTAGAAGCATATGTATGTGTGTGTATATATATAATATGAAATGGGGTTTTGACAAGTTGGTATCACTGGACTCATTTAAGAATTGTGAAAATGGGTATTTGGCGAATGATGATTCATGTGTGTTTGGAGCTGAAGTGTTTTAAACACACATGAATCATCATTCGCCAAATACCCATTTTCACAATTCTTAAATGAGTCCAGTGATACCAACTTGTCAAAACCTCATTTATAAACAATTCTACCTTCTCCTATTGCCATTCACGATATCTATAAACACATTCAAATAATAATAATTTAAAACGATTTAATGAATTAGTTAATATATGATTATTATGTTAATGCGATAGGAGTGTAAAACAAAATTGAAAAAAAATATGAGATGTACCATAAATTAAATAATTAACTATAATGGTGTAATTTGTTAAAATTAAAACGTATCTAATATGAATATATAAACAGACATGTGTACTCAGAGTTAACATTCACTGCCATGGATGCAAGAACAAGGTCAAGAAAATACTAAGAAAAATTGAAGGTCTCCTATTTTCTTTATGTGTGTAAATATATAATACGAATATATATATATATATATCA
This sequence comes from Saussurea involucrata, assembly GCA_033807775.1. Lineage (NCBI taxonomy): Eukaryota > Viridiplantae > Streptophyta > Magnoliopsida > Asterales > Asteraceae > Saussurea > Saussurea involucrata. The sequence goes on along the minus strand of CM066321.1, from coordinate 691,152 downwards.
TTTACAAACTAGCAGTGTTATCAATGTTCATTTAGAAGCATATGTATGTGTGTATATATATCATTTACAAATCAGTGTTTAGATCAACAGTATCATAAGGGTTTGTTCCATATGGTTCAAGCTGTGACGGGCCCGGGGTGTGACTGACAGAATGTCTCCTTGGCACGGTTGAAGGGGCGGGATTTGGACACTCTCCACGAGTGTGTCCTACGCATTGGCACCGAGTACATCTTCGTTGTATCGAACTTTCACCACGTGATGGACGTCGGTCGTTCTTTCTCGGTCTCCCGGCCCTGTTCTTATCCATTAAAGGTGGATAGCATGGTGGAAGCGGGTCGGGTGGATACACCCATGCTGCAGGGGGTCCAGCTGGGTTTATTACCTCCACGTATGTTTTCCGGTAATATTCGGACGTGAAGAAAGGTACAGCCAAGTCGCTGCAATCTGTACGACCCATATATGTTGCTGTAGCGATGGCATGGCCGCACGGTAACCCAGATTTATCCCATTCGCGACACGAACAAAGGTGGTCTTCCATATTCACAATCGCGTGAATATAGTCATCATGCACCTCGTACTTCCCATACCCGATTGCTCTTACCGGCCATGTCGCCGCACGACGCGCCCTGTACTGAACGATATTCTCCGCCGTTGGTGATAGTGCATTTTGTATCTTAGCTCCTTTTAGGCGTCGAATTTGGTACCACTCTTGTTGAAAGGCCCGAAAGTAGTCCATAAGATTAACAATCGGACATCTACGCGTAAAACGGGAGAGTGCATTCACAGACTCTGCACTATTCGAGGTCAGAATGTCATACCGTTGTCCAGGAAAATGGGCCGCGGACCACCTCTCCGGTCCAGCATCGTCAAAGACTTTGGCTGCTTCCTTGACACTGTATCGTAGCATATTCATGTACTTGTTAAACTCCCGATCCGTATATGCTCTGCATGCCGCCCAATAGACATCCTTGTAGGTGGTAATACGTTTGTCCTTGGATTTGGCGTTCATCTCCAAATGTCGACAGCATATGGCGTGAGGGGCGTTTGGGTACATGGCAGAGATTGCGGCGCTTATGGAAGGAGCCATGTCAGACATAAACACCAACCCTTCCACTCATTGTTATCTTGCACCCATTCACCATCAAAACAGAAATATAGCTTAGCTTTTGCAACAGATGAACTCATTTTTTCAGTAGTATCTCAAACACAAAATATTGCAGAAAGAAATATTGCAACAATGAAATCGTTGTGTGAGAATTATGGCTTGAATTTTACGTCTATTTATGAATGAAACAACCAACATATTAGAAAACCAATCTCTCATTTCATCCACAAACTGATATTCCAAAAACATTGATTTAACATTGATTGAAACATGCAATTGAATTTCAACCACAAATCGGTCTTTAAATTGCAATAATTGTGGAAAAAAACAGTAAAAGCATCAAGATTCGTCTAAGTATAGGGGCTGAAAGTGTAAATTTTCAGGGACCAAAAGTTGAAAATTTCAGGGACCAAAACTGTAAATTTTGGCCCATCGCGGGCCATCGCGGGCTGCGATCGCGGGTGTTGGTGCAAGTATACCACATCTCAATATATTTTATATATTTATTTTGATGATTACAAACACACCGTATTATTGTTTATCTAACAATTTAATCCAAGTGTGCAGTTGTTGAAGAACACGAAGATTTAATCTGAAGGGTTCAAGACGAAAGTGTTTACGTCGTCATCATTGTTTATAACTAATAATGATAAACACCCTAAAATAATATACCACTTGGATATTTCTAAAAACCATAATTGATTTTAAATAAATAAAGTTTTTTTTTAGAAGATCTAGCAAGATTTTGCTTTTTCTGACGCAGGTATACCGCGAGGTTCAGCAGGTATACCGCGGCGGCTTGATGTTACCTCTGATTGATTGGTCGTACTTTTTTCTGACGCAGGTATACCGCGGTGTTTAGCAGGTATACCGCGGGTACAGTTGGGCGGTATACCGCGATGTTTAGCCGGTATACCGCGGGTACAAGTTTACGTTTGTTTTGCAGGGTTGACTTTCTCTTCTGACAGTGTACTTTTTACTGCACGGTATACCGCGTGCATTTGGCGGTATACCGCGAATGCATGTATCCGTTGGAAGAGCTGCTATATAAATGCATGCGATGGTGGAGAAGAAAAGATCAGACAATACAGATACAACCAACACCATCACTACTCATCTGATCTCTCTCATTTAATATATATATTTTATAAAACCTTTTTTTATAAAATATCCAAGTGTGAGATATTATACAAGAGTGATTACCCATTGTGAGTTATACTCCTCTTGTAAGTATTTGAATAACGGGTGTGTGATCCTGTACATCTCAATAAGCTGAGGCTTAGAGAACCGTTTACTTTGCTCTGTATTTGGTTTGTATTCTACCGTAAAGAATACATTTATTGGATCGTGTCGAGAAGTGTCTCGGCTGCTGGTTTATCACAGTTGGTGGTAAATCAGTAAATCTCCGTGTCAAGTATCTCTATCCTTTATCTCTTTATTTATTCCGCTGTGCATTTTAATTATATCTGTTTATATAATTGTTGTATATTTATTATTTGTATACTCTGATTTATTTATACTGTTTCTGTACTGTATTTATTTATAAAAGATTTTTTGAAAGTAAAAGATTTAAATACAACCTTACCCCCCCTAGGTTGTCTAACATTTGGTATCAGAGCGGGGCTTTCAAAAATTATCTGTTTAAATTTTTAAAGTTATATCTTTTATTTAATGGCTCAACAAAATGCTTGGTTTTCTAAATCTCTTCTTATTGATTTCGAAAATTTTGATCTTTGGGCAAATTCTTTTGAACGTTATGTTCGTGGGATAAATCAAAAAATTTGGGATATTATTATTAAAGGAAATTTCAAACCCACAAAATTTCAAAACAACAAAGTTGTTGAAAAACCTAGCTCGGAATGGTCCGACGAAGATGAGGCTAATTATTGTTTAAATTATGAAGCCAAAAATTTTCTCTTTTCGGTTCTTACTAACGATGATATTGAGCGTGTTTATCTCTTTGAAACTGCTCGTGATATTTGGGAGAACTTGAACATCACCTATGGTGAAAACTCAAAAGAAAAGAGAGACGAAACCCGAGATCAAAGAAATGAAGAAACATGTCTCATGGCCGACCATGATAATGAGGTATCTTCATCATATTCTTCTAAAAATAATTGTGATAATTATTATAGTGACGATGAAAATAATCTTGACGAATTATATAAATCATTTCATGATATGGCTGCTCTCGCAAATAAATATAAAGATGAAATTTCTAATTTAAAAGAAACCGTATCTATATATAAAAAGGAAATAGATGACGGTAAACAAAAATCTGCTCATGATTTAGATGTTATCACTAAATTAGAAAATAAATTAAGTGAAAAAGATATTTGTAAATCTTGTGTTATTTTAAATGATAAAATTACATGTTTAGAGAAAAGAACATGTGAAAATATTTTATGTACAAAATGCGATATACTTGAAAATGATAATGCATGTTTAAAAGCTAAATGCGATTTATATGAAAAAGATAATCTGTTAGCTAATGCATTTCAAAATAGCAATGATAAAGTGTTAAAAATGCTAAATATGTCTAATCGCATTAATTGCCGAAAAGGCATTGGTTCAAATACGTGTATTAAAAAATGTGATTGTATGCCAATTAAAAAGGTTTTTGAAAAACCTAAATTTGTTGTTAAAAATAAAACGCAAAAACCTCCGTATGTTCCTAAAATGAATTATGTGAATTATATGTCGAGAAAATCACATGCGTTTATGTATAATAATAAGTTTGCGAATCCTAAGAAAAATGTTAATCCGCATACTTCTTTTTACGTCTATGATGAATACGATCGTAAAATTAAAATGGTTAGAAAATGGATTCCGAAAGGAATGTTTAATGTTGATAATCCGGGTGGAATGCGTTTATGGTTTTAAACCATTTATATGGCTTTGTATGTTTGTCGTGTTTGTTTTATGTCGACAACATATTTTTTTGCAGTTTATGTTTTATACTAACTGTTAAAAGGACCCATAAGAAAAGGGTACCACGAAAAATTTTCTTTACCTTTTGTAGGTGTTTCCTGACGAGGATACAATACGTGTTTCCTGGCGAGGATATAATACGTGTTTCCTGACGAGGATATAATACGTGTTTCCTGACGAGGTTATAATACGTGGTTACCTGCCGAGGTTATAATACGTGGTTACCTGCCGAGGTTATAATACGTGGTTACCTGCCGAGGTTATAATACGTGATTACCTGCCGAGGTTATAATACGTGGTTACCTGCCGAGGTTATAATACGTGGTTACCTGCCGAGGTTATAATACGTGGTTACCTGACGAGGTCATAATACGTGGTTTTTTTTATCACATAAAATTAATCGAAAATTGAAGCCTTAAGATCCGTTTTGGTGCAAGTGTTTCGTATTGGTTTGTATATCTTATGTCTCTATTGCTTTTTGCATTTTATTTTATCCCTCAAATTTTATAAAATCAAATTGATATCGTTATTAATTTGAGGGGGAGCGTTTTAGCTCTTTACCCATGAGTTTATGCTACCTCAATTATATGCATATTTTGAGGGGGAGCATCTCTCGAGGGGAAGCATACCGTCTTTCTTGACCCTTTTTGTTTCGACAAACGGGGGAGAGAAACCGCATATGCTCTTGCTTAGCGGTTGTGTTTGTCATCATCAAAAAGGGGGAGATTGTTGGTGCAAGTATACCACATCTCAATATATTTTATATATTTATTTTGATGATTACAAACACACCGTATTATTGTTTATCTAACAATTTAATCCAAGTGTGCAGTTGTTGAAGAACACGAAGATTTAATCTGAAGGGTTCAAGACGGAAGTGTTTACGTCGTCATCATTGTTTATAACTAATAATGATAAACACCCTAAAATAATATACCACTTGGATATTTCTAAAAACCATAATTGATTTTAAATAAATAAAGTTTTTTTTAGAAGATCTAGCAAGATTTTGCTTTTTCTGACGCAGGTATACCGCGAGGTTCAGCAGGTATACCGCGGCGGCTTGATGTTACCTCTGATTGATTGGTCGTACTTTTTTCTGACGCAGGTATACCGCGGTGTTTAGCAGGTATACCGCGGGTACAGTTGGGCGGTATACCGCGATGTTTAGCCGGTATACCGCGGGTACAAGTTTACGTTTGTTTTGCAGGGTTGACTTTCTCTTCTGACAGTGTACTTTTTACTGCACGGTATACCGCGTGCATTTGGCGGTATACCGCGAATGCATGTATCCGTTGGAAGAGCTGCTATATAAATGCATGCGATGGTGGAGAAGAAAAGATCAGACAATACAGATACAACCAACACCATCACTACTCATCTGATCTCTCTCATTTAATATATATATTTTATAAAACCTTTTTTTATAAAATATCCAAGTGTGAGATATTATACAAGAGTGATTACCCATTGTGAGTTATACTCCTCTTGTAAGTATTTGAATAACGGGTGTGTGATCCTGTACATCTCAATAAGCTGAGGCTTAGAGAACCGTTTACTTTGCTCTGTATTTGGTTTGTATTCTACCGTAAAGAATACATTTATTGGATCGTGTCGAGAAGTGTCTCGGCTGCTGGTTTATCACAGTTGGTGGTAAATCAGTAAATCTCCGTGTCAAGTATCTCTATCCTTTATCTCTTTATTTATTCCGCTGTGCATTTTAATTATATCTGTTTATATAATTGTTGTATATTTATTATTTGTATACTCTGATTTATTTATACTGTTTCTGTACTGTATTTATTTATAAAAGATTTTTTGAAAGTAAAAGATTTAAATACAACCTTACCCCCCCTAGGTTGTCTAACAGCGGGCAAGGACCAAAAGTGCACCGCGGCCAAAGTTTAGGGGCTTCGCGGGGCATTTGTGCCCAAAATACGTGCCACGTCAGCGTATCCCGCGATCACGGGACCCCATCGCGGGTATTTTGGGTATTTTTGCAAAATTGAAAAATTTTAAGGTATTTTGATAACAGTTGGTTTGACTTTGGGTATTTTAATTAATTTCCCTAGTATATATATTAAATGTGCTCATGGTTGGATTTTAAATGAGATTATTGATAAAACGTACGGAAAGCTTAATTCCTGCACAACTTTTTTTTTGTGTGGCCAATTCTGATTTTATTTTTCTTATGTTTTTTTACCCGGCTAAATTCACAACCTTATTTCAAAAACAATAAAAATCAAACTAAATCAACAGAGTATATATTTATTAACTTTTAGACAAAAAAAACATCGACTTCAAGGCAATCCCCAACCATATAAATTTAAAACAATTAATTAAAAACAAAAACAAAAAAAAAATCAAAATCTCCCATTAATTAAAAGGAAACATAATACTCTAATTAATAGCTAGGGAATACCTTATGCATGCACGCAATAAACTTAATTAATTAATATTAGAAGAAAAATGATTGATTGATTAATTAGTCTTTGTTAATTTGATTTTTATCCATCTTTCTGGCCTTCTCAATGAGACTCATCTGTTCCTCCATGAGCAGCATGCGTTTAGTTCCTATCACCCGTATCTCTTCAAGATAAAAGTCAACCCATTTTTTCTCTATGGCCTTTAATTCTTTTTGAGAAAGATGCGTCATCATCAACTTCCTTAACGTATGATATCCTTCACCTGTCATATTAGCAGCCGGGTACAAATGTGGTAACCTTGAATTCATACGAGGATAATCAACCACAAAATCAAATTCAATCCTCCTCCTTTTATCATCATCATTCCCAACAATAGCTACACCTACACTTTTGTCTTCACCTCCCCATATTTGTTGACAGAGTTTGTGAATTTTGGCCCGATGACCCTCTAAATGCGCCACATCGACGACTACACTCTTTTTGAACTTGTTCCTTAGCTTTCGAACCTTATCGCTCAATTGGGTTTTCGATACGTCCGCATTCAATGATGTCTTGACGGAATTAAACAACTCCGTCATGTCTGACTTGTTGCCTTGATTCTTCAACGCTTTCAAAAGCGTTATTTCGTCTTTCTCTGTCCATACTCTTCTGAGACTGCCGCCTTTGGATTCTTCAATTGGCACGTTACCTTCGTTGGCCATTATTTTCTTTTCTTTTGGCCTACTGATAGAGACTATAGTTACTATTGAAGTATATATATTAACACAAAATGATTGAGAGGCCTAACATCTATATATATACACACACCAAGAAAACTATCAATGAAATAAATCTTTATGATTTCATATGTAATATTCTTTCAATATTTTCCTGAAATTATGATTCAATATCTTCTTTATTTAGTGAAAGTTGAATCTATATATTTTCAAATAATATACTAAGATATAAATATTCTTTTGTCAAATATGAAACATGTTATAAAATATACACACATATGTACGGGTAATTGTTATTTTATTTATAAGAATATATTTTTTATTAGTAAAATCTACTTTAAAACATGTTACACGTTAAAGAATATTTTTAATTTTATTTTTGGTTATTTAATACTTGTATGGTGTTGGGCTAGTAATCGTCATACAATCACAGTATTTGTTTATTTTTAATTAATTTAATGGGGGAAATTAAATAACCAAAAATAAGCCCAGATTCCCTTGTCTTTTTTTTGGTCTTGATTTCCTATTATCTGTTTCTTTAATCAATTTTCTTGATCTCACACGTGTTTGAACGTGACGTCCACTTTTCCTTCGTGTTTATTCTCTTGTTTAAAAACAAAAATGGAACCTACTATATGACGGTTAAATTGAAATTAAAATATATTTGTGGGTAAACTTATTTGATTTTTAAATGAATAAGTAATAAAAACCCACGAATAGCAATAATTAATATCATGTTTTAAAATGGGTAAAATATCTATTTTAATTATGCATAAATATACTCATTTATAGAATATATAACAAGTCGATTTCTTTACTTAATATGTATGTATATATTTTATAAAACGATTATGGTAAATGTTTATGTAAAAATTGAAAAGTATTTCAATTATATGTCGTAGTGGTGTATTATATAACGTATTAATTATTTTCCACTAATATTGACAATATTATCATACAATAGATAGGTGTGAACAATTAATTAAAAAACTGAAAGGTATAACAATGGCAGGGACATCTAACGTAATATTTATGATTTTAATGTCATTAATCACTTGATATAATTGCAAAAAATCAATGATATATAGGATTTTAGTTGATTATCTATATCTATACTACTATATTAAAATGCTAAAACGGTTACTTTCAAGATTCAAGGTTATATTTTATATTATATCTTTATAATTAGTTATTTAGTTACTTTTAATATCGTATTTATAATTTTTTCATTTTAGACCTTTGCCATATTAAAATAAATAATCGTATATGAACTAAAATTTATAAAAAATACATTTTTTACAAATTATATCATTATCATCAATACCTCCGAAATGAGCTTAATTTGAATATTTTAGATTTAATCATATTAATTTATATCACGAATATATACCAATTACTTTGTTTATATTTATTATAGACTCTTATCATATTGAAAATACATAATCATAGATTAATTTAAATACATTATAAAATGCATTTCTTTTTTTTACAAATCTTAACACTGCTATATAAAATTTCTAAAACAATTGTTTTCAAGAATTTTAAAATCAACATGTTAAGCTTGATGTACAACTTGTTAAATGTAATAACCGAGATTTTAATTTAGTCGGTAATTGGGGATTGTGGTAGAATTTCGAGTTTTAGAAAGTTGTGTGGCCTAAGTGTAAAGAAATGTAAGTTTAGTGCTTAGTGTGAAAAGTATATAAAGAATGAGAAACCCTAATTTGCTCATTTTCTAGCTTTTTCTAGTGTGTGTGAGTGTGTGCGGCTAAGAGAGGGAGCAAGAGGAGATTTGTAGCATTTGAAGAAGAGAATATAGTGTGGCAGCTGAACATTAGATTTATCAGTGGAATCTGCAGGTAACTACAAATCCTTTCTCTTCTTTTGTTGAGGTGAAATGTATTGGGAGTTTGAGAAGGAACTTGGGTTTTTGGTGGGTTTCTTGTGTTTCCTCAGTTAATCTGTTTAAGAGGAGTTTAGGGTGGGATGATGTGTAAACTATCGACCTATAATCAATCTCTGGGTGTGTTGGGAGGATTAGGATAAGAAGTGTTTAATTCCCCAACGTTTTGGTGTTTTTCGTCGCGTCCGGAAACCTTCAGAGCAGGGTAGTGTCCGGTTAAGATGTGGTGTCCGAATGTGTCTTCTATCCGGGTAGGTTGTGGTGGTGGTTTCCGGTAGTTAACCGGAAACCCTTGAGAACCTGGAAGTGTCCGGATTGACTGTCCGGAAAGTTCAGACTATCCGGGTAAATTTGGTTGTCCGGATAAATCTTCCGGACAGTGTTCATGTGACCCTGTTAGTGCAGTCTGTTAGGCCGAGGTGTTACCCGTGTGAGTGTGTATTTCGATCAAGTGACTTATCACGGTAGTGTGTATCCTTAAAGGTGCAGTTGAAGGGAGAATCCATCTAGTAAGAGGATTAAGCAAGACGACAGGTGAGTCTTTCTGAACCTAAATTTTATACAAATGTGTGGCTGATGATTATTACCAAATTGTGAGTTTTCCAGCTGCTATTATTATAAAGTGAAGAACTAGTGTGTGACATGGTGATCATTTAAACGGTGTGCTTTTCATTTACTTTTACTGAAAAATGGCGAGTAAGTGTGTGGTGTGATTATTATCTAACGGTGTGCTTTCCAACTATTTCTATTCCGAAGCGATGATTAATTGTGTGACAATATGTGTGATCTAAAGGTGTGTGACCATGCTCTGGCTTTGGTATGACAGGGCGGTGTGTGCCCGATTACGCTGTCACGGTGTGTGTGACATGGGCGGTGTGTGCCCGATTACACTGTCACGGTGTGGGTGACATGGGCGGTGTGTGCCCGATTACGCTGTCACGGTGTGTGTGACATGGGCGGTATGTGCCCGATTGCGCTGTCACGGTGTGTGTGACTTTAGCGCGTGCCAGTAGCATGTGTCAATGTGTGCATATCAATTTTGTGTGTTTGTTATGATTTATACAAATGCTTTCATAACTGATTTTATAAACTGAAATATTTTGGTGTGACTTGGTGTGGAGGGAACTCACTAGACCTCATGGTCTAACCCTCGCTTTTCAAAACTAAAACCTTTTCAGGTAAGCAGTTAGCCGAGAATACGTTTAGAGGTATTGAGCAAGACGTGGGTCGGAGCTTTGCGTTTAGAAGAAGTAGAAGAACTTCCTTATATACCTAGTTAGATTTCTCAGCTGTATTTAGGGTTGTTTCCGCAAACCCTGTGTTGTAATCTAGATAGCGTAAACACGTTGAGCCATTTTGGCGTTTTGAATTAAAGATGTAGCTCTTAGCATATTTGTTTGTTTTGGGATGTTACATTAAACTATGAACAACCCCTCCACACCCACTCCCTAGTCTCTACTAAAGATGGCCAAAAATTGGTCCCGGTCCAAATACTAATCTCGTAATCAGTCCCAGTTCCAGTTCCAAATAGTAATCTCGTAACCGGTCCCGGTTCCGATCCGAATACTAAGGCCTGGTTAAGCTTTATAAGGCCCGACTATGAGTACTGGTCAGTATCGCTGAGTATGCAATCGATGGTTTTGGATGCATCTTTGGCGGAGGGTAGCTGAGTGTGTCTGGCAGAGTACTAGAACTGGGATAGTAGTAGCTGACTTGCGGGAGGTGTGATGGTCAGGGCTGTTGAAATGCAGCAGTGTTTCAGGAAATTCACAACATCATCCAGATGCGTGACTTGCTTTCGAGGAGGAAACTCGAGAAGCGCAGAGAGGTTGTTGACCTTAGTCCAATCTAGTTGATCCAGTTTGAACTTAACCTGAGGGGCTTTGATGATGTCCACTTCCTCAGAGTCAGCGGAGATGGACTCAGCGGTGACATTGATCTTTGAAGATGGCATTTCTCTGTATTATCAGTTCAACCAAAGATGTTAACAAATAAGAATTGTATTAGTATGGAAAGAATTTCCATTAAGATTGTTCGAATTTTGTCCATTTCATTCAGACATAAATGTCTTAATGAAGATTAGGGTTTTTCATGATTTTGAAACGAAATGTAAAACCCATAAATTCTTGTATTCCAGTTTCAAAAAAAACTGGATACGAATGAAGAACAAGTTTAAGATTTAGATTTAAAACTTGAAGAGCAACCATGAAATGGTTGTGTTCATAAAACCATGAAAGAAAATGATTTTATTTTTAAGTTCTTTTGTTTGATCTTGTTTAAAACAAAGATAAGATCAGAAACAAGTTATCTGCATTTGAAAAAAAAAGAACATATTAACCTTGAAGTTTTGATGAAGAAGATGATGAACAGTTCTTTGAAGATTTGAGAGCACAAATGCAACAGTAATTTCTTTCTTGCGGAGGAAGAATGTTCGCGTAAAAGACAAATATAAACCAAGAGTTGTTTATATAGGGAGTTTTAGAGAGAGAAAACCTTGAGCGGGAAAAGGTTTTCATCTTGACACGGACACGTGTTTGCATTTGATTGGAAGTTTGAGCGAAACGTGCAAACGTGTGTCAGAAAGAAATCGTGCCTGGTGTTATCCGTTGTAATGACGTCACAACTGTCCTTTCACATTCTTTTAGGATGTCTCTGTGGTTTTGAAAAACTCAGGGACTCTTTTGAAAACCATGAAGCACTGAATAGAAGATATCAGTGAAGGTTTTAAGAACTTTCAAAATATCGCTGTTAAGGAAGAGATATTCAGCGATGCATTTGTTTTTGAAATCTTGCATTTTCATGCGTTTTTCAGAGATAGAAAACATACCTGGATATCAGTTTAACCAAGTTTATTCAGAGAGAAGATGATTGAATAGGTTATACGAGTTGATTTTATCCTTTCGCTGATTAATGTGAACCGCTGAAGATTTTACCCTTCAAAGTTCAGCATTCCAAGCTCGCTGATGAGAAAGTTGAATCTTGTCTCATCAAGAGGTTTGGTAAATAAATCAGCTAACTGATAATCAGTTGGGATAAAATGAAGTTCTATATCACCATTCATCACATGATCTCTGATAAAATGATATCTGATTTCTATGTGTTTTGTCTTTGAGTGTAGCACTGGATTGTTTGCTATAGCGATGGCACTTGTGCTGTCGCAATAGATTGGAATTTTGGAGAGCTAAAGATCATAGTCTAGTAGCTGATTTCTCATCCACAAGACTCGAGAACAACAGCTTCCAACGGCTACATATTCAGCTTCAGCTGTGGAAGTGGACACTGAGTTTTGCTTCTTACTTGTCCAACTTACCAGCTTTCCACCCAGGAGCTGACATCCTCCTGTGGTGCTTTTCCTATCCATTTTGCAACCTGGAAAATCACTGTCTGAATAGGCGGTTAGATCGAATCCTGAGTCTTTGGGATACCAAAGGCCTAGATTCGCTGTACCCTTAAGATATCGAAAGATTCGCTTTACAGCTTTCATATGAGATATATTAGGTTCAGATTGATATCGTGCACACAAGCATGTTGCAAACATAATATCGGGTCGGCTAGCTGTAAGATACAATAGTGAGCCGATCATCCCACGGTACAACGTGACATTGACAGGAACACCTTTTGTGTCCTTATCAAGTGTCAGTGGAGGTGCCATAGGGGTTTTCATAGCTGAACTTTCAGTTAAGTCGAATTTCTTCAGCATATCTTTAACATATTTTCCCTGATTAATGAAAGTTCCTTTTTCAGTTTGCTTAATCTGAAGACCAAGGAAATATGTTAGTTCACCCATCATGCTCATTTTATACTCATCTTTCATTCTATCAGCGAAACGAGTACAAAGCTCAGGGTTAGTAGAACCAAATATAATGTCATCAACATATATTTGAACTAAAATGATATGACCTTTCACTTTTCTAAAAAATAGAGTTTTGTCAATCTTACCTCTCTCAAATTGTTCAATATGGAGATAAGTAGAGAGAGTATCATACCATGCACGAGGAGCTTGCTTTAAGCCATAAAGTGCCTTGTCCAGTTTATAAACATAACCTGGACGCTTAGGATCTGAGAATCCTGGAGGTTGTTCCACATACACTTCTTCATTCAGCTTTCCATTCAGAAACGCTGACTTAACATCCATCTGATGTACAGTGAAGTTTTTGTGTACAGCATATGCTAAGAAAAGACGAATAGATTCGAGTCTTGCTACTGGAGCAAAAGTTTCGTCATAATCTATGCCTTCCTCTTGTCTGTATCCCTGAGCAACAAGACGAGCTTTGTTGCGAGTTACAGTACCATGTTCGTCCAACTTGTTTCGATAGACCCATTTAGTGCCTATCACCGTTTTGTCAGTTGGTCTACGAACGAGTTTCCAAACTTTGTTTCTTTCGAATTCAGTCAGCTCTTCTTGCATAGCGCTGACCCAGTTTGGATCTCTGAGGGCATCATCTATTTTCTTTGGTTCAGTTAGAGAAATAAAGTTAACAAATAAACAAATATTACCTGCACTTCTACGAGTCTGAATACCAGCGTTGGGATCACCAAGAATTTGATCGATTGGGTGATTTACAGTCCATCGCTGAGCCGGAGCATACATCGCTGATTCAGTTTGAACTGGAGAAACTGAAGATGAGGCTTCAGCTACTTCTGGATTATCAGCTAAGAGATGAATGTTTGCATTTGTCACTTCATTCACTGATTGCTGAGAAATAGACGGAATTTCTGAGACATTTGGATCAACTGCAGGTATAGTGTTTATAGGCACAGCTGAGACCCAAGATGTTTCAGCTTCACTATTCTGCATATCTGGAATGATAGGAGGACCATCATTTTCTACGGTGTGAGCATGAGGAGTGGGAACTTCTTCTGAATCACCAAGATGAGAAAACATCCATTGATTCAGTTCTTCAGTATCAGCGGACGGTTTAGAGTTCGCTGAACGGGATTCGTCAAACGTGACGTGAATAGTTTCTTCTACAGTTTGTCTTCTACGGTTGAAGACTCTGAAGGCTTTGGAGACTGAGGAGTATCCAAGAAAGATTCCATCATCAGCCTTAGGATCAAACTTTCCATGGGCATCTCTGTTGTTCAGTATGAAACACTGACATCCAAAGATGTGAAGAAAGCTGATTGAAGGCTTTCTCCCATGAAGGAGTTCATAGGCTGTCTTTTTGAATCTTTTAACTATCAGCGACCTGTTTTGCGTAAAGCAAGCAGTGTTGACAGCTTCTGCCCAAAACTGAGTAGGCAGGTGAGAATCGCTGAGCATTGAACGTGCAACTTCAATAATTGTTCTATTTCTTCTTTCAGCGACTCCATTTTGTTGCGGTGTTCTCACTGACGAAAAGTTGTGAGAAATACCCTTACTCTCAAGGAAGGAATCAAGAGAACTGTTTTTGAATTCAGTTCCATGATCACTCCTTATTGAGCGAACAATCATATTGTTCAGAGTTTCCATCTTCCGAACAAAGGTGATGAGTTCTTCAGGGGTGTCACGCTTAGAACGGAGAAACATTACCCATGTGTAACGAGAGAATTCATCAACTATGACCAGCGTATATTTCTTTCCAGCGATGGATTGTTTGTTAACGGGGCCAAACAAATCCATATGGAGTAGTTGTAGAAGAGATGACACTGAGGAGACTTGCTTTGACTTGAAGCTTGCCTTGGTCTGCTTCCTTTTTTCACACGCTGAACATAAAGATTCTTTGGCGTATGAATGTTGAGGTAGACCAGTGACTAACTCTTTGGAGGAAAGAGTATTCAGTGTCTTGAAATTTAGATGTGAGAGCCTCTTGTGCCATAGCCAGTTAACATCAGAAGATGCCTTTGAGAAGAAACAGGAGTTCTCAGTGGTTGTTGAGTCCATGTTTATTACATAAACATTTTCCAAACGATAACCGCTGAGAGCTATCTTCTCCTTTTTGTCAGAGACAAAGCAGGATTCCTTAGTGAAAATCACTTTGTTATCCATGTCGCAAAGCTGACTGATGCTTAGAAGATTATGCTTCAGCCCTTCAACATATGCGACTCTTCTGAAGGAGGTTGTACCATTTGAAAGTACACCATACCCTCGGGTGTGTCCTTTTCCATTTCCACCGAAAGTCACAGAGGGACCCTTCTCTTCCTTGTATTCAGCGAGCAGGTTTTTCTTTCCAGTCATGTGTCTAGAGCATCCGCTATCGAGATACCAGATACCCTTCTTAACCTGCAATACAAAGGAAGATTAGTTTTTCTTAGGTACCCACTTAACCATGTATACACGTTTGTCAGTGGAAGTAGTTGGAATGGAAGGTTCAGCGGTCTTCGCAGCATTTGAAGATTCAGCTTTGTCTTTCTTCACTTTGGTTAATTTCTTAACCTCAGTGGTAGGAGTCACCTTGACCTGATTTGCATCGGTGTTGGTCCTCTTTGCCTTGGGGGCAATCTTCACCTTAGCTATTTTTTCAGCTTTGGTAGCTGTGGGGCACTTACTAGCAATATGATCGGTAAGTCCACAGTGATAACATTTCCTATAACTAAAAATAGTTCTAGGACCACTTGTATGCTGAGCTTTTAATTTTGAATTAGAAGTGCCAGCACCAAGTAAGCTATTTGCTTTAGAAATGGGACGAACATTCAGTTCTTCAGATTTCTTACCAAGGACATCCACTCTAAGTCTAGGAGTAGATCGCTGAATAGATCCAGAGATCAGCTTTCTAGATCCAGAGGGGTTGGTCACTGAGGCTTTAGAAGCATTCAGCTTTGGTACTAAGGTACCCTTCTGAGGATTTTGATAAATAACAATTCCTTTACCTTTGTCTTTAGAGACAGAGGTAGGTTTTGAATAAACCATTTTCTCCTTACCTTTTGAGGAGGTAGGAGTTTCCTCAGGGATTGGTGTAATGGACGAGGAGCACTGAGATGATGAAGTGTCAGCGACTGAGGATACGAACGTTCCAAATTTAAGCATTGAACGTTCAGTGGTTGGTTTTGGAGTATCATATTTATAACCCAGACTACGTTTATCACTCAGAGGAATCTGAGCCTTAATTATCTCAGTGATATTTGTTGAAGAATTACACCATCCTTCAACAGTAGCTTGTTCAGCTTTTAATGCAGCGATAGCTTCTGCTCGTTCGATTTTGACTAGCTGATTTAAATAGACTTGATCTTTAAAATCATCTTCAATTTTAGAAAGCTTTTCTATTTGAAGGTGGCAGTTTTTAAGCTTTTCAGCGAGATCAAGATTTTGGTTTTCAACCACAGTTTTGCCGTTCATGGCTTCGTATAAACTTCTAGTCAAGAGATCGATCTTACGGAGACTATCAGCTTCATCAATATTTGCAATATTGGTAAAGAAAGAAGGTGATACCTGAATGGCAGATGTTGAAGTGGAGGGAATGTCTGAACTTTCTTCCTCTTCTTCAATCTTGGCCATGAGACATTGATTTGCTTCATCATCTTCAGAGTCAGATGATGATGCTTCTTCATCAGAAGCAGCCCAATCATAGTCAGCCATCAGGCCTTTTCCTTTCTTCTTAAAACTTTTCAGCTTTGAGTATTTGTCATCTTTATTCCTTTGAACAAAGTTTTTCTTTGAGAAACCTGAAGGTCTCATGACTTTCTTTGACCTGCACTCATTAGCGAAATGACCTGTCTTTTCGCAGTTGAAACAAGTAGCAGTAGCCTTATCAACAAAAGCTGATGATTTAGGCTTGTCAGTTATGGAAAGAGGTTTGTTCTTTCTAAACATTTTCTTCTTGGCGAATCTCCTGAACTTTTTAGTTAGGAGAGCCAAGGATTCATCATCATCTGAAGAATCAGAGTCTGATGACCTTTCAGAGTTACTTTCCAACTCAGTGATAGTGACCGAGGGTCGCTGAGTAGAAGGTTCTTCTGAGATTAAAGCAACAGGAGTGCTTTTGGAATCTTTTACAAGATTCTTCTTAAGATGGCTAGATTGCTCATGATTCAGCAATGTACCATATAAGGTTGAAAGGGTCATTGATTTAAGATCCTTTGACAGCTTGAGACACATGGAATAATGGTCCCAGCTTTCAGGTAAACATTCTAGAAACTTTGTCAGCACTTCAAAGTTAGAATATTCCTTACCAACAGTTTTTAGATCTATAATTAAACAATTAAAACGTTAGTGAACTTCAGAGAGAGTTTCATTCTTACCAGAAATGAAGCTTTCGTATTGTCTTACCAGGTTGATCTTTCTTGAGTCCTGGACTTCAGACGTTCCTTCATACTGAACACATATTGTGTCCCACATGGCTTTTGATGACTTCAGGTTCATGACGGAATGGTAGACTTCGTCAGGAAGGGCCATGGATAGTATGGATCTGGCTTTTGTATCTATAGCCACTTTCTTCTTATCTTCATCGGTCCACATGTGTATTTCCTTTGGAATCAGGCTTTCTGGAATAGCAGCTCTAGTTGCAGTGGCTGGAACTAAAGGATCAATTGTTACAGGGATGTGTGGTCCGTTTTCAAGATAGTAAGTCATAGTAGGGTCTACACCTTCTAAGAAGAGTGTCATCCTATTTTTCCACAAGTTGAAGTTGTCTCTGGAAAATCTAGGGGGTTTTGCAAGAGAACCATTGTCTATATAATGTGTGTTTGTGTTGGCCATTTTCAGATAATAGCAAGGAAGAGAAATATCTTAGATTAGATCTTGTTTATGAGATTAAACAAATCCGCTCTGATACCACTTGTTGGTCCCGAAGGTCTATACAAGTTTGTAGAAGGGGGGGGGGGGGGGGTTGAATACAAACACACAGATTTTACTTTTCTAAATTGTTTATTGATAAATCATTAACAATTTACAGCTTGTTGCGGAGACAAGATTAAGGATAAACCTAAATATAAACAAGTTGGAACACTAAGGTTTCTTGCACTAAGAAAGATAAGGAAATTACTAATAATAACCTATCTTGAGATAAGAGATATGAACTTGTCCAGAGTTAGCAAGTTACTTCAAAATGAAGTGAGTTCATCTCTTTATATACTGCATGCATTTAATGAAATTCAGTATATACTTTACACGTGTCATCAGCTGGTTGGTTGCATGTCATTGACCTTTGTTGACAACCTTAGTAGCCGTATGGATGAACAGTGTAGTATCAGAGTGGTTGTACGATTTTAGACAGTCGGAGGTTCTTTTCTGACATTTCGTACGGAGTCGTGCAAGGGTGGTTAAGACAAAAGTACTTTGTACGGAGGACTTCATGATCAGCTTTCGTTGATTCAGCGATTATCATTTACTATTCAGCAGATGATAAAGTTCAGCGATAGCTGAAGTCTTGTACTTGATACTTCACGTTGAGTGGACAAATCTGAGTCTTCGCTGATCCGCATCAGTTCATTAGGAGACTTGTCGCTGGTTCTTCGACTTCAGCGTAGAACCTTTGTTGACGTGAAACTTGTCTTCAGGGATCATAAGTAAACAACTAACTTATCATCGATCATCATAATGACTGAACAGACTCAGAGCATTTATGGTGAACAGTTTCGCTGAATGTTTAACTTAAAGAGCGAGAGTTCCTATCAGCGGTACTGGAAGATCTTAGTACTTATCAGCGATAGTGAAACTCTGATACATATTGTTTACTTACAATTTTCACTAAGTATTTAAGAGAGGGTCATTATAAAATCACTGAGGGTTTGGATCAACAAATTCTTCTCTTAAAATTTTGGAAAAATAAAATAAAGGAAAACCCGTTTGGGAAACGGTGATCGAGGGCGCAGTGTGTACAGTCAGCCGGAGCAAAAGGGAAAGGTAGAGTACTTAGTGTATTTATCGCTTTCTAGATCATAGGGTATGCATGCTAGATTGCCTATGTGGTTTACATTGTACTGTATGATGATTGCTTGCTAGTGGGAATTATTGCTACTTATAATAGGTTGTTAAGCGAAGGCCCTATAGGTTGTATGCAGTAAGAATCACATAGCCTTAGAATATTTGATTTAGTTCTATTGCGCAACTCTTGTTTGAGTCCAACCATTTTAGGATAGAATCTTGTATTCGAATGTGTATTTGATTCACGCTGCATGCGACTGGGTATTCGCGAGGCAACTCGTTATGGCTAATAGGGATTCCGTTATAGCAAGGGTAGTGGGATGAGATGAAATTCCTAGAGAGCTGGGAAGAGTGTTTACATATGAGTATGTATGCTAGATTGCTTTCTAGAACATAGGAATATGTGTGCTAGATTGCTTGGTGCTTATTACACTGTACTACATATTTGTTGCTTGCTAATAGGAGTTTATGCTAGCCTTGATGGGTTGTTAAGTGAATGCACTATAGGTTGTATGCGGTAGGAACCGAATAGCCTTAGAATGTCGGATTTAGTCGTATTGCGCAGCTCTTGTTTGAGTCCAACCGTTGTAGGATAGAATCTTATATTCGAATGTCTATCTGGTTTTACACTGTGTGCGACTGTGCATTCGCGAGGCGACTCGTCATGACTAGTGGGGTTTTCGTCATAGCAAGGGTAGTGGAGTTGGGTGGAATTCCTAGGGAGCTAGGAAGAGTGTGTACATATGCCAGTGCGGGCATATGTGTGTAGTTATCGGCGAGAAACTACTTGGACCCATCGGATGGAACTCGGAACGAGTGATGATAGGTGTGGAAGGTAGTAGTAGAGCTCCTACTTTCGGAAACACAGGATCAATGCTCGAGTCGGGAAAGTCACGAGGAATCAAAGGAGTTGAGCGTGAGCGTTGTTAGTGTGAGTTATTATGTGCTAATAACTCGTTGTAATATCTACCCAGAATAGCCCTCACAAGGAGGAACGACTATAGTAAACATACTAGTACAGGTGTGTACTTGATTTGCTTTGATGGGATGATCGTTGGGGTAGTGACGAAGGTTATAAATTAGTAGTCGTTGGAGTAAAAGGACGATTCTAGTATTAATCACTTGGAGTGACGATGAGGATGATGTTTGTTTCGGGCCAAGATGGATGATTGTGCTAGAATCATAGGCTTATAGAGCCGACTTTGATTTGTGGAAAAAATCGTAGGGATTATTTGACGTAATTTCCCAACTTTCCTAAGAGGTTTAAATGTCCGGATGGCGTTAGTGAACCGGAGAGATTTGGAGGAGTAGGAGTCGAGGCGTAGAATGCTGACTAAGTCATGCACAAAGTTTGATTCTGAAATAGATTGCATTAACAAATTCTTGTGTTTCAAATCCTTTTATGGATGGTGTTTTGGAATTTTGGGAAATGTTCAGCACACACACAAGATTTTGAGTTATGGTTTTGAAAGTGCATGAAATCGTTTTATCACGGGAGTTGCAAACTTTGTTAGAATTTGTCTCATTTCGTTATTTTCCAACGGTTCTTTCAGGTAAGATGATATCCGTGTTTTGTGGTGTTTAAGATGTTGGGCAAGTGACTACGGCTTGTGACTTTAACATTGGAACTCCTCCACATATGTTAGAGTTGAGACAGAAAGTTACATTCCACGATGTCTGTATAAAACTTTTTGAGTGATTTGGTTAAAATAAGTTTTGTTTTACGGCATGTTGAGTCGTGTGGGTTTAATTTCACGAGGTGCATATCTTAATTGTTTATGTGACCATTTGGGGAAATCTTGGAAATCAATTTAAAGAACCACACCTTTTGAGATTTTATGAGATTTTAGTCGATATTTTCAAATGATGGAAACGGATTGGTTTTTATCTTTAAGTTTGAAACTTACACGAGACAGTTGTGTTTTAACAAAAATATATTTGTAAACCGTTTCATCGTTTTATATGACTAGTCGACGCGCGAAAAATTTGTTGGTAAACCCTGTGCCACGACATTTTATGTTTAAAAAGAGAAATTTTAGGGTCAAACGTCGTGGAACTGATTTTGAAATTATGTGCACACTTTTGTCGCACCCGGTGTAAGGTCGAGCGGTTACTTTAAATACATGTCATGAGTCAATTCATACTAGAACCGTGACGGTTCATTTCAAAGAAATTATTTATTTCGCTTTACGTTTTGTGAGTAAACTAAGCTGCAATGAAATGATTTTCAACATGATTTTCATATGTGGGACGAGCGTGTCCATTTTTGCGTAACTACCGACCTGGTAATAGTAGTTTTATTGCTTAAGGTCTTTTTGAAATGAAAAATCTTGACGTTGAAAATATTTTGTAAATGATTTTGTAAACCATTTGGGAAGTGCAGTTATAAGTGTTATGTGTCATTTTGAGAATTTTAAGGGTGTGAGTCCTTTTGGAAAACTCTTTTGTTTAACCCGTGTCGAGTTTGGGACTAATGTTGATTTTAGAGTATTGCTTGCTTAAACTTTATTTAAACGCGTTTTTGACCGACTTATGGGTCTAGCATGCGTGGAGCATTTTGCTCGGTTTTGACTTTGAGATAGTCATGGGTCAATTGCACGGTTTTTAATGGCTCGATGTGGAGTTTTGTTGATGGGTTGTTTTGTTGCACAGTTTTGCACTTATTGCACGTTGAGTATTTACATGTTGGGTGAGTGAGTCATTCCGGGATAGGCATGTTGTTGGTAGACTGTTTTGCATTGGATCCTTGGTCACGTCAGTCAGTCGTTGGTAATGGTCGGTTGGGTATCTCGGGGTGGGACTCCGGTATTCATGTGTTATGACCTTGACTTTCCAGTAGGCACTGGGAGGATATAGTCTTGGGCACTTACCTGGGAGTTAGTCCCGATATGCCGGGCCTTGAGACGTACCTGGGAGGTAGACGTTAAGGTGTATCTTGATACAGGGTAACTAGGCTTCGTAGAGCGAGTGTGGAGGATAAGTAGACGGTGGAAGGTTGGGTATTCCACGCGTGTTGGTAATGTAGGCCGAATAGTATTGGTTAAGGGAATGAAGCCCTTTGTAATTAAGAGCATGAATGCGCAGTAACCTTTTTGAGGTAAATAGTATATCTAGGTGTCGACTTTTGGGCTTGAAGCCAAACACCTTTAGTGTAACCGGAGAATTGTAGCCGTTTTTAAGGTAGTTATAGTGATGGTAGTAGTAACCCCGAGATGCTTAATTGTGATGAATGGTTATGGTGAAATGACCTTGGTGGGTGATTATAAATTTACTGGTTTTCTCGATTCGTGTGAAATAAATTTTGGAAGCCTTTTAGAACTCGTGGAAGTTAATCGGCAGTAATGGTAGGAATGATCGGATTCGAGTGTCCTGTAGGGTATATTGGTGAGCACCTTTAGAATGGTTAGAGCTTGAAAGTTGAATCGGGATGTATGGAACATCTAAGGTTGGGAGGCAACCGAAGTCGTTTGACTAGGAATGAATCCAGTTGTGGGAGTGTTCTTCCGATCATAATTTCAGTGTCCTTGAAGGAGTTTTGTTAGTAAGAAAAGTATTCGAGAATTTCTAGACGGGGTGAGAAATTTAGATTCTAGTTGAGGAAGGTCCAGTGGCCGCACCGAAGGGGTTCGAGTGGACGTGGGAACCCGAAGCGGAGATGCGCGAGAACTATTCCGAGTTATTCGCCGGTCTAGACTTCGAGGACGAAGTCTAATCCAAGTGGGGGAGAGTTGTAAAACCCGTATCCCGGTATGTAATTTCTTTTTTTAATTCTTTTCTTTTTAGAGTTTTATTTATCGTGGTTTCCATAACGGGGTTAGACGAATTGGACCTGATAGTTAATTATGTCAAATCGTTGGTTAGAGTGCGAGAAGGAATTAGTTGAGGGACCAAAATTGTTAAAGGGCCAAAAAGTGAGAGTTTCGGCCCATGCAACCCAAACCGAACCCTTGTATCATTTTGGTGGGTTGTGTTTCGTGAGTAGCAAGAAAAAAAGAGAGAAACCCTACTTTCCCCTCTCCTCCCTAGCGCTGCCGTCGACCATCCCCGTGAACCAACCAACCACCGGCGCTGCCGGCGTTTTTCTATCGGCGAGAGAGAGAGAGAGAGAGAGAGAGGTGCGGTGAGTGAGTGAGAGTAGCGAGAAAGGTAAGGACAGCCGGCGATCGGTTTTCAGGGCGGTTACCGTTGTGTCGTCGTCATCGCGAGGTAAGAATTCTCTCTTCGTTTCTTTCCCTTCGTCGTTTCAGCCACAAAAACCACCCCACCACCGCCGTAGCCATGGCTGCCGGCGGTGTGGCCGCCGCCGTACGCCACCGCTGTGCCGGCAGGGGGTGTACGTGCGTGTGTGTGTGCGTGTATGCGGGTGTGTGTGTGGGTAAGTCGGGGTGTGCGATTTGGTGTGGTTTCGCCGGAGGCTTTTAAGCGTACCGCCGCCGCCGCCAACGGCCGCCACTGCCGGAGGTGGCAGAGGGTGGTGCACGGTTTGCTCAGCCCTTTTAATTTTAATCAATGAGTCACAGCTGATTCCAGGTCTGTTTGGGTTAAGCTATGACTTAATGGATTTATAATCAATATTTGTCATTTCATGTGAAATTCATAGTTTCTTCCACTGTTTTGTAAAAGCCATAACTTATTCTAGGAGTATCGTATTGGGGTGAAATCAGTGCCAAAATCTCCCATTCTGAGTCTAGTAAGTTTCATATGTTTTACGGAAAAACCAGTTCAGACCATAGCTGGTGTCAAATTGTTGTTTTGTACTGAAAGGTCCTGTTTTTCACTGTTCTGCAAGTCGGTTTTGTAAAATCCATAGTAAATTGTAACAAAATCGTTAGAGCACGTGCGATCTGTCCCTGGAACCCCAAGACATGCGACTTTGTGATTATGGAATAATATTTCTGGGTTTATCAGTTTATAAGGGGTTAAATAGGTCCCGAACAGACCTGTGTTTTTAGAGTAAAAGCTGGAATTTGTAACTTGTAATCTAGTAGTTGTGAATTTGGGCTAGGACTTCGTGGTGACGTTTGATATCACTTATTTAGGTGGAAAAAGGTGAGCTGGTGTTGGCCGGTTCGTGTTGCTGTTGAGGACATAAGCTTTGCTTTTGAGGTGAGTTCTCTCACTATATAGGATGGGAATTATATTTGTGTTACTATAGCTCGAGTGTGATAGTTATGATTGTTTGTTGATATTATTGTGTTATGGGGTATATATAATTGTGTATATATTGAACTGTGATTGATGTACTTCTTGATGGGTGTTCCAAGAAGTATATGGCTTATAATGAGTTGCGATTATATTTTCTTGATGGTCGTTCCAAGAAGTATAAGGCTTATTATTAATTGTGATATATTTTCTTGATGTATGTTCCAAGAAGTATATGTGTTTGTATAATGAGTTGCGATTATATTTTCTTGATGGTCGTTCCAAGAAGTATAAGGCTTATTATTAATTGTGATATATTTTCTTGATGGATGTTCCAAGAAATATATGTGCTGGTATATTTGGTATATATAAATTTGGGTGCAAGACGTGATTGCATGGTATGAGTTGGTTGCGATAACTAGCTGTTTAAGGGTGATGCTGATATAATTGCGATCCTATTTATGGTTTGAATTCACTAAGCCTTGTGCTTACCCTTTCCTATTTTAATGTGGTTTCAGGTGCTTGTGGCTCCAAGGCGTGACGGGTACACACTGGCGCGCGTGAAAAGTTTTTATAATCATGAGATTAGAGTTATTATTAAACAATTTAATTTCCGCTGTTTATTATTACTGAGATTATTTATTATTGAATTGCAAACGAAACGGTGTTGGATATTTAATAAGGTTTTATTTATTAAAATGCCTATTTTTAAAGTCAAAATTTATTGTAATTTTTTGGACGTTACACAATTTCGAACGACCCGATGTAGCGTGGACTTAACTTTCCCCTCTTCCCAAAACGTATTACTCCTTTCCATGGTGATACCCTCAGCATCACCCTATCCCCGACTTGGAAATCTATGTCCTTACGCCTCTTGTTCGCATAACTCTTCTGTCGATCACGTGCCACTTTCAACCTCTCCCGAACTTGGACTATCTTGTCTGCGGTCATTTACACAATCTCAGGTCCTACCAGTCGCTTTTCACCAACTTCATTCCAACATAATGATGTTCGACATTTTCTCCTATAGAGTACCTCATACGGAGCGGCCTTAATGCTCGCGTGGTAGCTATTGTTGTAAGCAAACTCGATCAGTGGTAAGTGGTTTTCCCATGAACCCTGAAAATCAAAGGCACAAGCCCTCAGCATATCCTCCAGAGTTTGAATCGTTCGCTCACTCTGACCGTCCGTCTGTGGGTGATAAGCGGTACTCATTTTAATTTGTGATCCCATCTCCCTTTGAAAACTTCGCCAAAACGCCGACGTGAAACGGCTGTCCCGATCCGATACAATAGATGGCTACACTACATGGCGCGTTACAATTTCATCAACATACAGTTTGCCTAACTTTTCTAACGGCCAAACCTTCCGTATAGGTAGGAAATGTGCTGATTTAGTGAGCCCGTCCACGATCACCCAGATAGTATCATGCCCCTTCGGTGTTCTAGGCAGCGCTGCGACGAAGTCCATCGTGATCTGATCCCATTTCCAAACCAGAATTTCCAACGGTTGGAGTTTCCTGTATGGGCGTTGGTGCTCCACTTTTACTCGCAGACATGTTGCACATCTTTCCACAAAATGTGCTATATCCTTCTTCATGCCCAGCCACCAATAATTTTGTCGTAAATCTCTAAACATCTTATTAGTCCCTGGGTGGATTGAATACTTCGATCTATGCGCCTCTTCCAAAATAACTCCTCTAACCCCACCGAGCTTCGGAACCCAGATCCTTCCCTTAAAACATTTCAGGCCACGACTATCCTCCGTCAAGGAGGTCGCATTACCCACCATTCGCTCACCTTTAACATTTTCCGGAGTCAGCGCTTCTAGTTGCCACTTCTTTATGTCGTCTAACAGGTTGAACGTCACTTCGGCCCTTAACGCCACTATATTTGAGGCTTCTCCTCTTTCCTTCCGACTCAGCACGTCGGCCAATACTTTCCCGGATGATACTCAATCTGACAATCATAATCCGTTTGTAGCTCCATCCACCTCCTCTGTCACATGTTTAACTCCTGATACAGCACGCTTATCCCCGCACGAGAAGTGCCCCGATCACGATTAAGTCGCTCAAAAACCCGGCCCTCGGTTCCCCATACGGCGTGCAAGTTTGCCCACACGGTGCGTGTTTGGGTAAAAAATCACACCCTCGACCGACTTGGGAAATCCCCTCGACATGACCCATGGACATTGGTTACCCCCGACCGACAATGATAATACCCATTATTATCATATCCCCGACATACTTTAAATAACCACGATAATTGACATCTTGCGTCAATAGTCATCTTACATCTAATGATCGCACATCACGTGTCGCATGTTACACGTCGCACGTCGTATGGCATACATCGTTAGCGACCTGTCGCTAGTCTTATGTCACTAGTCACACATCACCAGTCTCATGTCGCCTGTTACGTGTCGCCAGTTACGACTCGTTGGTCTTACGTCGACAGTCTTCTGTCGTCAGTCGTATACTAACCGTTAATAGTCAAACATCTATTTCTGTTGTTCATTAACGCAGGTCCACAAGCATTATGGCACAACGGTCAATAACGGCCAAGCTCATCAATGACATTAAAGACTCGACAGCGGTTACAAAGCCAAGTCATCAATTCGCATTTAATGCCCGACAGCGGTTACAAGACCAGCCATAAAGCTCATTTATTACCAGTCGAAGCTATATAAAGGCCTTCGGACATCAAAAGAGGGGGACATCACACAATTCCAGAACCAAACGGTGAACTCAAGAACACACGAAGCAAAGAGTTTCTCTCTCGAAGAATCGCTCTCGACGCACGACATTCGCTCTCGGCGCACGACAACCACTCACGACACATTGTTTTCACACACGACATACACCTGTTTTACATTACAAACACTTGTACTTTACATTTCGAAGCATTTCCTTCACTTGTATTGTAATTATCTGTACGATCGACGCAAGGACATCGCCCCTGATTGGCGACCATAGTACATCGACGAAATCCACTGTCGTTCGCAGGTTTTTTCCCTCGTTCGGGGTTTTTCCTGCATCATCAAAATCTCTTGTCTCGTCTACATTTCCTTCGTATTTTTTCTTGCTTATTTCAATGGTTCAATCTTTAGTTGATAAGGTCCGAAACCGTACCTTAAATCGTATTTTATATGATTTTTGGCATAATACAGTTTAATGCAATTTTTGGCATCTTTGGTGCGATTTTTGGCATTAACAGCGCACAGCTTTGCCTGTATGGCGCGCAACTTTGCCCGCATGGCGCGCAACTTTGCCCGCACGGCGCGCAACTTTGCCCGCACGGCTCGCAAGTTCCCCACACGGCGTGCACGTTCCCTGCACGACGCGCACGTTTGCCCGCACGCGACTTGGTTTCCCCGCACGGCGCGCAACTTTGCCTGCACGGCGCGCACGTTTGCCCGCACGCGACTTGGTTTCCCCACACAATGCGCAACTTTGCCCGCACGACGCGCAAGTTCCCCGCACAGCGTGCAACTTTGCCTGCACGGCGCACAAGTTCCCCGCACGGCGCGCAAGTTCCCCGCACGGCGTGCAAGTTCCCCGCAGGCGTGCACGTTTGCCCGCACGCGACTTGGTTTTTCCGCACGGCGCGCAACTTTGCCTGCACGACGCGCAAGTTCCCCGCACGGCGTGCAACTTTGCCCGCACGACGCGCAAGTTCCCCGCACGGCGTGCAACT
This sequence comes from Saussurea involucrata, assembly GCA_033807775.1. NCBI lineage: Eukaryota > Viridiplantae > Streptophyta > Magnoliopsida > Asterales > Asteraceae > Saussurea > Saussurea involucrata. The sequence goes on along the minus strand of CM066321.1, from coordinate 663,453 downwards.
TTGCCCGCACGACGCGCAAGTTCCCCGCACGGCGTGCAAGTTCCCCGCACGACGTGTACGTTTTCCCGCACGCGACTTGGTTTCCTCGAACGGCTTGCAACTTTGCCCGCACGGCGCACAAGTTCCCCGCACGGCGTGCAACTTTGCCCGCATAGCGCGCAAGTTCCCCGCACGACGTGCAAGTTCCACGCACGGCGCGCACGTTTGCCCGCACGCAACTTTGTTTCCCCGCACGACGTGCACGTTTGCCCGCACGCGACTTGGTTTCCCTGCACGGCGCGCACGTTCCCCGCACGCGGCTTGGTTTCCCCGCACGACGCACACGTTTCCCGCACGGCGCGCACGTTTGCCCGCACGTGACTTGGTTTCCCCGCATGCGACTTGGTTTTCCCGCACGGCGCGCACGTTCCCCGCACGCGGCTTGGATTTCCCCGCACGACGTGCACGTTCCTCGCACGCGGCTTGGTTTCCCCTCACAGCGCGCACGTTTGCCTGCACGCGGCTTGCTTACCCCGCACGGCGTGCACGTTCCCCGCACGCGACTTGGTTTCATCGCACGGCGCGCACGTTTGCCCGCACGGCGTGCACGTTCCCTGCACGCGGCTTAGATTTCCCCGCACGCGACTTGGTTTCCTCGCACGGCGCGCACGTTTGCCCGCACGGCGTGCACGTTCCCTGCACGTGGCTTGGATTTCCCCGTACAACGTGCACGTTCCCCGTATGCGGCTTAGATTTCCCCATACGCGACTTGGTTTCCCCGCACGGTGTGCATGTTCCTCGCACGCGGCTTGGTTTTCCCCGCACGTCGTGGCCATCTTTGCCCGTACACCGATCAGACGGCGTGCCTATTTAAAAAATTATGACTCCTCAAAAAATCAATGTTTCTTCCTATCACTTTGCTATTTGTCCAATATGTATATATGAGGGGTAGGGGAGTGTCTGGCACAGGATGGGGCCTGTGGCCGGTACCGAGTCGTTAATAAAAGACACTCATTGGGACGCAAATAGGGTGGTGGTTGCGATACGACTCGGTACATGGGTGGGTTTACGATGTCGGGAAGCTTGTCGGTTTACGATGTTGGGAAGCATTTTGGTTTACGATGTTGGGAAGCTTGTCGGTTTACTATGTGGACCCAAATCGATGAAGGTGAAAGTGTGTCCTTCAACGGCACCATTACTCGGGCTGGTTTAACGATCGAGGGACTACTCCCTCGTCCTGCTTGTGATCCTTGTTCGAAGCATGTCGTGGATATGGAATACTCCCTTGCCCAAGTGGATAGGGACGCGATGTGCCGACGACGTGGTGATACGGGCACGACGATGGAGTGGTCCTGTATCGATGAAACCAGCTTGGGGAATGGTGCCGATGATTGGTGTTGTCGGCCTGGAACACCTTAAGGGCTACAAGGCACCCGTGTTCCTCGTTCGAAGCATGTCGAGTTGCCCAAGCGGGCAGGGACTCGATGTGCCGACGATGAGGAGAAAAGGGCACGACGAAGGTGTTGTCGGCCTGCAACATCTTTGAGAGCTATAGGGCACCCGTGTTCCTCGTTCGAAGCATGTCGAGTTGCCCAAGCGGGCAGGGACTCGATGTGCCGACGACGAGGAGATACGGGCACAACGAAGAAAGGAATTGACGGACAACCCGCTGATCCATGTATGACGATGCACATTGGTTGCGCAAGCTATGCTAGTGACTTAATAGGGCCGAATTCTTGGTGACGCGGGTAGGAATTGACGGACGGTCTGTTTATCCATGTATGACGATGCATATTGGTTGCGCAAGCTATGCTAGTGACTTTTTCTATAATTGTACACGTCATTTGCACACGACTAAGTTTACTTTTTCTATAATTGTAACTTATTGTACACAAAATACTTGTTTCCAAAGGACTGTCGCTCCTGATTGGCGACCATAGTGCACTGTCGACTCTCACAAAGTCGACCGCGGTTTTTTCCCTTATTTTGGGGTTTTCCGCGTCACCAAATATCTTGTCTCTTTTACTTTTTCCTCGCAATTATGTTGTTTGGCTTGAGATACATTTCTTTAGATGTTTAAAGTCCACATCGACCTTAAGTTGTACTTTTGTGCGATTTTTGGCATTAACAGTTTGGCGCCATCCGTGGGACCCCATCTAGAGAAAATCTCAAGCCAACGCACATATCGCTCTAGCGATCTCGTAAAGTTTTTTCAGGTATATGGCAAATTGTCAAGATCCCCTGATTCAACTTCAATCGGAATTGAATACGGCTCGAAGCCAGATTCAAGCCTTGATAAAAAAAATGTTCCGTCAAAGTATCGCATGTATCGCATCAACCAAGGGACTCGAGGGCTCGGAACACCCTTCGCAATCTGAAAAAATACCGCATTTGATTTCAAAAGTCCTCGGAAAAAGGCGTCTATCGACTCCGTGTAACGGGTAACTGCGATGTCCCACTTAGAACAACTCTATATATATACTGTAAGTATATTCTCCTCGTTCAACTATTATGATCTAATATATAAATGTTGATTCAAGCATCAAAGGATCGTTGGTCAAACCAGCGACCACCCCCGATTTTATGTTGCAGGCTCGCAAGATCATATGAATACAGATCTTACGATTTACATCGTGAGAAATAAAAAGTCTCTACAACTTAAATATTGGTTTTACGATTTACATCGTGAGAAACCAAAGTCTCTACGACTCAAAACACAGGTTACGATTTACAATCGTCGATAAATGACGACTCACGTTTTTTATCTTATGATCGCCAGTCGCGGCAAACGCAGGTTAAAAATTGTTGGTCGCCAATAAAAGCGACTCGCACGATCGCTAGTCATGACCTATGCATGACTTGTACATTGAATCTCACAATCTCCAGTCATGGTAAGACGCATGTCAAAACGCAAATGTCGCCAATAAGTGCGACTCGCACATTTTAATCTCACGATTGCCAGTAAAGGCATGTCACAAGATTGACCGTATAATCACGAGTAAGGTATCCCCAGGGAAATGGACTTGCTGAATCAAGCAATAAAACCATCATTGCTTCGATTAAGAAAAGGTTAAAAGCTGCAAAGGGAAAGTGGGTCGAAGAACTCCCTTCGGTCCTGTGGGCGAATCGCACGACACCGCGCACGTCCACAAGACAAACCCCTTCCTCTTTGGTCTATGGTTGTGAAGCAGTTTTTCCGGTCGAGGTCCACCTCCCAACCTCGAGGCATACTTCCGTCGACCATAACCTGATTGATTTAAGTTATGACCTCGACGCCCTGGAAGAGTTCAGAGAATCAGCATTGATCAGAATAGCGTCACAGCGGCAACCAGTCGAGCGACATTTCAACAAGAATGTCAAAGTTAAAGTCTTTCAAGTAGGCGACTATGTCCTCCGACGAGTGTTCCAAAGCACTCAAGAGCTCAATGCAGGTAAGCTTTCCACCAAGTGGGAAGGTCCTTATCGTATCTCAGA